>JAQQTO010000055.1:33327500-34747500 GCA_029884595.1 Ormosia semicastrata
AAACTATCCCCTTTCGCCTCTTATGTGCACTTACCTTTTTCTCTTTTTAATCTTTTACACTGTGATTACTCCTTAGGATTACTCCCTCTTACCTCTTTTCACATTGAGATTTATCCGCTTTGTTATGTGGCTTCAAATCGCTTAAATATGGAACGACTACCTCTTAATTTGTGATGTTGAAACTCTAAAAATTGATCCAATAGTGTTATGACTCGAGCCTAACTTAATTCAGCCTCCAAGACCACATGCCCAAATCACACGACCGTGTGATATGGTCATCTAGCCGCAACAACATCAATATTGTCATCTTATTCTATTACTTTTATGGCCTACATGCAAGAATTAGGGAAAGTGATAAACATAAAAGTTGTAGTCCCGTGTCTTAGCTTTCCAACGCCACTGAATCACATTATTGGAATTTTGTAGCTCAAGATATTCTCAACATACTGCATACAGGTCAAACAACAAAGTTACACTGATTAAATTTGATTGTGTTTCCTAGTTTCTGTTGATTGGCTTCCCTACAAAACAAGATCAAATCAATGAGATATTATCCATATTAACATTAATAAATCTCATTCATTATAATTATAAAACAATTGAAAAATCCATCATATTAATTAGGAGAAATATTACCCGAATAATACTATTTATGACAAGCTAAAACTAGAACAAATCTTATATTTGTAATGTAATAGCTAATTAATAGAAAATATATAACAAAATCAATAAGCCATTTAAATAGGGAAATTATTATTATTTCTATTAAAAGATATTAATTAGTTATAATTATGATCTAATATAATTAAACACTAAAAACATACATTATTTGCAACCTATCACCTTTCCCTTAATTAAATAAATTTTTCAATCATCTCATATTTTTTTTGATAATTTAATAAATAAAAGCATTTTTTTCAATCCAAACAAAACTTTTTATCTTAAAATCATTTATGAATTAACATATTTAAACATATGTTAATTTTCTTATGATTGGTTTTCTTAAAAAATATTTATATATATAATTAATTTTTAACGTAATCTTTTTTCCTCGATTAATCTAAATACACACAAAGTCTTTTAAGAAAAAGCTCATATGAAATGAACTTGTCTTTTTTTTTTTTTCTTCAAAATCTCATCTAAGCTGTGTAAATCAAAGTTAAGCTTTTTAAGCAAAGCATTTTGATCTTTACGGCTAAACCAAACACAGAAAATTCACAAGCTTAAAATAATAATTGTTGAAAAGCTAATTTGTCATAGTTAAAAGAGTTTAAATTTTAAACGTGGTAGAGTCATACCTCTACAAACTTATCCATCCTCATAATTGTAACCCGGTCATTGAAGAAAAAGCTTATATGAAAACACATTTTTTCAAAATCTCATCTAACTTGCGTAAATCAAACTTAAGTTTGTAAGCAAAGTATTTCCATCTTTACTGACTAAACCAAACACATTAATTTTAAAAGCTCAAAATAATAATTTGACATAATTAAAAAAGGGTTAAACTTTAAATGTGGTAGCACAAGTCATACTCATACATCTACTAATATATACATTTTTAGGAGTGTTAATTGCTCGATGCATGTTAGATTTATAATCAGTATATTAAATAGTAATTAGTCGTAGTAAAAGTAAACTTTGACTCTAGATAAATTTTACTTGTAATATTAAGGTTCGAATCCTAGAATCGTCACTTTAGAAAGTACTTTACCGAATCAACACCCTCAACCAAAAATTGTGTAAGGAATTAAGTAGTGTACAAAATTTAAAAAAGATTCATAATTAATACATGTAACTTCATTCTTTTTTTTTTAACCAAATATTTTCATAAATATTGTTATGAGACTAACATTTGAGTATGATTGCGATTAAGAGGCTTTTCTAACAATTGTATTTTTTAAAATTTGAGTTTAAGTGGTGTGATCTGAATTCTTTTTTATTTTTTGGGTAAAATGAATTCTCTTTTATTATGTTGTATAGGTACTTAAAACATTGAAGTTATCGAACTAGTATTAGTTGGACAGATTTTAGAAAAGTGCGGAATTCAGTTTGATGCAAAATTCATTATTCAACTATTACCAAAAGAAGCATCGTTCTGTAGTATTTTAAAAGGTGTTTGGTTAATATTTTTGAAATTGATTACTATTATAAGAATCAATTTATGTAGAAAGTGACTCAAAGTTACTACTTCTTTTTTTTTTTTTTTTAAAAGGCTTCTGAGGTAAAATGCAATATTTTTATTAAAAAAATTACAATCAATATTACAAAATTAATTTTAATAAATATTAATTAATAAATTTTCAAAACTATCACTTTGAAAGTGTTCTTTTAAACCCAAAAAAATTGATTATACTTTAAAATACCCAAACAAGCCAAAAATAAATAAATAGTTTTAATTTAGACCAAAAAATAACTAAGATTGCTAAAAATTTATTATGATATATCTTTAATTGATATTTAAGTTACTGTTACATCATACATAAAGAGACAAACTAAACATAATTTTTAGAACTTTAAAAGAATTTAATTTTGATATACTATCAGTATAAAATACTTTTGTACTATTATTTAATAATGTATTGTTACATCATGTAATGAGTTGAAACTTACGTAAGATATGAAACTTATCCCATGATGTGTCAACAAATCATTGGATGACAATGTAAGATCTTTTTGTACCTGACATCAAAATTAATCTCGGTTAAAATAATAAAAATATCAGAGCCACACATGCAAATTAATATCTCTCTTCTTGAAAAGTGATGTAATGTAAACAAGGAGAGTGTTGTGAATGAGTTTCAGATGATCACTTGAATTAGACTGATGAAGGTGGTATCCTCCGTAGTACAGTGATAGTGATAGTGGAGTGTGTGGTGAATACTTGTAAAAGACACTTTGACGCTCAAATTAGACCGTGCACAAGGTAAGTAAAGTGTTTAAGGTTAGATGCATACATTTGTAACTTTGTGTGGTATTTATAAGAGCATTATGATAGATAAGAATCGTGATTAAATCTATATTAAATGTGTTAATAGGGATCAGAATCCATTAAGATCATTGTCTCTTTTAACTAACTCTTATATTTACGAGAGATTCTATCAGAGATTTATTCTTCATAAATAAGTATATTTACTCATCTAAAAGTATTCATAAATATTTTAGATCCAACTCTAACAGACTGAGTTACTCTTAAATTACTAACTCGAAATCCATGCAGAACAGAAAGCAAGTCCGTTAATTAACATCTTGGTGTATAAGGGAAGTGGGACATTGTTTATAAGCTTATCTACGTAGCCAAACTAGCTTCCTTGTACGACACATCCTTGGAGCATCCCTCATGCATTTTATGTTTTTTCTGAAGACCTTTCTACCTTCACGTTTCACGATTATCCTCAAAGGAATATACTTCTTGCAAAACACTCTACTATTATATAAGAGCCATATTCTTCATACATTGACAATCAATCTTCTTTGCAAAACTCAAGAATGAGTAATTCTCTTACAACATGTGCAGAGAATCACTTCAAGAAAAAGCAAGCTCTCCCCATTGAAACCATATTCAAGCTTCCTGCTGCAACACCTGTTTGGCCGCTAGGTATCCACTATGTGACTGTCATTTTCTCTACTCCTAGTTGTGATTATATTCTAGTAAATGCAGGCTGATTCTTGCTAGTGTTGAATTGTCACATGCAGGTGGTGGTTTTGCAAGTGGAATCATTTATCTGGGTGGGCTGCAAGTGTCTCAAATCTCAACATTCAACAAAGTTTGGGCCACCTATGAAGGTGGACCGGACAATCAAGGTGCCACAGTGTTTGAACCAACAGGAATACCTCAAGGGTTCTTTATGTTGGGTAGCTACAGCCAACCCAACAACAAGCCTCTCTTTGGATGGGTTCTTGTGGCAAAAGATGTGTCTTCAAGTACCACTAATGGCATTTTGAAACAGCCAGTTGATTACACACTTGTATGGAGCAGTGCATCTCTGAAGATTAAACAAGATAGCCCTGGCTATGTTTGGCTCCCAACAGCACCTGTTGGCTATAAAGCTGTAGGCCATGTTGTCACCACCACACCAAATAAGCCTTCCCTTGACAGAATCAGGTGTGTCAGGTCAGACCTCACTGATCAATGTGAGACATATTCATGGATTTGGGGACCAGGAAAGGACAGTGATCATAGTAGCTTCAATGTCTATGATGCAATACCAAGCACTAGGGGAACTCAGGCTCCTGGTGTTCGCGTAGGCACCTTTATTGCACAAATTGGTGGGACTACTACCCCTCTATCTATTGCTTGTTTGAAAAATATCAAAGCTAACTCAATATCCATGCCTAATCTACAACAAATTGAGGCAATAGTCCAAGCTTACTCTCCATCTATGTACTTGCATCCTGATGAAGAATACCTAACTTCCTCTGTCAATTGGTTTTTTTCCAATGGGGCACTACTATATAAGAAAGGGCAAGAGTTAAAACCTGTCCCAATAGCACCAAATGGCATTAACCTTCCTCAGGGTGGCAACAATGATGGTGCCTATTGGCTGGACCTTCCTGCTGATGAAGCCAAAAAAGAGAGGGTCAAGAAAGGAAACTTGCCAAGTTCCAAAGCTTATATGCACGTGAAACCAATGCTTGGAGGAACCTTCACTGACATTGCCATGTGGGTCTTCTACCCATTCAATGGACCTGCAAGAGCAAAAGTAGGGCTCATTACTATTAAATTGGGGAAGATAGGTGAACATGTTGGGGACTGGGAGCATGTGACATTAAGGGTAAGCAACTTCAATGGACAACTGTGGGAGGTGCATTTCTCACAACACAGCAAGGGTGCATGGATTGAAGCCTCTCAGCTTGAGTTTCAAAGTGGCAACAAACCTGTGGTTTATTCTTCCTTGAATGGCCATGCAACGTACCCACACGCTGGCCCTAATCCGCAAGGGACAGATGTAATAGGATTAAGGAATGATACTGCTAAGAGTGAGAAGGTCATCGATATGGGGGCATTTGAATTGGTTTCTGCAGAGTATTTGGGGCCTGCAGTTATAGAACCACCATGGCTGAACTATTTCTGGGAATGGGGTCCAAAAATTGATTATAATATAGACGATGAGTTGAGGAATGTGGAGAAGATATTGCCAGGGAATCTAAAAATTCTATTAGAAGCGATTATAAATGCCTTACCAAGTGAAGTGTTGGGACAGGAAGGACCCACGGGTCCAAAGGTGAAGAATAACTGGCATGGGGATGAACTTTGAGTCTTATAGACTTCAGTTACATTGCTTCTGATAACTTCAATATTGATTTAGAATAGTGTTAGCATGCAATATAGTAAGTGGTTACAGTTAGAATTGGGAAAAAAAAAATGAAACCAGCTATAGCTCCAAATTCCAATGCATATACTTGTATCAGACTTGCAAATGTAAAATTTGTGCATATATATAATATCACTCATATTTATAACTGCTAAAATTGTATTTGTTGTACTTGCATGCAATTTTTATAATTTGTAACCAGAAAAGAGAAGGGCTAATGCTACTTGTACGATTTTTTCTCCTTTATAGATTGTACACAAATTAATTATAAAATAGTTTAAATAAAATCAATTGAACTCAAACACAGTAATATATTATGTATAGTTATTGTCCTTTTAAGTCTTAAAAAATTTTGACCGTTACATAAAATGAGATGGTCTTTCTTTTTAATTAAAACTTAAATGATTCTTATTAATAATTTTTAACTTTTTTTATCTTTTTAAATTAAATATTACTCTTTAATGGTTCTTGCCATTAATTTTTTCTGAGTTTGTTTCTTAAGATATTCCACATTCTTTGAATGTGAGATTAATCCCTTTAGACACAGAACGATATAGTTAAACTCTCACCACAAGTGATGTCTCCTGAGCTTGAACCTTTCTTTCTTCTATCAGAGCACAATTCACTTACCACTTTACTTAACTAATTTTTTTAATTCTCATAAAAATAAAAATAAAAAATAATAAAATGGAATTAAATCAATGTTATTTTTAATGAATTCTAAATATAAGAATTAATTTCAAAATCATTTCAAATCAAATCAAACCATTTCTAATTATAGATAACCAAATACAGCCTTTGTTTGCGTTTTGATTTTACTTGGTGGGCTGAATTTGTTTTTTCTAATCAGGATCTGGTATAGTCCACATTGGTCCTATTGACGGTCTGTTACTGATTATAGGGAACGTTGAGGTGATTACCTGCTGCTGAACTAAAATGTGATTTGATAGTATCCGCAAACCTATCCTGCACTATGCTTTTGACTTATGACTTTGATTTCTTCACTTCTTGGGTTCTGAAGGGTTACATCAGTGTTTCAGCTTTTCATTTTTTAGGAAGATAATTGGGAGATGGGGTTTAATGGTAGTAGGCAGGTAGTCTTGATTATGTCAGGTGGTGAGGGGCTTTATCATATATTGATTTCCTTTATTTTCATTCATTTCAATCTAAACGTGTGTATTGCTTTCATGAACAACTTTTGTAGATGGGATATTTCTGGTTGCTGTGCGCCTGGAGAGGACTCCCGGACTTGGCACAGTGCTTAACCAATATCAAACTTCCTCTTTATTCCAGACTCAGGAGGCAATGTGAATACGGCATGGTATACGTTGTTTTACCTTCCAAAACAGGGTTTTCAAATTGCTACAAGTAGGCTGATTTTGTTGCTACAAGAGGAAATGACTTTGGCATTTCTTTGGGCTTTCATTCACATTAAAGGTTGGGTTGTTTACTGCACGTGACTTGGACCGTTTACACCCTTTTAAAGTAATATACTACCTTCTACACCTTCCCTTTTTCCTCTCTTGGAATTTTTGCTCGGTATTGTGGTGAGGTTCTAAGATGTTGTTGCCATAACAGCAACACTTAACTATTTAATTTATTAGCACATCGTTTACTTGTGGTAAAAAACTATTAGTTCATTATACGTACTATTAGCACATAATGGGGCTAATAGTCGAGATTCCTCTTTTCACTGCAATTGCTTCAGTACAGAGCCCCTACCTGTTGTTCAAGGGCTGGATCTGACTTTTGCAGGATTTAATTAGCAGAGAAGGTCCATTCCTTGAAAAATTGGTTATGTAGGCAAAGATCTACCACCAACTGGCATTGAGATAGCTGCATTGATAATCTTTATCATTCTTGGGTTTCCAGTTCCACTAGCAGTAAGTTGCTCTATCTACTGTTAAAAGCATATTGTTCGTTCTTTTTCCGTCAATATTGAAGGCACCATTTCTGTCTCCTATGTTCCTTAGAGACTCAAATTCTAGCCTTGCATTTTTTTTTAATGTCAGTGGCTCATGCACGTTAGTGTCTTAATTGACTTGATCTTGGTTGTATAATCTCCTTAGCAAACTGACCTTTCTGTCTCCGGTGTTCCTTAAAATAAACACTTAAGCTCAAACAGACCTTTTCTGTCTCCGGTGTTCCTTAAGGATATGTTTGGATGGAGGGTTTTGAAGGGAAAAGAAAAAAAAGGCTTGTTTTTTATTTTTAAATTAAGAGAATTATAAAATGTACATAAAAATGAATAAAAGATGATTGAAAAACTTTATGGTCATCTTTCATTTTATTCCCTCGTTTTAAAAAATATCAAATATAGAAAGGTTCTATGAAGTGTCTTGACTCGATCTTGGCTAGCAACATGATATATATGGGACAAGAAATTTGGACATTGGGAGGCTAGCAACAGGATGTGGAATGGGAGTTTTTTCATATGTGGCTGGTTGTAGTTCTATTCCCAACTGGATTCTATGTGGTTATATTAAAGCCGGGGAGCTCAAATATATATTCAAGTCCAAATTATGAACATATATTCAAGTCCAGAGAAGGATTCAAATTACCACACCCTTGAGTTCATTTTAAAAAAAATTCGCTACTATACAATTTTTAAATTCTCATATTGCTACAGATTTCAAAATTGCAGGATGAAGTTACATTTAATCATGAGCTGAAACAAACCCATAAGCTGCTCACCATGTGAAAGAGTAGTGTAATATTGGATGCAGTTGACATGCTAGACAAGTGGAAGTGTAGCTAAGTTTAATTCAAACCAACTACATTATTAGGCTTGTTACAAAAACAAGTAAATGGTTAGTCTCCCACTTTAAGCAAAATTTAATCTACAGCAGCCACTAGCTGATACTATAACTTATCCTTGTTGGTCAACAATCATATAGCACCAAAGATTGTGTTGTATATATTAAATAAGCATTATACCAGTTCTATTAAGTTGTATGTAAACGGAGAAAACCAACATAATTCTCAAAGGTTTGACACAATTGCAACTATGAATATAATATATCTTGCAGTGCCATGCAAATTGTAACTACGAATATTCTATTCTTTTTACATAAGGATCGTGTTTTAAACATATGAGAATTAAAAAGACATATTGCGCAACAACTTATAGCTTTCTCAGCATAACAGACAAATTTCAAGCACAAGCAGCATGCATGTTGACAAATTGGGAATATAAAAAAACCTCAATATAGCTTTCTTTACATAATAAATAATTCAGATAACATATTTTTTTTTGGAATGTTTATGGCAGTGACAGTGATAACTTACTTAGGAGCTAAGCCTTCTCTGTTTCCAGTAACACCAATCAATAGTTATATGGACTGCACCACATAGATCCAATCTTCCATTATATACACGTTTCTGTCAATCAGACAAGTAACTAGTTAAGACCCAAACACCATTAAAGCATACTTACAAAGAAAAGAAATGCTAAACCATATAGGCATACTTTTACTCTTTTCTAACACCAAGGAAAACCAAACTACACTCTTCCAATAAACAATCTGATGTGAAGAGAGCAGAAAATTATCAGCACCATTAAATTTAAACCAGCTGCACAGATACTATCTGGAACTAACCTGAAGAACATGAAAACTGCAGGTCATGCTAGAACTTATGACGTATTAGCAGCAGCAAGTTTTTCCTGAAGCTTTGTGAATTGAGCCTGCTTAAACATAAATGTAAAGAATGATTATTCTTACAGAATAGCTACATCAAACATATAGGAAACCATGGTCCGCACAATCAACTAAAATCAGTCATCATCACTTGAACAATAAAACGTGTATGGCTAATCTATAATCCAACTAAAAGAATTTTTAAATTTCCTCCTAGTCATGAAGTTTATCCAATGAAGCAAGACGTGCATGAATTGCTAGCAATCCTAAGTGCAGCATTGATTCATTCATATGCAAATTGGGCAAATGCATCCATAGTGACTAGGATGTAAATCCTAAGATCGCAGGAAGTAATGCTCAGTGTAATTAACAACCAAAAACTTAGTGTAATCTTTATCAAAGATTTGTGGTTTCGTTTTATTCCATTTGTTTATGATAATAGCAAGATGCACATTTAATTGGAAGCCACTTATCTGTATTGTCTGATAATAATAGTTAAGAGATGGATTGCAATTTACCAAAAAAAGAAAAAAAGACGGATTGCAATTTACATTCCAGGTCAATGTAAAATTTCAATGTGTGCAAGGATGTAGTATTGCCATGTAAATTTTAATTTTATTATTGCTATGCCAGAGTTTGTGGCAATGTCACTGTTTCAGGTGGTCAGTTTCTGCTTTAAGCTATTTTATTTCACCAAAAGAAAGATGATTCTGTAATCAAAGGTGCTCATACCCAATGACACCCAATTCTTATTGCTTGGTTGGTTTTTGTTAAGTTTGAGTTTATAAAGAAATTAACAATGAACTTTTTTCTTTACCATTTTTTGCAAGGTTCAATTAATCAATTTCCAAGAGCTTCTTCTCATCACTTGTAAAACATTTAAGTTTTCATAAGAAACAGTTGGCTGTCTGAGGTACAGTATGTCTGATATCTATATGTTACTGCCATTGGCTGGAAATAATTTCTTTCTTCCCTTCCGTCCTTTATTTATATAAAACACAACAAGATGTTTAGCTCAATTCACTTGGTTATCTATCAGTGGTGAGCCTGAAAATATACATATTAACTGAATCAACACTGATTGTGAAAGCATGAGCAGTTACAGTCAAGCTCAATATCAATTCTAAACTAAACTAGTGGATTTTTTTTTTCTCTTTAACAATAT
The DNA here is from genome assembly GCA_029884595.1 of Ormosia semicastrata. Lineage (NCBI taxonomy): Eukaryota > Viridiplantae > Streptophyta > Magnoliopsida > Fabales > Fabaceae > Ormosia > Ormosia semicastrata. The sequence continues at coordinate 33,337,616 of JAQQTO010000055.1, forward strand.
CAATATGTCATCTAGATTTGTACTGGCTGTATCAGAACTAGTCTGGCAGACACTCTAAGACCTGGTTCCAACCCATTTCCAGTTATGAGTTATTCCTCAGGTAGTAACATACCAGACAATCTAAGACCACAAAACCCAGATTTGAATCTGGGAAACACAAAGGAAAATTCCCAAAAGCAGCGAATCAAACCCATATCTAGAATTTTTTTTGAAACTTCAGTTAGTGGATGAATCTACTGGATGAACCTAATAGCTTTATAATCACAGTTAGAACTTAAATTATTAACATTTTCCCAACATTTCCTCATAATAAACAAAAGGGAAACTGGGAAATGGGCAAAAATATGGAGAAATTCTTAAAAAAACTACTGAGAATTATGCACAAGACAGGAATCAGAAAACTTCAGAAGTTTGGATAGTCAAAATATTTGCACTTCTTTAGTTCTACAGAGTCAACTTCAGAAATTCAAGAACGCATTTTTTAGTGGAAAAAACATTATTTAGAAACAATAACACTTAAGAGCATTTCATGATGACAAGGATAACCTGGAATTTAAGATTGGTTCTGATGGAAAGGGTGAAAGCTGCTAAAGCTACATTGAGCACTGTTCTATCCTTTTCATCAAATCCATCTCCATTCTTTTCAGATGTAAAGCTGCAGCCTGCAGGAACAATTGAAATTAAGAGATTTATCATCACAAATATCACCAAACGAAATAAACAGGTCTAATCTTTTAAACTTCTTGAGATATCTTAATATGAAACTACTCTTCAGTACTGACGTGACAAGTGAAAATTCAAGTGTAAAAGTGAACAGGTCCACATAGAAGACAAGTTTCAAGAGGAACCAAAACACCTATGTAAACGCTTGCATTTCAATCAAATTCGAGTAAACAATTAGCCTAAATTTGAAAACACTAATCCACGCCTAACAGTAAACCAGCATAAAACCAACACCTTCCTTCTGGCAAAAGCATTGATTCAACTTTAACGTTTGGATCATTCATTATATGAATAGCACTAAAACAGTTTGAAAAACCACGCAATAGTAATCGAAACAGAACCAAAAGAAAAACATCATAAAAAAAAATAAGAACAAGTACCTGATTCGATAAATCAATCAGATTAAAAGAAAACTATTGTCACAACGAGTATGCTTGGAACACCTTCAACCCAACAAGACCAATGACACAAAATCTGAAAAATTAGAGCCTAAAATCAGAACAAGAGAAAAACGCAAATGAATCGAACGAGGCATCGCCGAGTTTGAAAATCAGAACCGAGAAGAAAAAAGTTGAGATATGCTGCTTACTCCGGTAGGAATCTGGTGGCAGATGGCAACGATGAACGACGTCGTTGGTTGGAACGGCAAAGGTGAGACGATGAATATCTGAATGATGGAAAAGAAAAATGGGATTAGAGATTGTCTTGAAAGAGATTATTATAATTAGGCAAGTGAATGAAGTTGAGCTGTTCGAACTCTGAGAAGGGGATGAGTTGGTGATTTGGGCTTGGAGATGGTGAGTTCTCCATGACAGACAGTATTGGGAACGGTCTTGGAGATAGAGAAGGTGTGGAGAAGGTGAGTTCTCCACAATAGTAATGGCTATTTAACTGTAAAATCAAAATAAAACTCACTCCATATAACAAGTACAATTACTACAGAGAAAAGGTGGGTATATAGTGGGGATGCCTGTGAGAAAGATTCATAAGGAATAAGAGAGAGGTGGGACCGTGGGGATGGGAGAAGAAAGAAATGGAGAGAGAGAGAAGGAATGAGAGGGAGGAGGACGGAAGGGGGGAGGAGGAGTGGGGTGGTTCTGGTTAACAAGTTTTATGTATAAAAAATATTTTATATTAAACTTCTATATTGAAAATACTATATAATTACAAATACATAATCATGATTTTTTATGGAATAAACAATTTAAATCAAATTTTATAATTTAGAAGTTACTAAATTAAGCTTTACAATTAATATTTATTATAATTTTTTTATGTAATTTATAAAAATCGTTTAGAACTTAAATAGTACGATATATATTTTGTACGCAATTACAATAAAGATACATATGTCATTTAACATAATTATAATTTTTTCTTTTTAATCTTTTTACAAAACTCTCATTTTCTTTCTATTCATTCTCTCTTCAGTCTTCATCCAAACATGCAAAAAGAAAATGTACTTTTCTATCCATTTTTCCTTCTTTCCATTTTCTTTCTTCTCATTTTCTCTCCTCATCCAAACAAAGGCTTAATGAAACATCATCATAACAGAGTTAGAGAATGAAAAATCATCATAACAGAGTTAGAGACACCAAAAAATTCTTATTCTTTTCAAGGAGAAATCTTCCTCGAGAGAATTAAAAAGAAGTGGCCGCTTAACCCAAAAAACATATTATATATGCAAAAAAAAATTGTATCCAAGACATAAGAGCGAGCTTGCCTAGATTAAACGCGTCGCTGCCCCGTAATTGAACTCATACTGCAATGGCGAAGAAGGCACTGTTAATCGGATGCAACTACCCAGGAACGAAGGCTGAGCTGAGAGGTTGCATCAACGATGTGCGGAGGATGCACAGCTGCCTCATCGACCGATATGGGTTCTCAGAGGAAAACATCATTGTCCTCATCGATACGGAACCCTCCTTCACCCAACCCACTGGCAAGAACATTCGATTGGCGCTGTCCAAGCTGGTCCAGTCGGCCGAGCCCAGAGACGAGTTATTCGTCCACTTCAGCGGCCACGGCTTCCGCCTCCCCTCCGTGAAGCCGGAGGAGGACGATACTGGCTTCGACGAGTGCGTTGTTCCGGCTGATTTCAATGTCATCACTGGTTCGTTTGATTTAGAATTAAAGATTTAGGGTTTAGGTTCGGGTTAACACTTCAATTCAGCGTTCCTTCGTTTCTTTGTAGCTTTTGTTGTGGTCGTTGTTCTTTTTTATTTGTTTAAAATATTATTGGTTTAAATTTATTTCTTTTTTGGTGCGAAAGATGACGAAAAAGCGAAAACTGGATCTATTTGTTGTCTTGTCAGTGACTTTTGGAGGGTCCAACAAACAATGATGGTTTCATAAAGTTGTTGTAAAAAATTTATAATGCAATATATTCTATATTTAACAAAAAATTGAAATATTATTACTTTTGTTTGTCAGCTTTTGACCCGGTATATTCCAAAGTAAGTAGTAGTATTTTTCTGTGAAATGATAATGTTATGAATGAACATTAACTCACATAGGAAGTTTTAGTTATAACAGAATTGCCATGTGGCATTGGAGCTTAAAATGGGGAATCAAATGTTAAGGGATTAGCCATACAGGTTTTATTACTTTTGTCTCTCCCTTATGAAATACTTTCTTCCTTTCCTCTCTGATGTAACCTCCTTCTCCTCTGTCTCTACCTCTATATTGTCCTGTTCTCTAAGCTTGTAACCCAGTCACTAGTACTGATCATAATAAAATGCATCTGAGTATTTTAGTTTCCCTCCATTCTGTGTTATCTTAATTTGAGTGTTATTAGCTGCCATTACTGATATTCCGTTGGCATGATTTTTTGGGAAGCAATGCTAACTGTGTTATGTGTGTGTGTGTGTGCAAACAGATGATGATTTAAGGGAATTCGTAGACAAGGTCCCCAGGGATTGTAGGCTCACAATCGTAGCAGATTCTTGTCACAGTGGTGGGATGATTGAAGCTGCAAAGGAGCAAATAGGAGAGAGTACAAAGAAAGAACGCTCTTGCTTTGGATTCATAAAGAAAGGCTTTAATCTGTTTAGAACTAAGCCCATTGAGCCTCATGATGTCCATGATGTTGAAGAAAGAGATGGTGAACTTTGTTATGAGCACTACAGCTATGTGAAAAGTAGGTCTTTGCCTGTCTCAACTCTGATTGATATACTCAAGCAGAAAACTGGGAAAGATGATATAGATCTTGGGAATCTAAGAGCTACACTTTTTGATATCTTTGGTGAAGATGCTAGCCCTAAGGTGAAGAAGTTCATGAAGTTTGGCTTGGACACACAGCAAGATGGAGGTGGTGAAAGTGGAGGACATGGTCGAAGTTTTAGGATGGTGGGTATGCTTGAAGCATATGCTGTATTAACTAAAATCAGCCTTCTAGATCGTGGAATTCTGTTGAGTGCTTGCCAGAGTGACCAAGAAGCTAAGGAGGCAAATCTTTATGGAAATTCTGACATAGTTTATGGGGCTTTTAGCAATGCCATACAAGCTATAATTGAGGAGACTGATGGTGCAGTTACATACTGGGAGCTTGTTCAGAAGGCTAGGAAGGTACTTGAGAGTCAGCGTTTCACTCAGAAACCAGGGCTATATTGCAGTGACAACAATGTTGATGCTCGTTTTTTGTGCTGAATGCACTGTTTAATGTCATTTGATGAAAGGTTTGTGTATGTTCTTATTTAGTTGACTGCCTGCAGAAATATTTGTCAACTGTTTTCGGGTTGGCTTTTATTTGAATGCTGAACTATTATGATTAATTAAGCCTGTTGAGCATGGTTGGTGGTTTGATGCTTTTGGTTTTGGAACTCATGTAGTTCTTTAATTTTCCATCGCAATTTGCTGCATGTTTGTTGATAAGTAGTTTGGTTTGCATACCATAAACTTTGAAATTCTTTCATTTGAGTTGTTGGCATGTCTGCTATATTGAGTTTGGGTTTTTGTTTGAGTTTTTAGCTAGATTATATGCATAAGTCATATTGTGGAGCTCATTTTGACATGCTGTCATGATCTTTGACAGCCCTGTGTTTTTATTCATAACTTAAGCTAGAAAAATCGGATTTGGGTGCCCTTTTTTTAACTAGAAACCTAAGATATAAAGCTTTTTATTGTCAAATTCCAAGATTTAAACTTTTTACCAATCGAAACCAGTTTTTGCTTAAAGTCAAGTCTGTCCTGCATGTTTTCAGTTTTGGGCATCAATTACTCTTTCATCTATAACTTGGGCCATACACCTTCAATTTGCACACAACTTGTTGCATTGTGAAGCTGACGTATAGGGCTTGCATCTGTAAAAGTTTCAATTTTTTTCCTTTTGTCGTTTGACACCAGTTCACACACAAAGTAAAGCCATTGGCTGCATAACATCCTCTTAGGGTATTGTCTCTGTTTGATTCAGATATGAAGCTGCACCTAATATCTTTCCGTGATTCTTGTCTCACTTAAAAGTTAAATCATCCAGTTATGTTGAGCAAAAATTTGATGCTCTAACTCTATTCCTGTGATTTCTGGTATTTTTCCAAAGTTTGCTGAAAATCTTGTACAGCAAAGGCAGTGAGCCTAAATGGATTTTGAGTGTGTGGTTTGTGAAATGACAATCTTGATCTATCTCTTTGAATGCTCTGCATGATCTGGATTTTAGTGGTATGTTCTGTTTTTGTTCAGTTATTTCAAGTTCTGATTTTTCTTATTTAGATACGCCAAATCTTTCTTCTTCTTCTTCTTCTTTTTTTTTATGCCTTTGGATGAAAGAATTGTGCATGCTCATTCTATTGATTGCCTGCTGCAAAAAGTGAATCATGTGATGACATAAATAGTTGGGTTCCGTTATTCTAAGCTTTAGAATCTGATTATTATGCAGTGAGTTGTTGTGCCTTTCATGACAGACTTCGGTCTGTATGATATGTTGTTTTGAGGCTAGAGCTTTGATGTCTGAATAATATTCAAAAAATCCGGGACGGTTCTGTTTTTTGTTTAAGCAATGATCAATGTTTTGAAACGAAGTACTTCCCTTTTGCACTCACAAGTTTAGGTACAATGGCCATGCATTTCTTTTTCCATCATGGTGGGTCTTAAACCAGAAGAATTTTTATTGTTGATTTCAACCAAAAGTACTTCCCTTTTGCACTCACAGTTGCTTGTGCAAGATGCTCATGTTTATTAAACTGGTAAAAAAAAAAATTTATATGAGAAATTCACCAGAGAATAGAAAGAAAGAACAAAAGCAGGGGATAATATATCCACTTAAAGAAACCACCAAAAACATGAACCAGAATATATATATACTAAAAATTATCCATTGAGCAAAGCTCGCTAATCTCTTAATTTGTATATCCAACAAAGAAACCACCAATACGCATGCATGTGATACCTTCCAAAACATATGGGAATTTCACAATCCCTGATAAGAACAAGGATATTTTTTTTCCCATAGATTGCCAACTTTACCCATTTATCACGCATGTTTTGGAATGTAAGGTGGTTTTCGATTGTAATACATTGAATACGTATGCATTTTATACTTATGCATACAAAATACTTGGGAATGTAAGTTGCCAGAGTACTAAACACCTCCTAGGTGTTCGAACTTGCAAATTATTTGCAGGCAACAGTTATATACGTTTAATAATATGCTGTTTATCAAAATATTTCTATTGACACGAATTAGGTTATGGTGTCTATTGTCAAAGTTTGATTCTCAATCTCAATTTGAGGAAGAATTTTTTTTTTTTTTTGAGATTCTAATATAGATTCAATATTCTTAAAAGAGTGTAAATGGCAATTTCAAATTTCAGATGATTATGAAATCCAAAATCAAATGTTAATGCGTATTTATAAAGAAGTTTTGTTCTTTCGAGAAATATGAAGATCATATGCAAATAAAAATAAGTTAAGTGTAAATGACAAAAATTAAAGAGCATGAAATAAAACAGTTTAAAGTAAATGCAAATAAATATAAATGTGCAAGTATATAAATTACAAGAAAATAAAGTTGCGAAAAAGTAATGAAAGCATTAAATGAAAGCAATGAAAGAACTAAATGATCTTTTGAGAAAATCACTTGATCAGGAGTAGAAAAGAGTTTTGTAATAAAGTAAAGTGACTGAAATGTAAATGGACTGAAATTAAACTTGCATTGAATTTGTAAATTGTACAGAAATAAAAGTGTATGAAAACATACTGAACTAGACTTGCACTGTATTGCTTGAGAAGTCAAGGATGTGAGAGCATTTAAGTAACAAGTGTTTGTAAGTATTGAATTTCTAACTCCTAAATGTTTCCATCTTTTTGGTATTTATAGACATCTCAAGTAACTACCCTCTTTACAAGATCTTGACATGTGTCTAAAACAAAGATAATTGTAAAATGATTGGTAATCTTTGTCTAGTAACCACCAAATCCTTATGCCATAAGTAACCGTTCCATCTTTGTCAACAATTCTTGCGTTGTCTTGATTCAACATCTTCAACTGCTACTAACTTCTATTTTTAAATTCAAAATCTTCCTCTTTTGAATTCAAATTTGAATCTTCCATTATTTGCTGGTTTTTCTGTTGAGATCTTCCACTTTCCTTCTCCAAAATCTACTAAATATAACTACCTCTTCAAACTTTGATCTCGATATAAAATCGAAATCTCAATATTTATTATAAAAACAAAAATGACTTAATCATTTCATTGAGCTTCCACTATTATTTTGACCTCAATAACTACTAAAGTCCCAAACTTGCAAAACGTGCTTGAAGTTCTTTCTAATAGTTATGAAATCGAAGGTACCATTTTAGACAACTAAAACTAATTCTAGTTTCAATTCAAATCACCACTTTTCGATAGTAGATCGAAACTATTATTTAGGTAATTCCTAAATCGAATAACATCAACTAGATGACTTCATTACCTTTGATTCCAATCAAGATCGTGGAGTCTCAAAATAACCTTTCAATGTGTAATCGAAATTCCTTAAATTGAAAAAGGTGTTATTTTTCCAACAGATGCCCCCCAATATTTATTCTCGAAGTATTGAGAGATAAATATTTTATTGTTCCTAAGCATTCCTTTTTTGATCATAACTAACTTTGAATTTTTTATCCTTCTTGCCAGTTTTGAGTAATGCAAGTAAATGAAAAGTTAGGTGGCTAAACTTGTAATTTTATCCCAACTTTCCACTAAACTGCTCAAATACCATGTGGCCACTCCCTATTAACCAATTGCCTCCACTTTTTGGGGAACTACAAAGCCAATGATGGCTTTTAATGGGTAAAACGACTTTAGTCGTACCTTCATCACGTCAGCATTTAATGAAGCGTACACACGTTCTCCTCTTTTCCTCTCTCTTCAGTTTCTTTTGAAAAATTCTATTTAAAGAGCTTCAAAAGGTCTCTACTTTTCCTACTTCGCTTGTATTCTCACTGAACCTTCCTCGCGTTGCCTCTTCGCCATTACTAGTTCCTAAAGCTTTCTTGTAAGCCCTTTTGCATTATTCCTTCATACTCAAAAGCTTTTATACATCAATGGCCTCCTCTTCTTCCAAAACCCCATATGCTCAAGCTTCTCAATCGAACTCTGAGGCTGAAAGGGTAAGGGAATTACCAGACGCTGCCACAGTGACAACTCCTCTACAAAACAAGGAATGTCCTATGCTCTAGACCTTTCTATTGATAATTTTGAACTCTGAAAAACTCAGGTAATGATCCCTTTTACTATTGGCCAGAAGAAACTAGCATTTCTAGGTCCAAACCTTCCTCTGGAATAATATGAGTCCATCCAATCTTTCTTTCCTAGCATCGAAGGAGAGTCAATAGTAGCTTTTCGTCCTTCTCTCAAAATTGACTTCTTTGGTTACTTCCCAAAGATCTTTCGAAGCTCACCACCTTGTAGCTCCCACACCAAATCTTTGTATATTAGGTGGTTGAATCGAGTCCAGAATGCTAAACAAGCTGCTTAGAAAGCAATTAGTATTTTCGATTTCATTTAGCTGAGCAGGGAGCATTTGGAGTACAACACTCCTTTGCTTATTAATTCTCTATTCTTCTGGAATAGATCTACCAACTCTTTCCATGTTCCTTATAGAATGCTGACTCCTACTCTCTTCGACATGGCTACCATTACTGGCTTCAAACCTACTCGCAAAGTAATCACCATCACCATGAGCCCAACTACCACAGTTGAGCCCAACTTCACGAAGCTGACCGATACTGCCTTCATTGAGAAAAACTTTCTCAAGACTGATGAAGTCTCTAATGAAGAGCATGTGGCCTTCCTAATGCTTTGGCTTAGTGATTTTGTTTTCTACACTAGGTGTCTCTGAATTCCAAAATATTTTCTCCTATTAGCCATTATTCTCCATGAGGGCTCTCCATGTCACTTGAGCAAATTAATTCTTGCCCAACTATATGCTTCGATGTCAGAAGCAATCAACCTTCTCAAATTAGAAACTAAGCCCCTTACCAATCTGGGAGGGCTTTTTTTGGTTGTTGCATCTTTGGCTCAACGCCATCCTCGAGCCTCATCTTCAAAGTTCTACTACTTCAGCCACTCTCAAAATAATCAAAGGTCCACGATTGTCACAGATTTACTATGCCTCAAAACCAAGTAAGGAAATTGAAGACTTTAGGTTTTTCTTTTTATTATTTCTTACCATGAAGCTTCATTCAAATAACTTCAACTTATCTCCCTTTTCTCTTCGAAACTATGGTCCTACATGGTTTCAGTGGCTATATCTATACTCTACTCCTAGAGCTTAATATGAAAACCACAATATTTAGAGCAAGATCTTCACAACTTCAATCCTTTTCTTCTAGTTACCCAAAGTCGAAAGACTACAGCTTCCAAATCTACCTACCCTCTTGTGTATCTAGACAATTTGGATTTTTATAGTGTGTTCCTGCTCCTATCTCGCTTAAAGACAAACACCAAATATGTCAGGCAAAAGCAAAAGATTTCGAACAATACAAACACTTCATGAAGAAAAATTCCACCATGAGAGAATGGTTTAACCCTTTCGAGTATGGGTCATCTTTCTACTCAATCTTAGGATTCGAAATCATGTGGGATATATACTACTCCCCACAGAAGTGTTCCTTTGGAGATTGCCTTTAAAGATTTACTAATGCAGACTCACCTATGCAGACTGTAGTTGCTTCGAAGAAAACAAAAAGTATGCACCTTAAACAAATGTCTAAGTTTGAGAAATTCTTTAAAGTCAAATATGATCCTCAAAACTTAAGATTGGTGGTTCAAGAGGCTGAGCAAGTCTTGGAACAAAAGAAAGCAGAGCATCACCAATTATGTTACGCTCGTTTCATTGGTGCATTAGTTTCCAATCCTTTGGCCTCGTTCAATCGATTCGAAACCCCACTAAAGTTTCATTCATTTCCCAATGCTCCTTTTGGTATGGCCAATAGGTATCCAAACCCCAAAAGTGGAGTGTTGGGTGTTGGCAAGGATTCTAAGAAATGAGAAGTAACTTTTGCAAACTACTATCTGGACAACTGTCAAGTTTCAATTTTTGGATACATTCGAGTAAAAAAAACCCTCCATATGCTAAAGTCTGAAGTCTTTAACCTCTATTTCTTCATTTTTTATTCGATTAGTAACTATTATACTTATTGTTGTAGTTTCCAAAAGAACCAAAGTGATGGAGGATGAACCTCTGAGGCCAAGTAAAGTCTAGAAAACTAAATCGAAAGCCTCGGTGAAGACAACCTCTTCATCTCAACCTCCCAAGAAGCCTACTCCAGTTCCTTCAAAATAAAAAATTACTTAGAAAAAGAAAAAAGGTGGTCAAAGAAGCCACACTTACTACCTCTACACAATCCAAGGTAAAAAGGTGTTTGAAACTTCAAACATTTCTTAATAAAAAAAATTATTTCTAATTTTTTTACTCTTTTTTATCTTAGGGAAAGGTTTTTGATAAAAGCCCAATGAAAACTGGGAGAGTAAAACACGTAGCGTCGAAAAAGGCACACATTATAAGTTCTGATAACTCTGAGGATTCATCTTAAAAGGATAAAGAGCCAATTTCTTCAAGAAGTACTGAATTAGCATCAGCTACCCAAAGAGTTGAACCCTCATTGGTAAGTTATGTATATATCTTTTTATTTGCTTACCTTTGAAACCTTTTAAACATATAGTTAATAATTTTTTTATTATTTTGAACAGGAATCCTCCCCTAAAGTGCATAGGGAATCTACTCCTATATCCTCGAGAAAATTCAGGACTCCTTCTCTTTTCCCTTCTTTTCCAAGGGATTCGAATCTCATCCCAAGTGAGTCCACACCTGGGCTAGAAATGACTCTAGCCTTAAGTTCCCATTTTGACAGACTGTTCAATACTGAAGCTCATGCTGAACAAGAAACTAGCACTGGGGCTCAAGACATCCCCATCGAAACTAATGTTGAGGTTTGATGTCTTTAGAGTTTTACTGAGTTTTTGTTTGTCTCGAATAATTCTAATTTCATTCCTACATTTTCCTCAGGAAAACAGAGTTTCTGAAGCTGGACCCAACTCCGAGGTCCCTACCATTGAGACAGATGCTCAGGTTTGTCATCTTTATTAAAGTTAATTTTGCTCTGTTTGCCTCGAATGATCCTAACTTCAAATTTCTTATCTTTTAGGAAAACATAGTTCCTGAAGATACACCTATTTCAAAGGTTCCCTCCTTTGAAGCTGATACTCATATTTGATATCTTCACCTTGAACCATTAATCATGAATGATTAAAGTTTTCCATAAGAAACTTTTCATCCTTTTCTTTTTAATGATGTAGGCAAACATCAGTTTCCCTCATGACACAAACAATTCTACTAAAGTCGAGGTCCCTATCTCGATTGAGGCCATTTAGACTTCTGAACCTGCTCCATCTGCTTCTACCAAAGTCCAGTCAGGGCAAAATGAAACCACTTTTGAAGAAAAAGCAAAGGCTATGTGTATCGAAGATGATGAGGATGATAATGAGGTTATGAGACGTCTTGAAGACATTCTGTCTAAGCGATCTCTATCCTCAAAATCCCATCATTCTATAGCTCACTCAGAGGTCAAAATTTAGAGCATATCTACCCCCCAAGTGTTGAAAGAATTAACTGAACTTTTAAGCCTAGGGGTAGATCAAGTCATGGTTGCTGAGGATAAGAAGCAAAGATTGTTGGGCCTTCTTGACCAACTGAATCAAAACAAGAACCTTCTGGACTCAAATGCCCAACTAGTTGTTCAAGAGTTGATAAGCCTAACAAAGGACTTACCCACTAAGCTTCCCACTCTCGATCAAGTTATCAACCATAACCAACAATTGCTCGAGAAAAAGAACTAATTGATGGTAAATGTTGCTAAGGCAAAGAAGAAACACTCAAAATTCACTATTGACCTTTCGACGACCCAACAAAGTATTAATCATAATACAGAAAGAATAGCTGAGCTTAAATAGGAACTTCAAATACTTGAAGAGCAACAAAGTGAACTTCGAGCCTTTGCTGAGTATTATGCTTATCAAGAACAAACTCTCAATAAAAATTGCTAGTAGTGGACAGTCGAAGGCATCCAGGTGAGCAAGCCATTCAAGATCTGGCCCCATCCTTTGAAGTAGCTTCCACAGAAAAGAAAAGGATTGTAGATGCTTGGGCATCTTTGATTTCAAGACTTTGATGAACACTTGAATGTTCATTCCATAATAACATTATAAATTTTGATGTTTTTTGAATTGAAATTATAACATTTATAATGAAATCTTTATTTCATGAATTATTGGTCTATATAATTTTAAGTACTTATCGTTTATCGAATCAATCCTTTCTTTGAAATTAACATTTATAATCAAATAGGCATTTCCCTAGAAAATGTTTTCGATTCGATATGGCCCCTCCCAATTTGGGGACCATTTTCCAAATAACTTTCATTTTTTCTCCATAGGTAAAATAACCTTCTAAACTAAATCACTTAAGTTAAACTTTTTTTTCTTGACTCAAAGATCATAGAATTTTACAATTCTTTCTTTTTCTTGAATCAGATTTTCAAGAGTAATTAATATTTTTTCATCCAAGTGATTTAATTCATCGAACATTAGATCCCAATAATCCTGAGTAGGGATTTCATTTTGACGTTGTAATCTAATTAATTAAAGATTAATTTTGATTGATAAAACAACATCATGAACATAAACTAAATGATATAGTGTGGTACCTGTTCTGAAGTGGATTAAGAAGATACCTGTAATAGGCACGTACACGGTGGTTTCCTCTTTAAGCAGCAGCAGCTGGGTGTATTGAACAGGGGGGTAGGTACCTGCAAAAGGGACTCCAACGCTCAAGTCAGGTAGTGCACAAGCAGGGTTATGCAATTGGATCATAGATTACCTTATTAAGATGACTTAGCCTTGTATTTATAAAGCGTATGTAGAATCCTAATAGGATCCTTATTAGATGCAAGTAATTTGGGATTAGTATCCTGATAAAGATCATCTTCCCATTATTATCAGGCAAATCCTCATAAATATGAGATTATGATACAGGAAGTACTTAGCTATCTAGAGTAATTATAAGTCCTATAATATCGTAAGTTGATGATTGGCAGTTATGAATATTTAGGAATTTATCCTCTGCATAAATCTATCAATCATGATATTATGGCCTAATACCACTTGATGTGCTAGATTCCAATGTCTGGGCTGCCTTATGAGTCTTCCGTTATACTGGCTTGTGAGGAATCCGACTGTGTGCATATCGAGTTGATCCCATGGAGCAGGATCTTAGATTACAGTCCAGAACAGTTGCCCCTAGCTTGGCACTTGGATGGGACAAACGAGGGTCAAGTTTCGAACGAATTTACCATCATGCGACCGACATGGCAGTCCGGTGAATGGATGTCAGATTCTGGAGGATTACCGATGTCCATGACCTATTCTGATATGTTTAAAAAGTATTGCCCCCAAGTAAAAGTATTGGGGATTCTTCTGGATATCTCTAGTGCAAACCTTGAACGCGATCTCTGAATTGGAATGTGGAAACAGTCTGAGATTCTCTGGGAAACTTGTACTTTTGACTTTATTGGGAATTAATGATCCTTTGAAGAGAATGTCAGTTTCATACAGATTTTCTCAACTGCCCCTTATCTTTGTGACCAATCAAAAATTTGAAGCATTTATTTTGGCTGATCTCACAAGGTCAGATCACCTTTTATGGGACTAATCAGAATGCTCCATGCACCCTATAAGTAGAGAGTGCTTCTTCAAGAGCTAGTATTCGTTTCCTTTGCACTCCTCTCGCTTTACATTTTCATGTAAGAATGGTTTCTTTCAAGAGAATAAGAGTAGCATTTCCTTCATTTTTTATGTTTGTGAAGAGAACTTCATCTTCTGCAGAGATTATACTCTTATTTTTTCTAAAGTTCTTGAAGATGTTTAATTTTCTTCAGACATTTTCTTCTTTTGATGGGAGCCTTTCTTTTTTGGCGTAAAATCGGGTTGCTATGCATTTGGGAAGGCGGGAGCCTTTCTATCACAGCGTACATGGGAGTGTCTCACCCAGCTTATTAGCATGGAGTGATACGTCCATGGTTCAATGCATGGCAAACTTGTAGAATGCTTTGACTAACCCTTTTACCCTTTTCAAGGGATTCCCAACACTTAACTAGGTTGACATAGTGGGGAGTCGTCTTTCTTGGAAGGAAAAACCCTCTGGGAGTAACTTGGAGTGACCTGCTTTCTTGGACTTGCTTTCAAGGAAACACCGGGTATTCGCCTCTACCGTCATCTGTTAAGAAGGTAGGGGGAATAAATTGGCAGAGTAATTCTATTTTGGGGTGGCTTCAGTCTGTTCCAGGGTGGAAAAACTATTGGAGCAGCTCTGCAATTTGAGGTAACTTGGGATAGTCGAGGCTGGTGGAATATCCTTCTACTTAAAAGGTCATGCCTCGTCCAATCAAAGGAAAGAGTGCCCCGGTCTTCAATTTTGCTGTGGAGGAGGCTACGCAGAAGACTTGGCGTCGGTCTCGGAGTTGTGATTCTGGTTTGCCAATATTCTTCAAAGTCCATCCACTTTTTCAAGAGGCCAGGGTTTGGAAATATGGACGTGACATGATCCGGGAGGCTGGAGATGTTCGCTCCTTCCTCCGGGCTCTTCAGTTGCATTCCATGCCTCAATATTTTTTCCCTCTTTTCCAGATGTATGACAATGTATGGAATGAGAATGAATCAATAAAGATTTTATATTCTAAATTTGTCCCGTATTTTCTTGTTTTCTTTCCTAGATAATGCCGCCGGGATAAGTCCAATGCTTATTGCCATTCTCTGGACTCTACACGTGGCCCCATCCCAGATCCATCCTAACGGTTAGGGTTACATTATCTCTTTCGAGAGGTTTTACCGGTTAATGAACCTTAAGTGCTCCGTCAATACTTTCTTTTATTTTTATACTCGAATAAATACCCAAGGGACCGTAAAGCAGACGAGTTGGCTCGTTATCCGATCTAGACCTGGCCGTAAATCCTTTGATGTTTTTGAAGAGAGCTTTAAATGATTTAAGACTGTGTTTTTCAAAGTCAAGGCCGCGGAGGGATCTCATCCATTCTTCCTCAAACCCGATGGGGAGCCTCAATTTCCTCTTTACTAGACGCGAGATTGCTGGGGTATCCCCATCAGTTTTATTGAAAAGGAAGAGGGGGATCTCGACCCTGAGGAACTTAGGTCGGCCAAGTTTATAGCCCTGTATACTGAGCATCATGGGAACATCAATATTAGAGATGTTCTCTGTGTTCCTGGTGATGATCTTCTTCTTGCTTTATTAGGTAGGAATTAGGGTGTTATTACCCGTAGTGACCTTAGGTTTTTGCATTTTATCTTTATGCATCCTCATTGTTTTGTTATGCTAACCGTATACTTGTTTTTTATTGTTTCAGTAAGCAACATGACTTCTGGATCTTCTGTGGTTGTCCTGCAAGCTGCAAGATCTCAGAGAAAGGGGGCAAAATCCGCAGCCTCTTCTTCCACTGCCGCTCGGGCGTCCTCTAGCTGGGGTATTGTTATTGGGGAGAAAGTTGGTCAACCGAGTTCCCCTACCCAAAATCTTCATAGGACCCATAGGGTGGTGATGGAAAAAAAGAAGACCCATAGCTAATCATTACGAGGTGTTCTGATGCCGGCCCCTTCATAGTCGGACCGCTTTTGAGCGACGGGGTCAGACAACATATTGTTGAGTAAGGTCTGGCCCAAACCTTAGCTAGGCTTCAGAATCAAGCTCTCCGGGCGGCTGCCGAGATCCGCTTTATTGAAGAGACTATTGAGGATGCTGACAGAAGAGCATCAGAATAGCTGAGGACCTTGAAGAAAGAAAAGGAAGAAGTTGGCTAGAAGCTGAACACGACCCTTAAACTGAACTAGGATGCTCGGGCGAGGATCATTGAGCTGGAGAAGGCGTTGGCCGACTCCGAGTCCACCAGAAAGGCCGAGAAGCTCGAGGCCGACAAAACCATTGGCGCCTAGGGGGCCCAACTAGTTCAGCTTGAGAAAGAAGTGGTTGAGTTTGACGCGATTTCTGGAAAGATCGGGGGAGAGCAGTTCCAGAATGCCGTCGCTCAAATCCAACACTTCAATCTTGGGATTGTTCTTGTCTTAGATGATATAACCCCAGATAAAATCTTCCACAACAGCCAGCTCATCATTGCCAAGGATCTCGTCCCGGGTGCTCCTGATGCCACCTCGGATGTTGTTCAGAACCTGGAGGGGGAGGAGATCGGAGTTTGAGTTTTTTTTTTCCTTTTTCCTGCTTTTGGCCCTCTGCGTGGGGTTTTACTTTTGTAAAGACAATTGCCCCATGATGGGTTTTATATTTAATTTGTTCTGCTATGTGTTTGTTTGTTTATTTTTCCATGGTCCGACTTGGGTCCAATGTCTATTTTAATTATCGTTTTACGGACTTAGAAAAAAATTTTCAACATAGGAAGACCATGGTCCGAGATCCTACACTCATATCATTGAGTGAATGGCATTCTACTTGACTTAGGTACAAATAATGCCTTAGTCTATATTCTAACGTTTATAACAATCAAACATTTTGAAACATTGGACTTAGGCGAAATAATACCTTAATCCATGCTCCACTACTCATCATAAGAAGCATTTGGAATCTTAGACATAGGTAAGAGTAATACCTTGGTTCGGGGTATATTATGAAAAAACCCTTTTACCTTAGGCATATATGTTACTTGACCTTACCCGGGGTACCCTATTAATCATTTAGATTTTTGGGATCCCCTCCTGGCTTAGGTATAAAAGAAAAGGAGTGTGTATATATAATCCGTACTGCCTCCTAATTAGTTGACTTTTTAACAGTCAATGTCATGTGTTGAATAGAATTCGATATTTGAATAACTCTGTTTTATTGATAATATTGGGGGGACAACAGTCCATATTATTCGAAACTAAGACGGATCAAACATAATTTTACTAAAAGGTTAGGCCGTTGCAGGCATCTAGCTATAGTATTTTCTTAGTTTATCCGTATTCCAAATATTCTTGATCGGGGTGCCAGATAACGTTTTTAAGGTGTAACCTCCCTTGCTCGTGCTGACAACGATAAGATAGGGGCCTTCCCAGTTAGGGGCTAATTTCCCTTGGGAGACATTTTTCCCTCCTATATCTGCTCTCCTGAGTACTAGATCTCCTGGTTGGAATTTTCTTGGGACCACTTTCTTGTTGTACTTGGCCGCCGTCTTTTGTTTAAGGGCGACATCACGTATGTGAGCCACACTTTTTCTTTCTTCCAGTAAGTCCAGGTTTTCTCTGATTAGACCGGGGTTACTATTAGGTGAGAACTGTTGGTAACGCCAACTTGGTTCTCTAGTCTCTACCGGGATCATGGCTTTGCAACCGTAAGTCAATTTGAATTGAGATTCTCTCGTGATGGAGTGGGGAGTAGTCCGGTATGCCTAAAGAACGTGATCAAGCTGCTCAACCCAGTTCCCCTTGGCTTCATCTAACTTCCTTTTTATACCTCGCACGATGATCCTATTAGCTACTTCGACTTGTCCATTTGTCCTGGGGTTCTCCACAGAGTTATAATGGTGCTTTATTTTTAAGCCGGCCAGTAGTTCTTCAAAGCTTTTATCTATAAACTGGGTGCCGTTATCCGTTACAATGGATTCCGGCAAGCCAAACCTAGCGATAATGTGGTGCCAAGTAAACTTCTGGATTTGTGCTGAGGTGATAGTGACCAGGGGTTTGACCTCGATCTATTTTGTAAAATAATCAACCACTATCACTAAGTATTTAAACTGACATAGGGTCTAGGGGAAAGGACCCAAAATGTCCATACCCTATCTATAAAAAGGCCATGGTACCGAGGTTATGAATAACTCTTCTGAGGGAGCTTGATAATGATCTGCATGACGTTGACACTTATCACATATCTGAACGTGTGCTTGAGAGTCAACCTCTATCGTTGGCCAGTAGTATTCTGCCCTTAATACTTTTTGGGTTAGGGCTTTGCCTCCTAAGTGGTGACTGCAGCTTCCCTCATGGACTTCGACTAAAGCATATTCTGCTTCCTTTGGAGTTAGGCATTTAAGAAAAGGGGATGATAAACCACAACGGTATAGCCGACCATTGTAGATAGTATACCTGACTGCGGTCTTGACCAATTTGGAGCCTTCCTTTAGGTTCGAAGGCATAGTTTCATGCTGCAGATAGTCCAGTATGGGAGTAATCCAAGATGACTCATGGTCCTCCACTTGGAACGTGTCATGGTCCACGATGGAGGGTTGAGATAGAGTTTCTTGGATTACGGACCGGTTGTTACCAGGGCTCTTGATACTGGCCAACTTAGACAAAAGGTTTGCCCTGAAATTCTGTTCTCTCGGAATGTGCTCTATCTTGATCTCCTCAAAGCCCTTGAGGAGTTCCTATACCTTAATTAAGTATTTTTGTAGGAGAGGCTCCTTAGCTTAATATTCTCATCGAATTTGGGAAGTTGCCAACTGGGAATCACTGCAGAGCGTGACTCGTGTTGCCCCCATATCTTTTGCCATTACCAACCGCACAATACATGCTTCATACTCGTCCTGGTTATTCGAGGTCGGGAACTCAAACTTCAGGGAATGTTCCAGGGTCAGTCCCTCTGAGTTTTCTAGTATCACCCCGGCCCCGCTTCCCTTAGGATTCGATGACTCATCAACAAAGATGGTCCAAGAAATTCCCTTAGGGTCGCTCGGGTCTGATGTGAGCTCTGCAAGGAAGTCAAACAATGCTTAGGCTTTTATTGCAAGCCGTGGTTCATAGGTAATTCCGAAATTGGAGAGCTCAATTGACCACGCAATCATTCTTCCGGCCAAGTCTGGTTTATGCAACACCTGCCGGATGGGTTGATCTATTCTTACCACCACCGGGTGGCATTGAAAATATTTCTGAAGTCTTCTTGCTGTGATAATGACTGCGAAGGTGACTTTTTCTACATTTTGGTAACGAAGCTCAGGGCCTTGAAGGACCTTGCTTACAAAATAGATCAGTTTCTATCCTTCGTGAGTTTCTCGGATCAACATTGAGCTTACAGCCTCATCGTGGACGGATAGGTATAAGTAGAGTGTTTCTCCGGTATCCGGCTTTGCCAAAATAGGAGGGAAGGATAGGAGATTCTTTAAGGACACGAAGGCGTCTTCACATTCTTGAGTCCATTCAAAATCTTTCCCCTTCTTGAGTAACTTGAACAAGGGGAGAGACTTATGGGTGACCTTAGCCAAAAATCTTGTGAGTGCCACTATACGCCCTGTGAGCTGTTGTACTTCTTTAACTTTTTAGGGGCTTCTCATGTTAAGGACCGCCTCACACTTGTTGGGATTGGCCTCAATTCCTCAATAGGTTAACATGAAACCCAAAAACTTTCCATCTTGGACTCCAAAGGTGTACTTCTCCGGGTTCAACCTCATGTTGTAATTCTGGACTTGTGTGAATACTTCCTCGAGGTCCGCTATGTGAGATCCGCCTTGCGGAGTCTTCACTATCATATCATTTATATTGTTGCCAAGTGGCTTCCAGTACTCAAGAGGGGGGGTGAATTGAGTATAAAACTTTTTCGCAAACCCTTTTAAATAAAATATAAATATTAAAACTTAATAAATAAATGCATAGAAGGAATGAGACGAAGAAAAGATCAGCAGAAAATAAATGTGCGATAAAATAAATTGCATAAAATAAAGAGATAAAGAGAAGAAGAGCAGGCACGATATTTATCCTGGTTCGACCACTAACCCACTTGTGGTTTACGTCTAGTCCTCGAAAGCCGAGATTTTTCACTAAGTATACAAGCTTCAATAGGTGCTTGCTACCGTTACAAAATAGAGCACTTTTCACACATAGGGACACTCTACCCTTGTGCTAAAGTCTCAGCCTACAGGGATACCTCACCCTTATACAAACCTTGAGGGATACCTCACCCTCGATATAGAAAATCAAAAAATAGATGAAGAGAAACTCTCACTCGGAGTAAATTATACAAATTGAAGTGCTATAGAGCTCTCTAAGAATATCTCAGTGTTTAACTCAAAAAGATCTAAGAACACGTTTTCTACAATCTAAATTAAAGTTTTAATGAGACTTTGATAATAAAAAAGTTTGTGGTTTTTTCTAAACCTACATAATCTGGCTCCTAAAAGCGTTTTTCATAATTCGAATAGAGGTATTCGAATACCATTAAAGGCATTCAAATACAACCCTTTTAAAAATGCCTTCAGAAACGTGTTTCAAGCTGTGGCATTCAAATACCTTGATATGGTATTCGAATAACGTGGGTCTGATCTGTTTGTCCCAAATGGTTTTATATGTTAAGTTTTGATGATGACAAATATAAGACAAAAAGAATACTTTACCTATGTTCCTTGTTGCATCCTATATAGAGCATATCCATTAGTAATTGATAAATATCTTTTTTGGATGTGTATATGAAAGTTTTATATGCATGTTAAACTAACTAGAGTTATACTTTTATGAATCATGCATATGAAGATATTAAACTATAATTTTGGACTAACTTTGCTTGTTTAAGTGAGCAATATTTTGTAGGATAGTCCAAGTACCAAGAGTGAGCATTGCAACAAGAAAGCAAAAGATCTCTATTAAGCTCAACATAAGGAGAATGTGAATGCCTATGTCATGAAGGTATTGATAACATCAAAGTCATGTCAAAGACCAAGTCCAAAGGAAGTTTAAATGGTATAGCTTTTAGGACTTAGGGTCTTTATGTAAGAAGCCTTATTGATATCTCAAATATGTTTTTCAAATCTTTACAAATGATTTTCACATGTTAAAATGTCCAACAAACAAGTTTTTGAAAACCTAGTTTTGGTAATAGTTCAAATCTATGAAAAATAGCAAAGTTTGAGTTTTGCAAAATTGACCTTTGGTTACTCTTTTAATTATATCTTTTAAAATACTTTGAGTTTTGTTTTTAAACTTCTTTCATTTGAAAATAGACTCAAAGATCTTTCCAATGACTGGTCATTTGCTTTAAACGGATAAGAAATGAAGAAGTTATGACCATTTAAAGTCAGTTTTCAAAATCAGAAAGGTGTATTCGAATACAGCATGTGGTATTCGAATACCACAGCACAGAAAACATTCCTGAACGAGTTTTTTAAAGGGGTATTCGAATACAAGATGTGGTATTCGAATACCACAGCCTAAAAAACATTCCAGAATACATTTAAAATAGAGGTATTCGAATACCTCATTGTGGTATTCGAATAACTGGCTTCTGAATTATTTTTTTATGAGAATTGGAACAGTGGCATTCGAATACTCATGTTGGTATTCGAATAACTCATATTAATTTGCTTTTCACAATGGTATTATGAACATGGTATTCGAATAATGATTCATGGTATTCGAATAAACACGGTAAGCATAGTTCCGAAGATGGAAACTAACAGACATATTCTCGTAATAATCACGGATTTAATTACACCCAACGGCTATTTTCTATCTGACTCTATAAATAGAGACCATGGGTCTCATATGCAAGTATCCCAACCATTTGTTTAATTTGTGCTTGCTCTGAAAAATGTGATTTATATTTTACGCCTATTTTCTGTGCTCTTTTTGCTGAAACTTTGAGATATCCTTTGAGAGCCTCTTAGCACTTCAAATTGTATTATTTGCTCTGAGTGAGAGTTTCTCTTCATCTACATTTCTATTCTTCTATATTGAGGGTGAGGTATTCTTCAAGGTCTGTAAAGGGGGTGAGGTATCCCTCTAAGGTTTGTATAAGGGTGAGGTATCCCTGCAGGCTGAGACTTTAGCACAAGGGTAGAGTTTCCCTGTGTTTGAAAAGTGCTCTTTTATGTAACGGTTGCAAGCACCTATTGAAGCTTATACATATAGTGAAAAATCTCGAACTATGTTTCAGGGACTGGACGTAGACCACAAGTGGTTGGTGGTCGAACCAGGATAAATATCGTGCCTGCTCTTCTTCTCTTTATCTCTTTATTTTATGCAATCTTTATTCTACGTAATTTTATATTATTACACACTTATTCATTTGCTGTTGTTAAAGCTTTTCTTTTATCTCATTCCTTCTGTGCTTTTATTTAATTAGTTTTAATTTTTATATTTTAATTAAAAGAGGTTTTGCCAAAAGTTTTTAATACCCAATTCACCCCCCCTCTTGGGTAATGGTTGCCATGACTAACATATATAGACTTCCAGCATCTTCCCCAGTTGGTCTTCAAAGACCCTGTTCATCATTCTCTGGTAGGTGGCCCCTGCATTCTTCAGGCCAAAAGACATGACCTTGTAGCAGTAGCTTGCCCTATCAATAATGAAGGTGGTCTTGTCTTCATCTCCGACGTACATGGGAATCTGGTTGTACCCGGAATATGTATCCGTAAACAAGAGTCATCGAAGCTCGAGGATCCATCCACTAGCTTATCCACATTGGGAAGTGGGTATGGGTCTTTCGAACAGGCTTTATTTAGATCTTTATAGTCTACACACATTCTCCACTTCCCATTGGATTTATTTACCAGGACCATATTGGAGAGCCATGTAGTATAGGAAATTTCTCTGATAAAGTTGTCACTTAGTAGCTCATTGACCTGTTCTTTAACGACTTGCCGCCTCTCGAGTCCGACCTTTCTTTTCTTTTGAGCGATCGGCATAGCGCCCTCTTTGATTGACAAATGGTGACAAATAAAGGTGGGGTCAAGTCCGGGCGTGTCGGACGATGTCCATGCTAAAATGTCTCTATTTTTTAACAAAAGCTCTGACAGTTATTTTTTTCTTCTTCATCCAGACGTGCTCCAATATTGGTAACCTGTTCTGGGTTGGCCCCAAGTTGGAGAGGTTGTAATTCACCTTCTGGTTGGGGTCAAGTACCCCGAATTTCTTCCCTGACGTCCAGCTCGGTCATCAATATGTTGACCTGGTCAAGGACCGGGCCGGGAAAGGCAGATTTCTCATTCCGAGGTGCTCTACAAATTTTTAAGCTCCCATTGTAGCATTTTCTGGCAGCAATTTGATCACCTTTAACAGTAACGACGTCATTGCTCTTGTTGAGGAACTTCATCACGAGGAGGGTGGTAGACACCACGACACTGAGTGCATTGAGAGAAGGACGACCCAGGATGATATTATAAGCTGAGGGGCAGTCCACAATCAAAAACTTTACCTTGACCGTCTTGAAAAGTTTAGATGATCCGAGGGTCAGGTGGGTATCGTAGTATCCGACCGGGGTGATTTTTTGGCCCGTGAAACCCGTCAATTCTCTAACATGAGGAGTTAAGTCTGATTGCTGAAATTCTAACTTCTGATAGAGATCTAGAAACATAATGTCTGCTGAACTCCCTTGGTTGATGAAAATTCGACAGACTTCGACATTGGATATTACCCCCGAGATGACAAGTGGATCGTCATAATTCGGGATAATTTCACCGTAGTCCTTATCCGAAAAAGTGATAGAAGGCGTCTTTTTGCCTTCTGCTTGTGTCATGGGTTCTGAGTGGGCTACGCTAAACACAGCCATTCTAAGAGCTTTCTTCTGAGCTCCGTTTGAAGATCTCCTCCGGCAAAGCCATCGGTAATGGTATGGATTGTTCTATTGGGCTCAGAGCGATGGTCATCATTATCATCGGGGGAGCGTCCCTATTCCTATCTTGCCGATCGTTATTATCTCGGCGAGGTGGAGTCCGAGATCTTCTCTTGGGACTTCTTGTCCTTCTGTGCTGATGGGACAGGCTCCAATATGGACTGCATCTGTCATTTCTGTGTCTATTACTCCCCTCAATATTTTGGACACGAAGGATATGCTGTTGTAAGTGTCCGGCCTTGATTAAGAATTCAATGGCGTCGTGTAATTGATAGCAGTCATTCATATCATGGTCGTAGCCCTTATGTCATGCGCAATGCTTGGAATGATCCTTTTGTTTGTGCTTCTTGATAGGAGGCAGTCTCCAGATATTCTGAAACTCTGTATGCATCACTTCCCTCAAGATCGCTTCCCGAGGTGTGTTCAAGGGAGTATAGTCAGAATATTTTCTCTGATGTGGGCTACCTTTTGGAGGTTGTGGCCTTGAGGAATTCTGGTTAGACTTCTGATGGGAAGACTCACCTTTATCCCACCTCCTGTGGTCTTCTGTTGCATCCTCCAAGTAAACATATTTCTCATATCATTTCTGGAAGTCCGTCAGATTATCTGACTTCTTTTTTGCCAAGGAATTAAAGAACTCAGAGCCTACTCAGAGACCACTTCTGGCATAATGTAAGGCTATTCTGTCTTCAAATTTTTTTACGTTGGTGTATGCCGCCATGAATCACCTGATATAATCTCAGAGGGTCTCGTTTTTTCCTTGACGAATTTTGGCCAGGGACTCGATGGATTTAGGTTGCTCCCTACTGGTGGTGTATTACAGCAGAAAATACTGTTTAAGATCCGACCAGTTTACCACGGACCCCCTAGGTTAGCTGGTAAACCATTTGAGGGCTCCCTTTTTTAGGGAAAGGAGGAATGCTCGGCATAACAACTCCATGGATCACCTATAGAAACATAAGGACTGTTCGTAGGCATTGATGTATTCCTTAGGGTCCGTAGTTCCGTCATAGATTTTCAAGTTTGGCGAAAACTTGAAGTTCCGAGGAACCCAGTACTCTATAAGTTGATCGGAGAAAGGTTGTTCCATCGTTCCTCGATTCTGGTTATTATTCTCGGAGTTAGGAATTGCATTGCCGGCATGAGCCCTCCTCTGATTATTTTTCACGTCGGTCTTTCTATTATGACGGCGTGGCCTGGGTTGGTTTTCATGCATGGCGCACTACATGTCTTCTAACCTCTGAAATTAGTCGTTCAGCATATCCATATGTTGTTGCAACATGTCTTGAAATTGGTGTTATGAAGCACGAGATTGGTATGTGCGTTCAGAACGAGATGCACGATCATCAACCTCATTATTTGGCGTTCCCAGACGCTGGTGCACCGAGATCCTACGCTCTTGAACACTCTGGTCACCTGTTTGAGCCAGGAATTCAAGTCTTTCCCTGACAGAAATTCTATGTGATGGGTTAGGAGACTCATTAGAGACGGAGGTAGAGTGCCCATCACATTGGTTTTCAGCTCGGGTGCCTGATTTCTCACAGCAGAGGTTTGAGCCGCAGGTGGAGGCAGCGAGAGTGGTGGACGTTGCACATCAGGATCTTGCTTCTGGTTAACAGAGGTTTGTGTAGCATCTCTTCTCGAAATTTGCCTCGTATTCACCATGATCGGGTGGGATTAGGAATTTAAGGTTTCCTACAGTCGGCGTCAATGTTCTGAAGTGGATTCAGAGGATACCTGTAATAGGCACGTACACGGTGATTTCCTCCTTGAGCAGCAGCAGCTGATCGTATTAAACAAAGGGTGGGTACCTGCAAAAGGGACTCCAACGCTCAAGTCAGGCAGTGCACAAGTAGGGTTATGCAATTGGATCATAGATTACCTCATTAAGATGACTTAGCCTTATATTTATAGAGCGTATATAGAATCCTAATAGGATCCTTATTGGATGCAGGTAATTTGGGATTAGTATCCTGATAAAGATCATATCCCATTATTATCGGGCAAATCCTCATAAATCTGAGATTATGATACAGGAAGTACTTAGCCATCTAGGGTAATTATGAGTCCTATAATATCTTAAGTTAATGATTGGTAGTTACGAATATTTAAGAATTTATTCTCTGCACGAATCTATCAATCATGATATTATGACCCAATACCACTTGACGTGCTAGATTCCAATGCCAGCTTGTGAGGAGTCCGGCTATGTGCATGCCGAGTTGATCCCATGGAGTGGGATCTCGGATCACGGTCCAGAACAGTACCAACAGCTTCCTTAGGAGAATTTCGATAAACTCATAGAACTTGGCTCAAAGTCTTATGCCAACTTCTTGGTTTTTTACTAACATGTTTCTTTATTAAACTAATTAAAATCTTGTTGGCTACTTTGACATGCTTATTTGCTTGAGCATAATAAGGAGTTGAAGTAAGTAACTTAAGGTTCCTTGACTTAGCAAACTAAGTAATATAACGACCAGTAAATACAGTACCTTGGTCAGTAGTTAGAGTTTAAGGAATACCGAATCTGTGTATAATATTTTCTTCGACAAAATTAATAATGTCTTATTGAGTTACATCCTTCAAAGGGATTGCTTCAACCCATTTAGTAAAATAATCGATAACAACCAATATATATTTGTGCCCTTTAGAAGATAGGGGATGAATCTGACCTATCAGATCGAGAGCTCATCCTCGAATTGACCAAGGTTTTATAATCGAATGCAAATCACTTACAGGAACATGTTGAATATTCTCATACTTTTGACATTTTTCACAAGACTTAGCATATAAATGACAATCTTTAGTCATTGTAGGCCAATAGACCCTCTACTTGCATAGTACCCATTTTATCTTTTCACCAGCTTGATGAACACCACAAAACCCTTCGTGCACTTCTACTAAGGTTGTGAATGCTTCTTTTTCACTTAAACATATCAATAAATTTTCATCTACTGACTTTTTGTAAAGTGAATCACCTGGTATTACATAATGCAAGGCTCTATATTTTAATTTTCTTTCGACTGTTGTACCTGGATTTTGTAGATAATCAAAAATCGATTTTCTCTAATCAGAATCATTTATGTCCTCGATTAGACATACTTCTAAATTCTCGAATGGATATAATTTTTCTTTGATTTCGATTAATTTAGACAAAGTAAAACTCGAAGTCTTATAACCTAAAGCGAATTGAGCAAGCTCATTGGTTTCGTAATTCTCTTCCCTCGAAATGTGATGCAATGTAACCTCATCGAACTCATATAATAACCTTGCTGCAAAAGCGAAGTACTTGAACAAATTTTGATCAATGTACTTATACTCTCAAGTTAATTGTTTAATAACTAATTGGGAATCACCTAAAACTTTGATATTCTTAGCCTTAAGTGAAATTAATGTTTGTTAACCAGCAATCAAAGCTTCATATTCTACTTCATTATTCGAACATCCATATTTTAATTCGATTAAGAATTTGGTAGGAATTCCAATAAGTGAAACAATTAAAACTCCAAGACTAACACCCCTATTATGTATCGATTCATCGAAATATAACTTCCATAGTTTTAAACCCATGTACTTAATATTAGTTTCTTCGATGTCAACACAGGGATAATAAGTTAAAAAACTACCAACACCTAGTCTTTCATAGCTTTTAATGGCACATATTTAAAAAAAATCAGTTAAATAAGAGTTCATTATCCTACTCTACCATACAAGATAGGCTTGGATAACATGTACTTTATTATATCTATTTTTGAAAAGAAAAGTACATCATGTGCCTTTACATAGTACTTTAACTTAGTACAGAAACACAACTTTTCAACTGCACTATATCTAGTTTCAGCATTTATCAAAACTCTACTAAGATAGTAAATGACTTTTTCGATTCCATTTTCATCTTCGTGGGCCAACATGCACCCAATGGTTTCATTTGATGCTGATATATACAACTTCAAGGGACGTCCAGGCATTGGAGGGGTCATTACTAGAGGATTGACTAAACAATGCTTGATTTGATCGAAAGCCTCTTGATGTTCCTTTTCCCATTGAAACTCTTCCTCAGCTTTGAGCTTTAAGAGTGAAGAGAAGACTTTGGTCTTTCCAGATATATTCCAAATGAACCTTCTCAAGAAGTTAATCTTTCCTAGTAATGACTAGAGCTGCTTCTTATTCGAAAGAGGTGATACTTCTAGAATAGCCTTGGCCTTATTCTGATCTACCTCTACTCCTTTCTTTTGAACCAGGAATCCAAGAAAATTTCTTGCAGAAACACCAAAAATACATTTAATAGGATTCATTTTCAATCAATGTTTCCTCATTCTCTCGAAGGATTGTCTCAGATTTGAGAGATGCTTCTGTTCTGATCTCGATTTGACTACCACATCATCAATACAAACCTTAATGAATTTACCAATAATATCATGAAATATCCACAGCTCCCCCTGCAAAAGTAATCAAATAGCCAGAAGCAGACTTTCTAGAATCAACATCCCCTGCCAAGTCTGAATCTGTATAACCATAAAGAACAGGTTTCCCAATTCCAAAACAAAGCTTCAAACTAGAAGTGCCCCGGAGATATCTCAATATCCACTTCACAGCTTTCCAATGCTCTCTACCAGAATTGGAAAGAAAACGACTAACCACACCAACTGCATGAGCTATATCAGGCCTTGTGCAAACCATTGCATACATCAAACTTCCTACTGCAGATGCATAAGGAACACATTGCATGTCTTGTTTCTCTTCATCACTAGAAGGAGCTTGTCTAGTGCTAAGCTTAAAGTGTAAAGCAAGAGGTGTACTTACAACTTTAGCTTTATCTAAGCGAAACAGTTGAAGCACTTTCTCAATGTACTTCTCCTGTGATAACCACAACTTCTTGGCCACTCTATCATGAGTAATTTGCATGCCAAGAATATGCCTTACTGGTCCTAAGTCTTTCATTGCAAAAGACTTACTAAGCTCCTTTTTCAACCTGTCAATTCTAGAAGAATTATGACCAATAATCAACATATCATCAACATAGAGCAATAAAATGATAAAATCATTATCAGAAAATTTCTGCACAAACACACAATGATCAGAAGTAGTCTTTTTGAATCTCTGCTGAATCATAACAGACTCAAACTTCTTATACCATTGTCTCGGGGCTTGTTCCAAGCTATACAAACTTTTCTTCAACTTGCAGACATAATTTTCTTTACCCTTTATCACAAAACCCTTAGGTTGCTCCATGTAAATCTCCTCCTCCAAATCACCATGAAGGAAAGTAGTTTTCACATCCATCTGCTCAACCTCTAAATCAAGACTTGCTGCCAAACCAAGAACAACTCGGATGGATGACATTTTAACAACTAGTGAGAAGATTTCCTCAAAATTAATCCCTTTTTTTCTGACAGTAGCCTTTGACAACTAATCTAGCTTTGTATCTTGGAGTGGAAGTATTCTCATCAGTCTTCAACCTGTAAATCCACCGATTTTGAAAAGCTTTCCTGTCTTTAGGCAACTTGACCAGCTCAAAAGTATAGTTGTTAAGCAAAGATTTCATTTCATCATTCATTGTTGCAACCCATTCTGTCTTCTGCTCACTCTCCATAACCTCTTCATAGTACTTAGGTTCTCCCCCGTCAGTGAGGAGCACATATTCATCAGATGAATAACGGGTAGAGGGAATAAGATGTCTGGAAGACCTTCTAAGTGAAACAACAGGTTCATCAACAACCTCACGAGCAGGAGCATCTGCCTCATCAGCAACATTATCAACAACATCCTCAACCTGATCACCCTGAATATGATTATGCACATCATCATGATTGCCAAAGTTAGCTACATCAAGCATATGAGACTCAGGAATTGGATCAATATCAACCAAACCATCAGTACTCGGAGACTCTGACTTCTTTGCCTTGTCAATATCTTCAATGGTTTGATCCTCTATGAAAATAACATCACGGCTTCAAACAAGCTTCTTCTCAATTGGATTATACAACTTATAGTCAAACTCATCATGACCATAGCCAATGAAGATGCACTGCCTAGTCTTGACATCCAACTTGGACCTCTCATCTTTGGGTACATGTACAAATGCTCTACACCCAAAGACATGTAAGGTCATAGGAAACATCCTTTCCATACCACACTCTGTCAGGAACATCAGCCTGTAAAGCAACAGTAGGAGATAAATTAATAACATGTGCAGCAGTATATAAAGTCTCACCCCAAAAAGATCCAAGTAACTTTACTTCAGAAAGCAAACATCTAACTCTTTCCATCAATGTCCTGTTCATCCTTTCTGTCAGGCCATTAAGCTGAGGAGTCTTAGGAGGCGTTTTCTGGTGTCTAATACCCTGCTGCCTGCAGTACTCATCAAATAGTCCACAATATTCACCACCATTATCAGTGTGAACACATTTCAGTTTCTTCCTTGTTTCTCTCTCAACAGAAGCCTGAAGCTGCTTAAAGACACTGAGCACCTGATCCTTAGTCTTCAAGGCATAAACCCAAAGTTTCCTTCAATGATGATCAATAAAAGTCACAAAGTAAAGTGCACCACTAAATGTTTTAGTCCTCATTGGACCACAAAGATCTGAATGTACCAACTCAAGCACTTCTGATTTTCTAGAAAGAAGATGACTCTTGAAAGAGACTCTATTCTGCTTCCCAGCCAAACAATGAGTACACTTTTCGAAACTTGCACCCTTCAAACCTGAAAGTAGATTCTTTTTTGCCAAAGTATCAAGTCCCTTCTCACTAATGTGGCTAAGTCTCTTATGCCATAACTCTGACTGATTATCACACTCAGCTATATTAACAGCATCAACAGAAACTGAAGCCTTGGTCCAGTACAAACCTGAACACTTCTTTCTATGTGCCACAACTAAAGAACCCTTGGAGAGTTTCCACTGTCCACCACCAAAGGTGCTAAAATAGCCATCATCATCAAGAACACTAGCAGAAATCAGATGCAAACGGATGTTTGGTGCGTGTATGACATTCTTTAAAATCAACTTTGTCCCATTACTGGTTACTAAACAAACATTGCCAATGTCAATCACCTTTGACATACCATCATTACCCATCTTCAAAACCCCATAATCACCAGGAGTATAAAATGAGAAGAAATCCTTCCTAGATGTCACATGAAAACAGGCACCACTGTCAATAACCCAGCTTGTCTCATCACATGCAACATTAATCAAATTCTCATTGTAGATAATCACAAGATCTCTTCCAGTAGTGGTGGCAACACGATCATCATTATCATTATCCTTCTTTTGTTGTTTGCCTTTGTTACCCTTGTTCTCCTTTTTCCATCGGTACCAGAACCTTTGGATATACCCCTTTTTACCACAATAGTCACACTCAAGATTTTTGTATTTAGACCTTGATTTGCTTCTACTCTTACTTTTGCCTCTATTGCCTTGTCCCTGATCCCTCTCAATGCTTCTCCCCCTGTTTTCAGTAACCAAAACCTTTGACTATGAAGAGGACGCCTGCTGCGTTCGTCATCTGACTTCTTCATTTAAAACAACAATTTTTACATAATTCATGGTCACAACACCTCCAGGAGCAAAACTAGTCAAATTGACTCTGAGATTTTCCCAAGAATCAGGTAGAGTATTAAGCAACCAAAGTCCCAAAATTTCATCTTCAAATTTCACACCCATGTCGAACAACTAGTCAAAGCATCCTTGAAAATCACTCAAGTGATCAGAAATAGAACTACCATCCTTGTAACTCAAGTTCATAGCCTGCTTCAACAAAAATAATTTATTGTTCCCAGACTTGGAGGCATACAAGGTCTCAAGCTTTTCTCACAAAGATTTGGCATGTGAGTCATTAGCAATATGATTCAAAACATTATCATCTACCCATTGTCGAATAAAGCCACAAACCATCTCATGTTCAAAAGCCCAATCTTCATCAGATTTAGCCTCAGGCTTCTCACAAGCAAACATCGGTAAATGTAATTTTTTCACAAATAGTAAGTCTTTCATTTTTCCTTTTCACTTGTGGTAATTTGTGTCATTCAAACTAATCATTCTACTGTAATTTGGCTCCATCATTCAATCAAGTAAACAAATCAATAAATTTCTCTGATGCCAGCTGTTGGGAAAGAAAAAAGGGTTGTGTACAGTGGAAGCAATAACACACAAATATGTAATAAAATCTTTCCCACTTGAAAGAATCTGTGAGGAGCAAAATATACAGCCAACCAAAAATATCCACCAATTGATATATCCAAGAATGCACCAAAAATAAATAGGCAAAGAGAACACACACAATTTTAACATCAAAAACTTCCTCAATGTGAGAGATAAAAACCACAGGGCCTAGTCCAGAAAAATTTTCACTATAACAGATCAATGAGTACAGCAAAGTTTCTCCCAATAAACAAGAATATCACAACGGCTCCTACTCACCACTAACAAAGTAGAAATTAACAAAGCAACAAAGTTCAAAACCAACAAAGGGGTACAAACAACCCAACAAATAGAGATGGAGAAATAAAATTCTGACTGTACAAGTAGAAGTTCACGATGTAAGGAACAACATACTGAAAAATAATCAAGATCGGACCACAAATGAGCACCTGATCTGAACATGGAAGATCAGATCTAAAACTTTCTCCTCACTCTCGACGCTGCGCTGCTTTTGTTTTTCGAAAAACAAAAGCGAAAACTTATATAAAGGAATAAAATCCTTTTTTTTTCTTTGAATATAATGGCTGGGCCTCACTTGAGTTAGCCCAGTCAACACTACACCATGTGACTCATTTGTTGATTTTGGCATGCAAGAAAATAATCTCTATTTATAATGGTATCCGTTTCTTGATAGGTTCCTAACTAGGCTCAAATATGGTATCAACTATTAGCCTCCTTCAGTTGTACGTAGAGGTGAACTTGCTAATGTGCAACCGGCAGCTTGCACGATCAGTAACAACACTGCAGTTGCCAAGATATTCTCTCGTATTGACCACTATTTTGATCTCGTGTATGCCAAAAGGGCCTTTGTCCACTGGTATATCAAGGAGGGCATGGAAGAAGGGGAGTTTTCTGAAGCCAGTGAAGATCTTAATGCTCTTGAGAAAGATTGTGAGGAAGTTGGTACTGAGGCACTAGATGATGAAGAAGGAGAATGAGACTATTGACGTTATGATGGAATGCTTTTCTTGATACTTGTTTCAATGGTGATGTTGGATATGATTGGTTGTCACCTCAATGATGTATTCAGGTTTTAGAATTGTTGGTTTCAAAAGTTGATTTTAGTTGAATGAAACAATTTTATTTATTCAGCTGTAAACGTGTGGGTCTACATCTAATTTGGACTAATTTTTAGTCAAAATATGGCAAGTGTCTTCTTTCCTTAGGTTTATTTAAAAAAAAAAACAAAACAAAACTGGAATGCTCATTTTTGCGCTAAAAAGGAAAAAATTGTCAATAAAAGCATAAGTATATTCTTACTATATATGACTCACAATTTTAGACCTCTTTATATTTAATGTAATGTGATCATAACCTTTGATAAAATGTAATATACATAATTTGCCTTAGTTAAAATGCAATTCATGAAATAATACCTTCAAACTCTCTTATACAGATAAGTGGATGGGGTTAACGGGGTAGCCCTGGTCCCTTGGTTATTTTGCTGTAGTCCCTAGCAATGCACAGTATTTAGTATCCATTTCTCCCTTGGTACATGCTTATATTTACAACCGAAAAAACCTTGGGTTTGTCCCCAAAATTGTTATTGAAAATGGTTTCATAATTGCATATTCACATCAAAACTGACTACATTAACTTAACACACCATTAAAAAGAAAAAAAAAAGAGGGGAGTTTGGTGACTTAAATATATTTTGGCTGGCTTCATTTAAAACTAAACATGTAGATTACTCTTGTGTCCTTACTAGTATTTTCACCCAATAACCTTCTTTACTCAATTATCTGAATTTGAAGAATGATTTTGTTGTTGTGGACTTGACCCCCAAAAGGATGGGTTTGTTACCCATAATAAGCTTGATCAGGAACATGCCTTCCCATAATCACTCTTAGTGCACCATACGGTGGACTTGCAATGTCTAAGGTGGCATATAATAGAAAGGAACATTCTCAATCGAAGCACTGCCTCCTCTTGTTATGCCTACAAATACTTCATGATCATGATCCATCATGTAATCTCTTGGGAAAATATCAACAAGAAAATCAAACACATCAGTCCTTGTGAATGTTGTTGCAATGTCACTCTTCTAAAGAGTCCTCCTTTTTTCCTCCGTACCCAAGACCTCATTGTCAGGTCCATAATGAACATTTTGCAGGCCTTGCCAAAAAGAGCATGAGCCTCGACTAATATCATCTTCACATCTTCATCTCCCTTCATGATCTTCTTAATCCAAGCCAAAGGCAAGCTATGATTTCTAAAATTAGTAGTCTTCTCAATTTCCTGGCACTAGTTTGCCCAAAAGTTATTGAATTGTTGCTATAATTCTTGTTGCGATAGCTAGTAGATGTGCAGGTGAGCATATTGTTGCTATCCCATGAAGGATGAAGAGGCAGAAAGACCAACTACCTTAATTGGAAAATGGGTGAGTGTCATCATGTTGTTAGATTGATATTGGTTTGTGCCATATGTTTGTGCTGGAATACCATTCCTTCTTGCTAGTCTTGCATGCTGGACCTCAATCTTGAATACTAAATGTATTCTTATAATTGTCATTGGTCCATGATACTAACCATTAACATGAATTGAAAAGCTATAAATAATGTAGGACCTTACTCCATCAAACAAGAACAGAAAAGCGAAAGCCTACCTCCACTTGAAGTCATATGTTATTACTCACAATCTCTCACAAGCAAAATATTAAGCACCTAGAATTCAAAAGAAAACAGAGAGATTATAGAAAGAAAAGAGAGAGAGCTCTTCTAGCCTTAGCCTCTAGAGTGTGTGAATCAATGGAGCATCACAAGCCTTTTTATAGGCAAGGCAAGAGACTTCTCTCATAAAATACAGAAGCGTAACTACTCTTATATTGGCTCCTCCATTAAGAGCCAATTATTTTGGACTTTGTAACAGCTGCTACCTCATCAATTTGTAACAGCTCCCTCATCAAAGTCCCACCATTGTCAATATATGAATCACGTACATTCAGAATTCTAACATTCTCCCGCTTGACTCATTCCCACTTGGCTCATATACTATCAATGATAATCCTTATTTTGACAATATGACCATAACTTGTCAACTTTGATATAGCCACTTAGAAATTATTATACATGAATCATGGCGGTTATATTTAAGATAAACTTTTCCTTCCATGTATTACAATGCACAACCTTTCTAAGTGAATATAGGGTCCAAACTTTATTGATTTAAATCAAAACTTTACATGACAAACTTAAAGTGTACAAAGTCATATAAAAGAAAAAACAAATATTAACGTAAACTAGTAAGATTCATATGAATTACATGATTCTGAAACACCTTAGCCAACAATCCTTTAGTTAGTGGATCAACAATCATGGATTCTGTGTCTGTATACTCTATAGAGACGAACTCTCTCTTGATGTCTTCTCTTACAACCAAGAACTTAATATCCATATGCTTACTTTGGCTTCCACTTTTATTATTCTTTGAAAAGAATACAGCAGCTGAATTATTACAAAATATCTTCAATGGTCTCTCAATTGAATTTACCACCTTAAGACCAGAAACAAAGTTCTTCAACTATTTAGCCTATGATGTGGCTTCGTAGCAACCAATGAATTCTGCTTCCATAGTAGATGATGCAACAATTGTTTGCTTTTTGCTTCTCCAAGAGATAGCACCTTTCGGCTAAAAAGAAAATATAGCCTGAAGTGGGCTTTTTAGAGTCCATGCATCCAGCAAAATTCGAATCTGAATATCCTATTATCTCTAAAGTATCATAATGCTTGTATGTCAACTTGTAATCCTTAGTTCCTTGAAGATATCTCATAACCCTTTTTGCTGCCTTCCAATGTTTTATGTCTGGGTTACTTTGATATCTTCCCAACATTCCTACCACGAATGCAATATCAGGCCTAATGCTGACTTGAGCATACATGAGACTTCCTACTACTGAAGCATAAGGAATGTCTTTCATCTCCTTTTGTTCCAATGTTGTTTGGGGACATTGATTGAGATTAAACTTTTCTCCTTTAACTATAGGTGCAGTAATAGATGAACAATTCTGCATATTAAATCTTTTCAAAACTTTTTCTATGTAGGCTTTCTGAGATAGTCCCAATGTCCTTAGAGATCTATCCCTATGAATCTCTATGTCAATGACATAGGAGGCCTCACTTATATCCTTCATATCAAAGTTTTGTGATAGAAAAAATTTTGTATCATGCAAGAGACCTTAATCACTGCTTACAAGTAAAATGTCATCTACATACAAGACTAAAAGATAAATTTACTCCCACTGACCTTAAGGTATATGCATTGGTCTACCATATTTTCCTCAAGTCCATATTTGGAAATGACATTGTGGCACTTTATATACTATTGGCGGGAAGCTTGTTTTAGCCCATATATAGATCTTCTAAGCTTGCAAACTAAGTGATTACCTTTTTCACTTTCAAAGCCCATAGGTTGATACATGTACACTTTTTCTTCAAGATCCTCATTTAGAAAAACTGTTTTCACATCCATTTGATGTAACTCTAAATCAAAATGAGCTACTGAGGCCATGATTATTGTAAATGAATCCTTCTTAGGAACCAGAGAGAAGGTTTCATGATAATCAATACCTTCTTTTTGAGTAAAGCTTTTGGTTACAAGTCTTGCTTTATATCTTTCGACATTACTAGCTGAATCTCTTTTGGTTTTAAAAACTCATTTACAACTTACAGGAGAGACTCCCTCTGGTAATTCTACTAGATCCCAAACTTGATTTTTAGCCATAGACTCCATTTCATCTTTCATGGCATCGTACCACAACTTAGAGTCTTCTCTACTCGTGGCTTGTGAAAAAGTAGTAGGATCATCCTTAAGTCTAATATCATAGTCAAATTCTTGAAGGTACACGATATAGTCACTAGAAATTATTAATTTTCTAGCTCTTATAGTTCTTCTTACTTCTATTGGTTCTTAATCAATAGGCTCTCTATTAATAGGTTCCTCATGTGGTATATCCTCAACAGGTGGTTTTCGATGATGTTCAACCGTATCGTGTTGATTACGTTGAACACTAACTAGCTCCAATGCATTTAAGGGTATCAAAGGTGATTCCCTTATTTCCTCAAATTCCACTTGTTGAGAATTTCCACTCCCACTAACTTCATGATCTTCAAGAAATTTTGCATTTCTAGCTTCAACTACTTTAGGAGTGTGAGAAGGACAATAAAACCTATATCCTTTGGAGTTGGTTGGATAACTAATAAAATAACCGCTAGTGGTTCTTGAGTCCAATTTCCCAATGTTTAGATTATAAATCCTAACTTCAACTAGACAACCTCAAACATGTAAATGTCATAAACTAGGTTTCCATCATTCTAAATTTCAAAAGGTATCTTTGGAACAGCCTTAGATGGCATCCTATTTAATACATATACAGCAGTTTTCAAGGCTTCACTCCATTGGGACACAGGTACTACTTTTAAACTGCTAATCATGCTTTTAACCATGTCCATAA
This sequence comes from Ormosia semicastrata, assembly GCA_029884595.1. NCBI lineage: Eukaryota > Viridiplantae > Streptophyta > Magnoliopsida > Fabales > Fabaceae > Ormosia > Ormosia semicastrata. The sequence goes on from JAQQTO010000055.1 coordinate 33,375,056, forward strand.
GCGTGTGGTTCCTTCTTTCAGCAACACGATTTTATTGTGGTGTACCAGCCATAGTATGTTGGGCAACAATACCTTCTTCTATAAGGAACTTAGCAAACGGACTGGGCCGTTGTCCCTTTTCTGTGTATCTTCCATAATATTCCCCACCCCTATCAGATCTTACGATCTTTATCTTCTTTTTCTTTTGTTTCTCTACTTCTGCTTTGAAAACTTTAAAAGCATCAAGTGCTTCTGACTTTTCAAACAAAAGATAGAGATACATGAATCTTGAATGGTCATCGATGAAAGAGATGAAATATCTCTGACCATTTAAACAAGGCGTGGGAAATGGACCATAGATATCCGTATGAATAATTTTAAGAAGCTCACTACTTCTTCTGGCACCTTTAGTGGTCTTGTTGGTTTGCTTTCCCTTTATGCATTCCACACAAGTATCAAAGTCAGTAAAGTCAAGATTCTTAAGAATTCCTTCCTTTACTAATCTCTTAAGTCTTTCAAGAGAAATGTGCCCTAACCTCTTATGCCAAAGCATGGAGGAATCCTCATTCACAATACTTCACTTAGTACCAACATTGGTGGTATGTAAAGCTATGAGACTTGTTTCAAAAATAGGATCTAATTCAAACTTAAATAAATTTTCAACCAAATAACCAGAACCAGTAACTTTATTATCATGCAACAGTTCAAAAGAAACATCACAAAAATGGCATTGAAAACTAGTACAAGTAAGTCTAGAAACAGAAACCAAATTTCTGGTAAACGAAGGAACATAAAAAGTGTTCTCCAAACATAAATTAAAATCAGAATTCAAAACAAGTTTATAAGTCCCAACAGCTTCCATATGTGAACTCATTCGATTTTTCGTATAGATGCTTTGTTCACTTCCCACTGGTTTCCGTAGGTTTAGAAAGCCTTGCACATTATTAGCAATGTGAATTGTAGAACCTGAATCAATCCACCAAGTATTGGTAGGAGCTTCAATGAAATTTGATTCAAAACAAGTTATAGCAAAATTACATTTCTTTTCGAGTCATTTCTTGTATTTAGGACAATTTTCTTCATGTGTCCAGCCTTTTTGCAGAAAAAATAATTTCTCTTATTCCCATTCCGCTTCATTTGAACAATTTTGCGGATTCTAGGATCACCATTGCCTCTTCTCCTATTTCCTTTATCATGAGTCACCATGTGAGTACTTTCAGGTGTCTCATGTTTCAATCTCTCCTCCTCCTGAACACACATGGTCAGAAGTTCATTGATTGACCATTTATCATTATGTGTGTTGTAGGATATTTTGAAAGGACCATAATCAACAGGAAGAGAATTGAATATGAAATGCACAAGAAATGATTCAGAAATTTCTACTTCAAGGGACTTAAGTTTAGCAATAGTATCTCTCATTTCCATGATGTGCTCACGCACAACCCTAATTTTGCCATGCTTCATTCTTAAAAGCTTCTTCATTAGGGTGTTGGCCAGCGACTTGTCAGAGCTAACAAACTGCTCCTCAATAACTTTCATATAAGCTTTTACCTTATCACATTCAGAAATGGATCTCCTAATGCTCTTGCTTATATGAGACTTAACAAGTATCAAACTTAAGCGATTAGATTGCTCCCACCGCTCATAGTTATCCTTTTCTTCTTGAGCACTTCCTTCCACGGGAATGGGTGGTTCATCCACACGTAGTGCCAAGTCCAATTCCATACATCCCAAGGTCAAGAGAATTAGTTTTTTCCAATCAGGATAAGTGTCACCAATCAACAAAGGAATTCGAGACTCAAGAAAATGAGTAGGAACAACAGCAATATAAGGATTACACGTGTCAATGCTACGAAAATAAAAAACTTAACAAGTAAATTCAAACCTTCCTATGGGTAGAGGTGCAAATCATGCATAGAATTTACAAACTTTATGCATGGACACTAAACATCATAATAAAATAAATCACACCTGTGGGTTTAGAAATATCCTATTATGATTTTTTTAGTCCATTTTATAACCTTGATTAATTATTACTTCCCTATGGGGCCAAGTAATAATCCTTTTATTACAATGCTTAGGATGCTATGGTTACTCCCAAACATGTAATTCACGTAGTATCATAGAATAATCCAAAATAAATATATTCAACTTATATGATGCACAAAAATTATTGATAAGGATAAATTTAATTCTGGTTCATACATTCTTTGTCCTTAATCAACAATCATATAAGCATAAAAAAAATAATTTTATACCACATGTACAATAATTGTAATTTATGTTGATAGACCAATACTATGTACATATAATGTACCGCAACACAATGAACAACCCGTGAAAGAATTTACACTATTTTATGACAATAAAATAGAATTATTCCAGCAATATCATAGCAACCCTTGAATGGCTCTGTTTGAAGCCTTCTTTACATGGATGCTCAAAGATCCAAAGCAGTAATTTTAAAATAAACAGATGGCGATGGTAAACAGATCAGAGAAATAGTTTCAAAATAAAACCATAATTTTTCGAGCCAAAAATTGTACCAACATAATAATTTTTTTTTTTGAGTTACGAATTGTGATACAAAACAATACTAGATCAACAAAAATGACCACAGTACTGCAAAACAGAAGCTGAATAACAAGACTACAAGGTAGCTCTGATACCAAATGTTAGACCTCAATCTTGAATACTAAATATATTCTTATGATTGTCATTGGTCCATGATACCAACCATTAACATGAATTGAAAAGTTATAAATAATGTAGAACCTTAGTCCATCAAACAAGAACAAAAAAGCGGAAGCCTACCTCCACTTGAAGTCATTGTTATTACTCGCAATCTCTCACAAGCAAAATATCAAGCACCTAAAACTCAAAAGAAAATAGAGAGATTATAGAAAGAAAAAAGAGAGAGTTCTTCTAACCTTAGCCTCTGAAGTGTGTGAATCAATAGAGCATCACAGACATTTTTATAGGCAAAGCAAGGGACCACTCTCATAAAATGCAGAAACGTAACTGCTCCTATATTGGCTCCTCCATTAAGAGTCAATTATTTTGAACTTTGTAACAGCTGCTGCCTCATCAATTTGTAACAGCTCCCTCATCAAAGTCCCACCATTGCCAATATATGAGCTACATACATTCAGAATTCTAACATTGCATGCTTGTTTTGATCCATATTGCTGTTGTAAACTTCGAAATATTTTTTAACCGTTTTAAATATGCACAAGACAAGCAAAAAGACATCATGAAAAATAAAAATCATATATGTTGTAAGAAAAATTCAGAAGAATCCATGTAAAGTATCAGTAGATCTCAAATAAAATGCTAAAGAAAAATTTTCATTGGTCCAAAACATAAATGATATATAGAGAGTATATATTCTAGAGTCCCATAGTTCTATAGACCAAGAAGACTCCTCAAGTTGGCTTTGAACATAACCTTAATTAGTTCTATAGATCAAGAAGACTCCTCAAGTTGGCTCTGAACATAACCTTCAAATCTAACCAAAGACGTTGTCATTACCAAGAATAACAATTTTTGCCTTTGGTAATTGGCACTAGGAGGTTTCCATAGAAAGTTTTGCACCAGTTAATTAATGGTTATCTGGAATTATTAAATTTCATTCATTACCAACCAAGAATCTTGGCATTAATTACCCTAGGAGATATAAGGTATTGAGATTGCCATGATTGATATATATATCCTGTTGATACTCCGAAATCCTCCAGTTTGATTACCCTAAATGGCCAACCATGCAAAAAATATTTCTGAGGCTGAATTAACCCTTTTCTTTTGTGAGGGGTGGAATGAAATCAAATATATAATGCTACAATCGGCAATTCTTACATGCATGCAACATACACAATGCCCAGAACAAAAGTACAAAAAGCGCTAAGTAATGAGTTAACTCAATGCTTTTGGTCCTTAATTGTCAATGAAAAATATGTAAAGCCTTTTAAGCTCTTCATTATAAAAAGAAAATTGACAATGAAGACCAATTACATGCACAAACATGTATGATGTATGAAATTGGATCAAATTTGATAATCATAGACAACAAAACGCACGCACGCATAGAGAGAGAGAGAGAGAGGAGGATATACCTGGACTTACCTTCGAACAACAAAACACACACACACACACACAGAGAGAGAGAGAGAGAGAGAGAGAGAGAGAGAGAGAGAGAGAGGAGGATATACCTGAACTTATCTTCGCACAGATTGAGTTTTGAATTAAAAACTACAGAGAGAAAAATGAAGTGAAGAAGAATAAGGTGGTGGAAGTGCATGAAAGAAGCATAAGCGTGGTTCGTTTTAATGTCATAATAATATGTTTTATATGAAGAATTTGCCTTCATGTTGATGAGTTTATTACCTAATAACCAAAGCAAAACAAGATTGTGTTCGTAAGCTGCCGAGTTAGAAATGTTCGCTTTCTTGATTAAATGACAAAAGAAAATTAAATGAGAGGGTCTATATAATTATCCTTGTGTTGTTCATACCTTCTTTTTTTTTTTATGCAATGTGTGTTGTTCATACCTCTAGTGAGGGGTCCATATATTTATGAAAAATATATATAATAAAAATAATAATTTTTAGGTTTTCATTGTAATAAAATTTTATAATAATTCTTTCCCTTCATATAATTTATATAACTTATTTGAAACAAAACAAATATTGCTATTTTTTAAATATAAGAAATGTTATCATCAGATAAAATATATTATAATAAATTGAATACTTAAATCTTTTTTTGAGCTATGAATATTAAAAAATTTATATCTTTTTATATAAAAGGTATTCATAATTATTCACATTTATAAATTATCAGTTTCAGAATGCATTTACAATCTGAAAAAAAAAAGAAGAGGATGACATGCCACATTATACGAAGAGAATAACGTGCATATTTCTATTTTTACAACAAAAAAAAACTGTTTTTGAATAAGCAAAACGACATACTCAAAATATATGAAAAAGACTTATTTAAAATGTGTCTATCTTTAAATTGTGCAAGTAAAAGTATATTCATCTTTAAATTACTTAATAAGTTAAGATCATAATATATTTTAAATTAAATTAAAAATAGATAAATTTTATTTTCTCAATTTAGAATCAAGTTAAATTTAAATGACTAGCCTTTTCCTACACTTGACATATATCAATCATGTTACAGTTATCTTAAGCGAATGTTGCAACTTTTTTTTCTTTTAAATAAAAATTATTGATTTTATTTATTTATTTGCTTGTTTGGACATTTCTTGTCGTCAGTGGTCATGAAAACCTTTTTTCTTAACTTAAGGAAAAGAAGATCTCCATTCTTCTTGCAAAGTATCTCTCCAAGAAAAAGCAAATTATGTCCGTTTGAAAACACATTAAAACCTTGAATATTTGGCTCAGAATATCATGGTTAGTTCCTTTAAGCCAACAGGAATATTTGAAGGATTTTCTACAACTTAACAATCTCTTTTTTTTTTTTTTTGCTGCTAAGTTTCACGAAAAGAATATGCTTCTTCTTGCAAAATGCACTGCTTTTAGTTTTATGTACATTAATAGCCATGTTGGATAAGATAACATTCAAACTTCTTTTGAAAAACTCAGCAATGGCGAGTTCTCTTGGCCACTCCAAGAAAAAGAAAACCCCACACATTGAAACCACATTTAAGCTTCCTGCTGATATACCAATTTGGCCATCAGGTATGCATTACATGATACATCTCTTCCCTTAATTTCTAGATACTCTTAGTAATAAGCAAGGTGACTACTGGCTATTTCTGATTTATTTGGATTGTGATAATTTTTGTGATGATTTTTATTGGGTTGCCACGTTATTTGTAGGTGATGGATTTGCAACTGGCATCATTGACCTGGGTGGTGGGTTGCTAGTGTCACAAATTTCAACATTCAACAAAGTTTGGACCACCTATGAAGGTGGATCACAGGATCTTGGGGTTACGTTTTTTGAGCCAACAGGTCTACCTGAAGGGTTCTTTATGTTAGGATGCTACTGCCAACCTAACAACAAGCCTCTTCATGGTCGGGTTCTAGTGGGAAAAGATAACTCTTCAACCACAAATGGAGCTTTAATAAAACCAGTTGATCACAAATTGATATGGAGCAGCAAGTCCATGAAAATCAAGCAAGATGGACATGGCTATATTTGGTTACCAATAGCCCCTGATGGCTATAAAGCTGTAGGCCATGTTGTCACAACCTCACCAAAGAAGCCTTCCCTTGACAGAATCAAGTGTGTTCGATCAGACCTCACTGATGAATGCCAGACACACCATTCAATGCAGCTTTGGAGAGCAAGCAACAAGAGCCTCAATGTTTGTGATGTTAGACCTATCAAAAGAGGCATTGAAGCTCAAGGTGTTCATGTAGGAACCTTCCTAGCCTATCATGGAGGAACAAATACTAAAGCTTTCCCTATTGCTTGTTTGAAAAATACCAAAACTACCTTATCCTCCACGCCCAATTTACACCAAATTGAGGTAATGATCAAGGCTTACTCTCCATATATGTACTTGCATCCTAAGGAAGAGTACCTGCCTTCCTCAGTGAACTGGTTTTTCACCAATGGGGCATTACTCTATGAGAAAAGAAATGGTGTCATTAGGGAGAATTCAATAGAACCAACAGGCTCTAACCTTCCCCAAGGTGGTTCCAAAGATGATGATGGTAGTAATAGTAGCTACTGGCTGGACCTGCCTGTGGATAAAGCCAATAGAGATAGAGTCAAGAAAGGAGAATTGCAGAGTTCCCAAGCTTATGTTCATGTTAAACCCATGCTAGGTGGAACTTTCACTGACATTGTTATGTGGGTTTTCTACCCATTCAATGGGGGTGCAAGAGCAAAAGTAGCATTCACCAATATTCCATTGAGGACTAAAGGGGAACACGTGGGGGACTGGGAGCATGTGACATTAAGGGTAAGCAACTTCAATGGAGAACTATGGAGGGTTTATTTCTCACAACACAGCAGGGGTCAATGGGTGGATGCCTCTGAGCTTGAGTTCCAAAATGGCAATAGGCCTGTGGCCTATTCTTCATTGCATGGCCATGCCTTGTTCCCAAAGCCTGGGCTTGTTATGCAAGGGATGAGAGGATTTGGTATAAGGAATGATGCTGCTAAAAGTGAGTTGGTCATGGATATGGAAAAAGGGTTTGAAATAATTGCTGCTGAATATTTGGGGTCAAGGATTAGAGAGCCACCATGGCTGAACTATAGCATGAATTGGGGCCCAAAGGAAGGGCCCAAGGGCCCAAAATGGAAGGATAGCTGGAAAGGGGATGAACGGTAACTGATGTAGTTCTAATTAATATTCAAGACTTAATTGGTTGTGCATTGTTTCTTATGATTATATCAATATATCTTCAATAGAAACAACCAATCATGTAGATTGTAGACGTGTAAGTGGCAAAACTGAATTTGTTTATTCTGCTTGGTAGCTTGATTTGTGCCTAAAATGTCAAAATAAAACTGGTTTGGTCACTGAAAGAAAGGGATAAAATAAACTTTATCTAGTAAATATATGACAATGATAGCATTTTAAGATCATCTATCAATAAAATATATTTAAACGAAGTATGCACTCGATAGAATTTTCTTTTTCTCTTGGAAGAAGTAAACTCTAATATCTTGACTGCATTTATGTCTTTGACTCTTTGTTGGGAATCAACGGGAATGAGAATCAAACAATGTTCAGAATCAATGGGAATGGAAAAACCAAACCAAATGGCTTCACATAAAAAAGTTATGTTAAAAGGAGGACAATAAATTAGTCAACTAACTTAGGATGTCAACATCTTTCATATGCCTAGATGTGCATCAGCAGCTATATATTCTGACTCATTCAGATTTCAATTTCAGCATATTGGCGTTTTTACTGCAAAGGCCCGCCATTAGATAGGCAAAGCTGCATTTCACCATCAAAAACTTTCGTGAAACAAACACATACGTATATATACAAATACATCATCAGAGTGTTATAGTATAGTTTGGTTAATTGGATGTTAGTTGAGTTTGTTAGAAATTAGTTAGTAATTAGTTAGATGCACATGTTATTAGCTAGTGGTTAGTTACTCTCCCCACTTTATATAAGTCATGAATTAAGCTTGTATTATACACATTCTATCATTCAATACAATTAAGTTTCTTATTTCTCACTTTCTCTCAATTCTCACTCTGGCTCTAGTCATGTTTCTCAATACAGAGCATATAAACAGGCTTGATTGTCACGTCGATCGACATTTGAGGTGCTGCTGGTGCTATGGAAGAAAAAACTTCATTTCCTACATGGATCCGTGTTTATATTAACTCTTCTAAAGTGAGGGTTCCTTTAGATGAAAACGTGAGTAGTTATAATTGTTAATTAAAAAATCGTTTGAGAAAATGATAAAATACATGCATGTATAATAAATTATGAGGAAATTAAAATCTAGTTCATTGATTTTTTTATTAGTGATTATCGCTCTCTTCAATCTTTTTTTTTAAGTAAACTCCTCACTTTAGAGGAGCCAAATTCATTTCTAATAATCAATTTTAAACTCCTAACTTAACGGTTTGTGTAAAGGTTTGTGAATCATTAAATTAAAAAAATATTTTGCATGTAGGATTACCAAAAATGATAACATAGAATTAACAAATTGAAGGAATAAAACAAACAAATTAAAAAAATATATGAACTAAAATAAATACAAACTTTTTTGGGTACAAAAATGAATAGACTAAATATATAAGAACCAAAAACTTAATTAAATCTAAAATTAATAAATTACCTAGCTTTTTGTTTTTGGTAAACCAGAAGGTAGTCTTTACAACCTTTGGGTGTATTACTAATCCTTGTGCAGGCATGTAGATACATTTGCCGTAACCAAAAAAGGTTTCAAGTAAAATTTGAACCGCCTTATTGAAAGTAAAGTCTAGCTTTTGTTTATACATAAAAGGTTTATTATATGTTTACCAATGAATAAATAAAAGGTTTATTATATATGATATAGTTTGCAGACCATGTTCCCACTTGGGTTATTTTTTTCTTTTTTTGCAATGTTGAACATAAAAAAAAAGGGGGGCCTTTTTTAAAGATTTATTGACCTTTAAATTGACCTTTGTTTTTATTGTGTACGTTTTTTTTTTAAAAAAGTGTGTTGTGGGGCTTGTATTAGTCACGATGATATTGGGAAGTACTGAGTATCTATATGTTTTAAAAATATGCTTGAATATACTATATTATTGGGCTGTTCGTACATTTCTTGTTGGATTGATTAGTTTTGGGTCTTTTGACTTTTGGTAGTGAAAGGGTTATTATAGAAAAGGCATGTGATTCCTTAAGTTCACATTGGTGTCCATTTGGACTTAGCCTAGACTCTGACTCACATCACTGTGTTTTGGGGACTGCTTTGCTTTTAATTTTTGAAGCTCCTTGTGGAAGCTTGATTATACAACAGTTTCTTATTCATTTAATTAAAATATATTTAATTTTATTTAACTCATTCATAAAATTATTTTGTATATTATAAAAATATTATAGTCATATATAAGATAATTTGACATTTTTTATATATCAACATATAATATAAATATGATATGCATATTTTAATATACATAAAACATTTTCCATTACACAAAACCATCATGTTTATCTTCATGGTTTGAAAGTTCTTTTGCATGTGAGATATGATAAAAAGAAAAATAAAATCATGATTATGTTGTGAAGTTATGTAAGTGCAGGAAAAGAAGATTACTTTTAACTCTTAACTTTGACGCTTGATAGTTAGGTTTGGGTAATTTGAATATATGCCGAGGCCATGGTGGATTTGCAGAATTAGCTTGCCTTTAACTCTTAACTCTACATTTTTTTGGGGGTGCTTATAATTAGACTCCAAACGCAAGCTTAGTTCTCCAGACAACTTAATAATTAAAAAGGGTTGTTTACAAGTTACAACCTTTTATCTTTTAAATAAAATTTAGGGGTGATTCATTATATCTTCTCTTTTTTAATTTTTTTTGGTCATTTCTTGTCCTTACCCCATCTAGAGTGGTATCTTTTTTCTTAAGGAAAAGAGTATCATCTACTTACATTTTAATTCATTGAGAAGCTAAGTGGAAACTCATTAATAGAATAAAAATCATCTGTCTTCATTTTCTATCTCTTTCTCTATTCTTTCACTTAAATTCAATTCTATCAAGTGTTATAAATTTAATTACATGTCTCTTTTCATTCTTTTTTTATTTTAATTTATTTTACATTTGACAGAATTTAAGTAGAAAATAAGAAAAGAGATAAAAAATAAAAACAGATAATCTTCATCCCTCATTAATAACCCTCTCCAATTGTGCAAAGTTTCTTTCCAAGAAAAAGCAAACACATTAAGCTTCTCACTAAAGGATTGCTTAATTAAGGTCACTTTCTTAAACAATGTTTGGATAACCAATAGGAAGGTTAGCTACTTTCTTTAATCCAAGAGGAATACTTGGATTTTCTTTTACGTTACTATAGCCAACTTAACAATAAGAATTTGCAGCTGTTTATCACGAAAAGAACGTGCTTATTGCAAACTGCACTGCTTTAGTTTTATACAATAGCCATATTACCCATAAAATAATTGAATCTTCTTTATAAAAAACTCAACAATGGGGAGTTGGATCTTAGCCACTCCAAGAGAAAGAAACCCCCCCCCCCCCCCCCACCCATTGAAGCCACATGCATTAGTTTCCTGCAAATATACCAGTTTGGCCACCAGGTGAGCATTGCATCTTTCCTTCTTTCCTGATACTCTTTGATAAGCAAGGTGCCTAGTTCTGATTTATTTGGATTGTTCATTGTGGTAATTTTTATCATGATTCTGATTTAAAAAGAATTGTATCATTTGCATGCAGTACACCAAAGCATTTTTATTTTTTATTTTTTCCCCTTTTGGATGAAAGGAAACTCTAATATGTTTGAGAATCAGCAGGAATATAGAATCAAGCAATTAATGTTGAGATAATAGGGGATAGAAAACATGTATAAGAAAATATGTTAGATGGAAGACAACAAATTGCTAACTAATTTCTAGGACATCAACATTCTTGTGTCTGTTTGGATTAGCAAAATTATATTGAAATAGCTTTTGAAAAAAGAAACGATTTTACCCTAAGAAATAATCAAAACTACTTAATTCAGATTTCAGCATATATATTGGCGTTTTTTACTTCAATATCACGCTATTACGGAAAGTTGTGGTTAACCATCAAACATTAGCGTGAAACCCAAAAAAGAAAAAAAAAAAAAAAGCGCACGCATACGTAAACACACTTGATCTAGTATAATAAAGGTAAGAATTTTTCTAAAGAATGCCTAAGGGCACTTGTCAAATATTCAAAAGAAATTTTTTTTTATTATGGAAAATAGTGTATTTAATACATTAAAAATTAGAAAAACTTTAATTTTTATATAAAAATTTTTATTTTGGAATCTTTAACAAGTGTCCTTAGGCACTCTTTAAAAATTTTGGATTCCTAAGGACACTTGTTAGAAAAACTTTGAATGTAAAATATTTTTTTCATTATCATTGGATCATATATTAACACATCATTAAGTGAGTTTGATTATAATAATTATGATTAAAAAGTCAACTATTTTAATGATTAAGAAATTGTTCATCAATTATGGTATAAATCTTAAAATTAAAACCAAGGAAGAAATATAAGCTTTTTTTTTTAGCCAAAGAAATAAGCTACTTTAGTTGTTACCAAAAAAAAAAAAAGAAATCAACTATTAATAATAAGTTAGTGATAAGATTTTTAAACAACTTGGTAAAAAGAAAATTTTAAAATTTTCACATCATGTTGTTTAAAATGACCATGTATACAATGAACACATTATGTTTGGGTCCATCGATGGACCATTCTCTTTGAGTGATACGATATGTGAAAAATAGGTTAGACACTTGGAATTGAAGGTGGGTTACCTTGTAGTAGATAATGGAAGATGAAAAAATCAGTTTACACCTAATCCAGATCTGGCGATTCTAGGCAACGGATGACGACAATGGGCGCGACATCCTACAACTCTGGAATGGTTCTGGTTCGATTCCTACACGGCGCAACAGTGGCTTGCTGATTTGGACGTGCTGAGGTGGCTCGCAATTGTGGTGAAGATCATCCAGTTCACATGGCTTCAATTCAGTCCATGTTGAGCTCACCTCATCACCCCTCTTGCGTGATCTAACAGTTCTAGGCAACTGAAGACAACGACGGGCGTAGTGTCCGATGACTGTGGTCTGTCAGAGGGTGGTGTGGCAGCATTATGATGGGTCGCAGTAACTTGAGGATTGTGGTAGGTGCCTAGTTGGGTTGAAGGAGCAAAAGATGGGGTTGCTATTTTTTTGGGTCATAGGTGTGCGTGGTGGTGGATAGTTAGTCCGACGGCGACGCGGCGATGGGTAGTTGGTGTGATGTGCCTGATTGGGTCGAACGAACAAAAAATGAGGCTACTATTTTTGGGTGGCAGTGGGTGGCTGGTCTAGGTTTAGTGAGGGGTACAAGTTGTAGACAGAACTCCGAGGTTGGAGGTGTGACCGGCAGCAACAAGGTGGTTCCTGGTCACGTGTGGTGGTCAACAATGATGGTGGACGATGGATTCAAATCTAGTTATCATGAAGAAAAAAAAAATACTGATTATGACTGATTGTTTTGAGAGTCCATCAATGTCATCGTTTAAAATAAAGTAAAAAATCCCAGTTTATGTAACTTTGAAAGGTTAGCTTCATTAGTTTTATTTGATTTTTTTTTTTTGAATACTACTATTTAAGCTTTGATTATTATCAATTTAAAATTTAGTTATATTTCATTATTATTTTTCTTGGTTATATATATTTAACTAAAAATGTGCAAAACTTATATATAGCAAGGGAAAATACTTATCTGCAGAATATAATAAAATATTTGCAGACTTCATTCCCATTAATTTGGGTTATTTATTTGCAACTTTTGACATAAATTTTTTTTAAATAAATAAATTGACCTATGCCTTAATTGAGTAGGTTGTTGAATTATCTACCCGTCCCGATTAATTTAAGCTGCAAAATTTCCATTATTTCGCTGACCTCCTCATGATTTCTTAATTCCAATTACCAAGCAAATTTTATGATCACATGCTACAATAAATATTCATCCACTAGTTTTTTTTTTCCCTTATTTTCATAAGTTGCCGGTCCAATGTATTTCTGAAGCAACCATCCTGGTCTCATGTGTGGTCTCATGTGTCCTCCTTAACGAAATTATCTTTCCAGTCAAAAAAAAAAACCTGTGTGGTCTCAGCTTTCCTTTTTTGATTTAAAGCTAGCCCATAATAACTCACTTTTCCAATAACTTAATTTATAAAAAAGATAAAACAACAATGAAAATTTTTCAACATTTTTAAACGTGGAAGTGTAAATGAAAGAAAACAAAAAGGGGAGAGGTAATTTCTGAAAAGAAAAATGACTGTTTTTCATTTTATATCACTTTTTATCACATTTTTTAATGATTATGATTAAGTGAGAAAAATTGATAGAGTGAAAGTGATGTAATCATTGATATAAAAAATAGTGTAAAAAATTATGTGACAAAAAAATAATATAAGAAAATATGGTTGTTTTGAAAACTTCCTATTTCTAATTTTACAAATTTAATTTAACCAAAGTAATTAAAAAATGTTCCATATTTATTTGATTCCATCGTGCGTTGAAGATATTTTTTTGCCATATAAAACATCTTGATAAAGATATCATGTATGTTATTATAGTAGAATCATTCCTTTTCAATGAAGGCGACGATTTCGAATTGAATTAGTTTTGGAGAATTATTACTTTCCTGGTGTGTACTTCAACTTCTTATTTGTAAGCCTCTCTATGATGAAAATGGCACTGTGATGTTGAAGGATAAGGACAAAAGGGACAAAACAAAACTTGTGTGTCATGGATTCAATTGCAATGGAATCACCGCAAGGCCACCCACACGACACAAATAAGGATCTCGACTTCATGAAAAGGTCAATCTAAAGAATATGATTTGTTTTTTTGGACCATTATGTTTGCTGTTTTTCTTTCCTCGGTTTATATGATTATCCTGAAAACTGTACTTGCTGGTCAAGATGACAATTTGAAATTTTTTAATCGTCAAATAATTTCATTACCCACTTATACTATGTTTTCTTGTTATCTATTTGTCTTCATCATTGTCTTTTTAAATTAAGCCAAATTGGTTTTGGTTTTTGTTCAATGGTTTTTTTTTTGGGTGCATTTTGGTGCATCTTTTGAGTTAGCAAAATATAAACGATATGGGTTTTACATCTTTTTCTTTTCATTGTATTTGTTATATATCAATAACTAGTAATTTCACTTCCTGAACCACAAGCATTATATACTTGAAATGGTCATTATTCTGTCTCGAAATCTGAAATAAAGTTGGATTTCTTGAAATAAGATTCTCTTTCCAATAGTTTTATTGAGTGTAGGAACAGAGGATTAGATATTACAAAGACATTATAATACTTGAGTTAATTAAGGTTGTAGTAGGAGGTTTAAACAGGAGAGGATCCTCACTATGAAGTTATAATTCCCTATTTATTGGAGGAGGGGTATGTAAATACTTTCATGTTGTGAGGGCATGGAGGTTATTTTTTATTTGGAGGAGGAAATTTTTAAGCACCTTTCTCTCCAATGGTTGACTCTCCCAAAGCTTGTTCCATGACTTTTTTGCAGAAGACATCTTGTTTGTCTCTTATGGGAGGTTACTATTGACACTGTCAATGGGTCTGACTTATCAAGGCCCAAATCTTACTATTGAACAGTCATGTATGTAAAACTAAAATTTTACATTTAAGGTTGGGTAATTTGTCAATGGTAGGAGTGTCTAATGGGTCGGGTTAACTCGTAAATTCACAGATTTTGACCCAACTCATAAAATACGGGTTAAGTTGGGTTGAAAAATATTTTTAACCTGTAGTATGTGGGTCGGATAACGGGTTGAAACACGTCTAACCCACACAAACCCGACTTATTTACGCTTTTTTATAGTAAAAAGTCGTTTAGGTGATAAAGAGTATATGAAAAAAATAATGAGTGAAGCCAATGCTTATGTCAATACATATGAGATGCGTGATGATACTGACTTCGATTAGTTAGCCTAATTTGTTATTTGAGTTATGACTAGTTCTGTTTAGTTTATTCTAAACTTAGTAAGACTTGTTAGTTGTTAATTTATTATGCATTTATTGACTTATGATGTTTAGTTTATTTGAGATTGAAACCTGTTATGTTTGAGTAAAGTCGATTGAAACTTATGTTATTAATTTGTTAAATTGAGACATATTATGTTTAAGATTGAGACTTATAGTATTAATTTGTTAGATTTCGTATTTTGACTTTTTTCAAGAAATATTTTAAAATAAATAAATATGTCGAACTCACGGGTTCGACCCAACCCACTCTTGAGCAAGTTGAGTTAAGCGAATTGAGCGAAAATATCTCATTGACTCAACTCGACTCAACTCACTGCTTTAGTGAGCGAGTTAAGTCTAAAAATACTATTGAACTCACCCAACAAACACTCCTAGTCAGCTGATATGTTTCCTCAAACAAAAGTTATATATAAAAAACTTGTTAGGACGTGTATTTGATGCTTAAATAAATCTTATGAGACTGAGTTATATTTTGTTCCTGACTTAAAGAGAATTAGGATCTCAAATCGGGACGTACTCACCCATGACATAAATCCGTGATTGCCTCGACTCTTTTTAGTACCAAGAAAACTTGTTACGTCCATTTCCTTTAACATTATTTTCAATGAAATTTCTTGCAAAATTTATACAAAACTTATTTCTAGTATGTGTTTTCATTTAATTATTTACCCAAAAAAATATGTTTAAGCCAATAATTGAGCCAAATTGAATGTTGCTGAAATCACTACAATAATACAGTTCATAATTTTAATCATTAACTATAATTAATTATGGCATTTCAGTTTGATAATTCAAATTGGTTTACCGTGATTTTGGTTTCTGAATTTTAAAAAGACAAAAAATAATAATAAACGAACGAAATTACTCTGATGTAAAAAAGGAAAGTACACCAATGCATGATAGCTAAATTCCAAGATAAGACATTAAATATTTATTTAGAAAAAAAGAATATAATAAAAGAATGATAAAATTATTATCATCTCCCAAAACTATATTATTTTTGAGGATTCAAATAAAAATTAATAATTTGTAGAAAAAATAAAGAAAAAAAGAAGAAACAGAAATGAACTTTTTGGGGAATAATGATATTGAGTCAAAAGCTGGCTATTATACATTATTATATATTCATTAAATCTCGAGAAATCAGATGATCCCGGAAGCTGATTCTGCTCCATAACTATATCCTTATATAGCTGCACACCTGGTCAATTCTCACACATAGTTTTCTTTCTCTCTCTCTCAGCATTCTCTGCTAGAAAGAAGGGAAAAAGGTAACTGCATTCTAGTACACAAACCAATCACTTGCTTGGTATTCTCTAATCTAGTCTCGATGTTTCTCATTCTTTTTATTTCTGTTTGCGAGAAAGTTCTTTTTTATTGTTAAAAAAAAACAAACAAGTACCACTCCATGTATGGTCATGTAGCTAGCAGGCCTGCATTATATTCACATTCACCTTATATTATATGATAATAATTATTATTTTATCTGACTGAAGGTTTATATGTTGTGATAGCAGTTCCTTGTGTGTCAGGCCGGCAGAGAGACAAAGATAGAACTGTTGTGGGGTTTTCCATGTTAGCTGCTTTCTACGTTTTATATAATATTTTGAATCATAGTAGATGGCTTAATTAACAAAAGGGGTTGTGTTGTGTTGTGTTGAGCCTCAAAAGAAGAGTAATTTTTTTGTGCCTGTGTTGAGAGGGTGTTGTTGGTGTTTATTGCAGTAAAGGCAACAACAACAAACCAAGAAAAAGAGGCATGGAAGCCAAAGGTGGAGAAGTGAGAAGACTTCACATCATCTACTTCCTCAGTCACATGGGTGGTCGTGCAGAACATCCCCATCTTATTCGTGTTCTCCATCTAGCTCGTAATGGGGTTCATCTACGAGGTGAGTTATCTATGTTCATTCCATTCTTCTAGTCTAGCCTCCTCTTCATCTGGCTCTGACTTGAGCAGCTGTGTTTCTTTCTGCTACTCATAATGTTATTCACTTATTCTTAAATGTGTTATGACACTATTATTTGAGTCTAATGACACTGCCTTTTATCTGTTAAAAGATGTTAAGAGGTGGCTTGGGGAATTGAGAGGAAAAGACTTGCCAGAAGCTTTTGCTTGGTCCTACAAGAGGTTGTTGAATCATACCCTCCTAATCCTCCCTTGCTTTTGTCCATTTCTCTACCCATTTATGTTCCCCACACAACTTTAACTATCTGTGTGTCTCTAATAAAATTTGTAACTAACTATCATTAAATGGCAGGAGGTACAAGACTGGATATGTGTGGCAGGACTTGTTGGATGACGACCTCATAACCCCCATTTGTGACAATGAATACGTCCTCAAAGGATCACAAATCCACCCTACCCCATTTCGTATGTACTTGGAGATAAATCACTAGTTCCATATTTATTATTCACATTAATATTTAAGTATGGCCACCAATAATTTCTATCCATGGACATTTTCAAATTATATAGACTTATTCTAATAATGTTAATGACTCATTAAGTTTGTACTTTGCACAACTTTTTGGATTATGCAGAAACTCATTCACCTGATGAAAAGAAAACTGCTAGTGATACACTGGCTGAGAAGAAATCCCCTCAAGTACAAGTTGCAGATAACAAACAACAGCACCAGCAGCAACCATCTCTAGCAGAAGAACAACCTCAAATTCAAAGAGACCAGGATTCAAAAACGGATACTCCAACAAAAGTGTCATCAGAAATCAGCCAAGAATCATTGGTCTTCAGCTCAGACAGGTCATCTGTGATTGATGAATATGACTCTTCTACGGTTGAAGAAGAGAAGCCTTTGGGGACAGGCAAAGAGAGTTTCAATGAACAGAACCATAAGAAATTAGAGAACTGCTCATTACCTAACTTGTATCAGAATCTGTTGAGTAAGAAGGGTAACAAAGATGACCAGGGTAAAACTGATACACCGGATTCATCGTTTTCTACGAGATCATCATCATCATCTCAATCCTCCTTTACTAAGCTCAGAAGCAATTCCACTAGAGTTTCTAGTGTGTTCCGTAATTGGATTACTTGTGGGAATGTGCAAACAAATGATACAGCCTTGGTCCTGATGAACCCTGCTTACAAAAGTGTCTCCAAGGAGCCTAACAGCAGACCAGAAAATAAGGCAGAGATTTGTAAAGGAGATATATTGGGAGGATCAGCCAGGTGTTCCGGAACTTCTTGGAATTATCATCACCAGCAAGAACATGGGGCTAGGTGAGTTAAATCATAAATTGAGCTAAGAATATTTTAAATTATATGATCATTTTTTAAGTAACAAGATTACTATGTGGTTGGTGTTTTTGTTTTTTAGAAAAAGCTGTGATGGAGAGGAAATAAACAGGAGCAGGAAAAGGCTAGGCGAGTTCATGAATCAAACTACTTACAAACCATTTGGTGGACCAATTTGCTCGTAAGTGACTGAACATGTCAGCTGATTCTAATTTCAATTGCTAGCATTTCAACATTGTAATGAGAGCACAAACTGTGCATGAAAAATTATGGTCATTTATTAGCACACTGGTTGAAGATCAGAAGGATCCAGTATAGGACTTATCAGTGCCTGTTTGCTGCTCAGCTTAGTGGAGGTGCATGGAGATCCCGGAGGCAGCAGCTGACTCGTTTATTAGTTTAATAAGGAACAAAATAAAAATATTTGACCTTTGCACTGAAATGACAAGTGGCAAAAGTTTCCAACAAAGTGGCACTGAATTTTGTTTTCCTTGTAACAAAAAATATAAAATATAAAATATAAAAAAGTTGACATTGATTAGCAGACTGTGATGTATACCAATATTTGGCTGTAGAGCCTATTGTTAAAATATAAGAGCTATGTTTCTTGCATCTTCATTCAATATGTCTAATTTAGAATAGAATGAGCTACATACTTTGTGGCCCATATTTGTCGTGACACTTCAAATTTCCTGTCTTTAATTGTGATCATGAAAGATGAGACCATAAATAGGACTTATTGATGCAGGCAGTGTGGGAAGTCGTTCAAGCCAGAGAAACTGCACAAACACATGAAGTCATGTAGAGGAATGAAAGCCTTGGGAAGGCCTGCTGCAACACCTGCCGACAAGACACAGCTTCAGAGATCAACTTCCACCTATACAGAATACCTTTTAACTAACTAATGTGAATTACTCAGTGCATGCTTGACTTCAAACCAGAAGCAGCCTTTACTTTTTAAGTTTTGATGTAGCTCATCACTTGGTCTCCTCCTTATATAGATTTTCTATCATAGAGTTTCTTGCTTTCTCTATTGTGGGAGTTCATGACTATGCCATAGAGTTACCCTTTGGCAAGATTCCTCATTCTTTGCTATTCAGCCATGAACATTCTACATTGCAGACGATAGTGCTAGCCTTCTAAGTGTCACATATTTTTTTGCAAGAACTACAAGAAAGCAAGAATACAAAAATATAACCAATGAATGCCAAGAAAGGCAGTTGTTCACACAACAGCCAGACCAGCAGTATAATTTTGCATGCAACTGTACAAAGATTGTTGAAGAAAAAGATCTCCAAGGTTAACCAGACATTTATCTGGAAGCAAAGGACCAAAATGTTAGCCAAAACGGATTTTAATATGAATTCAGAGTAATATTTAACAAAACATATTTGACAGACTACAGCTCAAAATTGTATCATCTTGGGCACAAACTTCGTTCATTGACAAAGTTAGATTAAAGTATACAAGTTGTAAGATCCTTAAGTGCTCATACCAAAACCAAAACGAGCTGTTAAAATATTGTGTTACCACTATCAGCTGTCTAAACCGGAGAATAAGTTGAGAATAATATACTCCATTTTGTCAATTCTCTAGTTCTCGTAGTACTATACTTCCTAACTAGAAGCCACGGCAGAATTAACATGCTCAAGTAGAAACCGGTACAAGCTTTTCCTTAGGTTCTCTACCCTATGATCAAGCTTATCACCACCAACCAAGTCATCTAACCAGTGATTAACCTTTTTGAGCTGTCCAAGAAGACAAGCGATTTCAATGCTGCTTTCTTCACTTTTCAACCCAAATCCATTACCTAGAGATTCCTCCAAGTACTTCAGGAACCATTCACGAGAAGCCACAAGCAGTTTTTCAGCCAAACTTGCTGCATCTTTTAATTCACTTTCTTTTGATTGATCCTGCTTGTTAGTATCCTTCTTCTTGGCTACTAAGAGATTCCGCTTTGAAGAAGGAAGTCTTTTTGCAGTTGAATTTGGCAAGAGATTTGCTTGAGTTACACTATTTTGCTTGTTTTGAGCAGAGGAATTCTCAGTATTCATTTCCCCTGGTGAATTCTCAATGACAACATAATGACATTTCTCACCATTTAAAACCTCACTTTTTGCTTGTGTTCTGAACAGATTGAATTTGGAAAGATTGGTACCAATGGCAGCTTGTACCCAAGATATAGCATTCTTGTGAGTGGGAACTTTACATGCATCTTCAACCAGACACTGTAGAGTAGAGCGGCTGCTTGCCTTTGTTTCAGGAGGTGGGGCGAGTAAGGAATCAAATATCACTGTTGCTCTCCGCAGACTCAGATGAAGCTCCAGAAACTGCTTCACAAGTAATCCAGCAGAAAGTGTCTGGCAAGACTGGCAAAGTTCCGCAAACATGCTGAAAGAGAATACTTATTAGTTATCTTATTCAATGCAATTATGGACCACAGGAAGGACTTTATATTGACCCAAAAGAGAAAATGGGGAAAAAACGTAAGTAGACAATTAGAAAATTTCCTTCCAAATTCCAAATATCTACAAGAGACAATGATGAGATGATGGAATTGAATGGCCATTAGGTTTTCTCTTGACTCGAGATACTCTTCTCTTGTTCTATTTAATGATAGTAAGATTGATGATTTTAACTACCTAGGAAGAAATTTATCAGTTGAAATAACACTCACAAGGGGCCATAGATGTAGAAAGTATAATCCACAATGTCAACCGCCACCCTAAATCTTAACGAGGGGGATGCCAAGGGGGATATATTACCATATGAAAAGGTTATGTATATAAACACAATTGAAAAGCACAGTATTGTAAGGAGGCTGTCCACGTTCATCTTCCATAGTTGCAACTTTCTTGTTATATCTGACACACCAACAACCTACTCAAATATTCTATAAAATCAGTGATAGAGGCGACAAGATATTGTTAGAATCACATAAAGTTAATTTGGACAGGGACTTACAGAAGTTAAGGGAACTATAATTTATCGAATTTGATTCTATCAGGATTCGTGGAATCAATATTTAAGGGGAAATATGCCATAATTAACCAGGTCCAAATTAGAGAAAAAAGTAACAAATATTTAAGTACTTGGAAAAATGTATCAAAGCCACGAACCAGATGAATAGTACCCACAACCCAGCGTTTTTGAAACTACACTCCAAAAGTATCTGTGCTTCTTGGCTATCATTGGCAAGTCTATCCTTGAGGAGGAATGAAATAAGATGATAAAACATCAATGTTACAAGCCAAGGGTAACTCCTATTCCTTATAAAAGAGATCTTGGTTCAGCCTTAGGAGGCTGAAGTGGAAGGGTTTAAGGTGATATTTTTTTTATGTGAAAAGCATGTATTTTCTACTGAGAAAATGACTTTAAAGGATAAGATAGGAGGCATAGGCAGTTGTGGCCAAGGAAATGAATCCCTTGTGAGTAAAAGAGGCACAAGACTACTGGTTCTTCAAGACCCAGGAGTGGAAGGATTTCATAAGGAATCCTGACAATTACAATATTGATCTAGGTAAGATAGGAATAGCATGTAAAAGTTCTTTGATACTTGATCTTATTAAAAAGCTCATGGTTTAAACTGAGTTCAATACTTAAACATTTCAATAGATGTACTCACTATAGATGAATTTTCCCTTCCCTTTAAGAGAAAATTTTAATAATATAACCATAAGATTCAGGTTGTTGGAAAACTTCCAGATGACACAAACTGAAAACTTAACATCATGTGCAAATACCCGTTCCAGTTGGTTGAGCCTAAATCCAACTTATGCCTCTCACTCAATTTTAAGACTAGCCCCATTCACTAAATTTTCCTGGCTATTTTTCCCAAAATGCTTCTTTGTTGACTCAAATTAATTCCTGTATTTCAATAATTTATAATCCTTTATGTAAAAGCCCATTTAGGTTCATTTTCCGATATGATAAAATCCATTAGTAACAATGCTGAAATTAACAGATAACATGGATCTGTTATAAGATACAAGCACAGCTAATTCCAAAAACAAGCAGGAAGGGCAGAAAAAGGAAGCAAAAGAAAGATATAGATAAAAAATATATATATACCACATGCATTGGATCACAGTATCTGCAGCAGCTGCTTCTTCAAGAGCCCGCACAGCCGCCAAAAAAGCAACATTTCTACGAGTTACAACTTGCTGGAAAACGATGAGAACAAAATTAAAAAATTAGCATGAGATGATGGTATGGAAGTTTGAATGTTAGCCAGACATGAATCCAGTTCCATACCTTTCCAAGATCACACATGGGAAGTGGGAGATCTTCCCATGATGTTGTAGACGCATCATACCAAGTATTGAAACTGAGGGGCACCTTAACAAGTTGGCTTGGAACAGTGCCAGCACATGGTGGTAACTTAGTAGTACTTTTCCTTGGAGGTGTGCTTGTCAATTTTGGACACAAGTTCTCGTTTTTATTCTTCAATGGAGAGATACTTGAAGTTGGAGATTTTAGTGGAGAATCAATTTTACGAGAAGCCTTCTTGTCAATCACCTACAGCAAGCAACATCTATTCATAAGCTTCACAAAAGTTACACGTGAAAGACACATAAAAATCAACCTTTTGTCTTACACAATATAAAGTGCAGAGGACGCAGAATCCTCCACCAACCAAAGGGCCTACAATACGACATTGCAGAGAGACACTGGCCTCATACATTCATGGAACTCATTTTATGGTTATTTATTTACTAAAATTCTTACTAAAATAAACATTAAACAACATTTTCAAAGCTTACAAAAATTGGTGTTCGCCTGGTCCAACAGTCATAAAAGCGTTTTAAAAGCACGAAAGAAAACGTGAGGGCCCTCGTTCAACATTATCTGAAACAGTGCTTTCAACTAAAAGTGAAAAAAAAAAAACTGCAACCAAGTTGCTCCTAAAGATAACCACTCTACCAGAATGCGAATCTCCAAGTTAGAGCAAACCCTCTTCTCTCAACGAAACCTCTCCACAAAGAGGAACATAACAGAAAAACACCATGCAAGTGCAATATATGAAACGAAAGCAAAAGGGTGGCAAAAAGGCAAAAGCTTTCACCATGATATAGCAGAGATAGAAAGATGCAGAAAAGGGGACACACATTAGGTGAAGTGGAGTTAGATTTCAACTTGAGTCTAGAACTAGGAGTTCCATCCATTGTTCTTTGTTGTTGAAGAATCCAGACCCTTCTAGAAGAATCCAAACTCAACCTCCTCAACTCCAAACCCTCCTTCTCCTCCACCTGAAGAACCTTCCCAGTGCCACCATTGTTCTTCTTCGAAGGTGAAGAAGCTCTTTTCAACTTCGCCTTGGAAAACCCTTCATCTCTCTTCAAACTCTTCAAACTGCTACTACTGCTAGTGCTACCCTTGTTGTTGTTTCCTTTCTTCGGTTTCCTGAACTCGAGCGTTGCACTTGCACCAAGGTGCAACGACTCGCTAGAAACCAAGTCAATTGGGTTCCCAACGCAGGGTCTCCTCTTTGGGACAGGCTTCAACCCGCGAACCACAGGAACATGGGACTTTGTGTCTGTCGCCGAGTCGAGACGAGTCACATAGACGAACTGACCGAGTTGGAGCTTGTCGCCGTAGATCAACTCGGCGTCGTTTTCTGGGACGGAGACGTAGGCGGAGTGCATGGAATCGGAGAGCTTGAGGAAGTAGCCCTTGCTCTGCCATGGGTCTTCGTCGCCGTGACAGAAACAGGGGACGATCTCGATGACCTGGAGGAGCGCGTGGCGGTGCTCGCCGGTGACCCTCACGTCCTTGTTTCCCGCGTTTTCCAGAAGCTTCGAGAGCACGCCAGCGGTCAGGGACGCCATGGCAGTGCAACAAGAAGAGAAGAGGAAGCTCTTCTTGGTGTTGGTGGAAGGTGCTCTGTTTATTGGGTTATGTTGTTTTTTTAACCATTTTATATAAACATTTTTTGTGAGAGAGTGAGTAAATTTTGACTTTATACGTACGGTTAAAATTAAAAATTATTTAAAAATATATATATATTTATATTTTAATTTTAATTATTTATAAAATATATAATTAAAATTTATTTTTTATTTTATATAATAAATATCTCTTTATTAAATTGAGTAATATTTATATATATATATATTTTTTATAAAAAAATTTATAAATTTTGAAATTTTTAAAAATATATATATTTTTTATAAAATATAATTTTAATTAAAAAAATAATATCAAATAAAATTTAATAATATTTATGCATAATAATATCTTTTAAAAAATATTTTTTATAAATAATTGTAAATATTAAAATATATTTTAATTTATTATATTTACATAATAATTAATAAAAATAAATATTATTTTTAAATATTATTTTTTAAAAATTAAAATTAAATATAATATCATCAAATTTAAAAAAAAATAATGTATTACTCTATTTTATATTATACTTTAAGATAAAATAAATATATCATTTATTAGTATAGAATTTGTATGAAAATGAGAAAAACAATTAGAATAGTTACAACTACAACGACACGCCACCACTGGGTGTAGAGAGAGAGAGAGGGAGTATTGTGGAATCTCAAAGTGACATAGGGGAGGGTGCAGGTATGGCAGGGAGATGTCACTTTTTTGAGATTTGCAGAGCAGCGAGAAGACAGGGAAAAAGGTCACTGAGTCGAGTGGATAGGTGAGGTTCGGGTTCCTAGGTTAATCCCCACAAAGCTAATAACGACAAGATCTAACTGTGCAACGAAAAGAGTACAAAAATGAGAAAAAAAATTTATTACATACTTTTAAAACATAATAAATACATATTTCTGAATATATTTTTTATTAATTTTAAATTAATAATTTAATTTATAAATATTTATTTAAAACCAATAATATAAATATCTTTTTAAATATGTATTTATTATATTTTATGAACATGCTAAAATATTTGAAAAAATAGAGCAATTTTATTTTAAAGAAAATTTAAAATAAAGAATAACAACTCTATTCTAGAATCAACACAAACCTCCAATCTCGTTAAACGCATGTACTTGCAGATTTATAATTTTTTTTTTTCAAGAAAAGAGCGATTTTTAATAACAAATTAATGTTGTGTGAACAAGAGAATTGAATGTGCACAAGGGTCTTGTTTCCTTTGCCTGTGGGTCTGACGACTTAACTGAACTCAACGAATGCGAATGATATGGGGAACAAGAACCATTTATTTTGTTTTGTTGAGGGTTGGCAAACGCGCCTGTACTGTAACGTGAGATTATTAATGGTCCTTTTCAACTTTCTTTTTCAGTTGGCCAAAATATTATATTCCCTTACTGATAAGTATATAGATACAACATATACTGATATACATAATTAATTATTTTGTTATTTATTTAATTAAAATATATTTAATTTTATTTAATATATTTATAAAATTATTTTATATGTTATAAAAATATTATAATTATATATAAAATAATTTAATATTTTTATATATTTAATATGTTATAAAAATATTATAATTATATATAAAATAATTTAATATTTTTTATATATTAATATATGATATAAATATAATATATGTATTTTAATGTACATAAAATATTTTTTCATAATTAATAATAATGGGTTAAATAAATTTGATTTTAACTTTAAGTAAATTTTATTTGTAATATTAAAAAATTTAAATTTTAAAATCATTATTTAAAAAAATTATCTAATCAATATTTTAAACCTAAAATTATGTTTAACAATTAATCAAAGACTAAAAAAAATACAAATATAATATGATACCAATATATAAATTTGATAAATTTTAAAAATTATACGACATAATATATATAAGATATGAAAATAAAGTCACTTTTGGCTTTAGACAAATCAAAGTAAGTAAGGAGAAAATTACTCTTTTCCTTTTATGTTGCTTAATAATTTATAATCAGGAGAAATATAACCATTATCTCTACTTTATTTGTGGTGAAGATAAGCTCCTTTCTATTCTTTAGTGTACTTTAGAGATAATTTTTCTTGTGAGTATTTTTTCTAATTTATTTAGAGAAAGGTGTATTATATTATCTCAAAAGAAAATGTCGTTTGTTTTTTCTTTGTGTTTAAAGAGAAGTTGTAATATTTTTCTTCACAACAGGAATCTTGTATTATTGCTCATGTATTTCTCTTTACAAACATTGAGGATTTTTTCACATTTAATATTTTGTGTGAATTCTTATTTTTCTTAACTCTATTTTAACTGTGTAATACTATTTCTATATCTCTAGTACCTAATAGTTGTATTAGAGTCTAAGGTTGTTGAATAATTACTCTTCAGGCTGCGGGTTATTGCTCATGCAAAAAAATTTAATGGCAGCAAAATTTGAAGTTGAGAAGTCTAATGGGAGTAATTTCTCCCTATGGAAATTGAAGATCAAGACAATATTAAGGAAGGACAATTACTTAGCGGCAATTGAAAAAAGACCCACAAGAATAACTGATGAAAAATGGAAGGAGATGGACAACAATGTTGTTGCTAATTTGCATCTAACAATAGCAAATTTAGTGTTGGCAAGTCTTGTAGAGAAGAAGACTGCAAAAGAAATATGAGATGCACTCACAAAAATGTACGAGATCAAGTCACTTCACAATAAGATATTCTTAAAGAGTACACTCTATACTCTTCCTATAAGTGAATCCATATCAGTAATAGATCATATCAATAATCTAAATACGCTATTTTCAAACCTCATAATGTTGGATTATAGAATAGCAGAAAATGAATGTGTAGAGCTTCTACTTCAGAGTTTACCAGATTCATATGATCAGCTTATCATCAACTTGACAAATAATGTCCTCATTGATTATCTATCCTTTGATAATGTTGTTGTTGTTATTCTTGAATAAGAATCTATGCGGAAGAACAAGGAAGACAGATCAGAGAGTTCAAGGCAAACAGAGGCTTTATCGACGACAAGAGGTAGATTGACGAAATGTGGCTCTAGTAGGAGTCATGATCATAGTAGATCGAAGTCTCAAAGAAGGAAGAATTTCAAATGCTACCATTGTAGCATGAGAGGACATATGAAGAAAGATTATTGGTATAACAAGAAGAATATAGAGAAGACTCTTGAAGCAACAACCTTTCAAGGATGTGTTGTTAGTACATCTGATGATAGAGAAATCCTGTATAGCGAAGTAGCAGCTACTTCTAAAGGTGAAAAATAACTCACTGATGTTTGGATAATAGATTCAGGAGCAACATGACACATGACTCCACGTCGATATTGATTTTACACTTATAAATCTATCCTAGAAGGATCTGTGTTCATGGAAAATGATCATGCCTTAGAAATTACTGGAATTGGTACTGTTAAGATAAAAATGTATGATGAAACAATTTGCACAATTCAAGGAGTACGACGCGTGAAGGGTTTGAAGAAGAATCTATTATCTATTGGGCAATTACATGACCTTGGGTGTAAGACTCATATTGAAGATGAGTTCTTAAAAGTTATAAAATGTGCTCTTGTGGTGATGAAGGCAGAAAAAATCAAAGTTAATCTATACTTGCTTATAGGAGATACGTTGAAGGAAGCAGATGCATCAGTTGCATTAGTTAACCAGGATGAAACAACGATACTATGGCATCGCAAACTATGCCACATGTTGGAACGTGGTTTGAAGATTCTTGCGGAACTTAATCTCCTTCTCGGGCTTAAATATGTAACTTTACCTTTCTGTTAGCACTGTGTGACAAGCAAACAACATAGATTAAAGTTTAATAGATTAACTGCAAGGAGCAAAAACATACTAGACTTGATTCATTCTGATGTGTGAGATTTACCAGAAGTGTCTCTAGGAGGAGCAAAATATTTTTTTTCATTTATTGATGATTACTCAAGGAGATTATGGGTGTACCCAATCAAGAAGAAATCAAACGTGCTTTTGGTATTCAAAGACTTCAAAGCACAAGTGCAGATTGAAATTGAGAAGAGAATTAAGTGCTTGAGGACAGACAATGGAAGAGAATATACAAACGATAATTTTCTTGCATTTTGCAGGAAAAAGAACATTTAGAGGTAATTTGCATTTGCACATACACCTCAAAAAAATGGTGTAGCAGAGTGGATGAATAAGACTCTCCTAGAAAGAATAAGAGCTATATGTGAGAACTGCAAATCTAATGAAGTCTTTCTTGGCAAAAGCGATCAAAACTACCTATTATGTGATAAATTAGTCACCGTCAACAACAATTAGTTTAAAGACGCCCATGGAGATGTGGAAGGGCAAGCCAGCTAATTATTCTTCTCTACATGTGTTTGGATGTCCTGTGTACGTGATGTACAACTCCCAAGAAAGAACAAAGCTAGATCTAAAATTTAGAAAATGCATATTCTTGGATTATGCTAACAGTGTTAAGGGGTATTGTATGTGGGATCCCACTGCCCACAAGATTATAGTCAGCAAGGATGTAGTATTTATAGAAAATGAACTGCAAAGTGAGTAGAAAAATGACAATACTTCTAAAGAGACTACTACGGTGCAGATAAGTGGAAAATCTGGAGAATATGACTCTTCTGAAGCAAAACCAATGCACAAGAAATAATAACTAGGTGAGGCCAATGATGTAGAAGTTCAGAGGTTAACTCATCAAACAAGAAAATCATCATGACATTTAGACTATGTTATAGCAAGTCACGATGCGTACTGTCTTTTAACAGAAGAAAGAGAACCATCAACCTTTAAAGAGGCTTTGAGTAGTCTAGATGCTTCTTTGTGGATGATATCAATGCAAGAATAAATGGAAGCCTTACATAGAAACAAGACGGGGGAACTTGTTACACTTCCAGAAGGACGAAAAATCATTGGTAACAAATGGGTCTATAAGATCAAATGAGATGACAATGATTAATTGGAACAATATCATGCAAGACTAGTGATCAAAGAATATGCTCAAAAAGAAGGTATTCATTTTAACAAGATATTCTATCCAGATGTCAAACTTACCACTATTAGAGTAGTCTTGTCTATGTGTGTTGCATTTGATTTACATCTTGAACAGTTGGATGTAAAGACAACTTTTCTTCAAGGAGAACTTGAAGAGTAGATATATATATATATATATATGCTCCAACTAGAAGGCTTTGAAGAACAAGGGAAAAAAAACTTGATTTGCAGGTTAACCAAATTTTTGTACGGTCTAAAGCAAGCACCAATATGTTGGTATAAGAGATTTGATTCTTTCATTATTAGCATCAGATACAACAGACTAAGTTCAAACAATTGTATGGATTACAAGAGATTTGATGATAATGATTTCATCATCTTATTATTGTATGTGGACAACATGTTGGTGGTAGACCCCAACAAAGATCGAGTCCAATAATTGAAGGCACAATTAGCTAGAGAGTTTGATATGAAGGACTTGGAACTAGCAAATAATATTTTAGGAATGCAAATTCACTGAGACGAAAGGTAGGAAGATATGACTTTCTAAAAAAAAACTATTTGAATAAAATCTTGTGGCGTTCAACATGCAAAATTATAAGCTAATTTCTACCCTGCTTCCTATCAATTATAAATTGTCCTCAATTATGAGTCCTAGCAGTGAAGTGAAGAGGATAAAAATGTCTTGAGTATCGTATGCATCAGCAATAGGAAGTTTTATGTATGCAATAATCTGTACAAGACCTGATATTGCTCAAGCAATTTGTATGACCAGTCGATTTATGTCAACTCCTGGCAGAGAGTATTAGAATATTGTTAAGAGAATCCAAAGATATATCAAATGAGCTTCTACCATATCCTCTTCTACAAAACAAAGTCTTGATTAACTTCTACTAGTTCATCGAAGAAGTCATCTTCCATACTCTCTTCAGTCAAAGTTATTGCATATTATGCTAGTAAAACTGAGACAACATTCATAGGAAAATCATTAAAGATGACTTCCAAATCATCGTCGACTCCTGATTCGATAGAATTAGTAATCATGTTTTCATTCATTGGAACTGGTTGTTTTCCTTTTCCAGCTTGGTTTGTTGTTCCCTTTACCATTTCTGCATATGGTTGAGCCTTCATCTGATTAACCTACTATTGAAAAGCTTATTGTTGTCGAGTTTCTAGGCCTTCCTCCATTGGATTTTTGACATATATGGACCTCTGAACTGGGTCGAAGGCTATCCTTTCTCATTTGCAATAGATTTGAAATCAACCACTTTTGGTTCAATCGGAAGGGACCAAAGTTTTAAATTGCTACTACAGTGTAATTACACTTTGATTACAGAAATTTTAGATAATTATGAAAAAAATGCAATTGAAATCACCAATATTGTAACTTTGGTTGTAAAGTTTTCTAAAATTATAATATTACAACTTCAATGGCAAAAAGTAAAATGTGTTTGTTTAAGTCTTTTTAGGAAAAAAAATTATTAAAAAAATCACTTTTAAAATATTCTCAATTGTTTGGGTAATTTTTTTCAAATCAAAATATAAAAAAAAATCAAATTTTATATATGATCTTAAAATCATTTTTTTTTCAAATCTTATTCAAATGAACCCATAATTAAAACCGAAACTCATGTCAATTTTGCTTTATGAAGAAGACGGACATTGCAGACCCAGTTGCATGTCGGTTTTGGAGCCTAGGAATCAATTGATTCAGAATTGCATTTTGTTGGGCAAAGAGTGAGTAACGTGTATAAAATGGATAGAAATCGTCTGTCCCGAGTTCCTATCCGAATCCCTGACCCACTAATTAAATTGCGCCAACTAGGAAAAACTGACAAATCATTTTGTTATTTAAAATTGTTTCCTGTTTAACGTCATTAATGTCAATTCATATTCTCGTCTTCCAACCCAGACCAAACACTCTCAGATCTCTCTCTAACACCAAGCACATTCATTTTCAACTATTACAAAGGAAAATAATGGTTATATATCATTTTAATGTTTATATATATCTCTTTTTATATTTATTTTAAATAAATGTGATTAAATAAAAAAAAAAAAAAAATAAAAAATAAATATAATAAATAATATTTAAAAAATAAAAATGGTAGATATATTATTTGTGTTAAAAATATCATAATTGTATTACAAATGCTAATGCTTCATAGATTCAATTTTTTTTTTATTTAAAATTTTGCATAACCCATTAAGCTGTGGTTGGAAGCTCCTCTGGCAGCTAGTAGTGCCCTGTCATTCACTTCCGCCTCCGCCGCAAGACGCTTCAGATGATCTCGACCGTCATTGAATCCCTTGACATGATGTGCCGGAAATCACACCCTGTATTAGTTTGGCGGTGATGAAAACGCAAATAAAGAGCGATTCATCAACGAAACCCCTGCCAAACTAGGATTGACAGTATAACGGTGTTAAACAGAAAACAATTTTAAGTAACAAAATGATTTGTCATTTTCTCTTAGTTGGTACATTTTAATTGGTCGGGCAGGGATTGGGATAGGACGATTTCTATCTCTATAAAATGAAATTCACTTTATATTACTAATATATTTATACAAGACAATCCTCTAACATATATTTGAGGACATTTTTCACTCATTTACTCTTGCTTTATCTCCCACTTTTTTTTTTCTTATTCTTACTTCTTTGCTTCACATACTTGTTTCTTCACTCTCACTTTACTTTTACTTTTTACTTCTTCACTCTATGTTCTATATGCTGCCAAGTGAAAGTATTTATAACCTCTCAAAACTACTTCCTAAATTTTTACTCATTTATTAATTCTATATTTTTCTCAAGTATTCACCCATTAAATAATTCCACCACCCACAATAATTTTCACATATCCAGTAAGTGTTATGTATCTTAGCATAAGAATTGTTGCTTTAATTTTCAAAATGGACGGTGTAACATTATCGGCCACGGATCAACACCACCGGTGCTGATTTCTTCACATTTTGTGTTCGGTTGAAAATTGTAATGACGAGGGTGAGAATGAGAGATGCTAGAAAAATAAAAGAATACATTTTTTATTAGTTAACTACGTTGAATTAATAGTAATAAAGTAAAAATATATATTTCAACTGAGTTTTATGTAATTTATAAATGTTTCAATAATAGAAGTTATTTACATATTATTGAAGGAATAATTTGAAAATTAAAATTCTTTTATAAATAAATTTAAATAATTCTCATAATAGATTCTTACTTTTATTGAGAAAATTGATCCAACCAAAACGTAAGAGAAACTCTAGAGGGAGATCCACTTAGTACATGTTTGGATTTCAGTTTGCACCCTTGAACATACGTTTGAATTTTTTCGACTGGCGTATAAATTTGTTTGGGAGTTTTTTGATTTCTCATTTTCAACTGATTTTGGGTGACTAATTTATGTTTACCTAAAAATAAGAAAATCTTGCTTTGGGTTTATAATTTATCTGTTTGTGAGTTTTGCTTTTTATATTTATTTTGTCAAACTCACTTTTGAGATAAAAATTTTTAAATATAAATTACATTATTACAAACTCACTTTTAATTAAACTTAAATTTATAAATATACTTTTAATCAAATTTAAATTTATCAACTCTAATATAAACACACACTTAATCATGCCAAGAAATAATATTTCCCCAAGTCAAAGGGCAAGAAAGAAAATAAAATTACAAAAAAACCTTTCCCCAACTCTTCGTGAATAAGGAAGTGCTTTTTATGAGTTATTATGAGTTAGGAATCACAGTTTTAAATAGCGGTTCCAACTGCAATTATGATAGTAATATTATAATTATGGTAATCTTTGCAATTGTATTAGGATTACAATTGTGATTATTTAGTCACATTTTTATAATTATTTATAATTGTAATAAATACAATATAACCATAAATATAATCGCAATTTGAAATCATGAAAAGAATCTTCTCACATATGTTTATTTGATTTCTCTACTTTAGTGCTGGATCACTCATGTATTTTGAACTACACTAAAGAAAATATGGGTGTGGAAATAGAAAGGCTACCACCATTTTCCTTTTTTATATTTAGATACGTTGCTTTTTATTATTTCATAATATTTATATCTTTCCATTACTTTTCGAAATGTATCTTTCTCATTTTTCTTAAGAATATACCCATAACTGTCAAGAGGTAGAAAAATACAAATTATGTTTGTGCAAAACTTGTATTGTTTTGTTTGTTTTTTTCTCATAACAACATGACACTACCATATAACCATTTAATACTTTGGAGAAAGGAGATTATCATGAATTTCAAATTGGGAAGAACAACCTACTATGCCTTCTGTCTAGTACCCTTTCTTACAAGGACATAGGGGAAGGAAAGAAACAGAACTCTTTCCTTCATACACAAAGAGAAGTGTCATCTGTTTTTGGCAACTAGACAGTTAGCTCAAAGGTAACGAATGTACTAAAGCTAGCAAATTATTGACTTTTTACTGACCTACTACAAGAAACAAAACCCCAAATCCATAACCATAGGCATGCATTAAGCAAAGTTCATTTAATGCATGACTAGACCTTATTCCAATGAATAATGATACACACAGTTTTACATACATTGTGCGAGATTTGCATAATTTTTATCATGTAATTATAATTAATTTTATTTTTATATACTTACATTTTGATTCTATTACATGCTCATGACTGAGTCTTGGTGTTGTACACCACGCATTTTCCTTTCCAATTTTGGTTTTTCCCTTCCCCATCTGACTTGCCATATGCTTGGGGAAATAGAAAATGATGAGGTGAGGAGCTGATGATACAGATGTGGATTGAAGGATCCTTAGCTCCCACTGCATGTGAAAGCAGCAAAGCCACCTACTCAGCAAAAAGAGAGAGAGAGAGAGAGAGAAGGCAAAGAAATCAACCGTACGAAAAGAAGTCTAATCAAACCAAGAGGTTGGACTTGGGCCCAAGGAGCATGGTCTATTGCCTCCTTCAACAATATATTGGCCCAATATAGTGAATTGCCTAGAGGTTGGTGCCACTTCCCTCACTTCATTCTGCTTTGGCATTGGAGGGTTAATCTTTCAATTTTCACAGATGGACGACCAGAAAACAGACATTTCACCTTTTTGAAAGGCCTCTAAACTAACCCCCTTTGGTTGCTCTTTAAGAAAGTGAGCATTTTTCATCTTGCAAGAGTGATCTTTGCTGTCTGATAGGTGCAGCCATGGATTCTTTTTGAGATCACATAAAACCAAGCAAAGGGAGAAGAGATAGTAAGTAATTTCCATATAGCAAATGGAAGTTCAATCCTCACCAATGAAACGCCACTATGATATCACCATGTCAAGGAGAACCAGGAAGCAATCATTTCCAGTGCAGGCCAATGAGAAACCACCCATTTCTGTGGTTGACACAACAAAGGATGTGTCACTGGAAACTAGTGTTCCTGAGGTGAAAGAAAGTGAGAATGACCACAAAAGCTTGAAGCAGCTGATCATAGGAGATGAAAAAAATGCAATGAAGTGTGGTGACGAAGGAGGCAAAGGAAGGAACTCACTTGGTGAACATTTCACTGAGGAAGAGAAGCATCTTCAGCTGGTTCGGATGCAACAGAAAGACAACCTCCAAGGTTTGAAGTTCAAGAAGTTGGTGCGTCGTTATGCCAAAGTTTTGGGCCATTTGATGAAGGCTAAGCGTGATCCTCATTTAGGTGAAGCTGGGAAAAAACCTCTTTTCAAGTTATCAACCTAGGAAAAATTTTTGGTTTTTACCAGCTGATGATTTGGTTGATCTATTTTCTATTTCTAAATATGTGCTTATATATTGGTCAGCAAAATGCCTTATCTTTTTCCCCCAGTTCTTATCATTTGTGTATCCTTATTCATGCATATGGCATTATATTATTATATTATATATACTAAATGTAGTATTGTACCACTCAAATATGTTCTTAATATGTTAGTTTCTAATACTAATATCTTCA
Organism: Ormosia semicastrata; assembly: GCA_029884595.1. Classification (NCBI taxonomy): domain Eukaryota; kingdom Viridiplantae; phylum Streptophyta; class Magnoliopsida; order Fabales; family Fabaceae; genus Ormosia; species Ormosia semicastrata. The sequence continues at coordinate 33,410,367 of JAQQTO010000055.1, forward strand.
TATTAAAAATTTTATCCCTCTTTCTTTTGTTTCACTCGTTATGGAGTTCGTGCCAGAACAAGCATAATTAGTTTTCACTGTTTTTATGAATTTCCTTTACACAATGCAAGAAGTTTATGCGTTTATGTTCTCTCGAATTTGTATCTCAACCCCGTCTAAGTCAATATAATGTGAAACTATCAAAGTTATATTATTGAAAAAAGTTAAAACTATTAGAATGTTAAGGATGATTTGTTTTGGACATGTTTTTCAGCTGCAAAGAGAAACATTTAAAGTGAGAAAAGAACAATTTAGCAAAACAAAGAAAAATGGTGAGAGAAAGATGAGAGCCTCACCTTTCCAATGAGGAAAGAAAAGCACCATGGGACCTCAAGCAATTGCCCTGTTTTTTGGTGTGGAAAGTTTGCCTTTTTTTTTTAATATCAAAATGAAATTAAAGTCTCTTTTCTAACGAATCCAATCCTACTTGTAGATCTTTTACAAAAAAAGGAGCATACATTCGTTTTCTTTTATTTTAATTTTACTTTCTTTTTTCGTATGGAAGCTCTGGCCAATCTCTCCCAAGGCTTAGTGGTATGGTTTCTAGAATTTATTTCCTTGCAAGTCCTTAAGGTGCCAATTGCCATTGCCTTTTTTGCACAAGTATTATTTTTCAATTTGTTTATCTAATTGGACTGCATTTTTGTTTACATTTCGTGATGTGTAAGGTTAGTGTGATGATATGATCACAAGACTAGAGAGCCATAAATGTTAGAGATAATTTTTACAAAACTAAATGAGTGCAAAATGAAAGTATTAGAAACTTAGACATTCTGATTAATGGTTCCAACCGCCAGGAGGCTTTAAATGGCCATTTGAGCTACCCTCAGCTTACAGTCAAAAGAAAGCAAATGCATGAATAAATTATGTAGCGAAACTGACATCAGTTTACCATCCTGGTGGGATTCTAAAGAAACTGTAGGTGGTATTAACACCTCTCACAACTTTGACCAAACTTATATTAATTAATCAAATATTAATATACTTTGACAAATTGAAAATAAGTAATTAACTTAAGGAGAAAACTGAGGTAAAGTTTTTTAGGTGTTTGTGGTGTTTGTCTCCAATAGAAACATGACATGTGTTTTATTTTTTAGTTACTTAATTATTATTTTCAAAATTTTCATTAATGAATTATGAAAAAATGTACACATATCATGTTTCTATTGGAGACAAGCACTACAAGGACCCAAAGAACTTTATCTAAATTTTCTCCTTAACTTAATTGGCATAAATAGTTTAACAATAACGATATTGAAATTTATTTATTAATTGAGTTAATCACTTTGATTGTTTAGAATTGAAAAATTCAACAATTAACGACTTTGAAATTAAGTTCAATCACATGAATGTATTCAAGAAGTACATAAAGCTTTAAGCAATAGGTAAAGTAAACCAACTTAGGATAGCAACTCGCAGGCCTTAACACCAGAAATACAACAACGCAACTAGGACTAGAAAACACATTTTGAAACTGAAAAACATAGCAAAATAAAGTAAGTTCAAAAAATAAGGTTTACATGTATACATTAAATATTAGAGAGAATTAACAATGACTCCTAACAATGCAAAATTAATTCTTACAGTTAATTTTGTATGGTTAACTGTCCTTCCCATTAATTGATTAATTCTTTTTAAATAAATATTATTTGTATTACTTTCCATGAACCTTTCATAACCATACACTGCGGGCTGGTAACATGCTACTTGGATGCCCACTTAAAATTGGATATATAATCGTAAATTTAAAGGATACACTCAGCTTGTAACCAAAAAAAAAAAAAAAAACACTCAGCCTAATTTAATAATATAAATATTAAATATTAACACAGCACCTTATAGGACTTCTTTATTCTGAGATCAAATTCATAATTAATAAATTTTAGATTTTATAAATAATTTTTTTTAAAAGTGTAATAAATTATAAATGATAAATTTGCAGCCAAAAATTAAATTTAAACAATTTGTGTAGTCAATTGATTTCTGCCAACACTGTAAGAAATAAAAGCTTCTTAAATTAGTTATTTGTTTTCTTACTTGAATTAGACTTGTATAACCATTTGAAAGAGAATAACAACGTCAATTTAAGAGTTTTTGTGCATAGTACACTTTCACTTAATCATTTTCCTAATTTTAATTTTGAGATTTGCTGAACAAGAAAATTTCCAAAAGAATCAACCCAGAAAATGATCTCTCTTAACTTTTTTATCTGATCAGTCATGCAGAACTTTAATAAGATTTAAACCAATACATAATTCAGAATCACTATTTTCCATTTCAAACCATCAACACATGAAATTGTGAATGTTCTACATTTCAATCAAATGTGGATACTATATATATACATTTGACTTCATATTTGTTATAATTAAAGAGAATTCAAAATATATACATGACTTGTTAAAAAAAATGTGAATATTTTCAAGATTACTTAACAGCTTGAATTTTCCAATGGATCAAAGCAGCTGGAATTTCTCCAAGTATGGCAGATACCCTTGTATTTTAGCGAAGTAAAGCAGAATAAATCTCTTCATGGACACAACTAGACTAATAGTGGTGCCATCAAAGACTTGGAAGGGTTGTGGAAATCCATGGTGCAAGTTACTGCCATCCCAACTAGTGCACAAAATGCAGGAACAAGACCCAGACCAAATCTTGTAACAGAAGGGGGGAATAGTGTTCCCTGGAGCTGTGGAGAGGAATCTGCATTGATGATTTGAACAATATGAGGGGATACTGAGAATCACTACTCAGTACTCAGCCATGAGCTTAAGTACTCACAATAATTAAAAAAATGATATAATTACTAACAAGGCTATTATGAGTTCCATAAGCATCAAATAATGTAAGTTTCATGGAAGGCAAGCTCTTTATTCATCTTAAGCATTTAATTTCTTACGGGATCTGCGCTATCCATAAACTTTTCATTGGACCTTAGACCTTAGTTCTGATTAGAACTAATCCCATTTAGGAGAAATTCACATGTAATGCCATCTCAAATGCACAAGAGATTATAATCAGGTCTTTTCTCCAGACCTTGTAATGTCTTCCAACCATACTCATGCCATCATCATAAAAAGCATATGTTACACCACCAAAAATGAATGATTGCAAGTTAACAGTAAAAAGAACAAAATGAAATCCATACATTTGTCAGGAAACCATGTCAACTGTAAGCAACAAAAAAAGGGATTTAAGCCAAAGTGTATCCAACATTTTGGCGCACTCCGTTATGACTATGAGCTTAGACCACTAAAAGTATAAAGTTCTTCATTATTTCTTAGAGTAGTTACAAACTAATATTTGAAAGACTTTCTGAACAAAGCCAAAGATAAGAAGGGACTGTACGTAAAGCTAAATTCAGCACTCATCAGACCTACACACAACGATATTCGACTCCCCTGCTGTAACATGTGGTCAGCTCCTGACCCAAATAAATGGGAATATACAAAAAAAAAATCCCCAAGGGTGAATTAAGAAACAAGAGTGAACTTCCACTAGTGAGTAGAACAAAAAGCAAGAGCAGAGAAAATTTTTAAGCCAGATATAATTATTCCTGCCAATGCAGATAGAAGCAAATTCACTTGGATTCCATTATCACTACCTGTTATTGTGTGCATGGAAACTTATATGAATGCAAAATTAGTATCAGATAAAAGAAATTTTAACAAACTTACTTTGATATGACTGAAGAACATATAAAGCAAGCCCGCATGAAATTTTGTCCAAAAAGCTCAGTGATCCACAAACAAATGCACAGCCATTAAGGTCCTCTCCAATGAGAAAATTTTGCATGCTTACTCCAGTCACCTATTATAAAAACCAATAAATATAAATATCTATATACATTAAAAAACTAGTTCATAGAAGTTTGAAACATGATAGCTGGAATATATGACAGGGATAGAACTATAATACTGTGTGTTAATTAAAATGGATAAAATCTTAAACCAAGAACCCACCTCACACGTCACTAATACTAATTACCTATTTTGATATATTTAGAAATCAACATCAACCGAAAAAATATCAACTTAAGTGTATAGGAGGAAGAAAATGGGGAAACGTATAAACCAAGCCTTCATTGAGAGGGATGATTATGAATGACATTCTTTTTGGGTGTTATAAATTGAAATATTAGTTTGTTTGTAAAGCATAGCAGTAACGATGACAACACTGACACTAAGGCAGTAGCTTAATTTCAAAATTTCTTTTTTTATGTTGGTTTGAGCATTAGATTTTTCCTCATATTGACTAATTTTGCCATGTCTAACCAACAAGTAAAATAATTTTAGAACTGTTCACTGGTATATCTATCTTAAAATGTCATCAATGAGAAATGGGCTTCAAAACTGCATAAAATGAAATATATATATATTTGGCAATTTAATTAAGTAAAGATCATGTCATACCATCATGAAAGCATTTGCAATGCCAATAAATACTGATGCTATGTACATGACATAACTCATATTTCTTGTTAAAAGAAGGATCACTCCACCACAAAAAATCCAAAGAATACATCCAGCAGAATAGAAGGCCTTGAGCCGTCGGCCAGTCCATGCAATCTCCTACAAAGAGTAAACTAATTTAACAGTAGAGATTGACAAAAATGGAAAAGTAATATATATATACGTATCCATCAAGGGTATTTATTTAATATGGGAACCTGTAATGCAACAGATACGATGAAGCTGCAGATGTATATGATAGCAGGAACCTAATTCAATCATCATCAGACAGTGTAATCAGCCTTGTTATTATTCAAACTTCAAATTATATAAAGCTCAACAGACTGAAATGAATTTAAAGTGGACAAAATTTGTCATGTACCAAAGCTTTGGCTGATTGGGCCATTTGTAGATCATTGATAACATAGAATGCAAGGTATGCCTGAAAAGAAGCTATTTTGGTGTCAAAAGTGTTCATATACCAAACAATATTATTTTTATGTTTCATTGGAAATTCAAATGCAGGCATGAACTTTCAGTTTCCTTTAATTTTTTGGTACAAACTTCTAGTTTCCTTTTAATTATGTTCCTAATGGAGTGTCTTCCTCATACACTATATCCATTGTTTCAAACCCCAACATGCTGCAAAGCATAAATGTATTTAAGCCTCTCCTCTTCCAACATAATGAGCACACGCAAGCAAGAAGGATAAGTGTGCTAACCTGTGAAACGTTGACAACTAATCTTGTGACAACATAAACAAGAGCAACCTGATAATACAAAACTCTCTTGAACCAGTAAACCCACGAAATCCTTGCATGAACCTCTCCGTGTACACCAACCTTCCATCTATGAAGAAAACAAAAGAAAATTCCTCAATTTTCTAAAACAATAGCTGAAACTGCTCAAGCAACCTATTTTGTACAGAAGTTTTGAGAAGGATATAATGGACTTGCATGAACAATTATTACCAGGGCTTCATTCGGTTGAAGTTCTATATTATAAACTTTTAATTAAACCAAGATTGTATTTGCTTTCACAATTTTTCTAAAAGGTAAACGTCATGAATTTTTATATTTTCCCTTTATCTGGCTGCAAAGGGGTTATTCAAGCATTGCTTTTCCTCATACTTACCACTGACAAATACAGCATCTTGCTATTGTAAAAAGAGTATGTACTAGATCATCTTTCCAGTCATACAATAATCCTGGGATAAAAATAGCAATATGCCTACAAGCACACCTGGGCTCTTTGGTTGCAAGATGAAATATGCCCACAAAGCAGCATCCAATAAAAATTGACAGATATGCAATCCAGCGGTACTGCTCATTTGGAAGAGTAACAAAGTGATTATGCTTGACAACAGCTGATCATAGATGGATCCAAACAATTACTACCATACATACCTGATTCTGAACATCAGTATATGTTTTTCCATTGATGGCACTGAATACTATGAATGCAACTGCATATAGGCTCAGGTTGGCAACCTTTAAAAGATGTTATATACATTAGTAATTCATATCAACATATTAATGCTTAAGTTTTTATTGACTTTTTTCCGGGAGGGGGATATGGAGTTTCATATCTGAAAAGAAGTTCACTAGAAGCTTACCATGGTAAAAGCATTGCGACAGCTAGCCAGTGCCACTCTGCTTGTAGAGTTCAGCGTGATGCAACTCACCATGGACCTTCATGAAAGCAATCAAAGAAGCACTAATGAACATAATTTCAAATTGAAGGGCTAGGAACCTATTCTTTTTCAATTGATTCTTCTCTTCTCCACGGAAATTATAAGATTAGAGAGTTCACTAGTGCTACTTGGTTTAAAAATGAACTCTACTTCATATCATTCTGAGACTCTTAGTAACTGAAGTAATAATTACCACTAACAATTAAAGCTGAAATAACAAACATCAGACATCTGTAATGATGAGCATTTGTTTCATTCAATATTCCAACAACATCACCCAGAAAAGCCACTTACCAGTCATCATCTTTTCATATGAATGACATTTCTTAACAAAAAATTAGCTCATCCCAATATTTGGAGAAAGAAATCACGAAAATATCAAGAAGTCAATGATGTAAAGATACTTAAAATTTCTAGTTTAAGCTGCCAAGAAGGGATGGAATAACACTTCAAAGGTGACTGCACCAGCCAACTTTTATTTTGAAATTTGAAACTGGAAGTTTTAATTTTGAACTTGAAATGGAAAAGATAAATTTGAGGAAATTATTACATGTGTGAAACCTGAGTAGCAGCCCAGCCAATATTGAAGATTGCTGCAAACACGCTGTAACTCACAGTTTCAAAAGTTGATGAACAGGAAGCAAAGATTTTACAAGGTAGACAACCACCAAAAACAGAAGAAAATGAAACAGCCACCAACGCAGATCCGGCACCATGCCATATCTTGAAATGTCCAAACCTGTCTATCTATCAAGCAAGACAACAGAAATAAGCATTTCTATCAAAATAAGGTCTGAAAAGCACATAATAAGATAAACGAAGAAAAGATATTTTAAGTTTCTTAAATTTATAAGAAACAAACAACTATGTTAGCATGATGTCGAAAGAATGATTTTTATTTCATATTTACTTATAGACAAGGCTTTAGATCTAAATGGCCTCTTGGAAAATTTGGTTTATGATAGAACACAATAGCGCTGTTTAATCAATGTACCCGATCCCACCTAATGGAAAAAGGCTTTGGTTTTTGTTGTTGTTGTACTACCTATAGACAAAATCTGCAATTTCAAGAAGATTAAAATAAAGTATTTGGATGAAATAATTGAAGGATTTAAGTGAACTTAACTATTTTATGTGATAGTGAAGGTTTATAAGATGATTTCAGGTAGGTAGAAACCATTAGATAAACTCTGCTTAACCTCCAAAACAAAATATCTGGTTCCTCAGTTATTACACAGCTAGAGTAATAAGCAATTAGAGCCATCACCGTCTCCCCACCAAAGGACAAAAATGAGGGGGAAAAAAAGTGAAGGCCAGATGAATGTGAAGTTTAGTGAGAGAAGCATGTGAAATATTTCCCTAAAATGAAGGAAGAAATAATGTTTAAATACCAGTTCACCAGTAAATATGGTGGCAAATCCATCAGCCACTTGACCTGAAAGCATCACAATAGCTGCATTCCTATGAAATGGGAAAAAAGAAATGTCAAGAACACAAAATGTGGAAGCATCAGACAAATCTTGTTTAAGATCTAAAAATACAAAGCTTTTATTGGTGTTGTACAAAATTGAATATGATTTATATTTTGAAAATCAGTTACTGTATCATCAACGACCCAAAATAATGTGCCACAAGCAAAAGTATTTCCAATAGCAGGATATATATATATATATATATATATCACTAGAAGCAGCCTAAGATGAGGAAAATGACATAGTATGTTCACAAGTTCACTACCCAACTCAACTACACATCTATGCCTACTGAAGCCGGCTAACTGCATCTTGTTATTATCAATTATCTCCTTTATGGAACATTTGCTACTAAAATTTATAAAAATCATGTGCTTGTCCACCAATAATTTAAGCTTTAGCATCCCATTAAGCTATTTTCATTTTGCAAATCAGTTTAAATCTATGTCAGGTCTTTATTATGCAAGACCAAGGCATCCCAGGCTGCTTTCCCTCAACCTGTCACTTGGATTTCTACCAAATATTTAATGCCAGCCAACTTTTTCATATCTGCAATCACATTTCAACTTTCAGTTACATCAATAAACATATATTTGCACAAAAATTAGCTATACTAGTTGACAAGTGCAAAAAAATAAATAAAAACAACTAGATCATAAAAAGCACCTTGGTGAAAGTCCAATATCTGTCAAGAACAATAATAAATAGGTGAACCAACAAGCAGCAGTTATGTCATTGAGCATGTGTCCCATGCCATAATAAAAGACAGGCCATCTTCCCAGGGGCTTAGTAAATGAGTCCTCTTCTTCAGTGAGAGTACCCATCATAGCCCCTTTGATGAGAGCAAATACAAACCTGCACAATATAAATTGAAGATTTTAGCTTGCAATCCTTCTTGAAAAATGAGTTTTCTTTTCTCCTTTCTTTGTGTTTCTTTTTTCCATTTTTCATCTCGTTTTGTAATGTTTACAACTCCTATAGAATAAGTAGAAACAGTAACACGCACCTAACATAGTTGAAGATAGAAAAAAAAGTATATCAGAAATTGAAGAATATGGAATATTATTGATAATTCTGATGGTACACACATGGGTTATATATACACTTATGACCTAAACAGAAAAGGAAAGAAACTAGAGTCAAATTCCATGATTTGTGGGATTTCCTATCAGAATAGAGAACACATTTAAATGAGCTTAATTCTAGGGATACAATCTGTTACAAAATATTTCCTAAAATAACACAACAGAATATTTCCTAAAATAACACGATTTTCCACACTCCCCCTCAAGCTGGTGAATATGCATTTTCGATTCCCAGCTTGGATACAATAGTCAAAAATGCTAGACTGCTCAACCCTTTGGTAAGTACATCAGCAAGCTGACCTTGTGTAGACACATAGGGTATACAAATTAAACCACTCTCTAGTTTTTCTTTGATAAAGTGTCTGTCAACCTCAATATGCTTTGTTCGATCATGTTGTACTGGATTATGGGCTATGCTGATTGCATACTTTTTGTCATAGTAGAGTCTCATTGGTGCATCCAGCTTGATCCTCAAATCTTCAAGGATGAACTTTAACCATAGTACACACACATTGAGCCATAGCTCTGAATTCCGCCTCTGCATTAGATCGTGCTACCATATTCTATTTTTTACTCCTCCAAATCACAAGATTTCCCCTAAGAAAAGTGCAATATCCAATAGTTGATCTTCTATCCAATGGTGATCCAGCATAGTCAGCATCAGTACATGCCTCAAGTACCACACCTTCATTTCTCTTAAATAAAAATGCCTTTTTCCTAGTGTTCCCTTGAGGTATTGTAATATTCGATGTGCTGCTTGCAAATGAACTTCCTTTGGGCTATGCATGAATTGGCTAATCACGCTTACTGCATATGCTATGTCCGGTCGTGTGTGGGATAGATAAATAAGTCTTCCCACCTGACATTGATACATTTCTCTGTCTATTTCAGCATCTCCCTCTTCTTGTCTAAGTCTCATATTAGGATCCATAGGGGTACTCGCTGGTTTGCATGTTGTCTGTCCTGTTTCTTTGAGGAGATCTATAACATACTTCTGTTGGGAGATAAAAATGCCCTATCTAGAATGAGCAACCTCAATCCCAAGAAAGTATTTCAATCTTCCTAATGCTTTAATCTCCATCTCCTTAGCTAAGCACTGACTCAGAATCTATTTCTCCTTAGCATCATCTCTTGTCACTATTATGTCATCAACATACACTAAGAGTGTCGTGGCTCCCCCTAAAGGAGAGTGTTTAACAAACAACGTGTGATCCCTTTGGCTTTGTTTGTACCCCATATCCAACATAATTCTTGCAAACCTCCCAAACCACGTTCATGGTGATTGCTTGACGCCATATAAGGCCCTTTTCAACTTACACACAATATTAGTATGCAAATCTTTCCCATATCCTAGTGGAACAACAAGAAGAAGAACAACAACCACCAAGCCTTTTCCCATTAGGTGGGGTCGACTACATTCCATCTCCTGGTGGAACATCCATATAAATTTCTTCTTCTAGATCTTCATGCAAGAAAGAATTCTTGACATCAAACTGCTGCAAATCCCAACCATAATTGGCTGCTAATGCCAATAATACTCTAACTGTGTTCATCTTTGCGATTGGTGCAAAGGTCTCTTGATAATCAATTCCATAAGTTTGGGTATACCCTTTGGCTACCAATCGTGCCTTATACCTCTCTATTGACCCATCTGCTCTATACTTCATTGTATACACCCATTTACAACCCTTAATTTTCTTTCTTGCCGATAACTGCACTAACTCCCAGGTTTTATTCTTTTCCAATGCCTCTGACTTGCTGTGACCACGAGCCACCATGGCTGAATTCTCGCTGATTTTTGGGTCAAGCATCAGCTCTCTCCTACTTTCTTCACTTCGGATTATGGACACAACTTCATTAAAAGATGGAACCATTAATTTGCCAAAAATTTGTATCCTTACTTGATCAAACTCTGGATTGAGGCCACCAAGAAAATCATAGCCTCTATCTTGCTTGATGAAATCCTTTAGCACTACTGCATCATCAGAACATTTGGTTTTTATCACTCTATAGTGATCTAGCTCCATCCATAAGGATTTAGTTGATTGGCATACTCAGTAATGGTTTTATTTCCCTGTTTCGCAGCCGCTACTTTCACCTTAACCTCGTATACTTGAGCAGCATCTCTGGCCTTGGAATAGGTTTGCTCAACCACATCCCAGATATCCTTAGCAGTATTCAGAAACATACATGTGTCACTGATTTTAGGGGTCATCGAATTCCACAATCACGCCATAATCATCGAGTCTTCTTCATCCCATGCTTCAAACTTGTGGTCGCCTGACTTAGGTCTAGTACCTGTAAGATGACTCAGCTTCCCTTTTCGTTTCAGTATTGTGTGAATAAGTTGTGACCACTTCAAATAATTTTTTCCATTCAGCCTATATGCGGACTGAATGTTCTGTAATTCTCCAGACGGTTGTGATCGAGCATCCTCTGTTGCTTGGACTGCACTGGAAACCTCCTCTTTGTTCGACTTCTTAAGAGATAGAGCACAGCTAGGGGACACAAGGCGGCGCCTGAGGAATACTAGAACAGGAACGGCAGAACTATGACGTAAGCAAAACAGAGATGATGGAACAACGAGTAACGCGCGAGCAGACAGAGACAGAACAGCAACGCGTGAGCAGAACAACAACACGCGATCAAGGACACACGAGCGGAACAATGACTCTGGTGGAACAAGGATGCCAGTGAAGGGATCAAGGAATCGGCAATGAAGGCCGATCGTTGGCAAAAAATCATTGGCAATGAAGGCCAAATGATTTAGAGAAAGACTCAGCAGAAAACAGAGGCAATCCCGAATCGAAACTGCTCTGATACCATCTTAGAAATTGAAGAATATGGAATATTATTGATAATTCTGATGGTACACACATGAATTATATATAACTTATGACCTAAAAAGAAAAGGAAAGAAACTAGAGTCAAATCCCATGATTTGTGGGATTTCCTATCAGAATAGAAAACACATTTAAATGAGCTTAATTCAAGGGATACAATCTGTTACAGAATATTTCCTAAGATAACACGATTTTCCACATAGTAAAAATTTTCAGGGGAGAAAATTAAAGGAAAATAACACATTCTGATTCCCCCTTCATTTAGTGTTAACCTCTATAACGCATCCCTTTGATAGAACTAAGCCAAAACAACCTACTTTTCAGGCATAAAAGAAAAACTTCCTCCATTACACATAACAGGAACAGGAATGGTGACAGATCATACTGTTTACATAAGGAATTTTCCTACTCGAATGGGGAAGTGAATCCTAACAGCGAATTTCATCTGAGGTTTAAAATTTAGACAATTCAAAGAGTTTCTCTAATACAATACTTTGTAAATATAATCATTCCCGGTAAAGCATCATCTTCTTTTCCAAATGCAGTTGACTAAATCAATGCCATAATCTGGCAGCAAAATAAGCTTCCAACTACAAGAAGGTAGAGCTTTTAAAAGCAGAAATAAAATGGAAAATCTTTTCAAAGATGAAGCTGCAAAGCCCTAACCTCATACCATTATAGTCCATAAAAGAAGCTTACAAGTTTTTTACAGACAGATCAACAATGTGAACGGATATTGTGGCAAGCCAAGCAATGCAGTACATTTGAATTTTAACAAGACAACAAAATTGGGCAAGGTTCTCAATCATACCCAAAAAATAGGATGGAATCTCAACCAGGAATGACAAGTGTATTTAAAAGCACGAAGCAACCAAGCATGAAGGGTACCAAAATTAGAGCCAAATCGTTGCAATTCTCTTTGTAATTAAGATTTTCACTGAAACTCAAATTATTGATACCATATTAGTCAACCAAAAAGGAATAAAGTGAAATCATAGAGACTTAGTCTCCCAGACTTTCCCCCAAATTCACTCCATCAATAAAATATGCCACCTTGCATACTAAGAAAACGTGTCATAGCAAAGTTAGAAACAGATCATATCATACAGTACAGCAGAAAAGGCTTTACATAGAAAGCGAATCCCACTACCCAACAAACTCCACTGACAAGAAAATAATATATCCTTAAAAAACAAAATCACACAACACAAACACAATCAATGGAAAACAAATAGCAACTCCAGTTACAGCACTGTGATTTCAGCAGACAATTCAACTTGTGATCTCAATGAACAAACTCAAAATCCCACCTTTTTCAAGACCCAGAATCACAAACACCAAGCCTGGAGAATTAAACACACAAAATCCAAAACATGCAAAGAAGAAAAGCAAAGAAACATTGCAAAACTGATAATTTCATCAGATGGGTTTTGATCACATACAGGAAATAAAACGTGTAGCTAGCCAAAGCAACCCATCAAAGACATCCCTCCATGGTCAACCACACCAAAGGAACCGAACCAAGTGGGCTACAAAAGAAGAAAGAAACCGAAGATATGACTTTGAAAACTCTATGGACACAAACTTGAAAGGAGATATATATATATTCATATTTCATATATAATATATAATCAACAATATCCATACCATATAACTGGAAAAATGTATATAATACATAGTCTGATGTCTGCTTTAGGATGCAGAGTTTGTCGTGTTCATAAGCCTTTGCTTCTCCTTTTGGATAGTCATAGGCGGTTGTGTGCGGTTGTGCGGTGCGTGTAAGAACAAGTTGGTGGGAACTAAGTGAAGTCCTAAGTATTTGGAATGACAATAATGTCCCCATGGGCGACGTTTTACTGTACCCTTAAATGGATTTGGAGCATAGATGCTCGCAAAAATCCAACCGGCAATAGTCGGTCAATTTTCAATTACTAATTTTTTTTTAGTTATGGTTGAGAAAAAAAAACAGTAATTAAGAAGAAAATAAAAGGTAATTAGGTGTAAGATATGATAATTATTGGCTTGAACTTAAATTATCACATAATAAATTTAAATTATTATTTTTTACCATTCATAAGTCATTAGATTATGGGTTATAAAATTATAAATTAATATACATAAAAGTTATTAAGTAATGACTAATAAAAAAATAAATATAATTTATGTAAAAAAAAGTGATGATTAATGACTTAAATTTAAATCATTACATAATAAATTTAAATAATTTTTTATTACTTATAGGTTACTAAATCAAGAGTCATCATATTATGAATTAATATACATAAAAATTATTAAATAGTAATTAAGTAAAAAACAAATAATAATTTTTGTGTAAAAATAATGATTGATGGCTTGAGATTAAATTCCATATAAAATTATTATTTTTCATCACTTATAAGTTATCAAATCATAAAAAAAATTACTTGATAATCAAATAAATTGTAAACCTGAGATAAATAAATAGTAATTAATAATTTGAATTTAGTTAATATCTTTTACAGACTTACCTATTAATTAAGTATTAAGTAATTATTTTAGATTGTTCATCAATTTCAAATCAAAATCAATGAGTATAAATGCTTTGAAAATTTGGAGCAGGTACGTTAAACTTTTCCTCTCCCCATGCAGTGGATTAAGTGTTAACCAAATGCCACGTTGTGATGGCAAGGACATGTGCCGTTTGACTCGGTGAGTAACTTGTCGCCCACTGAAAAAATTCTTTAAGAATCAATTAGTTTAACAAATTGAGATTTGATATATAAATGAAATTTTTTGTTTAGAAAGTTATAGAATAAGAATTAATCATCTTTTATTTCAGCTGTGTGCAAATAGAATTCCTTTCAAATTTTATTGGATTTGAGGAGATTTAATTTGATTTTAGTTTTAATTGTTGAGATTAATACTTTTGTTCTTAGTAATTAAGTCATTGAACTTATTTTAAGTAATGATAATAAAGTAAATTATTAATATTAATATAATAAAATCAATTCAATTGATCTTTAATATTTTCTAAACATGAAATTTTTTTGTAAATTAATTCAAATCTTATTCTTTATGATGAATTATAAGTAAGAGAATTCATTTTTAAATTAAATCAATTTAATTTAATTCAAATTAAATTATTTTTAATTTAATTCAAATTAAATTATTTTTAATTTTTAATTATTCCAAACACAGCATAAATACCATCCGAGTCGTATTCTTATTGGTTGGGATTTGATATTAATTCGTTTTTCTCTTAGACCTCTTTGTTATCAAATTTGATATAAATTTTATTGTATAATATTTTTAAATTTAATTCAACAAAATATATGATTATACTTTTTTTTGGTACATGGGATACATGATTATACTATTTACGTGTTCATAATATTGGCTCATCTAATATCTTTATGTTTAAGAAAAAATTAAGAGAATCTAAATATCTGAGTTAAGGGAGATTTATACTTATATAATACTAATATTTTAAAATAATTATCGTATCAATATTTGATACCCATCATATGAATAGATTTGAATTTTTTTTTTAATTTTTTTTTCAAGTAGTTAATTATAGAAAAAAAATATAAAAAATATAAAAAAATTTTACACTAATAATTAGATTCTACTAATAATTTTTTTGTATATTTTTTTATCTTATAATTAATCAATTGAAAGAAAAAAAAATTAAGATAATCTAAATCTATATCAAATAGTCTGATACTTTTTATTTATATATTTTTAATTTTTTAATTTTTTTCTTATTAATATATTTGTGTATCATATATGTATTTATACTTCTTATATTTGTACTGCTCTTTATCTTCCTTTGAAGAGACAAGTGCCTTCCTTGTGAAGTTGACTGGAGGATGATTCCACTTGTGCAGTGCTCGTTTTGGAGGGTGTGCTTGTTCCCATCCTTGCGTGATGGTAGTGAACAGAAATAGGAGTCTAATGAGCACAGCCTGGCGTATTTCTCATGGTTATAACTATAGTCATAAAAATGAGTCAAATTTGATGAGTTAATTCAAATAATTTGATAAAATAAATAAATTAAACTAGTAAAAAATAGAAAATTAAAAATAACTTAAATTAATTTGTCTTAGCGGGTTAAGTTAGATCAAATGTTTGGATGTTTTTTATTAATCGGAGCGAATAGGTGGGAATGGAGCGGAAAGGAAAGGAATGAAATACAACATAATTTTTTTATTCTCTTTGTTTAAGTTTCATTAATCAACTAATTTTAACAAAAGTTATTTAAAGGAGGAAATAATTTTTAATGTGTTCGTTCGTTTTCATGCATTTTAAAACTCCCAAATCAATCTTAAGATTCCCTTCATTACCTATCATCCAAACATAGTGTAATTAACATTATGTAAGAACATATTGAACTAATGAAATATTAATCCAAAATTCACATAACATAATTTGACCCGACTTATTTTGATAGCTATAGTTATAGGGAAGGAAATTTGGTGGCTAATTTACTACCTAACTTCTCACCTAGCTTTGATATTTGATTCATGTGTTAGACAATCCGTTACCCAGATGTGGTAGACCATTAGCAAGGGCATGCCTTGGAACTAGGAAGTTGGAATGCACAAAACTACAAAGTCACAGGCATTGATGAAGCGTGGCATTAATAGCAACTTGGAGAAAAAATAGCACCCTATGATCCATTGCTTCAGCCTATGTAAAACAAACGAACAAAACTAATTGATGTAATGAGAAAGATATCCTAAACTGCAAAAGCATAAGGCTCTTTAGAGGATGGATAATATTTTTGTAATAATAATGATTTTTTATTTATATTACATATTTATATAAAAAAAATGTCAAATCAAATTATACATTATTGTAATTTTTTGTGAGATACATAATAAATTTATGAGTGAGTTGAATAAAAATTAAAATATTTTAATTGAACGAATAATGCTATCGTTAGAGGATAAAGTGTAATAATAATGTTTTTATTAAAATAAGATTTAAATTTTAAAATACATGAATAATAAAATTAGGAATGATCCTTTTGTTTCGAATGAAAGGGAATTGCATGGCATGCACGGATAAACTTCCCACGGGCAAGGAAAAAAGTCTCTATAAAATAAATTTATTTTTAAAATAAGAAAATAAAGATATATTTACTTATTCATTTTAAAAATAAATTCACTTTAAAAGAATCTTATTTAAAAACAAAATAGGAAAAATTGTTATAATTTTTTTTATGAATGATTTTTTTAGTGTAAAATGTTTCAGGGAAAAAAAAGATATTTCGTTTCAACCTCAACAAGCTTCATATAAAAAATTTATTAATTGTTCTGGACCGTAGACTGGGATCCTACCCAGAAGGGTCAACCCAGCACACGCTCTACCTTACTCCTCCATCAACACCCCGAAAAGTACTGTAGGACCTCGGAATGCATAGTTCATGAGGATCGGATCAACGGATCTTCGTCGCTAATACGAATCTCTTTGATTCTATAACCTCTCCTCTCAATAAATGACTATAACGTCCACATTACAATAATACCTACATTGAATGCTCTGACTCCAATCATGCTCCATAAAGATCAAGTTAAGTAAACCTAAACAGGTAACAATTATTTAAGTAACAGACACCTTAGCACACGATCTGACTTGAGCATCGGAGTCCTTTTTGCAGGTACCACCCCTGCCGAACCTTAACAGTGGAACGCAGCTGCAGAAGGGAGGAAACCACCAAACCATACATTCAACAGGTATCCATCTGAATTCATTCAGAACATTTGGCGCCGTCTGTGGGAAGTCTGATAAATTACTATTCTCACGTTCATCATGGTGAGTACAAGGCAAAATCAACGGAGAGGAAGTGCTGCACATGCTGCCCCTGCTCACGGACAAGGCCCAGCGGTTCAGCGCGACCCTCCTTCCGTCGCACCACCAGAAACCTCCGTTGTAAGGAGCAGGCCTGTTCTGGTAGAGACGCTAAACGGGGGACATGAAACTTCAGCATCAGCTGAAAGCCTGGTCCCCTCGTGAAGGGTCTCTGTCCGGGATAGACTTGTCTACCCCCCAATCGGAGGTAATAACGCAAATCAAGGTGCAAAGGTCCCAGCGCATGCCTGCTTGGGAATCCCCAACTTAGATGCTGACCATTCACATTATGAGGACAACTCGCAATCTGGAATGACGAGGAATGAACTTCGAGAATTACTGCGCCAAATAGACTGCACGATTGACAACCAACGGCGTCAGTTGGAGGAATAGCGCCGCCGTTTGGACAATTTAGAAAGGTTTGCGCAGGCTGGC
Source organism: Ormosia semicastrata (assembly GCA_029884595.1). NCBI lineage: Eukaryota > Viridiplantae > Streptophyta > Magnoliopsida > Fabales > Fabaceae > Ormosia > Ormosia semicastrata. Next base: position 33,428,217 of record JAQQTO010000055.1, read on the forward strand.
AATGAGGGAGGTGAGCGAGTCGCAGTTTAAAGGGAAACCCAACATGTCGGTGCCGGGGTCATAGAAAACAGTGACCCAGTCCCCGGCCGTCAGCAGTAATTCTCCGATGCCTTAATGGCATATAAGGTCCCGAGGAACTTCAAGCCCCTGAGCAATTTAGAGCCCTACGACGGGACCACGGATCCACAAGAGCACTTGGATGCTTATACCCAGTCCATGCAACTCTACGGGTATACCCCAGAACTGTTATGTCATGCTTTCCCGCTCTTCCTGAAAAAGGATGCTCTTCGTTAGTTCGTGACCTTACGGACAAAAATTACAGGATGGGGGGACCTCACTGCGATTCTTGTTACATTATTTTTGCGCAAAGAATGACCGAAGTCAATTAATTCTCTCTCTGGAATTCTCCAAAGAGTGATGAATATGCGCGAGTACATCAAGAGATTTCATGCTTGTGTGGGTATTGAAAACCTCGATGACGGGATAGCCCTCCATTACTTTAAATGAGACCGATTAAGACTTCTTAGGTCATTGGCAAAAAGAACCCGGCCAGTTTAGATGAGTTCCACTTACGGGCGAGATAAGTACGTGGAACGGGAAGAGATTACGGGGCAAAAGAAAGCCTCGAGAAAGGTGAGCCGGTTCGAGAAAAAGAATCACATTGAAGAATCGCCGACCCGAGATCCCTCCAAGAGTGAGCGGTATAGGCCTAAGTATTCTGAGTATACTCCTTTGAACACCCCTCGAGAAACAATCTTGAAGGAGGTCCTTCAAACCGAGTTCCAGGATATCAAAAGGCCACCACCTGTTAAAAAATAGTCCCAGAGGGATCATTCGAAGCATTGCAGGTGGCACAACAATTATGGCCATGAGACCGAAGGTTGTTATAAGCTCCGAGATGTTATCGAGTCCCTGATCAAAGAGGGACGTCTGCAGAAGTACATTAGTGGTTTTCGTGGCAGTCAAGATCACGGAAAGAGAAGGAATCAGAGACGAAGCTGAAGTCCATGGCGAAGTCCAAATCAACATCGACAAAGAACCCGTAGCCCGGCCGGAAGAAACTGAAGTCCCGTCAGAAGATCTCGAACCCCGACACGCAGAGATGGGGAGAACAGACAAGGGCCAAACCGGGATGCCCAAGAAGGCGGATACCGGAAGGATAGGTTAATCCACACCATCGCAGGAGGGTTCACTGGAGGAGGAGTGTCAAATAATTCCTAAAAGAAGGCACTTCTGACGGCGGTTTTAAGCGTGTCAAGTTCTTCACTAAGACCACCCGCCCGAAATAGTGGAGCACCTCCCATCTCTTTCTTCGAGGATGACTACGGCGATATCATCCGAGATCATGACGACCCACTAGTAATCTCCGGAGTAATATCCAACGCCGAAGTCCGTCAAATTTTTGTGGATCAGGGAAGTTCGGCAGATATCATGTTCATGGACGCCTTTGAAAGGTTGGAATTCCCTTTATCTGAATTAACACCATATGAAGGTGAGCTCACTGGTTTCTCTGGGGAGAAGGTCGCCCCGGTAGGATATTTTGATACTTTCCTGACCTTGGGTGATGATAGCACATATAGAACCGTGAATGTGAGATTCTTGGTTGTGGATTGTCCTTCGACCTACAACATCATTTTGGGACGTCCTACGTTGAACAGCATGGCCGCTGTAATCTCCACCGCCCACCAAGCCATGAAATTCCTTAACTAGGATAATAAAGTAGTCACGGTCAAGGGTGATCAGATTGCAGCCTGCAAATGCTACAACAAAAGTCTGAAAATCAGTAGGGCATCCAGAAACAAGAAGGCGCGTACACCCATCAAAACCCACCAAGTCAATGTTTTAATGACTGAACTGGATGCATGAGAGGAAATCTGAGGCACTAGACCCCAGCCCGACGGAGACTTGATCTCGTTACAGCTTGGTAATGAACCTAATCACACCACCAAAATTGGGGCAAACCTCGACGAGCAGGAGAAAGCTCAATTGGTAAAACTCTTGCAAGAAAATAAAGATCTTTTTGCCTGGACATCTGCTGATATGCCTGGAATTGACCCCGCTTTCATCTGTCATTCTTTATCTATTAAACAAGATGTAAAGTTTGTCTTTCAAAAGAAGAGGAAGGTTGGCCCAAAAAGGCAGCAAGTCATTGAAGGACAAGTAAAAGAGCTCCTGAACGCCGGATTCATCAGGGAGATTTCATATACCACCTGGCTGTCCAACGTTGTCTTGGTTAAAAAATCCAATGGCAAGTGGAGAATGTGTGTGGACTACACCGACTTAAACAAGGCGTGCCCTAAGGATCCATACCCCCTCCTTAATGTGGACAATCTGGTTGATAGTTCCTCCAGTTTCCAACTACTGTCTTTCATGGACGCTTACTCCGGGTACAATCAGATTCTGATGTACCCTGGGGACGAAGATAAAACCGCGTTCATCACCTAAAAAGCAAGTTACTGCTACAGAGTAATGCCTTTTGGGTTAAAAAATGCCGAAGCTACATATCAGAGAATGATGAACAGGGTCTTTGAAGATCAGATAGGGAGAATGCTAGAGGTCTACATCGATGATATGATAGTCAAGACCTCGGTATCAGGATCCCACACCTCGGATTTAGAAGAAGTGTTTGAACAGCTTAGGAAGCACAATATGAGGCTTAACCTAGAGAAGTGTACATTCAGGGTCCAGGCTAGAAAGTTTCTGGGGTTCATGCTAACTCACCAGGGAATTGAGGCAAACCCCGACAAGTGTAAGGCCGTGCTTGACATGCACAGCCCCCGGAATGTGAAAGAAGTACAGCAGCTAAATGGACGGATCGCAGCTCTCACGCGTTTCTTGGCTGGAGCCGCTCACAAATCCCTCCCACTTTTCAAATTGTTGAAAAATGGGACTGGGTTTGAATGGACTCAGGAGTGCGAGGACGCATTCGTCTCCTTGAAAAATATCTTGTCATCCCCCCCAATTCTCACAAGACCTGAGCCAGGAGAAACGCTGTACATATACCTCTCCATTCATGAGGAAGCCGTTAGTGCAGTACTAGTCAAAGAATCCGAGGGTGTCCAGAAGTCGGTCTACTTTATGAGCAAAGTATTGCAAGACCCCGAGCTCCGGTATCAGAAGATTGAGAAGGTCGCATTCACACTCATCGTTACGGCCAGAAGACTGAGACAGTACTTCCAATGTCACCCGGTGGTGGTAAGAACAGATCAGCCTATCCGACAAATATTGCACAAACCGGACTTGGCAGGAAGGATGATTGCATGGTCCATCGAGCTTTTCGAGTTTGGAATCACCTACGAACCCAGAGTAGCAATCAAGGCGCAAGCACTCTCGAATTTTCTAGTTGAATTAACCTCGGAAACATATAAAGCCGAAGGAAAACAATGGACCGTGTTTGTTGATGGGTCCTCAAACCCAAAAGGAAGTGGCGCTGGAGTGATAATAGAAAATTCTAACAGGGTCACTGTAGAAAATTCCCTCAAGTTCGAGTTTCCCACCTCAAACAATCAAGCTGAATATGAAGCATGCATTGCCGGACTAACGATGGCTAGGGACTTGGGAGCCACCAAACTTAAATTATGCAGTGACTCCCAACTCGTAACTTCACAGATCCAAGGTGATTATCAAGCAAAAGAGCCACATTTACAGAGATATTTGTTGAAAGTAAAGCAGCTTCTCTCAAGTTTTCAGTCAGTGCAGCTAGAACGCATCCCGAGATAGTAGAATTCAAGGGCCGATCTCTTGTCCAAATTGGCTAGCACTAAAAGCCCGGGTAATAACCGCTCTGTGATCCAGGAGATCATCCAACAACCATCAATCACCGACATAGTAATTTTCCAAGTTGACGGGGAGGAGCACGATTAGACTATGCCATTGGTGGAGTACTTACAGTCCGACAGCCTCCCTGATGACCCAAAGGAAGCATTTAGGTTAAAGAGAACCGCGGTCAAGTATACTATCTATAATGGACAGCTTTACCGACGGGGATTTTCCTTACCCCTCCTTAAGTGCCTTACGCCGAAAGAGGCCAAATATGTTTTGGCCGAAGTCCATGAAGGGAGTTGTGGACACCATCTGGGAAGGAAAGCCCTAGCTTTAAAGGCTCTCAGGGCAGGTTACTACTGGCCGACGATGGAAGCAGATGCTCTTGCACATGTTCAAGTATGTGACAAGTGCCAGCGGCATTCGGATCACTATCATGCCCCACCTGAAGAATTATCCACGATGTCCATACCCTGGCCCTTTTATCAGTGGGGAATGGACATCCTGGGTCCGTTCCCTCAGGCTCCTGGGTAGCTGAAATTCTTGATTGTTGCGGTGGATTACTTTACTAAGTGGATTGAAGCTGAGCCCGTAGTCACCATCACCTCGGCTCGAGTTCAGAAATTTACTTGGCGTCACATTATTACCAGATTCGGTGTTCCGGAGTCAATTATTACGGATAATGGGATGCAGTTTAAAGACAAGGGGTTCGAAGAACTACTTTCTAGGCTAAAAATAAAACATCATTGTAGCGCAGTCGAGAACCCCAAGACAAACGGGCAGGTCGAAGCCGCAAATCGGATCATAGTCCGAGGATTGAAGAGAATGTTAGATGAAGCAAAAGGGAATTGGGCCGAACAGTTGAACCACGTCCTTTGGGCCTACCGAACTACTCCCCACTCCTCGACGGACGAAACTCCTTTCAAGCTAACATTCGGATGTGAGGCCATGATCCTGGTGGAAATTGGAGAACCAAGTCTGCGTTCTCAGAACTTCTCGTATGATGATAATCCCAGGTTAATCAGGGAGGACTTGGACCTGTTGGAGGAAAGGAGACGTATTGCTCACATACGAGATGCCGCGATCAAGCAGAGAATGGCATCTCGGTACAACCTGAAGGTCATCCCGAGAAGATTCTAGTCGGGCAACTTGGTACTCTGCAGAGCCGATGTCGGCAGAAGGAATGCCTCCCAAGGAAAATTAGCCCCTAACTGGGAGGGTCCTTACTGGGTTGTAATCAGCACCGGCAAAAGAGCTTATACCCTAGAAACTTTAACAGCGAGGCCGGTAAAAATTTTTTGGAACGCAGACAAACTTAAAAAATACTACAGCTAAGTGCCTTGTCAGGCCTAGTCTCCTAGTTAAACTTTGTTTGATTTGTCCAAAATTGTTATGAAACGCACATTATGATATTCAATAAAGTAAGTGTTATTTTTTCTATTATGTCGTTCTTCTATTCAATTTTCAAGGTTTTCAGTTACTTCATAGTACCAACTGAGGTGTGTTACCTAGTTCGTGCAGTAGAAAAATCCAAGATTGGAAAAATTCTAGCACCAAACTAAAAACACGAAATGACCTCGACAAGGACTAGTCTGTTAAAACATCGTCGCGCGGTATCCTAAAAAGGACCCCGGACATTGTTTCCTACCTTTGGCACGGATCTTAAATGCCGGATTTATCTGGACATCGGATCCTAAGCCAAGGTTTAAGCAGTTCTACAAAGAATAAAGAATATGGCATCTCGATCAGCAAGAACAACGATAATTAATAAAACCCAAAATCTAGGTTGATGTTTACAAAAAATCGGGGTACAGATAAACCAAGATCTCGCGCAGGAGGTTTAAAAAAAAATCCTAATCTGCAGCTGAATCCGGACCACGGATGTTAGAGTCTTTAGTCAAATCTGAAGAAGCCACACAAAGAGCTACAAGAGATCCCTCCCGAACCATCTTTCCGAAGTCAAGCCCATCCAAAACCAATGCAACCCCGGGGTTGAAATGTTGAACTTGGCTGACAGCGTTGCTGAATTGATCTTCTTTTATCTTTGTGCACAACATTATCAGCTGGTTGACATCGGCCTGAAGAGAGGTAATTTTAGCCTCACACCACCGAGACTTGGCTCGAGAATTATCACTTTCACCGTAGTAAATACGCCTTTGCTCGGTCAGGGTGGCCTCCCTTGCTTTGCTGGCATCTTTCAAAGCAACTACTTCAGTTTCTAACTCCTTTACCCGAAGTAAAGCTTCATCTTTGGCCTTTGAGGAATCCTCCAGATCCTTAAGAGCTTTGGTTTCACCACTCTTGGCCGCGACCAGTTTGTCCGCCATTTCTCGTTCATGATCCTCGAAGGCGAGCTTTAAGAACCGAGCTTCGGCAGCAATATGGATCCCCATGTTTTGGAAGGCCAACAAAGCTTCCTTTGGCTGCATCGGGCGAAGTGATCCATAACTTCTTCATCAAGAATATTAAAGTCAATAAATTCTCGGCGATCTGCTTCCTCTTGAAACAGCTCTATTGGCCAAGAAATTTCTTCTGTCGCTATCCTCTTACTCCGACCACTAGACTGCCCTTCTTTCAATGCCGCCCTCTTGCTTCCTCGAGGTGATTCTGGAGAGTCGTCCACATTGATAGGTTCCACCACCTCAGAAGGAACCTCGGGCATCGTGCTCATAGGGGACAGTATAAACCCCACTGGAGGACTCATTAGAACGTCAGAATTCCTTGCTCTAAGTGCCTCCAAAATAGCCAAAGAATCACCACCCACCATCTCAGATAAGCTCTCTGCAAAAGATAGAAACAAAAGTCAGATGCATTAAATCATCGGGCATTTAAATATACACCACGGTTGATCGACGTTACCTAGCACGGTCCAGAGCTCATCGTCATCCAGACTATCTAAAATATCTTTAGGCTGGATCTTGCCGACCTCTTCAACCCACATGTCGAAGAAGTTCACACATTCAACCTCTTCATCGGTGAGTTGGTTGATTTCCTTCTCAAACGATTGAGTAGGGATGCTCCATGCCGCCGGATTCCAATAAAGACTGAATACCGTCTCCTCACCATTACCCAGCCAAAAGGGACGACTACCACTCGCCGCCTTCAATTTGAAGAATTTCTCTTTGAAGTCCTTGTAACTCTCCAAGTACGGCAAGAATACAGCTCTTCCTTGCCGGGATCGAACTGAGAGCCAAGACTGTTGTCGAGCACGGGATCCAAGGGTTGAATACTGGGTATGAAAATAAAAGAATGTCCCATCAGAGCATCGCAACCCCACTACCCAGCATATTCTTTCGAAGGCCAGGATGTTTGCCCAACCGTTGGGATGGATTTGACTGAGGGCAGCATGAAGAGTCCGAAGAATAGCAATGTGAAAATCGTTTAATGGAAGCCGTAGTCCGAATCGTGTGAAAAAGTCCTCGTAAAGATACATGAAGTGCTCGCCTTCTTCACGGGTCCAGCACACTCGTTCTCTCCCCGGGGACAAAATCACGAACTCATCGTCCCTTTCACCACCCTCGGTGAGCTCCAGGTATTCCTTCAGCCTATCTAGTTCAGCGTCGGACTCATAATGGGATATCCTGTCATAGGCATCGTTTACAACTCATGTACAGGGCAATAAAGGACCTCGGCGAATCCTAATCGTCTGCTCCGCTTGTTGATCCGAGGCCGGGGCAGGGGCTTCACCTCTTGGCTGCCTTCTTCTGGCCATTTAGTTTCCTGGAAGACACACAGAGGCCTAGGGTCAGAACCAAAGATGTTCAAAACATCCAAACATGGCGGTTAAAAGAAACTAATTTTAGCCTCCTGCACCCACCGAAACTTAAGCCTCGGAAGGACATCCCCGACCGCCGTACACGGCGCAGTAGGGGAGGTGCAACATCAGGCAATGCCGTTGGAAGGGGTGACGAAATAACTATCCCCAAAATTGATAGAAAAGAAAAACAAACAGTCCACCAGAAGGACGTTCGCATGTTCAAGTTATCGGTAAAAATGGTGTTTAGAGGAAGAAAATACCTTGACAAAGGTTAGTAGAGGCTGCTTTAAAACGCAAACACCACCGCTGACAGCCGTGAAAACTTGTCGGATTTCCTCTCAGGCAACCAGTTTTTAAGCAGAAACAGTAAAAAGTGAAAAATGGAAGGACGAAGCCCTATTTATAGAGCTACGGTTAGGGGACATTTACGTCCATTCAGTCTGAATTTGAAAAGATGTTCATTATGGCGCGCAAAGAACTATGCACGACTCCTCAACCAGAGCAAGCCACGTAGCCCATGTCGCTGTCATGGCAGTTTAGGGGACGGCCGCTCAGCAGAACCAACCAACCCTAGTATCTACAGTGTCTACAAAATATTAAAGACCCCGGCTCATTATATATCCCGGTAAATCCCTTCACGGTAACAAATACCCCAGTTTAGTTGCTTAAGCTTTGCACTTTGTCTATCTCAACAAAATATAGAGCTGGGGGCATATTATACAGGGCGAGCATTAGACTCACCCCGGTACAATATAAATTCCACAAATAAAAAATGGTCAAAGAAGTTGCTTGATAATTCAATCAGATTTTATTTCATTTCATACATCGTCATACATCAATACAAGGAGAAGGAAAACAAGGGATATTAAAAGGCTAAACAACACTGACGAGCCCGGAGGCCAACTTTTTGCTGTGAACTTTCACATCCAGATTCTCTAGAGCGCACACCAGTCTCTTCCTTGTTGAGGCGTCTTGAAAAAATGGATTGACTTCAAAAAACTGAGGATAACCGGAACAGAACACTGCCGCGGGCTCAGGAAATTTCTGCCATACCACTCATCGGTTCCACTCACAAGGATAAAATAAAACCGATGTGTGTCCTCCTCGGTTGAATGGAGTTTGGGCTGATCATGAAGAAGTTTATTCCACTGGAGCCAGACCAGTTTTATGATCATTCCAGGATGCTTGGAAGCAATTACTTCAATGGTCCCCCCGGCTTATGTAAAAGGAGGACTAATAAGGGCTCTATTTCTCCAATTACTTCTTCCAACACGACAAGGATTACAGAGCTTCCCAGTGAAGAAGTATGAATTAGACATTTCTTCGTACGCTGGGAAGGTAAAGTCCCCGTCCTTATTACGCTGGGAAAGAAAAGTTCCTAATGAAACAAGATTTTTAGCAGGAAAAGAAGTATCTTCAAATATTTTGAGAAAAGCAAAAAAATAGTGGCCTTCGCAGAAGGTAAAACTTCTGTAACTCCCTCTGAACACAAACACAAGTATAAGAACAGCAAAACCATTTTGGAAGATTGTAAGATAGGAGGAAAAAGGAATAGGAATGATTGTACCAGGCGTGAACTTTCTGTATTTATAGAATGGGAGGCTTTGACCGACCCTACGAATCAAATCAACGACATTAAATGCTCTCCCTTTCCTATTGGTTACGAGAGTAACGAATGTCTGGGAAACATTGACACTGATCCTCTTTTAAATGATCCTTATCTCCAAATTAAGTCAGAAGCAACAGTTTCCAAAGATAAGGATTCGGTTTTCTACAAGTTTCAAGAAGTCTAGGAACAAGATCCAGATTTCGAGGAAGCAGTAAGATCCAGACTCTGGGACAAGGGATACGAATTTACCGATCTCTAACCCTGACGATATTTTAATACAATGAACGTCGACCTCGGCACGAAACATCGCGAAACTTGGCTTTGAAGTCAAGGCGTAGCCCGTTACGTTTTATGAAGCTGAATACCTTGGCACTTGACTACCCCGTCAAAGCACCAAGCTGGGGGCAACTGTTCTGGACCGTAGACCGGGATCCTACCCAGAAGGATCAACCCGGCACACACTCCACCTTACCCCTCCATCAACACCCCGAAAAGTACTGTAGGACCTCGGAATGCATAGTTCATGAGGATCAGGGAATCAACAGATCTTCGTAACTGCTAATACGAATCTCTTTGATTCTATAACCTCTCCTCTCAATAAATGACTATAACGTTCACATTATAATAATACCTGCATTAAATGCTCTGACTCCAATCATGCTCCATAAAGATCAAGTTAAGTAAACCTAAACAGGTAACGGTTATTTGAGTAATAGACACCTTAGCACACGATCTGAATTGAGCATTGGAATCCTTTTTACAGGTACCACTTCCACCGGACCTTAACGGTGGAACGCAGCTGCAGAAGGGAGGAAACCACCAAACCATACCTTCAACAGGTATCCATTTGAATTCATTCAAAACATTAATGAAAGGTCAACAACAAAAAACCTAGACAATACAATTTGATCATATTAATTAAGTTAACTACCATAGACTTTTCTTTTTTCTTTTTTTGGGTATTGGATAAGGTAGTGTTAGAAGTAACTTGCATATATTTCGACTAATTTACCTTTATAGTTTGATCAAAGGTATACTATTTATGTAGAATTTAGGAAATGTAATTTTTAATCAATTGCTTATGTAATATCAGACTAAAAATGATGATTAAATGAATTTTTTCTTAAAATAACAACTAATTTAAACCCAAAGATTAAGAAATTTATTAGGATATTTAATGCACTCAGCCCTATTAGTTGACATATAACTAAGAATCAAATATGGAACTGCATGCCTACTAGGAATGACAATTTTACCACATGGATATAAATATTCGTTTAGTGTTATCCCCGTTTAATAAATGGGCGGGGGGGGGGGGCGGGGGTGGGGATGGTTCCTCGACTTCAGTACGCATGGTACTGCAAAAAAATTTATATAAATATTTTATATAAAATTATTAAAAAACTTAATTATATAAATTAAAATATTATAAAATTATATAAATCAAAAATATTTTAGGTATTTGACATTATTTTTAGATTAAGTTGTGTTGGATAAAATTTGAAAAATTATAGTATTATACTTTTTTTATTTTTTTTATTTTATTTTATTTTTTTGAATTTTTTTACAATTTATTGGATACCGCGAATATCTCATGGATACTCATTTACAAATGCGGAATAAAGATAAACGAATACCGTATGAATATAGAGGCGGGAGCGGGGTGGATATTATTTGTGGGGGGGGGGACGGAAGGCTACTATCCGTCCCCGCCCCGCCCCGTCCCATTGACATCCCTAATGCCTACTCGCATTTTATATACTTATCTACGTTAAACCAATCCTCCATCACTGGTATTTTTTAAACTTTTTGTGAATATTTTACGCATAGTTACTACGTTTGCTTTATTTTCTAAAACACACGTTTCACTCTAAAGAATCTAAATCTAAAATTATTTATACATTCTTTTTTTTTTAAATAACAATTTCATGGTATGAAACCGACATAATTTGTTTTATGAATAATGCAACCCAAAAAATTATTTTCTGAAAAAGAAAATCATCATTATATATACTGGCGTATTGACCGACTACTTGCTTGTCAATTTTTATTTTTTTTATGTTAGTTAAGATAAAAAATAAAAAATGAAAGATTGTTTACATCTGTTTTTGTATTTATTTTTAAATTTTTAAATAAGTAATAAATTGTATTTATAATTTTATCTTGTTTATATTATATTTAATCTTTAAATGAGTAATAAGATATAATTATAATTTTATCTTCATTTATATTTATTTTTAAACTTTAAATGAATAATTAATCATGATAGCTTTGAAAAAATAAAATTTGGACACTAAAGTGAAGAATCCCTTTTATAATAGTAAGTATAGATAGAGATTTATCAATCCGTATATAAGTAATTTATATTTCTCTGTCTTTATAACGTGTCGTTATTTTAAAAGGGAAAGGGAAATTTTAAATCTTAAAAAATGTTAGTATTATAGGAAGTTTTTTCAAATATATATCACTTTAATAATAAGTTTAAAAACTAATATTAGTTAGGTAAAACAAATTCGTTTCTAACAAGCCACTTACAATTTCAAAAAAGGTTTTGTTATTTTCATTCTCATTTTACCATAAGAGAAAAATCTTTGTTCTGAAGTAGATTCAGATAATAATTGAAATAGATATGTAGCAGTGACTTTTTCCTTAAGTAACAATGACAAAGCGTGTTGAGACTGAGGGGTGGGTACCTGTAAATAGTTTTTAACGTTCAAGTTAAATTGTGCACAAGTAAGGTATTATGCAGTACATAATGTACTGATACTTGTTTAATATTACTTAGCATGATATTTATAAAGTGTGTATAAAATTGTAATCAAATTTGTATTTAATGCAGGTATTTAAGATTACTATCTCGATAGAGATTATCATCTCACTATTATTGAGGTAAATTCCTATAAATTATGAATTTAGATATGGAAGCTACTTAACAATCTGAGAAAGTTATGAATTTTATAATATCATAAGATAATGATTGGTATTAATGATTTACGGATATTTAAGGATATATTCTTCACACAAATTTAACAATCTTAATATTACGGTCCAATATTTTGATGTGCATGGCTTTAAGATTCGAACTGCAATCGAGACTTAAAGTGTGTCATTTAGGACAGATTCTAGTTGTACACATGTTGGATTGATCTGCTAAATGGGATCTTGGATCACTATTCAAAACAACTTTGATAAAGAAGTTAAAGTGTGTCTTTTAGTTGTTGAAGGACCTTGACAAGCTCACACCACCATTCCGTCAAATTGTTACATTATTATTTTTCTTGTTATGCTGAGGTACATTAATAATTGTTAATCTAACCACAAAAGGACCAAAGAACCATAGAGCGGGTGAACGAACACTGCATAAATAAATTAATGCACACAAGTTTCATTTTCAACTTTGAACGAGACACAAGTAAATCATGTAGGGTATATGTTTGGATTCACGGTAAAGGAAGGGATAGGATTATAAAAGATACTATTGTTTGGCTTTTTAACAAGTGATATTAATATAAATTTGACTTTATGATAAATTACTAAACTCTATGCATTGCAATATATCTATTTTATAATATGTTTATATTTATAATTTTAAATTTATATTTTGAATCGCAAATATGATGTTATATATAAGATTTACTGTAAATTTAAGTTTATATTAATATTATTATTTTAAAAAAATTATATTAATATAAACTTAGACTCACGATAAATTTTATACGTGACAACTTATCCACTATTAGTTTTTATAATATGCATATATTGTGAATGAAATGAAATTGAGTGACTTATGCTTACCATCACAATCCACTTCTCGAGTTCTAGCCCTTTGTTTTTCCTCCAATTTGAGATGTAAGAAATGGAATGAGTTTATATTTTATTAACGTATTTAAAAAATTATGATTATGATTTTATACTTATACCTTTTAAAATAGGCTTTAGAATTGGATTAGAGTAGCTAATCAGCATGAAAAAATCGAGAACTGGTCGAAACATTATTAAAAATCGAATTTTCAAAAATTGATAAAGAATTAGAAAAATTGGTCATAACTAGTCGACCCATGTTAACCGTCGGTTGAATTGACCAACTTTTTTTAAAGTTTAACTCTACTAATTGTTTGGTTTAAAATTTATAACTAAAAGTAAGTCATAATGTTTTTAATTATGTGATAAATCAATTCAATTATATGTTAAAAAGGAATTGAAAGGGTCTTCTCTCGTTCTCCTAACTATGCTGTTACGATTGCTCTGATGCCGTCGGTTTCCCTTCTCCTCTAGCCACATCAGTTTAAACGATAAAACCATTGTGTCATGCCTATGCATATCATAATGGTTCGAGTCCTATTGCTCGACTCAATAATTCGATAAAATAAATTGGTTAGACAAAAAAATTGATAAATTTTTTTACTCAACTAATCTAATGTTTTATTATTTAATTAATAACTTTTATAATATATAAAGAGTTTTAACATTATTTTTTTTAAAATATAAATTAATATTTGTGTTACAAAAATAATTTTATTTGATATTTATTAATATATAGAGTATGGTTATTGGAATTTGTGACATGTACTTATTTTAAAATAAGATAACTTTAATTTCTCTTAAGTTTTTTTGGAAAAGATCGTTATATATTCTTTTTAGGAATGTATGCATTGTTGACAATCTTTTTAAGAGTATTAAATTTAGTAAGAAAAAATGATAAGAAAAAATAAATATGATAAATGATATTAAAAGAAATATGAAAAGAAGTATATACATTGTTAATCGTAAGAATAAAAATTAGTTCTTTTTTTTTTAGCAAAAAATATGTATTCTGTGTTTTAATGTGATAACATTAATTGAACTTTTTCTAATAATGAACTTTCACTAATTTCGTAAATTTAGATTTGTGCAAATTATTTTGATTATGCAATTTGAGTTTTAGGCAATTACTATAAGCTGGGGGCGAGCTAGACTTATTTAGCTAGGGGTCAAGGAACTAGCATTGTAAGAAGGCTAAATTAAATATTTTAATCTATTCAAAATAAAATTACAATGAAAATCAAAGATTAAAAAAAATTTGGGGCCTTGAGGACAACGTAGCACCGCCCCTCAAGTACAAGTTGAATATTCAATGTTACTTTTGACCTTTATAATTAGGATTTGAGAAAAGTTATATGTACAAATGTTTTGAAAGACGAGTCTTACAAAAAACTGAGAAAAAGGCATTGATAATGGAGGGGGGAAAATGTGTCATAAAACATCTATAAGTTGTAAGGATTTATGTTCGTCTAAATAATAGAATTTATATGAGGTTTTTGGTGAAAAAAGTTGAGATAAGAGGAGCTTCTCTTTATTTTAAAGTCAAAGTAAATCACTTATTCCAATAAAAATTATATATTATTGTCAGCGTTTAAGTATACAGACCATTAAATAAAAAAAAAAAACGAGTAAATATTTTACAATTCAACCGTAGTTAAATTAGAGCTAAATCGAAATTTCATATATACTTATAATTTTATAAATATAACACACACATATATTAGGTTTAAAATGTTTTAAGTTTCTCTAAAAAAATTCTTTAATTTTGGTTCCTCTCTCTATATTTTTTTTTACTCTCAATTATTAGTAAGTCTATGTTAAGTACTTATATGATAAATAAAACTATTGACATGTAGTATTAGTGAACAGAATCTTGACATTTAATAGAGATTCTATTAACATAGTGACTAAAAAAAATACAGACTAAAATTAAAGAAAAAAAATTTAAAATCATCAAAATTAAAAAATATTATATTTTTAAGAATAAAAAATATATTTAAACATATATATAATAAAAAATAGTTTTAGCCTTATAGCAATCAGCTACAAGCAGTAGCGTAGTGGTATATGCGGTGCTCTTGCATGTAGAAGTCTAGTGTTAAAGTCTTGATTGTGCTAGTTTTGCATAATTTTCTACATAAAATTTGATATGAAATATATTTGGTGTGTATTTAGATTAAAGTTGATAAACTTAAATTTAATTAAAAGTGTATTTATAAATTTAAATTTGGTTAAAAATAAATTTGTAATAACGTAATTTATGTTTAAAATTTTTTATCTTAAAAGTGAATTTAATAAAATAAATATAAAAGATAAAAATCACCAAAAAAAATTATAACCCAAAATCTTATTTTTAGACAAATGCAAATTAAAAAAAAATCAGTTAAAACAGTACAAATCAAAATTAATTCAAACAAGTTTGCACATCATTCAATGAAGCTGAACGTGTGTTTGAGACTGCAAATGGATAACCAACCAAATGCACTTAATAGTTGACACTTGTATACTAAAGAGAGCATCAATCGTGGAGTGGTGACTCACTTTGCTGCCAAGCAAATGTTTGGTGATGGAATTTTTTGTGCATGGATCCGTTCAGTCGTTCAACCCTGTGTCCGGTTCGTATGGATTAGCCAATTCAAGACTAGTTCACCAATTAAAGAGTCGATTTTTTTAATACTGATTTTGAAGGATTATTTGAACTAACTAAAAGATCGACTCACGATTATTTC
The DNA here is from genome assembly GCA_029884595.1 of Ormosia semicastrata. Taxonomy (NCBI): domain Eukaryota; kingdom Viridiplantae; phylum Streptophyta; class Magnoliopsida; order Fabales; family Fabaceae; genus Ormosia; species Ormosia semicastrata. The sequence goes on from JAQQTO010000055.1 coordinate 33,443,875, forward strand.
AATATGATTGGCTGATCCAATCTTAAAAATAATTATTATTGTTAATCAATGAACAAGAATACTCACTTTAAAAGATACTTATAAAGTGAATAATTAAATTTATATTAATTATTAATGATTGATATAAACTCATCTATTAATAATTAATATAAACTTATTTATATATTTAAAAAAAAATTATTTTAAAAAATCATTATTTATCAGCTAATAAAAAAACCCAAATTCGAATACCAACTATATTCTTATAAATAGAAGATCAATAACATAAATTAACCCTTAACTTGACATCCACGAAAGGAGGTCTATTACCATGCAAGAAGACCAGAGATGGACCTATGTGTTAAGTTGTGGAAATACATGTTCTTATTATATTTTGGAATTTTTTTGACCTGATATGTGTATATACTTTTTATATTTTTATATGTATAATTCTTGTTTTTATATCCTCATTTTTAAATATATTATTTTTATTGAATAATTATTTAGTTACATATATAAAAAAATATTTGATAATATTAATAACAAAAATATTATTTAATATTTTTAAAATATAAAAATGTGAAAAAAATTATAAATTAATTTTTTTATAATTTTATATTAATATAAATTTTTATATATAAATATAATTATTAAATTTTTTTATACTTTTATATTCATAGAATTACCTTTACCCCATTATCCTAAAATTCCTGGATCGTTACTGTAGAAGACCCGCGGTACTCATTGGAGTTACGTTCGGTTTAAACTGGATTGATGCGACTAAACGACAGGGTGTAACATATTGACATTAGCCCATGAAAGGAGGTCTATTAGCATGTAAGAAGGACCCCTTTTCACATCAAAATATGCCGTGTGATTCATTCTTTGCTATTTTTGTATGCTTTCAAGTTTCAACGAGAATGGGAAGGCCGATTGACTTTTTTTTTTAAAATGATAAGTATCTATTAATCTCTCAATTTTATATTAAAATTACATATAATCAAAACAAATCATGAATTTGTTAAATATATTTGTATCAGTATTTATTGATTTTTTATATAATTTTTTTTATTTTTAGGTGGGTTAAGCCGGATTAACCTTCTAACCATTTTATCTTATATGCAATCTTTCTCAATTTCCAGCTAAGAGAGAATGGGAAGAGAGAGAAAAGGTCAAGTCAGCGTCACCTTGGAAAAAAATATTTAAAAAAGAAAAGTTAAAACTTAAAAGTAATAAGAGAAGCTAAAAATGAAATATGTTATTATTTAAAAAGAATAAAATAAGAAATTAAGTTAATTTTAAGTAAATCTACGTTAATTTAATTGATTGAAGTGATTGAGCATATTGGATTTTCTTTATTTGTGTTCATAGCTGACATTGATACACACTGGAATTAGGTTAAAATAGGTTTTTGTCTATGAGAATATAGCATTTTTTATATTTGGTCCTTCTAAATTTTTTTCTTTAATTTTGACCATTCTATTTTTTTTAATCTTTATTGTTAATGAGTCTTTATTAACTGCTTATATGACAAACTGAGTCACTGACATATGAAATTAGTAAGACTTTTATTTGTCTTGTAAGCACTTAATGAAAATTTCACTAACAACAGATATTAAAAAAAATAGAAAATTCAAAATCCAAAAAAAAATTAGAGGGAACAAAATTAAAAATTATTACATTTTTAAGAACCAAAAATATTTTTAAACTTATTCTTTATTATTTTTTTGGTACAAACACACTAGATTAATATTTTTAGAATAATATTACTCACACATGTTTATATACACATTATTTTATATTTATATAATTTTTATCATTTAATTATATTTTATTTTATCTCGTTTTTTATACACATACTTTAAATCTGTTACAGACGAGAGGTATAGAGCATAAGAATGAGCAACTAGCAATTTTCATATTCTTATGGTGTTACGTGTATGATATGACCTCATCAATTTATCTTAAAATTACAATCCTAACTAATCAAAACAAATCATGAATTTGTTAAATATATTCTATCAAACATTTTCCTAATGCAACTTTTTTAAAAAAATAAATAAATCCAGCTAAGATTCGTAGCCATCACTTGACAGGGGGATACATGGTATATACAACAAGAAAGAAATTTGAAAAGCGCAAAACTGCAAACAGACAGACCACAATAAATTGGTTAGAGATGAATCAATCTCCGGAATAAGGTCTTGAATTTTTTTTTTCACATCATTTTTTTTAAAATAATACTTCAATTTCCATTTTGTTTCCCAAACAAATTGAAACATCTTGTTTTCTTTTCCACTAAAATAACATGCATCAACTTCATAAAAAAATTATTAATTTGAATAATTGAATTATCTTTCTCATATACGAAGATTATGCTTGTTTGTTTTAGACTCTAGAACGTCAATCCCATTAATGTGCCACTTGTTTATGGTACTAACTTCTACTTTCCCCCCTACATGTATCTAGGTCTAACACATTGAAATTGTCATAAATACTAAAATATCAAATAATTCTATTATTTGAATATTTAAAATATGACACTTACATAATACTTCATTTACATTGTGATACGATATATTTATTCTAATTTAACATACTGATATATGAGAGCATTCAATCACACTTATATCAAGATATGGTATTGTTGCATATGTCGTATTTAGGATGTATAAATTTCATTTTTTAATATCAAAGGAGAGTTTTGACGGAAGAAACAGAGGTAGCATTGATGCCAGGTGTCAAAACTGTTCACCTAAGATGTACCAAACAGTCAGAGTGCTTATTGTGGCTCACCAGATTCAGTCTAGTTTGGCCTTCGGGTACTCATTGGACCAACAAGTAGTGAATCAATGTAAACAACTTCAAACTCCAACCAGAAAAATACCAAACAAAGAAGAGATTGAGAAAGCTTTTATCAGAAAATCAAAGCAACATTGTCCAAAGATACTTTAACAGACAGCAACAGCATCTAATAATTTCCATTGCACATAAGAGTGATGTACCAAGAAAAGAAGATACTTCGCTCAGAAAAAAACAAAAGAGGAAGGGGGGTGAGAAGAGATCATCCACATTCACATCAATATCCAAGTGAAAGAGTGTATGCAGAACCCATTAAAAGCCAAAACTAGAAGTCCCCAACCAAAAATGTGTAACCCCTCTTCCCATTGCAGAAAGCATCATTTTTCTATGTGGTAACGGTTGCCTGGCTGCTTGCACCTTTGCCTTCTCTTTTCCCTCTTGCAAGTCTAGCTCCAACTTTACCCACAAAATACAGACATAATTGATACTTCTGTGCTTTATTATTGGCAAATCCCAATTAATTGTAGCACCACATACCTCAGTTCCACCTACAATAAGGTAGTAAGAAACAATTTCTTTGTGATGTCATTACCAAAAAGGTCTGGGCGCAGGATTTGAGCCAGCTTTGCTGGAAATTTTCAACTGAAAAAATAATAATAATAAACCTTGGGCTTCGTGATTTAGGATCCAAGTTAAGTGTCAAATAATTTTGTTATTAGGAAGTCATGACTTTTTGCACTTGTAAGCAATAGTCAAAATTATATATTTTTAAAGAGTAATGATAAAAAATTTAATTTTGATGTAATATTAATATAAAAAAATTATATTATTATTTAATGATATATTGTCATATCATTAAATAAATTTGATATATTCTATAAGTTTCAACTTATTAAATAATATAATAATATATCATTAAATAATAATGTAAATTTTTTTTACAATGACAATATATTTAAATTAAACTCAATAATAAGTAAACATAAATATTTTCTTATATAAGATTTTAGATTCTGTGTAAAGTAATAGATGGAAATTTCCCCAAACACTTATTTTATGTGTGTGAGGATTATGTCAAAAGAAGATTTTCGAACATCTATCATTATTCATTTTTAAAATATGTGTGGTAACGAAAAGATTATTAATGAAAAATGATATATGTTCATCTTAGAAAACCCTCATATAAAGAGAAGTGAGTGGTTAAAAAATTTGAAAAAAACACATCTAAAATAAATTTATTTATAAAAAAATAAGTAATAATGTATATAATATTAATTAAATTTAAAATGTATCATTATTTTAATTCATTAATAATTTAAAGGTGAATAATTTATTTTAGAAGAGCCTTATAAAAAAAATCTTGAGTTTATTGTAAAATAATTATAAATTTCTCAGTTACTTTATATGATAGTTTGAGTTCTTTATGTATCTGTCACTTCTTATCATTAATTCTTAAAAAAAAATCTTTAAGAGTGTGTTTGGAATGTAAAAAATAAAAAATGATTTGATTTATAAATCAAATTTTATTAAAATTTGTGTTTAGAATGTTAAAAAATAGAAAATGATTTGATTTTTAAAATATCATGGAATTTCATTCATTTTGTTTTAGAAATTCTATCAAAATTAATAAGATTTGTTAGATTTGATTTTGATTTGAAATGAATATATTATTTTACATTTAGTAATTATCTCTAACCACTTCTCATAAGGGTTAAAATATAAAATAATAAAATTAAATCAAATCAATTCTCATTTTAATAAATTATAAATACAAAATTTGATTTCTAAATCAATTCAAATCCTATTTTTTTTTAAAAAGTTCCGAATATAAAATTTAATTTCTAAATCAAATCAAATTAAATCATTTCTCATTTTTATTCATTCCAAACACAACCTAAGCATGCCACATGTGCTGGGACGGTGCCTTGTGTTAGTTGAGGGGGCCCCCAAATTTTTTTCACAACTTAATACTTCGCATTCAATTTTATTTTATAATTTTTTTTACAATTATGATTTTCTTACATCATTTTATCTCACATCACTTTTTACACTCTTCTTATATCATTGATTACATCACTTTCTCTCACTTAATCACATCTATTCAAAAATGATATTAAAAGGAGTGTATAAAAAAAATGATGTATGGACATTATTTTTCTTTTCTTTTTTAAAGGTAACCCCAGCAATGGTGTTCACAATTATTATTATTAGGGTTGTTATTGTTTAATAGTGTATATGACAAATTTACAAAACAAATTATTATTATTATTATTATTATTATTATTATTATTATTATTATTCAACCTTTCAATAGCTATTAGGATACATTTTAGTTATGAGTTCATTTGATAGATAAATAAATTGATGACTGACTTTGTCAAATTCAGATGATAATCGAATCCCAAACTTCCATATCATTTGAGCTACAGATCTTTTGAATTAATTTGATAATTTAGTTATAGTTAAGGATCAAACAATTATTTTTGTGATTATTTAATTTAAGTTGAATAACTAAAATAAACGAAATAATCACCTTATATAATTATTGTGACTAGCTGCACCTCAAAGTTCCCCCAAGGACCCCAACTATTAACTACTGATATGGAAGAGAAGGTTGGGCAACCCAGATAACCATCCACCTTTGTCATTGTTACTAAGCCAGTAATAGTATTGCTGCCATTCCTGCCAATGCAGGCGTTATTGGCTTTTTTCCAAGGACTTAGCCCATTCTATCACATTATATGACATCAATCCACATTGGGCCTTTAAGTTGTAATCAAGCATTTTTTATCAAGGACCAAAAACTCAAGACCGTCAAAAAAAGTAATGGGACGACTATATGTCTCAAAAAGAGACAATGATGGAACTTTAGAAAAGCTGAGGATAGAAGATTCTGGATTATGCTCTCACAGGGATGGGTGATTGAAGCAAGTGCAGTGAATTGAAATCATTGCTATTATTATAGTCTTTCTTTCTGCTTGCTTTCTACTAAGCCAGAGCAGATGATGCACATATGGAGGCATGGAGCCGTCAACCGCGCACCCACCTAGACTATATGTACCCGTACACCAACAATTTTCATCTATTATAATTAGTTTTTAATTAGTTTCTTTTTATAATTATCATAATTATTTTTTAAACTCATAATTCTTATATATATACTCTGGACATATATATAAATATTATTAATTAAAATTTATAAAAATAATCATATATATAATTAATTATTATAAAAATATATATAAATATTAATAGTTAAAATTTATAGAATTATATGTATAATTATTTATAATAAAAAAATGAGCAATCTAAGTTTCATATTTGTAAGTTTAGGTGTGCATATGTAAATATTATTAATTAAAATATTTAAAATTTTTTGTATGTATAATTATTTATAATAAAATTAAAAATAAATAAAATATAACTTATACTTCAAGTTATAAGTCAATATTAGAGTGTTTAAATACAATCTAAATTAAAAATCCAATCTAAATTAAAAATTAAATTAAAAATCGAATTGAAAAATTAAAATTTAATCAAAACCAAATAAATTTAATTTTTTTTGTTTGATTTTTTGAAAATTGATTTTATTGGATTGACTTTTGATTTTAATTTTTAAAACCGATCTAATCCAAACTAATTAACATTATATAATATATTTATTTATTATTAAGTTTATATTTTTACTTATAATAACTTTAATTTTCATACACTTCTCTCATTTTATGTTATTAATATTATTTTAAACATATAAAATGAGTTAATTTATTTTTTATTTTCTTTATTTTTTTATTTTAATAAGATAAATTATTTTTAACTCACAACGTTTTAGACTTAAAAAATTTCAATTAAATATTGATTAAACCAATCGGTTTGGATTGAATTAATTTTAAAATGTAATTAATCTAATCCAATTCAAACTACTATAAATAATATTGTTTGAATTATTTTTATTAATTAACTTTTTAACTCAAAATTGATCCAAACTGAACTATAACCACCCCTAATTAATATCAACCATTGACTTGATTTTATGCAAAATCAACCGTTTTGATAGTTTAGTGTATGCATACACCCACTTATGGTTATATTAAACGTTTCCTGTACATATGAGTGGGAGCCAATTGAGAAAGATTAGAACTAATTAGGCCATAATTGGATTTACCCAATAAAAATATACAATCTTAATTTTTTTACATTATTTTTTTACATTACTTTTTATATTAGTTAATAAAATATAAATTTATAATTAATTATGTATATAAGTTAGTTAATAGATATCCTATTAACTAATTACTTTTATATGATTCTTGTTCACTAACTAATACATATGATTAATCACAAAAAATAATATAAAAAGTGGTATATCTTATTTTTGCAAAAAATAGACTAGATAGTTTATAATTATTCACAAGTAAAAAATAATAATATATGCACCGTTAAGATTCTCCATTAGTATGGGAATATCTTTTGATTTCTGTGGGGGTCTCAAATTCCTTTTGCTTTGTTTAATGATGAAAGAAAAGTGCTAGCCTTACTAATCCTCCTCAATGCCGAGTCTGCATGACAACAATTACTTAAACCTTAAGATTGTGCATGAATTTGTATACTGCTCTTTTAGTTGAGTTATTGAATCACCCCTTCGGCGTGTCTAGCAAAAGGTCGATGATTCCAACTAGGAATATGCTGCCACATGCAGGGTACCCTTTAATAGTAATGGAAAGTATCAGCATCCAAGAACACCCATAGTGACTTGTTTGTGTCTATACGTGTAAGAGAGAGAGAAAGAGGAAACATCATAGTTACTAGTGGGCTGCAGCTCTAAAGATAATTGAGAAGTGTATATCTCTGTGGGAGCCCACTCTCTTTGTAGGAGCTCACTTGTCTTTTGCCAAGGTAGTTAAATGAAGCAATAGTTCCATTTTATGTGTGAAAGACTGAGTGGCGCTTTTCAATCTTTTTTAACAAGAGATTATCTTCCCTCAGCAGGTCATGGAATTGAGATTATATAAGCCAAAACAAGGGCCATTGCTTTGAACCACCATCCCCAACTCCTACCAAATAGAAAAATAATTGTGCCTTACTAATTGATTGATTGCACTTAGTTAATTAAATCAAAAGGAAACTGTATCAAAGTTCAATTGACAGTGACCCTGATAGCAAATTTACCAGGACATTTTCCAATTGTTGAAAACACTCCCTATTATATGCTTTTTTTTGTTGTTGTTAAAGATGTTCATCAATAACTGGTTAACATGGGTTACTTAAAATCCCCATAGATTTTAAGCATAAATTATGTTATTGTTAGGTATGCATAGTTGTAGAAATCTGGTTTGAATAAGATTTTTTCCTTTCTGTTCCTCATTATAAAACAGAATTGTTAACATGATTAATTGTGATTTATTATGATTAATTTTAAAAATAATTATAATTAATTTAATATAAAATTAATTTAATTTAATATATAACTATAATTTATTATTATTATTATTATTTTATAATAATATTTTTATATAAATAAATATTATTTTTTTGTATTTATTTATTTAAATATATATATAAATTATTAATATTTTTATTTATATTTTTATTTTTAAATTAATATCACAGAATCTGAACTATCAACCTAATCTTAAATTTTAAATTCTAAAATCCAAACTCTGAATTTCAAAGTTCATCTTAAATTTTAGACTCTCAACTCCAAATTTCATACTACAAACTTCATCTTAAAATTCAAAAACTGTTCCAAATCTTCAGACATTATTTCGGATCTCACAGACGGTGTACACGTCCTTTTTTTATCTCTAACCCGTACGACCTTTTCTTCTTTTCTTGTAGTGCAGCCTGTGTCTCGAGCAGCGTGCTCTACAGCACGTCAATCTTTCTTCTTTCTTTTGTTGTGAAGAAAAAGAAAAAGAAAAGGAGAGAACGAGCCACACAGCGCCTCAGGAGAAAATTTAAAAAAAGAAAATCGAACTAAAAGAAAGAAGTTGCCGACGTGAGAGAGAAAATAAAAGAAGGACACGAAGCACGAGAGAGAAGAAAATAAAAGAAAGAAGACTTGGACAGCACGCGTCTCGAGAAGAAAAAATAAGAAAATAAAAGAAGGACGTCACGTGGCATTTTAGTTCCATTGCCGAGAATTATTGACATGGCAGTGCTCATATGACACCAAACTATTCTTTAAAGTTTATTTTATGAGATCTTTATATTTTTGAGATTCGTTTTTTTAATTTTTTTTATCAATACCGTTTTTTTAATTTAACCTCAAAAATACATTTTTTTTACTGTTATTATTTTCTACTATTATAAAAAAATTTGATTTTACTCAATTCATTTTACTTTTACAATTTATTTTACTTTTTTAATCATTCAAACTGTATCTACAAGATTGAGATCATGCATGACATTTTGAAAGGTCGAAAATTTTGACGAAATGTCATTGGCCATATTGTCTTATCAAAATTGAATATGATACTAATAAGAAATATGTTAAAAAATCATAAGATTGAGATAACAAAAATCATCAGATTATTACTCTATTCCAAAACACCTTCAATCTCAATATTCATTTGTAGTTTAGATGCTTTGACACTATTAAAAATATATGAGATCATCTCAAAAATAAATATACAATTTTTGATTTATTTTATTAATATTAGTTAATGAAGGAACTCATTAGTCTGAAACAAGAATTCACTCAAGCTGTATATGAGTTCTTGACTCGAATGGAAGCTATTTAGGATCAACTGATTCTGTGTGAGCCAACCTTGAAACACAAAAGTGATGCCAAACTATATGAAGACTACTGTGATCGCACCAGACTCATCCAATTTTTGATGGCTCTCACTGATGATTATGAGCTTATTCGAGCTTCCCTACTACATCAGGATCCCCTATCCACACTTAAAGATGCACTTCATTGTCTGAAATCAGAAGAAACTAGATTGGGTCTTCTTTCACCTAAAGCAGAATTAGCTTTTGCCGTTACTCATCAGCAAGGCACATTCTACAGTCGTTGCCACAAATTTGGTTTTGTTTTTATTGAATATCCCACCATAGAATGTCATATTTATAAGAAAAATGGTCATATTGCTCCTATCTGCCCCTTTAAGGTATGCAGATACTATAAAGTTCTAGGACATTCGATTGAGCAGTACCCTGCTCATCCACAGAACTCTACTCATTCACAAAGGTATGATCAGAGAAAGTTTCAACCTTATACTAGTTCCTCCTCCAAGCTTTTATTATCCTCCAAGCCTGTAATTGCAGCTTCAGTTGCCGACGATACCGCAGATTATCAAATCTCTCTTTCCACTACTAATCTTAAGTCTTTTCTTAAGCAAATCCTTTCTTATTCTGGTAATACTCCTACTGGCCAAGCTATTACCTTAGGTAATATTCGTTGGTATTTGGATTTTATATGTTGTAATCACATGACTTCCTTATCTCATGCATTCTCTTCCCTTTTTTTCTAAAGATACTATTCATTCCATTCATACTACTGATGGGTCTTTTATGGAAGTAAGTCATAATGGTCCTATCTCCCTACCTACCCTTATCCTATCAGACACTTACATTATTCCCAAATTAAACTTTAATCTCATTTCTATTGGCCAATTGTGTGACCTTGATTACATACTTATCTTTTCTTCTGCTGGTTGTTCTGTGTAGGATCCACGAATGGAGCATATCATTGGGAATGCTAGTAAAGTTGGACAATTGTTTGAGCTCACTGCCCTCCATGTTATTCCGCCTCCTATGCCAACTATTTGTGCTGCTTCTACTGCTTCTTCTCTTTAGTTGTGACATAAATGTCTTGGTCACAGTTTTCTTAGTAAATTACGTCATCTTATTTATTAGGGTATCTTAGGATCTGTTAAAGAAATTTTTTTGCATTGTACGTCTTGTCAAACAACCAAACAACTGTTTTATCTTTTAATAAAAGTACTTCTATTTTTGTTTCCTTCATTTAGATGTTTGAGGTCTAGCTCCTATACCCACTATTGGGGGGTTGTCGATATTTTGTGATTTTTATTGATGACTATTCACGTTTCATCTGGATATATTTAATGAAAAATCATTTTGGACTTCCTCAAATCTACATTACCTTTGCCACTATAATTAAAACTTAGTTTTCAAAGAAAATTAAGATTTTTCGTCGTGATAATGTCTAAGAATATCATGATTCAAAACTACTCACTTTTCTTACAGAACAGGGAACCCTTTCTGAGTTTTCATGTCCTAGTACATCTCATCATGTTTGGATCCGCAAATGCACGAGTCGACAAGTAATATAATGAGAGTTAAAGTATCGTGTCCCAAAGGATTGATAACTAGAAAGGTGCTAAAATCTAACCAATTTTCACAAAGATCTTATCCAAGCAATCGAAATATGAGAATGATTTTTAATGAAAAATAACAACTTAAAATAAACAAGACAAGAAGCACCAAAAACTAAGTTCGCAAGAGAAAGATAAATATGATTAAGGTCTAGGGGTACCTATTCTTTTGCTACTTCAATGAATATTTGCAATTCAATAGCATCTACCAAAGAATTAATTTTGTTAGCAGAAACTGATTATAGATAAAAGCCTATGTCTAGGTCAATTACCCATGTGAAACTTATCTAAACCACTATGTGTCCATGTGAATTAGTATAAGAATCACTCATTAAGACCAAGTTTTAAACACTTGCTATGCATGACTAAAGGGTATGTGTCCATTCTATTAGCTAATCAACACACCAAATTAACTTGAATGTAATTGAACATACATCTACTATATCATGTTCATATTCCCAAATTCCTATGTCTACTTCATTTGAAAATATTATGATCATGCAATTGATGGCCAATTAAGAACAAGCATTAAGCATGGGTATGGAAGAACAAAACCAAATTCGTTGATAGAAACCCAAAGAAATTACAAAATATTCAAATTCATAACAAGATCCTAGAGAACCCCTAGATTAGAGTTTAGTTACACATCATAAAAGAAGGAAAAACAAATAAGATCATGAACCCCATCAAATTTACAAATCAAGAGAGAAAAGGGAAAAAGTGAAAAAATTGGAGAGAATCTAAGCTTGATCTTCCTCATTTGGTCTTGATTCTTCACTTGAATCTCCTCTTCTCCAAGTAGAAATCTCCTTCTCTCACTTTCTCTTTCGAACTCTACTTTTGAAAAATCTAGAAGTGTCCAAAATGTTCTCCAAAATCAGATAAAAAGTGTCAAATTCGTGAACTTGAACTTTTCCCACGCCTAGGCGTGACTACAAAACGCGTATTGTTAGCTGGCTGCCCACGCCTAGGCTTTATTTTCCCACGCCTAGGTGTGGGTTTCTCTGTCTAATTTTTCCTTAAAACCGAGAGTGTCACGCCTAGGCCTGGCTTGTCAAATAATTCTCCTTTCATGCTTTCTTCCATTTGAAGCCTCTCTTCACTTTTCTTATCTCTTCCCAGACCTCCTCATCTTAAATACCTGCATCAAAACAATGATAAAGTTTGTAAAATTAGGATCCATCAAAATTCCTTAAATAAAGTCATTCTATACTTAATTCTAATCATTTCAGAACGAAAGCTTAAATCATCAAAATCATGCATGAATTGAACCTTTGGACTTGAAAACTTAAGAATAACATGCTCATACACATTCAAATTCAAGTGAAATAACTACATTCCTTGAAGTTACCACATCAAAATGGTCATGCTGAACGAAAGCATTGACACATTCTGGACTTTGTTTGAGCTATGCTCATTTCCTCTTCTTATCCTGAACGTATATGAGGGTGAAGCTGCTCTTGCTGTTGTCTGTGTTATCAATCGTCTCCCTTCCTCTATTCTTAGTAATGTATCTCATTATGAACGTCTTCACCTAAGACCTCTAAACTACAGTTCTCTCAAAGTTTTTGGTTGTGTCTATTTTGTTCTTCTCCAATCCCATGAACACATTAAAATTAAACCTCGTACCCATCTTTGTTGCTTCCTTAGTTATGCTATTGAACATAAAGGATATCGCTGCTGGGATCTAGTCTTTTAGTGCATTCGTATTTCTCGTCATGTTGTCTTTTGGGAAAATACTTTATTCTCCACATTGTCTCAGTTCAAGTCTATTCCTTCAACTTCTACCCCTTTGTTCACCACATAATCTATTGATCTTTTTTAACATGATTTTGATACAAAGTCTTTAGATGTGTCTGAGATAAGTTCTCCACCTCCAAGTTCCTCTTCCGATTCTCCCAGTGAGCTATCATCATCATCTGAAGTTTTGACTCATTCCACTGACATTATCCCGACCGTTGATTCTGCATCTGACATTATCACTAATCCTTCTCGAGTAAGAAACCTTCCTGCCTACCTTCATGATTATCATTGTTTTTCTATCATACTTCACCTTCATGAACTGTAGACATATTCAGAGGCATCCATTGATCCTCATTGGCAACAAATTATGAATGAAGAATTAAGGCTTTAGAGAATAATGGTACTTGGGAAATGATTGATCTTCCTTCTGATAAGACTCTTGTTGGATGTAAATGGGTTTACAAGATTAAAACTTGATCTGATGGGTCTGTTGATCGTTACAAGGCCCATTTGGTGGCTAAAGGTTTTACTCAGAAATATGGAATTGATTATAAAGAAACCTTTACTCTAGTTGCTCATCTTACTTCAGTTTGTACTCTTCTTGCTATTGCTGCCACTCGTAACTGGACTCTTAATCAGATGAATGTGAAGAATGTCTTTCTTAATGGTGACTTAGAAGAAGTCTTGTCCACTTAACAATGTCTGTCTTCTTCGCAAAGCCTTGTATGGTCTTAAACAACCTCCTCGAGCTTGGTTTGCTAAGTTCAGTTCCACCATCAGTCAGCTTGGATACTCCTCTAGCTCTCATGATTCAGCACTCTTCATCCGTAAGACTGATAGTGGCACTGTGTTACTACTTATTTATGTTGATGACATGATTATTATAGATGATGATACTTTTGGTATTGCTGATCTTAAAGCATCTTTGAGCCGCAATTTTGAGATGAAGGATCTTGGTCCTCTTAATTATTTTTTGGGTCTTGAGGTTCTTTCTTCTGTTGATGGTATTTATTTGTCCCAAGCTAAATATGTTTCAGATCTTATTTCTCAAGTCAGTCTCTCAAACAATCGCACCGAGTGTACTCCTTTAGAACCTAATGTCAGGTTTATACCTTTGGATGATACTACACTTGATGATCCTATTCTCTATCGGTAGTTGGTTGGTAGCTTGATTTATCTTATTGTTACTTGTCTAAACATTTCATATGTTGTTCATCTAGTCAGTCAATTTATGTCAGTTTCGCACACTACTTATTATGCTATTGTTCTACATATTAGTCGGTATATAAAAGGAACTCTGTTTCATGGGCTTCATTTCTTAGTCAACTCATCCTTGGTTCTCCAAGCTTATTCTAATATTGACTGACTGGGCTGAAGATCTCACTAATCGCTGATCCACCACTGACTACTGTATCTATCTTGATGATGCACTTATTTCATGGCGAAGTAAGAAACAAACTTTAACTGCACGTTCTAGTAGTGAAGCAGAATATCGGGCACTAGTTGACACCACATCTGAGATACTTTGGTTATGTTAGCTTCTTGACAGCTTGAGTATTTCTTAATCCTTTCCCACTACTCTTTACTGTGATAATAGGAGTGCTATTCAGATTGCTCACAATAATATTTTTTATGAGCGCACCAAGTATATTGAGATTGACTGTCACTTCATCCGTCAACATATTCTTCGTAGTGCTCTTCGTCTCTTTTCCATTGACACTCTTGATCAGTCAGCCAATCTATTCACTAAAACTCATCATCTTGATAGATTCCACACTCTAATTTTTAAATTCAACTTGATTTCTTCTACACCCACTTAAATTTGAGGAGGTATTAGCTTAATTAATTGTAATTGATCACGATTGATTTTAAGAATAATTATAATTGATTTAGTACATAATTATAATTTATTATTTTTTTCTATACAACAACCTTCTTACATAAATAAAAACTAACATTCTTATATTCATTCATTTAAAAATATACATAAATTATTAATATTTAGTTTTTTATTTTTATTTCTAGCTAGAATAATTTTCCTATAAGAAAAAGAAAGTGATCTCACTAATGGTCCCTGGTCGGTGATACGTGGCAGCTTCTCATTTGTTAGCTTGTTATCAATAAACCTCTGCCATATTAAACTCTCACCGAACCTTGGAATATTTCTGCAAAAGCTTGTGTTCGGTTTTGAGAAAGCAGGAACCTTTAGCTATATACAAACCAACAAAGTCAAAAAAATAAAAAAATAAAAACTATAGACTTTGCTGATATTACACTATTACCTCTATATAAAACCCTCTTTGCTCCACGATTTTCTCCCACAAACAATCCACTACTACTACTACAACTACAGTTTTAGCCCCCATAGTAGTTTCAAGATCCAAAGCTAAAAAATGGCCTACTACAATGCTCAAAACTCTCAGCCTGCTCTTCCTTTGCACTTGTGTTTCTTCCTGCTTATCCTCTTCATGTTCCTTGGTTTCTCATGGTACTCAAATTACGAGCCAATAATGGAGAGCTTGATGGACCAAGTGAAGTTTGTTCTAATTGTTTCCCCACTGCTGCTTCTGCTAGTTGTGCACTTCCTTTCCAACTATGGTGGCGGAGGGGTCTTGTCTTCCCTTATTCCTTTCCCAGAGAGAGAGTCACTACACAGAGCAGGTGGAACTCCTTGGGGAGTTGGGTTTCTCCTTGTTATTGTGCTATTCATGGTATCTTACCAATCTTCTTTCCAGGAACGTTGGTTTCCTCTCCTCAGCAGGTGAAAGGAGTGAACTTCAAATAGTATGACATGAAATTTTTCTCTGTAATTAGTATAAGCTTGTGAGTTCTCAGGATTTTTCATGAAACGAGAGCTTTTTTTTTTCTTTACTTGCTTAATTACTTGTTTATATGTATTTTTGTTTCTTATAAAACGGATGTTAGTTCTGCCTATGTATGAAGCCGTGACTTTCAGTTTTTTTCTGCATAGACTTTTTTTGTGTATATAAGCATTTAGCGAATCTGATTTGAGCACCTTATGATATTTAGTCACGTAACTGGAACTCTTAAAATTAGTGTATAAACATTATGGCTCAATCACTACGCTAGAACAAACAATACTTCAGCCCAGAGAGGAAAAAAAATAGTCAAATAAAGTAGTGGATCTTACTTTAAAAGAGGGAGTAATTTAACAGTTTATTCTGGAGAATATCCTTGTGAGACATAAGGTTTTCGCACCCTGGTATTTAAATACTAAACAAAAGGAAAACCCCTTGTTTTGTAATCATACGAGTCCTTCTAGGTTTTGCAGAAGGCAATCCATCAATTCAACTGAAAGTATAATTGAAATCCATGTAAACAATGAACAAAGAAAAGATATATTTGTGTTAGTCAGAAGCTCACTTCCAACTAATATTATTAATGTGTACGAGTACCTTAATTAGTAGTGTAAGCAATTAGAATATCTTATATTTGTATTAATCAGTCATCCTGAACCACATAAATCAGGGTATACAAGACTGAAGGTTTTTTTTTTTTTTTAAATGATCTCGTATGTGTTACTCACAATAGCTAAGACCAAGTCAAACATTATCTTTCCTTAGTTTAAGGTATCTGTATTCTACATGATCCTCTGTAACTACCACGTTCTTTTATATATATTATATATATGCAATAATCAATTGTACAAACACAAGTTCTGTCTATCATCTTCTTTATGGAATCAGAGAAATCTTCAACTTGAATAAGTCCTAATAATGGCTTCAAACTCCACCTTCAAGACACTTAATGGATCCTAGCCCCTCCAAATTCACCCATAGTTAAATGATGGCCAAGTTTATGACTCTGTGATTTATTGTGTACTCATGTTGTTCGAGGGGAAGTTGACCCATAGTTCATTGTAATAAGGCCAACAATTGACAGTCCTTGATCAAATCAACTGCCAAACTGGGAAGTAGGTTATCAAACGAAGAATTTGGAAGGGAATATTGCCCTTAAAAATATTTTGCAGCATGGTATATCCAGAATTGTCACATCACATGATCTTCTGGCCTAATAGAAGGAAAATACAGTGTTAATTTCACAATACTTATGCTTGAATAATCTGTTTTCATATCCTTGAAACGAGAAATTCTCAAGTATTCTTAGTGTAATGTACTAATCCATTTAAAACATAACATTTAACACAGAAATTAAATATATGTTGTCAAATTAATTGTTAATATAGAGTTATAGACTATCAAATTGTATTTAAAAAAAAAAGACTATTCAATTTATTAATGTGAGATTGCATAAGTATTTAATTATCCGTTTAAAACATAGCCATATCAATCTTAGACGAACCAAATAACTGTAACCAAACTTTCTTCTGGCAAAGGCAATGATCACCTTTGCCGCGCTGTGGGAAGTTGTTGGAGAAGTGCAACTAAGAATCCTATATTCACAGCCTCTTGTGCATATATAGAGGCTTAGATGTTGCCAATAAACATTAATTATACCAAAAATTCCCGCCTTTAGTCTTTCCTTTTGAACAAAGTTAAAACCTCTTTGACTTTAGAGTTATACTACAGGGCCCTATATTAAGCCAAAAAGGAAATGCATTATGCATTTCTTTGCATTAAACCAGTTTCTATCATAGGTTATTAGGTTATTGATGATGATGGCTAAGAAGTGTTGGATTTTCATTATATAATATTTAATTATATACATATCTTGAAATCTTGAAAACCAAATTAAGTGGTCCTCATCTTTATCTCTCTAATCCATGTCCATCTCCATTATCCCTTAAAGTCTGGGATTAGGTTCTCGTGGTTTTACCTAATTGACTTTCCTTGATAGAAGGAACGTTTGTATATTTGACTTCATGTGTGGAAGCAGTTGGAACAATAATTCACATTTCGAGTACCATTCAGGTTTCTTAAATCAAAGGAAATCGACGAAAAATGAACAAGACATCTATTCAGACACGGGATAAATTCACGTGTGGAAGTCGGTGGAACCTTATGTACTGGATTTGTTTTGGATTTCGAACTTGGAAGGTTTCCATAGCCTTTTGCTTTCACATGTAAACTCATCTGGTTTCTAGAATAGATGCATCGTTCAACCTGTCGGTTTCATTTGATTTATGAACTTGAATGGTATTTGAAGATTAAGTCGACTCTGAATTTGCGAGGAGTGAAGAAAGAACTTCAAAACATCAAAGGTAACAATTTTCAATTCTTCATTTCTTTATGTTATGATCAGGTAAGAAAGGTTGACCTGAAGGGCTATTTAGTTAAAGGAATGTGGTGTTTTCCTCCATAGTGTGACTGCCAAAGTGGTAGAGCAGAGGAGAGGACATGCCTGCAAAAGGCACTCAAGCGCTCATCAAGTAAGGCGATGCACTAGGGGGGAGTCTTAGGGTTCAAAGTGTTAGTCATGACAACAATCACTCAAAAGAAAGGTGAATTATGTCATTATAAATTTTTAAAATAATATTAAGAAATTAAGTATTTTGAGGCACTTAATTAATAAATGTAGCAGAATATACATAACAAAGGTATAACTATTATAGATTACTCAATTAAAACTTGGATTAAAAGAAAAACAAACAAACACGCTAGATATTAAGTTATTAATATCAAAGTACCAATTGGCAAGATACACGATAAATAGTTATGATGCAACAAATATAAAAATTAAAGAGTGTAGAGAAAAGAGAATCAAACTTAAGAATTTATCCTAATTTAGCTACCAACCACTTGTGGCCTACATTCAATCCCCAAGCTTAACTTAAGATTTTCTTTACTATTTCCTAGACTTCACAGGTGCTAGAAAATCTTTAGTACAAACAAGTGCACTCCTCACACATTGGGATCCTCCACCTTTGTGCTAGAGCCCCCAACTCTTCAAGTTTCACAAGTGCTTGAAAAACTTTTACAAACTTTGAGCACTTACTGCACATTTGGGATCCTCTACCCTTTACGTATAAGCCTCACACACTTCACTCCAGGGGAAACCTTACCCTTGATCTCACTTGAGGAACTCTCCACCCTCTAGAAGTTATTACAATGAAGATTACAATATAAACTCTCTCAAAGAGTGGATATACAACTTGAAGAACTAATGAGATAGAGAGATTTTGACAATGAAGAACTTAGAATATGATTTTGATGATTCAAAGATTAAATCAAGTGTCCAAGTGTTTTTAGATATGTAAATGCTTCAATATTAACTTATATATAGAGTCCAATTGATAATTTAACAGTTGGTGGTGTTTAGAAATGTTTTCTTATGAAAACTGATTGTTTATAGCCATTAAGAGTGCATTCTGATGTGTGGTAATCAATTACAATGTGTTGGTAATCGATTACGATCCTTTTGTATTGTTGGAAATCAATTACAATCTCTTGGTAATCGACTATAAGCTTTTCTGGGCATCCAAGAACAATATAATAGATTACAATGACCCTGTAATCGATTACAGTCATTCTGATATTTGAAAAACGACTTTAAATACTCATAACTTCTTCATGTCTTATCCGTTTTACGTAAATGATTACTCATTGGAAAAAATTTTGAGTCTATTTTCATATGAAATAAGTTTCAGAATAAAAATCAAAGTATTTTAAAAATTATGATCAAAAGAGTAACCAAATGTCAGCTTTTCAAAAGTCAAATTTGACTATTTTTCATAGTTTTGAACTACCATAATGACTAGCTTTTCAAAATATGTTTGTTGGAGCATGTAAGAACCATTTGTAAAAATTTAAAAATATATTTGAACTCTTTTTTTGTAGAACCTCTATCTTTACATAGGAGAAAGCCTAAACAGAAAATATACTAATTTTAGTCCTTAGGCTTCTTGATGTAATCTAAGCTTCCAAAAATTTCTTCCCTTCAAATCTTGCAAGTGCATGGAACATCTTATCATTCTTATTCTTCTTCAGTTGAGTATAATTGAGATCTTTTACTTTCTTATTGCAATGCTCACTCTTGGTACTTGGACTATCCTACAAAGTACTATTCACTTAAAACAAACATAGTTGGTCCAAATTCATAATTCAATATCTTCATATACATGATTCACAAATGTATAACTCTAGTTAGTCAAACATGCATATAAGACTTTCATAAACACATCCAAATAAGACATTTATCAATTACTAATAGATATGTTCTATATAGGATGCAACAAAGAACACTTTTCCCAAAATGCATGATTTCTTACACAACACATTATGCACATTTTCATTTAAATAGAGTCAAATCTAATATTAATTTAATATAACTCATATAACATATTATTGGATATATTCTATAAAAGATGCTACAAAGAACTCAATGCATGATTCTTATATGAAATATAATAAGATGAAGTACATGATCATGCATAATTCAATATAATCCATTAAGCACATCTATGTAGCATAATCATCATCCTTTTGTCTTAAATTTGTAATCATCAAAATTTAACATATTAAACCATTGGAGAAAACTTATTTTCGCACAGAGAGACACCTGGGTGATCAAACCTAACCTTTATAAGGGAGTACATCTCAAAGGTTAAGTGAGATAAGAGGGAAACTCCCATTTGAATTCTCATTGATGAGTAATTATAACCAATTAAGGGATATGTAATTGTCCCTATTTTTGTGGGATTTGCTGGTGTGATTATCCATTAATTATGTAACAGTTGTTTGTGATATGAAACTAACTCAGGCCGTGATCCATGGTGAGAGTAGAACCAAGGTGTTTACTGTGAATGCTTATGTCTCTAAGGCATGTCAAAAGGTTTTTGATGATAACAAAAGCAAAAGAGAAGATCAAGCGCAAAAGGAAAAATCAAGATCAAAGAAAGAAGACAGAAGGTTTATTTAGACTTAGGATATTAATGTTAAATGCTCTCAAGATTTCTCAAATGGTTTTTCAATAAATGATTTCAAAATAAATGGGAAATTTCAAAGTTAAACATGGCTTTCAATAAAACTTGAGTTTCAACTTTAAATCTAACACTCTTAAAAGGATTTATGTTTAATCAAGTATCTTGAGGTGTTGGAAATGACATACAAGCGTTATTGGACTTGAAAAATGTGTTCAAAGGCCAATGTAATCGATTACATAGTGTTTGTAATCGATTACACATCAACAACAAGATCAGAATCGATAATCGACATAAGCAAGTCGAGGCCATGTAATCGATTACACAATATATGTAATCGATTACACAAAGCCCGAAAGGCAAAGAACACGTTCGACGAGTAATGTAATCGATTACATTGATGTTGTAATCGATTACAAACAAAGTCGAAGCCATGTAATCGATTACACCAAGAATGTAATCGATTACACAAAACCCGTAAACTCAAAGAACACGTTCGACGAGCCATGTAATCGATTACATGAATATTGTAATCGATTACACAAAGAAGTCAAAAGTCATGTAATCGATTACATAAGCATTGTAATCGATTACAAGCAAGCAAAGTCGAAGCCATGTAATCGATTACCTCAAGAATGTAATCGATTACACAGAGCCCTGAAAGTTCGTAAAACGTTGGAACAATAATGTAATCGATTACCGAGATATGTAATCGATTACACGCATCCCGACAACGTCCAACGGCTATATTAAATGCATTAAATGCATGCCCAACTACCTCCAACGGCTCTATTAATTGAGAAACTTATAAATACCAAAGTTGGGTTCTCATTTACGGTTGACCTTGAATCAAAAACGATCATCATACTTCAAAACGTGAATCAATCCTTAAAATCATTTCTTGCTCTGTTTTTCGACTAAAAACGTGAAAAATCTTTGAGAGCATATTAGAGCTTCAATTTGTAAACACTTGCTCTAGAGAGAGCTTCTTCTATTTCAATCTTATACATTCTCGATTAGTGAGGTGAGGTATCCCTCAAGTATTGTAAGGGTGAGGTATCCCTTGGAAAATAGAGGCTCAAGCTTTTGGGTGAGGTATCCCATACTGTTGAGTGCTCAAGGTTGTAGTGATTTTTCAAGCACCCATTGAAGCTTGAAGATATAGTGGAAAATCTCAAGGTGTTGCTTGGGGACTGGACGTAGATCACAAGTGGAGTAGTGATTGAACCAGGATAAACGACTGTGTTTGTTTCTCTAAACCCTCCTCTGCTTATCTTTGTGCACTGTTTCATTGTTTTATTTGAATATTGTCTCCTTGGCTATTACGTTCATTAGTAAAAGTGCTTAACTCATCTATTCAATTATCTCTGATCATTCAATAGCTTCAATGAAAATTGATTATCAAACGATTTGCGAAAGATTTGTGAACTTATTTTTAACTACTCAATTCACCCTCCTCTTGAGTATTGAGGCCACTTGGTAACAAGTGGTATCAGAGCTAGACTCTTGTATAAAGAGCTTAGCAGCTTCAAGAGAAGTGATGGCTTCAAATAGTTTTTCAAATGAAGGTTCTTCTATAAATAGACCTCCTTATTTCAATGGGGATGGCTATGCCTATTGGAAAGAAAGGATGAAAATTTTTATTGAAGAAATTTATTGACTTAGATGTGTGGGACGCGATTGAAAATGGTGCTTTTGTCCCTACACAAACTAAGGATGGTGTGATAATTAATACACCTAGAAGTGATTGGACCGATGATGATAAAAAGAAGGTTCAATATAATTTGAGAGCCAAGAATATCATCACCACATCTTTGGGGTATGATGAATTCTTTAGGGTGTCAAATTGTAAGACCGCAAAAGAAATGTGGGATACCCTACAAGTAACTCATGAAGGTACTAGTGAGGTTAAAAGATCTCGAATAAACACTCTTACTCATGAATATGAATTGTTTAGAATGAATCAAGGTGAGAGTATTCAAGATATGCAAAAGAGATTTACTCATATTGTTAATCATCTCATCTCATTGGGAAAGACATTTCCTAATGAGGATCTTATTAACAAAGTCTTGAGATGTCTAAGCGAGGAATTGGCAACCCAAGGTAACGGCGATTGCTTTGAATCAAGAGATTTATCAACCATGTCTCTAGCCACCCTATTCGGAAAACTTCAAGAGCATGAAATGGAACTAAGTAGGCTCAATCAAAATGAAGAACATGACAAAAGAAGAAGGGAATTGCACTCAAGGCCACCTCTTCCATACTTGAAGATGATGATGAAGATGGTGAAGAGGATGGTGAAAATATTGAGCTAAGTGAGGAGAATCTTAGTCTCCTTGTGAGAAAATTCGGAAGATTCTTGAAGAAAAAAGGATTTCAAAGAAGACCACCCTTTCCTCAAAAGAAAGTATATCACAAAGGAGAAGGATCCTCTACTCCTCCAAAATGCTACGAATGCGGAAAACCGGGGCACATGAAAATGGAGTGTCCTATATATCTCAAGAAGACGGAGAAGTTTGAGAAAAGACCTTCCAAGGAAAAGAAAGGAAGAAGAGCATATATAGCTTGGGAGGACAATGACTTAAGCTCTTCCGACGATTCAGAAAATGAAGAAGCCCATCTTTGCCTCATGGCTCAAGGAGAAGAAAGTGGAGAAAGCGACACCGAGGTAACCTCTTCTAACCTAGAACCTCCACCTTCTTATGATGAATTGCAAGATGCCTTTCAAGAATTACATGATGAATCTTTGAGGCTCACAAAAATGATTTTGTCTTCCAATAAAACAATCTCCCTATTGACAAAGAAAGTTTCTACTTTAACCAAGGAGATAAATGAACTTAAAATTGAAAATGAGACTTTAGGACTCATAGATGCTAATTCATCATGCATGATTTGTTCCTCACATGATAATGCATCCACATCATTACCTTGTTTATCATGCAAAGCTTTTGAAAAAGAAATTGAAGACTTGAACAACACTCTTGCGAAATTCACTTTTGGAAGAGACAACTTGAATGTGTTGTTAGGAAGACAAAAATGTGTTTTCCAAAAAGCTGGTTTGGGATTTAATCCAAACAACCATCAAAAGTCTTATAAGAACTTCTTTGTTTCCTCAAAAACTTCAAGTAGCCCCTTTGTTAAATGTTTTCATTGTGGTAGGAAAGGGCATAGTGCATCCACTTGCAATGTTAGAAAGAATATAAACACCAAGGTTGGAATCAAAAGGGTTTGGGTCCCTAAAGGCACCATACCTAATTCTAACACACAAGGACCCAAAACAATTTGGGTACCAAAAGTTAAATCTTGAATGTGTGTTGTAGGTGTGCTTGAAGACCAAGAGCTCAAGTTGGTATCTTGATAGTGGTTGCTCTAAGCACATGACCGGTGATGGCTCCAAGTTCTCCTCCCTTACACACAAGAAACATGGTCATGTCACATATGGTGACAACAACAAAGGAAGATTCTTGGAATTGGCAAAGTTGGTAAGATCCCTTCATCATCTATTGATAATGTCTTACTTGTTGAAGGACTTAAACATAATTTACTTAGTATTAGTCAATTGTGTGATAAAGGAAATAGAGTTATATTTGATTCCTCTTGTTGTATAATTGAGGGAAAGGATGATAAGCAAGTTAAGTTTGTTGGTCATAGGGTCAATAACATATATATGATTAGTCTTGATGATATTTCCTCAAATGATGCTAAATGCTTTATGAGTAGAGAAAATGATTCATGGTTATGGCATAGAAGAATTGCTCACATTCACATGGATCACTTAAACAAATTGGTTTCTAAAGAACTAGTAATTGGTATTCCAAAGCTCAAATTTGAAAAAGACAAACTTTGTGATGCATGTCAAAAGGGAAAACAAGTAAAGGTCTCTTTCAAAGCTAAAAACATAGTTTCAACTTCTAGACCTCTACAACTTTTGCACATGGATCTTTTTGGACCCTCTAAAACTATGAGCTTTGGTGGGAATTACTATGCATTAGTGATTGTGGATGATTTTTTTAGATTTACATGGACATTATTCTTGGTTCACAAAAATGATGCTTTTCAATCATTTAGAAAACTTGCCAAAGTTATCCAAAACGAAAAAGGTTTTTGTATTGCATCCATAAGAAGTGATCATGGTGGTGAATTTGAAAATCATGAATTTAAAACTTTTTGTGATGAACATGGCATTGAGCATAATTTTTCTGCATTTCTAGAACACCACAACAAAATGGTGTTGTAGAAAGGAAAAATCGATCTTTAGAAGAAATGGCAAGAACTATGCATCAATGAGGCCAATCTTCCTAAGTACTTTTGGGCGGATGCTGGTTAACACCGCTTGTTATGTTATGAATAGAGCCCTAATAAGGCCAATTTTAAAGAAAACCCCATATGAATTGTACAAAGGAAGGAAATCTAATGTGTCACATTTTCATGTTTTTGGATGTAAATGCTTTGTTTTGAATAATGGAAAGGATAACTTGGGAAGTTTGATGCAAAATCTGATGAGGGAATATTCATTGGTTATTCTATTCATAGCAAGGCCTTTAGAGTCTATAATAAACGAACTATGACCATAGAAGAATCCATACATGTTGCATTTGATGAAACTAACCCAAATGAGCCGAGAAAGGAACTTGTTGATGATGTTGCAGAAATCTTGGCAAAGACGCACTTGGAAAATCAAGAGATAGAGTCCAAGAAGGAAGAAGAGAGACTCCTTGATCACTCATGGCAAGAAGATTCTAAAATCTTGGATCTACCCAAGGAATGGAGGACTTCAAGGTATCATCCTCTTGACAAGGTGATAGGTGATGTATCAAAAGGGGTAATCATTCGAAACTCACTTAGAGATGCATGTAATCATCTAGCCTTTGTCTCTCAAGTTGAACCTAAAGACATAAATGAGGCCATTAATGATGAGCATTGGATCTTGGCCATGCAAGAAGAACTAAACCAATTTGAGAGGAATCAAGTTTGGGAATTAGTTCCAAGGCCCAATGATCATCCTATAATTGGCACCAAATGGGTCTTTAGGAACAAACTTGATGAAACGGGTTTAATAATAAGAAATAAAGCTAGACTTGTAGCTAAGGGATATAATCAAGAAGAAGGCATAGATTATGAAGAAACTTATGCTCCCGTAGCTAGATTAGAGGCCATTAGAATGCTACTTGCATATGCTTGCATCATGGATTTCAAACTCTATCAAATGGATGTCAAAAGTGCCTTTTTAAATGGTTTTATACAAGAAGGGGTGTATGTAGAACAACCTCCTGGTTTTGAGGACTTTGAAATGCCCAACCATGTTTTTAAATTGAAAAAGGCCTTATATGGCTTGAAACAAGCTCCTAGAGCTTGGTATGAAAGGTTGAGCAAATTTCTTTTAGAAAAAGGCTTTTCTAGAGGCAAAGTTGACACCACTCTTTTCATAAAACACAAAATGCATGACATTCTTCTAGTTCAAATCTATGTGGATGACATTATATTTGGAGCTACTAACAACTCTCTTTGTAAAGAATTTTCAAATATTATGCAAAGTGAGTTTGAGATGTCTATGATGGGTGAGCTCAACTTCTTCCTTGGTCTACAAATCAAGCAAACAAGAGAAGGAACATTTATAAGCCAATCCAAGTATTGCAAAGAACTGCTCAAGAAGTTTGGAATGGACAATGCCAAGCATATGGCTACTCCGATGGGCACCTCTTGCTATTTGGACAAGGATGAAGGAGGTAAATCGGTAGAAATTACAAAATATAGAGGTATGATTGGCTCACTCCTTTATCTCACTGCAAGTAGGCCCGATATAATGTTTAGTGTATGCATGTGTGCTAGATATCAAGCTAATCCTAAGGAATCACACCTAAGTCTTTGTTAAGAGAATAATGAAATATCTAATAGGCACATCACAAATGGGTTTATGGTACCCTAAGGGTGCCTCATGTAGTCTTATTGGGTACTCGATTCTGATTTTCTTTGGATGCAAAATGGATCGAAAAAGCACTAGTGAGACATGCCACTTGCTTGAAGCTCACTAGTTTCTTGGCACAAGAAGAAACAAAATAGTGTGGCATTGTCCACAGTGAAGTCGAATATGTTGTACCGGGAGTTCTTTGTGCTCAAGTCCTTTGGATGAAAAAAGAACTCTTGGACTATGGTCTTGAGCTTGATCACATTCCCATAAAATGTGATAATACTAGTGCAATTAACTTGTCAAAAAATCCCATTTTGCATTCTAGAACTAAGCATATTGAAATAAGACATCATTTCATTAGAGATCATGTTCAAATGGGTGATTGCATACTTGAATTTGTTGAAACAACTAAGCAATTAGTTGATATTTTCACCAAACCCCTAGCAAAAGAAGCATTTTTCTACATTAGAAATGAACTGGGTATATTGGACCATTCATGCATAAGTTAGATATTTGTCGCATAATCCTAAAACAAATGCCTAAGCTTGCGTTTTTCTCGCATAATTATGCCACATTGTCTTGCACAATCTCTCGAATTTTCATTATATATTTGAATCCCATACTAACTTGAGCGTCGGAGGTTTCCCCTAAATTATTTTGCAGGTGCTCCCTCATGTCCAACTTTGATAAGAAATTCAACAACCTCAAATTTCACCAAAAAGGGTGAAATTCTTGGTAAAAATGATAATTTTGATCAATTATATGAGTTGAATCATAATATGATTAGTCTATATGCTTGCATGATGATTTGAATTGATTTAAGTTGCTTTAAAACTGATTTGGATGGATTAAAATTGATTATATGCTGTTTGGAACGCAAAATCTGAGTTAAAGAGTGCTGGTAATCGATTACAATGCCTTTGTAATCGATTGCATGTAATGATTACACACATTTTGTAATCGATTACAACCAACTCAGAACTCAGGTAATCGATTACATCAACTATGTAATCGATTACAAGGTTCCCAGAAAGCATGTAATCGATTACACTAAAAATGTAATCGATTACATACCCACCAGAATGCATGTAATCGATTACACACTCAATGTAATCGATTACACAGGATTTTTAAAAGGTTCCTGACGCGCGTAGAGCTCATTTCTGTTTGGGCCTGTTCATCTTCCTCGTTCTCTCCTTCTGCTCCCACGCACCTCAAATCTCAAAATCTCTTTTCTCACTCAAATCTCCATCAAAACCGGTCATTTCGCCTCTCTCAATCTCGAAAAACCCCTCTCCACATAGCCCATCGATCAAATCCCCTCACATCCCTCATCCAAATCTCCCCATCTTCTCTCACGAACACCTTCTCCACTTTTCTGACCTAATCACGTCTCTCTCTCTCTCATCACTCATCCCCAACTATTTACCACTCAACCCTTGCTTCTCCTTCTCATCAATGGTGAATCCTCTCATCGCTCGAAGCGCCCAAGAACAGGGCTGTTGTTGGAGGTTCCTCTGGTGGCTCTTCACGCAATATATCTGGCCTGGACCTCACGAGGCACTTCTCCACTGTGAAGAAAGCTGAGTTGTTCCGGAAGAACTTCCAGCTTCGTAAAATCATCTCTCCCAGGTATCTTCCCATCACCTTCTGCGAGAGTGAACCTTTAAAGAGCTTTAGGACAATAGAAAACCTAGGTTTGCTGGGATTCCTGAGCATAGAGAAGGCCATCTACCCTAACCTTGTCCGAGTCTTTTATGCTAACCTGAAGGTTAAGGATAATTGCATAATTTCTGAAGTAAAAAAGTAACAAATCAGGTTAACAATGGCAGAGTGGTATAGGCTTACCAAGCTCACTCCTGATGGAGCTGGGCCCGTGGAAATGCCAAAGTCCTGGGGGGCATGAGTTTGAGCATAAGGTCGCTTCTTCTCTCTTTGATTAGGACCGGCTACCACCTCCCAAAGTGATCCTAGACGCAGAATAATGGCCACCGGCCTCACTATGGAAAACGGGGTTCTCCACTACCTCTTGGTTCGTGGATTGATTCCCAGAGGAGGGAATTACTCCCAAGTCCTCAAGGATGATGTAGTGGCATTATGGGCAATGACCACGGGGCACCCAATAAAGCGAGGATACTACATTCTAGAGCATATCTTTGGACATCAAGAAAAAGAAGAACTCGCTCTCCCCTTCGCCATGTTGGTCACCACAATCCTTGAGTACTTGTCGCATTTCACCGGGTGAAGAGTCCAAGGACACCACCGAAGGGACCCCAATCAATTGGGTGCATACTTTGAAGAAGCTTCAGCTCTACAAGATAGAAGATAGGTGGCATTACATTACTCATGGCACATTTGGTCATATCCATCACGATCCGGATAGTGATGATGAGGAGGAGGCTCGCACCGCCCCGCTCGCTCGCTCCACCTTCTCTTGATCTTCGCTCCAAGAGATGCGCAACCCGAGCGCCAACGTAAACACACGCATGGATCATATAGAGCAAAAGATCGACCATCTTGAGCCGAGGATGGACTACTCGGACCGGGAGCTTGCCTCCATTCGATCCCTCCTACGTGGACCTCCCTGTTCCTCGTGAGTCCCGCCGCTGCCGCACCCCCACATCCTCGCCCCTCCGGATCCCCTATCCTTCGTTGGTCCATCCGGGAGTTCCCGCTGATGATGAGGAGCTTCGGACTCTGACGACGATCTTATGCCCAGCGATGATAACATTGATCTAGGAGATTCTGCTGCGGATCCAGAGGGTGAAGTCTTCTGTGATAGCGAGGATACTGATAGTGATCATGGCCTTATGCCTTGATATTTTTTTTTCCTGTTTTGATGACCACCTTGTACTTATTTTGTTTTAACTCTGCTTATATAAAATTGGTATACCTTTATAGTTATATTTTGTTTTTGCCTACTGGTTTGTGAATGTTTGGCTCTTAAAATATTGATTGGACTGATTATTAATACATGAACTTGTTTTCACCTTGAATGGTTGACTTTTGGAATATTGATTGGACTGATCTTTGTGGATTTTCTGTTATAGCAAAAATTTGGAAATCATGAAATATAGCTGTCATGCTGTCTTTTTTTTTCTTAAATGCTTATGTCTTTTTGATAATGCCAACAGGGGAGAAAATAAGGAAAAATAAAATGTAATTAATGGTTGCATGAGTAAGGGGGAGTTATTGATCTTTAAGTTATTAAGCTTTTCATATGCAAAATCTAACCCAATATCATGCATAATCTCGGGGCAAAGACATTGTACCTAAATGACTATTATATACAAATGCAAAAACTCTTTCTTTTTCCTATGATCGGTTTGTCATCATCAAAAAGGGGAGAATGTGAATGCTTATGTCTCTCTAAGGCATGTCAAAAGGTTTTTGATGATAACAAAAACAAAAGAGAAGATCAAGCGCAAAAGGAAAAATCAAGATCAAAGAAAGAAGACAGAAGGTTTATTTAGACTTAGGATATTAATGTTAAATGCTCTCAAGATTTCTCAAATGGTTTTTCAATAAATGATTTCAAAATAAATGGGAAATTTCAAAGTTAAACATGGCTTTCAATAAAACTTGAGTTTCAACTTTAAATCTAACACTCTTAAAAGGATTTATGTTTAATCAAGTATCTTGAGGTGTTGGAAATGACTTACAAGCGTTATTGGACTTGAAAAATGTGTTCAAAGGCCAATGTAATCGATTACATAGTATTTGTAATCGATTACACATCACATCAAATGCATGTCGATTACATTGTAAATGTAATCGATTACAATAAGCAATCGAGGCCATGTAATCGATTACACAATATATGTAATCGATTACACAAAGCCCAGAAAGGCAAAGAACACGTTCAACGAGTAATGTAATCGATTACATTGATGTTGTAATCGATTACAAATAAAGTCAGAAGCCATGTAATCGATTACACCAAGAATGTAATCGATTACACAAAACCCAGAAACTCAAAGAACACGTTCGACGAGCCATGTAATCGATTACATGAATATTGTAATCGATTACACAAAGAAGTCGAGAAGTCATGTAATCGATTACATAAGCATTGTAATCGATTACAAGCAAAGTCGAAGCCATGTAATCGATTACCTCAAGAATGTAATCGATTACATTGAGCCCTGAAAGTTCGTAAAACGTTGGAACAATAATGTAATCGATTACCGAGATATGTAATCAATTACACGCATCCTGACAACGTCCAACGACTATATTAAATGCATTAAATGCATGCCCAACTACCTCCAACGGCTCTATTAATTGAGAAACTTATAAATACCAAAGTTGGGTTCTCATTTACGGTTGACCTTGAATCAAAAACTGATCATCATACTTCAAAACGTGAATCAATCCTTAAAATCATTTCTTGCTCTGTTTTCTGACTAAAAACGTGAAAAATCTTTGAGAGCATATTAGAGCTTTAATTTGTAAACACTTGCTCTAGAGAGAGCTTCTTCTATTTCAATCTTATACATTCTGATTAGTGAGGGTGAGGTATCCCTTGGAAAATAGAGGCTCAAGCTTTTGGGTGAGGTATCCCATACTGTTGAGTGCTCAAGGTTGTAGTGGTTTTTCAAGCACCCATTGAAGCTTAAAGATATAGTGGAAAATCTCAAGGTGTTGCTTGGGGTCTGGACGTAGATCACAAGTGGAGTAGTGATTGAACCAGGATAAACGACCGTGTTTGTTTCTCTAAACCCTCCTCTCGCTTATCTTTGTGCACCTTGTTTCATTGTTTTATTTGAATACCGTCTCCTTGGCTATTACGTTCATTAGTAAAAGTGCTTAACTCATCTATTCAATTATCTCTGATCATTCAATAGCTTCAACAAAAATTGATTGTCAAACGATTTGCGAAAGATTTGTGAACTTATTTTTAACTACTCAATTCACCCCCCCTCTTGAGTATTGAGGCCACTTGGTAACATTTACGTTGTCTGAGATGCCCCCAAGTAGACGGGTTCAGATCCCGGTCTAGAACAGTTGCCCTCAACTTAGCGCTTCACTACAAGTGAAGTGTCAAGTTATCTAACTCATAAGCCAATGTGAATGGTGGTTCTATGTTTCTTTCATGGAGCCAGTGTCCATAAATCTCTGTGATGTTTGCCCCTTAGCATCCGTTATGTGATTCGAGAGAACTAGAATGGAATAAGACCGACATCCGGGATTGTCTGAAACAAATTATATTTATTTTACCGTAGTTTGAACCGTTCTCTTTACAAGTGAAGAAGGGTTCTAGAGAGGTACTCTGTGATCCTTTGTCTGGGGATACATAAGACTGCTGTCTATGATAACACCCAATGGGTGATTGACACTTGGCTTCGCTGCAACGTTTCATCCATGGCCGAAGCCGCTTTACGTGTTGTGTGCAGCTTTTAGGGACACGTGGTGGATAGTAATTGCAAGCTTCCATTAGGGTTTCCCGCTACAGTATTTCAAATTTTTGAAAAGGACAAGTGTGTCCTTGTCATGACGGTGGCAGTTAGGGTTTTCGTGGGCCTATAAATAGGAAAGTGGGAGAAAACCTCCTATTTTCTATTTCCCTATCCTTTCCCAAAATGATGGTGTTTCTATTTTCTTCTTTCCAAGTGTCATTCTTCAATATTCCTCATTTTTAATCCCCAAAGGTACTGCCCTCATATTCAAATCCTTATTTTTTTTCTTCCATTCTTTCTGTTTGGGGTAATGGTGAGCATACGAAAGCAAAAAAACCATAGTGAAGAGGGTAGTAACTCCACAGAGGTGCTACTTGTAGTGCCGCCTCTGCGCACGATGGAGGCGCGACAAATGGTCTCTCATAGGGACACTAGTAGGGTGTAGAGGCCATGTTAAACACAATTTTTATATATTAGTTAACCCTCATATTTAGTTTCTTAGATCTTTTATGAGCTTAATTGATTAGTCTTAATCATATTATATAAGTTTAGGTTCAAATTGAGTTTAATTATATTTTTTAGCATTTTTGAGAATTTTACATTGTTTATGTATTTTGGGCATAAATTGAGTTCTAGACATCTAAAAATTATGAATTTTACCTTATAGAAAAGTTGAAAGAAATCTTTACAACTTTGATGAGAGTTCGAAGGCTGAATCTAATGTCTAGTAGGTCAGATTGAGCCTGGAAGTTAGAACAGAAATGTTGTCACTGAAACCTGGACAACGAGTATAGATTGGACTATAATTTGGGTTGTTTGAGTCATATGGAGTTGAGACAGGTGCCATTGGAAAGCTGAGATACAGATATTTAACTGTTATAAAGACCACTTATCAAAATTATGACATTTTGATAGTGTTTTCGTCCTTTGAAGTCAGCTGATGGGTCTAGAAAGTTGTTAAGAATGTTTTGGGTATAACTTTCTCATCCTATGCCCAAATTATGCAAATTAGGTGTCCAATTAAATCTAAGAGGAAGAGAATTAACCTAAAGCTAAGGAAAAATTAGATTTTTAATTTTATAGATAATTATTTAAGCAGTAGCAGCAACCACGAATCCAACCCTAATTTTTTCTTAGTCGTTCTTGCTTGCACTTTCTCTATTCATCTCTCTTCCTCTCCTTTCTCTCTAGGTTTCTTTCTTTTGTATTTTTTTCCCTTCTATCCATGGAGGACTAGACCCTTTTTAATCAATCATAGGGATTGATAATCTTAATGTTTAATTCTGAGATCTTATTTTGATTGCTTTACATTTAATTATTAATCAAATTTCTCGTTACTTATTAATCAAGTTTCTCTTTACTTATTAATCAAGTTTCTCTTTCACTTGTTAATCAAGTTTATCTTTTACCTCTTTTAATTTTGTTAAACCTAGATTGAATTAATTAATTTAATTTAGATGTTGATGTGATAATTGCATAATTACCACACGTTTAATAAGGATTACAAAAACTAAACAATACATCAAAAGTGTTTAATGGATTGTTAAGCTTGGTTGAATTCTGAGTTTTAGATTAATTTAGGATTTGATGAGTGCTTAATTCATTTAACCTTGATTAATTAAGTCATGGATGCTTATCTATTAGAGAACTCATGAACCATCTTAAGGCTTCTTGATATGATCTAAGACTAAGAATATGATTAGCAATATAGATTAAATTCAAGATTAGTTAATTTTCTTAGATTGGTTGTTTACTTAATTTTGTTACAATTTTTAATTACTTTTTATTTAATTAATTCTGTAACCCTTTCCTGTTGTTAATCTCTTAATCTGACTATTAAATTAGAATGATCCAAGGACTCAACCTGATTGTTCCTTATACTACAAGTAATTTAGTGATTTGGTTTACAAATTGATATAATTTGATAGTCTCGACATGACAACTATTATGCCACTTTCAAGTTATGGGATCCATGATGCTATTAGATGGGTAGAGGCAACGAGGGAGGTAGTTAAGCTTAGACCCTCCCATTCGCCTTCAGAGATCATGAAAAAACTGAGACAAAGGAACATTTCTCTTTCTGTTTCTAATGAAAGTTCAACCTTTGTAGGTTATCCATATGTGGTCCGAGAAATGGGCAAAAGAACAAATACCTTGGCTCCAGTCACGATTGTAGTACCCGGACCAAATGTGGCTTCTACCCCGAACATATATAGATGGGTGAGCCTAAAGGTGAAGGGCATTGCATCCCGCTATACAACCATGACGGAGGTCACCAACTTGAGGACGTATCTACAGTTAACAAAAGATGGCATATGGGATGAAGAATTCGAGGTGCATCTTGTCAGCAAGGAAGAGAGGGTTTATATAACAAGGAGTTCGGGTGAAAAATACCTTATGTACTTGTTTGAGATCATGTTTGTCACACTCGATATCTACCTACCGTTCTTCGCTTTTGAGATGGACATTCTGAACCATCTACGACTAGTGTCAACACAGCTGCACCCCATGCTTGGGCCTACATCTGAGCATACCAGCTACTGCACTGGCATATGGGCTTGCCTTTTACAGTTCGTTCATTTTTTTAACTTTTTCCAAATAGTGAGGCCGGATGGCGAGGGACCAACAAAGGCTTGGGTCACACTCCAAGATAGGAGTAATAGGAAATCTTGGAGACTTTTGTCGAATCTTACAAGAACTTCAAGGATAAGTATTTTCATCTTGAGGCGGCCCTCGGAATGCGATCATTTTTTCTTATCGCGAAAAGGGAATTAGTGATATACCTCTATTGGACATCAAGACATTTCGATTTCTGCCCAGAGGAGTAATAGGTCCGAGATGAAGACCTAACGGAGGATGAGGTCGATGTAGTGGCCTTTTTAATTTACTAGGTCACTCACGCAAATGTTATTCATTCAAGGGATCTAATTGAGATGCTGGAGAATGAACTTTGCGCTCATCTAGGTGCAGCCATAAAACTTGTTGTATTCTGCTTATGTTTTCCTTGTAATTATTTTGGGACTCATATTTTTCTTTTTTTCCTTTGTAGAAAGTATGGCCTCCGCTGATAACCTTGAGGTTCTTCACTAGTGACTAGCCGAGAAGACTTCCCGGAAAGTGGTCAAGGGAAAAAAAAAAGGTAACCTCTACCCCTCAACACCCAGCTCCAACCATGCAAGCAAAGGGCGATAGGCCAGAGGGGCTAATCCCGGAGGCCGTGCACTGAGGGCCTAATCTTAAACCTGACAGCTCCTCAAGGTGAAAACTTTTCCCCTAACGCCCCAATCCAATTCATGGGTGCCTCAATCTAGGGCAAGGAATTTCTTTTGTCCGAACTCATAGAGAAATCTCTATTGACGAAGGACAATATGGAGAAGTTAGCAGAGGTTGATGTTTCCCACCAAATCTGGCTTGGCGAGATCCAGAGTCTAAGGAAATATGGCTTTGTTCCATTTCCTGGGAAAGAACCTTCCCAAGGCCGACAAGGCAGCAAAACTAGAAGCCGATCTGGAGAAGCTTCGAGGGGAGAAAGAGAGCCTAGAGAATGAACTCAGGGAAGAGTCCTGAAAGAAGGAGGCCAAAAAAAAGTTAGGGACTACCCTTGAAAAGATTCAAACTCTCAAGACATAGATTACTGGTTGGAAGAAAAAATTGGCAGACTCTGAGTCGTTGGCGTCTGGTCTCTAGACTAACGTGGCCAAATTGGAGAAAAAAAGTGAGGCCCTAGAGGACGAGATTGAGGAGATTGAAGTCAAATGGGCAAGGTCCATGGATAAATCCTTTGTTAATGCAATTGAACAACTTCAGACTTTGAACCCCTCCGGGCTCATCACTGAAGGCATTAGATCTCACTGTCTAGTCTGGGATAGATTTTTGTTGACATTGTCTAGAGGCCTCCTACACCAGAAGCCACCGCTGTTGTGACTCCTACCCTAGTTTCTGCTGAGCCCGAAGAAGAAAAGCCAGCCACCGAAGACCCTCCTCTATAGTGATATCCTTTTCTTTCTTTCTTGTTTTTAAATGCCTTTTGTGTGAGGCTTTTTATTTTTGTAAGGATAGGTCCCATACGTGGGCATTTTTTGGATAAATCTCGATTTTTGAGCACTTTTTAAATTTCTTAATGTAGCAATTTTTGTATCTTCTTGTACTGCTTCAATGTTGTTTTTCCTTTATTATTGTTAGCTTTGCGTCTAATGCCCTAAATTGTACGTGAACCTCAAAAGGAATTTAGGAATATTTTTACACACATTACTTAATTAAAAAACAATCATGGATGTCGAAGAACGAATCATTGAGAGTGAATGATTGTGAACCCCGAAGAACGGATATATGAGTATGGTGTAAATAAGTGAAGTCTTTGGATACTTAGAAAATTTTCTAAGTGTTCGTTGATCTTCTCCTTATGTGGAAAAATAGTGGAAGGACCTCGAATGGGTATCCTTTTAACGGATCTCTGCAACCATTGTTGCCGAATTTCGAGCTTCTATTAAGTACGTTTAATCTCATCAAATTCTTTTTAGGCTTGTGGGTTAAGGTTAAGCTCGCTGGGGCTTGGGTGAAACCCGTATGCTCGCTATGAGACCACGAAGTGCGGTCAAGTGGGCTGACCATTTTATCCTTAGGTGCAATCAGAATAGTTGACCCTTAGGGAAACATGTATTCCTCAAATCTCACTAAAATACTTTGACCTTGTAGGTTGCATTAAGCATAAGTGAAATAGAACAAGTAGATAACTGTATAATCTGAGATCAGTTTATTCATATCAGAATTTGTCCCTTACATGATTGTTAAAGTAACACAAAGTGGGAAATTTGAAATGACTACCTGTAATATTTTTTAAGTTTCTCTGCATTCTAGTAATTTTTAATGCTTTTGCCAGTAAAGTTTTCTAAGGTGTATGTGCTAGTGTTGGTCTTGGACGCGATCCGGTATGGTTATTCTCAATTTGGTGCTAACTTCCCCTAAGATACATTATTACCTCTGACATTTGCTCTTCACAACACAAGGTCGTCAAGCACAATCCTCTATGGAATTACTTTAGTATTGTATAGGGTTGTCGTTCTCTGCTTGATGGCAGCTTCGCGGATGTGCGCAATCTGGCATTGTTCTTCTAACAAGTCAAGGTTCTGGCAAGTGAGATCAGGGTTAGTGTCCTTAGAAAAGTATTGTCTCTGCCAACTGTGCTCTCCAATTTCAATCGGAATCATCAACTCATAGCCATAGGTTAACTTAAAAGGAGTTTCTCTAGTTGTAGAATGTGGTGTGGTTTGGTAATTCCTAAGGACATGATCAAGCTGCTTTGCCCAATTCCCTTTGGTCTTACCTAACTTCTTTTTAAGGCCATGAAGTATTATTCGGTTGGTGGCTTTAGCTTAGCCATTTGTCTTTAGGTGCTCCATCGAGGTGAAGTGTTGTTTTATCTGAAGTTTGAAGATTAGGTCTTTGAATTTTTTGTTAGTGAATTAGGTGCCATTGTCCATGACTATGGACTCTGGGACCCTGAACCTGATAATGATGTTTCTATAGGTGAATTTCTGGATACGTGCCAAGATGATGGTAGACAACGGCTCTACTTCAATTCACTTAGTAATATAGTCCATCGCTACTACTAAGTTTTTCACTTGCCCAGGTGCTTGAGGAAAAGGACCCAGGATGTCCATCCTCCATTGATAAAACTGTCAGGGTACAAACATCATTGATAGTTCTTCTAAAGGGGCTAAGTAGACATCAGAAAATCACTGACTTTTGTCACATTTCTAAACATGTTCCATTGAATCAGATTCTATGCTAGGTCAGTATTATCCCGCCCTTGATGCCTTCTAAGCTAGTGTCTTTCCTCCAAGGTGGTGCCCGCAACTCCCTTCATGGATCTCGGACAAAATATATTAAGTCTCTTTTGGTCCTAGGCACTTTAGGAGAATGGATGAAAAGCCAAAGTGGTATAATTGATTGTCATAAAGTGTGTACCGTGCCTTAATTCTTACTAACTTCTGGGTTTCCTTCTAATCTTCGAGCAAGGTACCATCCCAGAGATAGGCAACAATTGGCGTGATCCAAGTTTCTTGTTCTTTAAGTATGAGAACTCTGGAGTTCGTAATGTTTGGTACTAATAATGTTTCTTGGATCATGAATCTGTTATTGCCAAGGCTTTTTGTATTGTTAAGCTTTGAAAGGATGTCGACAAGTGAGTTTTGCTCTCTAAGAATGTTTTCAACTTTAAAGCTCGTAAAACTCTTTAGAAGTTTTTTCACCTTGACTAAGTATTTTTGAAGGAGGGGCTCTTTGGCCTAGTATTCTCCCTGAATCTGGGAAGTCACCGGTTATGAGTCGTTGCAGAGTACTATGTTGGTGGCCCCCATTTCCTTAGCCACAGTGATTTCGGCAATGCAATTTTCTTACTCTACTTAGTTGTTTGAGGCTGGGAACTCAAACTTGAAGAAATGCTCCAAAGTAAGTCTGGCTCCATTCTCCAATATGACCCATATGCTGCTTCTTTTAGGATTCGAGTAGCCATCTACATAAACGGTAAAAGAATTTCCTTTAGGATTACTAGTATCTGGTGTAAGGTTTGTTAGGAAGTTGGATAGCACTTGAGCCTTTATTGCTTGCCTTGGTTCGTAGGTTATCCCAAACTCTAAAAGCTTCATAGGCTAAGCGATCATTCACCCTATAAGGTCTGACTTGTGTAATATTTGCTGGATTGACTAGTTCTTGTTTACTACAATAGGATGACATTGTAAGTATTGTCTAAGTTGTTAGGTCGCAGCCAAAAGTCAAAAGTGTCAATGCCAATTTCTCAATTTTATGGTATCGAAGCTCAGGTCCCTATAATACCTTGCTTACAAAGTATACTGATCTCTGGCCATCGCGAGTTTCTCTTATCAAGATGGAGCTAATAGCCTCATTAATGATGAAGAGATAGGCATATAAAGTTTCACCATGCTCCAGTCTTGTCAAGATATGGGGTAATGTCAATGTATTTTTCAAATCCATGAATGCGGCCTCGCACTCTAGAGTTTACTCAAAATCGATTCCCTTTTTAA
This sequence comes from Ormosia semicastrata, assembly GCA_029884595.1. NCBI lineage: Eukaryota > Viridiplantae > Streptophyta > Magnoliopsida > Fabales > Fabaceae > Ormosia > Ormosia semicastrata. The sequence continues at coordinate 33,482,931 of JAQQTO010000055.1, forward strand.
AGAGTTTGAACAAGGGAAAAGACTTGTGAGCGACTTTGGCCAGAAAATGAGTAAAGGTCATTATCCGTCCTGTGAATTGTTGTACCTCCTTCATGAACTGCGGGTTTCGCATGTTGAGCATTACATGAAATTTATCCGGGTTAGCCTCTATGCCACAATTTGTTAGCAGAAACCCTAGGAATTTGTTGGCTTACACCCCAAAAGCGCATTTCTCCAAGTTTAGTATCATATTGTGTTTCCGGAGTTGGGTGAACACCTCCTCAAGGTCCTGTACATGGATGTCGTTCTCCGGGATCTTGACAAGCATGTCATCGATATAAACTTTAAGCATCCCATTAATCTGATCATAAAAAACTTTGTTCATCATCTATTGATAGGTTGCTCAAGCATTTTTCAAGCCGAAAGGCATAACAGTAGCAGTAGGTCACCATTTCGGTTATGAATGCTATCTTTTCTTCATCATTTGGGTGCATGAGGATCTGATTATATTCGGAGTAGGCATCTATGATGGATAGAAATCAGAACCTAGATGAGTTATCCAACAGCTTGTTGATGTTAGGAAGTAGGTAAGTGTCCTTAAGACAGACTTTATTCAGATTTGTGTAGTCAATGCACATTCACCACTTCCTATTAGCTTCATTTTCTAGGACTATGTTTGATAACCAGGTACTGTAGGTAGGGGTGGAAACAGGCCAGGCCAGGCCAGACTTTGCCTTAAACAGGGTTGACCTGTATCTCAATTATAAGGTTTGAGCCTGACCTATGAGCCTGTAATAGGCCAATTTTTAAGGCTTGACCTGACCTTTTTAAAAGTCTAGCCTGGCCTGAAAGCCTATTTAAAGGCCTACTTTGCAATGAAGCCTTTAAATAGGCTAACAGACCTACTTTTAAATAGGCTAACAGGCCTTTACATAGATTAACAAACCTACCTTTAAATAGGTCAACATGTCTTACATAGGCTAACAGACCTACCTTTAAATAAATCAATATGCCTTTACGTAAGCTAACAGGTCTAAGTCTTGAAATAAGCCAATAGGCCTATTCAAAGCCAATAAATATTTGTTATAATTTAACAATCACCTTCTAATTTTATAGATACTCACAACTTTCTTACTCTAGTCTTTGGTCGATGTGGGACTTGGAGATATACCAAATTGCTCACTTTCTTACTCTAGTCTTTCAAGTCCCACATCGACTAAAGATTAGAGTAAGAAAATAGTGAGTATCTATAAAAGTAAGGGGTGAATGTTATAGATATTCACTACTTTCTTACTCTAGTTTTTGGTCGATGTGGGACTTGGAGATATACCAAGTTGTTCACTTTCTTACTTTAGTCTTTCAAGTCTCACGTCGATCAAAGATCAGAGCAAGAAAGTAGTGAGCATCTATAAAAGTAAAGAGTGAGTGTTAGCTTATTATTTTTATTCTAATAAATATATTACGTTAAATATATTAATAAATATGTTATTTCTATTATAACTTATTAACTTAAGTTTTAATTATTAACTTTTATTAAAATTTAATTAAAAATATATTAATATATTATAATAAATTATTAATTATAATTATAATTTATAATTATTATAATAATATATATTATATTATATATAATTAAATAAGCCAATGGCTACTACCAGGCTTAAAAGGCCTATTAGATGGCCTGAGGCCTGACCTTTTTAGTTAAACAGGCTTATAAAAAAGCATTGGCCTAGCTTGTTTAGTAAACAGGCTAGGACAGGTCAGGCCTTAGGTAGGCCAGGCCATAGGCCCCTGACGGGCAGCCTGGCCTATTTCCACCTCTAACTGTAGGAGACTTCTCTGATGAACCTAGCATCCAAGAGTTCCTTGACTTGTTTCTATATAATCTCTTGTCTTTCTGGTCTAACTTTTTTTTTCGTTGTACAACAAGTTTGACATTTGTTATGATGGAAAGTTGGTGGAAGATAAATTCAGGGTCCAACCCCGATATATCAGATGACATCCTAACGAAAAGGTCCCTATTTTTCTCAAGGAATGCGATTAGCTAGGATTTTTCTTCCTAACTCAATTGTCCTCCAATCTTGGTGACTTAATCAAGCTTCACACCAAGTTGGAAGGGTTCTAGTTCACCCTCTGGCTGAGGGTGAGTGTCTTGGATCTTTTCGCGTGCATCTAACTCAGTTAAAAGGATATTGACGAAATCCATAATGACTGGGTTAGATTTATCGCGCTGTTCCATTTTCTTGGGCCCATTTGCAATCTTGAGACTCTCATTATAGCATCTTTGAGCCATTTCCTAGTCACTTTTGACTGTGACTATCTTGTTGTGCTAGTCAAGGAATTTTATATCTAAGTATAAGGCGGATATCACAGCTCCAAAAGCATTGAGTGAACGACAGCTTAGGATCACTTTGTAGGCAAAAGGGCAATCCACCACAAGGAACTTAACCTTTAGTGTTTTAAACAATAGGTCTTTACCCAAGGTCAAGTGAGTTTTCACATATTCAACTAGGGTAATTTTGTCTCTAGTGAAACCAATTAGCTTGCCGATGTACGGGGTTAGATCTTTATTTGAGAGCCCTAACTTCTGGAATAAGTCTAGAAACATAATATTCGTTGAGCTCTGTTGATCAACAAATATACGTCGGACTTCGATGTTGGTGATTATCCCGGATATAACCATGGGATCATCGTGGTCCAGGATCGTATTTCTATAATCATCCTTTAAAAGGAAATTGTAACACCCCAAATTTTACTATTTTACAGTAATGCTTAAATTGTACTATTTTATGTTTTCTATGTGATATAAAAATTATTTTGACTATTCTAAGATTGTTTTTGATCGTTGTGTAAGATTTGCTCCGAGTCGGGAAAATAATGATTTTCGGGCCCAAAAAAATCTTTATTGATTTATTTGAAACCGAGAGATCTTACTAAACCCGAATCTGAGAGACACTTTAATCGATCTTTTAATTTTTAGAATTTATTTGTGAAATAAAAATATTTCACAGAAAAATATCTGCTGTTTTATTAATAGCAGCTTCTGCTATCGGGTGATAGACCCGGTATATTTTATCTATCGAAAAATAGACTGAGAATAATTTCTGTAACTTATTTTAAATGAACCAATAGAAAATGGTCAATATTGATGGTTAGACTTTTCTTAGCCAATAGGAAATAGTCAACGAAAACGGTTGGACTAGTTACTAGATAAACTAACTAAGTTACCTTAATAGCTTAACTAGTAACTAAACAGAACTAACTTAGTTACCAAAACTTAAAAGCTATAGTTACTAGGAAAATATCTAAGATCATCTAGAAGCAATGACAATGCATGGCCTATGCAATGACTTAAGCATGTAACTAGATAGTTAGTTATGTAACTACATAACCTAACTTAGTTAGCTTAATGAACTAACTATCTAATTAAGGTGTAACTAGAACTAGTTGAAATCAAACTTAGTTACACTCACCATTGAGTCACAAGGCCACAAGGCCATTCTACCATGTTCTTGATTCATCTAATGACTAATGGATGATCATTAGGTGACATAAGCCATGTGGGAAGCATGTGATACCATGTGATCATTTTAATCTTGCTAAACAAGTCTTTAGTTTTCTATCAAGCATATCCCACGGCCATGCATTTAGAAATAGCTATCCTATTTCATTTTATCACACTTTGTGACACAAAGAGCTATTCTCTTTATTCTCTTTCTTCAAAAACACCAAGAACACTTCATCTTCTTCTTCCTTGAAGTTTTGGCCTCCATACCCAAACCCTACTTCCACACCTCCATAATTTTATCTAATTCTACTTTCTAAACCCAAATACAATTCTAAACACTTTTCTTTTAGTGAGTTTTACCTAAATCTTTCTCTAAGTGTTTCAAAAATCAAGTTTTGATTTTATACTCCTAAGGTAATTTATTGATTCATTGATCCTAAGTTGGATTCTTAAATTTTTAGACCATAATTGATCCATGGTTTCTTGTTTTCAAGGTTGGTTTATGACTTTAGAATTTGTTTAAGATTTTTAGGGTTTTTCTTTGGTGCTTCACGAAATTAAAAGAGAAGGAGCTTGAAGTTTGTTGTCTTCCTTGAGGTAAGAGGGAGATTAACCTCATCAACTATGTGTTGGTGGTGAGGAAATGAATTATTTGTGGTGAAAAATTCATAAGGATTTATTCACTTGATTGTTTAAGCTTTCTTTATTGGTGATTGATGTGCTTATAGCTTTGATAGTATGCTTGTATATGTGATTTGGAAAGTATGTTAATTATTGTGTAACTTAGGATGTGATTTACATGATGGAAGAGTTGTATGATGGTTCCAAAGAACCAAGAGGCACACGGCCTCAACACCACCCATGGAATCAAGCATTCTAAATTATTTTCCTAATTATGGGTTAAATAATTTTATGACAAGAAATTAAATTAAGGATTTTTGTAAGGAATAAAATAATGAAAAATAATTAAACATGATTTATGAAGCTTAATATGAAATTCGACCAACATGCCAATTTTTAATTTCTTAGATCTAAAAAAATTATTTTACTAAGTGTAAACTTAGGTAATTGAATGATAGGAAATTAATTAATAGGTCTTTTACACCTAAAATTAAAGCAAACTAATTTTTAATTAAATTAGCATAATTAGACTATTAAGTTAAAACTTGAAATTTGCTAACGTATAGCTCACCCTCTGGGTTTTGAAGCGCGTTAAGAAATTTTGAGTTGTAATGTCTCAAGTAAATTAAATAAATACAGTTTTATGGGAAACAATGGAAAATAATGGTTTTAATGAGAATATCTTGGAAATATTATTTAAAGAAGGATTATTATGGAAATAATGTCAAATTTTCATAATAAATAAGAAAAGTATTATTTTGAGCTTAAAATATGTTAGAAACATTCTACGCAATTAAGAAAACATGATAATATCACTACGCGATTGAACATAACAGCAGTTTGCTGTCGGGCTATTGTGGTAGGCTCGGTAATGTTGAATAATTATATCACCAATAGCAGGCGAGGGTATATGGTATACTGTGTAAATAATAATTATATGTGTTAGAACCATACATCATACATAAAAAAGTGTGTTAGCTTGTTTGGTTAAGGTTGTATGTCTAGGAGATGAATTACACCTAAGTGCAGATGTGAGTAGATAAGTGTACATTACTCGTTGACCTTGGGGCGTCAGGGTGCGAGTACCTCGCAATGGACAGTTGGTAGCTCTTCTGTCCGTGAGACAGACTAATGCAAACGCACCGATGATCCGGACCGAGACACTGTCCTATATCACGATCTGGTGTAGAATGTCTTGTCCAATGTCTTGATGTGCACATTGATAAATTGATCTATTATAACACTTTTGGCCACGACAGCTGAGTGACAGACATGTCTTCTAGATTATTCTCTCGGAAATTGTATTTAGCTTCATGGAGTAGGAATTGATCGTTGTGCATATGCATAGTTGGTCAGCATATTGATATGATAATTATACTTATTTGATTTATTTTATCTAATATGTGCTAATATGATTTACTATTTTGATATTATATTCTGTTTAATTGCTGTCATTTTCTCTACTGCCATATTGGTATTGATGTAAGGGATTTCACCTCTTTGTTGTATTATATTTGTTTTACTGGGTATGTCTAATGAAGACCGGGAAGACGAAGGAGCTGATAACTCTTTTTATTATCAGTAATATTACTCTTGTTTGTTGAGATTGCGGCGATGTGCCAAGTTTTGGGTTTTGTCCAAGTAAACTTCCATGGTGGGGTTGATGCTTGGAGGTTTGACTTTGACAATGAATGCTTTGTATATACTGGGAACTTGACTCTGAGCTTGAGTGGAACCCGCGATGGGATTCCTGTTTTGACGCAACACGCGTCTGTGTGCCTAGAGTTCACAATGCCCATTCGTGAACTTTGGGGTGGCACTATGTATACACCACGTGAAGACTCTGTGGTGTCTTCCGCGAGGACCCCTGTAAGGCAAATGTTATATCCGTCTTTCGATGATAATGTAGAAGAGGAGGAGGATCCTTCTGAGGAACCAAATCCTTAGGTCTATTTTTAAAGTTCTGTTAGTATTTATGTTTGTACTTTACTTTTGGAACATGTTTGTATTTATGTAAATTATTTGGAACAAAGTTTGTAATGTTATATATATTTTTTGGTGTGTTTATTACAAGTCTCACTCATGTTTTTATTTAGTTTACTTATTTTACTTTATTTTAGTCCACAAATAAAATTTTAAAATTGACATTTTTACAAGATTAATTCTTTTACAACTTGGGCAAGTTTTATTAGGATTAGTCTTAAATGTGACATCCTACAGTGGGTATTACATTAGTTGGTAACAGAGCTCCTGGTTAGAGTCTTTTGGAGTTTTTGTGGTTAGGTCTGTTTTGCTTGTGTTATGTAATTCTCTGAGTTTGATTTTTAAAAGGTTACAACTGACTCTTCTTGATTGTTTGTGAAGAAAACTATGTCTCGTGGTAGAGGTACACGTATGAATATAGGACGTGACGACGACCCAATGACTGCTGCTATCGAAGCGATGCAGCGAATGGCAGAAGTAATCGTACAACAAAATCAAAGAGCTACGCAACAACAAGAAGCTAATGCAGAAGTTCAGCATTTGTCAAAATTTCGTCGGAACAATCCGCCACATTTCAGAGGCGAATTTGATCCTGAGAAAGCAGATTTATGGATTCAAGAACTAGAGAAGATCTTCGAAGGAATAGGATGTACATATGACCATAGAGTGACTTATGCTACGTTCATACTAATGGGTGATGGCGAGAATTAGTGAAAAGCCACTCAAAGGGTGCTACAAGCTGAAGGGAGAGAGATTACGTGGGAGCTGTTCTGCGAAGTATTTTTGGAGAAATACTTTCCAAAAAATGCAAGACACGCTAAAGAGATGGAATTTCTGGGATTGCATCAAGGTGGAACGACTGTCAATGAATATGCTGCAAAGTTCGAGAGCTTGTCTAAGTTCTCGTGGTATCTCCAAATCCAGCTGGACGAGGTTTGGAAGTGCCTCAAATTCGAAGAAGGTTTACGGATTGAATTGAAGAGAGGAATGTTGCCGATGCGTATGAACCAGTTTTCAACGTTGATGGACATGTGTTGTAGATTGGAGGGATTAGAACCAACACAAGACAATAGGAACCACAACTTTGGACCAACTAGGTTCCAAAGGGGAGACAATAATAATAATAACTGGTTTCAGCGGAAACCATACTATCGACCCTCAGGAAGCCAATAGCAACAACAACAACAGCCACGAGGAGGAAGTTCAAGTGGTAATCAGTTTAATCAGACTACAGCACCGTCAATAAAGTGTTTGAAGTGCGGAAAAGGTCACCTGACTAGAGATTGCACGATCAGGGGTATAATTTGTTTTAGATACGGAAAGCCCGATCATATCTCGAAGGATTGTGATCAGGCAAAGATGGAGGCTTCTGTAAGCAATGTTTATGCTGTGAAGCCGCAAGCCGGAGGAAGAGTTTATACTATGAGTGGAGCTGAGGCCTCTCAGTCTGAAGATCTTATTCAGGGAGAAGGTATCATCTCAGGTAATCTTTTAACTGTGCTATATGATTCAAGTGCAACTCATTCATTTATTACATATGACTATGTGGATCGTTTGGGATTGCCTGTATCTTCTTTGAATTTTCAATTGATTGTTTCCGCACCTGCTACCAAACTTGTTAGTACGATAAAAATATGCCTAAATTGTCCTGTTACTATCCATAATCGAGCCTTTCCTATTAATTTAATTTGTTTGCCTCTTACCAATATTGATATAATCGTAGGGATGGATTGGTTATCTTCTAACCACATCCTATTAGATTGTTCTAGAAAGACTTTAGTATTTCCTAACGAGGTTTCTGGATTTTTAACTGCCAAACAAGTCGAATCTTTATTGAAGGATGGAACTCAAGGATACATGCTGCTATCTTATTTAGAAGTTAAGAGTGAGAAGGATGTGAATGCTATATCTGTTGTAAATGAGTTTCCTGAAGTTTTTCCTGATGAAGTACCAGGATTATCACCGGAAAGAGAGATAGTTTTCTATCGATCTTGTACTAGAAGCAGGTCTTATATCGATTGCGCCTTACCGGATGTCACCGTCAGAATTAGCAGAGCTAAAGAAACAATTATAGGAACTGTTGGAAAAATAATTTGTGAGACCTAGTGTCTCACCCTGGGGAGTTCCAGTGTTGTTAGTCAAGAAGAAAGATAGAATGTCACGATTGTGTGTGGACTACCGCCAACTGAACAAAGTCACGATAAAGAACAAGTATCCACTACCAAGGATCGATGATTTGATGGACCAACTGAAAGGAGCAGCTATTTTCTCTAAGATAGATCTGCGATCAGGTTATCATCAGATTCGTGTCAAGACAGAGGATATACCTAAAACAGCTTTTCAGACGCGATATGGTCATTATGAATATTTTGTAATGCCATTCGGTGTAACGAATGCTCCTGCGATATTCATAGATTACATGAATAGGATTTTTCATCCATATCTAGACAGATTTGTCATTGTTTTTATCGATGACATTCTGATATACTCTCAAAGTTAAGAATAGTATACTGAACATCTCAGTATAGTTCTTCAGATTTTGAAGAAGAAGAAGTTGTATGCAAAGTTGTCAAAATGTGAATTTTGGTTGGATGAAGTTCAATTTTTGGGTCATGTAATTTCTAAGGATGGAATTGTAGTAGATCCAGCAAATGTGGAGACGGTTCTTCAATGGGAAAGACCCAAGACCGTAACTGAGATTCAAAGTTTTGTTGGATTAGCCGGATATTTTCAAAAGTTTATTGAAAGTTTTTCCAAGATAGCCAGACCTCTTACGTAACTTACAAGAAAGAACCAAGCTTTTGTTTGGACGGATGAATGTGAAAAGAGTTTTCAAGAATTGAAGAAAATATTAACTACCGCACCAGTGCTGAATCTTTTGAAGTATACTGTGATGCTTCTTATCAATGGTTAGAATGTGTGTTAATGCAGAATAGACAAGTTGTAGCATATGCTTCAAGACAATTGAAGGTACATGAAAGGAACTACCCAACGCATGACTTGGAGCTAGCTGCTGTTGTTTTTGCATTGAAGATTGGAGACACTTTCTGTATGGAGCTACGTTTAACATCTTTAATGACCACAAAAGTTTAAAGTATCTATTCGACCAAAAGGAGCTGAATGTGAGGCAAAGAAGGTGGTTAGAATTCTTGAAAGATTATGACTTTCAACTTCAGTATCACCCTGGAAAAGTAAATGTTGTGGTAGATGCTTTAAGTAAAAAGATGCTCAGTGTTTCTGCGATGATGATCAAGGAAGAAAAATTAATAGAACAATTCTGGAATTTGTGGGTGTCTGTGAAGTTAGCATCGGGAAAGATTTGTTTAAACAATGTTACAATCACAAATGATTTAATGGAAGAGATCCGAGAAAAGCAGAAGGATGACGAGTTTCTGCAAACCGAAAGAGAGCTAATGAAGCGTGATATTGTGTCTATAGTGCAGGAAGGATCAGACGGTATTCTAAGATTCGAAGGTAGAGTTGTGTGCCTAATGAACCAGAACTGAGAAAGTTAATTCTTGATGAAGCGCATACGAGCCAGCTGAGTATACATCCTGGAATGACTAAGATGTATCAAGATTTGAAGCGTATGTTTTGGTGGCCTGGAATGAAGAGTGATGTTACTGAGTATGTGTCATCTTGTCTAGTATGCCAGAAAGCAAAAGTTGAACATCAAAGACCAACAGGTATGCTGCAACCCCTTACTATTCCAGAATGGAAATGAGATAGTATTGCAAAAGGTTTTGTGACCTAATTACCAAAGACTAGGAAGGGTTATGATTCTATATGGGTTGTTGTTGATCGGCTTACGAAGTTTGCTCACTTCTTGTCAATTAATATCAGATATTCAATGGAGAGATTGACCCAGGTGTACATTAGTGAAATTGTTAGACTTCATGGTGTATCCTCTAGTATCATTTCCGATAGAGATCCAAGGTTTGCATCAAGGTTTTGACAAAGCCTACAAGAAGCAATGGGGACTAAACTGTGTTTGAGTTCTGCTTACCATCTGCAGACTGATGGTCAAACGGAAAGAGCTATCCAGTTGCTAGAAGACCTATTAAGAGCTTGTGTGTTAGAACAAAGAGGAAGTTGGGATGAATTCTTGTCTCTGGTAGAATTCACCTATAACAATAGTTTTCACTCAAGTATAGCGATGACACCTTACGAAGCATTTTATGGACGACGATGCCGATCAGGATGGGGAAAGTATAACTATAGGTCCTGAGATGGTACAACAGACCATAGAAAAGGTAAAGATGATTTAAGAGAAAATGAGGACAACTCAGAGCAGACAGAAAAGCTATGCTGATAAAAGAAGAAGACCTATTGAGTTTGAGGAAGGTGAGCATGTGGTTTTGCGAGTAACACCTACGACTGGTGTCGGAAGGGTTATAAAATCCAGAAAATGCACTCCTAAATTCATTTGACCTTATCAAATTCTTCGTCGAATAGGTCTAGTCGCTTACCAAATAGCTTTAGCGCATTTTCTTTCCAACCTTCATAATGTTTTCCATGTGTCCCAATTGAGAAAGTATATTCCTGATCCCTCTCATGTCATACAGCCCGATGAAGTGTAATTGAAAGAAAATTTGACATATGTGACACTTCTTGTTAAGATTGAAGACAAGAGGGTGAAACAACTTCGGGGGAAGGCGGTTCCCTTAGTGAAAGTAATATGGAACAAAACGACTGGTGATGCTACTTGGGAAATGAAGGATAGAATGAGGGAGCAGTATCCCCAATTGTTTTAATGTATGATAAATTTTAGGGATGAAATTCTTTTTAGTGGGGAAGAGTTGTAACACCCTAAATTTTACTATTTTACAGTATTGCTTAAATTGTACTATTTTATATTTTCTGTGTGATATAAAAATTATTTTGACTGTTCTAAGATTATTTTTGATCGTTGTGTAACATTTGCTCTGAGTCAGGAAAATAATAATTTTCGGGCCGGAAAGAATCTTTATTGATTTATTCGGAATCCGTGGATCTTAACTAAACCCGAATCTGAGAGACACTTTAATCGATCTTTTAATTTTTAAAATTTATCTATGAAATAAAAATATTTCACAGAAAAATATCCATTGTTTTATTAACAACAGCTTTTGCTATCGGGTAATAGACCCGATATATTTTATCTGCCAAAAAATAGACTGAAAATAATTTATGTAACTTATTTTAAATAAACTAATAGAAAATGGTCAATATTGATGGTTAGACTTTTCTTAGCCAATAGGAAATAGTCAACGAAAATGGTTGGACTAGTTACTAAGTAACTAGATAAACTAACCAAGTTACCCTAATAGCTTAACTAGTAACTAAATGGAACTAACTTAGTTACTAATACTTAGAAGCTATAGTTACTAGGAAAATATCTAAGATCATCTAGAAGCAATGACAATACATGACCTATGCAATGACTTAAGCATGTAACTAGATAGTTAGTTATGTAACTACATAACCTAACTTAGTTAGCTTAATGAACTAACTATCTAATTAAGGTGTAACTAGAAACTAGTTGAAATCAAACTTAGTTACACTCACCATTGAGTCACACGGCCACAAGGCCATTCTACCATGTTCTTGATTCATCTAATGACTAATGGATAATCATTAGGTGACATAAGCCATGTGGGAAGCATGTGATATCGTCTGATCATTTTAATCTTGCTAAACAAGTCTTTAGTTTTCTATCAAGCACATCCCACGGCCATGCATTTAGAAATAGCTATCCTATTTCATTTTATCACACTTTGTGACACAAAGAACTATTCTCTTTATTCTCTCTCTTCAAGAACACCAAGAACACTTCATCTTCTTCTTCCTTGAAGTTTCGGCCTCTATACCCAAACCCTACTTCCACACCTCCATAATTTTATCTAATCCTACTTTCTAAATCCAAACACAATTCTAAACACTTTTCCTTTAGTGAGTTTTACCTAAATCTTTCTCTAAGTGTTTCAAAAATCAAGTTTTGATTTTATACTGCTAAGGTAATTTCTTGATTCATTGATCCTAAGTTGGATTCTTAAATTTTTAGACCATAATTGATCCATGGTTTCTTGTTTTCAAGGTTGGTTTATGACTTTAGAATTTGTTTAAGATTTTTAGGGTTTTTCTTTAGTGCTTCACGAAATTAAAGGAGAATGAACTTGAAGTTTGTTGTCTTCCTTGAGGTAAGAAGGAGATTAACCTCATTAACTATGTGTTAGTGGTGAGGAAATGGATTATTTGTGGTGAAAAATTCATAAGGATTTATTCACTTGATTGTTTAAGCTTTCTTTATTGGTGATTGATGTGCTTATAGCTTTGATAGTATGCTTGCATATGTGATTTGGAAAGTATGTTAATTATTGTGTAACTTAGGATGTGATTTACATGATGGAAGAGTTGTAATATGATTCCAAAGAACCAAGAGGCACACGGCCTCAACACCACCCATGGAATCAAGCATTCTAAATTATTTTCCTAGTTATGAATTAAGTTATTTTATGACAAGAAATTAAATTAAGGATTTTTGCAAGGAATAAAATGATGAAAAATAATTAAACATGATTTATGAAGCTTAATATGAAATTCGGCCAACATGCCAATTTTTAATTTCCTAGATCTAAAAATATTATTTTACTAAGTGTAAACTTAAGTAATTGAATGATAGGAAATTAAATTAATAGGTCTTTTACACCTAAAAATAAAGCAAACTAATTTTTAATTAAATTAGCATAATTAGACTATTAAGCTAAAACTTGAAATTTGCTAACGTATAGCTCACTCTCTGGGTTTTGAAGCGCGTTAGGAAATTTTGAACTGTAATGTCTCAAGTAAATTAAAGAAATACAGTTTTCTGGGAAGCAGTAGAAAATAATGGTTTTAATGAGAATATCTTAGAAATATTATTTAAAGAAGGATTATTATGGAAATAATGTCAAATTTTGATAATAAATGAGAAAAGTATTATTTTGAGCTTAAAATATGTTTGAAACATTCTACGCGATTAAGAAAATGCGATAATATCGCTACGCGATTGAACGTAATAGCAGTTTACTGTCAGGCTATTGTGGTGGGCCCAGTAATATTGAATAATTATACTGCCAATAGCAGGCGAGAGTATATGGTATACTGTGTAAATAATAATTGTATGCGTATTTGAACCATACATCATGCATAGAAAAGCATGTCAGCTTGTTTGGTTAAGACTGTATGCCTAGGAGATGAATTATACCTAAGTGCGGGTGCGAGTAGATAAGTGTAGGCACTCGTTGACCTTGGGGGCGTCGGGGTGCGGGCATCTCGCAATGGACAGTTGGTAGCTCTTCTGTCCGTGAGGCAGACCGATGCAAACGCACCGACGATCCGAACCGAGACACTGTCCTATATCATGATCTGGTGTGGAATGTCTTGTCCAATGCCTTGATGTGCACGTTGATAAATTGATCTATTATAGCACTTTTGGCCACGACAGCCGAGTGACAAACATGTCTTCTAGATTATTCTCTCCGAAATTGTGTTTAGCTCCATGGAGTAGGAATTGGTCGTGTGCATATGCATAGTTGGTCAGTATATTGATATGATAATTATACTTATTCAATTTATTTTATCTGATAAGTGCTAATACGATTTACTATTTTGATATTATATTATGTTTAATTACTGTCATTTTATCTACTGCCATACTAGTATTGATGTAGGGAATCTCACATCTTTGTTGTATTATATTTGTTTTACTGGGTATGTCTAATGAAGACCAGGAAGACGAAAGAGCAGATAACTCTTTTTATTATCAGTAATATTACTCTTGTTTGTTGAGATGGCGGCGAGGTGCCAAGTTTTGGGTTTTGTCCAAGTAAACTTCCATGTTGGGGTTGATGCTTGGAGGTTTGACTTTGATAATGAACGCTTTGTATATACTGGGGACTTGACTCTGAGCTTGAGTGGAACCCGCGATGGGATTCCTGTTTTGACGCAACACGCGTCTGTGCGCCTAGAGTTCACAATGCCTATTCGTGAACTTTGGGGTGGCACTGTGTATACACTGCGTGAAGACTCTGTGGTGTCTTCCGCGAGGACCCTTGTGCGGCGAATGTTATATCCGCCTGGGTTTTTCGATGATAATGTAGAAGAGGAGGAGGATCCTTCTGAGGAACCGAATCCTTAGGTCTGTTTTTAAAGTTCTGTTAGTATTTATGTTTATACTTTACTTTTGGAACATGTTTGTATTTATGTAAATTATTTGGAACAAAGTTTGTAAATATATATATATATATATATATATATATATATATATATATATATATATATATATATTGGTGTGTTTATTACAACTCACTCATGTTTTTATTTAGTTTACTTATTTTATTTTATTTTATTCCACAAATGAAATTTTAAAATTGACATTTTTACAAGATTAATTCTTTTACAACTTGGGTAAGTTTTATTAGGATTAGTCTTAAATGTGGCATCCTACAGTGGGTGTTACAGAAATAGGTGGGGCCTTCCAGGATCCATTCCCTAGTTTGGAGATTGGATGGGAAGCCACACTTAGAACTGCTTAGAGAGTCTTCTTCCTTACGTTACTGGATTCGCCACCACCCGCAAAGCCACCAGAAATTATGTTAATAGTGTGGGTTACCTCTGCATAACGATGGTCATCATTTTGAGTGGACGAATCCCGGGTTTGCCCTCTGTCTTGGTTTTGGACATTTCCTCAGGGTGAGGCTTTTCTTTGATGGTTATTTTTGGTCGGGGATCATCTTCTTTAGTATGAGGAAGGGTTTCTACAAGGATTGTAGCTTCGTTTTCTGTAGGTCCTATTTCCCCTTCCATTTTTATTTTGAGATTAGCATACATAACGCCCCAAACGTCCATCCTGGATCAAGGGCTTAATTGTGTCTTGAAGGTAGAAGTAGTCTTCCGTTGTATGTCTGTAACCTTCATGAAAGATGCAGTGTTTGGACTTGCCTTTTTGGGCATGCTTCCTTAGTAGGGGAGGTTTAGGGATATCATGGAACTTCGTGGTCATCACCTTCTGGAAAATTTGAGACCAGGGTGTGTTGAGGGGGTTGTTAGTCATGGCAACCATTACTCAAGAGGGGGGGTGAATTGGGCATTAAAAACTTTTCACAAATACTCTTTAAAATAAATACAAATATTTAAGCTATTTAAATAAAAGCACAGAAGGAACGTGATGAAGAAAAGAAACTTTAAAAATAGCAGAAAGTAAATG
The DNA here is from genome assembly GCA_029884595.1 of Ormosia semicastrata. Classification (NCBI taxonomy): domain Eukaryota; kingdom Viridiplantae; phylum Streptophyta; class Magnoliopsida; order Fabales; family Fabaceae; genus Ormosia; species Ormosia semicastrata. The sequence continues at coordinate 33,498,248 of JAQQTO010000055.1, forward strand.
TGCAATAAAATAAAATTACGTAAAATAAAGAGATAAGAGAAGAAGAGCAGGCACGATATTTATCCTGGTTCGACCACCAATCACTTGTGATCTACGTCCAGTCCCCGAAACATTGTTCGAGATTTTTTACTATGTATACAAGCTTCCAATAGGTGCTTGCAACCTTTACATAAGAGAGCACTTTTCACACACAAGGAAACGCTACCCTTGTGCTAAAGTCTCAGCCTGCAGGGATACCTCACCCTTTATACAAACCTTGAGGGGATACCTCACCCTTACGCAAATCTTGAAGAATACCTCACCCTCAAAATAGAAGAACAGAAATATAGATGAAGAGAAACTCTCACAAAAAGTAGATGATACAATTTGAAGCTCTATGAAGCTCTCTAAGGATATCTCAAATTTTGGCCAAAAAGAGCACAAAAATTTGGTAAAATATGTATCACAAAATAAAGCAAGAAAGAATTATTTTCAGATAAATGGGTGTTGCTAAAAGATGTCCCAAAAACATGTATTTATAGTGGTCTAAGAAAGAGTCGTTGGGTATTAATTAATATCACATTAAAAGCATAGAAAATAGTCGTTGCATAAAACTGGATTGAGTTTATTCGAATAAACGAAGTCCTATTCGAATAAATCACTTATAACACATCAGGAAGTGTTTTCTGAAACCTTTTATTCGAATAAACATTTGGTTATTCGAATAAACGTTTAGTTATTCGAATAAAATGTGATTCAGTAACGTTTTCAGGGTCATGTTATTCGAATAACCCTTTGGTTATTCGAATAAACCATTAAAAACTCGTTCTGGTATAATTGTTGTGGTGTGTTATTCGAATAACATTTGCTTTATTCGAATAAACCACTCAGATTTTGAAAACTGACTTTGAATGGTCATAACTTCTTCATTTCTTATTCGTTTAAAGCAAATGACCAATCATTGGAAAGATCTTTGAGTTTATTTTCAAATGAAAGAAGTTTCAAATCAAAAATCAAAGTATTTTGAAAGATATGATTAAAAGAGTGACCAAAGGTCAGTTTTGTAAAACTCAAACTTGGCTATTTTTCATAAATTTGAACTACCACCATAAATAACTTTTCAAAACTTGTTTGTTGGGTATTTTAGCATAGGAAAACCATTTGTAAAAACATATTTGAGATATCCATAATGCTTCTTACATAAAGACCCTAAGTCCTATAAGCTATACCATTTAATCTTTCTTCGGACTTGGTCTTTGACATGACTTTGATGTTTATCAATACCTTCATGAAATAGGCATTCACATTCTCCTTGTGTTGAGCTTAATTGAGATCTTTTGCTTTCTTGTTGCAATGCTCACTCTTAGTACTTGAACTATCTTACAAAGTATTGCTCACTTAAACAAGCATAGTTAGTCCAAAATCATGATTCAATGTCTTCATATGCATGATTCATAAATGTATAACTCTAGTTAGTTTAACATGCATATAAGACTTTCATAGACACATCTAAATAAGATATTTATCAATTATTAATGAATATACTCTATATAGGATGCAACAAAGCACATAAGCAAAGTATTCTATTTGTCTTGTATTTATCATCATCAAAACTTAACATATAAAACCATTTGGGACAAACTTATTTCCACAATCTCCCCCTTTTTGATGATGACAAATCACCAAAGAAAAATATGTTGAGCAATATACAAGAATGAATATTCATGTAAACATATCAAACAATAAGTACAAAAACATATTTTTATTTCCAATTTTCACTCCCCCTATTTGACATCAACAAAAAGGCTTAGAAAGAAAAAAATATTTTCTCCCTATTATAGATTCTACATATGATTCAAGAATAGAGAGATGAAATAAACATGATTTTCAAGATATAGAAGATTATTCATGCAATGCTTGTTATATTTTTGTATGTTAATATTTAGCATATGATGACAATAAAACACTTTATGTAATCAAACATGGATGTAAGCCAAAAAATATAAACAACAAGTTAAGGGCTAGGCTCCCCCTCAAAATATGCATATTATCAAAATAATAGATAAAGAAAATATGTATGGTAAGACCATGTAAGCACATCACCTTAAAGAAAAATAAGGCAAATCCTCAAACAAAAAAGGTCATTTTAAAACTTCTCCCCCTTTCAAAAAGAATTTTACAAGAGCACATTATATTTTCAAAAACATTTTAGAAGGAAAAACATATATTCATTGAAAAGCATCTAGTCATTTAAGATTAATTTATCAACAAGTATCATACAATTTATATCATATAAAATACCACAATAGCTTAGGGATAGAGATACTTATTGAGATAGATGAAGAGTGATACTTCTTTAGAATGTTCTTCGTTTATTTGTCCTTTGAGTTTGAGCTTTCTTCCATTGAGTATTTCATTCCATTGCACTTGAAGAAATGCTTTGTTATCTTTCTTTTCATTTGAATTCCATTCAACTTTCCTCGTTTATCCACATATGCTTATATGTAAAAATCTGATGACTATATTTGAAGCACACAAAGAGAGACTTGCAAAGCTAACTTTAAAAGTCCTCTAAAATATAGGTTAGCATCAAATATCATATAAGCCCATTTATAAGCATAATTCAGGTTGATATATAATTTAAAGCATGTATCACATTATCAACCATGCAATATTAGTTTTAACAAGAATGCATGAAGTACATATGCACTTGAATCCAAAAAAAAAATGTTTAACCATTTTAAGGCATGATTCAAGAAATATATGATCATCATCAAAACTTATTTAAGCGTTTTTAGGCAAATAATGATCATGTAAGGCATGTAAACACAACTCTCTACTTCTCCATATATCATATGATATCATAATTAAAGCATAAGTGAGAATTGATATCACCAAAAATGTACTCTTTGAGTCTTTGTAGATGACTCTCACTTTCACCAACTTCCAAGCTGTGGAAATAGGTTTGCCCCAATGATTTAATATGTTAAGTTTTGATGATGACAAATACAAGACAAAAAGAATGATGCTTATGCTTTATAGTTGTACTTAATAAATGACAAATGTATCACAAAAGAATGTTGACCATGTTACATAAATATGTTTAATGAGATATATGTAACATTCATCATATAATATATCCAATAATATTTTATATGAGTTATAAATGAATTAATATTGGATATGTCTATGAAAGTCTTGTATGCATGTTAGACTAACTAGAGTTATACATTTATGAATCATGCATATGAAGATATTGAGCTATGAATTTGGACTAACTATGTTTGGTTAAGTGAGCAATATTTTGTAGGATAGTTCAAGTACCAAGAGTGAGCATTGCAACAGGAAAGCAAAAGATCACAACTATGCTCAACTCAAGGAGAATGAAAATGAAAAGATGTTCCAAGCATTTGCAAGTTTTGAAGAGAAGATTTTCTTTGGAAGCTTGGATTACATCAAGAAGTGATGGTGGTAAAAGATCTAGTCCAACATCTTCAAGCTTAGCTTATAGGACTTAGATCTTGTATAAAGGTAAAAAGGAATCACACTAAGCTCAAACAAGTTTTAAACATATTTTTAAATGTTTCTAAAATGTTTATATGCCCAACCAACTATTTTGGAAAGCTAGTTATGGTAGTATTTCAAATCTATAAAAAATAGCCAAGTTTGTGTTTTGTAAAATTAACATATAGTTACTCTTTTGATCATAACTTTTAAAATACTTTGAGTTTTACTTTGAAATGTATCTCATTTGAAAATAGACTCAAAGATCTTTCCAATGACTGGTCATTTGCTTTAAACGGATAAGAAACGAAAAAGTTATGACCAATTAAAGTTTGAGTTTTGAAAATCTAACCTTTAGTTACTATTTTGATCATATCTTTCAAAATACTTTGAGTTTTGTTCTGAAACTTCTTTCATATGAAATTAGACTCAAAGAGCTTTCCAATGAATGGTCATTTGCTTTAATTGAATAAGAAATGAAGAAGTTATGACCTTTTAAAGTCGGTTTTGAAAACCAGAAATGGTGTAATCGATTACACAAGTCATGTAATCGATTACAACGTTGACAGAAGCCGTGTAATCGATTACACAGAGTATGTAATCGATTACAAAGTGCCTAGAAAGCTTGTAATCGATTACATGAAGCTTGTAATCGATTACAAAGTGCCCAGGAACGTTTCTAACGGCTATAAACGGCTAGTTTTCATAGAAAATCATTTCTAAACACCTCCAACTGACTCTAAAACTCATTGGGCTATAAATAAAAGTGTTTGGGCATCAAAAACAAGTTGGAGAACATTCTGAAAATTACCCTTGAACATTGAAAACGAAATTCATCATCTTTTTCTCCAAATCTTTGTTTTGAGCTAAGTGTGTAAATCCTTGATACCCATAGAGCTTCAACTTGTATTATCCACTCTTGAGAGAGTTTTCTATCATCTATACTTTGTTCTTCAAGTTGTATATAAACTCTTCAAGAGAGTTTATATTCTTTCTATTCACCTTGAAATCATTGTAAGAGGGTGAGGTATCCCTCAAAAGAGAAAAGGGTGAGGTATCCCTTGTAGTGAAACTCAAACACAAAGGGTGAGGTATCCCAAAGGTGTTGTGAGTGCTCTTCATTGTAAAGGTCATCAAGCACCTGTGAAGCTTGAAGAATTGGAGGCTCTAGCACAAGGGTGAGGTATCCCAAGGTGTGAGGAGTGCTCTTGTATGTACAAAGGTTTTTCTAGCACCGTAAAGTCTAGGAGATAGTGAAGAAAATCTCAAGTTAAGCTTGAGGATTTGGATGTAGGCCACAAGTGGTTGGTGGCGAACCAGGATAAATTCTTGAGTTTGATTCTCTCTTCCCTACACTCTTTAAATTCAGTATTTGGTAGAATATATTTATCTATTGCATATCTTGATGTTTTGATTGTTACAACTTGATATCTAGCTTATTCACTTAGTTCATCATATATCCCAAGTTATATTTGAGTAATCCTCAATAGTTGTACATTTATTAGACTTATTCCGCTGCATTTATTAATTGAGTTATTCAAAATGCATAATTTGTCAAAGTTGCATTAAAACTAGGCATCACCCAATTCACCCCCCCTCTTAGGTAATGGTTGCCATGGCTAACAAGTGGTATCAGAGCTTCGTGCTCTGGTAAAAGCTTAATAGCTTGGAGTTAAAGATCTTTGTTTGTTTTGGCAACCATTAAAAGCTTTTCAAAATGAATGGTTTTGAAATTGATAAATCACCATTCTTTGATGGTGTGAATTTTGTTTATTGGAAAGCTAGAATGGAAATTTATATGCAATCTATTGATATTGATTTGTGGGATATTATGCTTGATGGATTTACTTGCAAATCAAAACAAACTTGGAATGACTATGATAAGAAATGCTTTTCATTGAATATTAGAGCAATGCAAATATTGAGAAGTAGTTTAAATGATGATACTTATGCTAAAATTAAGAGTTGCTCTAGTGTTAAAGATATATGGGATACTCTTGATTCCACCTATCTTGCTAATAATAATTTTGTGCATAAAGTTGTATATAGAGAGCAAGAAGAGGAAAAGTCATTGAAGGAATATTGTTGTGCAAAATATTCTCAAAATGATGCTCAATTTGAAGAGGTGGCAAAGCAAGACAATAATGAGAAAGATGATGATTTCCTTAAAGAGCCAAGTATGCTAAGAATGGAGACTACTTCATATATGGCTAAAAAGGACTTTGAGGTAAATAATGCTAAACCATATTATAGTCCTTTTTATGATAAGCTACAATGTGCATATGATGAATTATATGATAATTTACTGAATTTAGAAAATAAAAATTTATCTTGTTTGGAAAACATTTCCTTCATTGAAAATGAAATTGAGATTTTGAAAAATGATTATGCTTTTCTTGATGAGGAAATGCCTTTAAAATGTGAAACCTCAACTTCTTATGAAAGATGCATTAATTTAGAAAATCAAGTTGAGAACTTATATTGTGAATTTGTCAAAGCTAATGATTCTAATTGCTTACAATCCATGATTATTAATAAGAATGAAATTGATATTATTTCACATGAAAATTCAAGCAAGGCTTATGGCAAAAATAGTTTAGAATGTAATAACAACCAAAGGCTCAAGTTTTTCAAAAATGATCTTCAAAGGACCAAGCCATCATTGAATTCACTTGTTTGCAACTTTTGTGGTCATCTAGGACATATTTCTCATTTATGCAATTATAGAAGAAATTCTTATATGAGAAATAATATGGTATGGGTTCCTAAAGGTCTTAAAGGTTCTACTACTAACATTGAAGGACCCAAGATGAAGTGGGTACCAAAAAGTCCTCCTAGTGTTTCAATCATGCAGAAAACTTCTCAAAAGGATGGATTAATTGGTCAAAAGAAAAATGAATCATCAAAGGGAATGCTTCTAAAGCCCATTGGTAGAAGTTTTGATCAAAGAAGGAAGACAACTTCAACCGAAGCTTCTCAAGTACAAAATGTGGAACTTTCAAAGTTCAAAACACCAAAAGAGAAGCAATGGGTAAGGAAAAGAGCTTCCTTGATCATTAAGGCCAAGGTATCAAAAGTTTCTACCTCTTATGCACATTCACTTGTAAAGTCAATGAATTTGAGGTATATTTCTTGTAGGCCTTAAGTGATTAATTGAATCATGTGTACTTGATAAAATTTGAATATTATATATAGCACATGATTATATTCTTGTTACACCCATTACTCACTACTTTGCATATCTCTTGATAATAAGGTATTCTATGACTATAGATGCTTTCTATGCTTTAAATTTTCTATACATTTCTACATGTGATAATATGCTAGATAAGTTCACTTCTTGTTTGAAGTAGCACTTTTAATAAAAATATCTTAGAACTTGGCATATTGAATAAAACATAACTCTTGCTAAAAATCATAACTTTTGCTGCATAAAGTTACAATTTTCTGCATAATTTGTAGTTTTTGCATAAACATGAGCTTTAGATCAAGAACTGGTCAGTTTTTATGCTTACACGATGTTTGGAATTGTTTTGGAAAGTTTTGGAATTAATTTGAAAGCTTTGAGTTCGGACCCTTACTGTTTGAAGTGCAAAAATTAAATTCAGCAAGCTTGTAATCGATTACAAGACCTTTGTAATCGATTACAGAGGCTCTGCCAAGCATTCCAAGCAAAGTCAGAGAGCGTGTAATCGATTACACATACTATGTAATCGATTACAACGTCTCAGAACTTCGTGTAATCGATTACACCAAACATGTAATCGATTACATGGATTCAATTTGTGTCGATTACACACATATTGTAATCGATTACATTGTGCTTTAAAAATGGTTTTCAATGCTAAAATGATCATTTTTACTTAAGATTGTCTGTATATCATGAATGTATGCATATTATTAGCTATGAGCTTAATGGTAATTGATTGTTTAATTTGTTGTGCTCAATTTACATACTATAAAAAAAAAATTTATGAGAGCATAATGGATTAATAATCAATGACTAACCCCTATGGATCCAAAATTGGTGGATACCAAAGAAATTTCTTTGAATTGTGTTGTAGGGTGACCATTAGCTCAAGCATGCAAATGAAGTGAAAAACAACCGTGCTACTTGAGGTTGGGAAAACTTAAAATGGTCCAAGTTCTCCAAAAGTGATGAAAAACATAAAAAGAAAGACATGGAGAACCACAATATTCTCAAGGGCCTTGAGGCATAGAAGTTGGAGTTACCTACAAAAACTCAAAGAGTATACTTTTGGTGATATCAATCTTTTATCCTTACTTATGCTTTAATTTGAATATCATGTGATATTTGGATAAGTAGTATTTGTTTTATGCCATAACATGTCTTAAATTGTGCTTTTCTAGCATTATGCTTTAAAAGTGTTTTTATATATGCTAACATGTTAGATATGCACACATTTTGCTTGGAATGACATGTTATGACAATATCTTTGTTCTTGAGCTTGTGACCAATTCTCTTCGCTCAAATATGTAAATTCACTTACTCATTAATAGTTTTAATCCTTTCTCTTTGATGCTTAATTGTCTTATATATTTATTTGGAGATTGGAAAGTAAAATGTCATATGTCTTTTATAACACCCCAAATTTTCAGAATTTATCTGTAAAATAATTCTATTTTACTGATAAATATATGTTGCTTGATGCATAGCTGTTATTGCTATGAATTATTTTGACCCGGTATAGTTTAATTTGCCATTATACTCAACCGACCAAAATTCTGGAATTCTAATTCGACCAAAATTCTGGAAATCCCAATCCGACAGAAGTTCCTCAACATTTTCCCAAATGGTTTTCATTTCAAAACCTGTTTCGACAAACCGAATTCGACAAATTCTTTTGAGAATAGATTCTTGTCGAGACTGACTTCATTTCAAGCCTATTCGACAAACAGAGCTCGTGAGCTTTATGAATATACTCTGTCGATAGACTCGGTCTTTCTCAAGCCTTACTGAGGGATCCAAAAGATCAATCTCACGTAACTCATTCGACAATCCAAGATTTTTGAAGGTCTTGACATCGATGAATTTGGACAAGATCCAAACACTTGAAGAAATTTTCCTAACATTTTGATTCCGTCGGATTTAATTGCGAATGCAAGCATAAGTTAAATGGTGAGTTGAATCCGACACCTTTGAGCATTTTCCGACAACATCAATCGGTAGTTCGACAAAACCCAAAATACCTCAAGACTGGATGAAATTGATTCTCAATTCTTAAATCAGAAATCAAAGATTTTGGCTGTTATGGCTGCCTCTTCCGACAAAGACCATCTATTCCGACCAAGACCATCTTTCCGACAGAAGACCATCTATTCAAAACATGGGAGAAGTCCTCAGGTTCGACAAAGCGATGAACATTCTGTTAGCAAAGAATCAGTCAAGAACAATATGGTTCTCCTTTTCCCTACATCTTGTTGGACGATTTCACAAGTCAAAATGAAGATGTTTATATTCGTCGAAATAGGATCTTTTAAGACAATGTCATATCCATCGAATTTGGACTTCTATCCAAATACGTCGAATTTAATCTTCTTACTATTTGGTACTAAGTTAAAATTTGTCGAGTGAGGATGCTAGTATCAGTTAAGTGAAAATGTCAATATTCGTCGAGTGAGGATGCTCATGTCTGTTGAGTTAGAATGTCAATTTCCGTCGAGTGGGGATACCAATGTCCGTCGAATTTGAATGATAAGGTTCGTCGAGTTATGGTGCTAACGACCGTCGAGTAAGAATTCCTGATTTCAGTAGAAAAACTTCTCTAATGTCAAAATCCGTCGAATTTGATCTTCTGACCATATAATATTTCATCGATTCGACAATTGGAAGATTTCTCCAACATCAACATCTGTCCGATGAATTAGGATATTTGTTGATCTTTTCAAGTTCATCCGATAGCCTTTCATTTTCGTTTGACAGAATCACCATTCGACAGAGTTCTTATCCGACAACACTTGATTTTAACCATTCTTGGGGAAATGATGTTCTCCCATCTTACCGAATTTTGTTATGTCGTTTTTCATCGAAAATTTCCTTGGAAACTCACGTTCATGCAGCAATTTGGAGGATGTTACATCTTTTGTTTGAAATTGCTTGATAAGTTCATACTTTGAAAACAAGAAGTAAATGATTCATTTTGTGTCTTAAACTTGTATTTGAACTTCAATGTTTTTTTCTTTTGAAGTATATCTTGAAATGAATTATAAATATTCAAAAATTATAGTTCCATGGTTTTTCAATTCCTTCACTACAATAAGAGATTTCTTGTTGTTGATTGGCATGTGTACATTCTAAAATGCTTTTGAAAATGTAATGTGTTATTATAAAATTCTTTTTGAAAGGGGAGAAGTTTTTTTTTTTTTTAAATGATTTTGTTTGAGGATTAAGAATATGTATCTATGCCTTGCTTTTCTTTATAGTAATGTGCTTATATGATCTTGGCATGCATATTTCCCTTTATCTATCTTGTGCTTCAATAAAGGGGAACTTATCTTACATATCATTCTTCCATATCCTTGTTGACTAAGAACATATGCATAACTATGTTAAACCATTATATTTGATATTTTGATAACATGCATATTGTGAGGGGGAGCCTAGCTATTAGATTATTGCTTATATCTCTTGGCTTACATCCTTACTTAACATGAAGTGTTTTATTGTTAATACTATCAACATGTCAACAAAGATCATCGTTCATTCTCTTTTCCTATATCAATGAAAGAAGGTAAACATTCTTAAGTTTCATATCTTTTGATTTTTTCATTGAGAAATGCTTGATATGTGACAAGTTGTATGATCTTTTATTTAAAAACCTTAATTCCATGATCTTATATGAATATTTTGTATCTCCTATCAAGTGATATCAAGTGGTACTTATTTATGATGTGGTATGTAAGATATTATATGTTAGACATAATTTCTTAAGCTTATTGCTACCATATGCTAAATGTTGAAGTACCAAAATATGACAAGTATTGCATGAATAATCTTTTATATCTTGAAAGCATACTTATTTCATCTCTCCTTTCTTGAATTAGGTATATAATTAAATAAGGAGAGATAGTGATGAGTTGCATAACTTGAAGAAGTTTATGGTTTTGATGATCCTACTCTTTTTGACAACATGGTTCTTATCTTTAGGGGGAGAGAAAAATATTATCTTTCCTTCCTAAGCTTTTTTGTTGATGTCAAATAGGGGGAGAGAAAATTGGAAAGAAAAATATGTGCTTGTGCTTAATTGTTTGATATGCTTACATGAATATCTATCATTATATATTGCTAAACATATTTTTTCTTTGGTGATTTGTCATCATCAAAAAGGGAGAGATTGTGGAAATAAGTTTGCCCCAATGATTTAATATGTTAAGTTTTGATGATGACAAATACAAGACAAAAAGAATGATGCTTATGCTTTATAGTTGTACTTAATAAATGACAAATGTATCACAAAAGAATGTTGACCATGTTACATAAATGTGTTTAATGAGATATATGTAACATTCATCATATAATATATCCAATAATATTTTATATGAGTTATAAATGAATTAATATTAGATATGTCTATGAAAGTCTTGTATACATGTTAGACTAACTAGAGTTATACATTTATGAATCATGCATATGAAGATATTGAGCTATGAATTTGGACTAACTATGTTTGGTTAAGTGAGCAATATTTTGTAAGATAGTTCAAGTACCAAGAGTGAGCATTGCAACAAGAAAGCAAAAGATCACAACTATGCTCAACTCAAGGAGAATGAAAATGAAAAGATGTTCCAAGCATTTGCAAGTTTTGAAGAGAAGATTTTCTTTGGAAGCTTGGATTACATCAAGAAGTGATGGTGGTAAAAGATCTAGTCCAACATCTTCAAGCTTAGCTTATAGGACTTAGATCTTGTGTAAAGGTAAAAAGGAATCACACTAAGCTCAAACAAGTTTTAAACATATTTTTAAGTGTTTCTAAAATGTTTATATGCTCAACCAACTATTTTGGAAAGCTAGTTATGGTAATATTTCAAATCTATAAAAAATAGCCAAGTTTGTGTTTTACAAAACTGACATATAGTTACTCTTTTGATCATAACTTTTAAAATACTTTGAGTTTTACTTTGAAACGTATTTCATTTGAAAATAGACTCAAAGATCTTTCCAATGACTGGTCATTTGCTTTAAACGGATAAGAAACGAAAAAGTTATGACCAATTAAAGTTTGAGTTTTGAAAATATGACCTTTGGTTACTATTTTGATCATATCTTTCAAAATACTTTGAGTTTTGTTCTGAAACTTCTTTCATATGAAAGTAGACTCAAAGAGCTTTTCAATGAATGGTCATTTGCTTTAATTGGATAAGAAATGAAGAAGTTATGACCTTTTAAAGTCGGTTTTGAAAACCAGAAATGGTGTAATCGATTACACAAGTCATGTAATCGATTACAACGTTGAAGAAGCGTGTAATCGATTACAGAGTATGTAATCGATTACAAAGTGCCCAGAAAGCTTGTAATCGATTACATGAAGCTTGTAATCGATTACAAAGTGCCCAGGAACGTTTCTAACGGCTATAAACGGCTAGTTTTCATAGAAAATCATTTCTAAACACCTCCAACGGCTCTAAAACTCATTGGGCTATAAATAAAAGTGTTTGGGCATCAAAAACAAGTTGGAGAACATTCTGAAAATTACCCTTGAACATTGAAAACGAAATTCATCATCTTTTTCTCCAAATCTTTGTTTTGAGCTAAGTGTGTAAATCCTTGATACCCATAGAGCTTCAACTTGTATTATCCACTCTTGAGAGAGTTTTCTATCATCTATACTTTGTTCTTCAAGTTGTATATCTACTCTTCAAGAGAGTTTATATTCTTTCTATTCACCTTGAAATCATTGTAAGAGGGTGAGGTATCCCTCAAAAGAGAAAAGGGTGAGGTATCCCTTGTAGTGAGACTCAAACACAAAGGGTGAGGTATCCCAAAGGTGTTGTGAGTGCTCTTCATTGTAAAGGTCATCAAGCACTGTGAAGCTTGAAGAATTGGAGGCTCTAGCACAAGAGTGAGGTATCCCAAGGTGTGAGGAGTGCTCTTGTATGTACAAAGGTTTTTCTAGCACCCGTAAAGTCTAGGAGATAGTGAAGAAAATCTCAAGTTAAGCTTGAGGACTAGATGTAGGCCACAAGTGGTTGGTGGTGAACCAGGATAAATTCTTGAGTTTGATTCTCTCTTCCCTACACTCTTTAAATTCGAGTATTTGGTAGAATATATTTATCTATTGCATATCTTGATGTTTTGATTGTTACAACTTGATATCTAGCTTATTCACTTAGTTCATCATATATCCCAAGTTATATTTGAGTAATCCTCAATAGTTGTACATTTATTAGACTTATTATTGCATTTATTAATTGAGTTATTCAAAATGCATAATTTGTCAAAGTTGCATTAAAACTAGGCATCACCCAATTCACCCCCCTCTTGGGTAATGGTTGCCATGGCTAACACAAGCTTCAAGCTTTTATGAGGGAATAGAAATTCTTTGCACCCCTTTTATGAGTTGAATCCTTACTATCCTCAAGTTGAATGAACTTATTCCATTTAAATGCTTGCTTGAGGTAGTTATCACCCTACAAAATAATTCAAAGTACTTTCTTTGGTATCCATCAATTTTGGATCCATAGAGGTTAGTTATTATGCTAAACACATAAGCAAATAAGCATTCAAAACAATACATGAGTTCACAAGGGCAAAAGATATTTTATTTCATTGATCAAATTAGTTAAGTAAATATATTTATCAAAAGAACAGTCAATATTTGATTAAGCATTTGTATTTCTAGTCCAATTAAAGAGAATTTAGCAAGTATTAGCAGAACCTTTTATTTTAAAAAGAAGCGTGATTATTCGAATAAAAAAGATTTTATTCGAACAGATGAGCAGGGAAGGCCAATCGTTTTAGCCATATTAACAGGTTTTATTCGAATAACCTGGGGGTTATTCGAATAGACAGAAGGCAATCACTCAAGACTGATAAGCCAAGTCTCTAGTTATTCGAATAGACTTGATTTTATTCGAATAGATAGAGATCAGTCAAATAAGACTGATGAAACAAGCCTCAGTTTATTCAAATAAGCTTAGCTTTATTCGAATAGGCAGAGACCAAATTGAGAAGCTGTAGTTGCTAAGGGTCAGTTTATTCGAATAAATATAACGTTATTCAAATAATACTAACATGCAACATAATTTTGATCCGATGATTGATCTTTATTCGAATAAACCTAGATTTATTCGAATAAATCTATCAGAAACACAAAGAAGCATACGTTCAAGAATTCAAGACAAAGCATATATTCATATGATTTAAAGATTCCAGAGAGACACAAAAAAATATAGTATTCAAATTAATTATATGTATGATTGATCAAAAATTCAAGCTCAAGGATATTATCATTAGACACGTCATTTCAAACCAGAGTTATACTTTATCTAGCATATTAAGATGTAGAAATATTTTCAAATTATAAGGCTAGAAAAGCATAATAACAATTTTACTTATCCAAAAAATGTAAGTCCAAACTTCACGTGGACAAGGAAAAGAGCTTGAAATTATTTCTGGTCTTTGTACTTGGAGCAGCCACTTTTAAGATGTCAAAATCAACTCTTGGCCTTCAAGCACACCTACAACACACTTCAACTTTGACTTTTGGTACCCAAATTTTCTTGGGTCCTTGTGTGTTAGTTTTCAAAAATTAATCTATTATGCTCTCATAAAGATTAATTTTTCATAGTATATAAATCGAGCACAATAAATTACATAATTAAATATCATTAAGCACATAGTTGATAGCATGCTCACTTTCATGATATATAGACAATTTTAGAGCATACATAGTCATAGAATATCTTATGATCAATAAATATGCAAGACAGTGAGCAAAGGGTGTAACAGGAATATAATCATGTGCTATATTTAATATTCAATTTTTACCAAGTACACATGATTCAATCAATCACTTAAGGTCTACAATGAATATACCTCAAATTAATTGACTTTACAAGTAAATGCTCATGAGAGGTAAAAACTGCTGATACCTTGGCCTTGGTAATTAAGGAAACTCTTTTCCTTACCCATTGCTTCTCTTTTAGTGTTTTGAACTTTGCAAGTTCTACATTGTGTACTTGAGAAGCTTTGGTTGAAGTCATCTTCCTTCTTTGACTAAAATTTCTTTCATTGGGCTTTGGAAGCGCTCTTTGTGATGATTCCTCTTTCCTTTGACCAATAAGTCCATCCTTTTAAGAAATTTTCTGCACAATTGAAATACTAGGAGGACACTTTGGTACCCACTTCATTTTGGGTCCTTGAATGTTAATATTAGGGCCTTTAAGATTTTTAGGAACTCATACCATACAATTTCTCATATAAGGATTTCTTCTATAATTGCATAAATGAGAAATATGTCCCAGATGACCACAAAAATTACATACAATTGAATTTAATGATGGCTTGGTCTTCTGAAGATCATCTTTGAAAAACTTAAGCATTTTCTTGTTATTACATTCTATGTTATTTCTGCCACAAGCTTTACTTGAATTTTCATGTGGAATAACATTGATTTTATTTTCATTAACAAGCATAGAATGTAAGCATTTAGAATCATTAGCTTTGGAAAGTTTGAAAGATAAGTCCTCAACTTGATTTTCTAAATTAATGCATTTTTCACAAGAAGATGAGGTTTCATATTTCAAAGGCATTTCCTCATTAAGAAAAGCATATTCATTTTTCAAAGTCTCAATTTTATTTTCAATAGAGGAAATGTTTTCCAAACTCGATAAGTTTTTCTTTTCTAAATGTAACAAACCATCATATAATTCATTATATGCACTTTGTAACTCATCATAAGAAGGACTATAATATAGTTTAGAATTATTTACCTCAAAGTCCGTTTTAGCCATATAGGAAGTAGTCTCAATTTCTAGCACACTTGACTCTTTAAGAGAATCACCTTCTTCATCATTAATTTTATTTTGCTTTGCCTCTTCTTCAAATTGAGCACCATCGTCACCAATAGACATTTGGCTTGCTTCAGTAGTTTGAACATCTCTTTAAGCATGCGTTTCATGACAGGCTTCCTTCAATGACTTTTGCTCTTCTTGCTTTCTATATGCAACTTTATGCACAAAATCATCGTTAGCAAGATAAATAGCATTAAAAGCATCCCATATATCTTTAGCACAAGAACAATTTTTAATTTCAGCATAAGTATCATCATTTAAACAACTTCTCAAAATTTGCATAGCTCTAATATTCAAAGAAAAACATTTTTTGTCAAAACTATTTCAAATTTGTTTTGATTTCTAAGTAAATCCATTTAGCACAACATCCCACAAATCCAAATCAATAGATTGCATATAAAACTCTATTCTAATTTTTCAATAAACAAAATGCACACCATCAAAGAATGGTGGTTTATCAATTTCAAAACCTTCCATTTTGAAAAACTTTCAAGGTTGCTAATAAGCAAGGATCTTTAACTCTAAGCGGTTAAGCTTTCACCAGAGCACGAATCTCTGATACCACTTGTTAGTCATGGCAACCATTACCCAAGAGGGGGTGAATTGGGTATTAAAAATTTTTCACAAATACTCTTTAAAATAAATACAAATATTTAAGCTATTTAAATAAAAGCACAGAAGGAACGTGATGAAGAAAAGAAACTTTAAGAACAGCGGAAAGTAAATGTGCAATAAAATAAAATTACGTAAAATAAAGAGATAAAGAGAAGAAGAACAGGCACGATATTTATCCTGATTCGACCACCAACCACTTGTGGTCTACGTCCAGTCCCCGAAATACAGTTCGAGATTTTTTACTATGTATACAAGCTTCCAATAGATGCTTGTAACCTTTACATAAGAGAGCACTTTTCACACACAGGGAAACTCTACCCTTGTGCTAAAGTCTCAGTCTACAGGGATACTTCACCCTTTATACAAACCTTGAGGGGATACCTCACCCTTACACAAATCTTGAAGGATACCTCGCCCTCAAAATAGAAGAACAGAAATATAGATGAAGAGAAACTCTCACAAAGAGTAGATGATATAATTTGAAGCTCTATGAAGCTCTCTAAGGATATCTCAAATTTTGACAAAAAAGAGCACAGAAATTTGGTAAAATATGTATCACAAAATAAATTAAGAAAAAATTATTTTCAGATAAATGGGTGTTGCTAAAAAATGTCCCAAAAATATGTATTTATAGTGGTCTAAGAAAAAGAGTCGTTGGGTATTAATTAATATCACATTAAAAGTATAGAAAATAGCTGTTACGTAAAACTGGATTAAGTTTATTCGAATAAATGAAGTCCTATTCGAATAAATCACTTATAACACATTAGGAAGTGTTTTCTGAAACCTTTTATTCGAATAAACATTTGGTTATTCGAATAAACGTTTAGTTATTCGAATAAAACGTTAAAAACACATTCAAGAAAACTTTTTGGGGTCATGTTATTCGAATAACCCTTTGGTTATTCGAATAAACCATTAAAAACTCGTTCTGGTATGATTTCTGTGGTGTGTTATTCGAATAACATTTGCTTTATTCGAATAAACCACTCAGATTTTGAAAACTGACTTTGAATGGTCATAACTTCTTCATTTCTTATCCGTTTAAAGTAAATGACCAGTTATTGGAAAGATCTTTAAGTTTATTTTCAAATAAAAGAAGTTTCAAATCAAAAATCAAAGTATTTTGAAAGATATGATTAAAAGAGTGACCAAAGGTCAGTTTTGCAAAACTCAAACTTGGCTATTTTTCATAAATTTGAACTACTACCATAAATAACTTTTCAAAACTTGTTTGTTGGGTATTTTAGCATAGGAAAACCATTTGTAAAAACATATTTGAGATATCCATAAGGTTTCTTACATAAAGACCCTAAGTCCTATAAGCTATACCATTTAATCTTCCTTCGGACTTGGTCTTTGACATGACTTTGATATTTATCAATACCTTCATGAAATAGGCATTCACATTCTCCTTGTGTTGAGCTTAATTGAGATCTTTTGCTTTCTTGTTGCAATGCTCACTCTTAGTACTTGGACTATCCTACAAAGTATTACTCACTTAAACAAGCATAGTTAGTCCAAAATCATGATTCAATGTCTTCATATGCATGATTCATAAATGTATAACTCTAGTTAGTTTAACATGTATATAAGACTTTCATAGACACATCCAAATAAGATATTTATCAATTATTAATGAATATGCTCTATATAGGATGCAACAAAGCACATAAGCAAAGTATTCTATTTGTCTTGTATTTGTCATCATCAAAACTTAACATATAAAACCAATTGGGACAAACTTATTTCCACAGGGGTGTAGTCTTGGTACCTCCCATTTGGTGGTGGTTTGGAGCTCTGAGGTTATGAAAGAGCTTGGACTAACTTTGGCTTTGCCTCCTCACTTTTGTCAACATATTTTCTTGTGCGGATGACATCTTCTACATTGATGTATTAGTCCGCTCTTGCCCTGAGCTCGTCCATTATTTGGGGCTCATTCTTTGCAAGGGAAGTGAAAATGGACCAGAATGGTGGTCATCCATTATGTATGGAGGTGGGATACTTGAAGCGTTTAAGGATCTCGTAGGCCATCAGATTGTCCGAGATGGGTTGGTTCTGTTATACCACAGTTTGTTGTTGTTCGAGATCCTACTCCCTTGGATCTTGTCCTTCTTGGTTTCTATTCCTGCGACCAGGTTCTGTGATCCTTGAGTTTTCATGATCATGGTCCCCGTCACGTGCTAGTCCCCTTCTAGTGTTGTGATTTTTGTGTAGAACTCGATTTTTGTCTTCCCTTTCTCCGTGGACAAATCTCTCCAATTCATAGATGTGTTCGTCCTGAAGACGAATCAAGGATATCAACTCACGGCGTGACAATCCAGCAGGGATTGACTCCTCCTGCTGAGATTGGTCACCCTCATTGTTTCCACTCGCGCCTAGGCGCTGTAGAGCCCAAAAACGGGGTCTGGCTTCTCCTAAAGGGGCTCCGTGTGATCTGAGTCACTGTGTAGCCAGAACGCGCCACAGCGGAGGTGAATGGTTCTCGCTAGAAAGAGAAACCTTTTCTCCATCACACCTGGGTTCTGGTTGGGCAGTGATTGAATCTTAAGCAGAGATGGAGCCATAACAATGGCTAGCGGATGGTTGGTTTTGCATAATGGAGGTGCAATTTTGCTTGGTGGTTACCATGGTGGAAGTGGTGGCAATTGAAGTTTATCTCTTCCCATAGATGATGTCAATAGTCTAAACGAGCCATAAAGGTTTACCTGAAGGGTTGTTTAGTGAAAGGAAGGTGGTATTTTCCTCCACAGTGCAACTGCCAAAGTGGTGGAGCAGAGGGGAGGGCGTACCTGTAAAAAGCATTCCAACGCTCTAGTTAGGCGATGCAATAGGAGGCCGTCTTAGGGTTCAGAGAGATACTTGAGTGTATTTATAGGGGAGTGTAGCTCAAAGGTTAAGCAAGATAAGAGGGAAACTCCTACTTGAATCCTCATTGATGAGTAATTATAGCCAATTAAAGGATATATAACTGTCCCTATTTCTATGGGATTTGCTAGTGTGATTATCCATTAATTATGTAATGGCTATTTGTGATGTGGCAGTGGCTTAGGCCGTGATCTGTGGTGAGAGCAAAATCGGGGTGTTTACATTGGCCAAGATGCCCTCAAGTAGATGGGTTCAGATTCCGATCCAGAACACTTTCAAAGACTTAAAGTCTTGAAATCCCTTTGCAATTTTGAATCTTCCTTTTACGTGCCTTTCTTTTCTCTTTGCATTTTTTATTTTCGAAATTCTTATGGAGAATAGATGGTACAAGAGATAGGATGAAAAAGAAAAAGGTTGGCTATTGTACATAGAGATGTCATAATAACTAAGAAGTTAAGGGTTGTTAAGAATTAAAAATAGTATTTATTATTTATTATTAATTGCTTAAAAAAGAAAATAGTAAAATTTTTTAAATTAAGTTGTGTGTGTCCTTAAAGAATAAAAAATAGAAAATATTAAATAAAAAATACAAACATTTATTATCTTAAAAATTAAAAAAATATATTACTTTTTCCTTTAAGCAATTATTAATGAGTAATAAATACTATTTTTAATTTTTAATATGTGTCTATTAACAATATCTTTTTAAATTTTTATGATAATAAATACTTGTATATTTCATTTATTACTTTCTATTTTTAATGCCATAACATGTTGACAAAACCCATAAGTTAAATAACCTTCACTAGTGAAGATTCTTTTTTGTTTCCAACGTTTCTGTAGTGAAGATGTGATACGTAGCAGGGGAAAGAGAAGTACACTCTTGCTATGAGCTAATGGGCTAAATGTTAGTAGGTTAAATGTTCGAGAGAGCAAAATCCACCCAACAAGGCTGCATACAGAGCCCCAACCCCCCCCCCCCCCCCCCCCTTTTTTTTTTCTAAGTTGGGTTTTGCACCTATCACCAAGCCTTAACCAAAAGCTTTCTTAGGAAATAAGGCCTTTCAGTTGTTTTGGAGCCTTGTTGTTTGGTTCCTATGTACAGTGTATTGTCTTGGATCGTCGCTCTATTATAATGTCCTTCATGTGAGACTGTGAGTCCAACCTGAATGTGGGTTTTAAATTTATTAAATCTCAGAACATTATTATTGGGTGTTATTATTTTATATGTTTCCTTATCTATAGAACCTATTAATTATGACTGAAAGCAATGTTTAACATTGTTGGTGTTTACCTTAGATTGGGCCTTTATAGTTAAGCCCACTTGAAAGAAAACAAAAAAGAAAAAGGAGTGTGCAAGCGCGTGCACTTGACAGCATCAGGTTGAAACGGGGAGATGTTTTAAAAGCTCTGCTTTCTCCATTTGAAAAAAGATAATCATACACATCTTTTAAAAGTATATATACTATTAATGATACTTTTTTTAAAAGTGTCAATTTTAGTGAGAGAAAGTAATAAGAAAAAATAAGTATAATGAATGATATTAGGAGAAGTGTGAAAAGAGATGCATGCACTGTTAATGATAAAAATATCAGAACTGCCATTTGAAAAAGATCATCATATATCTCTTTTAGGAGTGTATGTACTATTGACACTCTTTTTAAAAATTTCATATTTAATTAGAGAAAGTTATAGGAAAAAGTAAATATGATGAATGATATTGGGAGAAGTGTGAAAAGAGGTGTATGCACTATTAATGGTAAGAATATCATAATTATCATTAAAAAAGATCATCATACACTTCTTTTAAGGGTGTATGTACTATTAATGATAAAAATATCATAATTATTCTCCATTTTGTGGTAGGCAGCGCCGTTTAAGAGGCAGAGAAATGAGGAGTTGCGGTGTGAGTGTGTGAACAAT
The DNA here is from genome assembly GCA_029884595.1 of Ormosia semicastrata. Classification (NCBI taxonomy): domain Eukaryota; kingdom Viridiplantae; phylum Streptophyta; class Magnoliopsida; order Fabales; family Fabaceae; genus Ormosia; species Ormosia semicastrata. Next base: position 33,519,170 of record JAQQTO010000055.1, read on the forward strand.
TTGATGCTTGGGGAAGAAATTGAAAGCTACTATTTATGGTGTTGTGTGAGGTGAAAGAAAAAATTTTGAGTATTGATATTTTCTTTGAGTGCTTTATTTGAAAGAAAATATTATATTTTGTTATATTGGATACATTGGAGTTTTGGGTTTGTAAGAGATATTTTAATATTAGTAATTGTAATTATTATTTGAATCTAATTGATTAATTTGTAAAGTCATCGACATAGACAGTAAAAGTCGAACTACGTTAAATTTATTATGCTATTGTGCTTGTTTGTTTGCTTGACTTGTGTGAATGGGAGATTTTTTGCAACAAATATGTGTAGTTAAGTATCCACTTTGAAATCAAAATATTTTGCATTGTTATAAAAATCGGACGAAACTACCTTATTGAACCAATCAGATCATAAATTGATTATTTTTGATTCGATCAATATTTAATTTAATTATGATTCAATTATAAATTTAGTCAATTAAATCAATCGAACTATGATCTAAAAATATTACCAATTTAATCTCCATTTCAATTTTTAAAACATGAATATTTTGTTAAAAAAAATTGTATCCACGATATTTTCATAATGTACCCAATATATATCCATTTCTTGATTACCCGAGATACTATCTCAATTCGATATTTATTTAATACTTTAGAATACCTTGAATTTAAGATACTTCAAATATCCAGTTATTTCAAATGCCAGGTCATTTCAGGTCATAGTATAATCTTTTTTCGAATTCAAATCAGTTATGAATAGTATATGGTTTCAATTTCAGTTTAATGTTGCAAAATTTGGGAATATTCGTTCGGTTCTCATCCATTCCAAAGAAGATCACCATCACTGTATGTAAAAGAAAATCAAATAAACATTTTTTTTTCATAACTTCACTCTATTAACAATCATCGAAACAAATTTAAGAGTCAATTTTTTTCCTTCCCTTCCTTCTCTTTCCTTACCCCATTCAAATAGTACTTTAACACTTATTTAGATGATAGATAATATAAAAAGAAAAAAAGAATGAAGAAAATGAAATAACTTCTCTTATTTAAAAATTTTAAAATACATGAGAACGGAACAGAACACATGTAAGTTATTTTCTCTCTCTTCTTCTCAAATGTTTAACTTTTGTTTCTCTTAAAATTAAGGTAGAATGAGAAAATACATGAGTAATGAAGTTTCGTTCTGTTTTGTTATTAATCATCTAAACAAAAAAAATGATAATTATATTTTATTCATTCTCTTTTTTTTAGTTTATTCTCACCTATTCTATTCTATTTTATTAATAAAAAAAATCTAAATACAATAAAAAGTTTCATCACATTTTAATCTATGTTTACATTCATGATTTTGGAAATTGGGGGGTGTTAGTGACAGCAACATCACCTCCACGTTATCTTTGGTATGCTATGTCATTCAAAAATGTCGTCTGGAACGAAAAAATTATTGTATGTTCTACGCACAATAAATACATGTTTCAAGAAGAATATTTACCATTAATTTTAAGTTAATAACTTAAAATTTATGTAACTTTATTTGAAATCAATTGTAAATATTCTTCCTGGAGTGTATATTTACTAGTAAGAGACCCGTGCGATGCACGGGGCTAATCATTTTTGTTTGTGTGTGTTGGTTATTCTAATAATTAAGAATATTGTATCTACTCCTCTTTTCCTTCTTTCTCGTCCACCGGAGGGGGTGGTTTAGGCCATTTTTTTGGCTTAGAATCACCCCTCTACATCATTTTTTTTTCTTCTTTTATCTAAATAAGTGTTTTTCCACATAGATCTGATTTTTCTTTTGTGCTTTTCCTTGTTTTCGTCGTCTGCGTGCGGCGGTGTTTTGTTCGTCGTTTTGATGCGGCGTCATTTGGTTTCCCGTCTTGGTGCGGTGGTTTCCCGTTTTGATGCGGCGTCGTTTGGTTTCCCGTCTTAGTGCGGTGGTTTCCCGTCTTGTTGCGGTGTTCGTTTGGTTCAGATTGGTAGATCAGCTTCGATCCACTACACATTCAATCAAGACTTGGGCGTCAACGTTACAGATCCGGAGGCATGGGTATTCTGATCACTTTGATTTTGTCACATTTGTAGGCATTTTGCCGTGTTTTGTTATTAACCTGGGTGCTGTGAGTTTGTTCGCAGATTCATCCTTTTCAGTTTTTAGCGATGTTGGATTTGTATTGTTCTCGGTGTATTTTACCAATATGAATGAATGAATATCTTTTTTAGTAAAAAAATAATAATTAAGAATATTGTAACTATAATTACTTTGAATTAATTATTATTATGAAATTAGACTATTTAAATTAATAGATGTAGGATATATGAAATAGTATATAATTTTTTATTTATTGGTTTGGTAAAGCATATATGAGAAATAAATACGAAAAAATTGACACATTACATAAAAATAAAAATTGATTTTAACTTTATCTCATCAATCACGAAAACTTATCATGGAGAAAAAAAGGGATGGTATTGAGCAATCCAAATAAAAAGAAGTGTTTTGCTAGAAGTAGTATGATGGTGAGGACTTTTGTTAATCATAACTTAACCTAAGAGATTATGTTTCCTTGTCTAAACTTTTTATATTGAAAAAATAAACAATTTTGTTTTGTAATGACTAATTAGTCCAAAACATAAATGAAGAATCATAAAACAAAAATAATTAGTGTAAGTACAAAACACTCTTTGAAAGAACCAACACACACGAGGTCTTTACGCAAATCCCACAGTTAAAACAAAAAAATGTAATTAGACACAGAGCTTTAAGTATTAAAATATGAAAGATTGTATAAGCAGCTACATAACTCTATGTAATTCATGTTCCTTTACAAAAATAAGCAAAAACATTATGGTAGACAAATATCAAAGAATTTTAGTCAATAAGATTCCTACTTTGTATAACTTTCTAAGAACGAAGAACAATGTATACAAAAAATGACCAGAATAATTTTATAACACCTTATATAAGATATAGTCTAAGCAAAGTACCTTCACAAAGGGACAACAACTTTAGTATGATCATAAATGATGAAAGAAATTGATTTGACAAAGTGAGATAATGTCAACTCAATTACAAATTTTATGAAAAACTTCCTTGAAGACAACGTTCTTTGTTATGTGGCAGAGCTCACCTTCATCATTGCAAATGAGAATTTTCAATCCACACCTAGACTTAACACGAGATATTGCCACATAGAGTTGACCATGTGAGAAAGCAGGCCTTGGTAAATATAAACCAACATGTGAAAGAGTTTGACTTTGACTTTTGTTGATGGTCATGGCAAAACAAACAAATAATGGGAATTGTCGGCGTTGAAATCTGAATGGTATACCAGGATAAGAAGGAATTAAATTCATTCGAGGGATGTACACCTTATCTCCAATATTATTGTCAGCGACAACCTTAGCACCAATTACATTGATACCCAACTCAACAACTATAAGTATTGTTCCATTACAAAGACCTGAAGCCTGATCAATATTACGCATTAACATAACTGGAACACCCTTCTTCAGAATTAGTCTATGGTTAGGAAGACCAGAGCACTGAATCTCGTTCAAAAATTCAGGGGTTAACCACTCAGGGTGAAAACCCATATCTTGATCTGATTTACAAATTGAGTCACAGCTAATATATTCTTGTTCTTCACCAGGTATTAAAGAAAGAACATATGAATTGACCTTATCAACAATCTCAAGTGTAGGTGCAAGTATAGCTTTGTCTTCAAAAAATTTAAAATCATGCAAATTTTGAACCAAGTTAGGATATGTAGATTCAACGATAGTTGCAACAGGATCAGAAGAGTTTAAAAGCAGAAGATCATCTGGAATTTCAACATCATACTCACCGTTGTTTTCAACACCACATTTACTGTCACCAATATCAAGAATCCATTTGCTAAACCCACGAATTTGTTCAAGATTTGGATTATCAATGCCACAGTGTAAGCGCATGTTTTTGGTTAGTTTCAACACTTTGCGAAAATTCTATAATGTGAAGGAATTGATAGTAGACATAACAATATCAGCCCTTGATACTTTTGGAATAACAGGCAATACTTGACGAAAGTCCCCACCTAAAACAACAACTTTTCCACCGAAAGGTTGGTTGAAACCATTGACATTTGAAAAACGCATGATATCACATAAAGTTTTATCCAATGCTTCAAATGCCTATCTATTAACCATCAAAACTTCATCCCAGATTATCAAACTTGCATGACGCAATAACTCAGCTTTCAAACTTCCTTGGCTAATATTGCTTGTAGTATCTTCAGTCAAAGATAATGGGATAGCAAACCGTGAGTGAGTAGTTCTACCATCGGGCAAGAGAAGGGATGTTATGCCACTTGAAGCAACATTCAAAACAATTTTGCCTTCAGAACGAAGTCGACTTGAGAGTGTTTTCCAAACAAATGTTTTACCAGTTCCACCATGACCATAAACAAAATAAAATCCTCCATTTCCAATAGATACAGCCTCAATAACTTGATCATAAACAACACGTAGCTCATCAGTCAATTAGGGCAACAATTTCTTATGCTCTTCAATCATTTCTTCATTGTTGTAAGATAATTCATTAACCAAAAAAATGTTTTCATAGTGATATTCATCAGATAAATTAGGATATGGCAGAGGACTAAAATCCTTCAAAGATTTTCCATTTGAACGTAACAATTTCTTAATCTCAAATAAGCACAATGACTTTAAGTCCTCTTGTGTAATTGTGAAATCTGAAAACAAAAATTACTTAAATTAAAACGACACATAATAACATAGCAACAAAAAAAAACATGAAAAGAAAACATTATTAAAACAAAATTACAATAATCAACTTAAAGACAAATATTAAAAGGTAAACATGAATTTAACTTTACTAATCAATAAACTCGTAAAAAATACTTAATTACCTGGTTGCTTCAAAAGTTTCCGCCTTTCATAAACAATCCCATCTGCTAGTAACTCCAATATTTGGTCCCATACAAACAAAGGCTTACTCATAGAGTTTGACAACAATAAAGTAACAAAAAGCCATTGAATATAATGACCAGATCCTAACTCAGATGCTTCTTCTATTGCATTCACAAATTCTCTATCATCTGCTAATAATCCAAGAGCATGACATGCATCCTGAAAACAATTATATGTTACATTGCCGACAGTTCTAATACTGGCGTAGCTTGTACAACATTTTTGGAAATTCAGCAAGAGTCTCAAATAATACAACTCTCCAAGGCCAGGAGGTATGAAATTTAACCTACTAATTGAGAAGCCCTTTTTTCTTAACTGCCATTGCTGACTATTAGCGCAATAAACAAATCGTGAAGGGAACTCACCATAAGTTAAATCTTGACCCTCATTAAACACACGATTAGCATCCATCCAAGCAAGGAACATAATCTTCTTGCTTTTATTTTTATCAACAACATCATCAATACTATCATCATCATGAAAAATTATATTTTGTTGACTTGGTAAATGGAATGTCAACCTTTGACCAGGGGGCCACCTATGATAGATATCAAATGCAAAAATTCACCAAATTGACGCACAAGGAGACAAATAACGATAATCATAATATTGTTTAATCTCATCAACTTCCTCCGTTTCAATCAAACCTGATAGTTCTTTGGACACAGAAGCTGTAACGCGATCAGGACCTTTGTTAACATATTTAAACAAATACTTGATCGAGTTTGATTTGTTACAAAATTCCAGGTTTATGTGTGCTTGATACTTCATTAATAGCTTTGGGTTGTACGGCACCACATTCCTATTATCCAACTGAACATCCTTTTTAATGACTGTTACACCTAGATCTCTCCTTCTGTATATTGGATAGCCATCTTCATCGAAAGAAGTTTTTTGAACAAACTTCTTAGGATAAAATTTTGAGCACTTGTTGTTCTTCATGCAAGGTGAATAACTAATACCATGACCACAAGGACCATGGATCATAAATGCAGTAATGACATCATACAACTTTGGGTATTTGCATTTATCAGCAACTCCGCACTATATAACTTTATCAATTGACTCAATAGTATGTAACTTAGAACCTTGATCCAACCATAATAATATATGTGCATGTGGCAAGCCTCTTTTTTGGAATTCAATGGTGTACATACCTATTCAGAACAAACAAATTTATTAGTCTGATTGATGTAAATAGAATTGGAATAACAAAAGTAATAAGAACTAAATTGGACAAAAAGTCTTACCAGCAACAACCTTTCCAAAATAAGAACCTTTTTTGAAGTCGTTTATCAATGCATCCAATTTCATGCGAAATACCCTACATGTAATATCTGGACGTTCAGCTGCTGACATCCCCCGAGTATGAAGGAATTGAGCAATTTCAAGCCATCTTGGATTGCATGTAACAGTCATAAACAAATCTGGAAAACCAAACCTCTTTGAGATTGTCATAGCATCTTGACAATTATTAAACATATACCGACGACCACCAGTGAAAGAAGAAGGCAAAACAACTCGAACCCCTGATGAACTTGGATTAATGTCACCACATTCAACAGCTTCTTCCAACCCTTTTAAAAAATCTGATCTGATATTTTGTTGGTTACCCCTTATATATGACAATCTTTGGGACTCAATCATTGAGTAACAATCAACTATAAATTATTGAAATAGTCGTTTGCTTCTCAGAACTATGCCTTGTTCCATCTCTCTTTCATGAAGTCTGTATGTAATAAATTCTCTCAATGAGACTCTAGTCCTTTTCCTTACAGCTGAAGTAGAAAACAACTCTCGAATTGGAATATCTTCTTTGTAACCATCCTCACCATATGGGAATAACAAAGGGTATTGAAGCGGCAAATAAGAAGGATGTGTTTCATTGATTCGCTCTAAATGGCCATCACGACAATGTAAAATGATGTCTCTACCAACGTCAGATGAATCAAAATCACCAACAATTAGAGCTGTAACTTCATCAACTGTTGGTAAATTATACATTCTAGCATCAGGAGCCCGATGTCTAAGTAATCTAATAGAGAAATGTTGTGTTTCATCTGAATGGAAACAATCTCTTGCCCTTCTAAAAGATTTGGCCAATACATTATGATCATCAAGCATAGCCATTAAGTCATCAACCAAAGTAATGTCAATAGTTGAAGTAGAATTATTTTTGCTGTTAAAAAATAAAGCAACAATAAGACACAAAAATTATAGTGCAAACATGTGAGAATTTGACCGTTTAACAATAAAAAGTAAATATAATCTGTGAGAAGAAAGCAAATATGAGTTTTGAATTCAAGAATAAAATACCCAAACGAAGATACAAAAAGAAAAATAAATTTCATAAACAAACCTGAAATGATGAATCCTATTGAACGACTCATTAAGCGTATCATAAATGTAAAGTTGAGCAAACTTTGGTTTTTGTCCATTGATAGGAAGCAAACATCCAATTCGATGGTAGTTTTGGCCACTAAGAGTAAATTGTGGAGGACCATGACCATCATTCAGAGAAGTCTCAACCTTTCCTCCAATTGAAGTAAATGCAAACATGTTATTGTACAGACGAACATTATCAAGGAAATGAGCACTTCGAGAGTCCATATTCATGAATAAATTATTTAACAAATCTGGAGGCTTAATTAGTAGTGGAAGTTGCACCTTCCCTTTCATACAACAGATGGAAAAATGTGGCCTCACTGAATTAACTGATTTCTCTTATCGCTCTTCATACCAAACCAAAGCACCGCATTGCATGCAAGAATAATTACAATAACCAAAATCCAATGGAGCTGGAGGAGGAAAATTGATAAGTAAGAGAATGAACAAAATTAGAATGAGAAAAGATTTTGTTTTATCCAGTAGGATATATATTTACCAACCTTCATTTTCACTTTCAGCAAATAACTCATGCTCTAAAACAACATTAGCTTGATCATCGATATTATCAATTAATTGACTATTGGCGTAATCGTTAAATAATGAAGTAACATCTACATCCAAAAATCAAAAGAGCAACTTAAAACAATAATATTAACATGTAGTATATAAGCGTACATCACAATTTGAAAAGGGTTAGGTACCTGAAGTATCAAGCTGAAATTGTGAATGACTAGCTGAAGTTTAAAATAAGAGGTTGAAAAAATAAGTATGGTTCGATCAAGTCCAACAAAAAAGTAATTTAATGAGACTATACAAATACAAAAGGAAAATATGAAAAAAAAGACTAAAAAAGAAAAGAAGGAATTGATATAAAGTAAATTTGATATTTGACAAATGTGGCTTTTGATGAACAAATATAAATTTTCAAATCTATTTGGGAGTACCAAGTCATGATTCAGTTGGAGAAAAATTGATAGAAAAGAGTAATAAAACACAAAAAGTCACAAGGATAGTGTTAAAAACATATTAAATAGCTTTAGAAAGTTATGAAAACAACTCAATGAACCAAGTATGAAACCTGAGGAAGAACATGGATGAGCAATTTGAGGTTCAATACCGTTGGTATCACATAAAACATTCCCCAGTCTCACTGCACAAAGATAAATCATTTTCATTAATTTGAATGTATATAAAAACAAAAGGAGAAATATTAAAGTACACAATTGAAAATTCAAATACAAGGAGAACTCACTTTGTCGAATTCAGTTTGGAGGTAGAATAGAAGAACAGTTAAAATTTTCTTTATTTTTATTATGCGTCGGCAAACCTATGTTGCTCACTGAGTTATCAACTGAGTATATTTTGTAAAGTACACCAAGTAAAATTAATGCTAGTTATATGCTTCATAGTAATTTTTCAAAATATTATAAAGCACTATTAAGATACATGCCTTCAGTAAGATGAGCTTTTCGTTTACCGTTACGATCAATATATTTTTTCCTCTTTGCTCGTGCTTGTCTACTATCAATGTTTCTTTCAAGATGCATGGCTTTTATCCTTAGATTTCAACGTCAACAATTGCCTACGACACAAACTTGGTGTTTCTTAATACGATCACTTTCACAAGCTAAAACGGGTATAAATACAGTAAAAGCATGTGTCAATTTAATCGTCATGTAGGCTATTTGTTTGACTGAAGAACTATTAAATGAAAACCAACTTTGTTTCACGTTATTGACTATTAAAAATATTAAATTTCTCTAACATTAATCAAATTATTTTTTTATGTTAATTCTTATACAATAGAAATTACAAAATTTGATAATGGTATATTAGTAATGTCGAATATGAAACCTCTTATGTCATGTGTCTTGTCATGTTGCTATGAGCAGTAGAAAGAGTTAAACAAAAGATTAAAAAAATCACAAATTTTAATTCAACATCACAATTTTTGTATATATATCCCACTATGGCATATACTCATATAAAAGAAAAAATGATTTAAAAAAACCAAAATATCCAATAAAAATAGAATTCATACACCATACAAGAAGATAGGTAAGTGTGTAAATGCTTGATCGATTGGGTATAACACTCCATAGAAAGCATACTCACATTCACATGCTGTTAGAAGAATTAAATGATGCTAATGTTCCAAAAATGTTAATACTAACCATATCTAATCCAATAGCAAAAACAAATCAGCCAACTTCGTTCACTATTTTGCTCATGTTCACACCAATCCTTCAATTGTCTGCACAATGACAAATCCACAGAGGGTTTGTGGAGTGTATCGAACAGCAAACGAAAACTACATGGCTCTTCAATGGAAGGTTATATAGTAAATTATACTAACTAAGAAATGTAGTATGGATTTTTTCTCTGACCAACCTGTGGTGTGGCAATGGCATTATACTTCAGAAGCATAGATTAAATAGTCATAAGGTAGTTTGCTACAAATAAGCAATGTACTGCCATGGAATTCACTTGACATACCATCCAATGTCAAAGCTTATATCGTCATACAACTAAGAGGTCTACATTCCTATATTATCAGCAAAATAAAATTACAGATGGTTATATAGAATTCAATGAAAAAGAAATCATAAAAGCAATGGGAACAGTACACTGAAAATAAAAACATTATAGAAAAATGTAAAAAAATTTATAATATGAATTTCCCATAGTAACATGGTCTATATTTTGTTTCATAGTGGCTAAAATACCAAGTAACATGAAATAGCAAAAAATCAAGAGCAAAAGATTGATAAACTTCCTATTAAGTCTCAACGGTGAACTTATGACTAACATGAAAAAGCAAGAATGGAGGAAATTTAGGATGATAAGAGTGGCTACCTTAAAAGGCCAAAATGACCAGCTATGGTCGTGGAATCATTGGTTGGAGTTTCTCGACAGAAGATCTGAAGCTCTTGGGAGAAAATCTGGGGAAAAAAAGAATGTTCTGGTTATCAGTTAAATGAATAATAAAACAAAGGAAGAAACAAAAAAGATAAAAGATAGGTTTCATGGCAACCTTCCCGTAATAGAGTGGTTAAACATAATGAATCTCGCAATGGAGAACATTCAAAGACCTTGAATTTCATCATTTGGAGAACATGCGCATGTACAGAGAAGTCGATACACGAAGAGATGTTGATAAAGCTTTCCCAAATAAGGAATTGGGTATGTCAGAATTGTAAAGGAATAGGGAGATTAATACATGAGAGAGGGAAGAGAAAAAAAAAACACAGGCATGTGTTGTGGAAATTATCTGATGCGGGAAAGAACAGAGGCACTACAGTAGTGTAAGCTATTTACTATTTGTATCATTTGAAATTCTCTGATATATTACCACACATTGCCGTGTCAGAAAGTTTTGACAAATCGAACAAAAAAGCATACAAAAACATAGGCATATAGATATAGACGTAGAACAATTTGTGATTAAAAAATAGAAAGAGTGAGGAAAGCTTGAAAAAGAATTCTGAATTGTAAAATCAGTAGGCAGGTAGCTCATCCTCACCTCATACACTTGTGGATTTGAACAAAAAAAAAATCAATTAACCAAATTTTCAAAATAGTATAGCTGTGTAAAAGCAGTGAGTAAGGTGGCTATTACTACAGAAAAAACACGTGACTCACTTACACATGTAAACCAAAAAAATAATAATTTAAACAAAACTTCCAAACAGTACAACACAATAAACAAAAAAGTGAGAGAAACATGTATTTGTTGCAATATAGATAAGTTATTTATAATAAACTAAAATATGAAAGTATCTCAACCATATATTTGTATTTCAGCAACACATCTGCGTGATAGTCGTAAGCCATTATATCATTTTGTTTATCCTTCAATCCAAATACACAGTTCTCATTGGGAATAATTAAATTTTAATATATTTAGCAATTAACTCAGGCATGATTCTAGTACGCATTAACTCAGGCAGATATCAAGCAAAAAACAAAGTAGTATATCTATAAACCCTGATTATTTCGGGTATTTGTCAAGTGATTTTCCTGTTCCATTACCTTGACATTGCGTACAAATGATTGGGAACCCAGCACATCGAAATTCAAGAAGACAAAATTTTTCTTCACACATTGTCAGTTTATATGGCTTTCAATATAGTTAATAACACTGTTTAGGGCTTTCAATATTCCCCTGTTTCCCCAGTCCGTAGCGCCCCTCCCCCAGTCCGTAGCAATGTAGTTAATAACACTGTCCTTTATTCGACAGCACTGATCTTTATTCGACAGAAGTGATCTTTATTCGACAAATCTGATCTTCATTTGACAGAACTTGGCTTTTAGCCATTCTTGTCAAATAATGTTCTCCTGTCAGCATTGGTTATGTCAAATTGTAATTTGGCCATTTTCACCACGCACCATTCGCTGTCATGTCATGTTTTGTCAAAAAGTAACCTCACATTTACACACGATGCATTTTCTCTATCGAATCTAAAATTTAGATTTATCACCTAACAGATGTCCCCCAAAGTTTTGGCTTTCGACAGCTTCTGCAGATAGACAAAATTTCATAACATAACTCAATTTTCAACAAAATATTCAAAGTGATTTCTGTGAACTAAGAAGTAAAGTCAAGACGCTTAGTACCAAAATACAATCTCTGGAGCCTGACTACCAGTCCACTCTAGTTGACAGAGAATCACTATAAACTTCTTGTGAAGCTTTAAGTAAGATGAGACCTTGAAATATATGGAGTATCTGTCGGTTTAGCCTACCCGACAAACATTTGTGTTTTCTTTGACTAAAGATTATGTCGACAATATAACTTGTAATTGCCAAGTATCTTGACGAAACAAAGAAATTTTTCTTATTTATTCCCTGCCAATCTTTATTCACATATTGTCGATTTATATGGCTTTCAATATTTGCCATTTGTAGATTTAATCCTTAAAACAGATTTAATGTCGACAACTGCATCAGCATTTCATGAAAACACTTGAGTAAATTTAAATGGTCTTTAATTCCATCCGGCTTTAACAGCCAACGACTATCCGACAAACATTAAAAATTTGGTCGGCTTTTGTAACATCAAACAAATATATTTTTTTATTAACATAATTCATTTTATCCTTATTTCTTCTAGGCTATAGAGTCTGACAAACATAAGGAGGACCATTTTTCAACTCAACAAGGTTGACCTCAAATTCGTCAGGACTTGTAAGTTATTCGTCGGATTATTCTAATCCGACAAGGTTGATTTTCTCTCTTTTAAGAAATTCCTTTGACTTTGCAAGTTTTCAATCTTAAATTGCTCAATTTATCCTGCCTTTGCCCCATTATATGGGAACATGTGCCTAATGTGGAAAGTAAAATAAGAATAAGAGTAAGATTAGCAATGTAGTTAATAACACTGTTCTTCATTCGACAGAAGTAATCTTCATTCGACAAATTTGATCTTCATTCGACAGAACTTGGCTTTTAGCCATTCTTGTCAAATAATGTTCTCCTGTCAGCATTGGTTCGGGCAAATTGTAACTTGGCCATTTTCATCGTAAGTCCCATCATGTCTGACATCTTGCATCATTCTTTGTCATGTCATGTTTTTTCAAAAGGTAACCTCGCATTTGTACACTTGAGGCATTTTCTCTGTCGAATTCGAAATTAAGATGTATCACCTAACAGATGCCCCCAAAGTTTTGGCTTTCGACATCTTGTGGAGATGGACAAAATTTTATAACAGATAAGTCAATTTTCAACAAAAGAATCAAAGTGATTTATGTGAAGTAAGAAGTAAAGTCAAGGCCCTTAGTACCAAAATACAACCTCTGGAGCCTGGCTACCAGCCCACTCTAGCTGACAGAGAATCACTATAAACTTCTTGTGAAGCTCTAAGGAAGATGCAACCTTGAAGTATATGTAGTATCTGTCAGTTTAGCCTACCCGATAAACATTTGTGTATTCTGTTGACTTAAGGTTATCTCGACAATATAACTCACAATTTCCAAGTATCTTGACGGAACAAAGAAATTTTTCTTATTTATTCCCTCGCAATTGTTACTTCACACATTGTCGGATTATATGGCTCTCAATATTTGTCATTTGTAGATTTAATCCTTAAACCAGATTTAATGTCGACAACTACATCAACATTTCATGAAAACACATGAGTAAATTTAAATGGTCTTTAATTCCATCCGGCTTTAAAAGCCTATGACTATCCGACAAACATTAAAAATTTGGTCGATTTTTGTAACATCAAACAAATATATTCTTCTATTAACATAATTCATTTTCTCCTTATTTCTTCTAGGCTATACAGCCTGAAAAACATGAGGAGGACCATTTTTCAACTCAGCAAGGTTTACCTCAAATTCGTCAGGACTTGTAACTTATTCATCGGATTATTCTAATTCGACAGGGTTAATTTTCTCTCTTTTAAGAAATTCCTTTGGCTTTGCAAGTTTTCAGTCTTAAATTACTCAATTTATCCTGCCTTTGCCCCATTATAGGGGAACATGTGCCTGATGTGGAAAGTAAAATAAGAATAAGAGTAATATTAGCAATGTAGTTAATAACACTGTTCTTCATTCGATAGAAGTAATCTTCATTCGACAAATTTGATCTTCATTCGACAGAAGTTGACTTTTAGCCATTCTTGTCAAATAATGTTCTCTTGTCAGCATTGGTTCTGCCAAATTGTAACTTGGTCATTTTCATCGCAAGTCCCATCATGTCTGACATTTTTCATCATTCTCTGTCATGTCATGTTTTGTCAAAAGGTAACCTCGTATTTGTACACTTGAGATATTTTCTCTGTCGAATTCAAAATTAAGATTTATCACCTAACAGATGCCCCCCAAAGTTTTGGCTTTGGACATCTTGTGGAGATGGACAAAATTTTATAACAGATAAGTCAATTTTCAACAAAAGATTCAAAGTGATTTATGTGAACTAAGAAGTAAAGTCAAGGCCCTTAGTACCAAAATACAACCTGTGGAGCCTGCCTACCAGCCCACTCTAACTAACAGAGAATCACTATAAACTTCTTGTGAAGCTTTATAGAAGATGCAGCCTTGAAGTATATGTAGTATCTGTCGGTTTAGCCTACCCGACAAACATTTGTGTTTTCTGTTGACTTAAGGTTATCTCGACAATATAACTCGCAATTGCCAAGTATCTTGATGGAACAAAGAAATTTCCCGTATTTATTCCCTGGCAATCGTTACTTCACACATTGTCGGATTATATGGCTTTCAATATTTGCCATTTGTAGATTTAATCCTTAAACCAGATTTAATGTCGACAACTGCATCAGCATTTCATGAAAACACTTAGGTAAATTTAAATGGTTTTTAATTCCATCCGGCTTTAACAGCCTACGACTATTCGACAAACATTAAAAATTTGGTCGACTTTTGTAACATCAAACAAATATATTTTTCTATTAACATAATTCATTTTATTCTTATTTCTTCAAGGTTATAGAGTCTGACAAACATAAGGAGGACCATTTTTCAACTCAGCAAGGTTGACCTCAAATTCGTCAAGACTTGTAACTTATTCGTCGGATTATTCTAATCCGATAGGGTTGATTGTCTCTCTTTTAAGAAATTCCTTTGGCTTTGCAAGTTTTCAGTCTTAAATTGCTCAATTTATCCTGCATTTGCCCTATTATATGGGAACATGTGCCTAATGTGGAAAGTAAAATAAGAATAAGAGTAAGATTAGCAATGTAGTTAATAACACTGTTCTTCATTCGACAGAAGTAATCTTCATTTGACAAATTTGATCTTCATTCGACAGAACTTGGCTTTTAGCCATTCTTGTCAAATAATGTTCTCCTGTCAGCATTGGTTCTGCCAAATTGTAACTTGGCCATTTTCATCGCAAGTTCCATCATGTCTGACATCTTTCATCATTCTCTGTCATGGCATACTTTGTCGAAAGGTAACCTCGCATTTGCACACTTGAGGCATTTTCTCTGTCGAATTCGAAATTAAGATTTATCACCTAAAAGATGCCCCCCAAAGTTTTGGCTTTCGACATCTTGTGGAGATGGACAAAATTTTATAAAAGATAAGTCAATTTTCAACAAAAGAATCAAAGTGATTTATTTGAACTAAGAAGTAAAGTCAAGGCCCTTAGTACCAAAATACAACCTCTGGAGCCTGGCTACCAGCCCACTGTAACTGACAGAGAATCACTATAAACTTCTTGTGAAGCTCTAGGGAAGATGCAACCTTGAAGTATATGTAGTATCTGTCGGTTTAGCCTACCCGACAAACATTTGTGTTTTCTGTTGACTTAAGGTTATCTCGACAATATAACTCACAATTTTTAAGTATCTTGACGGAACAAAGAAATTTCCCTTATTTATTCCCTGGCAATCGTTACTTCACACATTGTCGGATTATATGGCTTTCAATATTTGCCATTTGTAGATTTAATCCTTAAACCAGATTTAATGTCGACAACTGCATCAGCATTTCATGAAAACACTTGAGTAAATTTAAATGGTCTTTAATTCCATCCGGCTTTAAAAGCCTACGACTATCCGACAAACATAAAAAATTTGGTCGACTTTGTGAATGCTTATGTCTTGAAGCATATCAAATGGGTTTTTGATGATAACAAAGGCCAAAGTGAAGTTCAAGTGCAAAAGAGAAGATCAAGCGCAAAA
Organism: Ormosia semicastrata; assembly: GCA_029884595.1. Taxonomy (NCBI): domain Eukaryota; kingdom Viridiplantae; phylum Streptophyta; class Magnoliopsida; order Fabales; family Fabaceae; genus Ormosia; species Ormosia semicastrata. The sequence goes on from JAQQTO010000055.1 coordinate 33,535,180, forward strand.
TGAAAAATCAAGATCAAAGAAAGAAGTCAAGAGGTTCATTTAGTTATAAGACTTAGAACATTAATGTTAAATGCTCTCAAGATTTCTCAAATGGTTTTTCAATATATGATTTCAAAATAAGTGGGAAATTTCAAAGTTAAACATGGCTTTCAATAAAACTTGAGTTTCAATCTTAAATCTAACACTCTTAAAAGGATTCATGTTTAATCAAGTGTCTTGAGGTGTTAGAAATGATTTACAAGCTTTATTGGACTTGAAAAATGTGTTCAATGGCCAATGTAATCGATTACATGAGTAATGTAATCGATTACAAGCAAGTCAGAGGCCATGTAATCGATTACATAATATATGTAATCGATTACATCAAGCCCAGAAAGGCAAGAACACGCTCAAAGAGTCATGTAATCGATTACATGGATATTGTAATCGATTACACAGCAAGTCAGAAGTCATATAATCGATTACATGGATATTGTAATCGATTACACGATAGTCGAAGTCATGTAATCGATTACGGATATTGTAATCGACACACAACAAGAAGTCATGTAATCGATTACACCAAGAATGTAATCGATTACACAGAGCCCAGAAAGTCAAGAACACGTTGGAACAACATATGTAATCGATTACATAAGTTGAGTAATCGATTACAAGAATCCTGACAACGTCCAACGGCTATTTTTAATGCATTAAATGCATGCCCAAACCACCCCAACGACTCTATTAATTGAGAAACTTATAAATACCAAAGTTGGGTCTTAATTTGAGGTTGACCTTGAACCAAAAACTGATTACCAATACGTCCAAATGTGAATCAATCCTCAAATCATTTTCTTGCTCTGTTTTCTATCAAAAACGTGAAAAATCTTTGAGAGCATATTAAGAGCTTCAATTTGTATTTATCTACTCTTTAAGAGAGTTTCTATCTTCTATACTTTGTGTAATCTGAAAAAGAGAGGGTGAGGTATCCTTCTAGAGTAAAGGGTGAGGTATCCCTTAGAGAGTGAGGTATCTCTCAAAGTTAGAAAATGGTGAGGTATCCCTTGAGGGTGAGGCATCCCTCAAAAGGTTGTAAAGGGTGAGGCATCCCTATTTTTGAGGCTCAAAGCACAAAGGTGAGGTATCCCAAGGTGTTGGTGAGTGCTCTATTGTGTAAAGGTTTTCAAGCACCCGTTCAAGCTTGAAGTTTAGTAAAAAATCTCGAGTGGTTCGCTTGAGGACTGGACGTAGGTCACAAGGGGTGGCTGAATCAGGATAAATCCTTGTGTTTGATTCTCTCAACCCTATCTCTTTACATTTGTGCATTTACTTTATATGCTTGCTTGAATATTATTCATCTTGGTTTATTTAATTTATGAGTGAAGTATTCAATCTCATTTATCTATTCATTTCAATTATCTAATAGCTTCAACGAAAATTGTTTAACAAACGTTTTACTAAAGATTTGCGAAAATATTTCATAAACTCAATTCACCCCCCTCTTGAGTTAGAGGCCACTTGGCTAACAAGTGGTATCAGAGCTAGGCTCTTGTGTAAAGGGCTTAGCAGCTTCAAGAGAAAGTGATGGCCTCCTTAAAAGAGTTTTCAGAAAGTTCTTCTATCTATAGACCTCATTTTTTCAATGGGGATAGGTATGCTTATTGGAAAGAAAGAATGAAAATTTTTATTGAAGCTATTGATTTAGATGTATGGGATGCTATTGAAAATGGTCCTTTTATCCCCACAAAAGATGTTAATGGTGTAAGGGTTAATACACCAAGAAGTGAATGGACCAATGATGATAAGAAAAAGATCCAATATAATTTGAGTGCCAAAAACATCATTACCACATCCTTGGGGTATGATGAATTCTTTAGAGTCTCAAATTGTAAATCTGCCTAAGAAATGTGGGACACTTTAGAAGTGACCTATGAGGGTACTAGTGAAGTGAAAAGATCAAGGATCAATACTCTCACTCATGAGTATGAGCTTTTTAGAATGAATCAAAATGAAAGCATTCAAGAAATGAAAAAACGTTTTACACATATTGTAAATCATCTTGCTTCATTGGGAAAGACTTTTCCTAATGAAGATCTTATTAACAAAGTGTTGAGATGTTTGAGCAAGCATTGGCAACCTAAAGTGACGGCTATTGCGGAGTCAAGAAATCTCTCAACCATGACCTTAGCCACACTTTTTGGCAAGCTCCAAGAACATGAATTGGAGTTGAATAGACTCAAATAAAATGAAGAAGTTAACAACAAAAAGAAGGGAATTGCTCTCAAAGCCACTTCCTCCATGGTGAATGAAGATGATAAAGATGAAGAGGATGACTTGGAAATAGATGAGGAGAATCTTGCTCTACTAGTCAAAAAATTTGAAAGATTTTTTAAGAAGAATAGAGTTTATGGAAGACCTCTCTTTCCCCAAAAGAATGTCTATCACAAAGGGGAAGGAATCTCATCCACTCCAAAATGCTATGAATGTGGAGAGTTAGGTCACATGAAGATGGAGTGCCCGATTTATCAAAGTAAAGTGGAAAAATACCACCAAAAATTCTCAAGGGAGAAGAAAGAAAGAAGAGCCTACATAGCTTGGAATGATAATGACATGGACTCAACCGATAGCTCGGATAATGAGAAAGCCAATCTATGTTTCATGGCTAGAGGAGAAGAGGAAGATGAAAATGATATAGAGGTAACATCTTCAAATTCTGAATCAAACTCTTCCCCTTCCTATGATGAATTGCAAGATGCTTTTGAAGAATTACATAATGAATCTATAAGACTTGCAAAACTTGTTTCATCTTCCAAGAAATCAATTTCCTCTTTTGAAAACAAGATATCTATGTTAAATAAGGAAATTGAGGAACTTAAATTAGAAAATGAAACTCTTGGGTTGATTGATGCAAACTCTTCATACATGATATGTTTATCTCTTGATAATGCATCTACACCCTCATCTTGTTCATCATGTAAAGCATTTGAAATTGAGATTGAGGACTTGAAAAACACTCTTTCAAAATTTACCTATAGAAGAGATAATTTGAACATTTTGCTTGGAAACCAAAGATGTGTTTTTCAAAAGGCTGGTTTGGGGTATAATCCCAATAAACAACAAAAGTTTCTCAAGAACTTCTTTGTTTCATCAAGTACATCAAATAGTCCCTTTATTAAATGCTTTCATTGTGGTAGGAAAGGGCATAGTGCATCAAATTGCAATATAAGGAAGAATATCAATAATAAGCTAGGAACTAAATTGGTTTGGGTTCCCAAAGGCACTTTACCAAAAACTAACACACAAGGACCCAAGAAAATTTGGGTACCAAAAGTCACAAATTGAAGTGTGTTGTAGGTATGCTTGAAGGCCAAGAACTAACTTTAGATATATTGAAAAGTGGCTGCGCCAAGCACAAAACCAGAAAATACTTCAAGCTATCCTCCCTGTCTCCAAGAAGCTTGAACTTGCATCCTTTGGTTAAGTGTGACTTGCTATATGCTTTACTAGTTTAATATCTTGAATATGTTAAATGAATATATTTTTCATGTGAAATGGCATGTATAATATCAATATATTTGAACTTGTCATAATGGATCAATCATGCATTTAATTCTGCTTTACAACATCTTGGTCTACTGCATAATATGCTTATTTGCTGCATAATGTCACAATCTTCTGCATAATACATCAACTTGATGCATAATATGTTGTTTTACTGCACAAATGTGTTTTGGATCATAATCTGACTGGAATATATGCTTAAATGATGTTTGAAATTGTCTTGGAATATTTTGGAAACTTTTTTTTATTTCAAGTTTGGTCCTTCATGATGCTTTTCTTTTGCTTAATCTTTATCTAATCCCATATTGCTTTTGTATATGACTCTGATTTCTATTGGCATAAATGATAAATACTATCTAAGTTTCTCTTCATATGCATTTGCTATTGGTATCACATCTTGATGTGCTAAACGATTATTCTCTTATATTGATCCTGCTGGGCTGAAATAATTATATCAAATCTGAATGCTTATGTTTTCTTTTTGATAATGCCAAAGGGAGAGAAATTAGTGAAATATATTGCATGTGTACGGGGGAGTTTTGCACTTTCACATATTCTATCTCATGCATACATTACGGGGGAATGTTGCACTTAATTTTCTGATAATCAAATAAATGCATATATTTCTCATTCCGTTGAATGTTTAGTTTGTCATCATCAAAAAGGGGAGAGAATGTGAATGCTTATGTCTTGAAGCATATCAAATGGGTTTTTGATGATAACAAAGGCCAAAGTGAAGTTCAAGTGCAAAAGCGAAGATCAAGCGCAAAAGGAAAAATCAAGATCAAAGAAAGAAGTCAAGAGGTTCATTTAGCTATAAGACTTAGAACATTAATGTTAAATGCTCTCAAGATTTCTCAAATGGTTTTTCAATATATGATTTCAAAATAAGTGGGAAATTTCAAAGTTAAACATGGCTTTCAATAAAACTTGAGTTTCAATCTTAAATCTAACACTCTTAAAAGGATTTATGTTTAATCAAGTGTCTTGAGGTGTTAGAAATGACTTACAAGCTTTATTGGACTTGAAAAATGTGTTCAATGACCAATGTAATCGATTACATGAGCAATGTAATCGATTACAAGCAAGTCAGAGGCCATGTAATCGATTACATAATATATGTAATCGATTACATCAAGCCCAGAAAGGCAAGAACACGTTCAAAGAGTCATGTAATCGATTACATGGATATTGTAATCGATTACACAGCAAGTCAGAAGTCATGTAATCGATTACATGGATATTGTAATCGATTACACAGCAAGTCAGAAGTCATGTAATCGATTACACAGATATTGTAATCGATTACACAGCAAGTCAGAAGTCATGTAATCGATTACACCAAGAATGTAATCGATTACACAGAGCCCAGAAAGTCAAGAACACGTTGGAACAACATATGTAATCAATTACATAAGTTGAGTAATCAATTACAAGAATCCTGACAATGTCCAACGGCTATTTTTAATGCATTAAATGATGCCCAAACCACCCCAACGGCTCTATTAATTGAGAAACTTATAAATACCAAAGTTGGGTCTTAATTTGAGGTTGACCTTGAACCAAAAACTGATTACCAATACGTCCAAATGTGAATCAATCCTCAAATCATTTTCTTGCTCTGTTTTCTGTCAAAAACGTGAAAAATCTTTGAGAGCATATTAAGAGCTTCAATTTGTATTTATCTACTCTTTAAGAGAGTTTCTATCTTCTATACTTTGTGTAATCTGAAAAAGAGAGGGTGAGGTATCCCTCTAGAGTAAAAGGTGAGGTATCCCTTAGAGAGTGAGGTATCTCTCAAAGTTAGAAAAGGGTGAGGTATCCCTTGAGGGTGAGGCATCCCTCAAAAGGTTGTAAAGGTATCCCAAGGTGTTAGTGAGTGCTCTATTGTGTAAAGGTTTTCAAGCACCCGTTCAAGCTTGAAGTTTAGTGAAAAATCTCGAGTGGTTCGCTTGAGGACTGGATGTAGGTCTCAAGGGGTGGCTGGACCAGGATAAATCCTTGTGTTTGATTCTCTCAACCCTATCTCTTTACATTTGTGCATTTACTTTATATGCTTACTTGAATATTATTCATCTTGGTTTATTTAATTTGTGAGTGAAGTATTCAATCTCATTTATCTATTCATTTCAATTATCCAATAGCTTCAACGGAAATTGTTTAACAAACATTTTACTAAAGATTTGCGAAAATATTTCATAAACTCAATTCACCCCCCTCTTGAGTTAGAGGCCACTTGGCTAACAGGCTTTTGTAACATCAAACAAATATATTCTTCTATTAACATAATTCATTTTCTCCTTATTTCTTCTAGGCTATAGAGCCTGACAAACATGAGGACGACCATTTTTCAACTCAGCAAGGTTTACCTCAAATTCGTCAGGACTTGTAACTTATTCATCGGATTATTCTAATCCGACAGGGTTGGTTTTCTCTCTTTTAAGAAATTCCTTTGGCTTTGCAAATTTTCAGTCTTAAATTGCTCAATTTATGCTGTCTTTGCCCCATTATAAGGGAACATGTGCCTTATGTGGAAAGTAAAATAAGAATAAGAGTAAGATTAGCAATGTAGTTAATAACACTATTCTTCATTCGACAGAAGTAATCTTCATTCGACAGAACTTAGCTTTTAGCCATTCTTGTCAAATAATGTTCTCCTGTCAGCATTGGTTCTGTCAAATTGTAACTTGGCCATTTTCATCACAAGTCCCATTATGTCTGACATCTTTCATCATTCTCTGTCATGTCATGTTTTGTCAGAAAGTAACCTCACATTTACCCACGAGGCATTTTCTTTATCGAATCCAAAATAAAGATTTATCACCTAACAGATGCCCCCCCAAAGTTTTGGCTTTCGACAGCTTCTGTAACATCAGGCTTTAGAAGCCCACGACTATCCGACAGACATCAAAAATTTGGTCGGCTTTTGTAACATTAAACAAATATATTCCAAAATACAAAATAAGTTACAGTATTGTTTTGAACAAACTGCTGATTCATTATAAACCATTTTTGTTACATACATTCACCATCATTACAAAGTGATAGTATTGATCATGTCCAAAATACATAATAAGTGAATCTTTGATTGTTTCCCTAATTCCTCTAACCATGTACAATTCACCCACAAAAAGTTCCAAAAGCCCAAAAAAGGAATATATGATACGTGCAAGCATCCAATAACCAGTCGTAATCTACACCCTAGTAGTTACTATTACATGCTGGATCAAAAGAAGAGACCAAAATAAACCTTGCAACATCCCAAGACCAGCTGTTAACATATACCCCAAAGTAGAAATCAATCTTTCTCAATCTTGACAGCCTTCAATGGAGGACCACCGTTGTCATCTTTGTTTGCCCCAACGATGTCATAAAGTCTCCTTTTAGCAGGAGTTGCCGTAGCCCCAGACCATCTACTTTTAGATGTGAATGGAGGAGGGCTCACAATTATTTGAGAAGTGAATGGCTGCACAAATAAGTTCAAAACAGTTCTATCGATCATAATATTTGGAAAAAACATAAGAATATATTCAAATTTTTTAATGATCTTCATATTAAAAATAAGCATTGTAAATTAATAGTGTAACAAACATTAATGTCAGCCAAAACTGAGAATTTAATTATACCTTGCTATGTATGATTTCAACTTCTGGGTCATCATCTCCAAGGTTTGTAATGTTTGGAAAAGGTGGACTGAAAACAGACTTCAAACAAACGAAGAAACCTATGTTAGACAATGGGTATGTAAGAAAAAAAAAATTAGAGATATATACCTTTGTAGAGGTGTTGTCGGCACCCTCAAGCATGAACATACTCAAGATATGTTCATCATGACATAGCCTCCTAACACAGAATGAGCCATCATAATTAGAAGATGATGATGATTTTGTCTGGACCTTAAAAAGCAGTTTCTGACCAACCAAATTATAAATAATTTGTGGCAAATGACGAACACCTCCCAACTGTAAAAACAAACATGGATGATTCCAAAAAAATCAAAAAAACAAATCATGTTCAAACATCAGAAACGGAGGCAAGTGAAATGCATTATAAATCTAATTATATTAAAACATATTAACAACTACAACTGAACCTTTGAAGTTAAAATACTACCTTGTTACACTCAGCTAACAATTGAGCACAATATGTTTTCAGCAAACTTTGTGCATCACGATCAAACACCACAAAAACAGCAGTACCAGTCCCATCAGAAACTTGTAGCTTTATACGATACCTTTGTGTATAGAAAAAAAGAATACGTCCTTTTAAATACCATTGGAATTGCAAAAGTAAATTAGAAAACCAATCACATAACCAACAAAAGGAGATGTACCTTGGAGTTACAGACACCACATGACAAAGGCATACATCACAATAGTATATGCCAGAGTCTGGACAAACAGACCTTTGGCATTTGCAGGCACTATACCACCAATCAACATCATCCACAATTGACAAAATAGTTGTCAAAACTATGAACAGTCCATCCTTCCAATAAGAATCAAATAAGAAGTTTTTTTTAGTGTAAGTGGAAAATGAATATGACATTTTGTAATACCCAAGAAACAAAATGAGAAGGAGAAAAAGTCAAAGTTAAAGTGATATTCATAATACACAAAAAGCACAAGGAGTTGAACAACAGAAACAGTCTAATGTAATATGGATCAATAACAAATGGATGAACATAGGTACAGAACCATTTCACTTAACCACACAATTATGCAGATTCAGCCAATGTGTATGTCAAAAGACCAATTATATTTGAGAATATGCAGGTTGCAAATAGTTATGCTCTAACAACAATCAGTAACTTGAGAAAGGTACTCCAAAAAAAAAAATAGGATCACCGACAAACCTTTTTGGTCTCAGTGATCTGATCTATGGACATCTTTTCATGAACCTTCATAAAATCATCTTCCATGGAAGTTAGTTGGACATCAGGAATGACAGCTAATGTTTGAGAGCCGGTTGGGCTATCCTCAATTAGCCTAATTTTAAAATAACTAAACATACATAAGGAAAGTGGAACGGTTAACAAAAATAAATAACTACATAGTTAGTATGAATATACAATAAATTTATATACCATAACTAAAAACACAAAAAGTACCTCTGTCTAAAAGCCACAACCTCAGCAATATGAGGGTTGAACATGATTTTGGAGGCATGCATAACGGTTTGGATAACGATTTTACCTGAGCAGAAAAGGTGGATTAAGTAGCTAAAAACAACATGAACTGAATGAACAAAATAAAGAAAAAAAGGAAAGAAACAAGGCAACAGGAACAGGCTCAAAGGTCAAAAAAAAAAGGAAAATGATCATCTTACCGCTAACAGTAACTACACCTATTTTAACACCCACTTACCATGTCAGCTTTTGTTTTAAAAACAAAGGAGAAATATGTCTTTCTCATGCATTTTTCTCGTCGAATGAAGATTCTATCGAATGAATATCAATTCTGTTGAATGAAGATCAGTTATGTCGAGTGATGCATAAAACTGTCAAATATGCTAGAAGATCATTTCTGTCGAATGATGTATAAAGCTGTCGAAGATATGGTGACGTCCAAAAATATGGTGTGGAATTAGGTGTGGCACTGTACGCGGTAAGAATATCGCGACTGAACCATATCTTCGACAGTTTTATACATCATTCGACAGAACTGATATTGTAGCATATTCGACATCTTTATGCATCATTCGACAGAACTGATTTTCATTCGACAGAATTGGTCTTCATTTGACACTAACATCAAATTTCTAAAAAAAGTAAAATACATATCATTACCTCTGAAAAGCTTCACTTTGGCAAGATGTATAACAATCACAGGAAGGTCAGCATTGTCTTCTGCTAGAAATGCAGTCAGTTGATCCACATATTCAGCAAACAAAGCACACTCAAGCTTGACACTGTGAAAAGGAATGAAACATTTAATTCACAATTGAAAAATAAATAAGGAATTAGTCGAAAAATGTACACAGAAGGATTGAATTTTGAAAAGCATGTGGAACGCAATGTATTAGGAAAATGGAGCACCCACTTGCAGTCGGAAAGCTCTATGACAACCATCTTGGTTGGCTTTCCATCTCGCTCATATTCCTTTTGGCTAGAAGTGCCCACCAACAGACCCATGACATCTGCGTAGAGCAGAATATATGAGCAAACAAACAAATTTGAAATAAAAAAATAACAAAATAGAACAATAAAATAAAAAGGTTCAAAGAAGTTAGAGTTCGACCAATAAGGAAATCAGAATCTCCTTCATTTCGTAATACATCACCGAATGGTACAAATGATAACCCATATTGTCGAGTAATAACAGAATCTGAAGGAGCAACCGTGGTCCTAAACTGAAAAATTAGTTGAAATTCATGGCTTGTCACACGGTAAGCTCCAAGATTTGGAATCACAGTGAAGTAACACATCTTATAAACACTGCCCTCTGTAAGGACATTGAGAAACTTGTAGACCAAAGTTTTCCTCACACTTGCCTGAATCTTACCACCCTAACAACACAACCATAGAGGGAAAGATAAAGAATGTTAGAAGAAGAAATTAAATGTAGTACAGAATGAATAATTGAAGAAAATTAATGTAGATATGATTTTCTTACAAACTCATCTAACAGCGGCATCTCAATGGAGTTTGGTAGTTTGGAGTTGTTGAAGGAAGGCACCATCCAAAGCCTCATAATCATCACCCTAAACCTCCAAGCCTCTCTTTCTGGAACAACTTTGCTCAAGGCATCAGATGGTGGAGCCATAGGAAATAGATTATAGCACCCAATCAAAGATCAGAAATTAGTACACAATAAGGGCAATACAGCGAAATGAGTAACTGGAAAAGATTGAAGGTTAGTTTCTGTCACAATGGGAAAATGCAATATAAACCCTATAAATAAGGACTAGCTGGGTCAGAATTCAAATTTGAAATTTGTAATAATAGGCGGGAGTAAATTAGGAGCAGAGAAGGTCATGATAACCTGCTAGAGTGAGTGTATTAGATTATGATTGTTAACCATAGCAACAATGATGCTCCTGCTTTCCACACGCACATGCCACCATCGGAGAAGTCCCCTTGTTTCGCTGATTTGGGGATACGAACCCTCTGCTGCAAAAAAGATCCACCATGAAAACTTGTGATTTAAGGATAAAATGTTGAACTAAAACATGATGATAGACGAAGCGCAGTTTTTCTCTGACGTTAGATGTGTACTGCACCAAGCGCAGTTTTTCTCTGAACCAAGCCAGATTTGTCAGAACAGAAGATTGATGGGCATAGACGAAGAAAGCTGCGTCGGTAGAGACACAGCCAAAAGAAGAAAGGAAAAGTTGACATATGAAAGAAGAAAGAAGAAAAGACAGTTGCAGTGTCAGTAATGTAATGAAGAAGTGACGAAACCAATGACAAATGGCGTCGAATTACCAAACCGCCCTCATTTTTATGAATAGCATGTGTTAACCAATCAGAAAGTAAGGGAGAATACGTAAATAAATAAAATTTGTATTAAAGAAAATAATTTTGAACAAACCCATAATGAAAAAAACTTGTTAATTTTAACAAATTACAATAGTAGATAAACGAAAAATTCCAGAATGCAACACCTGGAAATGAATAGTAAACAAACAGTAAAAACAAAGGGTTCCTATTTGTATCGTTTATCGATTATATTTTAAGAATATACAATAATTTTTTCTGCCACGTAAGCCAATTCACATTGATGAATTGAATTTGTTATTAAAACTTGGGTAAACATCTTACTCCATTAAATAATAGTTCTTTTTGAACAAACTCCCTCGTTTTTTTCTTTTTTTATCACTTAACTGCATGTACCTTGGTTTTAAGTAAAAACGTCAAGTCAAAAGCAGTTAATCTTCAAATACTTGAAAACAAACTTTAAAAGTAGGATGAAGATTTTTTAATTTTTTTAAGTGATTAATTATAAGAGAGAAAAATATATAAAATTATAAAAAAATCTCACAAGTTTTAATTGAGTCTCGTTAATAATTTTTTTATATTTTTTTTTTATAATTGATTACTTAAGAAAAAAAATATTGAGAAGATTATGATCCTTAAAAAAGTTAAGTGATAAAAGAAGTTAAGTAATAAAAAAATATGAGAAATGGCTATACTTTATGGAGGTAAAATGTATTTGATTCGTAAAATTTTTCATTCTATGAAACGTATATACCTCCAACTTATTATCACGACAACAATGTTTAATTTTTCAGAAGATTTGATGTTATATATATTTTGGAGCGGCCTGCATCTATCACAATGGGAAAGAAAAGAAATCATGTGAAAACTTTTTTTTTTCGTCTTACTTCTCAATCATTAAATGGTTTTCTTTGTTGACTAAAACTAAAAGCATTGATAATTGTTTAATTTTTATATTTTTATAAAAAATTATATTTAATTTTAAAGATTTTGTAATATTATTGATTTATTTATTTAAAAATTATTAATTTAATTTTTATAATAAATTTTAAAATTAAATTTATTAGACATATGACTTTTTTGTTAGTATTGTTGCACACGGTTGTGAATGAAAGAGAGGCAGGACTGATGGTTTAATTGTTATATGTTATAAATTGTGTGGGTCCTTAATCCATTGAAGTACTGTAAAACCCACGGTCACCGAAGCCAAACAAGTGAGAGATGATGAAATAGAAGTGTAGGAAATAAGAAATAGGAGGACGCTAGACTCGGTAGAAGTAAAGTCAAGTCAATATAATGGAATAAAAGCAAATGTAGACCTTGCATGAATTATAAAATCATGGATAATGTTAAGAGCACATTTTTTTATTATATTTTTTTTAATATATTTTTTTTTTTTATTTTTGAGTTACGTTATATATTAAAATAATATTTAATTTTAATTAATATATAATTAACTCAATTAATATATAATTAATTTTAAGTAATATATAATTAAATTTAAGTATTATTTTAATGTATAAAGTGATTCAATATTTAAAAAAAATATTTTAAAAAATGTGACAGAAAATATGTTTCTAACACTGTTCTAAACTCATTATTGTAAAGTGTGCAGGCTATTCATGAGTAAAGATGTGATTTAGCAAATTTGTAAAGCAGAAACGGTGTGCACAGCAAATTGAGGCCGAACAGCAGACCAGCGAGTGTGCAGTAGTGGAGAAAAATTGGCAGAGAAGGAAGCCTTTGAAGTTGTGTTTAATCTGAGATGATTTTATTGTGTTTTAGTCTTATTATGTTTTGTTAAATTCTTTATATTAAGGGAATGATTAATTATTTTGACATTAGTATATTGAATTGTTGATACTCAATTCTAAAATTTAATACTTATTGATTATATTTTTCTATTAAATTATATGAATAAATTTTTAGATAAATTTAATCGTATTTATAATTTATTTGTATTATGAGTGTTGATAGTAATTATTGAATATCAATTGTGATTTCTTATTAAGAATATATTTGATGATTTAATTTATTATTAGTTAGGAAAAATTTATTATACACTTGATTATTATTTTTAGTGCTTCATTAATAGATATTTTATTATCATATATTTTGTCATTAGATGTTTATAAGATAAATTATTTGATTATAATAATTTAACATAATTAATGTTAAAATTAATCTTGATAAATTCTAAATCTTAATCATCTTACATTTAATTAAAACTAAATTTGTTTATTTACTTTCATTTAACTTGCTATTCATTTTAATTATTTGTTTAATTTTATGTTTGCATGATTTATTTTGTAATTTTTGTGACTAAATTAAGAAAAAAAAATTAATACTTAAAATTTAACTATAAATTTATGTAAGATCAACCTCATACTTACTCAGTTATATAACATAGGTTCCTAGACTCACAAGTATTTTAAGACTTTATAAAAAGTCACAAGAAGCATCAAGGTTTTTTTTTTTTCACGAATTGTTTAGAATATGTGCTTTGTTTTCTCATAGTCACAGTAAACTTTTGGAAGAGTAACTACACTTACAAACATCATAGGTTTTCTGTGCATTGATGATTAATAGAAAAGAATGGTTAATGAAGATGGACAATGGATTATCACGATATAATAACCTAAGCTTAAACTATACATAGGTGGAGTGCAATCTTTCATTCTAGTCCTCCTTAACTAATGGCAGGAGGATAACACTACTCTGCTCAGTAGTCTAATCCATTTTCTTGATAAATCGATCTTGTAATGAACCGCTATGCATGGATGGAATATAATCCATTTGATCATTGACATTCCAGGGAGAACCCACTTTTGGCTTTATTCTGATGCCCCTATTTAAGAAGAGCTTTCTATCAAGGGTGTCTTCCACTCTAATAGATGGTCACGATATAATAAATTATGCTTAAACAATATATAGGTAAAGTGCAAGCTCTCAATCCAGTCCACCTTAACTATGACCTGATTTAGAACTACTGCTACTTATAACACACTCTGCTTAATAGTCTGATCCATTCTCCTGATGAATCGATCTTGCAATGAACCCTTATGCATAGATGGAATATGATCCATCTGATCATATTGACAATTCAGGAAGAACCCTCTTTTTGGCTTTATTCTTGATACCCCCATTTAAGCAAAGCTTTCTCTCAAGGCTGACCAACACTGAATTTTTTGCCCATCCTCCATATTCGTGGCTTTTGATGCCCATATACATGCCTCTTTTTCTTTTTCTCCTCCTTTTATTTTCTCTTTCCATGCCCCCTTTCTCAAAATTTCAACCATTTTATAAGCAGATACCTAAAACCATTGAAAGGGCAACAAAGATGAAGATAAGAACGACAGCCAAACACCACAGGATTATAATCTGAAGGTGCAAATTGCATTGCTTTAGTAAAGGGGTTTTAGACAAATTTCTGTAAAGAAGCATAAATGAAACTTTGTTTCAAAAGCACAAGCATGTAAAGATAGAAAAGAAATGTAATGCACAAGAAAGAATACCCTCATCTGCATATCTTTAAGATCTATACATCTCAATCTCATAGACCCTCCCACTACTATGCACACCAATAAGTAAAAGCCTAAAATAATGTAATGAAAAGTTCAAAGCATAGAAGTACCCAAGCAAATGAGCAACTCAATCTGTTAAAGGGCGTTTTACAATCTATTATTACATACTTGTGCATTGAAATCTTACTTCATCACTTGAAATTACAAAGGTGAAAAAAGAAAAACATGGAGCGCTATATATAATGAATAAGAAATTACCTAATAGGTTCCATCCGTAACAATTTGAACTGGCATGGTGCAGTAAAACATGAAAATCATCAGGAGCACATAATCATCATTCCGTCATTATCATCTCCACTTGGTACTCATGATGAGTGAGTGATGAGGTATAATTATTCATAAGAACATTCTCTGACCTGTGAATGCACAAATTACAAGAACAAAGAAGGAAAAAGATAAAGTGTGATTTGTCAAGAAAGAACCAAAAGCAGTTCCTACTCAACAAGATCCCCTCCATACCACACCCCGTGTGTTTGCATGCGTGCCGCTGTGATACATAGTCGCTATTATCTCGTGGTGTTACTAATGCTAGCTAGCGTGTGTATGCATTGTGCATATGGCCATTAGTTACAAGACCAAGATGCTTGTGAGAATTGATTGAATTTTGACGAATATGTCTAAAGTTTAATGCAACCCTGAAAAAGGAAATGCACCATACAAGATGTAGAAACAATCCAGGAAAAGAAAAAAATTAAGAATAATACTTAGAAAACGGGCGGAGCTGGGGAGTGTTTTTAGGGGGTAAAAAGAACAAATACATCAATGGACTCGCCAAGTTAAAGGTTTTTTTTTTAAATAAAATAAAATACATGTAATATATCACCTTTAGAAATTTATGGAAGGGGCCATAGCCCCCCTCAGTCATAACTACTCTCCGCCCCTGTTGGCTCACATATTCGGAGTGTAAATGTGTAAAAAATTAGGTGAAATTAGCTATAATAAATAATAAAAAACTTTGCATATATGAGGTGATGTATGTATAACTTTGTGTCATTAGCATTATTCAAAAATTAACAAAAGAAAGGTGGAACCTTTGGCAAAAACATGCATTTTTCTGTGATTTTGGTTTTTGAGCCCACAAAAAGAAATGCACCCTTCAAGTGATTCTGAGGTCGAAACAAGCTAGAAAAATGAAAGAGAGAACCTTTGGCAAACAAAAATTTGCATTTTCTGAGATTCTGTATATATGTATGTATTATATGTGTAGCCCACGCTTTGGAGATGAGGCTATGGCTATGAGCAATCAATCACATCTTCTACAAATGAACAAAGCAAAAGCAAAAAAGCAAAGTGGTCTGCTTCATCATCTTTACCTTTAACTTTTGCATACTCTGCTATATGCTCAATGCTTCTTTTTCATCCCCAACCCAGAACACTAGCCTTTAGCAGACTCTGTTCCTGCTTTATACGATGTATAAGAGCCCCAAAATCACAAAGCTCAAAAAAGAAACCATTCTCACTCCATTTTCCACTTTCACAAATTCTCAAACTCATTCACCAACTTCATCAAGACAAAATCTCAAACCAACTCACACAAACAAAAACAGCAGCAACATTACAACAACAGAATCATAGAAAAATGGAGATATTATCTCAAATGTGGTCATTGTTAGGGTTACTCACAGTGCTCCAGAACGTTCTGCCATCACAGCTTCTCTCTCTGCTTCATTCTCTGTATGAATCTCTGCAAGATTTGCTATCTCCTTACTCGTACTTCGAGATTCCAGAGTTCAACGGTTACTGTGGCGTGGACCTCAACGACCTGTACCGCCACGTGCACCTCTACCTAAACTCCGTGAACCACTCCCCCGCCGCCGCGTGCCGCCGCCTCACCCTCTCCCGCTCCCCTTCCTCCAACCGCATATCCTTCGCCGTCGCCCCCAACCACACGGTCCACGACGCCTTCCACGGCCACAGCCTCTCCTGGACCCACCACGTCGACACCGTCCAGGACTCCCTCGACGAGAAGCGTAGCTTCACCCTCCGCCTCCCCAAGCGCCACCGCCACGCGCTCCTCACCCCTTACCTCGCCCACGTCACCTCACGCGCCGAGGAGTTCGAGCGCGTCTCCCGCGAGCGCAGGCTCTTCACCAACAACAACGGATCCGGATCCTTCGAATCGGGTTGGGTCTCGGTCCCCTTCCGCCACCCTTCCACGTTCGAAACCCTAGCACTCGAACCAGAGCTGAAGAAACAAATAAAACAAGACCTCACCGCTTTCGCGAACGGCAAAGAGTTTTATCACCGGGTGGGTCGGGCGTGGAAGAGGGGTTACTTGCTCCACGGCCCGCCCGGGTCGGGTAAATCTAGCCTCATTGCTGCAATGGCGAATTTTCTCTGCTACGACGTGTACGACTTGGAACTCACAAAAGTTTCGGATAACTCTGAACTCAGATCACTATTGATACAAACGACAAACCGTTCCATTATTGTGATTGAGGATATTGATTGCTCGGTGGACATAACGGCTGATAGGATGTTGAAGAAGGCGAATGCAATAATGGCTACGAAGTCGTCGTCGAAAGGGGGAAAGGCCAAAACGGCGTCGTTGAGATGTTCTGGAGAGGAGAGCAGCGGGCGGGTCACGCTTTCGGGGCTCCTGAATTTCACGGACGGGTTGTGGTCGTGTTGTGGAGAAGAGAGGCTGGTGGTGTTTACGACGAACCACAGAGACAGTGTGGATCCCGCGCTCGTACGGTGCGGGCGCATGGACGTGCACGTGAGCCTCGGCACGTGCGGGGTTCACGCGTTTAAGGAGTTGGCGAGGAACTACCTTGGGGTGGAGTCGCACGTGATGTTTGAGACGGTGGAGGGATGCATTAGGAATGGTGGGTCCCTCACGCCGGCGCAGGTGGGGGAGGTTTTGTTGAGGAATAGAGGGGATGCTGACGTGGCGATGAGGGAGGTGGTGTCTGCAATGCAGACCAGGATGCTGGCTGTTGCTGCTGGCGGAGGTGGCGGTGGCGGCGGTGGTGGCGGTGGTGGTGGGTGGGATCAGACGGATAATGAGGAGACTGCTGTCGGGGTGAGGTCGCCGGAGAGTGTGCTGATGATGGGGTCCCCGGAGAATTGGGATTCGTTGAGCGGGAAGAAGAGGAAGGAACATGGGTCAAATAATTGGGAGAAGAAAGTCAATTTTTTTGTGAGGTTAAGGTCGTTGACAAAGTCTGACTCTGGTAGATGAGTCTTTTTCTTTTTCTTTTCTTTTTTTTTTGAGAGAAAAAAAGAACAATTGAATGCAACTGTGTTGAAGTGTGTGGGATTAGTGTTTCATTCGTGTTTAACTCGTCTGTTTTTTTGTTTGCGTTCATGCCTTGTGTCGTTGACAAACCTTGATTCAGGATACCGACCACATTTGCTAAATTAATGAATTTAATGGGTTAAGAACGTTCCATCACATAATGAGCTTAAAAAAATGGCCTAAAGATGAAAACTTAGTAGGCTGTAGCATGGATTAGCCCATATCGACAGAACTATTATTGAGTTGAGCCGTTCAGTTCTTACAATTAATAAGAATTGTATGATCAAATAATTGTTATTTATTCAGCTCAAAAAATAATTATTTATTTAAAATATAAAAAAAAATTAAACATTCAACAAATTGGTGTAAAAAAAAAAAAATTCAGCAGAAAAAACACTTTACACAAAGGTTTTGAAGCGTTGAATGCTTGACGAAAGATAAGTACTTAGTCATTACTCATTCTTTTGGAAACAAATTTCATGTGCCATTAAATGTAGTCAGGAGCTTTAAATTATAATGTCATTACATTTTAAAGTTGTCAATATTGAAAGGAATTTCATACAATTTCTTTTTTTTATTTAAAAAAGTGTAAGATAGTTTGTTTTGTGGATAAATATTTAAGTAGACCTTATTTATTTAATTATGTAGACTAAACTAATTAGTATTTAATAATTTTATAGATCTTTATACTATATAATTATTTTATATTAAAAAAATATATATCACTTGTTGATTAATTTAATTCACACAATTATGTAAACTTTATCTACATAAATATTTCTCCTATTTCGTCTAGTTTATTTTTTAGTATTATTCAATCTGATTCAATAAACTGTCATTCACAAAGAAAAAATGAGTCAGTGTTAGAAGATCAAATAAGTTTAGTTAACACACTACATTAGATGATATTCACTATGATAAGCATTGTGAGTCTACAATAGTGCAGAACGCTAATTATAAGTGATACTAATTTATCTTGATTAAAAAAGTTAAGTCAACTTAATTCAATTAGTTTTAAACTTTTAATATTATTAGACTATTAGTTACACAATTCTTAAATTGATAATTGAAGCTACTAGGATGGACTAATGATGAAAGACGGGGGCAATTTAGAAGAGGCTTCACCACTGCAATTTATTTTTTAAAAAAGAAAAATTAAACTGATACTTGGCTGCAATCATATAAATGTAAGTGCTGAATTTGATTACAAAAAAATTTAAAAGGGAATAGAAGTGATACTTTGTTTTTTTCTGATATGTAAACGGGCCGAAGCATACCTTTATTGTTCTTTTTTTATCTTGGGACATAAGTAACGAAAGCCCATTGCCTTCAATAGAAATACCCATCACTTGTTAGTTGTTACAGGAGATTTTAGCTCGAGCTTTTCGCCTCAAGTGCGGCCCTAGAAACAATGAGGGCTTGAACTTGCTTGACTCCTTGAGGTTGTTTCTTTTATTTAAAATAAAATAATGTTACTCATAATCGATAGCATAAATAGTAAGTATTAAGTAAACTTAGAGACTTTGCAATGTTAGGGAAACAGTCTTAGTATCCAAATAATGATTATTCTCACACTCAATGAATGTGAAAAAATCTTATAAGGTAGAAAGAAATTACTTTTATATAAATTTTTATTTTTATATGCACTTTTTTTAATATTACATTTAAGTAATATTCGAATGTGCATTTTAACAAATTTATCTTTCTAGGTCAAAGTAAGTCATCGAAGTCAGGACTTAGAGATTGCCAAGGATATTCCCTTACAGCCATCCAACATATAGATTTTTTTACAAAATATAAAATATGGCTAGTTTCTTGTTGGTCGTCCAACACACACCGGGGTAGGAACCAAACTGTAATGAAATGAGTCATGACTCATCGCCAACATTCTCCTCCCTTTCATTCTCTGTAAAAAGCTCCTCCAAGCTCAATTCTTCCCTCGTTCTGTGTTGGGAAGCATTGTGCTCCTCTCAAACCCACTGAAAGTTGTGCGTGCTCCCTCTAACCATTCCTCTTTGACTCACCGCGAGAATCGTTCATGGCTTCTGAAACTCAGATTCATAACGCTTCAACTTGGTTGTGGGTCGAGCCAACAGCAAGCATGGAATGGACAGAGAGCAACGACCAGCAAGCGATAGAAGAAGCTTAGAACGGTGGTGGCTCGGTGGGCAGAAGCTTAGCTCATTCGAATGGCAGAGAGAGGAAGACTTCACTAGAGGTTTGTGAGTCTTAGGGTTGTAGATTTGTGAATTTTGATTTGTTTCATAAATTGGATTTGATTCGGTTAACTGTTGATATCTAAATTGCATTTGAGCTCTAGTTAAGCAAACCACTTTCACCAAGAAAAACTAGATTTGGATAAAAACCGGTTTCGGACGTTCAGTCTTTTTGGGTTCACTTATGAGAGATTGTTAGTAACAACTTCTTACCTCATGCATGTAAATGTGTAAAATTATGTGTGTTAGAATATGAGTCTCATATCTTCTGCCCTGATCTTTTAAGTGTGATTCATATACTTGTTAAGTGAGTTTAAGATAGAATTTCACAATGTGATTCATATTAAAAATACACATCTCTCTATTAAAACTATTTTACACATATTAAAGATTGAATTGCTATCTGGCCAAGCAAGCTCATCTGAACACAGTGTTGCAGCGTCATCTCTGAGTTTCCGGTCACGGCCAACAGCTGGGATGATCAAACTCAATGTGAATGCTGCCAAGGCTGACGAGAACAGCTAGGGAATTGGGGCCATTTTCACTTTCAGAGATCATGATTGTGGTATTCTAGCAGCTGCGACATGGAAAATTAATGCTGGTACAGATGCTTCCTTGGCTGAAGGCTATTGGCCTCCAGCTTGGTTTGTTGCTAGCATTGGATTCGTGCTTTTTTTATCTTGAAGCCGAGTCAGACTACTTGGAGAACATCCAAATTATGCAGAAGCTTATGAAACTGCTATCGTACAGAGGAAGCATCCTGGAAGACTGCACTGATATAGCTCGAGAATTCAGATCATGCAGATTCTTGCACACTAAGAAATCCCTATGTGCATGCAAAAATTAGCTTGTACTTCTAGTGACTTGGTCTGGCTTGAAGAAGCCCCATCAGAAGTTTGTAATCTTACTGTATTGGACGCTTTGCCAATACCTATTGAATGAATTTCCACGTTTGACCGTAAAAAAAAAACAGAAGTCTATTAGGATTTTTTACATTTTTTTCCACCCCACCAACCCACACACATAATGTGCGCACCCCATTTTCACCTGTGAGGTAGGAAGGGTGAAAATGGGGAAGTTAGTTTGTGAAAAAGTTAGAGTTTTGAAATTCTCGACAGAGTAGTGAGAGTATTCTGGTGTTTTTTGTTAATTGGGTGGATATTTCTGATGAGAAAGGCAGAAATAATTTGTCTTATATAGTGTAGTGGCTTATTTAATAAGCCACATGATTTTTATTGGTCTTAAATTTGCTACTGACACTTATTTCTTCATATGTCATTGTCAGCAATTTGATTTTTATCTTTAGTAATAATTACTTTACAAATCAAATTTGTTAATTTGAGAGGCTTCCTGAGGCACACTTAACGTGCTTATCTCTCCATCAATTAGATTTTTTTTATAATCTTTGTAATAATTTATTTTAGGATGTTACATTGCAAAGGTCTCCCATAGTAAATGAAAACACATACTTTTTCAAGTTAGGCATATAAACTTGCTCGACGCAAAAATTAATCATGAACTTTAGAGTGAGTATTTTTTCAAATATCACATAAAATTATGTGAAATAAAATTCAGTAGGAGTGAGCAAAATTATTTATAAGTTTTTAAATTAATAATATTTTAATCGTCACGTGTACAAAAAATATTTTACCATTCTTTTTCATCTTTCTTTCTAAAAATTCATAATTTTATAAAATAATTGACTACCTAAAAACACTTAACAACACTTGTAAAACTTCTATAGAACATTTATGGAGTAATTTGAGCAATAGTTTTTTTTTTCTCATCTCATTATTAAGGTAGAAACCTTTCCTTTTAAAGCTTTGGACCCCTTTACATTTCTCAACCAAATATGCTTGTTTCAAAACTTTCTAATCAAGGAAAATTTTCCTCAATATTTCTAATCAAGGGTATTACCCTTAATCTTTCTAATCATGGTCATAATAATATTCTCTAATGCACATTGATTATTAGTTTCAATGGGACAACATCTCAAATTTTACTCTATAAAATACTAATATATCTATAATTTTATAATTCTCATTATTATAAAGAGTACTCAAATTTTAACATTATTAAATGATATAAATAATCTTCAAATCATTATTTCTAGGGCTTACTATAAGCACTTTCATATCACTTTATACTTCAAGTAGTGAATTGAGTCACATCATAAGATTTCGTTTTAGTCCCCATAGAGTAAAGTACTCTATATATTTTCACAAATCTGGATGTTGTTATTCGAATAGCCTCTGTTGCTATTCGAATAACAAGTTTTTAATAACTTTAAGTGCTGCTATTCAAATAGCTACTATCGCTATTCGAATAACCATTACGTTTTCTCATTTTTTAGTGAAGCTATTCGAATAGCCACCTTTACTATTTGAATAGACAATTGTTTCACTTCAATTTTAAGTGTTTTTATTCGAATAGTCATATTGCTATTCGAATAGAAATTGGTTTTCTTCAATTATGGGAAAACTTGCACCCATGAACTCCTTTTCATTCCAAAAGAATGGGTTCAGTTCTCACACTCCCATTAAGGGGTTTATAATCAAAATCACATATCATGACCTGTGTATCCTTCACTGTTAGTATCCATCAATAAATAGAGGAGAAGAATAATTTTTTTTAAACAAGAAAGATGCAAAATCCATAACTAGAAGAAAAGTCATCTAGCTTCTTTATCATAAAATTCCAAATCAATATTCATATCTACCATCATCTAGCTTCTTTATCATAAAATTCCAAATCAATATTCATATCTACCATCATGAAAGAAACAGAGGGTGTTAAATGAGCAGAAAAATAAAATAAAAAACTTGGGTTATTATCCTTCAATATGATTTTCGGATTCCAAGCCTACCCAAGGTTAGGAACCCTGCATAAACTCAGCAACATCAAACTTTCTACATACATGATTGAAACCATCAAGAAGATGAAGCTAAAAATCCAAAAAATAAAAATAAAATAGAATCAATAGAAAAAAGAGGAAAACGATTGGATTTTCACTCTTCCTACCTCCCAGGTGAAAATGGCAAAGTTAGTTTGTGAAGAAGTTGAGTTTTGAAATTTTCGACAGAGCAGTAGGAGCACTTTAGTGTTTTTTGTTAATTGGGTGAGTGTTTCTGATGAGGAAGGCAGAAACAATTTGCGTTATATAGTGTAGTGACTTAGTCAATAAGCCTAATGATTTGTGTTGGTTTCAAATCCATTGCTGACACTTGTTTCTCCATATGTCATTATGCTTATCTCAACAATTTGATTTTTGTCTTTAATAATCATTACTTTACTAATGAGGTTTGTTAAGTTGAGAGGCTTCCTGAGGCACTTAACGAGCTTATCTCTCCATTAGCTAGATTTTTTTTATCTTTGTAATCATTTTTTTTTGGGATGTTACAACTCTCGCTCTGTTGTAGTTCCTAAACAAAACTAGTCCAATAGTCAGAAATCAATCCTAAGTTTGATGAATCTACCATATAGGTTCTATCGATAACAAAATGGAGTGAATTGCAAGTCACTTTACAATAATCATCCAAGTTAATTGAGTATCCATACTCTCTGTTATTGACCTGATATTATAAGGGATAATACTTAATCCCACCAACTGTTTTTTCATGAAACGACACATGAAATCTAAATAGTGAGATGCGAGTGTTGTGTTTTATCGGTCAGTTTTCTTTTACTTTATTGTGTTGTAATTGTTAAAATAAATGATTAGTTATATTTTGCTATTCGTGGACGATTTTGTGAAAATTCCTTCCTGATAAATAGCACTCCTCTATTATAAGTTATTCCAATTTATAATAAAGTAGTTGTGTCTATTTATATATTTGTCCTACAATTATTGTTATTATAATTAAACCCCAACATTATTTCAAGAAACCCATTAGTGCTTGCTTTGCAGTTGCAATGTTTCTCTTACATCACTCTCTTTTTGGATCTAAAATCACCCTCCATCATTTTTAGGATAAAACACAACACAAAAACACTAATTATGTCCATCAAAATTGAAGTCAGAGGAATATATCTAAAGACTTCCAATCAACATATGAATACTTGCATTTTAAGGATTGTTTTAGATATTATAGATGCAAATAAAAAAAAAATTAAAGAACCATTTGTTGAATAATAAAAAATAGCTAACAAAGCTAAAGAAGTAGTATTTACATTCTCATGTCCACTCTAACAATAGTGGAAGTTGAAAAATTGTATACATCTTGTACCTTCAATTATTAGCTTGCCCTTCCCAAGAGCTAAGAATTTGAATTATGAATTTTCTTTGCCATTGTAGCCAATATGCAGTGTATAACCAAACCCTTCCCCGTAATTGAATCATCCTCCAACCTACAACATTCCTATACCTTTGTTGTTGAAGCTGGTAATCTTTACCCACCAGCTAAAGTAGAAAATTCCTCCCTCATCAACAAACTATAATGAAAGTAAACCCAGTGAAAAATTTATTTTTTACATGCTTGCTCCTTAACTTCTGTGAAAAATTATAGGATTGTATATATACCTTGTTTTTAAAAGTATACCCAGTGGTTGGAGTTGTCCTCCAAGCCCTCCGACAGATCGAGCAATTTTTGTTAATAGGGGCAATATATAAATGTTATTAGTTAATCTTATCATTTTATATTTATAATTGTTTTTAATTTTTTTACAATAATTCATTTTTTAATAAATTAAATATGAATAAATATTTTTAACATTAAAAATATAACAACTGTCGTAGGGACAATTGAACATATAATGACAAAATAATAATAGACAATTAATACATACAACAAATTGTTTTTCAAGTTAATGGAGCATCTATTTCATAACTTTGTACATGGGTCCGTCTCTGCCTCCATCAAACCAAAAAAAGGCCTGATTGTTGAAGAGGAGGAGCAAGAGCTCCACTTGGGTTAAGTTGCCAAAGATGCTGGCGTGGAGCTTGCCGGAGAGTGTGTCGCTGGGATGGAGTTCAACGACGTGGGTGTTGTTGTTGTTGAGGATGCTGGCCTAGTTGCAAGAGCTCCACGCCAATGAGTTTTTGAAGAGGGTTTCCGAAGAGGGTAAGGCCGTAAGGGTTGTTTGTAGGACCAATGTGCAAAATTTCAGTTCTTAAATTACCACGTCAACAATTTGCCAGTGGAGCATAACTGTTGTTTATTTTCTGTTGGAAATCAATGGCTATAAAAACAATGAGTGTGGATACTCCGTTAACTTGGATAAGTATGGTAAAACAACCCGTTAATTGAAAGGTAATAAGAAATGATGTTATCACTCTTACCTGTTATTAATTTATTGTTGGAAATGACAATATATATTTTGGGTGCTATCTCTAAATGTTAGCAAGGATTAAAAGCTCTCCAACAACAACTATCAAATAATCACACATATTTAAAAAAAACTATTGGTGACAAATATGATGTTCCTCGTATAAAAAAAGTCTTCTAAAATGACTTATACGATGATTCTTCATATACTTCTTTAAGAAATATGATGTTCACTTTTTTAAAGAAAAATATTTTGCTGAAAATCATGTTTAAATCTCGTATATTAAATCCAAATTTATGTTAAAAACTCAAACAACAAATTTAAGGACACAAATTTTAATACCTTTAACAAATCATTAGGAATTATATTAATGAAGACAAATTGATAAGGTAAGAACATCACTAACATAATCTCTAATGCAACATTATAATAACATTATCAACAAAAAAGACACATTGTCATAATTAGTCTCACAAAGACGAGCTCACAATCATGAAGAAAAGTCCAAAAACAATTCTAAGATATCCTAACAATAACTCTCATAATCAAAATAGCATAAAGAACAACAGGTATAGCAATTTCCAATGCATTACATAATATTTTATACATAAAATACCTTAGAAATTATTTCAACAATCATACCAAACCACAACTGAGAGTACAAAATATATAACATACTCAAAAATATGAGAATTATGTACAAAAAAATTTAGATCAAAATTTAGAGAATATCATATAATTTTAATAATTTAAAACTTTCAAAATTCCTAATAAATAATTACATGAATTAAAAAATTAATTAAAATTTACCAAAGTTATCTAGAGAGCGCGTGGGATAAGATGCAAAAAATAGAATTAAAAAATTAATTTTATATAAGTCTCACCTGCACTATCCAAAAAGGAGAGTAGGCTTCGCGTGAGATTATCTTCTTGTAAACGGGTCACACTACCTAATTATAATGAAACCGGTCATATTCAATTACTTTATAAATTCTCATCCATTTTAAGTGATATATACCTCCTTGGATTCAGAATAATGAGATCTACAAAACCCCTAAACTAATTTTCAGAATAAATTCACAAATTTTCTAAGTCTTTTGAGTCAATGCCAAGGGGTTGCACGGGACTCCTTTCAAGATTTATCGTCAATTATTCAATAAGATTTAGGAATTTTGGTAACATTAGATTCAGAATTTGATGATCTACAAAACCCCTTTATAAATTTTAAAAACAGTTTGTTGAATCAAAACTTTGAGTTTTAAATGAAACTTATTGGGTTTTACATGCGGTTTTCACGTATCAGTTATGTTAATGTCAAATTCGAACCGAATATAACATTGGCAAGCCTAATACAATCGTTTTCAACGAGCAAGTCATCAATGATAAAGAAATCTCAATTTAATTTAGGGTTCTAACATTTTTTCTTTTGGTTTTCAATAAAAAAAATTCTAAAACAGAAAAGGTGATGTTGTTCAAACTCATTTAAAATAAATCTTCCAATCAAAAGAAACATATAGTTAGCAGTCATAGTTACGATTAAATTGTCTCTGATACTAATTGTTAGAAATTCTAGGTCAAAATCTAAATAAAATAACCCCAAATTACTTGATCAATTTAACTCCAAATTATGACATGCATAGATAATATAAGTTTAGTTATAAAGTTATTTAGAAAAAACGATAATGAGGAATCCATAGTTAAAATCTTAGATGCAATCTTGAATGATGCGGAGAATAGAAACTATTCATATCCTATAATAGTTTGCTCTTGCATCAGTTTCGATAGGGTGACCACATGCACTAAGGTGATTAAGAATAAGAGTCTATTCATGTATATATAAACAAATAAATGGGTTAAACTTATTTATCATGATAAGTTTATACACAAGACTCAATAACAAAACCTATTTATGAATAATGTTAAATTATAATAATACTGATCATTATTTAAATTACAACAATATATTTTAATTATTTTGATATCTAATTAATTCTTTTTTTATAAAATATAATATAATTTATACAAGTACACATAAAAAATAATAAATTTAATAAAATTAATCTAACATTTTTAGCTTAAAACCATGTATATTTATGCATTATTAAAAGTAAATTTATTGTTTTTTTTTTGTTTTGTGTACAGAAATTTATGATTTTGACTATGTAAGAGAAGATTTAGAGTTTTTATTATATTAAGTACGTGACTACGTCATGACATAAGTATGTATTTGAGATAATTATGAAAATTAGATTATTTTAATAATTAATTATTATATAAATTTTTTTTGTTATAATCAATTATAAGAAAAAAATTATGTTTGATATATTAGTTAAAAAATAATTTTAAATTAATCTATTTCTTTTAAATGATATAAAAAATTATTTTTATGTATTAAATTATTAAAATAAGTATAAAAAATTAAAAAATTATTTAATTAATTAAAAAATTATTTGATTAATGATAAAATAATATTTACATATCACTATTAAAAATAATTCTAACAACTTTTAAAAAAATGTTCAAATTTTAAATTATTGTCCAACATTTTTTTTCATATTGATTTATTGGGTTTGAATTGTCAAACATATTACTTCTAAAAATAATAGCTTAAAAAGTGAAAAAAAATTATTGAACTGTACTCAAAGGAGTGGTGGCTCTCGCTCTACTGGGTCCCATCACGAAATTATTATTTTTTTTGGCACTGTCCTTGCTGAAATCGGGCTACAAAATTGGAGATCCCTAACAAGGTTCTTTAAATTTTATGTTGTCATTTAAACTATGAAGCGCAAAAATGGACATGGATACGGGACATGACACGGATACAGAAATACATTAAATTTAAAAATTTTAAGATACGAATACGGCACTGACACAGCATATATATATATATAATTTTGATTACAAACAATTCAAACACAACTCCTCAATGATAATACAAGTATTTTCATTTATAACTAGAAAAAAAATTAACAATAATTAAAAATTGAACCACCTGACCAAAGTGAAACTCACTTGAAACTTGAACTATTAGCACACAGTGAACATAATATATCGAGAAAGAATAGAAATTTTTTCCTGAGGGTAGGTCGGGTGATATTTGGCTTATGGGACGTGATATTAGTACACTGCCATACAGTAATTTTTTTTTAAAAATTTTAATAAGATGTGTCCAATATGTGTCCAAAATGTCCTAGACGTGTCCGAGTAAAAAAAATGATTTTTTTAATTAGACACTTGTACACGCTGTGTATTAACGAGTGTCGTCAGCAGATTGTTGTTGTGTTGTCAAATACATCGACATGCGACACGCTTAATAAAATATTGTCCGTACTTTCTAGCATTTAAATTACTTTATAACAATTCATTACAAATCATTAAGTATTGTTATTACTTATTATAGCATTACACGTCAATTATATTAGCTTTTTTTTTTTTCTGTATAATATATTAGCTTCTCTATGTTGTGTAGTTACTCACTATAGCATTTCACATCAATTTTATTTTATTTTTTTTGCACAAAGGAGGACATTTCACATCATTCTTTTTTATTTTGGCACAAAGGATGACATTTCACATCAATTTATTAGCTTCTCTATGTCGTATACTATAAGTCATTTTTATAATTTAGCAGTTTTTCCCAACTCGCTTATCCGATATGTTTCTCTATTTGAGGTTAATCATTTGTGTAATAAGACGTCGGAGATCATTTTCAATATACCAGTGCGCCCCTTTAATGTTAAATTAAAATTTTGGTTTCCATTTTTTTAATTTAGTTATTATTTAAAAAAAAAAATTCTCACATTTTTATTTTTTAAAATAATTTTTACTGTCAACTTTTTTAATAATACTATTATAACATTATTAATTGATTAACTTAATAAATATTTATCTGTTCAGTATGTGTTTTTTTATATATTTCTTTCTATGTAAAACATTCAATGGATGCTCCTATATTTTAGTAAGTATTCATGTAGATATTTTTTTCTTCTGAGTTTGTATTCTTTTATTTAATATATGTTATTTTTTCTTTTATGAAATATCTTGTAAGAACTAAATTAATGATCTTATAACGAAAATTGATAGTATGGACAATTTTTTAAAAAATTGTAAGTATAAAGATTAATTTAAAATATATATATATATAAATTAAATTAAAAATGGATGTAAAGTATAAAGATTAAAATTTTAATTTAATCATGTAATTATATTATACATTTATATATATTAAAAAATTATGAAATATTTTTTGACAGCATAAAAATGTTTTTATTATACGGTCGTATCATATTACTATATGTATAGATGAAGTTAAGGGATTGACATGATTGCGGCCTCCTAAAACTCAAAATATTCTTTCAATTATTTATAATTTTTTTTTATATAAATATGATGTTTGATGCCCTAAAAAAGATTAGTTTAATTTTTGAACCCAAAATAAAATTTTTGACTCTGTTTTTTACTATATACACATACTTATGAAAATAATATAAATATTTTTTAATAATAATAAAATATTATCATATATTTTTAAATATTTTATTATTCTTTATATTTCTGTACATTGTACGGTTGCGATTCTATTACACATGGAGAGAATTGGACACCTTTGTTATCATCTGTTTTTGTTTTTGTCGAGAATTGTTTACTTCTACTTATTACACAATTGTTTGATTTTGAAAATCTACAGCTTCTTATAGATTCATGTGTACCAATCTCACAAAATTGGACGGTGAGAGAAAGCAATAACCCAATAACTTTTCCTTTTTGCCCCCCAATAAACATGAAGCACTTAGTTCATTCTTGAAATGATTGGGGTGCAGTTGTGGTGAGAGTGGTTGCAAGGTAGTGGGGAGAAAGATGCAACTTAATGGGAACAGTACAGTGGTAGACTGGTAGTGATGAGTGATGGCTATATGACAATGAAGTTGGTTGGATTAGTTTTGTATTCTTATGGAATATTCCAAGGTTAGGAGCTGGTTGGGCTGATTGTATGTCTTTTTGTTGGATGTTGATATGTCATCTGTGATATATCAGTAACAATTGTTTAATTAACGCTTCAAATAATTTAAAAGCATAATGTTAATTTGTAATTTTTTTTATGATAAACATTTTCTTTTTCATAGCCAATAAAAAAAATGCAACAATTGTCACGGTGTGAATTGGTTGACTCATCCATCTGCAAAATGGGAAATTGAGTAATCCGCATGGAAAGGCAGGGTGGAAAAAAAATGCAACAATTATCTTCGTGTGAATTGGTTGACTCATAACTCGGGAGCTCAAAATGTGAAACTGAGTAATTTGATTAAGAAGATGCGGTAGAAAGCGAGTTGTATCTTTTAAAAAAAATAATGAATATGTAATCAATTTTTAAGTAAATTTTGTGTCAAAAGAGTTATACTATTAAGTTCTCAACTCTACAGGAATTAAAATCTTGAAGCTGAGTGTTCACTCATAATATGAGTCTCGTAGCCACTCCCAACTACTTTTGCCTGATAATCTGAATAAAAAAAATGTAAAACTGAAATGAATAGCTTTCATCGAGGAGATGAAACATTGAAACATAACACATAAATCTTGTGGTTGTATGCAGCCAACACTTGGCCATTCCCATTTCCAAACACTGCACTCAAGCCACAAGATTCACCATTAGAAGGATGCAGCATGCACATTCATTGTTGTCTCCCGTGACTTGCTACGAATCGAAATAGTAAAATATTAAAGTTTGAGGTGTGGGAAATATTGCCTTCAAAGATTATTGTTGTATAATAAAAAATCTTTTAAAATATATCAAATTCTTTTTGAGAATATGAAGATTTCAAAAAAATTGTAAGAATATTATTATTATTATTATGTAACCAGCAAAGAGAAGAGAGAGGAGAACATGAAGAAGGAGAACATTCTTAGTGGACGGTTTTATAAAAAAAAAAACAGAAGGAAAAATTGTTATAGGCTCTTCCTGACAATGTGAAAGTTCAAAAAAAATTACAAGAATATTATTATTATTATTATGTAACCCATCAAAGAAAAGAGAGAGGAGAAGATGAAAAATGAGAATGTTTTTAGTGGATGATTTTTTTTCAAAAGAATTGCAAGAATATTATTATTATTATTATTATTATTATTATTATTTTGCAAATCAAGGATTTGTATTAGACACAAGCCTTTAGTTCATTTTTTGTACACGCGAGCCCACTATCTAATTCATTTCTTACCAAGTTCAAGTCACAAATATATAAACTATTTTAAAATTTTATTTTCAACCAATGTAAAATTTTATTCTTTTAAAAAATTCCTTTTTTCACAACATTCATCTTACACAGGTTATCTGGAGATTGAATACCTAAGTTCAGAAACAAGAACCTTCCTTATCTTCTAGGCTTCCAACTAAACAAAAAATGGACATCTGCCTTATATTTAAAACCTTAACAAATCTCTGATTAAAATCTTCCATGTGTAGGATGTGATATTTGTCTATTTGTCTCTCTTTTGAGTTATCAATTATCACCTTTTTATGTAACTTATATAAGGTTATATTTGAATATTTAGTAATTGATGAAATGAAATAGAAATATGATGAGATGAGATGAGATAGAATAAAATAGAATTGAATAAAAGTATTATTCTATTATTTAGATATTTTATGATGAAATAAAGTAAAATTATCACTCTATTATTTGAGAAATAAATAATTTTTTATGGGATAGAATGAAATTTTAATTATAATAATAATAAAAAAGATGATTTCATCTCATACCTCTTAAATTAGGAGAAATTAATGATTTTTAGTGGGATGAGATGAAATTCATCCCATCCACTTCCATATCATTTCATCCTTTTTTAATATACCCAAATAGTTTTCATCATATTCACTTTTATCTTATTCTATCCTTTTTTAACATATCCAAATAATTTCCATCACATTCACTTTCATTTCATTCCTTCCTTTTTTTAACATACTTAAATAATAGAACATATCTTTATTTAATTTCATTCATTTCTATTCCACTCAATCCACCAATCCAAACATAAACTAAGATATTATTATTTTCTTGGGTAAAAAACTATTATAATGGCTGTATTATTTTTTTATCAGACACCAAAGTTTATTTTAAAAATGGAAATTCAAACAAAATGACTCAGTCTTTGCAGTCATATTATATATTAACTTATATTATTATACATCAGTTTGACTTATCTTTTAATTTAATAAATTTTTAGTAAATAAATTATTAATGAAATTATTAATCCATTTAGAAGAGAAGTAAATTGATTAATAAGATGACTGATTGAAAGGTGAGATTTTTCAATATGGTTCATTATATTTAAATAAAATTAGGCATAAAATATAATTTAAAACATTGACAAGCTTTCTTAGTCAATGTTTAACATCTTAACGGTGTTATTATTAAATTTATATTAAAAGAAAAAAGGCGTACATGAAGAAATAAAACAAGAGAAAGGAAAGAAAAAATAATGTTCTGGTTGAATATATATATATATATAATACCGGTTTTTGACTTCTTCTTCTTCTTCTTCTTTTTTTATTGAATGTTCTTAACGTCTTATTGAATTTAAATGCAATCAGTCAATCACAATGAGAGAAAATCATAAAAGTATAGAACTAAAAAGAAAAAAAAATTAAAAAAACAGAAAACGTCGCCTGAGAGATTCGAACTCTCGCGGGGAAACCCCATGTACTTAGCAGGCACACGCCTTAACCACTCGGCCAAAGCGACGTTTGAGATTCTTTTAGAATTATAAAATATAGATAGTAAAATTCAAGAGATGATGGCTGTCACACCAGTTGCAGCAGAAGCTACCAAACGAAACGAAACGAATCACAAAGAAAAAGCGATAGACAAACAAACCATTCCATTGAAGAGGTTGGGTGCGGACCCCACTTTTTCTCTCTCTCACATCTTAACCATTCCAATTTCCACACATAACACCTCACTTACTTGCCGTTGCCGACTCCTCACAAACAGAGAGAGAGAGAGAAAGAGATCCTCCGCCACCGTCACCGGCACCACCAACACCGGTATGGCGACGGCGACGACGGCGGCGGAGCCAGAATTAAAAACATACTGGTGCCACGAATGCGATATGAGCGTGGCCCTCACTTTATCTCCTTCTCCAGCTCCTTCTCCTCTCCTCTGCCCACATTGCCACACCCACTTCCTCGAGCTCATGGACTCCCCCTTCCCCCAAAACGACGCCGCACCATTCCCCTCCTTCCTCTTCGACTCTCCCCTCCTTCACCGCCTCATCCACCACCACCACCTCATCTCCACCGACCCCAACCACAACGAAAACGACGTCGTCGAAGACCCACTCGCTCTACTCTCCCCCTCGACTCTAACCTCCAAAACGGCGTCGTCCAAGACCTCCTTACCCGTTATTGCAGTCACCTCCTCCTTGCTCTCTCAGCTCGACCCCAACGGCGTCGTTTTTTGCGCCGTCTGCAAGGACCAAATTGCGGTCGACGCAGAAGCCAAACAGCTTCCCTGCAATCACTTGTACCACTCCGATTGCATCACGCCGTGGCTCGCGCACCACGACTCGTGCCCGCTCTGCCGGTTTCGGCTGGCGGCGGAGGAAGAAGAAGATGAAGATGAAGATGAAGAAGAAGAAGAAGAAGAAGAGGAAGAAGAAGACGAGGATGGTGCTTCTTCGAGGGCGAGGGAGATCAGGAGGCAGTTGAGGGCGGCGATGGTGAGGCTGTCGGAGCTGATGGAAGAGGAGGAGGAGGAGGATTTCTATGGGTTGAGGACTACTCTGAATCACATTGCTTCCAGGCACGGCCTTCTTGACGACTCTAATGGTTCGAGAGTGAGTGAAGAGAATCGTGCCCTGACGACTGAGGTTGGTTCTCCTATCGATGGCGGTGGAGATGAACAACAAACTGGAGTCACGGGGTGAATGAAGTTGACGGCAAATTCATCACGGTATAAGCTATGTTCATGTTAGAAATATAATAAAGTCATTCATATGCTTCACCTAAGATTCAGTTCTTAACATCATATCATATCATAGCCTCTAAGAATACGTGGTCAAAGGCAAAGCTTCCATCTTGGTTGCACTCATTCTTCTAATTAAAAAGAGTTGAATTGGTAGGGTGAGCCTGTGCATTTTGGTGGTAACTTATGGGCCTGCTGCAATTGTTGTGTGTGTGTTCAAAATCTCGGAGATTGCCATGCCAATTGTGAGTTCATGCTAACAATATTGATATATATGATTCTAAATTGCGGATCACATCACGCGATAAGGTTGCGATATTGTGGTTGCCGCAGTCCCCGCAATTGCATCACCCAGCAATTGCGGCGTGATATCAAATCACATGAAAGAATCGCATCAGAACCGCAATCCGCCTGCATCGGAACCGTAGCACTCATCTTTAACGTCTGCAAACACAACAAATTCACGCCACAACGGCCACAACTCGCATCGCAACAGCCCCAATGCCTGTGACCGCAACTGCAATTTAGAACCACCCCCATATAGTTTTTACTAGGATCAGGTTGTGAAATGATGGGGTCTGTGTGTGTGTATTTGCAGGGATCTTGAATAATGGATACTGAATTTCAACAAGTAATTCATCAAGAACTGTCAATTTTATATATACTGGTTTTAGTTGATATTGACACAATGCACCTGAGTTTTCTTTTGGTATTCTCAATTACCTGAGTCTATTAATCAATCAAATTTTGTATGCAATGGCACCTTGTTGATGAACAAGGGGTTTCAAACCCATTTGTGTTTTTTAGCTTCATATGAATTTGAAAAGAACAATTTCTTCTTTGTTTATTACAATTCCTTTTTCTTGGCGTTGTTTGTGGGCTAAGATGTTATAAATTGCCCTGACATTTCATGACTGGCCAAATTCACGGGAGATTATACATTATTGCTTCCCGTAGTCTCTAGGAAATTACTGGTAGTTAGTTTATTAATTTGCATAAAATATACAGAAGTATATTTCAGGCATCTCTCTTTAATCCTATTGATGGAAGGGTTCTAGAGAGCAATGGTTGGCATTCCTTTCTTTTGAGTCAAGTAAGAAAATGTTACCTTTGGGGAGAGGGAAGGGGGTGGGGGGGGGAGGAGGGGGGGGGGGTTAGGAAGGGTTTTCATTGGAAACAAACATAAGGAGAAAAGACGAATATTGAAGAATTTTGAGACTAGTTTTTCATGGATATTATTTTGTAATGGTCGATCATACCTTGCATATTTATACGTGTCATAACTCCTTATCAACATCATGCAGTTCATATGGATTTTATTCAAGCTAAAACGTTAAGATTATCAAGTGGTTATTGCATAGTTCAACATTGCCAAAAGTGAACTCTTGTATTGTATTTTTGAATGACTATGAATTAGTTGTTTGAATGTTGGGTGGTAAAAAGTCAACAAAAGCATAAGATCAGTGTCGCAGAGATGAGGATCTTGGGCTGAATATGTGGTCATACAAGACAAGATAGGATTAAAAATGAATGCATTAGAGAGAACGTAGGGGTAGCACTTATTGTGGAAAAGATGAGAGAATCTCGCCTTAAGTGGTTGGGACAGGTGGAGAATAGCCCAATAGTTAGAAGTAGAGAAAGATCAATAAAGACTATAGGTGAAACGATTAAAAAAGATTTAGATTTAAATGACATTTCTGAAGACTTGGTTTATGATAGGATACAATGGTGTTGTTTGATCCATGTAGCTGACTCTACCTAGTGCGAAAAGACTTAGTTGTTGTTGTTGCTGTTGTATGAATTAGTTGTTTATTGCAAACATTGAAGCTGGGTTTTTGTGTGTGTGTGTGTGTTGTTGGGAAAGGGGAGGAGACCATAACCGGTTCTGTGAGTTTAATGTTAATGCATTAGTCTGTGTCATTGTTATATGACAAATACTATTTGGTTTAGCAAATAGTTATCACTAATGCTTTATGGGATAATAAGCCTACTCTACAGTCTTTTTTATTAGCCATTTATCTTCTTCTATTTTGAAACAAGCCCATTGTTTATGATCTAACATTGTCTGTTCTGATATTTGATTGCAGGTATATAGTTATTAAAAGAATATTGAAGTTGTATCACCATAGATCGTCTTATTAAGTGTAAATCTGCACCGACGATTATGCTTCTCCCTTTTTTCCCTCCTTTTTTTTGGGGAACTCCACTAGCTAGTTGTAGTGCTATAGCCAGAAATACAATAAACTGATGGAGTGCACGAGTAATGTGCATTTCTCTTCCCGCCTGCCCATCCTCCACTCTCCCTATGTTGATTCCTGGAACTGGATCCTCTTAACCCAGATTTCCCTCCGTCTAGGCAATAAAATCTTTGTAAGATTTTCAGCTTTGATTTGTGTTGTGTCTGAATTGCTGAAGTGGATCCTTTCCACTGAATAATTTTGTTCACAATTTTTTTTGGTTTACAGCAGATGATAATGTTTCCCGCCAAAATAGCTCTAGTTACGGTATGAAATTGTCGAGGGATTGAATCATCTGAGAGTTGCTGTGTACTATGGAAGAGCCTTAAAATGAATATTTTGTGCTGTCTTGAGTTGTGTTCTGATCTCTACTTAAGGAATGAATGCAGCTGGTTGATTATATCATCATTACAGTTTGAACCACAACTTCCTTCTCCCAAATGATTGATTGACTTCGCTGCTTTAAAAGAATGGGCGAATGATGTTTTCTGGGCTAACCTTAACTATAGGAAATAATCAATTTTTATCTTTTTTCCTATCAGCAAAAAGAAAAATGAAGATGCCTATGATTTTCTGATTTCATTGGCTTTAAACTCTGATATTTCCGTATTTATCTAGGCCGGCAGAATTCTTAGATAAGCCTTCCCATGAATCATAATTCCTAAACTACCGTTGGGCCATAATGTCCCACATGAATCATAATTCCAAAGATAACGTTTGCAATGACCCAAAATGGTTCATCTAGAATCTTTCCAATGGGCTGCTAACTGCAGCATTGTAAGACACGTTAAGGTTTCATACTTGTTGTTTGACTTTGAAACGCAATCAGATGACGCACGTGTGGTTCAAGTTAAGTTACTTCGTTTCAAATCAATCAATACTTCATCGCAAACGTGCACTTGATAAATTTGACGATATTGTTTGAGAGCAATCTTT
Organism: Ormosia semicastrata; assembly: GCA_029884595.1. NCBI lineage: Eukaryota > Viridiplantae > Streptophyta > Magnoliopsida > Fabales > Fabaceae > Ormosia > Ormosia semicastrata. The sequence continues at coordinate 33,572,597 of JAQQTO010000055.1, forward strand.
TTATTCATTTTTTATAGTAAAAATACACCTTTCTATACAATTAAATTTTCTTAAAACAAGTAATTAAAAATTTATTTGCAGAGTCTAAATTTACATAACAATAATATTATTTTTGCACTTGATTTTTTTTTTTTACATTTTTCTTTTATATCTATCTTTTGGGGAAAAAGAAACTAAGTGATTAAATATAGAAAAAAAGTGTACAAATCTAAGTGTAAGAATAATAATACTTGACTAAAGTGTTGATTCAAATAGAAAAAAATTAAATTTTCTTAAACATGTGATATTAACTTCAATATTAAAATTTATATATATAAAACATTATTATTAGGAGAGATTTTTGCTTACATGTATAATTATATTTTAAGATATTAGTCTTTTATTTATCAAATAAAAAGGTAAATAGATTTTATAATTTTCAAAAATATGCATTTTAGTGTCACAAAAGGGCGCCGGTTAAAATCTGTCTTTTGTAACCAGATGGCTAAGGAAAGTAAGGAGAAATTTCGGAGTCGCGCTTATTTGTCTAACCAAAAGACTCTAATTTTTGTTCAATCAGATGTCATATCATCATTTGAAATTTGAAATATGAAGCTGTTTTACGCGTTAAAATAAGTGGTTAATACGTTATGAATAAGTGGTTAATCAATAAGTTTTGGTTAATACATTCAAATAAGTAAGTGCTTAATACGTTAAGAATAAGTGGTTAATCAAGTATAAATTTTGGTTAATACCTTCGAAATAAGTGGTTAATCTATATCGGTTCCGGTAAAGAAAGAGTTCCTAATAATGAATAAGTGGTTAATAACGTTAGGAATAAGTGGTTAATCAAGATATGTTTCTAGTTCTCAATAATGAGTAAATGATTAATACGTTAAGAATAAGTGGTTAATAAATATTAGTTTTGGTGAATCCAGAAGTAGGAAATGGCGAGAAAGCTAATATGTTAAGAATAAGTGGTTAATCAATATCGCTTTAACGTGAATCCCAAAAGCGGGGAAATGAAAAGCGGAAATTAAATGGATTAATACGTTAGAAATAAGTGGTTAATCAAGACTAATCCAAAGCGGAAATGAAAAGCTTGAAATGAAAATATTGACATATGAAAAAGTCAACAAACATACGTACGGAAGCATACGATAAAAAAAAGTTGGAGTATTTTGATTGGACGAGAAACGTTTTCCGGTAATCAATTAGGCTAAAGTAGATGAAGCTGATGAGTCAGCACCTTCATCGAGAGGCCCCAAATTGACCAAATCTATATTTCGTCAGGAAACTTCTGCCTAACTTCTTCTAGTGGGTCAAGAAGCGACTCCTCCCATTCGTTGGGTTCACACTTGAAACGGAAATATTTTATATATATCTGAATACATATATTATATCTATATTATATATTAATTTAAAAAATGTTAAATTATTTTATATATAACTATAGTATTCTTATAATATATAAAATAATTTTATAAGTGATTTAAATAAAATTAAACTTATTTTAATAGACAAATAATAGAACTGCACTTGAAATATTACACTTTCATAGCCACTAAACTCTTAACACGTATTCTTTGAATAATTCTCTATATAACTGTTGTGTATCGGGTTATTGATTAATAGTTTAGGACCAATTTAATCTACCAAAATAGTATTCAATATTTGTGTATGTTATATAGATATATACATATATTTATTTATGAGATATAAATTTTTCACAAAATTTTTCATAGATTTAGACATTAATATATTTTACATAAATAAAAAAATTATTTATAAGAGATAATAGTTTCAAGAATTCTAATATTCAAAAATAACATTTAATTCTCCATCTTTATACACTATTTAATTTGAGTATCATAATATGTTTTATATATCTACTCTCTCATACCAATGCTGTTGGTACTGTAGTATGAGGAATTCCACCTTTTCAACCAACTCGGATATTAATTTAAACCTTATTCATAAACAATGAAATTTCCACCTCGATTCCAATATTTTCAACATAAAGTAACAGGTCAAAGTGCATATTTTTACTTTTCCAATGGCTGCTCCAACATGTCCTTCGACCCTTAAAAACAACTATAAAAGCAAGTCTGCATCTCACTACTTTCTACAATTCATTCATCATCCCATTGTTCTGTTCTTGCTCGCTTGCAGACTCAGAGATTCAAGCAGGTCATTAGAGGGTGCTATATTTGTGTTAATACAAAACTTGAAAAGATGGAGAGCAGCTTAAGTGACATGTTGGTTAAGGTGGCCGTGTTCTTCCTAGTCCAAGCTTTGGTGTACCTTATCCTTTCCAAGTCATCAAACATCTTCTCCAAGAACGTGAAGAGATCCAACAGCTTCAAGCCTGCGCGCTCGGTAAGTATTCGCCGGATGCTGGCTTTGATCTCTGATATACCTCCTGAAGGGGAACCTTCTCCTTCTTCAAAGGGTCCTCAATCACCAGTCTTTCAAAGTTTAGATAAACTATCTTAAAGAGTCCCAGGCTCAGTCTACGCGTAAATTATTTCTCTCTCTCTCTCTCTCTGAGTGTAGAGGCTATGGTATTGCAAAGTTAATTAAACAATCCTAAATTATTGGTATAGAGGTCTTGAATTTTTTTGTTCATTTGATCTTCTGTAAAGAATGATGTAATATATTTTGAATAGAATGTTAAGATTCATTTAATTTTTTACCCTATTTTGTGCATTGATGATCAAGTTTAATTAAGAAGCCTATGATTGTAGGTCATATACTTGCTTGTTAGAATATTCAACTTGCAATATTGCATATCACCAAAATAAAATATAAAAAAAAAATATGCAAGTAGCATTGACGTAACTTCAATTGGTGGAGTGTGCCTTTGATTAATTTTGGACTTGCACGTTGTTGAAAAGTCTAGCCCTATGTGTGTACCTTTAATTAATTTGATATCATTTTAATTTTCCGAATGTTCAGTCTTATACAGAGTGTTATACGAATTTGCATACAGATGAACGAATGGCCTCGGTTAACATAACTGCAAAGGAAAATTTTGAATACCTGTTAGACTATTAATGGAACGAGGAAATTCAGATAAAATCATATTTTGTTATTCATTTCATAGCTACTCTTTCGCTTATACTGTATCTCTTATCATTGTTGCTACGGATCAAAAAGAGTTGATAAGTTATTAAGATTTATGGTATCCATGAAGTTTACCCTTCTTTTCAAAGATGAACTCTGAGCTTTTCCAAAATCCAGGCTTAACATGATACTCTCTGAAGTGTTTGCCAATACAGCAACCTTCTTTCCAATTTCCATATAGGTGAGCATATTATATGGAAAATCATATCATGGTTATTGATAGCACATAGCACTTTGCCAAGGAGGGGGATAACTAGAGCTAATCTGCAAGGATTTAAAACTTATATATTCAAGTCATTTATCTTTTATCCTCTCCTGTTGAGTTGGCCAAACAGCTATTTTGAATCTGGTTGGCCAATTCAACAACCCTCCTTTACTGCTATGCAGCAAATCATCAAGACTACAATTTGGCATATACTCATAAACCAAGAGCTTGCAATCCCTCGTGGTGCATCAACACCATAGCTTAACAATATTCCTGTGGCTTATTTTACCCCAAGTTTCAACCTCTGCTTCAAATGCAATATCTTGTACCTTGTCCATTTCAATATCCCCACTCTCTATTTCCTTCCTGACCCCTCCCCAAAGAACATTGTCTCCACCTCCATCAAAGTATAAATCTATATAACCAAATCAATATTATAAGAGGCTTTTTAGATTTGGATGAGAGGCTTGGCAATAATACATTTGGATGAGTGGATTTTTTTGTTTGTTATATTAATGGATTACTAGCAAGAGCTATATATATATATATATATATATATATATCCTTCCGAAGTAAACAGAGCTCAATAAAAATTTTATAGGATTAACTCATAAAGGTGATTGAAGCAATTCACCTTTACCAATTGTGCCAAACATTGTTGGCAAGTTTCAACCTCTGCTTCAAATGCAATATCTTGTACCTTGTCCATTTCAATATCCCCACTCTCTATTTCCTTCCTGACCCCTCCCCAAAGAACATTGTCTCCACCTCCATCAAAGTATAAATCTATATAACCAAATCAATATTATAAGAGGCTTTTTAGATTTGGATGAGAGGCTTGGCAATAATACATTTGGATGAGTGGATTTTTTTATTTGTTATATTAATGGATTACTAGCAAGAGCTATATATATATATATATATTTGGTAAACAAAAATTTAAGATTAAAGGTGATTGTCCTATCCGAGGATCAAAGCAGGTCTTCAGGCTTAATGAATGTTTATTTTATGGAGATACTTACAATTAACTCACAATAGAAATCGAACTCTAGCCAATTTAATTGACGCAATTCACCTTTACCAATTGTGCCAAACGTTGTTGGCATTAGATATTACTTTTAAACCATAATTTAGGATATTTAGTGACACAAAAGAAAAAAAAAACTTTAGGGAATAAGTTGAGAAAGTGTTAAACTTGTATTTTACCCTAAATTTTTGTTAACATAATATATGTGAAGTATACTCTAAATCTACCGATAGATTTTGTCAAATAGTTTATCAATAATATATTTGGATGAGCCATTTTTAAGATTTGTATGTTGATGGATTACAAGCAAGAGCTGTAATCTAATCCTTCAAGAAATCTCCTGTTTTTCAACACTAAAACAGAGTTCAAAAACTTCAAAATAAAGTTACGTGCTGTGCATGTGCATGTGCATACCGAAAAAAAAAAGTTAGTTTTTAGTTTAAATCATAATCCAAGTGAGTTTGGTGATTAAAAAAAAAAACTTCAAGGGATAAGTTGAGAAAATATTAAATTACTGAAGATAAAGTATATTTTACCGTCCATTTTCATTAGCATAATAAATATGAAGTATACTCTAAATCTATTCATATATTTTGTCAAAGAGCGATGCTATTTTTAACTAATTGTTTGATGTAAAAATAATTATGAAAATTCACATCAAAAGAATAATTACGAAAATATTCACAAAAAATAAGTCGAAGTGGTAAGTAACTTTAAACCCTAAGACGAAGACGCTGATTCAAATATTTAAAAAATAACTTTTGTAAGAAAACTATATAATCCTTATGATCTTGCGATTGAATAAGAATTAGTCCAATAGTCGATTCAAATAAATCGAATCTGTAAGAATATCTTGTAGTGTAAAAAAAAGAATAATTATGAAAATTGATGACTGATCATGTCAAACAAAGATATATGCATGGAGGATAAAAAGCAGTTTTTAAAATAATTTCGTGTGAGATTTTGGAATATTATTCATTTTATATAAAGATTTATTGATGTGTGAATAATTTTTATTTACACTATTGGATTCTTTATTTGTAAATGATTTGTAATTTTACAATAGATCTTAACTGTGATTTATTCTGACTTTAAAATAAGGAAAGCCTTTTCTCTTTACTAAACTTTTGTTTACCAAAATATATATATATATATATATATATATATATATATATATATATATAAAGATATACTTCATATTTAACATATATGCTAACAAGCACTGCAGGTTGTTCTCTATTTAATTATTCAATTGGTATCCAGACATAAATAAAAAAGAGCACTCGAGGAACACAAATTCTGGTTATAAACATAATTAAATTGCCACACAAACAATGCCTCGTCCCTTCCAAGTGTCAGGTGTGAATTTACATCATCAAGTAGGTAGGTGCTTAAATCAGTTTAAGTATTGTTCAAGTATTTGAAAGAAAAAATGCAACCACCTTCAGTTGATTTTCATAAGCAGGAATATGCTCTCCGCATCAATATATATATATATATATATATATTTGGGGGTCTTGCGCATCAATATAGTATATTAATAGTGCTATGCAACTAGCCCAAGTAGGATAATTTAAAAATTGAGTCATAATCTATCACTTATAAATTTTATTAATTTATACACTCTTTCTCCATAAGTTATCTAATTAGTTTAATCCAATATTATTTGACAAAAATATTAAAAAATAAAGTGGTTTGGACAAAGCAATCTCAACCAGCCTATGCATTTTTCAAACGCCCAAAAATCACTTATTGTATACTTTCTGAAATATATTGCAAACGATAAGCTTTATTACTAAAGATTTTTATAATTTTATCTTGTTTCTGAAAAGCCTTCATGGTGAAAAATACTTTTGTTTTGCTTAATACAACAAAAAAATGCTGAAATGGGACAATGTCTGAAGAATGCTGTCCTTTTTTTTTTTTGGTCAAGAAAAATGCTTTTTAAAGTGGGACAATGTCTGTCTATGGAAGCAGCCAAAGGTCCAAAATTGTTGTGGGCCAATACGATTGGTCTTATGCACAGTTAATCTTCTAAAGAATACTATGGCAAGACAGATTAAAAAACAATTACAGTTGCAGCTGGCACATGGGCCTAACTCTACCTTTAATTGAATAGCCAGAATTTTCAAAATTTTCCATACAGCATTATTCTATAATAACAGTAATTGGTGAAAGTCAAGCCAGGCCATGAGGACCAACTAAAATGGGTTGTCAGGATCAAGCTCTTAAAGTCAATATGAGGCTATGGAAAAACTTAGAGAGGAAGAGTTTGGATATTTTGCTTACCTGTAAATTTGCAATGTTATTTTCAAATGTAGAAGTTCCATCCACATTGTAGAAACTAAATTAAAAAGTGAAAGGAAATAATAGAGATTTTGCTCCTATTAACAATACTAAGTTAATCAAATAAATACTCAAAGACTACGGACCTAAACCAGGTATCAACTCTGGGGGTGGTTTTTTTATATATAAACTCCTATAGATATGTCCATATATATATATATATATATATATGCATGAGTGTGTATGTAAATAATGGTACTTATATATATTTTATCTTCATAAATCTCTTACAGATTTTTATGCAAGTCATTAGATAACACCTTAATTCTATTTTTTATTTTTTTAAAATGATCTAAATGAGTTTATCACGAAATCTACAAGGAGTTTATGAGGATAAAGTGTACACAATTATTATTGTACTCTATATTTATATGAGATTTTGCACATTTACCTAGAAAGAAAAGCAAATAGCTTAGACTTAACAAAGAAATAGTCAGAGATAAAGTGGAAAAGGAAATAATTAAACAAATCACCGCCACTTAGTCCTCCTCTCCTCACGAAAAACAAACCATGTTAACTCATTTGTATCACACTATTAACCCATATAATTTTCAAAATAATGTTATTATCTTTGTCTCCTCTTGTTTAGAGTGACCTCAATGATTTGAAGAGTGAAGATCCTTTTGTATTGTACTTATTAACCGTGACTGACAAAATCTTTAATTGGGACTCACGTGCAGGGCAGGAGGGACCACCACTCCCCCACGTGGTAGCCTTATCAGACTGGAATCCTTCTGCAACATTATTTGCCAATTAGGACACACAAGACTCTCGTGTTCTTTGCTGATCGTCAGAACACAACAGAAATGCTATGTAGGCTAATTTTTGTGTGTGCCTTTTGCACTGATCTCACAGTTCCTACACATTTTTGTAGTGCTATTCCTCAGATATCACATTCATGATCTTCTCTTTATCAGAGCTAGATCATGGAGGGTAAAAGTCCTTTTCCTATTTTTGATTAGCTGTATTGTTAAAAAATGATTAGTGAATTATAGGGTAAGTTTAAAACAATAATTCCTATGTAAACCAAAATATTTATTAAAGGACTTAATGAATCCTATATTTGAAAATGTTATATAACAATTTGAGTATTTAACAATGACGGACACATGATTATCACAAAATAATAATAATAGTTAGTCATCTAAAGAATATGGTTTCAAGAATTATAAAAGCATCTTTCACCAATCAACATTTGTGTTCCAGTGATCAAGTCCCACTACGCTTGTTAGGTTGGCTAAGAACAAAAATTGGTTTCTTCTTGAGATATCAACCGCTATTCAATGTTAGATTGGCATTTTTATGGACACAGTAACAGAAATGTTGTTTAAAATTTTAAATTGCTCATTTAGGGGCTAAGTGGACAGTTTAAAACTTACTAGATAAAGGCGCTATGAAACTAATATTGTTGATTGAAGTATTTTTCTTAATCTTTTCCAAAGGGGAAGGCAATCTGATCTCTGGCCTCATCTGTCTGAACCCGATGTGTTTCTCAATGAGTATCGTCCCAAAGTTAAAGTAATAGAAATAGAAACATTATTTATAATGCATATATGCACTGATTGCTGATATTATTAAATGGGTTATGGCTACCAAATTAACAAACTGCACTCAGTTGAGAAAATGACAAAGAAAGGAAAACGGTCTAATCATTAGGTTGGCATGTGGCAAAACTATACAAACTGAATGTAACAAGTTGGGCCAAATGAACTTTGGACTAACTCTCATATTTCTTTATTCTAAACTGTTAATGCACATAAACAGTAAATAATGAATAAAATATGCATATGTAGGTGAGTAGGTCGGACCCATTCATTTCATTTTATTGTTTTATTAATTCATTGACTATAAATTTGGTGGGATGTATATCCAATCCTAGTTTCCAAAAGACAGCTTCATGTATACTTCAGAATTTGCAACTTGTTTTCTTGCAGGATATAGTTGCATTCTTTTTTCTATGTATGTAAGCATTAGCCTCAATCCACTCTTCTTTCAACATTCAGAACCAACCACCTGTCTGCAGCGTTCTCTAAAGAGTTGCCATAGAAGAGATGACAAAGCTACACACATGTTATCCAAGCTCAGCATCTTCTAAGCAAGGAATTGACAGAAATTCACATGTGATCTCAAAATTCAAGCCAAAGATCCGGATAATTCACATATATGCTCCAGAAATCATAAAAACTGATGCTGCAAATTTCAGAGAGCTGGTTCAAAGACTCACAGGAAAGCCAGAAGATGAAGGGGGAGGTAGGAGCAAATCTAAGACTGCACCAACCAAAGATCCAATGGTTTTACACCCCAAGAAGGCCATGATCATGGAAGAAGATGAAGAAGAGTTTCCGAGTCTGCAAAATGGTATAAGGGTTAAGAATGAACATGAAGAGGAAGAAGTTGATGATGATATATGGAGAAGATCAAAGTCAAATGAGAAGTATAGTGGTTTCTTTGATGGGTTCTCAGAATTGGATAGTTTTATGGAAGAGTTGAGTACTATGCCTGTAGTTAATCAAAATTAATGCCTGCTTTTAATTTATTGTTATTTGTCAGTCTTGTTGATGTGTGGATATATATCACAAAAATTAGCCACTGAAGAACTGATGCTTCCCCATTGTAGATTTTGACAATTACCTTGCTTCTGATACAATGCATGTGTATTGACTTCAGTTGGCCCTTTTGATGCTGAAGGATAGTAGTGAGCATTTATGAACCTTACTTGCCTTATTACTTTGTTCTGTGTATAATAGTTGGCTTGCTGCATCTCTTTCTCTTGTTTGATAATTGCTCTCTAGGGTCTTCACACAGTAGCAAGCAATTGCAAAAATTTGTACAATCATTGTTACCTAGTTCAGCTATGCATTTTCTCCCGTGTCTTGTTTCCACCTTCTCATCATTCCCTGGAGAGGAGGAGGGCTGTTTGCAGGCTAACCATTCAAAGATGAATTCACTCCATTTATGACTTACCCAATTAAAAATCCTATTCAAGCCTTTTAAATATTTGAGCAATCAACAACAGTGTCCTTGTCAATTCAATATTAATATAGACCTGACACAGTTGTTTATCTCTATGAAAACTATTCAGGAGTGATAAGCTTTAAAAATCAAGAGCATTACACTTTGAATGTGAAATATAGATTATTAATTATAGACAGTAAATTGGGTTATCAAACAAGGCATGCTTATTAGGGATAAAAAGGGAATTGTTGAACAGATGAAAAATATTTTATGCTTTGTCGGTTAGAGGATACATATGATGTAATGAAAACTGAGAAGCCACCATATGGAATTCATCATTTAAGACTTATCTTCATCTCAAATATTGAGATGAGATTCAATAATCCAAACCTAGCAATTTTCAATCATCCCTTTTTTTAATCTTCTTCACCAAGCACCGCCAAGTGGAAGTAAGACCTTTCTGCCTCTCTCCATTTTCACACACTATTTTTCACTCTCTCCATTTTCACCCTTCCAATGACGATGGCATGAAATGTATGGTGGAATGAATTGTTAGATCAATCACTTACCACTAGGTCAAAAATTATAACTAATGGCAAGGGTGTAACTTTATTTTCTTAAAGTTTCTCAAAACCGCATCTAACTTGAGGGGCTGCATCCATTACAGCACCGTAAGCGAGATGTTAAGTCCATCAAATCCTAAGAGAGACGCTGACCAAATAAAGCCAACAGGAATGATATGTGTAAGGCATTTGTCTAAGCACGCATTTCTTCCTCAAATATGTGTATCTTCATTCATCTGTTCTCATTTTCATCTTCCTGTGTTTCTCAAACAAAACCTTGAAGTTATTAGTTACTTCACAATATTAAGAACAAATAAAGTTTAGCTGAGCCTTTGAGTCAATCAGTCTAAGTAGTTCATGCAATCAGTCTTGCATTTTCCTGTTCACGAGTAGTTTTGAGTAATATTAATATAGAAAGTTGCAGAGTTTTTGCGTTCTTTTGTCTATAGCTGATGAAGGAGAAAATATAATACGCAATATTATCTATACACAATGAACTAAAAGCAGGAAATAACTCTATAAGCCTTTTCCATTATGCTTCTTTCTCATCTTTTCCAAGAACGAAGTACTTAAAGAGGTTAAAAAACGTTGCATTCTTTAAACCATTAGATGCGATGGCTTTGTAATACGAGATACAAGCCAGATATTGATAATTCACAAAGTTTCACTTACTCCATAATAATAAACGTTTGCATACTAAAATCATGTTTAGGCATAATTACACATCAAAAAGTAATTTTTATCAATACTATTCAAACAGTGTAGTCGCTTCAGCGTAAACTGGTTTCTCAACAAAATCAAAATTATGTAAAATCAAATTTGCGAAATCTAATTCAAATGTGTGTGTAATAATGAAATGTCCAAAGTAGACATCCCTCGTATATAAATCTATTAATTACATCGATAGGAGAAGTAAGCTAGTTTAGTTTCAACTTATCACCCAACTGCTATTCAGTCAGGAATGAATGGGATACGACTAAGGCTCTAACACATTGGCTTTTATAGCTTTCTTTTATTCAAGGCACTAATAATGTTGACCTTGGATAGCAAAAGGTGGCATTGGCTTGTATAGCTTTCTTTCTTTTATTCAAGGTGATGACATCGTTGACTTTGGATGGCAAAAAGTCAGCGCCTAAACCAGCCAATATACAAGAATATAATTCAAAAGGTCACAACCACATAATAGAGTGGTATCACATACCTCAGTTTTGAAGCTTGAGCAAAAGATAACACCGACTCTAGATCTAAATCTAATCCAGTGACAATCACCAGATAAACGGTTCTGCAAAAATGTGCTTTAATGTTCTATGCAACGTAAAAATTTAAATTAATTTACACCTTTGACCCCTCTAATAAATTTACATAAATTTTGCATCTCTTTATAGTTTTGAATCTTTTCATATGTTAGAAAGGGCCTAAATTACAAATGCATTGTGTAGTATACTTTGAATGAGAGTATCAAATATGAAGTGATTCCAACCATTCAACTTGATAAACTATAGATTTTTCTTCCTTTATTTTTTTGGGTAACAGCATAAACCAAGGAAGGAACATGCAGGATGCTTTATCTCTGTAAAGTCACAGAAGCGGTACTATGAGACCTGGTCAACAACCTCGCTGCAATCAAACTCAATGATGCATTTCAATACTGGCAAATAAATAAATAAATAAATAAAAACACCCAAAACACAATATATAATCCTTTCTTCCTTGTAACAGGCATTACCAGCCTTCTCAAATTTCCATTTTGATATGTCTGCCATGAAAGAGAAAAATACAATAGCCACACTAAAATTTTAAGCTCGGCTTGTAAACTACCAATGGAGAAAGATTAACACATGATCTGAAAATATATGCCCAAATTTGCATTATTCACTAATATGCCCATCAATCACCTTTGTCCTTTGACCCTTTGATATTTGCTAAAGTAACATTTAACAAAATATATGCGAAGGTACAATTGATAAAACTGTGTCACCCTATATGGAGTGAGATTGACCATTACTGAAGATCTCAGCCAATCCTCAATTCAGACTGCTTCTGGTTGGGGCTGCTCTGGTTGCCTGGTATATAAGCAATTTTTAACAATATATGACACCTGAAACCAGCGACAAATCATGCTGTGCCTCAGTAAATTATAGCACCAATCTTCTAAGAGATTGAATTCATAAAATTTATGAAGTTCAAAAAAAAGAAAAAGATGACAAGACCTTATCCGCCAATATGAATCATAGGCCTATTTGCTGTCTTTGCTATGTCAAACATACCAGCATGAGAAGCTTTTTTCCTCTTCACCTACACCAAAGAAAAGGCAACATTCATACAATTTCAAGTAGTATATGACCCACTATTTTGCTAGAGTCATATAAAAAGCGATCACAGATTCTATAGGGCAGAATTTGACAAACTACATTAAAATTGGATATAAATGAAATTCTATTACTAGATCTTCATATTGAAGAGAATAATAAATCCTAGCACAGAAATTAAAAAATTACTAAATCATCATAATGAAATTCTGAAACTTGGTGTTAGAATATCTGTTAGAATAACTGTATATATATGGTAGTATATCGTGTTTATATGATATAATCAATTAGGATCAATCTTAAGATTTATTCTTGTATTTGATTAGGATTATATATCTTTGTATTTAAAGCTAACCCTATTATATAAAGAATCTTGTGTGGTCAGTCAAGACACACACTTCAGCAATAATCCTTCTGTTTTCAAGTTGGCATCAGAGCGGGTTTCGACCTGTCTCTGCCTAAACCCTAACCCGCTGCACCCACTATGCAGTGGAAAATTCTCCAAGTCGTGCTTCAATTCCGACCTTCCCCTTCCTTGCCACGACTCAATTCCTATGAGCCCTCATTGCCGCAACTCTCTCCGACACAGTTCGACCGTTGATCACTTTCCGGTGACCATTAGATCTTCAAATGTGGGTGCAAAACCTTTGGAATCAGAGGAGCAACACCCTATCCGTTCATATCCCAAAGCTGCATTACCACCTGAAGCTTCTCGCGCTACACTTGAACCCACTCACCAGCGCATGAGGGAGCGTGGGACCACTTTCCGTTCTTCCACAAATTTGGTCAAAACCTCCTGTAGAAGACATCCCAAGCCTTTTCAGTTCCTACCTTGTCCATTTTAGGGGTGTTTCAGATCGTGGGTGCCTCGGTCCTCTTGTTTTTGGGCAATTTATTGTGTCCTTGCTGTGTGTTGTTGATTCTAGACCTGCCCATTCCATTTTGGACCTATTCCAGGTGTTCCTTTTATTTTTTGGTTATCTTCCTTTGATTTCTCACAATGGGAGATAGTGTTTCTAGTATTTCAGAAAACTCTAACTCTAATCCTTCTAATTCAACTGCCAAAAGCCCTGTCGTGTTAACCAACATTAGCATCCCGTTAATTACAACTAAGAAATTGATCGAGTCAGCCAAATACAAGTCTTAGGCGCCTTCCGTAAAGATTTGGTTTGCAGGACAAGGACACTCAGAGCATCTTACCACGAAAGTTGAAGATGTCCCAAAAGTTGATATCTTTGAATGGAAGAAAATTGATGCACAGCTTCTAGCAATCCATTGATCCAGAGATAGTGAATCTTTTTCAATCATTTGAAACTTGTTATGAGGTGTGGCAAGAAGCCCAAAGCTGCTACACTAATGATTACAACGCCTCTACTCTATTGTCTCTAGTATGATGAGCTTGCGCAAACAATAGGATACTCGTATAGAACCCTTCCTTGGCAAAGCGCGCTCATTGATGCAAGAATTTGCTACCATGATGTCTCACACTAAGGATCAGTCTGAGCACAAGAAGCAAAAATAATGGTTCTTTATGGTCTTTATCCTCTCTACTCTTCCACAAGAATTGGAGCTCGTACACCAACAAATCCTCACTAGTGTTGGTAGTCCCACATTGTCTCAGGCCTTTCAACGACTGTTGAATATCTCTGATATGACACCACTAGCACCTACTTCCCAAACTATGCCAATACTGGAGTCTTCTGCTCTTATCTCTCAAGTTAATAATTCTGGTAGTGGCCGTGGTCGTGGTCGTGGTGGTAGTAGCAGACCACGTTCTTTTTGTAACAAATTGGGACACTTAGAGGAGCATTGTTGGGCGAAACATGGTAAACTAGCATCAGCTAATTTTGCTCAAACTGAGTCAGAATCATCCACCTCAGGTGTGACCATTCCTACTACAGATTATGAGGCTTTCCTCCGCTTTAAGGCATCTTCGCAAATTTCGATTGAACAAATTGGTAATCCCATTGCTTGCTTACCTCAATCATCTCTTAGGCCATGGATAATTGACTCTAGTGCTTCTAATCAACTTTGTGGTAATAAGGATCTTTTCACTCTCTTACTTACTCTAATAAATTACCCCTTGTTATTTCTACTAATGGAACCAAAGATGTTGTCAATGGTATTGGCCAAGCTCAGCCATGTCCCTTTCTACCTTTAACATATGTTCTTTATGTACCTGACTATCCTTTCAATTTGATATCTATTAATAAGTTAGTTCGATCTCTTAGCTGCTCCTTTACCTTCACTAAAAACTCTATTCTTGTGCAGGATCAGGGTATTGGGAGGACAATTGGAGTTGGTCATGAGTCACAAGGACTTTACCATCTTGTTATGCCTAGTTCTCCAGTGACATGTACTGTGACAGATTCTCCTGACCTCATTCACAGTCGTCTTGGACATCCAAGTCTCTCCAAACTCCAAAAGGTGGTTCCTCACCTATCTAGTTTACAGTCTTTAGATTGTCAATCTTGTCAAAAGGGGAAGCACACCCATGCTTCTTTTCTTGGTTGTATCAATAAAAGAACTGATTCAGCCTTTTCCCTTATTCATTCAAATATATAGGGACCTAGTCGTGTTAGTTCTACTTTAGGATTTCAATACTTTGTAACCTTTATTGATGATTATTCTCTTTGCACTTAGGTCTTTTTAATGAAAAATCATTCTAAATTATTTTCAATATTTCAAAAGTTGTGTGTTGAAATTTGTACTCAATTTGGGAGAACTATCCATATTCTACGCAGTGATAATGCACATGAATATATATCTTCTGATTTTCAAGAATTCTTGGCTAAATAGGGTATCTTACATCGAACAACTTCTCCTCATACTCCACAACAGAATGGAGTGGCTGAATGCAAAAAATCGACATTGAATTGAAACAGCCAAGACTTTACTCTTACATATGAATGTTCTATTTCGTTTTTGGGGGGATGCTATTCTTACATCTTGTTATTTGATAAACCACACGCCTTCCTATATACTAAAGGATCAAGCTCCTCACACAATATTATTTTCTAATACACCTGTTTAGTAGAGTTCACACTGGTGGTGGTCTTTGCTACATGGAGATTATAAATTTGGTGGGTAGGTGGTAGCTATGACGATGTTCTGTGGAGACTATGGCAAGGACAACCTTGAGGTGCGATGGGTCTTAAGTGGGTGATTATGGGGGTTTAGTGGTTTGGTTGGATGTTTGATGAAAATGGGTCCTATGTGAATGGATTAGGAAGTATAGATCTTTATGGTTTGGGTTGTATTTTGTATTATAGGAGTGTTGTAGCAGTTAGAGGTGTTAAAATGGGCCAATCCAAATGGTCTGGGCCACTTTAGGTTAGGTCATTTTCGAGTTGGGCCAAATTGAGCATAGTACCCAACTCATTGTGGGCTGTGGATTGGGGGGGCGGCCCATCAACCCTTCAACTCTACTTTTCTTTTAAAAATACAATGAACTTAATCTTTAAAAGATTTGAATGAAAATTAGGAAACTGGGACAAATTAGTTTTGGGCTAATGACAAATAAATTAGGAAATAGTCCAATTGTCAACTGGATTTTAATTTTTCAAACAAAAAATGGTGGTATGATCTTTAGTGATATGTTGTTAGATTAAAAAATGAATTAAATTTTGGGCCAACAAGCCAGCCCGACTTCAGGTCGAAGCCAAGTCAAGCAAAATTAAGTTCAGGTTTGAATTTTGCTAGTGTCTCCTCATGTGTTTGGTTGTATCTGTTTTGTTCACAATGTTACTCCAGGTAAGGACAAACTCATTGCAAAAGCCTTCAAGTGTCTTTTCCTCGGATACTCTCGTCTTCAGAAAAGGTATTGCTGCTACTCTGCCGATTTAGATCTCTATGTGGTGTCTATTGATGTCACTTTTTTCGATCAGCAACCCTTTTGTTCTTCACCCGTGGATGCTTCTCAGGTAAACAACATCCTTCATGTTCCTCTCTATAGTCCTCCTATTGATTCCAATAGTAGTCCTACTTCAGTGACTGCCCATGGTCCTTCCCGTCCACTCGTTACTTTTTAGTGTCGACTACGACCGCCTACTGGTGCCAGCCCTATTCCAGAAGAAGTTCCAAATGACTCACCATCTTCGCCTGTTATTCCTTCTGCCTTGGTTCCTACATTAGACAGTTCACCTATTGCTCTTCGAAAAGATAAACGGTCTACTCATAATCCTCATCCACTTTATGTTTTCCCTAGTTATGACTGCTTTTCTTCACAGCATTATACTTTTGTTTTGAGTCTGTCTTTTGTTTCCATTCCTAAAACCACAAGTGAAGCACTTTCTAATCTAGGTTGACGTCAGGCGATGATAGATGAGATGTTTGCCTTACACTCTAATGGCAAGTGGCATCTAGTTCCTAAACCGACACGAAAATTTATTATTGGTTGTAGATGGGTGTTATCGTTAAAGTTGGTCCAGACGAATCCATTGACCGATTGAAGGCTTGCTTAGTCGCCAAAGGTTACACTCAAATCTTTAGTCTTGATTATAGCAACACATTTTCTCCGGTTGCTAAGATTACCTCTGTTCGACTTTTCCTTGCCATGGCTACTGTCCGACATTGGCTCCTTTATCAACTAGACATAAAGAATGCCTTTCTATATGGTGATTTACAGGAGGAAGTCTACATGGAGCAACTGTCTGGCTTTGTTGCTCAGGGAAAGTCTGAATTGGTGTGCAAACTTCGCAAATCATTGTATGGCCTCAAACAATCCCTTTGGGCTTGGTTTGGCGGATTCAACATGGTTGTTCAAGCCTTCGGCATGATTTTTGTAGTGAAGCCAATCACTCTGTTTTCTATCGGCATCAATCTTCTGAGCAATGCATCTACCTTGTGGTTTACGTGGATGACATTGTCATTACTGGAAATGACTGAGTCGGCATTGAACAATTGAAACAACACTTGTTCAAGCATTTTCAAACCAAGGACCTAGGTAAGCTCCGTTATTTCCTAGGTATTGAGGTGACATAGTCTAGACATGGTATTTTCATCTCTCAAAGGAAATATGCCTTGGACATCTTGGAAGAACTTGGCATGCTAGGGTGCAAACCCATTGATACACCTATGCATCCTGTTGAATTGGAGGGTTTTAGGTAGGGAAGGAGGAAAAAAGAGAATATAGACTGATATTGATATTGACTTGATATGTTGATAATATGATACAAAAGAAAACCCAATAGTCCTATTTATACTAATACTAGGCTCTTAATTCTAATTAATAAGGAAACAAATCATAAAATATAATAAATAGGAAATAAATTCTAAGAGATCTTATGAGATAATTTTCAGATATTCTAATACTCCCCCTCAAGCTAAAGCTTACTAAGCTTTAAGCTTGTTACAATTATATCTAAAAGAAAATAAACTAAAAAAATAATGCGCCAAACAGTGTGACAGTGGTAGGCAACTGAATCTGGGATAGAGATGAGACTAATGCATCTTGGACTAAGACAGATAGGGTCAGTGCATTTAGGACAAAGCTGGGGCCAATGCATCTGGGACAAAGTCGAGGGCTAGTGTGAGTCACAACCAACATAAGTCACCAACGGAAAGATCGTTGATGGAAAGAAAAGTCACCACTAGCATAATTCATCTGTGGGAGAGAAGTTACCACCGGAATGATCGTCGATGAGAAGAGAGGTCACCACTAGTATGATTCATTTGTGGAAGAGAAGTCATGAGAAACACTAACATTGAAGTATATGTAGAGATGAATTTATTCCTATTCTCTCCCTCAATGTTATGCTAGCATTGGAAAAGAATCAAACAGTAGCCAAAACTAGAAATAACCACCACAAAGAATGCCAAACAACCACGTGGAGGTCAGAAATGGTGTGGTGAGGCAAATGAACAACAGAAGAGCCCAGAAAGAGGGTCAAACAGCCATGGGTCAATGTACAATTGCCAAAAACAAAAACCCCAATACACATGAATGGCTCTGCGCAAGTGTACAAGGCCACACAGAGGTCGGTTGATGGAGGTGAGCTCAGATTCTGTAGAGGAGGCCGGGGCGAGTTGAACGAGACTGGCAGCTGCCGGAAAGTGGCCAGACGCGTCGTCACGTGCCGGAGAAAGGGAGGAGTGTGGGTCTGTGTGCTGACAGTGGTGGTGACGCGTGGAAGCGTGTGATACGGAGGCTTGAGGTGCGATTTCAATGGGTGGCCGATCGGAGGCTGGCAGCGCAGCTAGTGGGGTTGCCGGCTAGAAAAAGCAACGGCGGACGGCGGTGGAGGGTGGTGGCAGAATAATCCGTAAAAGAGAGGTCGCGGCAGACGGCAGTGGAGGCGATGGTGTTTGTTGGAAAACCGGAGTAGAAACATGGTTGGCCAGAAAAGATATAGAAAGAGGGTGCCGAAAGGAGAACTCGGCAACTAAAGGAGGCTAATCGAAATTCCAAATCTTTGGGAACTCGGCAGTGAAAGTAACGAGACAAGTTACGGAGGATGGTACCACTCTGATACTATGTTGCTGTGACCGATGATGATAAACCTAGAAGGGAGGAATAGTAGTGGTGGTTTGCTCGACATGGGGAGTCGGAGGTGTATCTGACTCAACAGTCATAAGAGGAAGAGGGATGGATAAGACCTCAGAGATAGACTCAAGAGTCGAGGAAGGAAACTAGAAGAACGGAACAGACTCAAAGAAGCTAACATCAGCCGAGATGAGGTAACGTCGGAGATCAGGGGAAAAACAACGATAACTTTTTTGGGACCAAGTGTAACCAAGAAAAACACACTTAATAGATCAAGCAGAAAGTTTATCAAGACCAGGAGTGAGATAATGAACAAAATAGGTAGACCCAAATATACGACGTGGTAGGGAATGCAGAGGTTGATGGGGATATAAAATAGAGTAAGGGACCTGGTGATCAAGCACAGAGGAGGGCATGCGGTTAATCAAATAACAGGCAGTAAGAATTGCATCACCCCAGAAGCAAAAATGAACATTACCATGAAGTAAAAGGGTCCGAGTCATTTCTACGAGACTTCAGATTTTACGTTTAGCGACCTCATTTTGTTGAGGGGTATGGGCACAAGAGGTTTGGTGAAAAATGTCATGAGAAGCCATAAAGGATTGAAATGGTTGAGACAAATACTCACCGGAATTATCACTATGCAAACTATGTATAGGAACACCAAATTGAGTTTTAATTTCATGATAACAGTTTTAAAATATGGAAAACAACTCAAATCGATTTTGCATAAAAAATAACCAAGTGCAACGAGAATAATCATCAATGAAAGTGACAAAATATCTGGATCCTAGAGTAGAAACAGTACGACAGAGACCCCAAACATCAGAATGTACTAAAGCAAAAGGAGAAGACGCTCGACTGCGGACTTTACCAGGAAACGGACTACGGGTGTGTTTTCCTAGTTGACATGACTCACAAGGGAGACTAGACAACTTAGAGAGGCTGGGCACCAATTTTTGTAGTTTAGGAAGATTAGGATGACCCAACTGTGCATGGATGGTGAGAGGGGAATCCTTGACAACACAAACACGAGAGGGGTTGGAGAGCTGGTAGAGGTCATGGGACTCACATCCGGTGCCAAGTATTTGACCCAAACTCCAGTCCTGCAGAATGATGGAGTTTTTAGTAAAGGTAATCATACAATCAAGAGACCGAGTTAAACGACTAATGGAAAACAAATTAAAAAGAGACCCAGGAACATAAAAGACAGAGTCTACTAAAAGGGAAGGGAGGGGATGGGTAGTGTCGATCTCTTGGGATTGAGATTTGGAACCATTTGCTAAAGTGATAGCAGGCAAATAACCATTGTGAGAAAGGTTGGAGAAAATAGTCTTATTATCATAAATGTGATCAGTTGCTTGCACCAGAATCAAGAACCCAAGTACCAATGAATAGGGAACGAGAGAGACAAGCAAATGAAGTACCAATATGTGCAACAAAGGTAGTGGAATTAGCGGTCTGACGTTGCTCAAACCACTTCAGAAAGTAGGCATAGGCAGCTATGGGAGCAGAGGAATCAGAGGACTTACGTTGTGCAAACCATTGTAAAAAACCTGCATACTCAGCCTTTGGGTCGTCCTTAGAGCTATCTAAGGAGGTAAAACTAGCCATGGATCAGGAAACAACAACCAAACAGTACCTGAACACACCGATTCAAAACGGGGTCACGATAAATGGTCACGAACACAAAAGACGAGGGCAGATCTAAATAGAAGAGAGAAAGGCAATCACAACTGTACAAACGGCGGCCAGTGGGGGTGGCTCACGCGCCGTCATGCGCCGTCACGCGCCGCCACATGCCGGTGAAGGAGCGGCGCATGGAGCTGTGAGCAGGGGCTGCCGACGGCGCGTGTAGGTGCGTCTCGTGGTTGCTGGATGTAGGCTTCTGGGTTCTGGCCGGTCTGGGAGAGGCAATGCCGAATGGTGGGTTCGCCAGTCGGAAAGGTCGCTGAAAAATTCGTCGAAAAGTTAGATTACGACGGTAGACGGCGGCTGACGGTGGTGCACAACGACGGACGGCGGTGGATAGCAATGGGCAGCAATGGGCCTACTGGAAATAGGACACAGTAGAAGGAGAAAGGCCGGAAAACCGGAGTGGAAACACGGTTAGCCGGAAAAAAAATTTCACCGAAGAGCAGTGGACTCACCGGCGTGCAAAGTTATAGGATTGCCTCTCTTTAGGCTCTAGATACCATGTTGAATTGGAGGGTTTTAGGTAGGGAAGGAGGAAAAGAGAGAATATAGACTGATATTGACATTAACTTGATGTGTTGATAATATGATACAAAGGACAAACTCAATAGTCCTATTTATACTAATACTAGGCTCTTAATCCTAATTAATAAGGAAACAAATCAGAAAATATAATAAATAGGAAATAAATCCTAAGAGATCCTATGAGATATTTTTCAGATATTCTAATACATCCCAATGTCAAGCTTCTACTAGGACAGAGGGAGCTAATAGCTGATCCTGGGCATTACTGGAGGTTGGTTGGAAAATTGAATTATCTCACAATAACGAGACGTGATAATGATTTCTCCTTTGTTGTGAGCGTGGTAAGCTAATTCCTTGACTCTCCATGTGACTCTCACTGGGATGCTGTTGTTCGAATACTCAGATACACTAAAGGAGCACTAGGAAGAGGCTTACTATATGAAGATAAGGGGCATATGGAAATTTGTGGTCATACAGATGCAGACTGGGTAGACACTCCCTTAGATAGACGCTCTACTTCAAGGTACTGCGTTCTTTTTAGAGGAAATCTAATATCTTGAAAAAGCAAGAAGCAAACTATAGTCGCCAGGTCAAGTGCAAAAGCTGAGTATCTAGTGATGGGCACTGTAACTTGTGAACTCATTTGGTTGATGCAGTTACTTAAAGAGTTGAAAATCTATGAATCACAATCAATGAAACTCATGTGACAATCAAGTTGCGCTACATATATCCTCAAATCCAATCTTTGATGAGAGAACTAAGCACATTGAGATTGATTGCCACTTTTTTTTTTTGGTGAATAGATTGATTGCCACTTTGTTAGGAAGAAAATTCAGTTTGAAGAAGTTGCTATTGCATTTGTGAATTCGAATGACTAGCTAGTAGACATTTTCACTAAGGCTCTTAGAGATCACTGGATCAACTATATATGTAACAAGCTTGGCGCATATAATATATATGCGTTAGCTTGAGGGAGAGTGTTAGAATATACTCTATATATATATGGTAATATATCATATATATATGATAGAATCAATTAGGAGCAATCTTAGGATTTATTCTTGTATTTGATTAAGATTGTATATCTTTGTATTTAATGCTGACCTTATTATATAAAGAATCTTGTGTGGTCAGTCAAGACACACAATTCAGCGATAATCCTTCTATTTTCAAGTCTTAGCAATAATAACCAAAAGTGCATACCGCTGCCCCTATTATCTCCCTAAGCTCATGATCCTCTGCACCATGTCGCAAGGGATCTCTTAAGCTGACCTGCAAGAGAATGAACCCATATAAGAATATCAAAAAAACCTTTTTGCTGAAGCTGCACAAGAAAGATACTATATGACTGGCTATTTAATGACTAATTTTCATTGTCCCCGTCAATAAATCCATACATAAAGCAGGTTTACCCTGAACATAATGGGATAGACAACATCAATAATCACCAGTTGTCTCTTGTAAAAGGTGAATGCTTATCAAGTTCAATGAATGGAATATTTTATGAGATGCACTTTACTTTTAGCACTGTTTTTTTAAAAAAATTGAGCTGAATCTCAAGTGTAAGCATAGATGAAGTAAACAGAATGGACCCGAAAATATTTATTAGACTAAGAACTCAATAGATGGATGATACATCTAACAAATTATAAGAAAGGCATCAACTAAATGGAATATCAAGTGAAATAGCATATGCACTATAATGAGGCCGTAAAAGAAGAAGGAACAAGAAATTGTGCATTCAATCCCAAAATTTGAACACACAAGACTTAATTAAAGTAATAGAAGAGCATCTAATTGCTTAATAGATCTTCCTCCAGAGCAAGTCAATGCAACGAATATATTTTCCTGATTAATTCTGATCAAAAGATTTACACCACCCAACTCAATATGTCACCTAAAGTTGTACAGAATTTGAAGTTCTTCTACAAAGCACTTATTATATGTTATACCAAATGGTAAACCAGAATACAATAGCAAGCAAAACAAGTATCACTTTGTCCTACAGATAGGTAATTCAGAGTTAAAGATAGCAAAGACATAACCAAAAGTTTCCAAGTTGTGGCTTAAAAGTCAGAGTTAGTTCATTTCCTTGCAACACAAGGAAAGGATTAAACAAGCTCTCATTTTTTATTTTATGTTACTAAAGTAATATTTAATTTCTAAGTGTTTAGTCAACATCCTGCATCTGATAGAGCCACATTATTGATGGTTTTAAAGATCATGTCTTCATGCGCAAAAAATTTTCCATTTCCAAATGAACTTCAAAGTTCAAAATTGAGTAAATGAGTCCACTTTCTGCAGGGTACTTTGACACTTCTTCATTTGCAAATGAATTTCTGAAATTTATGTTAGTCTATTAAGAGTTTATCAGATAATTTCCTTTTTTCTGAAAATTGAGAATACATCATAACAAGAATTCAGGACTGACAGTAGAAATTGCAAGTTCAAAGTTCAAATCTAACGCTGCCTATTCTTTCTCCCTTTATTCTGTAAAGCCATTGATCACTTGTAGGAAATAACTACCAGAACCATACCCCACACCGGCAACAGCTAGCTGCAATGAATCTTTTACACTCTTTTTAAAACCCTAGAATGCTAAAGGTTTGCAATAGCATTAGTCCAAATTTTACCCACCAAAAAAATTATAGGCCTTAAATACCAATTCTGTAAAGCAAGGACCTTTGCCCACTTTAACTAATTACCCATCTCAATACCCATTTGGATTTATAAAGCCTACAATTTGTTTTCATCATCATCAACTGTAACCTTGCAGATTCACCAAAAACATTAAGTATTCCACATATATCTAACATCACAGATGCTAATGAAATTGCCGTCAACAAATTTCAGTGACATGCAGAATATACTGAATTTCGACAGCTAGAATATAACTTACCTCTGAAGGACCAAATAAACAGACTTTAAAGTTTCCATCAGCTAGTAGTCGCAATCTATTGCAACCAGCACAAAAATGCTCAGTCATTGATGTGATAAATGAAACTCTCCCTTGATGCCCATCTATTGTGAAATTCTTGGCTGTATCTGTTGGGTGATCCTGAACTCTCTTCAAGCTTGTAAACCGTTTCACCTGTTTGGTAATGATGGTTATAAAGGGTCTGCAATAAGAGAACATAAACTCTATAACTGAGCTCTCCTGTCAGAGTTCTACCTTACCACTGTATCCTTCATTTCTGAGTAAGGTACAAGTTTCTTGACGTTCCAAACATTTCCATCAAAAGGCATGAACTCTATAAACCGAATATTAATTGGCTTTTCACGTGTCAACTCAACAAAGTCACAAATTTCATCATCATTGAATCCACGCATTACTACACAATTTACCTGAAATGCAACAGAAACATACAAGACCCCTTAAAATGCACCTATCAATGACATGTGAAATTTACCATAGAGGTTATGAACCCGTATACAAGAAAAATTCCCATGTACAAATCTGTACAATTTATTTGAATAACTTAATAATTTGGCGGAAGGGAAGCTACTGAAGGGGAGGTGATCAAAGAGAAAAATGTGCAAAAAGTAAAGATATAAGACCAAAAAAAAATACCTTAACTGGATTATATCCAAGGTCTATGGCAGCATTAATTGAATCCATTACTTTTTCTTGTCCTTTGCGTCTCGTCATAAACTCAAACTTTGCTGGTACCAAAGTGTCTAAACTAATGTTCACAGAAGTAAGCCCACATTCTTTCAGCTTTGGAAGTTTTCTTGAGAGGATAATACCATTGGTAGTCATGGACAATGTCCTCAGTCCCTTCAAGTTTGACAACTCCAAACATATATCTTCAATATCCTTCCTGACAGTTGGCTCCCCACCAGTCAAACGTATTTTATTTACCCCAGAGCTTACAAAAAGATTTGCCAATTGCAGAATCTCAGCCTTCGTTAAAATCTGGGGGCTAGGAGTGAGCTCCACACCATCTGCTGGCATACAGTACTGACACCGTAAATTGCACCGCTCTGTTAAGGATATTCTCAAGTAAGTGTGCTGCCTTCCAAATGAATCTACTAACATATCAGAGACAGAATTATCTCTTGGCTGATCTTCAGACAATGAAGCACAAGATGTTGCATAAGTTCTTGTGGCATATTCATTCAAGTTGCCACTGAATAAAGATTGACCATTGGTATTTCTTGAGGCACAATAGGACCCCATCTCACAATTCACCTGCTTTCAGAAAATTTGTGTCATTAGCCATTTACATTTTCATGCGCAAAATTTCAACACATACAAGCACCAACACACCCCAGATTAATACACAGGGCATGAGATCTAGCTAATAATTAACTAATATTCTTATACACAATGCCTGGACAAAAAATAACAATTCTCATATGGATGCAAATGGGTATTAAACTATTAATATTGATCTTTCAAGTGAGAAAAAATTGATATTACAATGGCACAACAAAATGACTGATTTTTACAAGTTTTTGATAGAATTAGGGGATTACAAGTTTATGACTGAAATTTACCAGATATTGACTCGGACAATTCCGCTAACTTTGTTGTTCATATATATATGACCCAAGAGGCCAATATTTTCCATCCTTAAAATATAGCTTTGATCAGTTACATCACCAAAAGAATAAGCTAAAAGTTTAAAACAAATACATAAAGCTGGCACTAGTGTAAAAAAAATGGGGTAAAAAACCACACACACACAGAGACAGAGAGAGAGCTGCTACCAGGAAGGAGTTTGATGGTTTGAACCCAAAACGCCAATGAATGAATTTTGATAAGTGGCGCTTCATCCTTGATGCTGAAACAATGAATATAGAAAAAATGAATCACGTGGAAATAGGAACAGTTTGTTTTTTAAGGGACACTTGAAGATGTTCAACACCAACGATTCAAAATATATATATGTAGAGAGAGAGAGAGAGTTTTGAAGTGTTGACGTGTTGGTTGGGAAGTCCGAAGATAACAGGTGACAGGCCGTGAGACAAAGAACCTGGAAGTGGAAATGCCGGCCGCCTCGATCTATGATCTATTTTTACTATTATAATAATATTATTATAAAGGGCTCTCTCTGCTATCATTTTTCTTTTTTCTTTTGTTTTTAGATTATTATTATTAATTAGTCATAAAAAATTTAAAATAAAAAAAAAAATAAAACTATAAATATTTCTTATTCAGTCTCAATTATCTTTTAAGTACTTTTAATTTTTTAAATATTGGAAAATATTAGTTATACTGACATTTTAAACATAGACACTACACAAATTTATTGAGAGCCCATAAATGGAAAGGAAGAAAAGAAAGAGGAAAAAAAAAATAATCTTGCATTAACATTTGTGAGTTAAGGTTTTTGTGTTCTGCTTTTTTTATAACTATAATGACCCTTTTATATGTGCTCTTATATATATATATATATATATATATATATATAACTTTTTATTATTTATTTTTTTCGTCTTAACATAAAATAAAAAATAAGAATTAACAAGTATGTAGTGCTCGTCAACATAATAATCAATAATAATAATAATAATAATAATAAT
The DNA here is from genome assembly GCA_029884595.1 of Ormosia semicastrata. Lineage (NCBI taxonomy): Eukaryota > Viridiplantae > Streptophyta > Magnoliopsida > Fabales > Fabaceae > Ormosia > Ormosia semicastrata. Next base: position 33,599,340 of record JAQQTO010000055.1, read on the forward strand.
AATAATAAGAAGCTAAATTTAGTTGAACTGAACTCTCTTTAAAAAAATTAATTTCTCAATTTTAAAATTTTCTTATTTAAATATTTTGTCAAATGAAGTTTCTTATGTATATACATTTAAATTTAAAGTTGTACAATTGGTCATAAAGTTTTAAAAAAATAAATACATGAAAAAATAAATATTTTAAAAATTAAATAAAGAATTTGTATAATTTTATATTCTTTTGATAACTTTAAAATTTTGCTTTTGTAAGGCTATCTATATACTTAATAATTAATAATATCTAATCATTTTTTGCTTGTTTAATTAAAATAAAAATACAATAGAATTTTTTTGACATAAAATCTTTTTCTATATAATATCACTTAATCCCGCTTTAATAAATAAATAAATAAATATTTCTTATCTAAGATTGTGGATGAGACAAGATTTTTTATAATTAAAATTACAAATTAGGATTAAGTGACATAAAATCTCATTAAAGAAAAAAAAACATAACTTGTTATACATTTATTTATCAATTAAGTAATATAGCCAAATAATGACCACTAATAATTAGGAGTATTGAAATCCAAATCTTCATAAAATGAAAGGGTATTGAAGAAACCTCCTACAGTGTAGAAAGGTCTCTCCTATAGTAGTCTATTATTATTGTGTTTTATAAATTTGATGTCAAGTTTTAAAATTATTTCCTTTTAATTTCATTCGTAATTTCTATCATTATTTGTATTTCATAAAATTGATACCAAATTTTCGAATTGTTTCGTTTAATTTTCATTTCAAGTCTCTATATTATGGCTTTTCATAACTTTTGATGTCAAATTTTATAATTATTTCCTTGTATTTTCATTCCTAAGCTCTTTCAAATTGCCTATTAAAAATTTGATATTAAATTTTCAAATATTCCCTTTTATTTTAATTCAGAATTCCTATTATTATTGCAATTTTTTTTGGTGCATTATCATTATTTCATTTTATTAATGCATTTCATAACACATTTGTTAAGTTGTGCGTAGCATTAATTTTTTTTTTAATTTTATGAGATTTTTTCATATCTTTTAGACGTGAGAAAGTCTTCACCCACAATATGTAGCATTAATTTTTTATAATTAAAATAAAAAAATTCACTTTTTGTTTTTATAATCTAGTATAGTTTGTAAATTTCTAACATGTAACCAGATACAAATCCACAAGAACTAGTGGGGTCATGGCTCCACCCCTCTTCAAAAAATTGACTTTCACAAACACCTTGATATACATTTTTCTAAAACACTTTAATCTTTAGCTTATCTTCTACTCATTATTATCATTTAGCATATATAATCAAGATTATAGAATAATTTTAATCATTCATTTTTGACAAAATGTCATGATTTTAAATTTGAAAAATATAAATTTAGAGTTTAAAAAGTACAAATAAGTTTTGAACTTATTTTAATTGCTTCAAGTTATATAGGCCTATTGAACTCTATGTATATTCAACTAGGGTTGATTCCTATAGTCGATCTTCTACTTATAATAATAGCATAACTTGAGTTCAAATTTATGGTTCTCTCTTTAGTAGGTGATATGTAATTTTATTATAAATTTTCATTATGATTAATTGTTTGTTTTTACCTTAGATTAGGAGAGCCTCCCTCCACCCTAATTGTTTTTGTGCTATAAAAAAAGTGTGCAAGACTAACTTGATTGTAATTGTGAATTATAACAAAAGAAACATTATTTCACACTTCTCAATATTGTAATCTCAAAATTTTAAATTACATCAATTTAATGTTAATTGTCATGAGAATTCTAATTTTTGAAACTTTTAATATAACCTTTAAAATATGTTAATCAAATAATAAGATAAACTATTTAATAAAAAATTATATATACTTAAAACTTTTTTTGGTGTACTATGTGTTTAAGACTTCCACTTATAACAATCAATTGCCAATAGAATTATGCATTCACATAGAGAAGGTAAGATTAATAATAGATTAATAAATTTAAAATTATTTATTTATTACTTGTTTTTGGTCTTGCAACACTCATTTCCTGAATCCGTTACTACAAGTAACATCATCAGGATGTAGCCTATACAAATAAAGATTTATTTGCGAAGTGAGGTTCTTAGCAACAGCTAGAGCAGGACAAATGACAATCATCTTAATATTGAATCTTTGAGCATGTGTCATGTTATCTATATGAAATAAATAAGTTGTATGTGAAATGAAGAAATTTCAAAACAAAAAATTGTGGAAGCCATAACCCCTCAAGATGCACATAGCTCCACCGTTAGTTATTTATTTACTAGTCACTGATAATCCGCATGCGTAAGATGGTTAATATTAAAAATAGTTCACGCGGCACATACTTACAGTGGAAGAGGATCGTTTATTTATTTATTATGTATAAAAAATAAAATACGATTTATTCCTTAACTTAAAAAGAACTCTACAAAGAACAAATTCTTCTACCGTGTGCATGTCATGTGTACAACTACTCTGTTTTGTTTCTTAGAAACGTAGTTTAAACCTAGAGCAGAACCTAAAGACATGCCGGTCCAATGTTTATCACTAATTTACTGTTTTTTTAGATGGATAAAATTTTGGAGTTAGGGGTCGTTGTCCCATCTTAAAGTCAATGTAAGTCCTAAACTCTATAAACACTTACAAAAAAAACTTACAAAACACTTATCAACAAAACCTGACAATATTCAAATCTTGACTAATATATTTGACGTGGTTTTCCTTACCAATTTTGATAGTTGTTGTTGTTGGCATCAATTCACCAGTTAATGTCGAATAATGTGATTCTGATGTAGATAACGTTTTCAAATTTCATGAAGAGTTGAAACCTGAAAGGTAAATTAGGAGAAGTTTAAGTTACGGAAAATCAAACATGTGTGTAGTTCAGGGGCAACTTACTGAAATTAACGAAACAAAAGTTTATTCAAATTTTATTTTTTATCTTTTTGAGATGCGAAATTTTTAATTAAATTCTCATAATCAAGTTTTTTATATATTTTTTAATTGATAATATAATCAATTCATTTAAAATAAATAATTAGAGTAAATGAGGGAAAAAAGTTAAAAATAAGACATTATAAATTGAAAAAAAAAACAGTTTATATATAGAAAAAATAATTGTTGGTGCTGAATAAATATATACTATGATTATGATTAATTGATTGGAAATGAGGAAAATTATTGAGAAATTATTCAGAAATTTATTAAACACTTAATTAGAAAAGTGAGAGAATATATCAGTTTATTAATCATTTTGAATTTTACATATTTTTAATGTGAAATTAATGAGAGTTGAGAATTAATAGAGATGTGGGAAGAATATTTTTAATAAGAAATGAGAGTTGAGAATTAATAAAGATGTGGAAAGTAAAACAAAATAATAAAATTTTTAAGCACTTAATTTAAGAAGTGAAATAATATGTAGATATTTTATTAATTATCTAATTTTTTATATGAATTTTATTTATCTTTAATATAGTTGTTTGTATTATAAAATTATAAGGCCTATGAGAAATTAAGGCATAAAGCCCTTACTTTAGTGGCTCTATGATCTAGCCGGCAGCGCTACTGCAATTATGAAAACTTTCATGTGATGATGCGCAAAAGAGTAGATGGAAAGAGAAAAATCAAGTTAAAATAATGACATTTTTTCATTTTTGTTTAAATATTTCATATTTTAAAAATTAAAATTGCTCTTGCTTCACTCCAATTCTCCTTGATAAGCTATGGAATATGGTATATGGAGGAGTAATATTACTCACATATACGTATGCACATATCATTTTATATTTACACAAATTTTTATTATCTAATTATAATTAGTCTCATATCATTTTTTACATACATACACTCTAATTTTGCAATATATACCACTAGATGTGAGTGATGTGAGGTATATGATGTGCACCAAACATTTTTTTATATGGAGTAGGTTGAGAGCATAACCCCTTACATGATGGCTAGGGTGCATTGGAGTTTATCCATAATATACACCCATGAAACTTAGGATTTGATATCTTGAAGCCCCATCACCAACTTGTCAATATTCGAGAGCGGGCATGAGTCTTTTGGGTAGGCTTTATTTAGATTAGTAAAATATGTACACATCCTCCACCGAACATTTAACTTCTTGACCATCACAACATTCAACAGTCAAGTTGTATATTTTACCTCCCTTATAAACCCAACTTCTAGAAGCTTCTTGGTTTCGTCAACCACCGCCTTCTATCTCTCTTCACTGATCTTCTTCTTCTTTTATGTTATTGATCGAGCTTTTGGGTCCACCATCAATTTTATGACACATGACTTCTATATCAATCCCTACCATATTGGTCAGAGTCCAAGTAAAGAAATCGAAATTATCCTTAAGTAGCATTTTCAATCTATCAAGCATATTGATCGAAAGTTAGGCTCCAATCTTTGTCACTTGCTCTTCAATGCTCTGAGCTTGAAGTCCACCAATTCTCCTTTAGGTTATGATATTACCTCCTTAAAATCCCTTTTGGGGTCAAGCTTGGTAGCATGTACACGATGTTTCTTTTCATTCATCCGAGCAGGCTTTTCGACATCTCCAATTTTCAAGCACCCATTATAACATTGTCGAGCTTCCAATTGATCTGCATGAATAACCCCGACCAAGTTATCTGCTGCAAGGAACTTCATGGTAAGATGTAGAGTTGAAACTATTGCACCTAAATCATTTAAGGATGGCCAACCAAGAATGACATTGTAGGGCGTCTAGCAATCCACTACAAGGTATTACATGTCAACAGTTTTAAAGGAAGGATCAGTGTCAAAGGTCGTTTTTAACTCAATGTATCCCCTAAAACCAACTTTTCTCTTGAGAATCCTACTAGGCCTCCCGCAAAAGGCTTGATTTGTGACTTGGGCAACTGTAACTTCTTGAAGGTATTAAAGTATAGGATATCAGCCAAGCTTTCCTGACCAACCAATACTCTCTTGACGATGAAGTTTGCCAAAACTACTGAACATTGAACTTACCATCAGATCATCTTGATTCCAATAAATTCCTCATAAATCCTTTTTCAGAGAAAGATATGATTACCATTAGGGGTGTATGTACTTCTTTTAAGTTAACTAATTTACCTACTATCATAATCGATCGAGCTGCTCTTAAATGTGTTTTTCCAGTCGAGCATGATTCTCTCCCTCCTACAAATCCACTAGAAATCATGTTTATAACACCCGGATCTGAGTTGAGGTTTTTGGCTGGTAATTGTCAACTACTCTTTCCTAACTACCATCTCCTCCCTTTTTTAGACTTGGGCTTCTTTTTCTAAAAGTTGTTCTGCTTATAGTGATCATCAATCCATCCTCGCTTCTTATAAACATACCTCTCTAAATGTCTCTCTCGAAGCAAAGCTTTGATCTTATCCTTAAGGACCATGTTTTCTTCAATAGTGTGGCCATAGGTATAATGATACTCATATATTTTGCTTCAATCAACATGGGGCTTCAGAGGTAGTGGAACAAGGAGTTTTATTAACATAGTATTACATATTTCCTTCAAAATATTATTGCAATTAGTATTTAATGGCATGTAGTTGCCAAAAATGAGGTGATTGGAAAGTTCTAGGAATTAATATCATCGGGTCTAATGATAAGTTGCAAATAATGCATATTTTTAGTGTTTAATTAATATTAAATTATATCTTAATTATAATTAATTAATCCATTTTAATATAAATTATGATAATTCTCCTTTTTATATGGTTTAATGATTTTATTACATAATTTTCATGATTTAGGCATTAAATTGCAAATATTAGATTTGTTCTTGTTTTAACTTGTCATAAATGCTATTATTATGGTAATATATCTTATAATTAATATGATAGTTTTCCCACTTGCTCTTTAATTATAATTAATAATTAATAATATTATTAAGGTTTCATATGGAGATAATATCTCATTAATTTTATCTTATTTTATAGAAATGTCAATCAACGAAAATAAGAAATGCAATCAAATATAATCCAAGTAACTTTGTTGTCTAACCTCTGTGTAGTATTTTATGAATATCTCGAGTTACATAAATTCAATCAAGATACTCTTGTGGAATTGAAAAGCTAAGACACAGGACTACAACTTTCATGTTTACCACTTTTTCTAATTCTCACGTCTAAACCACAAAAATATAGTAGAACAAGATCATAATATTGATGTTACAAGCTTACCAATTACACGGCCAAATCACACGGTTGTATGATCTAGGCAAGATGAACTTGGGCCATATCATTCATGTACCAATTTTAAGATTTTATCTTCCCAAATTAAGAGGTAGTTGTTCCTTATTTAAGCTCTATAAGCCACACACCTAAAGTCTGAGCGAGAGGGGATAGAAGAGCAGTCATTTTGAGATTTCCATTGTCATATCCAAAAGTAAGACATCGAAAGCATCGAAAATCAAAGGCCGAGCAAAGAGATTCAAGAAGACGACTATTCTAACCTTTCTACTATTTTATTCTCTTGAATTTCTTTTATGTTCTTAATGTTTGTACCTACGTTTTCCTTTATTATGCTAGGCTAGATCTATTATTTATTAAGGGAGATGTCAAAGTCCTAAACTTGACTATGTTTGTTTGATGTATATATTATTTTTCTCTTATTAATTGAGATTGTTTGTGCTTTTCTATTTTTAATGTTTATAATTCGTGTTTTGATTCGTTTAGGGTGTGTGAGGGATGACAAATGGATGAATTAGTTTGATTTTGGATTGGATCGTAATGGATGGATTCAAAATAAACCATTAACCTATTTAAGATCAATTATAAAATATTTAATATTATCCGATCCATCCACGATCCAATTTAATGGATGAATATTCAATCCATCCATTAATCCATTTTAATGGAGTGGATGGATGAATATCCATTCCACTCATTTAAAAAAAATGTTTCTCTCTCTAAAAAATTTTATTTTCTCTCTAAAATTTTATTCTCTCTAAAAAAAGCATAAAATATATTGGATATCCATTAGATTAGTTTTTAATTGGATATGCAATATATATTTTGGTTGGATTACTAACCATCCACAATTAAATTTAATCCAATAAGATATATTATTTTAATTAGATAGATTGTATTAGTTTTAGTATAGACAGATTAGATAGATTAAAAATTAATGAATTTTATTACCAGACCCTAAATCTATCTTTACATGTTTCTAATGCTAGTTTAAGAATTCGCTAATTGGTAGACCCTAAGTTTTTCTAACCCTAGTAACAAATCAAGAATAATGGGGAGGTGCTCATTATTCTTGTTGGGAACACAACATAAGTAGAATTTTCATTCTTCTGGTAGATGTTACTTAAAATAACTTAATATCTTTCTCATCATAAGACAGTCATGAATGAGTTTGTATATATTGGATGTTTATGATTAGAGATTAAGTTATGACTAAAACTCACGCCTAACGACAAACTAAGGAAATGTGGGGGTAGTATAGGCTATAACCTTGGTTATCTATGATTATTAGTTTCAATTAAGGAGTATGGAATAACATTGAAGTCAAACAATCATAAGTGATATATCTTATCTTGTCGATGGTCTAGTAGTTGAGATTAATCCTTTAACCAACATAATCATTATTGTTAACTCTGGCTATTTAATTTGCTGCTTGTTAGTTTACAATTGGTTCTTTAGTTTCTTTGTCTATGTTGTTTACTTTTTACTGTTAAGCAAAACCCTCTTTTGTGTTTGGTTTAATAAGCTCAATAATAAAAAGCAAAGTTCAATAAATCAGATCGATTATTAAACCGATAAAGGGATTGATTTACGGTTTAATAGTTCAATTGTGACCAAACAGTGATTGAACCAGAACATAATTTTATATAAAAAAAATTATAAGCATAAATTTAATATTTAAAATATTTTATTTTAGAGTTAAAATGTTATTCTATTAATATGAATAATGTTAGTAAGTGATATTATGACAATGAAGTATTAATAAATAAATAAACAAAAGTAAATAATTAGTATAACTCTTTATAATATTAACTAAAAAAGTAAATTATCATAATAATTTATATATGTTTTGTATTATCTAAAAATATTTATATTTATATATGTTTTGCATTATATAAATAATAATAAGTATACTAAATATAATTTGTATTTTAACAAACAATGTATATTGTATAATATGTGCATATAGACAAAAACCATGTTTGGCATGGTGGTTGTATGGCCTAAATTATGTTCTTTCTCTTATTCCGATCATCTTCTGCTATTGATATACTCTGTTGAACGCATTTGAAGTTCGTCTAAGTCTACTGGAGGCTTTTTTTGCCAAAGAGTTGGCAGGCCGTCTTGGGCATAGGCTTGCCATGAAAGTGTGCAAAGCGACAATGGGACTTAAATCTCTTATATGGATTGTCTCCCTATTGAATCGACCCAAGAAATCTTTCAAGGACTCAGCTCATAGAGAAGTGATTTAAGAACTTGCGGTCAACTCAAAGAAATCATTAATCAATCATGGCTAAAGGGATGAAAACCACATCAGACATGATTTCTTCAATGTACTTGGGAAGGCTCATCACCTTATTGGATCGGAGTCTGCTGCAAGAAACATCACCAATTTAAACATATCTAAATACTTTTGAGGGTCGGTTGACCCACATACAACTCCAAGATGGTCGGTAAGCGAAAGTTGGTTGGTAATGAGATAAATATTATGAAGTCCAAGAAAGGATGGAGTGAAGTACTAGTGTTGCAATTTGATCTTTCCCTAGTACTGTAATTTGTAGAACAAAACACTTTAGGTTGCTCGATAGTGTGTCTTTAACTGGCCTTACCACTCTGGTCAGTTTCCTCTGACTTTTTGTGTAGCTTCAGGCTTGGATCGCTTGGGTTGAGCTCAATTTCCTCAAAGCTTAGCTACCTCTTCCTTATATCCTATAGCGACTGTGTTAGATCTTCAATAACAAGGGCATTATTGCCTCCCATTCTTGCAGTGTTTTCGTTTGCTTGACGATTGGTGGTATTTTGGCTTCTTGTATGAGCCATCCATGTAAGATCACATAAAAAAATAAAAATAAAAACCTTGCAAGAAAGGAAAACAACAATGGAAAAATGGACAGTGTAAAATAAGAGCAGAAAAACTTTTCATAGTATTCTCACATATGGCACCAACTGTTCTTGCTTCACTCCAAATCTTCTTGATGAGCTATAGAATATAGTATACAGAGTAGCTTGAGAGTGTAACCCCATACAAGGTTAGTCCTTGAATCTCTCCCTCATGATTGCTAATGATTTTTTGTTATGGCTTGTCCAATAAGGAGGGGACAAGTGTTCTCTGTTTGTCTTTTTCCCTAACTTCCTAGAGGTGCTAGTTTCGGTTGAGTGTTTGACCCCGTTAGGTTACCATTTGGATCATAGGGCCATTTGGCCTAGGTGTGGTCCAAAAATCTTTCAACATATTCATAAAAATGAAAAAGGTGAAGGTGAAGGATTAAAGGTTCATAGATATATATATTTTTAATTATTGTATAAAACTTTGACTTATAATCTTGTATTTTTCTCTTTCTCTTTCTCACTTTTTCAATGGTATCAAAACATTGGCTGGAATTTTAGAATTTTACCCAAAAATAATACATTAGCTAAAATAAAAGACTATGAGATAAAAAGGTCAAAGGAGTAAAATTTGAAGAGAAGACACTCATTCCATCACATCAAGTTAGTGATTTTTTTGAATCACTTGTAACAGTAAAAGTTTTCATTTTCCTTAACATTTGTTAGTTGAAGTCTATCATAGTCTCGTGCAAGGGAGTGCATACTACTATCCTTTTAATTCAGATGTTATTAGTTCGATTTATACCAAACCTTAAGTAGATTTAGGGTAGAATTCATGTATCAGGTTTGTAAGATTCCTTAAATTCAAAGAATAAACAGTATTTTAGTATTATATATAATAGAGATAAATATACAAATAAACAATTATGAGATGTGAAATAGCTGTCCAAAATATATATATTTATAATATCATAAGTTTGTTTTTGCTTTTTGGTAGAATCATAAGTTTGATTTTTAATTGCATAAAATATTAATGATAAGGGGACAAAGACGGAATATAAGTTTACTATAAAGCTATGAAGTAAGGCGTGTTTGTATGCGTGTCCGCGTATTGGATATATGTTTATGTCAGACATATGAGGGAACCCATATGACATATATTTTTGATTAAAAATATTATTATTTTTTATTTGAACACATCTTAAACACAGTTTAGACATTTTTGAACACGTTTAAGACACTACTTGAACATGGTCCATTAATATATTTTTTAAAAAAATTAATTTCTATGACTAATGTTCAATTAGTAAGCTCGTAACCTACTCAATCTCAATCAAATGGTTGACGTCCTAAGTCACAATTTTCACATACTAGTATTTTAAGTTTTATCTTTTCACAAGTCACTATTAGACTTTTAAGTTTTATTTTTTCACACACCACTATTTTCATTTGCTCCTTCTAACTATGCTCGTACCAAGCTATCAACTTCGTCGTCGTCGAAACTTGCCTCACACAATTATTTCCTCTAGTTAATTTTTTTAGATACACATATACTTTTACATGGTTAGTTCTATTTGAAGAAGTTGGTTTAAGAAATTTTTTAAAAAATGTTAATAAAAATTATGCTTCATATTTTTTAGAAAAATTTACTAGATAATAAATATTGACACATATGACATATAATAAGATATTATAAATCTTCAAATTTATAGAAATAATATTAAATAATTATGATTTTTTTTCTTAAATTTTGTAATTATATATATACATAAACTAAATTTTTTAATTTACTTTGACATTATATATATATATATATATATATATATATATATATATATATATATATGTTATATCATTGTCCTATAATTTTTGAATTTAATATATTTTTATATCCGTATCGTGTCTCGTATCCGTATACGTATCTGTGCTTCATAGTTATAAATTAATAACAAAATTGTAAGAAGGTGCTTAGTTCAAGTTCTAATAAAATATTCCTTAATTAACAAGGGTTAGGTGTATACAGTAGTAAGTGAACTGCACTGATCAAAGTCTAAATAATAAAGAAGATAATTGTTAGGAGAACTTAGTTGCAACAGTATCCGAGAATTAATCTCATAACAATGCTTATAAAAATACTTGGTCAAAGATTAAAGGAAAATATTCCTTAGAATAACATGTTTAGGAATACTATTATCAAGAATGATATTATTAGGAATGATGATTGCCAAGTTAGGTTGATAGTGGCAAAGGGTGGCCAGATTGCATAAATTGACGACAATGGATGGTGGCGAGTGGTGATTGATGGTTGTCATTGGTAATGACGTGACAATGATTGGTTGATGACATGGTAATAGAATGGTAGATATTTTTTACAGTTCACATGTCAAAAATATTCCTATGGCATAGCTTATGGAAATGGAGCAAACCCAACTTCATGAGAATGAAAATGTGAAAATATTAGGCAAAAATCATTCTCGGAAATCAATTTTAAGAGGAAATGTTTATTTGAAATCTTGTACCAAATATAAGAAGTTAGCATTCCCATGTAAATTCTCTCGTGAATGAAAAGACAATCTGTGAACCAAATGTCCTATATGGGATATTTAGTTATATACGAGCATATGATATATGAATACATATATGATTATCAATTCAAATATTAATTATGTATAGTAATTACTCGAGGTCATGCTATGAATCTCCTAATTTCAATATGTACAGTCTACCTTTGATTGGATTAAAAAAAAATAATCGAGAACATGAAGTGGATACAAGTTAATTTAGATATTATTTAACCATAATTAAATTTTTTTTTAATAACTAAGAAACTTAAAAAAGAAGGAAGTATGGAATGCCAAAGCTGGCATTTATTATGATTAGGAATCTTAAATTTATGAAATTATGGAGAGTCAAAACTCTTACTTTTTTTTAAAGTGCCATAAAGCAAACAGTAATATTATTCCGACGCTTAATTTTTTATAATTTATTTTTTTGAGAAAGAAAGAGGAAAAAAAAAAGGATAAGTTATATTTCTTTCTTCCTTTTTACTGTAAAAAAATGTAAAAAGCCAAGGTCGGAGTAACATTTTATAAAACAAAACTCACACTTTCTGCACATTTCATATTAACTCCACCTTTGAATGTGCAGTTTATTATTTCTGTGCTCCTTCTCAATCTCCAATCCACCCTTATATAATAAATTAGAATACATTTTTTTAAGAGTAACTTAATTTCTTAAACTACTCTACTTTTATACTTTTTAAAAAAATTTAAATTTGAATTATCTTTTTAATTAATTATGTATATATTCTTTATAATTTTAATAATTTTAATTTTAATTTTTATTTTTTAAATTCTATCTAAATAAATTAATTATACATATCTTTTTTTATAATTTTAAATATATTTTATTTTAATCTATATGTATTTGAATTCTATCTGAATTTAAAAAAACCCATACAATATACGTGATACTTGCTAGTTGTTCTAAAAAGGATAATTCCTGTCTTTGTAATCCTCTTCTTCCTGATTGGCGAAGCAAAATTTTTCAAAACTATTAAATATCAGTAATTTTATTATTATTTTTATCATTCTTTTGGAATTTTTACTTTTATTTTAATTTAATCAAATTTATATTTTTAAATAAAAATTCTTATAAATAAATATAAAATATAGATGCATAATATCATATTAACAAAAACAAGACCAATAATCAATGAAGTACAAACATAAATATGAGATATAACACAAATACGAGAACATATCAAATTTAAAAAATTGTTGGATACTGAGACACAATGTACACACATATATATAAATTAATATCAAAGTAAATTAAAGAATTTAATTTATATATATATATATATATATATATAATTACAAAATTTAAGAAAAAAGATTCATTAATATCATTATTATAAGATTAAAGATTTATAATATTTTAATATATTTTATATGTACTAATATTTGTTACCTAATAAACTTCTCTTAAAAAATATGAAGTATAATTTTTATTAACATTTTCTAAAAAATCTCTTAAATTAACTAGAGAGAACCATATTCAAGTACATGTGCATTCAAAAAAATTTACTTGAGGGAATATTGGTGTGAGACAAGTTTCGTGTGATGATGAAATGAACGACTTGAGTACAAGCAGAGGTAGAAGGAGCAGATGAAAATAGTGATGTATGAAAAGATAAAATTTAAAAGTCTAATAGTGGCGTGTAAAAAGATCAAACTTAAAATATTGGTATGTGAAAATAATGACTTGATATGTCAATCATGTAATTAAGCTTGAGTGAGTATAAACTTACTAATTAGACGTTAGTCATGAAAACTAACTTTTAAAAAAAAAGATATTAATGGATCATATCTAAATCGTATCTTAGACGTGTTCAAGCATATTCAAGTTGTGTCCAAATCAAAATAAATAATCTTTTTAATCAAGTACATTTAGATACCTAAGATACATGTATCATACGCGTATCTATATGTATCCATTATAAACACATATTTGATATACTGACACACTTAAAAAATGACATGTTCGTGTTTTATAGTCAATAATCGATCAAGTGCCTGTTTTGTTTCACATTTTGGCACACAACCAAAATCCCATTTGGGTATGAAGAATCAATTCTAACAGTATTAAGAAAATATCAGACAAATAATATTTAAAAAACAGACAAATAGTATTAAAAAAATACTAAACTGCTTATTACTTGAGTCATTGAATTTCATATGTAATAGTAACTATCTCGTGCATTGTACGTGGTTTTTAAATATAGATAGAATTTCTAAAAAAATTAAATTAAGAATGATGTTTGAAATAAAAAAGGTGTATAATATTTAAAATAAATTAAAAAAGGAATTAAAAAAGAATTTAAATTTTAAATTTTAAATTTATCTATGAAAATTTTAGATTTGATTAAGAAGATTTAATTTATAACCCATAAGGAAAAGAAATAAGAAATCTGAGAGTGAATACAGAGAACAAACTTAAAAGAAAAATTAATTAATGTGTAGAAAAAATGACACATGACACAATTAAATTTAGAAGCATATGTGCTCATAAGAGAAAGAGAGTACTATAAGAAAATAGTTACTCTCAATGATAAAGAAAATACCATAAGAAAATAGCTCATTTATAAAATATGGGTGAATTATCATATTTAATTTAAAATAGAACCAAATAAGTAATTGGGTAATCAGTTTTCCAACTTGACAATAAATCCAACTTTAATTTTTTTTTCAAAGGTGTAAGACTTATCATGTGAGCCTGATAGAAAGAAAGAATCCTATATATCCCTTAATGAGATCTAGGAGCGAGAGATAAGAGATGAAAAAGTAAAATATAAATATTTGTTAAAATTAAACTTCATTACTCTTTTTACATATAATTTTTATTAAAAGAGACCTTAACATGAGACAAACTTTTTTATTATTATTATTATTATATTTATATATATATATATATATGGAATATGTTGATGAGAAACATATTTATTATAAGAGGTGAAAATAGTAAATTTTAACTATTAAATTTTATATGAATAATTAAGATTAGAATATAAATGTATATAATTTTTTTAAGTGATTATATGATATTTAAGTAGTTTTTAATCTTGACTATCTATGTATAATTGTACGGTTAAAATTTACTTCTCTCACTATCGCACAATAAAAACTCATCTCACTAAATATGCCTCTATATATGTATTATATAACATGTTGTGCGGGTTCTTACATTAGTTTTTCATAAGAAGAAAAGTGTTAAAAATATACTTTCTATCACATCTCTTTTAATACACTCTCTTATATTAGGTCATATTACATATTAAAGTATAAATTCAAATTTAATTATATATTAATTAAATTAATTATACATTAATTAAGTTAATTATATATTAATTAAAATTAAATATATACTTTAATATATGACATAATTTAATAAAAAATATATTAAAAATATAATAAAAAATATATTCTTAATATTTCTCTTCATAAAAAAAATGAGAGAGAGAGTGGTTCTTACATTAGTTTCTCATGAGAGAGAGACCAAACTACCACACTGGCACTTAGATTCCTAACATTGAGGCTGACATTTCTCACCTATATTCAACGTGTATAAATATAAATTGCATATATATATATATATATATATATTTAATTCATTTTCCTTGTTACAAACAAGGAAGGCTTTTCGCAAGGTGCAAAACTGTAAATAGTCACCTAAAAGTGAAAAGCATCAGATGCGGATACCCGCATCTCACCTATGATAAAGAACGGCCAATTGGTGTTTTTTTTTTTCACAAGAATACAGAAACTTTATGATCAAATCGATACCGATATGCACACACGGGAATAAAAATCAAGAGAAAGATGAAAAAAAAAAAAGAATCAAGAGAGAGAAAGAAAAATGTTGTGTTTTTAGGTTCGAAAGCGCGTGTGCATTTGTATTCGGAGCCTACCTTTTTAGACAGATCAAATTTGGAGGCATGCCCCATGTCCGGCTTTTGCTGACCTAACTAACCATCTTTGCATTGCCATTGTTTTGGAACTTTGAAAGAAAATTGAGGTCTAAAAACTATAAACAAAGGTAATAGTGCAGATCTAACCTTCAGCCTTATTTTTTTGACGAGTTTTTACCAGAAAATTATCATATGAAATAGAAAACTTTTCAGCTTAGTGCCTAATAAATATTTTTAAATAAAAAAATACTAGTTATCTTTAGGAATAATCACACATTTGATATATTAGACAGAACCAAAATTTATATATATAAAAAATGAGATAGTATTAATCATAATTTAATGATAAAAATTGTAAAAATATCATGTAATGAATGAATAAATAAATATTTTTTAAAAATAAAACCTATACTCAAACAATATAGAGACACCTTATGAAGTTATGAAAAAAAAAAGCTAACCAAAAAATATTTTGTTTAAATAAAATATGTAAAAGTACCAACAATCCCTACTCTACTTCATAATAATTAACCTGTGTTTCCAACTAAGTCACTAATCACTTACGACTTGGCAGCACCACGCCACTACAACATGAGGTTTTAAAATGGCATCGTTCTCATTTTAGGACCAATTCAATTCAGATATCTTCTGGATCCGCGATTTTTCTCCTCCCTTGACCTTTGCGGGGTACTCTCTTCTCTCTTTTGACAATCCAACTCTTCTTCCCCCAGCCCTAGCCCCCCTCTTCCCATTACGATTTTCTCTATTCATTCAGCATTTCCTCTTCGTCAATCGATCCAATTTACCATAGCATTCACGATCCATCGCCGTTTTTATTGTTCAGCTGAACTTGTAGCTTTTTCGCCATCCGATTTTTTTTTCCTCTTTTTGTTTGTTTTTATTGTTTGCTAATGTTGAAGAGCTGATGCAGGTTTTTGCGTTGATCTAAATGGCGTTCTTCAGAAGTGTTTCTGCACTTTCCCGTCTTCGCTCTCGTGTGGTAACTGAGTTTGTGTTTGGATTAGTTTATTTTGTATTTAAAACAGCTTATAATCATTTGAAAAATAAGCGATTATTTCTGGTAAAATAAGCTGAATCAAACATGCTTTTGATAAATTGCAAAAAATTCGCTCTTTTTAAAAAAATTGCCATCTAACTGAGTTTTTTTTGTTTTGTTTGCACACCATTTTAATTTTATTTGTAATGGTTAAATTATTTTTGATGACAGGGTCAGCAATCTAGTCTCGCCAATTCAGTTAGATGGCTTCAAACTCAGACCTCTATTAACACTGTATTCTCTCTCTCTCTCTCCTTATCACTATATCTTTCGGCGTAGATTGTAATTGCATACTGTAGTTTGTCTCAGTTGGACTTTTGGAGGATTTCTGAAACTAATAATCAGTGTTTATTATGCATGAAGTTGTTTGTATCTCTAGAACTTTGTCTATTTTGACATTTGTTCATAACCAGTTATTTTTCTTTTTTGCAGGATCTTTATTCTGAGTTGAAGGAACTAGTTCCAGAATATCAGGTTTGTCTGCAATTCTAAGCTTTGATACTGATACTGTTTGTTTTGGATGAGTTAAGGCGTAATTCATGCTACTTTCTCAGGGTTTAATGTGATTTTTGTGTAGCGTAATAGTTTTTTCCCCATCTGAGTTATGATTTCGATATATGAAGCATGGGCTTGATTGTTGTATTCTTGGTTTAGTTTAATTATTTGGTTGTAATGGGTGTTAGCGAATGTGAATCAAATTCTCGCTTGTGTTCAACTTGCAATGCGCATTTTAGTTGTAGCTATTTGTGCAGTGCACATGCTATACTGAGTCTGAGATACTTGGTAAATGTCTTACCTGTTTCATAATTCTCAGTGATGATTGGTTGTTAACCAATGTTTCCTTCTTTTCATTGTTTCTTCATGCTTAGCTTGCAAATCTTCAATTAGCGCATTTCGAAAATGAGTGATATGCCTATCTTATGTTTTAATCTAGATATAAAATCTGGTTGCAGGAACGTGTTAAGAAGCTGAAGAAAGAACATGCAAATGTTGAATTGGGAAAAATCACTGTTGATATGGTATTTATATTTCTTTAATCATAGATATAGAGTTTCAAGTTACTAGCAGCATTAAATGCTGTCCTCCTCTCTTGTCGATAAGCTTGCTGTGTAACTTATTTTTGGAGTGTCCTTTGTTGCAATTAAAAGGTACTTGGTGGAATGAGAGGAATGACAGCTTTAGTCTGGCTAGGCTCAGCTGTTGACCCGGACGAGGTATATATCTAAATTACTCTGTCTTCACTCTTCAGATATTTGTGAATTATTGAAGTGGTGAATTATCACTTGCTAATGACTATTGATTAGTTGATAGAATCTCAGACTTAGCATCTGTTTGTTAATGTTTATTAAATGGATCTCTGAGGTCAACACGTAATGTCTTGTAGGGAATTCGCTTTAGGGGCATGACAATTCCGGACTGCCAGAAAACACTTCCAGGTGCTTTTCCTGGTGGGGAGCCTTTGCCTGAAGCTATACTGTGGCTTCTATTGACAGGAAAGGTATGCAATAGTTGTACATAAACAAATTGGATCAATTATTTTGGATGTTGGCTTACTTGTAATACAATATAGCATAGCCTTGTATGAAGGTGTTTTAATATGTGCTCTTGGTTCAGATTTTGTTGTATAATCTTCGATTCATACATTGTGTCACAGATACCAAGTAAAGAGCAAGTAGATTCATTAGCCCAAGAATTGCGAAGTCGTGCAACTATCCCAGGTTCAGTTTCTTTTGAGGTCATAGCTTGGTTATAATTATCTTGAAGCAATGTATTCTTCTTTGTAATATTATAGAATGACTCCGAGTTGATTGCCATGGTTTTGTAGAGTGCATTTGTATTTTTATTGCAGTAGGCTTAAGTGCTATGCCATAGATGCTTTTCTTTAAAGTCAAAGTGATTTGACACGATATATAGTACAGAACAAATAACAAATTAAAAATATTTTGAAAACCATGGATATGAACTTAGGGTCTCATATTGTAGGTTGTGTTTTTTTCAAACCATTGTTTTGAAGGAACTTTATATGAGGCTAGCATCTGTATTGTTCTTTTTATATGTATGGTCCTTGTTTGAGGAGATGCACACCCTTATCTAAGTGCTTGTTAACTCAAAATATATGAACATGCTTTGATGCATTATGTCCATGTTGCCAACATTCCCTACTTGCTCTTGCTCAAATGCCACATGTGTGGCATGTGTCTAGATGTTTTTAACAAAAAAAAAATTGTTAGCTTGTTCCTAATACTCTCGAGTCTGACTTCATTCTTGTAATGCCCCAAAATTGTGGATTCGTCATTTTTTATTGCAGATTATGCATATAAGGCTATTGATGCACTACCTGTTTCTGCTCATCCAATGACTCAATTTACTACTGGTGTCATGGCCCTCCAGGTTGAGTAACAGATTCTTTGTTGAACTTTTAATTTATACAGATTCTTTTTTTAACCCTTAATTTTTCATCTGTAATTAAACTGCTTAGATGACCATGTTCACTCTTTGACACGTGAATTTGTGATAAACTGTCCTTTTTGTTCAGAAAAAAAGTGGCCTTTGCTGATTCATTTTTTTTTGTAGATTTATTTTCCAACTTATTGATAATATTAATATTGAAGAATTTTAGAAAGTAAAATTAATCAGATGGTGATAGTGGATCAAATTTTAGCTCAGAAAAGCAGAAAATGGGGGGATTCAACTGACAACCATAAACCATATTTGACTGAGGAAATAAGCACATCTAACATGCGCCTATCTCTGCTCCAATCTCAACAAACACCTGTGGTGCCATACTTTTGGCAACATGTTGGTTTTGTATTACAAAATACTGCTTTTCCTACTATTAGAGTGTTTTATAGATGAATTAAATGTCTAATTTCAGGGATATAAAATTGATCAAAACTTTTTGCTAATTTGAGAATCATCAACATGACTTGATATTCTTCTAGAAATGCTGTACTTTTTTTTTTGTGAGGTAGGTCTGTGAAGCATCTAAGAAAGTTGACTCTGGTGTCAAAATGCATTCTGACTAGCAGTTGTTTGTTGGTCCTTCTTTATGCCACCTCTTCATATTTAGTATTTTGAATTGAGCCATACATTTGCAAGAGATTTTAGACTGCTTGTTTCTTTTTTTCTTCCCGCATTCATCTGAGATAATATGGTCTGGAGGATTGCTGGCGCAAGATGATGTTTGTCATGCAAAACTTTTATTAATTGAAGGATATTATAAAATATTGGATTCTCTCATACTTCTTCTCTTAGAGGATAATTATATCTTTTTTTGGTTGATCTCATTCTTATGGATCTAGTTTCTGTGGTTTTGTTGCTTAACATCAGCATTGTGTAGTTATGCTTGTGTATATTATTATATGAAAGTTTGAGTTGGCATCCCCCACTTAGTCTCTAACTTAGAAGCACAAACTTAGTCAATAACCACAACCAAAGCCTTTTCCCATTAGGTGCGGTAGGCTACATAGATCAAACAACGTTATTGTGTTCTATCAAAAACCAAATTTTCCAAGAGGCCATTTAGATCTAATAGAAGCAAAATTGGAGTTTTTTTTTCTAATTATAGGACTAATTTCCTTTGTATATTGTTCCTTTCTACTCTCCATATCCATGTAAATTTATATTTGATTAAGAAAAGGAAGTAGAAAATGGATTTAGTTTACAATATGTTGTTGCTAAGGATCACAGTAAACTAAATTCACTGCCTAATATTTACATTATTAATATTCTTTTGTAGCAAGGAATGATTTACAATCAATTCATTTCATTTTCAGGTTCAGAGTGAGTTTCAGAAGGCATATGAGGGTGGGATACCTAAAGCTAGGTAATATTCTAAATGGTTGTTGTTTCTTGAACCTTTTAAAGTTACTTAGCAGGTTTACTGATTGGATATAGGTATTGGGAGCCAACTTATGAGGATAGCATGAATTTAATAGCTCGTTTGCCAGCAGTTGCTGCTTATATTTATCGACGGTATGTATGAATGTAATGTATATCATCCTCATCAAAATTACACATTTACCATGCGATGGGAAATTATAGCACCCCCAACCCCCACTCCCCCACCCCCCAAAAAAAAAGCAATGCGATATATTGTGGGATGACACCAATCAGCAGTGTTTGACAGACTTCTACTATCTTCTTACATTTGGATTAATTTCTTGCCCTATTTTAAAGGAAATACAAGGATGGAAAAATCATACCATTGGATGATTCTTTGGATTATGGTGCAAACTATGCTCACATGTTAGGATTTGACGATCCGGAAATGCTGGAGTTTATGAGGCTGTATATTTCCATTCATAGGTTTGTATTCATTCCATTGCTAATGATGGCACATACTATGATCATGATGAGTTTTGTGGTTCTCTTTCAATTACCACCCTGGTTTTTGCTGTTTGACTTTTTCGTTAAATTTGGTTTGCAGTGATCATGAAGGTGGTAATGTCAGTTCTCACACAGCCCACCTAGTAAGTTACTTCCCTTAATCAAACTCTATTTCAATCCTGTTGTAATTCTGAGTTGTGAGGTATTTTAAAAATTTTGAATATTTAATATCTGGTCTATGCTTTGGCAACTGCCTGTATTCTTATTTTTTCTAATGTATTGTATTGTGTCTTCCCTTCAGGTTGCTAGTCCACTATCAGATCCATACCTTGCATTTGCGGCTGCTTTGAATGGTTTAGCTGGGCCACTGCATGGTTTGGCCAATCAGGTTTATTTTTGTTATTTTTTCCCCCTTTTTATCTGTGTTCTGTTTCTCTGATATAAGATTTGCTAGAGTTCATCTTTCTGTTCAGAAATTATGTTTGGCTATAAATTTGACTCAGACGTGACATTTTTACCATTTTTTTAAAATAAAAATGTCTTGTGTTACTAGTATGTGCTGTTCTGATAAATACAGTCAGATACTAGTCAGGTAGGGAAGCTTTTTCTTAAAGAGTGATATGGGCATAGAAAGCATGCCTTGTATTGCTGAATGAGGTTTAAGTTATTTAATTGTGTGAGAGCATTGGATTGACAAATTTAAAAACTTATGAAATACAAATATTGCGATTAATGCTCACATCCAGCCAGATTCTATTGTGATTAATACTCATCTTGTTTCTTGTTTGTATATATATATTTTAATTTTCGTTCACTTCTATTATGCTGTTACAGGAGGTTCTACGATGGATCAGATCGATAGTTGCAGAGTTTGGAACTCCACACATAAGTACAGAACAATTGACTGACTACATTCATAAAACATTGAATAGTGGCCAGGTAATGTAGTAACTATTATGAATCTATGATGCTTAATGAAGTATTTGAAGCCTTTTTTTTTCCTTTAGCTCTTGTATTTTTGGTCAATCAATTACATGGTAAATATTCTTATGTTTTTTGTTTTGTTTAAACTGTTTTTTAAGTACAGAAATTTATTAGGGTATGGTGGAGGATAAGAAATCCACTTCGAGAAAAAAGAAAATAAAAAATTGAGCAAACCATGCCTATTTTTTCAACGTGACAGCATGTTATGTTCAAATCTTCCTTTCTTCATGAGGAAAAAGATTTGACGGCTGAACGGCATTATGGTTCCTCAGTTCCCCTTATATGTATATTATTCTCGCCCTCCCTTGAATTTTGTCTTTACATACAAGCCTTCCCTAACAGGAAGTTTGTGAAAAAAATAAAGAAAATTCGAGGGAGGTTTGTGTATATTTTCAAAATAAAGGAGAGGTTTGTGTAATTAAGAGTAAATACAAGGGGGGGGGGTAAGGCTTATATATTCTATTTTTTTTTCTACGATATACAGGTTTTTGAAGTGCTAATATGCATATCTTTGCACTCAAGGATTATTTTAAAGAGAATATCACTGTCTCATTCTTAAGTCTTTTATAGAGAAGCCTCTTTTGGCAACATGTTAATAGGGTTTAGCTATTGCCCTTTTTGGATTGCAGGTTGTGCCTGGATATGGACATGGGGTTTTGCGCAAGACAGATCCAAGATACACATGCCAGAGGGAGTTTGCTTTGAAGCATTTGCCTAATGATCCACTTTTCCAGCTGGTAATCACTAATTTCCTCATTTCAGTTCCCCCCCCCCTCTCCCGGGGGCATTTTTTGGGAGTTCTTTCTTATGGTACAACCAAAATTTACTTCTAGTAATCTAATTTCTTCATTATCTAATGTGACCTTGTGACCCTTTCAGGTGTCAAAAATAAAAGAGGTTGTGCCTCCCATTCTTACCAAGTTGGGCAAGGTAGTGTTATGTTTTTATTTTTCAATAAACATTTCCATGAAACTATTTTCTCCCAACTTTGTTCTTTTGAGTACAAAATGGTTTATGCTTAATGAATGTACTGCCAAATGGCATCAATTTATGAATACTAAGGTTTAGCACAGGCATTGAATGAAACACAGTGCAAGGAAGATGGTCTGATAACATAAGCTTTTTATTGCGCATTAGACTACGTACTTTTAGTTCTTTGTTGAGTTTCTAGGGATTTTTAATTCAATGACATCGTCTCCACAAATCATGGTAAATTTTTTTTGTAAAGCATTTTAGTTCAAAAGAATGAGAATGTGGATAAAGATTCAAAAGAGGAAGAGTTGTCTTCTTAGTCTTTGTATACATTTTTATGTGCAATGGCGTAAGTATTGTTTTTTTTTTGTTATAAAAGTATTGTTTTTATTGAAGGGTAGTCAGTCACTCTGTTTATTTCTCTTCCCACATAATTATGGCATGAATTTGGATCCAGTCCTTCACATTAGAGTTTGGTTCTGTTTGCTTGGTATTTTTGTTTCTTTTTTGGTAAAGAATTTATTATTATTATTATTATTTTTAATAATGGCTTGGATGTTGTAACACATGCTGTTTTCATGTAGATTCCTGCATTTCATTTGATTGACCATAATCACCATATCACAACTGTACTCATTGCTTTCTTGCTATTTATGGTAATGTTTTCTAGAGGTGATTGAATTTGAGATTTTCAATGGTGTAGGTTAAAAATCCATGGCCTAATGTTGATGCTCACAGTGGAGTGCTACTGAACTACTATGGTCTAACTGAGGAAAAGTATGGTGTACTTCTCTCGCCTTTAGATGATTTTCATTTTGCAATTACGTTAGGGTGAATCTGATGATCTGTTAACATTTTGGACAGCTATTATACTGTTCTCTTTGGTGTAGCGAGGAGTATTGGGGTTGCCCCTCAGGTTTGTTATACGCCATTGTTTCCTTGTTAACTAGTTTTTTTGTTGCCTGGGTTAACACCACTCTTTGGTGGATTTCAGTTGATATGGGACCGAGCTCTTGGAGTGCCACTTGAAAGGCCCAAAAGTGTTACGCTGGAGAAACTTGAGGAATTGTGCGCCAAATCTGCATCATCCTGAAATTTAAAGCACCATTTATCTGTCATTAATTGTTAGAATACACTCCGTGATAAATGTACCGCGGTGTTAAATTGAAAATTTGGTACCATCGCAGTGAGGAATATTCATTACCCTCCCCCCTCCTCCCTCCCCTTCCCCTTCCTATTCCCGTGCTTTTGTCCGAGTTCTGTTTTAGAAGATTTTGGTATTTAGGTAAAGGGTGGTTTATCACCCTCACAGCTGTCTCACCACTTTTTTGAACTGCATAAATTAGGTTTGAGGGAGCATCAGAATAAAGGCATTATTGTTTTGGGGTTATTACCTTGTATTCTTTTTAAATGGGATTTGCCCCTTTTGATTGATGATCAATAAATAACATGTATTTACTTGAAGTCGTTAGCTGTGGATCAGCATCATCTGGCACCATGACACTCTGAAATTATGTGCTTTCTCTGGTTGACCCCAAGTTCAGTATGCTCTGTATTACTGCGCTCGCTCTATGCTTCTGGTATTAATCGTTTTATCCATGATGTAAAATATAATTTGTTTCTGCAATATGCTTTGTGGTGTCGCACTATTTTCTATTAATATAGCTTTTTTTACACTTAATTTACTTTTGTTCTATAACAAGAACTATATCATTAATTACCATTTATATTATTTATTTGTTTTTAGGCTTAATTAAATTTTTGGTCCTGTTCATTTCAGTTTTTATTTTTGAAGTTGGTTCATTTTTGTCTTAAATTTATTAATTAAGTTCGATATTATCTTTATAGTGAGCTTCTGTTCAAATTATTCTTTTAAAAATGATAACACATTATGTTAGAATTTTTTTTATTTAAGATTATTAAAGATTGGAAAATTGTCCATATAAGACTTTGAATTTTATATGAAGGTTATACAAAAGAATTGTGCGCTATAATCTTCAACACTGGTCTTTAGAAATTAAAGTCAAATTTTTAAATTGTGACAAATTTGTTTAGGGACTATAGGGTCACATTTAAATTAGCAGGACCTGATTGAAAACTTAGTTAAACTTAACTTAAAACAGTAGAGACCTTATTAAAAACTTTTACATTATAGGAAGTTATTTAAAAATTA
The DNA here is from genome assembly GCA_029884595.1 of Ormosia semicastrata. Taxonomy (NCBI): domain Eukaryota; kingdom Viridiplantae; phylum Streptophyta; class Magnoliopsida; order Fabales; family Fabaceae; genus Ormosia; species Ormosia semicastrata. The sequence goes on from JAQQTO010000055.1 coordinate 33,624,370, forward strand.
AATAAAATTATAAAGAACTAAAGAGTAATTTAACCATGTTTATATTAAAGTGATTGGATCAATTCAGGTTTCTTCTTGTTGAAAAATAAAATTTAATATTTGAATTGATTGAGGTCAGGTTGCTCCATGTTGAACCAAATCCAACTCAACTACCAAACTTAACTCATATTTTATGTATTGATTTGAGTCTAATTTTTTGAGTCATCGAGTTAAATCAGACCTATGATCACCCTTTCAAATGACAATATAGCCCAAGAGGACTAGTATTAATGTTATGGATATGTACTTCATTGCTTGACTACTTAAGTTTGAACACTGATAGGAAAATTAATTAATTCTCTTTGTACCAAGCCAATGTAGGGGGGACGCCTTTAATATCACTTGAGGAGGAATCACTCCAATTGGCGTCAAAATTCCTTCATGTGGACATTAAACGGAAATAATGGATTTTAAATCCCTTGTGTATTAATAAAAAAAGATGTAATTACAGTACCACTTATGAAAAGTAGCATGTTAGAAAACCCACAATTTTGATATGATACGTGTCAATATGGGTTGACTCAATTAGTATGCTCGAATGACATTGATAGAAGGTTTTAGTTTTGATTTATGTTGGTAAACTTTTTTTTTAATAGATTATTTGTAAGTACCACTGTAAACTTTCACTGAAACTTGTGACATGTCTAGATGTTGAAATGTGGCAACCTCTCTCCCCTTAAATATTTATTTCCAAAAAGAAGTATACCACATTTCTCCTTTGCATCATATGCACATTGTTATTAAAAAAAGATAACTATTGTTGGGATGTTAAAAGGAAATATTGCATTTTAACTCCAATCTATATTAGTAGAAAAAACGTAATTGCAATACTACTTATGAAAAGTGGCATGATAGAAAATTACGGTTTTGATAGTAATAAAAAATTATAACAATTATTAAAGGATAGCAATGTGTGTTTCTTGTAAGCAAAACTATGGGCTTACAATAATGTGTAATACTATCACACAATCCTTGTTTACGCGGTTTTGACATTAACACAAAATAATTGCTTTAGATCCAAAACGTGGTTTGCCAACAGAAATGATGTAAGTGGTTTACTCTGGACCTTTTTTTTATAAATACTGCATATATATTTCATCCGAGAATACAAATCAACATTTGTATTTAGATCCAACATTTGGGATGTTAAAAGGAAATATTGCATTTTAACTCCAATCTATATTAGTGGAAAAAACGTAATTGCAATACTACTTATGAAAAGTGGCATGATAGAAAATTACGGTTTTGATAGTAATAAAAAATTATAACAATTATTAAAGGATAGCAATGTGTGTTTCTTGTAAGCAAAACTATGGGCTTACAATAATGTGTAATACTATCACACAATCCTTGTTTACGCGGTTTTGACATTAACACAAAATAATTGCTTTAGATCCAAAACGTGGTTTGCCAACAGAAATGATGTAAGTGGTTTACTCTGGACCTTTTTTTTATAAATACTGCATATATATTTCATCCTAGAATACAAATCAACATTATCAAATCACAAGTATTATAGAGTTAGGGTTACACACTAACCTCAAAAGTGTTAGCTAATGAATTCTATAGGCGATGATGAAGAAGATATTAGGTCTATTAAGTTCAGATTTTCAACGATGGAATCAATGAATCACCAAAGTCTTACAGCACTTGAACAAGAGGTTTGATCATGAATTTTTATGTTAATTTATTACAACATTTTTATTTGCAAGATACAATTGAACTATTGCCTAAATTTTAAGATATGTGAGTGAGATTTATGTTTCCACAGATATTTCTAAACAATTATTTAAATCATTCAATTGTATTTAAGTTGGTTTCTTTGCCTAATATTTCTTTAAAATTAATCTTAGAATTTTGGCTTTTTGAGTTACCCCTTTGCCAGTGAGGAGAATTGTGTTAGTGGAGACATGCCAAAAGGACTTTGACTCATAATTCATTGAGTAAAGAAGAACAAAACACTCAGTGTATTAGTAAAATTATCATACATGAGGGTAATTTGTAGTTAAAACTTGGTGGCGGTTCCCTTGTGGCATTAGGGTTTTTCTCCTTAGGTGATCAAACTATTTAGTGCTCACAGATATTGTACAATTATAAAGTTGAAGAAGTGCTATCTTTATACACATACCAAGTTTGACTTGAGCAGGTGTGAACAAATTAATTGTGTCTTTTGAGTTGATCAAGCCTGATCGAATTCAGATATTACGTCATGGTGGGCCTTACATAGTGCAAGAGAGTAGAAGTCAACATAATCAAAACTCAATATAAAATTAAATATTTGTTTGATCAAATACTCATGAGGATCATGAGTTGTTTTTGGAAATAGATCTCAAGCCATCAAAACTTTTGGTCGAACATGGGTTTTTTAATATTTTATACCCATAACTATAATTTTTTATTTAATAATTAAGTATTTAGAACATGTCTAAATCTGCTCATTTTAATTATAAAAAAATTATAATCAAAATATTGGAAAGAGATTTTTTCACCAAACAATTTTATCAAGTGTAAAATAAATTAATCCAGACATGCATACTTCTAATCTTACAAATTTGCAATACAAATACTCATATTTAAGATTTAATAATTGTATGATTGGATTTTATTTTGTTGTCTTGTGGAAATATTTTGGTGTACTTTGGTAGAGGTTTATATACATATTTAGTATTTTCAATATAGAAAAGAAAAAAATCATTTCAATTTATTTTGATATGTTAAATAACTTTTTTAATGAAATAGAAAACTTTATATGATTTTGTTTTATCTTTTTTATTTTATAACTTTATCAATAATTCTCTAAGTCAATATTAATTAATTATATAATTAATACTTAATAATATATATAGTATCATTAATTGTTTCTTTGAATTTGATAAGTGATAGTTAATAATTAATAGTCTTTTAATGAGAACTGATTAATAATATTATTAATTGTGCTCAACGCAATTTTACTAATATAATAATAATAACATATTAATAATATAACTGATATCAATACTATCTCAACATGGCAAAGTTGGTAGGCATGCATGAAAGGAAAGCAGCGAATGGCGTTGGTTCACATACAATCCCCTGTATACCTATGTGAAAGGGGTTTTTACAACTTCTCATTCTTGATTGTCTTAGAATTTTGAACCTAAGATTTTGAATTTCTTTTAATCTCAAGCTTACAAGTCATTGAGAGAAATGGATTCAGATTCATATGCACTGGTCTGGTATCAAGGTAACAAAAGTCGACATGATTTGCTTGTTAACCAAAAGAAGCCTTCATTTGTCTCTTCTATCAAGAAAGTGGATTGATAACTAAGCCTAATTGCTTGATTTCTTTTGTTTTATTCTTAGAATAATTTTGTGTTTTATGATTTTGTTTGGCAAAATTTTGTCTTTATTTTCTTGGAGTATATATAATTTTTGTAGTTGGTGGCAGAACTTTAGTAGAAATTTTAGGGCGAACTTTTTCACTTGTCTTTTTCCTGCTTCCTTATTTAATGATTATGATGATGTCTGAATTGGAATTGACTTCATTCCTACAAGTTATCTATGATAATGTATTTTTCATATCTTATTTCACATTCACAAGTTCATATGGTGCATTAATTTTTACATCTTATTTCATACTCACAAACTCATGAAAGGGAAGGGAATCACATTTAAGATAGAAAGAGTATGTAGATTTTTTAGGTTGGAGTTGCACTAAAAGGAGTATAAGGATGGGTACATATTATGACTCAAATTATCGCTTAAGTGAGTTCTTTGGTGAAGGATTATGGGTTGCTAATTTTCATCTCATTGCAAGAGTCTATTGTGTTGATATAATGGAATCCAGCCTAAAACATTTTTGCCAAATCTAACAATAGTTTCAAACTTGATGAAAGCACTGTTGTTGGAAATTCTTCTAAAATTTATAATCAATAAAGAAAAAATTGGGAGGGCAGCTAGCCCCTCAATCCCAACTATGTTCTACTAGGTAGTGGCTGAGCTAGATCATTTTAATAGGGGTAGAAAAGCCACCATTAATAAGGGGGCCAAATCTAAGAATATATATATATATATAAATGAAAATACAAGTAAAATGAAGACAAATAAATTTTTTTGGGAGATGGGGTGGATCACCTCCCTCACAATAATCGTAGCTTTGCCCTTGCTGCCAGTGACAGAGCCACATAGTGGTGAGGGTGTGTTCCTGTCAGATCGTGGTGGACCTGTTGCTATGGCTAACTCAACATTGGAGAAAGTTAGCTTAGAGAGAACATATATAATTTGGATTTAGTTGGGGTGGATGGTATTTATAGGGTGTCAAAGTGGTACCTTTAGGTGCTATCATGATTGCCTTGATTGCGTTGAGATATTTTGTTTAATATTTCTCAACGACATGTTGTAACTTATAATTTTTTTTATAGCTGAAATATATGACAAATATATGAACCATCAATGCAAAACTCAATACCGTACACAATTTAACTAAATATAAGGATGCCCTTCGAAGAGTGAGAATCAGAGATTATTCAGTAGAACAGCATCCTCTTGGTTTACCAACCCTTTCAAAGACAATCTCACAAGTACTCTTCTCTCTTCCCCTCACGCTTTTCAACCATCCACTTTAGCTAATCTCTTTTCTTCACTCTTGAGAAAGCATGTCATGTTGCAGGGATATTGCTGCCACCGGTGACCACCCTCACTTCCCCATCGATAATATATAAGTCCATACGCTCTTCTTCCCCTAATAATTCAATGTTGCACACATGTTTTGAAGAACATTATTCTTTTGCAGTGTATACAATGTTAGAAAATTTTCTATGATTTTAGATTTTTATTGATTTGTCTGTTTGTTAAAATTGGTTGAATATTGGTAACCTGATATTTTTTGGAATCGTTTTATATTGTGATCAATGAATTTATTGGAAATCACATGTTGAACTTTGAGTTCAAATGATATGTGTGCTTGAAAATGTGTGAGGCTTGGTTGCTTGTTTCCATGATGGGTGGAACAAGACAATTCTTTAACGAAGGAGTAGGTCCCTCTCTACTCCCTATATATATATGTGTGTCTATTAAAGATAGAGACATGATCTTTTACTCAAAAATTACTATTGCCCCGTCCAAAAGATAGAGGAGAAGGAGAGGAAGTTCTTGATTCTTGTAGTCCACAAAGTGTGTATAATCATTGGTCTTTTCTTGATAAACCAAATAAGAATAAAATGTCTACAAGAAGTACGCCTTTGATTATTAATATGGTGTTTTAAATTCATGATTTATAATTTAAGAACATTCTTAGTAATGATGTCTAATGTCTACATACAATTCTGCACTCAACTTGCAAACTCTAGCTACTAGCATTGAACTTAGTAGTTAGCAATGTAGAAACAGTACTTAGATAGCCCAGTAGACCAAACTATAATTTTGTTACTCATAATATTATAATAATTAGCCGATGCAGATTGGTTCATTCGATTGCATGAAAGGTTTCAGAAAAGTCATAAGACTATTATTTATGTGCATGGATTCAAATTCCCTTTTGACCGGAAGTCTCGCTTATTAAGATGCATGTGCTTAGCTTGATCAAGCTTATATCTAAACTTCTTCATTAGAAACTCCTATTCTTTATGTTTTGTTTTCAATATTAGTAATCTATTACTTGCTTGTTTATGTTACGTTTAGCTTCAGCAACATTCCCAAACAATTGATCAGTTAATGATAACTTATCCAAGTTCATCAGACAACAAAGTGATTGATGCAATTCCATTCTCCTATAGTTTGCCTGAATTACTTGACATGAGTACCCCAAAAGAGAAGGTATGTACGTATATTTCCAGATTACTAAGACTACAATATTTTCATTTAACCCTAATTGTACATTCTCATCTAATTATACATTTGTAAACTTAGAAAATATAGTTTTGATTTTTTATCAATATCTTTTTCATCTTTATATACTTCACATGTTCGTGAGTTATTTGTGGGTTTAGAATGAAGGTCTTGTAGACATTATACATCATTACTAAGAATTTCCCTAGATCACAGATTATGAATTTAGAACACTATTAATAATCAAAGGCGTACTTCTTATAGACATCTTGTTCTTCTTACGTTTACGATCAAGAAATGACCAAGAATAGTACACACTTATGGACTATAGGAATCAAGATCTTCCTCTCCTTCTCCTCTCTCTTTTGGATGGGGTAATAATAGTTATTGAGTGAAAGATCATGTCCATGTCTTTAAATGACACACATATACATAGAGGGAATAGAGAGGGGACCTGTCTTTTCGTTGAACAGTTGTATTGTTCCACCTATCATGGAAACAAGCAACCAAGCATCACACCTTTTCAAACACACATACCATTTGAACTCAAGGTTCAACATGTGATTTCCAATAAATCCATTGATCACAATATAAAAGGATTCCATGAAACATCAGGTTACCATTCAACCAGTTTTGACAAACAGACAAATCAATGGAAGTCCAAAATCATAGGAAAACTTCTAACATTCTCCTACTTGGACAACATTGATTCAGTTTAATTTAACTCAAAAGAATTTAAAAACTAAATAAATATATAAATAAATATATAGGTATTTTTACAAATTCTTTTTAAAAAAGAAAAGAAATTCTGGTTGAACAATTGTTGCCACTAAAATAACCTGATTATACTCACATGAAACATGATCAAAGAATTCAATAAAACTATCAATTAAGAGTCATAAGTGATAGATAAACTATAAGAGTCTAATTCACCAATGACTACGTAACTAATAATCTTATTGTCATGATCATATTTCAAGTGTGCTAGTATAGATACACATCATAACTTAGTTTGTGATCTTGCCCTTTAAGCTAATATGTATAGGTCCTACATTGTGTTTTCTCAAGAAAACACAACCAATCTCCCCCAAGGAGATTATAAACATGTTTATCATTAAACACCATTTTCTTCAAGAAAATTAAACATCTCGAGATAACACAGCAATAAAATTGTACAATAATCATTATAACAATAATACAAAAATAAACATGCATATAATTTTATTAAAAGAGCATTACATAAGTTCAATGTAACAAGTATACAATAAATGACAACTCCCACTAATCAATTACATCAAAGGATCTTATGATACCCATGTTCTCAACATGTCTCATAAACACTATGGGTCTAAGTCCCTTAGTTAGGGGGTCAGCAAGCATCTCATCAGTAAGAATATGCTCAACAAGAATCTCTCTACTATCAAACATTTCTCTCACCACTAAGAATTTGATTCTTATATGTTTAGAGGCAGAAGTGGTTCTATTATTCTTAGTGAACAAAATAACAGCTCGATTATCACAATAAATTTTTAATGGTTTAGAAATAGAGTCAACAACACCAAGAGCGAAAATAAAGTTCCTTAACCATATAGCATGTAAAGCTGCACCATACAATGCAACAAACTCAGTTTGCATTGTGGAAGAAGCAGTCAGAGTTTGCTTTACGCTTTTCCAAGATATAGCTCTTCCGGCTAACATGAAAATGTATCCAGACATCGATCTGTCATCATCTATGCATCCAGCAAAGTCTGAAGCAGAGTAGCCAATGACATTTAAATCATCCACATTCCTGTAAACAAGCATGTAATCTTTTGTCTTCTGCAGGTACCTCATAACCTTCTTAATAGCTACCCAATGAGCATGTCTTGGATTAGATAGATATTTGCCTAATGCATTAACAGCGAAAGACAGATCAGGTCTAGTGCACACCTGAGTATACATAAGGCTACCAACCGCACTAGCATAAGGCACATTTGTCATGGAACTCCTCTCAATATCATTTTCAGGGCACTGCTCCTTACTCAACTTGTCTCATTTGGTAACTGGAACATCACCAGGCCTACAAGTTTTCATATTATACCTTTTAAGAACACGATCAATATAGGCTCTTTGAGATAAACCCAAAAGCCTACGACTCCTGTCTCTATGAATTTCAATGCCCAAAACAAAAGAAGCTTCTCTAAGGTCTTTCATATCAAAGTAGCTGACAACATATCTTTGGTCTCAACAAGTAGATCATAATTGCTGCTGGCTAGTAAAATATCATCCACATAGAGAATAAGAAAAATGAATTTACTCCCACGCACCTTAAGATATGTGCATTGATCTACCTTATTCTCCACAAAGCTCATAGAAGAAACAACTTCATCAAATTTAATATACCATTGTCTAGAAGTTTGCTTCAAACCATAAATAGACTTCTTCAATTTGCATACCATATGTTCCTTTCCATCTTCTATAAAACTTTCAGGTTACTACATGTAGACCTCTTCATAAAGATCTCCATTCAAGAAGGCTGTTTTTACATCCATCTCGTGCAACTCCAAATCATAATGAGCAACTAGAGCCATAATAATTCGGAAAGAGTCCTTGGAAGAAATAGGAGAAAAAGTCTCTTTATAGTCAATTTCCTCCTTTTAAGTGAATCATTTTGCCACTAATCTTGCTTTAAAGCGCTCCATATTTCCTTTAGAATCTTTCTTCGTCTTAAACACCCATTTGCACCCAATAAGCTTAATACCTTTAGGAGGTTCCACAAGCTCCTACATATCATTATGATTCATAGAGACTATTTCATCATTCATTGCTTTAATCCAATTATCAGATAAAGCATTAGAAACAACTTCCTTATAATTTTCTGGATCTGACATGCACCCAACATTAATATCTATCTCCCCTAAAAATGTATAGTAATCATCAAGGTTGACTGATCTTCTTTCTCTTTGAGATTGTCTAAGAGGAGGAATCTCAACAAGATGTTCAGGAGGTGGCGGCGGTGGCTCTTCTATAACTTCTTGTTGTGGTTCCTCATCAACCCTTTCAAATGACTCACTCATATTTCTTTCTTGTATAATAGGAACAGGTACAATAACCTTTTCTCCACTAGAACTTGTGCCCTCATCTATAGTAACATCAGAACTCCCCACATCATTCTCAAGGAATTTGACAGTAATTGCTTCAACTATTTTTGTTCCACGGGTAGGGCAGTAGAATCTGTAGCCTTTAGCATTGATAGGATAACCAATAAAGTAACACCTAGTAGTCTTAGGACTTAATTTGGATGCAGTAGGGTCATAAATTTTCACCTTAGCGGCACAACTCCACACACGAAGATGGTTAAGGCTAGGTTTCCACCCTTTAAACAATTCAAATGGAGTTTTGGGAATAAACTTAGAAGGCACTCTATTTAATATATATATATATATATATATATATATATACATAGTTGTTTTAAGGGCTTCTCCCCAAAGGAAATCAGGTAATCTAGATTGACTCATCATAGACCTCACCATGTCCATTAAAGTGCGATTTCACCTCTCAGCTACCCATTTTGTTCAGGAGTCCCTGACATAGTAAATTGAGAAACTATTCCACATTTCTCAAGGTATTTAGCAAAAGGTCCCTTAAATTGTCCAGTCTCACCATGTTTACCATAATATTCACCGCCTCGGTCCGACCTTACTATTTTTATCCTTCTACCACATTGATTCTCAACCTCGTTTTTAAATATTTTAAACTTTTCTAAAGATAATGACTTATCATTTATCAGGTAAACATAACCAAAATGAGAAAAGTCATTAATGAAAGTAATAAAATATTTATTCCCACATAAGGTTGGTTTCAAAGGACCACAAATATCTATATGAATTATTTCTAAAAGTTCTTTACTACGCATAGAACCCTTTCTACTTGTCTTGGTCATCTTTCCTCTTATACAGTCTATACAATCCCCAAGATCTATAGAATCAAGTGAAGGTAGGATATTATCCTTTATCAACCTATTAATCCTATCCTTAGAGATATGACCTAGACGCCTATGCCATAAAGATAAGGAGGTGTCTTTGATTAGTGCTCTTTTGTTTCCTATAGTTTGAACATGTAGGGAATTAAAGACATTGGAATCAAGATTTAAACAATATAAACCATTAGATTTAATGGCCTTGCCTACAACTTGGGAACTATAGATAGAAGACAGGATACATTATTGAAATTAAAGGAAAAATCATAATTGTCAAGTTTGGACAAAGAAATTAAATTCCGCCTCATAGACGGTATATATAAGGTGTCTTTCAAATGTAAAACAAATCCTGACTCTAACTTTAATTCAACTAGTCCTATAAACTGAACGTTGACTTTATTTCCATTTCCTACGAACAAGTTGACTTCATCATCACTTGGCTTTTGCTTACTCTTGAACCCCTGCAAGGAATTAGTAACATGAATAGATGCTCCAGAATCAAGCCACCATGAATTTAAAGGAACATCTACCAAACTAGATTCATAGCAAACGAAAGCTAGTGACTCACCTTGAGTTTTCTCTTTAATAAAAGATTTGAAGGCTTGGTAGTTTGATTTCTTATGACCTACAGACTTGCAAAACCAGCACTTCAACTCATTCTTATGAATATTAGGTTTTGGACCAAGGGGTTTGTGAGACGGACCGGGCCTATTGTCATACCTATTTTTACCCTAAGACTTTTTCTCTTTTTTCTTAAAATATTTCTTATGGTGTGGCTGAGAAACTAAGTTCACACTTTCAGAAGCCAAATGATTCATCCTATCATCTTCTTGTGCACAAACAGATATCAAGGTGTTAATATCCCACTCTTCCTTTTGGGTATTATAGGATGTTTTTAAGGCATCAAACTTGGTAGGTAGGGAATTTAAAGCATAGTGAACTAGAAAAGTATCAGTTACAGGGCACTTAAGGTTACTAAGTTTATTGACAATGGTTACCATCTTCATAATGTATTGCCTAACACCACTGATTCCATTATATTTTATGTTAATAAAGGTTTCCATCAATTGACCTGCTTCGGCCTTTCCAGACACTGCGTACCTTTCCCCAATGGAAGCAAGAAAAGTTTTGGCATTGTCGGAATGTGGAACTACTTTTACAAGTATCTCGTCAATGGAGCGCTTAATCAACATTAAAGCCTTGCGATTAGCCTTTGTCCACTCCTTGTAATATGCTTTCTGCTCATTAGTGCTTTCGGCAGTTAGTACAGTGGGCTCATCTTCTCTAATGGCTATATCAATGTCTAGCAAGCTTAGGGCCAATTCAATATCATCATTCCACATTTCTTATAATTATTTCCAGTCAAAACCTCAACTTGGTTTGCAGTATTAGACAAAGAAAAAATGACTGGGGTTGAAAAAATTAAATAAGAAAATGATTAATATCATGGGCAATTATAGTAATGACAATTACTGAAACAATGATTTAATACATATAATATAAACTCTCCTGTGGGTAGAGTATATATGTAACAACAGTTACAAAAATTCTAACACCTGTGGGTAGAAAGAATTATATTGTAAAGATCATCCCAAAAATAATAACATGTTACAAAAAAATAATTTATGAATTTATTACCTGTGGATAAGTTTAATTCACAAATTAATTAAGTAACACAACATCTCAAAAATTATTCACAAGTAACCCTATCAATTTCAGCAAATAATCCACTGTGGTGACATATATTCACTTTAATTAATAGAGCCCTAAACATGGATAAATCAATAATAGCCCAAATAATCACTTTCTAATATATTCTTTAACTTTCTTAATGTACCTACAGAGTGCACCATCTAAAATTAACAATTAGGGAGAGTGACTATCATAGATAGGTTTATCATAATATTAAAATATTTTTCATGTTCAAAATCACTAAAAATTAATTTTCTTAAATGTCTAATCTGAATAAATAAGAAATGAATTAATATTAAATATTTTTAATATCCAAAAAATTATAAAACCTATATAGATAAAATCTAGACATCAATATGAGTATACAGGAAGAAACGGCATGCAAAACGGAGCAGAAGGTAGTTTACACATGCGACACGCGTCTGACAGTGCGCGTGGGCTACGTCCCACGGCACTGTTCATCGTCTTCAACTTTTGACCAGGTCGTGACGACCCGATTTTCTGGAAAACGGGTTCTGATGACCCGGATGCGATCCAAACACCATTTTCAAAGGTTTTTGACATGATTTTGATCCCAAATAATTGGGTCTTCATCCAAATGTTATTTAACATCATTTTGGATGATTTTCATGAAGAAAAACACGCAAGAATGAATGTTTAGATCCAGAAAAATATGAAAACGGGTCTGTTTAACCCAGTTTGAAAAAGTCACGTTCCTCTCCAATTTTTAACGTGTTTTGATCGTCTCTCAGGCCTATTTTCAAGTCTAAACATGTTCTAGGATGCATTTATACCATTATCATAAATAAAAACAATCAAAACAATGATTTAGAAGCATCAAGTGTTCTTGAAGTTTTCATCCATGGAGATTGGATATGAGTTTCATATTTTCAGTCATTTACAGTGAATTAAAAATGACTTAATACATCTAAAAACTTTACAAAAAATAGAATTAAATAAGTCTCATCATATATCCACATAATCATGCATAAAGAATATAAGTTATAAACCCTAAATCATTAGGTTCTCATGTAATCATGCATATAAATATTTGAATGGATTCTAAATCATGTATCTAAGTCTCTGATACCACATGTAGACATTATACATCATTACTAAGAATTTCCCTAGATCATAGATCATGAATTTAGAACATCATATTAATAATCAAATGCATACCTCTTGTAGACATCTTGTTCTTCTTACGTTTACGATCAAGAAAGGACCAAGAATAGTACACACTTGTGGACTATAGGAATCAGGATCTTCCTCTCCTTCTCCTCTCTTTTTTGGATGGGGCAATAGTAGTTCTTGAGTGAAAGATCATGTCCATATCTTTAAAAGACACACATATACATAGAGGGAGTGGAGAGGGGACCTGCCCTTTCGTTGAAGAGTCGTCTTGTTCCACTCATCATGGAAACAAGTAACCAAGTATCACATCTTTTCAAGCGCACATACCATTTGAACTCAAGGTTCAACATGTGATTTCCAATAAATCCATTGATCACAATATAAAAGGATTCCATGAAACATCAGGTTACCAATTCAACCAGTTTTGACAAACAGACAAATCAATGGAAGTCCAAAATCATAGGAAAACTTCTAACAGGTCTATCTGAAAGATCAACTCCAAACTCAAGAAGAACTACCCTATATCTAGAAGAAAAATATAGTGCCAATTGGCGAATTGAAGCGCGACGGCAAGACAATGGAAGATGGGATAATGTATGTTGTTGAAATTTGAAATGACCATTTGACGTTCATTTGGATTCTTCTTGTTGAAGCAATACAAAAGAACTGTAATATATACGTATTTCCTAAAGAAAAAAAATAGAGAAACTGTAATTCCCAATCCTTGAATATGATACAAATTATAGGGCTTAAACTTAAATACTACACGAGAGATTTGAAAAAATGGAATAAATATCCTAAACTAATGGAAATAAAATAAAAGCCAACTATTTCCTAAGCAAACAATGGGTAAAACCATTAATGAGGAATAATGGTTGAGGGAAATAAGGAATTAATCCATTGAGAAGTTAATGCTACTCTCTATCACCCTTTTTCAAGCTGCAGGAAGTGACTAAATGTACTCTAAGCTTGTCGCAAAAATGAGGAAAGGGAAGCTTAGGCAAGGCCATAGAGAAGATGATTGCTATTTGATGACTAGAGGAAATGTATCTTGTGATAAGAACTCCATTGACAAATATCACGTGTCTTTGGCACTGAAGTTATAATTTGAGTATACAAGCTCTTAGGAAATTCTTAGCTTATCTTGCTGGGTACGGCTCAACATATTTGATTCAAGCACATGTTCTATGTCAAAGTGATAATTAGTTTTAACTCTAATTGTCTTTTTCCCCCTCATATTTTCAGAAGATTTACTCTTACATAAGAAGACAACCGCCGGAGAGCAAACTAGTCCAACCAAATTCTACTCAATCTGCCAAAGCTTTGACTATGTAGGAAAAATAATCACTTGACTATTCAGAGCAATTGGATTTGATCTGTTATACTACTACCACTCTCATCTCCCTTCACAAAAAAAAAGAAGATAAAAAAATAAAAAAACTAAACATTCAAGGAAGAAAACGCCAATTTCATCTACTAGTAATTAACAATGTCAGCTGATGTAATACAAGATTTTATTTTCTTTAATTTTGTAGTAGTTTGTTTTATTAATTTTGATTTATTATTAGTGTAAAATACTATTATCTATTTATGTGTTATCATATTAATAACAATAATTATATTCTTACCTCAAACAGTGCATACACCCCTTTTCACACTTCATCTAATACCATTTATTATACAAACTTTTTTCTATCACTTTCTCTCACTCAATCACATTCATTCAAAATGGTGGAACAGTGCTTACACCCATTTTTTGGGGTGTAAGATGATCATTTTTCTATTAATAAAAGAGTTTGACTATCTTGATGATAAAAAGTATAGATCTCATATGAATTTTATTATATAAGGCTACGTTTGGTGCATCGTATAAAGAAGACATGATAGTATAAGCTAATACTATCAGGTTTTATCTAATATTTGGTGCATTCAACTGATAGTATAATGAAATCAGGTCAAGTCATTTTATCCTATTCTAAGGTGATAACTCTATCATCTCTCCTAGTACATAATAAGACATGAGAGGATTTCTATTCCAATCTTATTCTCAATTTCATTTTTATCACTCATTTCCTTGCGCCACCACCACCATCACCATCACCACCACTACCACCACCACCATCACCACCACCGCCATCACCACCACCGCCACCACCACCACCGCCACCATCAAAGATCGCCGCCACCACCACCACCTGCCGCCACCACCACCGCCACCATCACCACTACCACCACCATCGCCACCATTAGCACCGCACCGTGCCGCCGCCGCCACCACCACCACCACCGCCGCCACCACCACCACCACCACCACCATCATCGCCACCGCCACTACCACCACCACCACCACCACCATCACCACCACCTCCACCACCGCCACCACCACTACCGCCACCGCCGCCGCCGCCGCCACCACCACCGCCGCCGCCACCACCACCGCCGCCACCACCACCATCACCACTATCACCACCTCCACCACCGCCACCACCGCCGCCACCCCCACCACCATTGTCGCCACCCCCACCGCCACCACCGCCACCGTCGCCGCCACCACCACCACCGCCACACTACCATCACCACCACCACTACCACCATCACCACCACCACCACCACCGCCATAAAACTTTATTATTATTATTTTTTAATTATTTTAACTTTTATGCTAAAGGATATTTTGGTTTTAAAAAAAATGTTATACAATCAGTTAATTTATCCTTTTGTTATCAAACAAAAGATAGGATTATGTCTTATCCTATTAATTATACTATCATACCTTATACTATCCTATCATCTTATCTTATACTTATCTATCATGTGCACCAAACATAACCTAATATTATTAATTTAATATGATGGCTCACCTTCATCTTCTATGACACACACTATGTTGTTACTGGACTAATGTACTACCCTTGAATAAGGCCATCAAATATAACTTTTATTTTTTTACATCATTTTTTATATTATTTTTTATATTAGTTAATAAAATATAAATTCATAATTAATCATATATATAAGTTAGTTAATAAATATCTTATTAACTAATTACTTTTTATATTATTCTCATTAACCAATCAATACACATAATTAATTATAAAAAAAATATAAAAAATGATATATCTTAATTTTGCATTGAGATGAACATTTCCCATCAAAATATACTGCGAAATTGTGTGGGCTGGACTTATAAAACTCATACGATAGATACCTGCACAAGATTTTTATTGACAACTGCTGCATCTGTTTCAAACTCTTGAATAGAAGCAGCCAAGTCAAGAGTTACGTGGTAGGTCTTGCAGTCTGGTCAAGCTATTACTTTTGGAAATGATAACTAGACTTGGAAAAGGACAACCAAATATGATATCAGAAATACATGAACCTGATTGAGAGAAGAAAAGTCTTTACTTCCTCTCTCTATTTGGACTAAAACCTCTCCTTGTTTGTAACTACATCTATACACACTGTTTACAAATTTCATGCTTGTCTTTGACCTTCCAATAGCTCCACCTGTCTAACATAGACACCAATTATGCTTAGAATTCAGAAACCTTCTACTGTGAAGCAACTTAATGGAGTCTTTATCTCCAAACACAACTTGCTGCTACTCTTCTCTTACTCCTTGATTCCTTGAACAAGTACTTTGTCACTGATTTTCTCCGGAAACCCATGTTCTTACATGGCTTCATGGGCTTTCTCCATCTGGTCTTGTTAGTGGCATTTTTTGTCATTTGGGTGTGCAAGAAAAAGTCACTGTGTTTAACAGAGATAGTTCAAATGTGAACTTGAAGAACACTCTATATACTAAGGCACTGTTTTCTTCTACGGTTGTTTCTGTATTTAATCTTGTCCTATTTCTGTTTGATTACATCTATTGAATTGGACATGGTTGGTTTGATGAAAAGCTAGTGACTCTTTTGGGTTCAGCTGTTTATGCAGTTTCTTGGGGGACAATTTGTATTTACATGCATAGTGGATTCATCAGTTCAGGTGAACAAAGGTTTCCATTGTTCTTCAGAGATTGGTGTGGATTCTACTTCTCCTTTTCCTGTTACTGCTTCTTAGTGGACATTATCCTCTTTGGACAACAAGTTTATTCACCGATTCAATACTTGTTTACTGATTTGGTCTCGGTTTTTGTGGGTTTGTTCTTCTATTAGATGGGGATATATGTCCAAAATGATTGTGATGATAACATTCTTGATGAACCCATTTTAGATGGTAATCCAAATGTAAGTAACTTGTCAACCAAGGGTCTTAAACTGTTACCCCTTACTCAACTGTTGGAATTTTCAGCATTCTTACCTTCTCTTGGATGGGTCCTCTAATGGTTAATGAAAATAAGAAAATCTTAGGCCTTGAGGATGTTCCTCAACTCACTAGCAGTGGTAGTGTATTTTGAGTTTTTCCAATTTTTAGGAATAAGCTAGAGATCTGATTGTGGTACACTTAAAATAGTGATCACACTTAAGCTGATGAAGTCGTTAATTTTTTCAACATGGAAAGAGATTCTTTTGACAGCTATTTTTGCATCTTTATACACTCTGACTTCTTATGTTGGTTCATATCTTATAGACACTTTTGTTGAATACCTTAATGGACAAAGAATCTAGGAGTGAGGGCCATCTTTTAGTGTCTATGTTTTTTGTTGCAAAGCTTATAAAGTGGCATTCTTAGAGGCACTCAAGTTAGATTAAATGTCTCATGTGATAAACTTGTGACTTATTTTATTAATTTAATAAATAATTAAATTAAGTTAATGAGCTAAACTCTTATTGGGTAAAAAGGAAAGTATAGTTTTGTAATTATAATAACTGTCAACTTGATAGAAGTTAACAGTATTTAAGGAATAGTTTCTGCGCAAAACTTTAGGTCTATTCTTGGCCGTCAGGGTTTCTTGTTCCCTCGCCATCATTAAAGTAGAAGAAACATAAAGAAAATGTAAAGGAATAGAAAGTGAGTTTTTGGATCTTTCTAACACTATTGGAATACAGTCTACTAATCATTCATGGATAAAGGTTAGTGTCTTCTTATGCTCTTATTTGTGGGAATCATGAATTCTAAGATCATTATGTTTGAATGATAGTTTTTTATATTAAGATTCTTAGAAAACTTATAATCTAACATGTGGTATCAGAGCATGGTTATGGAATTTATGATTCTTCATTGACGATAACTGTTTTTCCCAATTTGTATGAATTCTAATTGTAAAAATTAGGAATTTTTATTATTTTATTCTATTCCACTGTATGAGTTAATTTTATGATTTATTATTGACTCTAATTATGAATTATTAAACCTAACTGTATAATGATTGGATAAAGTCGTGAATCGTGAAAGATTGTAAAGCCATACGCATGATTGTCTTTTCCGTCCACATGGAATTGCACTGTATGGTGAAAGAACGTGATTGTTAGAGTGATTGATAATTGGGAGTTTATTGTTTATTGTCTGGAGAAAGTAAGTTATATTATATTATATTATAATTGATTATTCCAAATAATTATATCAATGATTTAATGTTTTAATGATTACAACAATAAATCAATTGGGATATTGATTGTAATAAATTAATGAATATTTTTTAATAGCATATTGATTTTTATGCATAATGTTATTAATTTGGGTTGATTAATCGCTTCTTATAATAAATGGACATGATTGTTAGTAGTATAAGTGTACTATTAGTTTTATTTATATATTCAAAGATAATAAATATTTGTAGTTAGTGCATATATTATTACCAAATTATGTAAATTTTATTAGCATCATTATGTTTATTGTTGTATGTTGATGGATCACCCAAAGGAGAACATTAATATACATTGAATGTTTAAGTGATTTATTGTTTGAATCTGTATAGTATGTTAATTTATGACTCAAATTATGATTGTCAGACATGTAATCATTATAGCAACTATTGTTATGCATTCACATATCTCATTTGTTCTAAATTTTAATGGACTTAATTTCTCTGAATAGAGTGAGCAAATCTAGTTTTACATTGGGGTAATGGATTTGGATTTAGCTCTTTGAGTAGAGAAATTAGATGCTATTACTATTTTAAGCATTAATGAAGAGAAAGTTCATTTAAAAAAAATAGGAAAGATTAAACAGATTGAGTCTGATGTACATGCGGATGAGTATAACTAGCAATATTAAGTCAACTCTTCCTAAAACTGAGAATGCTAAAGAAATGATGAAGTTTGTGGAAGAACGCTCTCAAATTATTGACAAGTCTCTTGCTGAGACATTAATGGGTACTTTAACCACCATGAAATTTGATGGTTCTCGTACTATCCACGAGCACGTCATTGAAATGACAAACATTGCAGCAATACTTAAGTCATTGGGAATGGAAGTGGATGAGAATTTCCTTGTGCAGTTCATTATGAACTCATTACTTCTTGACTATGATCCATTCCAAATGAACTATAATACTATGAAAGATAAATGGAATGTGCATGAATTGCACAGTATGTTAGTTCAGGAGGAAACTAGACTTAAGAATCAAGGAAATCACTCTATCAATTATATGAACTATCAAGGAGCCAGAAAGAAAGTTTATGTATGTTTCGAATCAAATTTAATTGAAGTTCCCTATAATACTTGTGGATTGATTCTGAATGTACAACTCATGTTTATAATACGATGCAAGGATTCCTTACAATCCAAACCATAAGCCCTAATGAGAAGTTCGTCTTCATGGGACATAGAGTGAAAGTTCCAGTGAAATGTGTCAGAACTTACCGTTTAATCCTAGACACTGTACATCATTTAGATTTATTTAAAATTTTTTATGTACATAGTATTTCTAGAAATTTAGTTTCTTTGTCTAAACTTGGTGTTGCTGGATACTCTTTTAAGTTTGATAATGGATGTTTTAGTTTATATAAGCATACCTATATGATTGGTTTTGGTATACTTTGTAATGGTTTATATAAATTAAATCTTGATAATTTATATGCTAAAACTCTTATGACCTTGCATCATAATGTTGGCACTAAACGTAGTTTAGTGAATGAACGTTCTGCTTACTTGTGGCATATACGTTTGGGTCACATTTCCAAAGAAAGAATGGAAAGGTTGGTAAAGAATGACATCCTTCCAGATTTGGATTTCACTGATCTTAATATTTGTGTGAATTGTATTAAGAGAAAAGAAACAAAACACACAAAGAAATATGCCACGAGAAGCACTCAGCTTCTTGAAATTGTACACACCGATATATGTGGACCTTTTGATGTCAATTCTTTCGGTAAAGAAAAGTACTTTATTACCTTTATTGACGATTATTTATGTTATGTATATGTCTATTTACTGCATGAGAAATCACAAGTAGTGAATGCTTTAGAAATTTATGTAAATGAAGTTGAAAGGCAATTGGACAAAAAGTTGAAGATCATAAGGTCAGATAGAAGTGGTGAGTATTATGAAAGGTTTGATGAAACTGGAACTGCCTAGTTCATTGAGAATGGTGAAACCAGTGGGAGTGAAGCTTATATGGAGATTAAGGAAGTTAGAGTATAAGTTCCTTTAACTTGTACTCCTACTTATGAAATTATTGTTCCTCATGTTATTGAACCACATAATAATCAAGAAGAACAACAAATTAATGATATCGAGGTTAACAATGAACCTATAGTAGAACAATCATAAAGAATAACATTAAGAAGATCCTAAAGAGAAAGAAGATCTGCTATTTCGAATAACTATGTGGTGCATCTACAAGAGTCAGAAAACGACTTGGGAATTAATGACAATGATCCAGTATCATTTTCACAAGCCATTAATAGTGACAATGTTGATAAATGGTTATATGTCATGAAAGATGAACTTAAATCAGTGGAACATAATGGCGTATGGGACCTTGTGGAATTACCTGAAGGGTGCAAGATAGTTAGGTGTAAATGAGTCTTTAAGACTAAGTGTGACTCTCATGTTAACCTTGAACGTTACAAGGCTCATATTGTTTCCTAAGGTTTTATTCAAAATGATGGCATTGACTATAAGGAAACTTTTTCATCGGTTTCCAAGAAAGATTCTTTCAGAATTATCATGACATTAATAGCTCATTACGATCTAGAGCTGCATCAAATAGATGTGAAAATCACCTTTCTAAATGGGAATTTAGAGGAAGATGTTTATATGGATAAACCAATGAGGTTTTCAATTGAGGGGAAAGAACACATAGTGTGTAAACTTAAGAAATTAATATACGGACTTCAGCAAGATTCCCAGCAATGGTATCTCAAGTTCAATGATATTATTGTATCCTTTTATATTTAAGGAAAACACTGTTGATCGGTGTATATATCTGAGGGTCAGATGAAGTAAGTTTATCTTTATAATTTTGTATATTGATGACATCTTACTTGTAACTAATGATCTTGGTCTATTAAGTGAGACTAAGAAATTTCTCTCTAATAACTTTGAAATGAAAGATATGGGAGAGGTAAACTATGTGATTGGAATAGAAATATTCTATGACAGATCACAATGATTGTTGGGTTTGACTCAGAAAGCCTATATCAATAAAGATATAGAAAATGGATAAATGGTCAGTAGGTATGGTTCCAATTCAGAAAGGGAACAAAATTAATGTTATGGCATGCTTTGAGGCCATTATTAATGAATTATGATTGCAGAATTTTATTTAGGACTTGGAATTGTCAACAATATTGTCAAGTCGCTAAAGTTTATTGTCTGCTATAATCTTCTTTTCTAAAAAAAAAAACAAGTATTCTAAATTTGCTTAACATATAGAATTGAAATACTTTGTCATCAAAGAAGAAGTTTAGAAACATAGAGTGTCAATAAAGCACATTAGCACTGACTTTATGATTGTTGACCCTTTGACGAAAGGGTTACCACCCAAAACATTTAGTGGACATGTTGAAAGTATGGGCATTATTGTATATTATGTTAATGATGATGTTTTATGTACTTTGACACTCTGAGCTCATGAATGAATATGTTTTTGTCTTACCTGTTTTCCTAGTTTGTATACATGATTGAATATGAATGATGATAACAGGTTCTATCTTTAATAAAGACATTATTGTTAGACTAATTATGTGTTTCCCATTTATAGGTCATGTCAAGGATAAGACTAATTATGTGGTACATGGAAGGGACTATGTCAATTAAATGATATACGACCATCATGACTTATGCTAGTTTATTCTTGGTCATGATGAATGATGTATCCAATGTAAATAAGAGTTTGACTATATATATATATGAATTCATATTATGTTTTGACAAACTTATCAAATTATAAAGATGGTAATGTCATATGAGCCAAGTGGGAGAATGTTAGATTAAATGTCTCATGTGATGAGCTTGCGACTTATCTTATTAGTTTAATAAGTAATTAAATTAAGTTAATGAGCTAAACTCTTATTGGGTAAAAAAGAAAGGGCAGTTTTGTAATTATAGTAACTGTCAACTTGATGGAAGTTAACAATATTTAAGGAATAGTTTTTGCGCAAAACTCTAGGTCTGTTATTGGTCGTCAGGGTTTCTTTTTCCCTCACCATCACTAAAGTAGAAGAAACATAAAGAAAAGGCAAAGGAATAGAAAGTGAGTTTTAGGATCTCTCTAACACTCTTGGAATATAGTCTACCAATCATTCATGGATAAAGGTTAGTGCATTTTTCTGCTCTTATTTGTGGGAATCATAAATTTTAAGATCCTTATATTTGAATGATATTTTTCTATATTAAGATTCTTAGAAAACTTATAATCTAACAACTCATTCTTTAGGTTTTATAGAGTTGGAATTAAGATCTGAGCACTACTGATGACAATTATCTACAATAAAGGCTTGACCCTTCCATGTTAATCAAAGCAGGGTCACACTTGGCAAATTAATCAATTTGATGGCTGTGGATATTGAAAGAGTTAGTGACTTCAGTTAGCACAAGGTAAATATTTATAGATTAAATTACTTTTTAGGTTTCTGTTATTTTATTGAATTTTTAAATAGGTCCTTATAATTTAAAAGTTTTAATTGAGTCTTTATACTTTTAAAAAATTTCAAATATATCCTTATTGGCTGATGGCAGACTTCATTGATGGAAGTTTATAATCATTTGTAGGTCATTCTATGTTGCTGTTAAGTTAATTATAAAATTTTATAATTAGTAGGGATCTAATTGAAAACTTAGTTAAACACTAGGGACTTATTTAAAATTTTTAAAAATTATAGGGATTCCATTATAAACTCTTTTAAATTATAGGAACCTATTTAGAATTTAAATGAAACTATAGAAACCTAGTAATTTAACCATATTTATAGTAAGGAGATTGGATCAATTCGGGTTTATTCTTGTTGAGAAAAAAATTTAATATTTGAACTGATTTAGGTCAAGTTGGTTCAATTTGAACTAAGTCCAATTTGACTACCCAACCTAACCCATATTTTATAGATTGGTTCTAATCCAATTTTTTGGGTCACTGAGTCAAACCAGACTCATGATCGCCCTTACAAATAACAATATAGCTCAAGGGGATTAGTATTGTGGTTAAGAATATGTACTTCTTGGCTTGACTACTTGAGTTTAAACATTGTGATAGGGGAATTAATTAATTCTCTTTGTACCAAGCCAATATGGGGGACTACGTCCTTAATATCACTCGAGGAGGAAATCAATCATGGTTGACGTGAAAGCTAGCCAAAAGACATCCTTACCAACCATAGTGTATAAAGATAGTTTGACACGTCATTCCAACTAGCGTCAAAATTCCATCATATGGACATTAAAAGAAAATAATGCATTTTAAATCCATTGTGTTATTAAAGAAAAAGATGTAATTGCAATACCACTTATGAAAAGTGGTATGATAGAAAACCCACAATTTTGATAGGATATGTGCCAATGAGGGTTGACTCAACTGATACGATCGAACAACATCGACAAAAGGTCTTGGATTCAATTTTTGTTGGTGAACTTTTTTTTATATGTTATTTGTAAGTACCACTATAAGCTTTCACTGAAGCTTGTGGCATACCCAAACACTGGACTATGGCAACCTCTCTCCCCCCTAAATTTTTATTACCAAAAAGAAGTATACCACGTTTCTCCTTTGCATCATATGCCCATTGTTATTTAAAAAAATGATAACTACTATTACGATGTTAAAAGGAAATATTTTATTTTAAATCCAGTATATATTAGTGGAAAAATGTAATTGTTATACCGCTTATGAAAAATGGCATGATAGAAAATTATGGGTTTGATAACAATGTATGTTTCTTGTTAAGAAAAACTATGTGCTAACCATAATGTGCAATACTATCACACAATCCTTGTTTGTGCCCATGGTTTTGACATTAATACAAAATAACTATTTTAGATCCAAAACATAGTGCGCCAACAGAAATGATGTAAGTGGTTTACTGTGGGCCCTTTTATAAAAACTGCATGTATATTTCATCCTAGAATACAAATCAACATTATCAAATTATAAGTATTAAGAGTCGGGGCTACACACTTGCCTCAAAGTGTAAGTTGATGAATCCCACGAGTGATGATGAAGATATTGGGTCTATTAAGTTCATATTTTCAACGATCGAATCAATGAATCACCAAAGTCTTACAGCACATGAACATGAGGTTTGATCATGAATTTTTATATTAATTTATTACGACATTTTTTTTTGCAAGATACAATTGAACTGCTACCTCAATTTTAAGATCTATGGGTGAAATTTATGTTTTGGTAGATATTTCTATATAATTATTTAAATCTTTCAATTGTATTTAAGTTAGTTTCTTTGCATAATATTTATCTGAAATCAGTCTTAGAATTTTGTCCTTTTGAATTGCCCCTTTGATAGTGGGGAGAATTGTGTCAAAGGAGACTTGCAAAAAGGACTTTGACTCATAATTCATTGAGTAGAAAAGAACAAAAAACTTATAGTGGATAAGTGAAATGATCATACATAGGGGTAATTTCTAGTAAAAACTTGGTAGTTTCCTAATGGCTTTAGGGTTTTTCTCTTTAGGTGATCGAATTATTTAGTGTTCGCAGTTACTGTAGGATTATAGAGTTGTAGAATTACTATCCTTATATGCGTACCAAATTTGACTAGACCGGGTGTGAACGAGTTAATTGAGTCATTTGAGTTGACCAAATCGAATCGAATATAGATACTGTGCCGTGGTAGGCCTCTATAATATAGGATAGTTGAAGTCAACATAATGAAAACTCAATATAAAGTTAAATATTTGTTTGATCAAATACTTATGAAGATCATGAGTTGTTTATGGAAATAGATCTCAAGCCATCAAAACTTTTTGTAGAACATGGATTTTTAAAAAAAATTATATCCATAACTATAATTTTTAATTTAATAATCAAATATTTAAAACATGTTTGAATTATTTTATTTTATTTTTAAAAGATTTACAATCAAAATATTTGAAAGATATTTTTTAACTACACAGTTTTTTCAAGTGTAAGATAAATTAATCCAAACATATTTTTAATCTTACAAAATGTAATACAAATACTCATATTTAAAATTTAATAATTGTATGACTGGATTTTATTTTCTTGACATATGAAAATATTCTGGTCAACTTCTGGTAGAAGTTTATATACAATTTAATACTTACAATATAGAAAAAAACCATTTAAATTTATTTTGATATGTTAAATTACTTTTTGAGAAATACTAACATTACATTTTTTTGGACACTCCTTTCAACATTTACTTTATTATTAGTCCAAAAGCAAGTGTTGCTAACATTCCTCCCCTAATAATCCTTTTAAGTGTATGAGGTGGACTAATAATAAAGTAAGTATTGAAAGGAGTGTCCAAAAAAGTGTGTTGCTAGTATTCCTCTTACTTTTTTAAAGACATGGAAAATTTTATATTGTTTTACTTTATATTTTTATTTTATAATTTTATCAATAATTCTCTAACTTAATATTAATTAAATATATAATTAATACATAATAATATATATCGTATCATTAATTGTTCACTACTTAGCAAAACATAGTTGGAATTGAAGGGGTAGCTGCCCTCCTAATTTTTTTTAACTATAAATGGTAGAAGAATTTCCGTTCTTTTTTTCATCACAGGTTTGAAACCTTTATTAGATTTCACATAAATATTTTAGGCTGAATTTCATTATCAACACAATAGACACTTGCATTGACAAGAAAATTAGCAGCCAAAAATCTTTCACTAAATAACTCACTTGAGCGATACTTTGAGTCCTAATATGTATCCATCCTTGTACTCTTTTTAGTACAACTCCAGTATAAAAAGTCTACATACTCTTACTATCTTAAATGTGATTCCCTTCCCTTTCATGGGTTTGTGAGTATGAAATCAGAAGCGAAAATTAATGCACCATATTAGCCTATGAATATGAAATAAGATACGAAAAATACACCAACATAGGTCACTTGTAGGAATGAAGCCAATTCCAATTTAGACATCATCATAATAAGTAAATAAGGAAGCAAGAAAAGGCAAGTGAAAAAGCTTGCCCTAAAATTTCTAGCCAAGTTCCACCACCAACTATAGAAATTATACCCGAAGAAAAAAAAAGACAAAATTTTGCCAAACAAAATAAAAAAACACAAAATTATTCTAAGAATAAAATGGAAGAAATCAAGCAATTAGGCTTAGTTACCAATCCACTTTCATTGATAAAAGAGGTAGATGAAGGCTACGTTTGGTTAACAAGCAAATCATGTCTACTTTTGTTACCTTGATACAAGACTAGTGCATATGAATCTAGATCCATTTCTCTTAATGCTTTGTAAGCTTGAGATCAAAATAAATTCAAAATTTTAGGTTCAAAATTTGAAGACAATCAAGAATAAGAAGTTGCAAAAACTCCTTTCACATAGGTATAGAGATGATTCTATGCGAACTGATGTCATTTGTTGCTTTCCTTTCATGCATGTTTACCAACTTTGCTACAATGAGATAGTATTGATAATTATATTACTATTATGTTATTATTATTATTAATATATTAGTAATATTTATTATATTAGCATTTTTATTATTATATTAGTAAAATTGTTGTTGTTATTATGTTATTATAATTATAATTATAATAATATAATATAACAACAATATATTAACAACAATTTTACTAATATAACAATAATAAAAATTAATATAATAAATATTACTAATATATTAAGAATAATAACATAATAGTAATATAACTAATATCAATACTATCTCAACATGGCAAAGTTGGTAAGCATGTATGAAAGGAAAACAACAAATGGCGTTGGTTCGCATACAATCCCTTCTATACCAATGTGAAATGGATTTTTGAAACTTTTCATTCTTGATTGTCTTTGAACCTAAAATTTTGAATTTCTTTTGATCTCAAGCTTACAAGCCATTGAGAGAAATGGATCCAGATTCATATGCATTGGTCTTGTATTAAGGTAACGAAAGTCGACATGATTTGCCTGTTAACTAAAAGAAGTCTCCATCTGCCTCTTCTATCAATGAAAGTGGATTGGTAACTAAGCCTAATTGCATGATTTCTTCAATTTTATTCTTATAATAATTTTGTGTTTTAAAATTTTGTTTGGCAAAATTTTGGCTTTATTTTCTTGGAGTATAATTTTTGTAGTTAGTGGTAAAATTTTACTAGAAATTTTAGGGCGAGCTTTCTTACTTGCCTTTTTCCTGCTTCCTTATTTAATGATTATAATGATGTTTGAATTTGGAATTTGCTTCATTCCTACAAGTGACCTATGTTAGTGTATTTTTCATAATTTATTTCATATTCACAGGCTCATATGGTGCATTAATTTTCACATCTTATTTCATACTTACAAACTCATGAAAGGGAAGGGAATCACGTTTAAGATAGGAAGAGTATGTAGACTTTTTATGTTGGAGTTAGAATAGAAGGAGTATAAGGATGGGTACATATTAGGACTCAAAGTATCGCTCAAGTGAGTTCTTTGGTGAAGGATTTTGAGCTGCTAATTTTCTTCTCAACGCAAGTGTCTATTATGTTGATAATGAAATTCAACCTAAAACATTTTTTTCAAATCTAACAAAAGTTTCAAACCTGTGATGAAAACACTATTGTTGGAAACTCTTCTACTATTTATGATCAACACAACAATAATTTTACAAATTTGTTACAAAATATAGCTATGAAATTTTTTTGTAACTAATCCGTAGTTAATTGACTACAAATTAGTTATAAAACAAGTTTCCCTAGCTAAATTTCAGATGGTTGAAGAAAATTTTTTATCAAACAAATAGCTATAGAATAACTACGATTTATCTATGAAATTTTTCTAGCTAAATAAAATTTTGTAGCTAATTGAGTTAGCTAAGAATCATTTGGTAGCTAAAAAAATTTAGTTCAAACTTAATTTTAGCTAAAAGTTCCCTCAATTCGAACCACTGGAACTTTGAGCTAAAATACTTGCATGACAAAGACCATCTCATTCTTACTTTCCATCCTTTCATTCTCACCTTACGTGGTAGATTTCACTCATTCAGATCCTAATCCCAATTACTCAACCCTAACCTTAATATGTTTTGATTTTATCCTTCACAAAGATGATTTGTTCGATTTACTAAAAAAATGGTGGAAATTGGAAAAGGGTGAGACTTGAATTGAGCTTTGAGTTCCATGAAACCGAGGTCAAGGATACTTCAACTGTGGTATTTTTTTTGTTCTTCTTTTCCTTTTATTTTCACACTATTATGTAGATTCATGAGGTTGTTGATTTAATTCATTCTCTCTATTAACTGATTACTCATCAATTTGGAAACCCAATTAAGTTTTTCACCTCCTTAGCTGTATAAGTGGTTGAACGATGGCTGTGAACCCCCTTCCTCCAGGTAGGTTTTTTTCACCTCTTTCTTCCTCTTATTTGATTTTTTCGCTTTTATTTGTTATGCCTTAAATCTGACCACGACTTCTACATTTTAGCGGTGGAAGCTTCGGGACGTGTTTCTCAGAAGTGATAGTGAATGGGATAATGGAGGACACTGATGACAATTGTTATTATAAGGGTGATAATGAGGGATGCTGCTTAGAAGGCTCGACTCCTATTCGCATTGATGAAGACGCCCATGAGGTATTCTTTTTTTGCTTTTGTTTCGATGATTTATTTTGCCCATGAAGTGAAAAATTAAATTTTTATTTCTTACTCCTTGCCCTAATTTGTATTAGTTTTGGAATAATGATGTTTTGGTTAAATGAGAAGACAATGGAAAAGAAAATGAGAGTTCTGTAAATACTTGAGTACAACTCATACAAAATAATATAAATATCATATTTGGTATAAAAAAATTGATAGAAGAAGAGCGTGGATGCTTCAAACCGTACGATAGGAAGAACAAACCAATCAATTTGTTGAAGGGAGAACAATTTTACCTTGGTTTATTTTTCTCTTTCATCCCTCTTACCTAATCAATCAAAATTTCAAATTCATAAAAACATATATAAAAATAAATATGAGTGAGTGACTTGGGTGTAGTCAAGTGTAATAATTTGTGAGTTGAATCGATTTATTGTACTTCAATTCAATTCCCTCTTTGTGATGATTTGAGTCGTTTATATTTGACCTTGTCTATTCGTTTTGACATGTTTAGAATTTATGAAGCTCAATGTTGTTGGGTTTGTTCTCGTTATAGTGGATGGTAATGTAGTACTTGCTGACTCTTTCGCCATTATTATGGTTAGTGATTCCCTTCCCTTTTCTAAATGTTAACGTAAATGGTTTCTATACTTTATTTTTCCTGTTTCTCTTCAAATATGTTCATTTTCATGTTTTCCATATTTATGTAGTATTTGTAGGATAAGTATCCTTAACATCCTTTGCTGCCTTATGATATTCTTAAAAGAGTAATCAATTTCTAGTTACAATTGCATTTTCTTTCAAAGCTAATACATGGGTTCTCTTCTACATTCTAATGATGTTATCTATAGGCAGCCAATATTGTTTCCTCAACAATGCAACCTCTTCAAAACATAGGTTTCCTGGTATCTATGTGCTTTTCTTTCTAAGATTATTGTTTGTATATTTCTTTTATGAAGCAACCATTTCTAGATCATTCCAATAGGAGGATTCTCGATCTCAATTTTATCTTTTGTTGATTCTTTTACTCTCATAATGTGCTTTCTCACTCCACTTTCTTTTCATCAATGAATTTGTCTGAAGGCTTATTGAGAACGATAATGGTAACATGGACAACTAATTTGCAGAGCTTTTGGTAAAGTTAAAAACTAATATATATACATATATAGCATCATCCTGTGATGTTATCTTTTGGAAAAAATTTAATCCTGTAATAACCACATTGAATGTTAGTCATGTTTTCCCTTATATATTTTTTAATCTCATTAAGTGGGTTGCAAAGATGAGTGAATTCCCTTATATAATGCATCTATATTCTTCATGTACTGTGTTGATTGTATTGTGAGAGTATGAAACTTCGAGGCCTCGCTTAAAGCGAAGTCTCTTTGCCTGATTGCTAGCTTTTAGAGTTGTAGCATTTATTGTGCTTTTGGTGATTCTTGATAAGTTATTGCTTTCAAAAATAATAATTTGTATCATTTGTTTTTCGAGCGTGCTAACAACAAATGACAGAAATTTGATGAAATTTTTTGTTCTCAAGTACAAATGGCAGAGTATGTACTTATATGATTATACCAATATTTCATTAGTTAGTTTTTTCATCATTTTAATATATTATAATAATATATAGATGTAAAATTGTGAGGCCTATTTTTATAGAAGGCTTGAAGCAATGGCCTTGGAGGCCTTACCCACCACCCGACCATGATCCCAACTCTATCTTATTGATTCTATTTATTTTATGCACTTCCAAGTCTTTTTTTGTTCTCAAATCTTATTTCATGTATAAAGATAAGTTTATTTAATTACATGAGAAATTTGTTCATGACTTTTCTACCTATAATAACAAGTATTAATTTGGTGATATAATTACATGTGAGTTTATTTTATGCTTATGAGGTTGAGACATATCTAGCTCAAAGACTTGGTCACTTTGACTAAAACTCATCAAGAGAAGCCTTGACTTAAATTATTTAGTTGAGTTGTTCTTCTTTTGTTTTTGCTTTTTAAATAATTGGAATGCACTTCAGAATATTTGGCATAAAATATTACCATCAGCATTGATGTCCTGTTAATATTTTTAATGGGCAGATCATGGAAGACTAAATATCACATGAAAATTACATATAGTGGAGAGTGAAATATATGAAATTAGAAGGGCATTTGTGTTTCTAAAAGATCAATGTGGAGGGTGGTTGGGTTGGATAAATTGTTGTTGATGTGCAATTCATATGGAATAGTCTCAATACAATAAATTACTACGTGATAAATTCTTCTTGATGTACAATTCATACAAAATTTGAAATGTTGTAAGTGCTAATAGAAACCGTAACGCCCTAATTCGATTACTATACCATATAAAAAATATACATAAGTAATGGATTAGGCACGTCACCTATAACTTTTAAACAATATTAAACCTTTATATATAATAACTATACATATCAAAATATAGAGCCTCAAAAGGGAAGTAGTCGAACTGTACAAAATAATTATACATTTGAAAATTTTGATTCTTTATTGAAATATAAAGTATAAATGACTAGTACATTAGTAAGTGTATGAATACAAACTAAGCTTTCACGACATATGTACAAAATACATAAGTTGAAAGTAAATATTTTACTCTAAGTCATCAACTTCACTTCCTTTCTTTGGAAGTATTTCAATCTGGAAATTATCATAGAAATAAACAAAGAAGTGAGTATTCAAAATTCTCAATAGTATAACACAAACAGTGACAATTATAATACAATTCCATGATAAATACATATAGCTAACATCTCGTATAAAATTGTGTGTGAATGCTCATGAAATGACAAATGTTAATACTTATGAAATGTCATGTCCTTCAACAAAGGGTTTTTCCTGCTCTTTTGACCTTAGCAAAGTGCTTTTCTCACTCCTCTGCTGAATAATTTATCCTTGGCAAAGTGTTTTTCTTGTTCATTTGCCTTGAGAATGTGTTTTTCTTGCTCCCTTGTTTCATTTTATGTTATGCTTATGTCATGACATTCTAAATTTTGTTATTCGAACAACTCTCTTAGTATTTTTGAATAACCTAAAAAATATATCACTGAATTGTGCCTTTAAAATAACTCATTGCCTTTTCGATTAGAATCGAAAATATGCCATTCGAATAGCTCTCATAGTCTATTCTATTAGCCTCGAAAAACATGTCATTCTAGAATGACCTATTCGAATAGCTCACTTAGTCTATTCAATTAACATAAAAAATATGTCATTCTGAATTGTCATTCAAATAACTATCATGATATTTCGATTAGCATCGAAATCATGTCATTCGAATAGCTCACTTAGTCTACTCGGTTAGCATCAATAGTATGCCCTTCAGAACTATACCGATCGAATAGCTCTCCTAGTCTATTTGATTAGCTTCGAAATTATGTCATTCGAATAGCTTTCAGTCTATTCAATTTATCATAAAAAACATGCAATTCGAATAGCTGACACATCAAACTTAGAACATTCTATGATATTCTATTTGAATTGCCCCTTGGCCTATTTGAACAGAATAATGCAGAAAGGCATTATGGTGCATCAGAATAACAATTTTCTTGTTTCATTTCATTTTCATACCAACCTTTTTACAACAAACTTCTATTTATACCATAAATCATATAGTAAAGTATTGGAAAAATCATCAACAACAAGTTCTGGTAGTTGTAGTCATGAATATACATGTCCATACAAATCTATGCTCAAGTCTCATCAAACATACCTCTTATTACACACAAACATAATTTTCATCAAGTTTCATGAAAAACTCTATTTTGTCCATTCCTTACCAGTATTCATGAAGCAAAGAATGATAAAACATAGAAAACAAACACAACAACCCCTACCCCAACTCCTTAAAATGATGATAGGATATGGTTCTTTCTTGCTTTCCTTTTTTGCCTTATTTTTCCTTCTTTCTTCTTCCTTTTTTTTTCTTTTCCTTTCTTTCTCTTTCTTTTCCTTTCTTTCTTTCCTTTATCCTTTGTTCTACCATTTGTTACATATGAGGTGAAAGATAAGTAAGAAAAGATGAGAGTAGAAGTCAAAGACAGTGAAAATGAGGAATTAGGATAATATCATTTGACTTTGGGTGACTCTTTGAAAATTTTGTACCTCTTAAAGATTTTTTAGTCTTTTGTATTATCAAAAATGCCTAATTAACTCAAATAACTCTCCAAAAATTTACCTCATCACATTCTATTCTTTTGTGACCTAGAAATAAAGTCTCCACATTTATAATTTAGAGAGTCACTAGAATTAACAGGTAACTTATACTAGTGTGAAAGTACTTCTACAACCATAATTAAGACTAATAGGTTTGGGAGAATGTTACAGAAACCAAACTTCTAGTGGTTATATTGTTAAGAATTATCCAAAGAGGTTTATTACATCTAACTACAAAAAGAACTCTAAGCAATAACATGGCTGCAAAATGTGACTCCATTATACATGAAACTGCCCTTGGTATAATGACATAGTTTTGTGATGTTTGACAGTGTCTAAGGACATAGACTGGCACACATGTAACTTTTAGCTTCAATTTTTTCATAACTAACTAAATTTTTTTCATAATTGACTAAAAAATAAAGTTAAAAAACACTGATGAAAGTTGAGCCAAATTAGACTCATTAATAGTACAAACAAGATTTCGCCTTTTTTTAAGATTTGTAAGCTTTCTAACTATCAATCTCAAATAGACATGTGAATGTTCTTTATCATTTTTAAGTATTTTCGTGTCTATAATTGTTGATGTAACTATTCTTCCTCTGCCAACCATCCATCAGAGAACTTTTCCTATATTTCAATACCTCGATAGCTTCTATACTCACAATAAAATTTATGACTGGATATTTATTATTGATTTTGCATATGGGAAGTATTCAAGCAACAAATGAAAGCCATGCTTCACCATAGTGATCAAAAGGGAACTGAGGTGAAAAATGCTAGTGGTTCTCTTTACACTTTTCCTATGTCAGATTGTATGTGTAAATAGGCAGAAGCCAAAAGTGAAAATGGTAGCACTAGGAAATATATGAAGCTTTGAATATAAAAAATATCATCTTTAGAAATAAAAATTGTTCAACACATGTAATTTATTTTTGTATCATTAAGCTAGAATTCAAAAGGAAAAGTTAGACTTGTTTTGAACTATTTGTATTAACTTAGACTTATTGATTAACAAATATATGTTTGAACTTACAAATGTAATTATGATATTTTGTTGTTTTGCATAACTTATTTGCTGGGTTTTTTTGTTTGGATTGAAATATTTATAAAGGTATAATTTTAAAATATACTAACTGTCATTATAAAAATTAATTTGGGTTAGCTTCCGAATAGTTATGAAATTGCTATCGATTTAGCAACACAATAGTTAAGAAATAACTACAGAATTGCTAGTGACTTAGCAACACAATAGTTACGGATTTGCTACAAACTTGATACGGATTGTTAAAAATTAGCTACAGAATTAGCTACAGATATTTCGTACCTAATTAGCAACAAAAACGAAGGAAGTTCTGAACAAAAATTTTTGGTAGCTGATTAGCGATGAGAATTTGTCTACGGACCAATCTGTAACTATTCCGTAGCTATTCTATAACTAAATTGATTAGTTAAGGATTAATATTTTTTCGTAGCAAATTCATTAATTTCTTGTAGTGCAATAAATAAAAAATTGGGAGGGTAGCTACCCCCTCAATCCTAACTATGTTCTGCTAGGTAGTGGTAGAGCTAGATCATTTTAGTTGGGATAGCCATATAGAAAAAACACCATTAATATGGGGCCAAATTCAAGAATAATTTTTTTGTTGAATAAAAATACAAGTAAAATAAAGAAAAATCAATTTTTTTTAGGGAGGTGAGGTGGATAGCCTCCCTCACAATAAACGTAGCTCTACCGCAACTACTTGTGATAGAGCCACATAGTGGTGAGGGTGTGT
Organism: Ormosia semicastrata; assembly: GCA_029884595.1. Lineage (NCBI taxonomy): Eukaryota > Viridiplantae > Streptophyta > Magnoliopsida > Fabales > Fabaceae > Ormosia > Ormosia semicastrata. The sequence goes on from JAQQTO010000055.1 coordinate 33,659,063, forward strand.
GTCCTCGTCAAATGGTGGTGGACATGTTGTTGTGGCTAACTTAGCATTAGAGAAAGGTAGCTCAACCGTGAGAGATGGTGTGGGGGGGAGGTGTAACTACAAGGTTACTTTAATGCTCAAGTCAGTTCTAGAAATAAGTATATAAGTGAGTAAAAGATAGAGAGTGTGTTTCCAATTAGTTTTCATGGATACTATCCTAAGTCTAATATGACCTACACAATCAAATCAAGGTCAAAACTCAGAATGTCGACCCTTTGACGTTTGAGAGGAGAGAGGGATCAAACTCTTGTAAATGCTTTATTCGCCACCACTTAATTAATCCTTTAAGCTTTTACCCTTTAATGTTGTAACATCCTAATACCAGTATCCCAATATATGAAGTATACAAAAAGATTCCTAACATTACAATGTCACTAAATACATACTAATACAATACAATATATCCATAATGTTCATTGGAAACATTATAGAGAACCTTATGAAATGTAGAAAAATATAACATCTATATCATAATGCATCAACATACATATATACTACATCAGCCTTAGCAAAGGCTTGAAGTATTAGATAACTTTAAACGTTCAAAAGAAGTACTAAAAGATACAACATTTGAAATATAAAACATAAAACTAATATATTCTTTAGCTTCCTTCTTCTTCTTACTCTTGGAAGAAGTTTCACTTAGAATTACATGATACACAGTGGGGGCGAGAAACTACATTCTCAATATGAGTAATCAAAACCAGATATACATATATAATATAATAACATAGTCCTAACAGTTAAGAATAAGACAAGTTATACTCTAACAAGATTTAACTTTAATAACTAGCTAAAGCAAGTTAAAGATTCATACTTTCATTCTTACACACTTAGCTCATTTAAGACCTAGGCATGTTTCACCAGGAAATTATGACTTCTCATGTTTACCCCTTTGTAGATAGGAAAAATTGAAATTTTCATACTACATGCAACCCAAACACCTGGTAGGAATACTTGTCCCCTTAGGAACTTCTTGACTCCCTTCCTTCTTTGCTACATGACCTCATGCTATATAAGTCACATTAAAAGGGTAGACAATGCCAACTTATCCTAGTTTACTTATATCGAACACCCTCCATCATCATGTTTATTATGAAGCTAAGTAACAATAAGTGAATATGAGTGCTAGACTCTTATCTATAGCAAACACTTACTTTTGGTTACTTTAAAGATAATACATAACTTATACATACCAAATGATCATCTTCTCATTGATTTACCTCTAGTAGTATCTTAATCATACCTTAAGACCATCCATTGTACTTAGATGACCAAAGGCTTAGATTTTCTTGTCTATGCTAGGTGATAATTTATCTCTTGAAAAGTATCACTATTTGTGCCTTAACACATTTTAAGAAACATATACTAATGATTTCATCCAGTTCAGAACTTCAAAACATAAAAAATAACATTTTTGAAAATTCTGACCTTAGACACTAGCCATGTCTGATTACACGCCCCCCTTCGTGTCTTGCTCTGTGAGCACTGTTCACGAATTAGAATAGGCAGAGAGGGACACGGCCCACCCTGTGTCTTTGAACACAGGCCGTGTTTCTCAACCAGATAATTTCTGCAGCTCGTTTTGTAGAACGTGGTACTATTCCATTGATTCTTTTCTTAGATTTTGGCCATTCCAATCCAGTTTCTAGGTAATCGTAGGTTCCTAATCAGTTATTAAACACTTAAGAATTATCAATCACCAACTTAAACCTATTAATTTGGATTAATGCACCAAAATCACCTATAGGGTGACTTAACCCCTCTTTTGGGAATCCAAGGTCCAAATGAGATATTTAGAGCTTCTAACTTCAACTAATGCTATAAACAAGTCATAAATGATCAAAGAAACTCAATCATGCTAGCAAAACTCATCAAACACCTCAAGAACACTAAAATGACTTATTGAGCACCAAAGTGCATCAATGAAGAAAAGAGTGAAAAGAAGTGAAGATGAGCTTTTAAAAACCCCTACCTTTGGAGCTAAGAAGATGAATCAAGCTTGGTTGGATCCTCAAGCCTTGACTTTACCCTTTGCTTTCCTCTTTCTCTCTTCCTCTTCCTTGGTCTTTCTTTCCTCTTCTTTCTCTTCTCCTCTCACGGTTTCTACTTCTGTTTTTTTTAAGCCAAAACAGCCATGAATAAGACTTATAAAGAGGGTCAAAAAGACTTATATGGCCCTTAGGCCAAAATTGATAAAGTCCCGATCTGCTAAAAAAACTCAGATTTAGTTAATTCAATATTTTCAGCTTCCAACAACTTTAAAATAAATACTAAGATTCATATAAAAAGTCGTTTCACTATTATCTAATATTTCTATGTCTGCTAGTGGTCAATCTGGCTATAAATAGACAATTAGTATTCCTAAAAATATCAAACTAACTCAATTTACCTTGAAACTTTAACTGTAACTTATTTCATACATTTGTGACTTAAAAACAAATTATCCACATTTATTTTCCTCGTCTAAGCAATTGATACTATTATCTGAGTCATTTTAAACTACTTTTCACAATTCGAGTTACAACTAAGTACCTAAACTAACTCAGATTGTCACAAAATTAAACATGCATGCTAAGCAAGTCATATGCTACCTCTTGCACACATAAACAAGTCTAACATGTCATTTAGGGTATTACAAATGCTATTAAGATTGATATTCAACAAGCAAACAATGTGTGATTGTGCCAATCATATATTGAATATTAAGAAAAGAAATTGAGTGTGTCATTCAATAACAAGTATTGAAAAGAGATAATTGAATTGAACTTGAAAATACACTTACAACATCATTCCAATCACAAGTTGGTTTATAAGCTATGAGCTACTTCTACTCCTAGGAAAGAAAAAAAAATCTAGAAAAAGTAGCCTAATCTAGAAATGAAAAATGAAATGGGTGGTCATTGGTAACTCATCTTCCTACTGCGAGTGAGGAGTGTGGAGTGTTCAGGACCTTTTTCAATGTTACTAAGATTCCTTATTTATAGATAAATTGAGTAACTGCTCCTGGCATCCAACGAATCTTGCATAAATATGATGCATGTTATGATTATGTCATGTGTCCTTAGCAGTTACTTCCTCTTCTCCATTAATGCACTATTTCTAAAAGTGTGTTCGTGCGTGTGGCACTTCATGCATTTGAATGGATATAATAGATATAACTTCTCCATCATAGGTTTAGCCCTATCATCAGTGCTTGGTAATTGAAGATCTTCTAGACAGCCACTTGCTTGCCACATGCTCCCTTAAGCTAAGCCTTGTGTGAACTTCCCATCGACAATATCAGTATTGTCACTATGCAACATTATTGATTGAATTACAAGGATATAGATTATTTTGGAGTTATCCACAACAACATCAGTATTGTTAATATGCACCCTTTTATCTCCAAACTCTAATAGTTCTCTATCGACCTTGTTGATATGGTGTGTCAACCTCATGGTAAGATCAATGTTACCATTTCCTTTGATTTTGACATCATCAGTAATGCCAAAATACTAAGATAGCATCAGTACTATCTTGATTGGGTAGCGTCAGAACTACCTAAAATTGCTTCTACGCTTAGTAGATCATGACAACACTTAAGCAATTTCTCTTTAATGTCTAGGCAACATCAGTATTGCCCTATTCGACAGCCTTAGTACTATCAAATATTAGACTTAATGTCCACTTGACACTTTCTTAGTAGTCTCAGTACTATCATATGTCATATGATAACATATGCGAGTTTTTAGCATGTGTGCCATAATAAAAATTTTATATATATATATATATATATATATATATATATATATATATATATATATATATATATATAGAGAGAGAGAGAGAGAGAGAGAGAGAGAACATATCGGGATTTAGTTGAGGTCAAAGGTATCTATAGGGTGTCAAAGTGGTACCTTTAGGGAGAGTGCTATCATGATTGCCATGATTATTGTGAGATACACTGTTTAATATTTCTCAACAACATGTTGAGACTCATAATATTTTTTTTAGTTGAAATATGTGACAAATATATTCGCCATCAATGCAAAACTCAACACCATACACAATTTAACGAAATATAAGGAGCCCTTTCAATGAGTGAGAATCAAATATGCTTCAATAAGACAACATCCTCCGTGGTTTACTAACTCTTCTAAAGACAATCTCAACCATGCACTTTAGCCTTACTCTTTTCTTCACTCTTGAAAAAGCATGTCATGTTGTAGGGAAATTGCTGCCACTAGTGACCACCCTCACTTCTCCCATTGCTAGTATATTAGTCCATCTGCTCTTCTTCCCCTACTAATTCAATGTTGCACATATTTCTTGAAGAACATTATTCTTCTGTAATGTATACCGTTCTATAGTCCTTTCCATTTGTAAAGCCATCTTGTTTTGTGTTATGATGTAATGGTGAATGTCTTTTTTTTTTAAAATGGGAATTGCGTTCTCATCTAGATCCTTATTGAATTTTGAATTTTAAATGATTTTTCCATTAATTAAAATTTTGCATTTGTGTGAGACATTTGAAATATTGAGTTTTGAACTTCAGCATCTTTCATTGATGTTTAGAATAAAGCATTATTTAATTTTGCAGTTTTGCAACAATAAATTGTCTTTCGTGATTTCTACCAACAATCTTTGCATGATAGATTACTAGGTTATTGAATAACCTAGTTTGCATATTCTAGGTTTTTGAACTGCTTAGTGATGTAATATATTGATATTTTTATTACTAGGTCTAGGGTCTTCTAGTTAACCCATTTTTGGATTTTAAAACAACTTGTTGATCACTTAGTTTTTAAACTACATCCTTATCTCATTAGTTTTGGGTTTTGATCACGAGGATCTTTATCTCTTCAATTTCGAATTCCAACCTTAGGGATCTTAATCTGGCTTGTCACATATATTTGAATTCCCTATAATTTAGGCATTGTTGAATATTTGTTGACTTCTTATTTGTATTAAATATTTGAATTTCCTATTGTTTAGGTTGTCGAATTTTTGTTACTTTTTGTTTATCTTAGATGTGTGAATTCTTTGTCGTCTAGGTTATCGAATATCTATTGATCTTTTGCTTGTCTCATATATTTGAACTCTTTGTTGTTATCCAAGTTGTTGATATATGTGTAAAATTCACACATTTTATGCTTGTTTAAACATGAATTTGAGTGTTTTGAGAGAAGAATTATGCCACTTAGTGAGATACTTATTTAATTTTCTATTGTAAAATTTTGTCTATATATATTACACTAGTTATTTTAAATTATATATTATAATTATATGTTTTAAATTTAATTGACAAATATTACTAGATATTTGAATTAGCTTCATAAATTAATCCAAACACACTTATATTCTTATAAAGTGTAATAGAGAGTTAATATTTAGAATTTAAGAATAATAACTTGGGTCAACTTATTTTACTTTTAGAAAAATTTATAATTAAAATATTTTAAATAGAATATTTGATTAATTTTTTTTAAATATCAAAATAAATTATTTCATACATATTTCTATTCTAATAAAGCATAATACAGAGACTCAATTTTATTTTGTCTATTTATAATAATATTTAGTTGTGTAAAAAAATAAAAATATTGTGACATGTTAAATAAATTTTTTATGACTTAAAAAATCTTAAATAATTTACATTTTCTTACAATTTATTAATAATAAAATTAAATCAATGCTAACAAAAGAATACTATTTTATCTATAAAATTAATTAATAGTTAAAAACATATTCAATTACTTTAATATATATTATTATTTAAAGTAATATTATATATTAATAATTTATAATAGAATTAATTCCCTCAAATTAGTATACATAGATATTTTTTGTGAATCAAAAGGATCCTTATGTTAATTGTGGTGTGGAAGGGAAAGACAGTGATATGGCCTCTTTCACACTCTCAGCCGGTAGAGCACAGGCACAGCTGACACTAGGGTTTCCTTCAACACCTGAAATCCCTTCCATTGCCGCTCTTAAATTCAGTCCCACATGTTCTCCCTCATCCTCTAGCTTCAGGTTCACATATTTCTTTTCTGTAGATCTTTCTATATATTTGCTTAGTTTCTCTATTTTGGTTTCTGGATTTCGAATTTCTCTCCACCTTCTACTGAAAAGTTTGATTTTTTTTTAATTTCAAAATATTTCCATTAATTCTCTAATTTATATCACAGTGGATACCACCGTTTGTTTTTACAGTGTGCTTAGCTTGATGTAACTTTCAGAATTTTCGGTTAAAATCGTGCTTATAATAAAACTGACTTTTTTTAAAAAAAAAATTTGTGAACGTGAGTAGGCTTAAATCCTCAATGCGTCAATTTTCACTGTATTGGGCAAATTGTGGAATCCAGGAATTTGGTTTTATTTCCCATTGTATTAAAAAAAAAAAAGGTTGATTTGTTTTTTCAGGTTTTGTTGAAATCTGTGATCCCTAAAAATAGGGTTTAATTATCCTAGTGTTAGCATTGCTTTGAATTGCGGTTGTTGTGCGTTGCATTTACTGAAAGGAAAATATTTTTTGTACTACTAAATTTAACACCTCTTTATGTCGATGTGAGTGTGGGTGGATACCGAAGTATACCGTATTCTAAGGTGAAATTAATGTATCGTATGTCGATGTGAGAGAACTGTAAGCTAGGTGTCAAATTCTAGGTGTACAAATAATGTGATTGTTACTGAAATTGTGGTTGATACGGCCGCAATTGTGGTTGTGACGTAGTTGTAGACGATCAAAACCGCAATATTGCAGCTACAGTTGCTGTTGTGAACAGAAATTTAAAAACATGAGTGTTAGTTTAATAACTCAGGGATTGTAGATCTCAAATAACAAAGCAGCTCTATCAGTTGCAGGGCTGTTGCTCAAGAGGAATGAGTGGCAATGTGTGTGACTATACATCATCATTGCTGTAATACTTACATCCTTTTCAATCATAATTGTTTTAGCTTATTCTAGTAATTTTTCATAAGACTATTTCTTCTGGCCTTGATTGTATCCAGGTGCAAAGGCTCTAGAAGATTGCAAATTAATCAAAGGCTGTTGACTGTTTCTGCAACAAACCCCAACTCTAGAGGTGGAAAATCACCCAATGAAGGATCAGATGTAAATGAAACTAGCAATGCTGCTCAGGGACCTCCTCTCCTTACTATTTTGGCAGGATTTTTTGTCTTATTCCTCGTTTGTTGGATCATTGGGTCCATTATAATGTGGCTGATAAGTTTGATTGTTAATGTACCTCCTCCAAAATAAATTTGTTTACTGTAATTTTGTGTTTATACTTTAACCCATCTCATTGTTCCTTATCATTTTCTCTCATGGTTTGCTTTTTATGCATTTTGACTTGATAGTAGTTTGAGTGCAATGTTGTCAAGATCGTGAGTCGACTCGTAAGATTCGACGAGTTATCGATCTTTGCACCGTGGAACAATCCCAATCACAGGCCAAAACTTGTGTTCGTAGGACCTTTCTGGAATTGCAAGGAAGATCGACGCACCCACAAGATCCTACCAAGCAACTGGTAATAATGCCAAAGTGAGCTAAAAGCAGGATAAAGCGAAGAAAGAACAGATAGAATCAGCAGACCTGGGGAAATGCCAACGCCTAACACAGCGTGGGTTCTAACAGAGAGCTTAAGAGATAAGATTTTGTTTTGGGTAGTTATCCCCAGCAAATTTCTTACATGCTGTACTTTTCTGCCTTCATTGGCTAACATCAGATTAGGGGATACAAATTCCATTTCTCTGCTTTGAAATCCAATAAAATTTTTCTTTTTCTTTTTTCTTTTCCAGAATCATTTACTCAATGTAAAATTGGAATATCTTAGGAAGGAAAATTTTACACCAGCTATATGTACTGCTTTGATGCTGTCACTTATCGATGGTCGTAGTCTTGTAGAAGAAGAAACTGTTCTTGAAGGAGGTTGAATTCTGTTTTGTTCATATTTAATGTTTGGTCAAATTTGAATGTTTTTGACATTTTTGGTTTGGTGTAAAACAAGGCATTTTTGGAATGCTAATATTCCGGAGATTTAGGACACTGAATGTCAATTTTACACCCTTCCATTTCCCTGTCTCAATTTAGGAATGCATGCCTAGATCTCTTGAAAGATTTTGAGTCGTATTCTGGAGTGTTTTTCTTTATTTTGTGTACAGCAAACAGCAATAATATTCCTTCGGGACTTATAGTGTCAATCAATCTCCTTTAGAGTTAATATACTCTATCGTATGGGACCCTCGTTTTTGCTTTTTTAAATACATTTTTTTGGTTATATGGTAAATGTTCCATCGGGTTAGTTTTTTCTTCAATTGAGACTAGGTCCCTTTTTTGGACGATCTTGAGATTGCCCCCGATCGGCTTGGTGCATCCAAGAGAATTATTCAGGTAGGTGCTGACGCAAGAAGCAAACTTGAGTAAGGATGGTAAGGGGGGCGCCTGCTAATATACACCAGAATATGTTTAGGTGTATAGTACACCTTTGACCTTACTGGCAATTAGCAGGAAATTTAGGTTATAGCCAGTAAGTGTTTTAGTTAATTAATAACAAAAGTTACCATGAAGTAAAACTTCCACATTTGGTTAAAAAAATCAATTGAAGAAAAAAATAATCAGAAAAGGGCAGGGTTACCTCCTCCCATTTGAAGCTGGAACGAAGGACGCTGTGCATGAGTGATGGGGGGAAAGCTTCACGAATGGAATGAATAGCAGAGACGAGTTTGAAGAGGTTCTTGCTGTGCGTCATCCTGCTTGCAACTGTGTTTGGTATGTCATTATTTCCCTTATTTGTGTGTATGATGGATTTAGGATTTGCACATTGGGGATCTGAAAATGGCAATCTGTCTCTTTCTATCAGTACAGTTCCCATCTCTTTCATTTGGGCGTTTGACCATAAAATCGTGTTGAAACTCGAATCGGTGAATCGAATCCATTGAATCACAACGTTGGTGCACGTCGTCTGGGTATTCCTTAATCCTTTCTCAAATAATAATTTTTTTTCCCTTTTGAAATTTGTATTTGAGCTTTTCATTGTTCGAATGTAGTTGCTTCCCAATAAATAACTCTGTGGGTGTTGCTTATTGTAGAGTTATTTTTTTGATCCCTTTAGCAGATTCCATCGGTTGAGTTTTATGTGTTTTTGTGGTTAGTAGTTATGTTCTTTTGCTTTTTTTGCGTTTTAGCTGTGTTCTTATTCTCAAATAGTCAAATGATAGAATTTGGATTAGAATATGCTTTTAGATGAAATTCAAACTGTGAAATTGTCATTTGTCTAGCATGTACACGTAGTGGTGCACATCGATAACCAGAAATATTGGCTGAAAATTTAGATGTTTTAACATTTTGCATGTGTGGCTACATACCCATATACCATATTTTACACCAGAAATTCCCATGGAAGGAACCTGCATTATGTACATGACATGCGTATGAGATATAAGATCTTGGTTTAGCAGGTTTGCAGCAGAATAGAATGGAAGAAGAACATTGTTAGAGTAGAACAATATTGTGTGGATGGATGGTAATATACACTTGGTCAACTTTTGGTGTATAATACACGTTTGACCTTACTTACGATTACCTGGAATTTTTGTTTGTAAGCGGTCATCATTTTATTGAGTAAGAAAAGTTACTGTAAAAGACAATCGTGTGTGGTTAAAAAATAGTTTGAAGGAAATAAATTTCAGAAGAGGGTAGGTGTCTCTTTTTGGCCATTTGAAAGTGGAACGAAGGAAGTTGCTTGAGTGCTGGTCGTGAAATAGCAGAGACGAATGCGAAGAGGTTTTTTGCCGTGCTCCATTCCGCTTGTGGCTGAGTTTGGTGTGTCATCCTTTCCATTATTTGTGGGTAAAATGGTAGGTACAAAAAATAGAGGGGGCAGAGTTTAAGGTCATGGGGGCAGAGTATAAGAAAAATGAAACAGGAGAGGGGTAAGGAAAAGGGGAAGATTGGTGGGGGTGAAGGGTGGCGTGGAGGGGTCGGGAAGAACCTCCATTCGTTGTTGTATTTTCTGGAAATACATGGCCCAGTGGTGAAATCCACGGTGGGGCCGTGGACCACTTGGGAACTAGCTTTCCCGTCCTTTATTTGAATTCGGATTACACTGTCCCGTGGAAAATTCCATGGGGAGGCAGTGGAGCTGTGAGGAAAATTCAGTCCACTCTTCATGTTTGATTCCCGGATTACACATCCCGTGGAAAGATACATGGGGGGGCGTGGAGGTATTGGGTAAAACCCTGCCACCCTTCTTGTGGTACACGTCCCCGTGGAAAAATGCACGGGAGCCCGTGGATATGTCTGGAAAAATAATTTTGTCATTGAAAACGAAAACAAGGAAAGATTATAGTTGAGATAATGGTAAAGGTAAACAAAACCACGTAGAAGATTGCATAGGCATTACCAAAGAAACCAAAATATTGATCTAAATTATTGCTCACCTCTGTCTATTCTGTCATGACATGTCCCTTCCTCCTTTGCCACTTTGTGTTTCCTTGAGGGCAGGGCGTGCTAGAGTGGAAATAGGAAACGGTAACATGCTTGTTATATATAAGGTATGAAGTCAATGTTGTAAATAAGGAATATGTCTTTGTATCCTGTTGAAAACGTTTCTGAATTTTCAATTATCAGGAAAAGCAGTGCTTATGATTGTTGGTCCTCTAGACTGTTGTGTGGCGCTGTGCTTGTCATGGAATTCAATTTGTGGGAGGTAACATGACCTGTAGTCTATAAAAGGCAATGTTTTGGGTTAGTTATTTTACAATTGTAAGAATCATGAAATCCAATACTAGGTCAATATAAGTCTCTATTTTTAACCATTGTTGGTGCATGTCTCTTTGTAAGCATAGGTCCTGCAATTGGTGTAAGGACTTTGGATTTGATAGTGGGGGTTGCCGGTTAGCATTTGGGGCCGTGTACTATTTTTTTTAATATATGAATTGCTGTTATAAGTACGAGTATAGTCACCCTGTAAATGAAGGTGTACCTTACAAATAGCCTATGTTTCCTATTGTGTATAACAATGTTATGTGCATCATTGATTGGAAGAAAATGTAGGATAAGTTGAACAAGCTTCCTTATGTGACGATTTTAAGAACACTGAGATCCAGTAAGCTAAGCAATATAATATAAGTTTCCAATTTTTACCATTCTTGGTGCATCTCTCTTTATAAGGATAGCTCTTGCAAATTGTGTAATGACTAAGCACTTTATCTATTTTGTCAGTTTGAAGTTTGGATTTGATAATGGTAACGGTTGTGTCTGTGGGCGATTCCATTCCTGAATTGACAGTCGAATAGTATTATTGGACCTTACGATTGAATCATCCAAAGGCAACATGTTCAAGGGACAGTGATTGCTCCTTTGAGCAAACCACATGTGTATCGGAAATCTCTTTAATGTCTTTAACAACAATACGGTTGAATGTTCGATTAAAGTAAGTTTACAAACTCAAATCTAAACGCACACTTAGTTATTTGAATGAAGTAGGTTGAGGTAACTATTGGTTAAAAAATTTGCACTGAAACTATACTAATATGAATATATGCGGTGAATCACTCTTAATGGAGTTGTTTATTAAAATTTTAACAGGTATTGGATAAGACTCTGTGAGATGGCTAGCGGAGTGGAAGGGTCATGTTCAAACTATTTTGTTGATGATAGTTACGAGGTATATGAAATTTCATATGTTATATAATAAGTATAATATTATGTTAAAGTTGGTGGTCCATTGTTTTCAATGCGCATGAATAAGTGTGTACGTAGTATTTGGTCAAAACGTTGTATTTAATGAGTTGCATGTTTATGTAGGGACATGTAGGGACAGAGATGTTAAACACTGATGTCAACGTTGGGGAAGATCTTATGGCCCTTGACGGGGTTGAAGATTTTAGGAAAGTTGACTTCAATGTGTTAAAGCTGGATGTGATGATAGGTTTCCATTTCTAGGATTTGGAAGTAGCGCATGAATTGTACAATGAGTATGGCAGATTGAAAGGATTTAGTGTGAGGAAGCATAAGATTGGATGAAATAAAAATAATTACATAGTTTGGCAGAGTTTCGTTTGCTCAAAGCATAGCATGAGACATAAAAAATATAGCAACAAAGAAAGGTGGCAAAAGGAGCCAAGACCAATTACAAGATGTGGATGTAAAGCCGAGATGCGTGTTCATGTCGATGGAGTAAGTGGTCAATGGTATGTTACTCTATTTGATGATGAGCATAATCATGAACTATTGAGTAAAAAAATTACTAGTTTGTTACGGTCACATAGGAGGATGACAGAAGATGATATTGGTCAAATGAACAGCATGAGAAATGTTGGGATAAGTACACCCAAAATTTACGGTTCCTTTGCTAGGCAGTGTGGTGGATTTCATATGGTGGGATTTGGGAGCAAAGAGATGTACAATCAAATTGACAAGCAAAGGAGAATGCAACTTGGGGATGCAAATGTAGCACTTAGTTATCTTCAGAGTTTGGCAGAATCAGATCCTCTAATGTATTGGCGGCATACAGTTGATGCTGTGGGGCAATTGCGGCATTTATTTTGGTGTGATGGCACTTCACAGCTTGATTATAAAGTATTTGGAGATGTGTTGGCATTTGATGCAACTTACTCGAAGAACAAGTACAAGTGTCCAGTGGTTGTTTTATCAGGAGTGAACCACCACCTTCAAAAAATTGTGTTTGGCTATGCAATTGTGTCCAATGAAACGGAGGAAACGTATATCTGGATTCTTGAATAATTTCTGGAAGCAATGAAGGGAAAAAGTCCTAGATCAGTTATCACAGATGGGGACATGGCAATGAGGAATGCAATTACAAGAGTATTTCCAGAAGCACATCATAGACTATGTGCGTGGCATCTTCTACGCAATGCAACTGCCAATGTTGGTAATCCGAGGTTCACTCAAAGTTTCAAGAAATGTATGTTGGGTGATTATGAAGTCCATGAATTTGAACGCAAGTGGCAATCAATGCTAGAGGAATTCATTGTGATGGAAAACAGCTGGGTTCAAGATCTAACAGAGAAGAAGTTAATGTGGGCAACTGCACATATGAGAGGGAAGTTCTTTGCTGGTTTGAGAACAACTTCGAGGTGTGAAGCATTGCATTCACAATTAGGAAAATATGTTGGATCTCGTGAAAGGCTGAGTGAGTTCTTACGACATTTTCATCGTTGCTTGGATTATATATACAACAATGAAGTTCAGGCTGATTTCAAGTCTTTGAATCGAGAACCTGTCATGCAAACACAATTAGTTAGCTTGGAGAGGTCTGCTGCAAAACTATATACTAGAGAGACCTTTTATTTATTCCGTTCTTTGTTGTTTAAGGCAACAACTGTAAAGGTTGTTGGGTTTAAACAAACTACCACAAGTCAGATATTTATTATAAGCAAGTACTATAAGGCAACCAGTAAATGGCATGTTTCATACTACGCAGATGAGGAGCAGTTTAGATGTTCTTGTAGGCGTATGGAATCCTTTGGGATGCCCTGTGTCCATATAATTGTTGTGATGGTATATCTAGACATAAATGAGTTGCCAAAAACTGTTGTTATAGATCGATGGAGTAAGCATGCCAAGGAAGGTGTTGAAAGTGAGTACCCGATAGGGTGTGTTGTGGGTGACACAGCCTATATGAACCGTTATGGAGCTTTGCTGCATAGTTGTAGAAGAATGTGCAACCTCGTATGTCGCAGTATTGAGGATTATAATGAATTAAGGGAAAAGTTGGCAGTTGAGACAACTAATTTGGAAATAAGGAATGCAATGGAAGAAAGTATCGCTGATGGTGGTTCTCAGTATGGTGTAGCTAATGTGAGAGACCCTGCCCTTGTTAGGAACAAGGGATGTGGATCAAAATGACCACACACGTCCTCTCATTCCATGAAACGAAAAAGGGAAAGACTCCAGCGATGCAGTACCTGTAGGAGCGAAGGTCACAACCGGAGGAAGTGCCCATTTACTATAGAACATGGTCATAATTCGGGGTATGTTTTTGGGGGTTTCGATGATGATGAAAGTATGGATGCGGAGCATGCTAAGGATGAGGACGAGGATGACGGGATGTACTTTGAGGATGAGGGGGAGGATGATAATGACCAGGAAACGGACAACGACGTCGACCTGGATTATGAGAATGACCAAGAGCTGGTAAGTCATTATTGTTGTAGTGTTTAATGGGTAAGCAATACTTGAGTGTGTACACATTAATAAGCATTGTTATGTATATTCGGTTAATATTAGACCATTTTTTTGCACAAATTTGGCAGGGACGTGTGTAGGTCTGAGTTTGGAAGTGCAGTTCGATGACCATTTGAACTTGGGTGGATGCATGGGGTATGTTGATGTGATAATAGCTTATTGAGTGCCTAATATTTAGTATATGATTTACATATTTGGTTGATTGATGTGTCATAGACTAAACATTGATCTATTAGTTGTCATTGGTCTTTTTTCAAACCCATTAAAATGGGTAACTAACTTGTTTGGTGGTGATTGGTTTAGCAGGTGTAGGAAGTTGAGTCATTATGGGTTATTCGTTTGCTTCAACAGTGCCATGATGATGTAATATGTTGTTTTCTATTGGCAACTGTGAGAAATATTTAGTTTATGAATTATCCCAGGAATGTATGATGTAAGGATTATGAAGTTTCTATTATCGTTTGTATTGAAGTTGACAAATGATGTATTTTAATATCAAGTCTTAGTTGATTACAAAAAAGGTTGTTGATATCAACATAGTTGGATGAAGTGGTGTAGAGGCCATTTTAACTTAAATTGTTTTGCCACTAACCTCAGGTTGATTCATGCTAATAGGGAACGTAGTTAACTATGACGTCAATGTTTAGGATGCATGAATTGAATTGTGTAAATTCATGACCTGTTAATCCCCTACCTCGTGGTTCTTTACATGTTGAGTCATCTGATGTCCTTTCTAAATATTTATTGTATGTCGTATGTGATGAAGTTAATATAATTATTTTGAGAAACAACACTGCTCATTAAAATATATGATGGTGGGTTGGAGGGTCTAACTCTCTTCCAACTAAACACCATATGATTTGTTAAATATTTTTGAAAATTTGCATCTAACAATATGATGCAGAGGCATGAGTGGATGGGAAGAAATACACGAGATATGAATGTGATATTTGAATTGTTCTACATGCTAATTAATAACCGTGTGAATTTTGGTCAATTGTGAGTGTCGTAGGAATGAAACAACATAAAATGGTCACATAATCTTATACAGCTAGGTAGCATTTTAATAATTATGAAGTTGACGGTTGTAAACGTAATTAGCATGGGTGTCTGAAAATGTGGGTTGAAAATAAGATATTTTAACATTGTAGTGAGTGTAAAGGAGTAACTAAAAGTGGCGTACCAATTGCGTAAATTTGACAAAGGTCAATTGCTAATGATTTGTTAGATGCTAGAGAATTCTGTCCATTTCCCCTACCAGTGATTTTTTGGTTGGCCTCTTTTTTTATTGCTGTCATATTTTTAGGGCCTTATCTTTCAAGAGCTGTGTTATAGCCTGGTTTTTTTAATATGAAATGATGTCTCATTAGCACTCATGACATTTACTTTTAGAGTTTGCATTGATAATGCTCCTTATAATAATGGTTTTGTAATAATGGCTTCTTGAATTGCAATACCATCCAAATGGTTTGTCATTTATAATGACGGAAAGACAGCAAATAATCCATTATACTAAACATATTGTACATATAAAATCAACATAATCAGATTGGACAAATACACCATGGAGATTGCTAAATATACCGTTCCCTAAATACCCCACCCAATTAATATAAAAGAACATATACATATAAATCCATTTGAAAATAGTTAGAGTCTGTTGTTCTGGGTTCAGTTGATTCCAAATTGGGATACACATATCATAAAGGTCAATTGTGTTGGGCTTAATATCAATTTGTGTGGTCTTAGTGAAATGCACAAAAGATTGGGCCCAAAATATTAAAACCAAATAAATCATGTTATCTAACAAAAAATGCAAACACTAAAATGTACGTCCACAATTAGCAATGGATATCAACCACCCTTTTCAACCCAATCTTAGTAGTGCAGCAGATCAACATGAAGATTATGGTGCGGTGGGGATTCTGTTGGCCTTCCAAAAAAAGTTGATTAATATTCATGTTTTCATTCTGTGGGTGGAGCAACCACCGTCCTCCAAGTCCGGTCCGCATTTGCCTCACATATCTTCTGGAACTCATTGAAAAGTGATAGCACCAAACGAACTGCTGTTCTCATCCTTACAGCATTCTCATTCATCTGCAGAGTACATGTATGGTTGACATTTTTTGGACATTTGATAAAATTATAGAAGGCATCATTAAAGTGAACAGTGTGAACTTAGTGGGTGGTTTACCAATCCAAGAATATTTGGTTGAAAGCAATGCTCCATCTCTAACCACTCCAGCAACCATATCGCAAAGTATAAGCTAAACCATGTGGACTTTGCAAGTCAGAAATGCAACTAATATAGTGTACATTTTCCAATATAAGTCAGAAATGCAATCAATGCAATTATGTATCCATATGTAGTTAGGTACAATGCCAGTATTACACTGCTGTTAGCGGTGCTTGTTTGAAACTCTTTTTTTTTTCATCATGTGGAAATTGAGATTGATATGTACAATTGAACATGTATGCATTAAACTTAGTTGTTCATAGATCCATGTATCATTGCAGATGCTCAATAGTAGACATGTTGTAATTTAAAGTATGTCATTATGTGATGTAGTAACTACATACATGTTGGGATAAAAATATATCCGATTGTAGATGCCAAAGTTATGAGCAAAGGTTAAGTTGCTTTGTAAGACCACATTTTACACCTTGAAGATCTGAGGGTTACATATGGATAATCACATTACTCCACACATTCTTTGCTAGTCCAATAATTATAAATGTAACTTATGGGAAAATATTGTGAAGGATTGTACCTATTTCCACAATTTGGTATTCCATCGACCACGTCTAATGGCCACAGTCCTATATCTGGGGTTATGTTATTTCCATCGCAGGCATTATACTCCCTGGGCAGCATGTTACTAATCTTAGAAGTCTGGTTCAAAACATAGTGGTTCAAGTTAGGACTTATTGTATAATGTTTGCATACAAAGTGAATAAATTGTACTACATGGTAAGAATTAATTACCACATAACGAATGGTGTCTATCCGAGTAGACACATGAGCCGGGTCTTTAAAAGTGTCCATCCAATACACTTTTCTATCGAAGAACGAGATTACTATTAAATACCAGTGCACTCCACGTTCAAGCGTTGGAGCGTATATCTGCAGGAAGGAGAGTGTCAAAATGTTGGCATGCATTCATACAAATTTATTTAGTAAAGTGACCATAATGACGTATCAGCAATGAACATGAAACAACATATTCAAGGTGGTCAGTTCATGGCATCCAGTCCTCAGCATAAGTTGCCAATAGCTCCTCAGTACTCATGCCTTCAAGCACGTGATCCTGTCATATACGTCCATGAAATGGTGTATTAATATACACAATTATGTCTATCTAATTGTGAAAAATTAATTTGAAACCCAAAAAATATATATATGTGAACCTAAAACAGAATGAGTTGCAGACTTTATATTGCAGGGAAAGGCAACGTTCAACAAAAGATGGTGGAAAAGCCCACGTTATCATCGTGTCAGCAATGCGTTGGTTCCATGTCATCTTCATTGCCATGAAGGTGACTATCTAACAATCATTTTGCCATATTTCCGTGTTAGTATTGTTATTAGACGCAAAAAGCACAATAGCAATGGATATAGTTGACCTTTGATGGAATTTGTCGTCCAGGACATAGACATTGAATTTCTTTCCTTGTAGCCTCTGTATCCATGCACTTCACTAGAACCTCGCTACCAAATTATTTTTCGTGGTTGTCAAAATTATAGTAAAATATGAAAGTGGCATTAAAGGTTTGAGTATTATGGAAGTGAAGCCGGGCAGAAGAAGTCAAACCTTTCATTCAGTTCCGTCATGAATACAAAGGCAGACACCCGCACCTCCATTGCAGATAGTTTCATGTCTGATGTTGGCTTAAATTTCAAGCGAATGTGCTGGTGAGTGGAAAACGTATATAAGTATATCATGTAGTTTAGGTCGTAGTATTTGTGTTTACTCTATACGAGGACATGTGCACATATGAATTTAGAAGACTGCCTCTAGTCCGGCCACATTAAGCATATCACAATAAAGTACAACAACTAATATTTTAACAAAAAACATCCATCGGGCATGCAAATTGTAACTGAATACTAATTCATATTTAATCACCTTCGGTATTAGGTCGTTACGTTGACATTTCTTGTTACGTCCTGTGCTGCTCTGAGTGCCCTTTGGTTGGATAGCACTGGTTCTACATGTGCCTGATTGATCGTCATTGAAGTTGGGATGGGTTGTGCAGTCTCCCCTTGATTTCTTGCATGGCCTTGATGATTGACGTGGAGAATGAGATGAACTGAACGACAACTTCTTCGTGATTTTATTCCCTCCCATTTTGGTTCCACCAAGGCCAGTATTTTTTATAATCAAATATAACAAACCATAATTGACATCATATAATATAATGGAAAATATCATAACCAACCCAAATAAAAAAGAATAACAAAGATGCAGAATTAAACTTTCCACTAAATCAACCTTTGCATGTTTGCCCCGCCCACCATAATTGATAATCGTGTTGGCTTTGTCCATCGTTTTATGGCACGTTGGAGTCACAAAATCATCCCCGCATGGAAAACCACTGGATTTGTTTGGCCTTCCGAGTTCCAGGTCATCCATGTTGTCCTCATCGTCAGACAGGTTAAATACAATGCATCCATCTTTTATGGGTTCATGTACAATGCATTTTTTCTTGCCTTTGAATTGTCAACAGTTGCCTGTGTAGTCACAATCGATGGTCCACACCTATTCATCACACTGTCATGTCTTTCCATGGCCTTAGTTGTTGAAGTCAAGCCGGGTGAGGTGCCATCCAAGGTCGGGCCTTTTTTAAATACAGCCATTTGAGTGATCTTCACGAATGATTTTATTTCAGCCAAAGTGCACTCAATATTCTTCAGTCGTTTATCCATCCTCTGCAAAAACAAAAAACAAAAAGCCATAACGTGTTGATATAATATTACATATTGGAAATCCGCTTTATTATACTTGATATATTCCTGCTATTGCTCTCGTTTTGGCATTATTGACTGTTCTTGACTCTCAAGGTGAACAGGTCACTATTACCTCCAAAGTCTCCTCACGGGTTGATTTTTCACCTATGGTTGAATGCGTAGACTCGTCATGAACCATGCTTGAGTCCTATCATTTTTTAATTAAAAAGACATTAATGTTATGTTACTTTAACAACTGCAGAATCGTTTATGTCAGTACTATATTACCGGTTGGTTTATATCTTGAACGATAAAAACAGGTGAGTCTCTCGGCAACCCCTGTTGCTTTTCCTCCATCAATTGTCTGTCCACCATAAAGAGAGTATTTATTAGATTTCAGTATGTGGAGAGCTGATTGGACAATACACATTACAGTATCAACTTACCCACAGCCTTTATGTTCCCAGTGGGTACTGTTATCCCCTTCAACCAACAACTTCTCCATTATGTAGTGTTCTGATTTTCCTCTGTCAAATATTTACCCACTCGACAAGAGGATTCGTCTGAAAGTCAAAATATGGTGTAGGTAAATTCTGATGATTCTTAAGGAAGCTCTGTTTGATGGGTATAAATTTCAACGATGATCGTGGATTGCAAATGTCATGTGACCATGGAGTTGAATGAGTGGAGGCCTATATGAGTATGGTGGGCATGGAATGAGTAAGGCATGGCATTTTGCAGTTATAATATCAGCTACAGGGAAAGGAGCCAAAATAAGCATTGGGAGGTTCATTGGTGGCCAGGTTGTTCCTTCTTGCTACTGTGGTCAGACGACAAAAGTGACGACTTCGTGGACTGCAAAAAACCCAGGAAGGAGGTTCTTTGGTTGTCCGAACTATGGGGACGACGGTGCATGTACATACTTTCGTTGGCTTGACCCACCTGTGAACAACTACCAAAATGCAGTGATTAATGGGTTATTGAGGAACAAGCAAAGCATGACAGGAGAACTGAAGAATCTAAGAAGAAGACAGCGAATACTTCTGGGGTTACTGCTAATAAGTTGGGTTCTTAATGTCATCTTGATGTTTATTTGCTGGAAAACCAATACACCAGGAGGAAAATTGCTGTGCAAAATATAGTGGCCAAAGTGTTATTCCACACCAAGGCACCAGTAGGAAGAGGAACAATGTTGTGCAAAATGCTTATGTTTATGTGTATTTTACAAATACCTTTTGGCTGATGTTGTTATGTAACGTTCATGGCTAATGATTGAATGAAACAATACCCATCAATAAAATCAACTATTACAGTATATCCAATAAATATCTGTTCAATTTATTTCATCCACTAATTAGTCGCATACAATCTGCTATACCTTAACATAAGGCAGCTGATCTACTTATATACCACAAGGCATAGTGACCACTCAGCTGGTACACTTATCAAATATGGAACAACGAAAAAAATTCACTCAATCCCTTCATGGCTTCATCTAGCATCTTGCCGTTGAACAATCTTACATTCAAAAATCTTTTCTCCCATATACCTACACCAAATTAATGAACGTGTAAGATAAAGGAAAACAAAATAAAAATAATGCATTTTCTTGTGATGATTCTAATAATAATAATCTTCATAAAACAAAGAAGACAAACTGATGCCTCATGTGCCAAAACTATCAGTCAATCTGGATGCAGCCACTAATAGGACGTTGGGGCCAAATATTCAACAAAACTAAAATGGCCAGAAGCCACAACCAAATCATCATGTCACACCTAACATTCCTTAACAATATTTACAAGACTAGAACAATATTGAAGTACTGGGTGCTTAAACTTTCCATAAGAGGCTACTATGCTAACAAAAATACTATCTGCTGTATAATGCAAGTTGTCCACTTCAAATACAATGCATTACATAAGTGACAAAAAGATATATATGGAAAAGTAAGCTTTCCCGAGTGAGATTGGAGACCTCTAATGTGACCCTTATGAAAATAATGAAAATTTAAACTAGGTGTCACTTCACCTACCATCGCCACAATTGTTATTTCCGGGACAAAAACAGTTCTTCAGTGCCTGCAAGTTTTTGTGTTATTCAAGAGAATAGAAAAGTAGAGAAGTAATCTAACCCAATGATATGCTATTATATTAACACATAGTTGCATCCTCTATAAAGCTTCCACTTCACATTATTCACTTACATGTTGTCCTATAAATGTTAAACATATTTCTTCCTTTCTATCCAGCATTGTGACTATAATCTTATTTAATAAATGCAATATTAGGACAGCAACGTGTATAAGTTCTTTAATATTTACCCCTTTCATGAATAACCACATTCTTTTTTTTCTTCTGTGTCTGTGTGTGTATGTGTGTGACAGAGAGAGAGAAAGAGAGAGAACTATGCTATATCCATTTTCAGCACTAGAATTTGATTTATCTGGATGTGGAGGTTCATTCTTATCCAACGGCACAGAAGAAGACACCATATCTATATCCTTTTCTGTCCAACTCAGTTGGGATAAAATTGATGTAACTCGTGGGTGATATTCATTCTTCTCTGATGGCAACGAATTACAAACCATATCAACATCCATTACTGAATCTGTTGTTTCCAGAGATTCGCCAACTGGATTTGTAGATAGCAGTTTTTGAGGCTTGCTCTTATCCGAGGGCATAGATTCATAAACCACATCAGTATCTTATGGTGTCTCTACACGCTGTCGATGCTCTCCAGCTAGATTGGATTTAATTGACTTTTGAAATTCATTATTTTCTGAGATAAGGGCATCAGACACCACATGTCCATCCTTTAGTTCTTCTACATGCTGGTAAGGTTCTTTAACCGAAGTTCCCTCTCCTAACTCCTCAGAACTAGGTAGAATTTTAGCCTTGGGTGTTGAACCATCTGGATCATGTACGATGCTTGGTGATTGATCATTGGGTAACTTTGAATTACTGGATTCATTACAATTATCAAACCCAACCTCCTCATGATTACCCATTGCTTGCTCCTTTAAAGCAATTAGTTTTTCCGAGACTTTATCATCTAACGAAACCAGCTGTCTCTTAACTTCTAAAGCATTATCTTCAATTTTCTTGTCATTGTCATCCTTTGATAAAGCTTTATCATCTAACTTTGATTTATCCTGTTTTATATTTCTGTCATCCCAGTCTCTCTCTCTTTCAAAACCCCTATGATCCATCCAGACACAACATTGTACGTCCCTCATCAATAAAAATTGGACTAGTTATGGAATCGCCAAAATGAATAATCTCCACATAATATCACATACCTCTCAGAATTAGTTGGTTCCTTTTCATCTAGTGGATCTTCCAGCAGAAAGCAATGCCTTGCAGCAAGCTCGGTGCTGGGAGAATTTACAGACATGGATTTTAAGGAGCTATGAGCTGATGCAATAGCCACATCAGAATCCCCCATGCGTGCAAGGAAAACTGCATGTAGGAGAAAGACATGGGATATTACTCTCCATGAGGGAATACACACGACTGAAGACATGGGAGACATACATGACACAACACAAGGAATGGAAGAAAGGAAACACTGCACATATTGAAGTAATAAATAAGAGCA
Source organism: Ormosia semicastrata (assembly GCA_029884595.1). Taxonomy (NCBI): domain Eukaryota; kingdom Viridiplantae; phylum Streptophyta; class Magnoliopsida; order Fabales; family Fabaceae; genus Ormosia; species Ormosia semicastrata. Next base: position 33,681,847 of record JAQQTO010000055.1, read on the forward strand.
TTTAAAAGTATAATAAACACTAGCAATTTTGTAAAGTTTGTCATCTGCAAGCAATTTACATGACGCAGTGCACAAATAAGAGGGTCAGTTGGACAGGGATTTTATAACCAGCAGTTAGAGCAAAATTTAATAATTAGTTTAAGATTCTAATCCTCAAGAGATGATCTTGCCATCATTACTATGATTAACAAGGATGCCCCCCTTCAATCCAAGACCACCACCAAGTACAAAGTATGTCTCAAATAGATCGTCGTTCTTTAATATTGTATAAGAAATCTAATAGAATCATAGAACTCAAAAAATTTAAAGAATTTGAAGCAGCTAGGTGAGGAAGGTTTCACCTTTCAACAACGAAAACAATAAAGAAACCAGTAACACAATGAAATAATATAATGAACAGTAAAATAACCTGGAAATTTTAGGTTTTGGGGAGAGGTTTGAGAAAGAAGCATAGTCTCTTGGCCAACATTTCAAACAAATTATCAGCCAACAAAGAAATCTTGGCGTCAGTTTGTTTCGATTTCATCAATTGCAGAAACGAAACTATACAGAAATTGTGATATTCTGTTTTATATGCATCAAAACTTTCAAAAAATAATTGAATCAAAATTGGAGGTTGTAGGTGTGAACAAAAAAGGTAGCAGAGCATAAATCCGAAAACCTTAACTTACAGGATGAAGAATGGTGGAAGGAAGAGACGGTAGCGCATCAGAAACAGTAAGGCATCAACGTAGACAAAGAAACGAAGAAGATTTTAGCGGAAGGAGCATGATTCCTCCAGAGGCGAGTCGTGAATTGACTTTACTATGGATTAGAATGTATGGCTTTACGAATCGGAACATACCTGGGTTCTTGGGCAATAATTTATGGGTATGAAGAATTGAAGTACACAATCAGTCCTGCTTTCTCTTTTTGGGATATCGTATTTACCTGTTCATGCTTCACCAGGACCACCAAGTACCAAAATACACTTTTGCAGAGCCAAATCCTGTTCCTCTGTCGAGCCTTACGCAATTTCTTCTTCGCTACAATCGTGCTTCCTCTTCCTCTTTCTCTTCACTCCGACTTCAATCCCATCCCCAACTATCTCCTTCCCTTCAACCCCAAATACCTTGTCATTAACAAACTGGTCGACAAAATTTTCTTTCGTTTGCGCTTCAGCAGCACCACCAAGCAAATGGTTCATTTTCTTCAGACCGATTTTCACCACGGTGACAAGAAAATCAAACTTAAAATTACTCAATTAATCAACTATTTCATAACTCTCATTAAACAGGTATTGTATGTGTTGCCGGTCATCAATCGTGGCCGTTACCTTTCTTTATTGATATATCTACCGCTATTATAATCAGGTGTATGATACACCCTTAAAATGAAGGTGTATCATAGAAATGGCCTGGTAAGGGGTAGACCTCCTTAATTCCTTGGATATTTCAATTGATAGATTCTGCTGCTACAATATTTTTATAGATCATGTTATGAAATGTGTGAGGCTGTTTCCAATTAAAGGAAAAAATAATGATTTCAATTTGGTTGAATTGCTGAGAAACACCATTGGAAATTTGTTGAAATAGGCCTGGCACATTAAATCATGCTTCCATGGCTCCTTCAATTAACATGCCTTTCTCATTGTTGTTTATCTTATTAACAAGCAATTTTGAGTTATTATTCACCATTTCACAAACTACTTAACCAAACACCTAACTACCTCAAGCTAAGCAACATTAGGTTTGTGGGTTTATACAAGCTCCGTCCCTATACCTTGCATATAAATGCTATGATCCCACTTCTCTTTAGGTCTACATATCTGCCAGGTGGTCTTTGATTGATCGGTCTTTCTTTTCCATTCTCATAGTTTATCTTCACCATAAACATAACCTTTCCTGACTCTGGTTTCGTTTTCCCTTTACAATAATGTAACACCCTCCTTAAGGCATCACATTTCTGACTCCTGACTCATAATCTGAAAAGAAGTTCGCACAAAGTTTGAGTTATAAAAGATGAGTTTCAAAATTTCTTCTTTACTGAAACGTGAATTTACTAAAAATATTAGGTAATATTGAAAATCATATTTTAACTATTTATTATGCAATATTGACACCAATTAATATCACAATTTAAAGAGAAATATAAAATTAACAGACTTATTTTTTTTGAAACAGTAGCAAACCCCATGATGGGTCCTACTTAATAGCACGGTACAACACTAACATTAAATCTTAACATACTCGTTCTTTCTCTTGTATCAACTTGATGCGTCAGAACTTTACTCCTTGTCTACCCGGCACATCTTCGAACTTGAGACAGCCACTTTTCAATGTTTCCATCAATCTCTAAGTATCTACCACTCGTTATGTCTAAGACAACTCATTCCTTCTACTGTATAATTTTAACAATACAGACAAAGTAAAACAATATAACAAAGAGGTGAGATCACCTACACCAATACCAACATGGCAGCACAGAGATAACACAAACAGTAATACTATACAGATAGATCATACCACAATTATGATCATGCCATCAACATTAATCAACTATCATCATCCAATCATTTATCAATTCAATCATCATCCAAGTATTCAAAACAATTGTCATAACCAATAACCAATATTCCTCAATTAATATATCACACAGATATAAATGCTCAGATTTATGCATATGCACAAAGACTCATTTTATCAAAAACAACTCCATGGAGGTTTTCACAATTTCGAGAAGAATGCTCGGTTAATTGTCACCTTAGCTCAAAGACAATCTCCCAGTCGTTGAAAAGAATCGTGTTCTTGTCGGGTATCATCAATGCGTTAAAGGATCAGATCGCTAAATGGCACAGGGTACTCGCTTAACCGTCCACTGGGCCATCATAGCGCTCGACGCCCCAAGATCCATCATAGACTTCACTATCAATTCTCATTCTCTCTTCAACCACAATGGCCATAATAGCTATTAGCTATATTTTATACAATGCACGAATATATCAGTGCAAGTCTAACTCCAAAGGGCCAAATCTTTTCAATTTCATTTGTTCAATGTAATCATATGCTTCAACGCATATTTTTCCAATGCACGTATAATGCACCAATTCCAATCACAGACATATCTTTCCAATGCATGTATAATGCACCAAATGTCAATCACAGGCAAAACATGTCATTTTCTCACACAACATCCATATACTGGTTCTACAGTTATACTGTATTTTCAACAGAAAAATCATATTATCACATTTTCATAATTATAAAACTCTTTCGTCGTGTTTTCACAAAATTGTGCAACATTTTCATTTCATTTTCACAATTCCAAAACGTTTCTATTACATTTTCACAATACTGCAACTCTTCTGTTGCACCTTTAAATCACGTATTAAATTTTTTAACATTTTTCTCAATCACATAAAAATATACGTTTCTCAAATCGCGTAATGATTTTCTATCATTTTCAAAATCACGTAACTTAAAAATCATTCTTTTAAGTTGCGTAAATCATTTTCTATCATTCTCAAAATATTTAAAACACTTTCCAAATCACATAGGATTTTCTGTCATTTTCATAATTACGTAAAAATATTCTATCATTATTTAATCACGTAGTGATTTTTTAATAATATTTTCAATAGTGTAAAATATTTAAACGCTTTCCAAATCGCGTAGAAATATTTTAACAATTTTCAAATTGTGTAAAAATATTTTACTGTATTTCAAATCATTTTTAAGATACGTAAAATATTTTTTAACATTTTACAATTACGTAAAATATTCCTCAATATTCCAAACATTATTTTGGACTTAAATAAATCAATCTTAATTCAAGAAATCATTTTTCAAAATATAATTCACAAAATCACTTTTTCATTGATATAAATCAATGTTTCAAAACTTAGCATTTTCTAACGTACTTCAAAACTTAAAAATAAGTTATACGTTAGTAAATTTTTAAAATACCATTATATTCTCCATTTTTCTCAAATCATTTCCAAATCAACCTTCCTCAAAATAATATAACTTTCTACTTCATTTAATATATCTTCTTATTCAAGAAAATCCTTTTTCACAGTATATTTCACAAATTCACAATTCTATTGAATTAAATCAATGTTTCTAACTTTAAAAATTACTAACGCTTTCCAAAATCCAACGGGATTTTAACAAAAATAAATTCTTTTTAAAACAAATTGAGGCTACTTGCAACCTCTCTTTTTCATTTACATAAAAATTCATTTCTCAAGTGGTAAAATACTCTGATTCCCTTTTCAAATTCCTTGTATTAAATTAATTATATTTCCACTTGGAAAATCACTTTGTTTTATCAAAATCAATGTATTACAAGCCTTCGAAAATGTGGACATGACTATTGAAACCATCAAATATTTTTTCTTCTAAATTGATATGGTTTTACACAAACAAAACCATTACAAATTTTGTTTTCAAAACCGCAAGACTTATGGTTATAAAACCAAACCCATTTGTTCAAATTCACTTTTATTTTCTTTGCAAATCTTTTTTCATTTTCTTTGCAAATTCTTTTTCACTTTCTTTGTAAATTCTTAAAATCATCATTTCTATTTTCATTTAAATCTCATGTTTTGTAAAACATTTAGAAACTTTTTACACAAAATAAATCAATAAAAATTTCTCAAGAACCATGTTCTTGTACTCTTTGAAAAATAAACTCTTTGTTTATTTTCCTTGTTTTTCTAAACATCCATTTTCATCATTCATGAAAATATTCATTTATGAACACCTATCTTGAGGTGTCTTAACCGATATTCACCATGTTTCTAGGGATCAAAAATTATTCCCTTGTTCTTGAAAAATTTTAATATGAACCCTAATCAAGGGCATCAAAACCGTAGTCTTTCCTTGGCCATTGGGACCAAAAATTAATTTTCTTTCCATCATCAAATCATGGCATACACATACATACACATCATATATATATATCAAAGGCATGCCATATTATCATCATGCATAGTAAAAGCATACCATCAAAATCATAAACTCATACAAAGCATATTAAGCATAGGCAATTAATCAAAGCTCATAAACACATATAAATTATTACATGACCATGGATATGAATCCTCACATGGATTCACCATCCATCAAATATAAGACCATCTCTCACCATCATGCTTGGTTGGTGAGATGGATCTCCCTCTTACCTCTTGAAGATCCTCCAAAATTTCTTGATTTGCTTCTTTTTCCAAGTCCTTCACCACCAAAGGCTTCTCAAATACAAAACAAAATGCATAGAAATTAATATACTAAGCTTGATTAAGAGGAACCATGGATCAAACATGGTTTAGAACATGAAAAAGAGAAAAGAAATGAAGTTTCCTTACACTTCACCTCAAAAACCCAATAACTTTGATCTTGAAGAAAGTCCATGAAAATGAATGATTTAGAGAAAGTCTCCAACATGAAAGTTGCTTAGAATATCATGTAGATTCAAGATCTATGGTTAGATTAAATTAAACAAATCATGGAACAATCATGGCTTAGAAAATCATAAACATGAATTTAAACCATAAAAACCAAAGTTTACCTCTAGGAAAGTAAGGTAAAAGTGAGATTTTGAAACACTTAGAGTGGAATTTTGGGAAAACTTTTTAAATGAAAAGTGTTTAGAATATTGTTTAGCTTTAGGAAATGGTGAGAGTGAAAATTATAGGTGAGTAATGGTGCTTGTGGGTTGCTTGGCCGAACCATATGGTGAGAAAAGGAAGGAAAATGATTGTTTTGTGTTCTTGGAACTTTGAGAGAATTTGAGAGAATTTGATGAAAACTTTTTGGTGAAATAGAAAAATGAATATTGGGAGAGTAAATTAAAGGTGCTGCTGCCGTGGGAGTCTTGGAGAGATTAAGTGATATACTTGACTCAAAATATCACCAATTGGATGCACATGGAGTAGCACATGGCATAGGTCATCAATTTGACTTGCATGGCTACTATGGATGGTTCAAGATTCATGTAGAAGCCTCCCAAGCTGCTGCCAAAACTGTGGGACACTTTGGGGTTTTAGAGAATTAATTGTTTTCAATTTACACCTAATTGTATGCTAATTAATTAGGTAATTAGTTAGGTTAAATTTTCTAATCAATCTTAATTAACATTCTAACTATATAACTAATTAATTAACATATTATTTCATATATTATAATCTCTAATTAAAATTAAGATATCTAATTAAGAATTAAATTATAACCAATTAACAATTAAATTAGTTTACTTAGCATATTAATTAGGCAATTAAATTAACCAAATTAGGTTTAATTAGTTACTAATCAATAATGACCAAGACAACATATAATTAATGTCTTGAAACTTGGCTAAGCTATTAAGCCACCAAAACCGTGCCCCCCCTCCAAGCATTCTCCTAAGGAAGCAAACAAAATAATAATGGTCAAGAATGATGTAATATTGACCATGACAAGCAATAATGATCATCAAATCACCTTTAGCTCCAAAATACTACAAGAACCGTCCCCCCTTGCTTTATGCATGCAATAATATTGTCATCTTTATTAGTCACCATCTAGAGCATTTCTAGTCATTGATTAATTCAATGGTTAGGATTTAGGTAGACTTTTGATTTAGAATACTTAATCTAGGCCATTAGATCTTTTTCCTTTAAATTCTAATCATTAGATGTGTCTCCAAAATAAAGGGTCAAGATTGCTCATTCAAACTTTAAATCCAATGGTTATAATTAGTCTTTGTTACTTTTTAAGACTAAATCTTCACCATTGATTAAATCTTCATCCAATGGTCATAAATGGTCTTTTTCACTTTTTAAGACTAAATCTCCACCCTTGATTTAATCTAAATCCAATGGTCATTAATGATTCATCTCCACCATTGATTAAATCTACATCCAAGGGTTGATAATGGTCATAGCCATTTATAAGACTAAATCTCTACCCTTGATTTAATTTCCATCCAACGATTATAATTGATTCTATTCACTTTTAATATCAAATCTCCACCGTTGATTAAATCAAGATCAAGTCTTCATCGTTAATTAAATCAATGGTGGATATTCAAACCACCAATGTTGACTTAAGCAATATAATTTCTATTTTTTATCTGCTAAAACCCCACGAAAGAATATATTTACTGCATTTTTATCATCCGATAAGTTAAATACAGTACAAAACACAGTACAAGAAATTTTCTAAAACTGTTTCTGGATTCAGGTTTAGTAAGATCCCCTGTTTCCATCTAAACAGTACAAATTTTTCTATGCGTAGAAAAATTTTCACTTTGTGGGACCCACCTGGACCCACGTAAGGTCACTTGAGCCCACCTAGGACTACCTGGGCCCACATACAGTCAAAAAAATTCTTAATCATCCACAAAAATTACAAATATTAAAAAACGTATGAAAATTAAGTCAGATTGTTAAAAATAATTAACAGTCAAGAGAAATAAATACAGAAAGATTTTCTCCGGCCCGAAAATTATTATTTTCCTGACACGGAGTAAATCACTCAAAACGATCAAATACGCTAATGGAATAATCAAAATAATTTTACAGTATCCAGAAATTACTAAACAGTAAAATTCTATTAACTGTCAAAATTACTGTTTAAGAGATACGAAATTTGGGGTGTTACAAATAACACTCTAATGTCCCCTCCACCACTGTATCCTCTCACATCGTCCCTTGCTAGTCCCAACCCAACTCTTATTGCTTTTCACTACTTAATTCAAATAAAATCACAAACAATCCCCATTCCAACTAATGACAAACTTACCTTCATCTCTTTCTCCCTTCCCACCAATCTGAGTTAGACCCGGACAGTGGAGTCCCCATTGGCATCACCATCAGTTGTTGCAGCATCTTCTCTTTCACTTGATCCATTGCCTTCCCCTCCCCTGCGGCCCCACCTGCGCGCCAGGGGTAACATTTTCAAACCAAAAAAGTTTACCAAGCTACTAAACATTCCTTGCCTCCCTCCATTGAACCCACATGTGTAAAAGTCAAACAATTAAGGATCCTCACTGGCTACAAGCCATGTCTACAAATGATTAATAATGCAATTGGTTGTAAATTGGTATATAGGATGAAATGATTATTAGATGTCACAATTAAAAGATACAAGGCCTATGGAGTTCTAACTTTGTGGAGCTATATTAACTATTAAGCATATCTTGACTCAAACAAGAAACTAATACTCATAAAGAAATCTTTATATATAGCCAATGCAGGTAGGCTCAACTAGTTTAAGAGATCCGGATAAGGTTATGCACTTCTCAAATGTATGGGTTTAAATCCTCTCTTGGCCACTAATCCCGCTTGTTGGTCATCCCTTCTTAGGGGATGGGAAAATCCTTTGACTGAGTACCTCAGAGGCAGTCCTCTAGGTGGGATTAGTGTTTAGTTACCTCCTCTATTGAATTTAACTTTTGTAATATGGTTGGAGGCTTGATGCTTGTAAGTTGTAACTAACTATAAATATTCTAGTCAACAACCAATCAAGGTTGAAGTTTTTCTTCAGTATTCGTCATAATTATAGAAGATAATTTTTAAAAAAATCGCCTAATGAAGTGGTTGCAATAAAACTTACTTGAAGTTATAATTTTAGTCTCTTAATTTTTGTCACAATGTCCCTCTTGGCATGACTTAACGCGGAATAGTGAATTCTTACTAATGAATGCAAGAATGAAAGGAGTCCTCACTAATCGATTTATTCATTGCAAATGAAATGATTTGATTAGGAACCTAAAAAAATGGTTTACATTTAAGAGTTCAGGTTCGGGAGTTAATTTCAGGTAGAAAATGTGTTAGCATCCTACACTATTCGTTCAAAAAATGATTACATATTTAATTTATTGCATCTGCTAAGTTAATTAAGTTAGTTATTTATTATTTGCAACAAATATTTTTATTATTTTTATATTTTACATATACCATTTTATCATGCATATTATCAAGGATGATAAATGATTATGACAGAGAATGAGTGACTAAGTAGCGATTTTTATAAAGAACATATTTAAATTTCAAAACATGTTACGTGAAAGTGGTGAATTAAAGATATTTTTTTTAAGAAAATATTTTGTAAAATAATCGGCCAAACAATTTCTAAAAGGACAAAACTTAGTTCAAGTTCCTTATATTCTTTTTATTCAATTCTCAAATTAAACAATGACATGTGAATTTTTTTCCAACTAACCACCATTTAGTAGTGTTAAATATGTATTGCTGAGTTCAAAAAAATTCACATATCATTGTTTGATTTGAGAATTGGATAAAAAGAATATAAGGAACTTGATCTAAGTTTTGTCCTTTCTAAAATGTTTAGAAGAAATATGATTTTTAAAATAATTAGAAAAGGTTTTTGAAATTTAAATTCACCATAATCACAAGGTTAGAGATAAGTGAATTTATTCACATTTATTTTTATTATTTTTTAGGAAGAGATTTTGTTTGTCTTATTGTTAAAATTAGACATTTTATTATTTTTTTAGGAAGGGATTTTGTTTATCTTATTGTTAAAATTAGACCCGATCAGCTCTTCTGACTAAATCTAATATAAATAGTCTTGAGAGTATTGAAAAGAATTAGTTGATCGTCACTTTGATATATATTCTTTCAATTTTTTTATCATCGGCCAAATATTTTGTTCATTTTAAATTAAAATTTTATTTATTTAAATTATAGAAATTAGACTCTGCCGTGCTTATGACTAAATCCAATAAAAGTAACATCGAGAATATTGGAAAATGGTAATTGATTATTTCCATTTTTTCTCAATTTTTTTGTCATTGGTTAAGTTTTAGATATTTGATAATTTTAGTGTAAAGTGATGCATATGTTTAAATTAATATTAAATAAATATCTAGAGTAAAATTTTTGTTAGATATCTCTAAGGCCCTCAAAATCTTAAAGATCTTCATATAGTCATAAATTTTGCCGTCACTTCGACTATTTATGAATATTCTATCGTCAAATTTTAATCCATAATATTTAGACAAATAAGATAATATCCAAAAAAGGAACCAAAAAGATTCATAACATTCAAATTAATAAGATAAGAGAACAATACAAAAGAGATAAATAAAGATACTTATTGGAGATCACTAAAAACCCAGTTAGTGTTTTTAACAAAATCTAATAGATTTCTTCATTTTCGAAAAGCCAATAATTATTGTCGCTTTAGCTAATTTTTGGATATTCTATCGTCGAGATCTTATTCTATAATTAAAAAATAATTGGATAGATAAAGCAAAAAGTCAACACTTTATAACATTCGTTTTCGCAATTCAACACAAGATAACAAATAGAATAATATTGAAATGAATTGATAGAACACATAATATATATAGGAGAATAGGATGACAGATTCTCTCACGGTGCACCCAAAGTGTGAAAGTTGAATTATAATAATAATAATCATTAAATAAAAATGAGAAAACAGATAAAATAAAAAAATTGATGCATCACGCAGATCAAAGTGAAGCCATAAGACATTATTGATCAAAATGAGAAAGAGAGATCCCATGTAAAAAAGGTCACAACCGGTGCACTCTTTAGAACCAGTTGAACAAAGTCTTCTTTCTATCCACACTCTGTCTCTCTTTACCTGACGTACGTGATCTCTTTTCCTTACAATCTCTGAGCGGTATTTCAGTATCTCTCCTATGGTGAATGTGTTTCTACCTATCAACCTTTTCTCTCTATAGTCTCGCCCCTCCCTCTTTTTCTAAATTAGTTGTATCATTAATAATATATACATTTTTTTAATATTATTTATTATATTTATTTTTTTATATTACTTTCTCTCGTTAAATTTAACACTCTTAAAAAAGATGTCAATAATAAATATACTCATAAAAAAAATATATGAAGATATTTTTCCTTTCTAAATCTTGGTGTAGCCTTTCTACTATTCTCTTTACGTGAATGTCTCTTTGGAATCTACCCATGAATTCTCTGAAGGCTTTTATTTATAAGCTAAAAGCAATAGTATGAGTTCCATCAAGATAGCTATTCTAACAAAGTCTATTACTATTTTTTCTCAACCAAACTCTTTGTTACTATTTTCTATGAAATTCCAATTCCTTCTCATCTCTCTTCAAATTTGAAAATTCTCATTATATTTCTTCCTTTTTATTTTTTATTTTTTTTACTATTCCATCTTTATCTGACTCTATGAACTCTAGCCCAAAAATGTCATGGACAAATTTAAGTATCAACAATTTTTATTTTCATTTCTTTAGGATTTTGGTCTAGAAAGTCTACTCAAACTAAAGCAAGCGAGTCTCAAAAAAAAAAAAAAAACACTAAAGTGAGCGAGTGGAGTTCATAAAGTAATATTGTTTTTTGAATTTTTTTTTTCTTGAATTAAAGGAATCATAGAACTTGTTTGGTTTCTATTTTTAAAAGATTTTTTTTTCAAAATAAACAATAAAATATATTTGGAAATGATAAGGACTTGGATACTCTGCCTTTTCTCATTAGCGAGAGAGTAATGTAATGAGAGATAAATGCACAAAGTGCTTTTGTTTGAAAATGACCTCAAAACATGTAATGGTGAGTGTCTCAACAATAAAAATTTAGGTCTTTCTTTCTTAGAACCTTAACATACATATAGATAGATATTGCTTTTGTTTGAAAGTAAATAATTCATCATTTCATGATATGCTTAATTTTTGTAACACTAACAACAAATCCGTCTAAACACCTAACGTCCAACACAAAACTTGTGGAATCTTCTTATGTATGCTTGGGCATCCTATGGAGTCGCAGTCATTATATTAGCCTCCCATTGATAATAGAGAAATGCTCGAATGCAAAATATTGTCACCATTGCACAAGGACGGCGTTGCCCTAATCATCATGTAGTTGTAAAAGCACGTTTGATTAATTTCCTCATAAAGGGAAATGTATGATAAAGGATGTTGTGCTTTTGTATGTGGCACAAATCAATTGCACTCAAGTTGCTTGGATCATTATTAAAGTGCATGTGGCATGCGATCCTCTTTAATGTATGATGCAACTTCAATAAAAAAAAATTAAAATAAATTCGTGAGGCAGTTGTATTTGATTGTCAATGAAATTTGACTTTTTCTTGTGTAGATGTAATGTTTCTAGTGGCTTATTTTGTGTAGCAGTATGTTTCTATAGTGGCTTATTGTTGATAAAAAATTGTTGTGCATTTTGACGAGAAGAAGCATTATTGTTGTGATGAGGATCAATGTGCATTTATGGGATACGCAAAGTACAGGCTAGGTAAGACTAATGATGAATTTGTTATTTCAATTGACCCCTCAAGGAGTAGTATTGGTATTAGCACATTTCCTTCTTTATACAGCCATGCTGTTTCAATGTTCTAATCTTTACATCTTATGACTCACTTTGTAATTAATGCTTCTATTTAATACTATTCTAAGTCAGTGCAAATTCAAGCTACTTTAAAATTAGGGTACGCTTATGTTAATCACAATGATAATCAAACTCTTTTATAGGATTTTGCTTCTTTTTTTTTCATTATTATGACTTTGTGTACGTTTTGTTAGCCAACAAGACACAGACAAAAATCAGCACAACAAAACTTCCTTTTTTCAAGATGGTATGATCAAAATTTCTTTTTTCGTGGAGCATAGACTCTACTTTTTAAGAAAGGAATTAATTCAAATTTAGTTCACTCTTATATCTCATGATGTGTAATAAGAATATGTAATGGATGGAAAGGAACAACTACAACAATCATTTTGAGGTAAACTTAGTTTTATAAAATAATATCACGAGATTTTAGTTCAACCTAAATAAATCATGAGATTGAAAACTTACAACAACTGTATCATCACTATTTAATGTCCATCAGTAACACATTCCACCGTTTCTATAGTTTTTTTTTTTAATTCAAAAACTTTATTCAGTTAGTGATTCAAAGCAAGAATTAAAACAAATAACGATAAAGACACAAAACCCAAATATGTAATAAAAGCTGAAGGGATGCATTTTCCTAAGGTAAAATTCTCAAGAATCTTGTCAACTAACAAGAATACCGAAATTGACTCATCCTTAAACAATGTAAGCATTGACCCATTTTGAAGTTCTTTGAAGACAGCACATCAACGAATACATGTTCTGATTACTTCATTGATAAGATAAACAAATTTGGCTTCCAATTGACACAATGTTATATATTGAGAATAATTCAGATTAGTGGTAGTTATTAGTTAAAACAGAAAGTTAGTTAGGAATTAGTCAATAACAGAAAGTTGGTTTTGAGTTAGTTAGCTTGTGTACCTATCCTATAAATAAGTGAATGAAAATCAGAAAAAGTATTATTCAGTGATTAAAAATCTCTTAAATTCCTCTTCTCTGTATTCTGTGTTCTGTGTGTGTGTGTTCATTGTGAGTGTACAAGTGAGAAAACAGTGAGAATGCTCCAATAAAAATTGGTATCAGGAGCAGAAGATCAGGGCTTCTATGTGTGTGCTGCTGTACGTGTGCTGTGATGATGGCTTCATCATCAAATGGAAATGGAAGTATTATTTCTAACTTGCCAATCCTTGATGGCAAGAATTATGACTATTGGGTCATAAGGATGGAAGCCATTCTTGGCTTTCAAGAAATTCTGGAAATTGTAAAAGATGGAATTTCAGAGAAAGATGATAGTGCAGCTAAGAAGAAAGATTACAAGGCTTGATGTTTGCTTCACCAATGTGTGGATCTTGCCAACTTTGAGAAGATCTCCAAAGCAAAAATGGCTAAGGAGGCTTGGGACACCATGCAGAAAGCATATGGGGGTGCTGAGAAGACTAAGAAGGTGCGGTTGCAGTCTCTCAGAAGACAAGATTTGAGCCATCATGTCCATGAATGAGCAAGAATCCACTGCAGATTACTTCAACAAGCTGCAATTGATAGTGAATTCAATGAGGACTTGTGGAGAATCCATTACAGATCAGCAGATGGTGGAGAAAGTGTTGAGATCCCTCACCCTTAAGTTTGATCATATTGTTGTTGCAATCGAGGAATCTAAAGATATAGAAAAGATGAAGATTGAGGAGCTTCAAGGTTCTTTGGAGGCTCATGAGCTGAAATTGACTGAAAGAAGTGCTGGGAAGGCTGTTGTAAAGCAAGCACTTCAAGCTCAAGAATTCAAGAAGGGAGAGAGTAGTGGTTGGAGGAATAAAAGGGGTCGTGGTAGAGGAGACAAAAGACTCCAAGATTCTGATCAAGAACCACAAAACTCTTATCAGAATCATGGAGGGAGCAGCTCAAGGAGAAGAGCATACAATGGAAGAGGTAGAGGAAGGAAGTTTGATAAAAGCAAAGTGAAGTGCTATGTGTACAGCCGCTATGGCTACTTTGCAGATGAGTGTTGGCACAAAAAGGACCCCACTGATGCTGATGAAGAAGCTGGATTTGCTCAAGATGAGGACAATGTAGATGAAGTTCTCCTTATGATCACAACACCATGTGATAAGTCAAGTACCAATCTCTGGTATCTTGACTCAAGCTGTTCAAATCATATGATTGGGAGAAGAGATTGGTTTGCTGACTTGGATGAAAGGGTTCAAAGCAAAGTGAAGTTTGCAGAAAATAGTGTGGTTACAGCAGAAGGCATCGGCAAGATTCTGATTCAGCAGAAAAATGATAAGCAGACTTTTATAAATGATGTTCTTTATATTCCAAGCATGAAGACCAATCTTTTAAGTCTAGGCCAATTGCTTGAGAAGGGTTATTCAATGAAGTTAGAGCAGGGAAATTTGATGTTGTTTGACAAAAAAGGGAAGTTAATCTTGAAAGTGCCTTTGTCCAAGAATAGGACATTCAAGATTAACATCCAAACCTGTCAATATAAGTGTTTGGCAGCTACTGTGACAGATGAGAGCTAATTGTGGCACATGAGATATGGACATTTGAATTGGAGAAGTCTTCAAGAAATGAGCAGAAAGAAAATTGTGTATGGCCTACCTCAAATTTAGCAACCACATGAGGTTTGCCAAGGTTGTGTTCAAGCAAAACAACCTAGGAATTATTTTAAATCAGAAGTTCCATAGACTACTGATTTATTGGAATTGGTATATTCAGATGTGTGTGGCCCTATGCAGACTGCAACATTTGGAGGCAATAATTATTTTGTCTCATTTGTGGATGATCATAGCAGAAAAATGTGGGTTTATCTGATCAAAAGGAAGGATGAGGTGCTAAATGTGTTCAGAAAATTCAAAGTAATGGTGGAGAAATAGTGTGGCAAAGAGATAAAGGTGCTCAGGTCAGATGGTGGTGGAGAATATAACTCCAAAGAATTTCAGCAATTCTGTGAAAACAATGGCATTCTTTATGAAGTGACAGCTCCATATACACCTCAGCACAATGGTGTAGCCGAAAGGAGAAACAGAACAGTGATGAATATGGTGAGGAGTATGCTGAAAGGTAAATCCCTTCCTAATTGTTTTTGGGGAGAAACTGTAAACACAGCTGTATATGTGTTGAATGGGAGTCCAACAAAGAAACTGAAGTTGATAACTCCTGAGGAAGTGTGGTCTGGAAGAAGACCAAATGTGGACCACTTGAGACTGTTTGGTTCACTGTGTTTTTAGCATATACCAGAGGAGAAAAAAAGGAAACTGGATGACAGAAGTGAGCAGGTTATTCTACTTGGTTATCATCCAACAGGTGCCTATAAGTTGTACAATCCAATAATAAAAAGGATTGTATACAACAAAGATGTGATAATTGATGAATCTAAAGGGTGGAAGTGGAATATAACAGAGTGCAATGCTCAAAAGGTTGGTGTTTCTATCAACCTTGAGGAGGATTCAAGTTCTGCTATGACTGAACATGAGGAGCATGCAGTAGACAGCCCACATATGAATCAGAGAATGCAGAGAAACAGAGTGCCACCAAGGAGATTGATAGACTATGAAGTGTTTCCAGATAGTACAGTAACAAATGAACGAGATCTGGTCCACATGGCTCTTTTTGTGGATGTAGAACCAATTAACTTTGAGCAAGTTGTGAAGAACCAAAAGTGAATTACTGCAATGAAGGAAGAGCTTAATTCTATTGAGAGAAACAAAACATGGGACTTGGTGTCACTACCTCCACAAAAGAATGCTATACCTGTGAAATGGATCTAAAAGATAAAGGTGAATCCAGATGGATCAATTTCAAGGTATAAGGCTAGACTTGTGGTGAAAGGGTTTATGCAGAGAGTTGGGTTGGATTATCAGGAAGTGTTTTCACCAGTTGCAAGGGTTGAAACTATCAGATTAGTAGCAGCCATTGCAAGCTACAAAGGCTGGCCTATGTACCAGCTTGATGTGAAATATGCATTCTTGAATGGACCACTCGAAGAAGAGGTTTATGTGCTGCAACCACCAGGCTTTGAGGTGCAGAATCATGAGGAGAAGGTGTACAAACTGAGAAAGGCACTCTATGGATTGAAGCAGGCACCTCGGGCATGGAATAGGAAGATTGATTCATTCCTACACAATAAAGGCTTTGAGAAGTGTACCAATGAGTATGGCATCTATGTGAAGAAAAGAAGGGGTGAAACAACCTTAATGGTATGCTTATATGTGGATGATTTGTTGATTACAGAAGAAAAAGAACATGAACTTGCTGAATTCAAACAGCAGATGAAAGAAGAGTTTGAAATGACAGATTTGGGAGCACTTTCCTATTTTCTGGGTTTGGAATTTATGCACACTACTGGCAAAGGACTGTTCTTTCATCAGAAAAAGTATGCAAGTGATGTGTTAAAGAGGTTCAATATGCAAAATTGTAATCCTGCTGGAACTCCAACAGAATGTGGAGTTCATTTAGTGAAAGACAGCAATGAAGATGTAGTAAATCCTACTTTGTTTAAATAAATTGTAGGATGCTTGAGGTACCTATGTAATAGCAGGCTAGATATCTCCTATGCAGTGAGCTTGGTGAGTAGATTTATGGAAAATCCAAAGGTCTCTCACATGTGTGCAGCCAAGAGAATTCTGAGGTATGTGAAAGGGACTCTTGACTTTGGACTGTTATTCACTAATAACAGAAATCAAACCAAGGGAAACATTGTTGGTTTCATAGACTCGGATTGGTGTGGTGACAAGGAGGATCAGAAAAGTATAAGTGACTATGTTTTTTAGCTATGCAACACTGCTTTCTCATGGTGTTCAAAGAAGCAATCGGTTGTAGCTTTGTCTTCTTGTGAGGCAGAATACATTGCTGCCTCTACTGGTGCATGTCAAGCTGTGTGGCTCCAAACCTTACTCGAGCAGATGCATTTGGGAGTGGAAGGACCAGTGTTACTTAGTGTTGATAATATTTTAGCAATTAACTTGGCCAAAAATCCAGTAACACATGAAAGGAGCAAGCATATAGAGACCAGATTTCATTACTTAAGAGAGCAAGTGAACAAAGGGAAGTTAGAGCTGGTCTATTGTAAGACAGAAGAACAAGTAGCTGATCTGTTAACCAAACCATTGAAGAATGATAGGTTTGAATTCCTTAGGAAGAAATTGGGTGTTGTATCTTGTATGAATCTGAATTAAAGGGCTGTATTGAGAATAATTCAGATTAGTGGTAGTTATTAGCTAAAACAGAAAGTTAGTTAGGAATTAGTCAATAACAGAAAGTTAGTTTTGAGTTAGTTAGCTTGTGTACCTATCCTATAAATAAGTGAATGAAAATTAAAAAAAAACATTATTCAGTGATTAAAAATCTCTTAAATTCCTCTTCTCTGTATTCTGTGTTCTGTGTGTGTGCTCATTGTGAGTGTACAAGTGAGAAAACAGTGAGAGTGCTCCAATATTATATTGCGCTGATAACTCTTATCATGCTTTGACATTCCTTCAAGCCCCGTGATGTAATCGAGGTTAGATATGATTGTAGAAGTTGAAATATCATTAAATCTTAACCAAAGCAATCAAATATACTACAAAATTAATAACAAGATCTAAAGGACTACGGTGCATAAAATTTCTACCACTTTGGGGTTTGGAGAAGGTCAGATCATAGATGTACCCCAGACAAGACTTTTTGCAACTAGAACCTTGGCCACCATATCACAAAGCAGCAACCTTATTAATTATTGTTTTTTTTTTCCAGCAAAAGTAAAATTTATTACAAAGAATGAAGAGGGATCAAAGTCTCAAGAGCAATAGAAATGGACACTTGCCTAAACCTTTCAACAAACCTAGAAGCATAGCGAAATTGCGTCTTAGGCACAACCAAAAACACCTAAATAATGACCATACAAATGTGCTTGTCCTTCCCTATCTTCTCCATTATCCAAATTCTTCTACATCAACACCCTCTCCTTAAAAGGGAGAGCCTGCATGGAAACCTTTTGGGCTTCAGTGTGCCTTTGAATGGTGAGATAGTGTCTCTTGCATTTTGAATTTGTTGACTCAACGCAACAGATATTGCATGCCCTTAATCTGGAATAGTGGTTACTAGCAATAATAGTCAAGGAAAAGTGACTACTGTAGGCCACCACACCGAATTCGTGACAGCAGCCCAAGGAGCCTCGGATCAATGGACGCGATGAACAGAAAACTTGCGAATGACAAGGATAGAAAAGGCTAGCGTCAAAATAGTGACCTAGATGAGCTCTATAAACAGAGATGGACGACCATTGGCGTGGAAGGACTGCACAAGGTTGGCGGTGCCAAACCCTAGCAGTGCCCCTCCGGGCATAATTATATTTTAAATATTTGCACTTAATTAATCTTATTAATTATTATTGTGCCAATGCTCATCCTCAAAAGAATTAAGAGCTAAGCAATCTGAATATTGTACACCTGAAGCATTAGGTTATAATGTATTACAATGTAAAGTTTATGTTATTATATATGTTGAGCATAAAACTAACTTGCTCTGCTACGGCAAATAGGATTGACTAAACTATCAAAGGTACTATCCTAAACTAAACAAAATTAAATTTTAGTCATTGACGTAGAAGAGAGGAACCTATTTTATATTATGGATTCTTAGCACTCAACTCGTAAAGTAATAATCGAGACACCAAATTTTCTTAGAAAAGTAGAAAAACATGATACGTATAACTTGGGAAAATGAAATTTTATTGATATGAGACTTTGTCCAACACAAATAAGAATCATGAAATATAAGATGAACAAAACACAGATTTAAATGGAAGATAACTCAGAAGTCAGAACTGGATCTTCAGAAGGCGTTAAATTACGCAAGTAGCAAATAAACAAAGCATAAAAACATTAAAAACTCAATACTTTGGAATGCTTGTGCATTGCATTTGTCTGTAGTGTTGGATGTGTCTTCCTCCTGCAGCTTCAGCTAGTTATAACGTATCTTCCATATTGACCAACGTGTTGCATGTACATCGGTTCTTCACCAAACCATCCCCTGCAACTACTTTCATAATTGTCTGCTGCATTTAACAACAGTTTAGCAACTTTCAGAGAGTACTATACCATGTTCTTGCCGACCTAAATTAACCATTTTCTTGGAGCCCGTGCATAGCGGTAGTTTTGTAAGGAAGATGATCTTCTAAAATAATTTATAAACAAGTAAACATTTATCAATTATTGATAGATGAGTGGGTCCATCTATTAATCAACGGTTGATAAATGTTTACTTACTCAAATTCAATTTTGTAACACCAAGTTGCTCTTTATTAATAACCATATCTAAACGTCTTGAGTCATGACTGTCCGTCTGTCCCCAATCCTAATGAGCTGACACAAAATACTATCGGGTAAACTATATATGCTTTTTTTCTTTTTTTCCTGACAATGTATTATTCGGTGGACTAATTATAAATACTAAATGTGAAATGTTTTATGTACACTAAAATATGCACATCATATTTATATTGTATGTTAATATGAAAGAGATGTCAAATCATTTTATATGTGATTGTAACATTCTTGCGACATAGAAAATAATTTTATGAGTGAATTAGATAAAATTAAACGTATTTTAGTTAAACGAATAACGAAACTCATACTAAATAGGGTCATATTGCTTTACAATCACTGAATACTCCTGAGTTGTTTGTTAAAAGCTGTTTTCCACCTTCAAAGGTGTATTACTGAGTCTTACATTGATTACACTGTCGTGGTCTCATTCACTGTCTTTGCAACCGCTTCATTTTATATAAATTTATAAGTTCTGACCTTCAAGGAAAAAAAAAATTGTATATAGGGCAATTGTGGTGTCTCTAGTTTTATTTTTATTTCAATTCTCTTATTCGTCCACAAAAAAATACTTCAACTTTTTTTTCACCTCACTCACAAACTCATATTATATCCCACAAAAATGTTACAATCGCAAACAGCTTAATTTGACACCTCACATACACAAAAATATAGTAGAAGAAAAGTTGTACATATTTGATTGTAAAAAAAATATTTTCCTTTTTATTTTTTCACAAATATTAGCTCGGATGTGGTGGGGAACAGAAGTGAATGAGGCAGTACCTGCCTACTTGAATGGAGGGTCTTTATTTTATGATAGCAGTTATACTCACATTTTGATTATACCTTGGATATTTGATATTGTAAACATGGTACATATTAGGCCAATAAGTCTTACTATTGTAATGTATAAGGTTAAGGTTTTAGGCTTTTAGCTAATAGACTCAATTCTTCCGTAAAAAGTTGAGTTATTAAAGTGCTTTGTCCTCAATAGGTAGATTATTAAAGATTTTGAGAAATAGAAGAACAGGATCTAAAAGGTTTTTTGCTTTAAAAATAAATATGGTTAAAGCTTATAACTGAGTTAAGTGGCTATATTTAGAGGCAGTCATGCAATGTATTGGCCTGCAATGATCAGTGAATATTTCTGGGAAGATGATCTAAAATATAATGTCCAAGACGACCCGTACGGAAAAGATTAAGCAACTTCCCAGCAACCTTGACATGAGCATCTTCTCCAAATTCGGTTAAAACGTGGAAAGCTCCCTGCAATGCAATAAACTGCCTAGCAATAAGTGCATCCATTTCATCTTCATATCTTATATTGGCATCAAAAGATGAAATTGTTTCAAAAAGAGTTCGTTGAACATCCCGCACTATGTAGTCCTGCCAAAAATAAATAAATAAAAAATTTAAAAAAACACTGTTCAAATATGCAATTTATTATAACCATTCTTCATCATCCATACAAACCATGGGCTTTTTTTTTAAAAAATTTTTTGGACATGGTATTAGATTTAGTGACTGAAGATCTCTGGCAGATTAAGACAATATGTTAGAGTATAATTCATTCCCATTCAAGATACTTTGGAAATAAAAAAAGAAAAAAAAATCCACATATGGAACTTTGTCATCCAACTCAATTTCAATGTTTAGTGGTAAACCAAAAATCCTATGGCTGATTTTTTACTGGAGCCCCAAGAGCATACAAGTCAATTTCAAAAGAAATGTAAACTATTTTTGAATTTTGAATTTTTTGACTCCTTTATAAGTTTCCAAATTTTTACAGTTACATATCTAACTTGAGAGCCATTTGTTTGTTTTCAATTCTTTGATCGTCCTTTCATTCTTTCAGTTGCTGTGTGTGTGTGTGTGTTATCATAATACAATTTTTTAATCATACACTTGAAACACGACATGAAAAATGAAAAATTAAGTTATACAGGCAACTAATTACTACCTGTGTGTGATCTGTAGGTATTTGCTTTTTCTGCTGCATGTGCAACCCAGAGCTAGTCAAACACTCAGTTGTGCTGTTAAGGAATTCATTATCCTCAGTGGATAACTTCGCCCATTTCTTGTATTGCTCACTAGAGTTGAGAATGGCTAGAAAATATTGAGCAATTTCTTTTCTCCCGACCAAACAATCCCCAATTGCTCCTGCATAAGGATTAAAATGAAGGTGAGAATCAGATAAACAAAAATACAAGATTATCGAAAAGTTTGAACTACAGAAGCTAACCTAAACCAGAAATAACACATTGCTCTTCATGGAAGTTATTTTTGTAGTTGTTTGTTTCACTTGGAAGTAATGGTGTGCTTGTTTGAGGAGGTGGAAAATATAAAATGAAAATTATTCTACACTTGCATGGTATAATAAAAATGTAGGATGATTGAAAGTAGAGTAGGATCTATGAAGCAAAGACATGAACATGGACGTGTGACACAACACGAACATATATATATATATATTTGAAAATTTAAGGAAAAAAATTTCATAATTCATATTATCATATATATATAATAAATTTTAAGATTTATAATATCTTGATATATGTCATATGTGTAAATATCTAGTATTTTGTAAGCCCCTCCCAAGAAACATGGAGCATCATTTTTATTGACATTTTCCAAAAATTTTCCTAAATGAACTTGTCCTAGTAGAACTATCCATGTACAAATACATGTACAACAAAAAAAAAAAATTAACTAGAGTGAGTATCTAAAGATTAACTTGATTTTGCCACCATTGTTGTTATTGCCTTCAACATGTCCATGCCGCGTCCTGCCATGTCGGAGCCCAAAAAATAATATTTTTCAAATTGGACAAGTATAGATGCGTGTCAAACACATGTCGTCAGTATGTCGTACAAGGGTCGTGTTAGACGTGTCCGACGAGTGAACTTGGCACCAAAATGGTGTTTCCGTGCTTTAAAGAGTACGATACATTACAAAGGAGACGAAGAAAATATCGTGGCATGAGCATATTTGCAATAGTTTGGTCTTTAAGAACCATTTTAACATGTACCGCCACAATTAGTTTGGGATAGGATAGTTCATTTGACTTCTCTATGGTGTTCTGTTCATTTCTTGAAAGGAACTTTCAATAATGCATATTTAGAATTATTAGAGAGATGTGATGGTACTTTCTTTCCTGTATTGGGGCTTCTATGTACCAGATGATCACTTATCCTTTGCTCTGTACTTTATTGTCTTCTTTCTTGATAGTAAAAGAAATTTTATTAGAAAGGAAAGAGCGAGAGTATAGTTATGGGGAGGATAAGATATCCGCCAAAACAACAAAACCAGATACATTAGAGAATGATGAGGCATTAACGCATGTCTATAAAAGGAAAGGAAAGAATAAAAGGAATGGACGGCAGAGTAGATGGCAGAATGAATGGTAGAATGGACGGAAAAATAGACGGAAGAATTGGGAGTTGTTTCTAATAAATTGCACTCTAGTAAGTTGTGCCTAGGAAGTTTTAGTTCAATAATTGTACTTTGGAAAGGTCTTGCTTGTACTATAAAAGCAAGACCTCAACCTTTGTATGGGGGAGGAAAATTAGGTAATCTAGGCTTAGGCCAAGGGCAGAGGCTGTGTATCACACCTCTTATTGTTCTTCTTTTTCTCTATTTTTTCGTAGTCCCTTTACATGTCTAGTTTTCCAGATCTGTAAATCGGAGCTCTGCTCCTTGAAATTCCTATTTAATTCCTTTAATAAAACTAGTACCTATCAACTGGTATCAGAGCTCTCGATCCGCAGAGCGTCTGGATGGTATCTACAAGCATGGAGAGCATAATGGAAGCAGTGGAACAGCAGATGGAGGGAATCCAAGACTCTTTTCAGGAGTCCATTGAATAGCGGTTTCAGGAGATGATGAGGATGATGACAGAGCAGATCGTTGAAGCAGTACGAAATGGGCGCGAAAGCCTAGAAGGAGGGGGAAGTACTCACGGTGGAGGAACCAACAGAGATGGCAGAAGGGAAGACCATTTGAGACAGCTGGAGGTGCCATATTTCACGGGAGATGATCCTTATGGATGGATCTATCAGGTGGAACGCTACTTCGAGGTCAACCAAATCCGGAGAAGGAGAAAGTGGCGACGACGCAGGTGTGTCTGGAAGGGAAGGCTTTGAACTGGTTCCAATGGTGGGAACCAAGGATGGGAATTATGACTTGGCCTTTGTTTCGCGAAAGGCTGTTAGGGAGATTCCGGAATTCTTTGTCGGAAAATCCTTATGAAGTATTGATGGGGCTAAGACAAAGGGGGAGTGTCATGGAATACCGTGAACAATTTGAACTCCTATCAGCACCTCTTCGCTATGTTGAAGAGGAATTTATGAGAGGGGCATTCATGAATGGGTTGAAGGAAGAAGTAAAGGTAGTGGTATGTTTGATGACTTCAGGGGATCTTCATGCTCTAATGAAGATGGCATAGAAGGTGGAGGACAGAAATCGCATGTTGGGTCGGACATATGGGTACCCATCTCGTGGCATTGGGCCTAGCTACAACAGACCTACACTTACAAATAAATAGGCTGGGGGCTTGGGCGCATGAGAATCACGGAGGTGAGGGAGTGAGTGAGCCCAATCTGGGCTCTGGCCAAAAGCCTTTTTTGTTGAACAATGGAGGAAGGGCTGAAGTTTCTGTGGCAAAGGGAAATCGGACCTTCAGCAAAGAAGGAAGCTCATCAACTAGCAATAGGAGAGGATCTGGGTTCAAAAGGCCGATAGAAGCAGAGGAGCAAAATAAGAGAAGGAGGGGTGTGTGTTTTAGGTGTGATGAAAAGTATTATCCTGGGCATGTTTGCATAAACAAACAGCTGCACGTGATCTTGCGAGGGGAAGAGGATGATGGAGGAGGGGAGTATGTCAACCTGGGAGATAAAGAAGAAAAGGAGGAAGGCATGGAGTTGCAGCTGAATGTGAACAGTATTGCTGGAATGACATCAAAAAATTCATTGAAGTTATGGGGAACAATCAATGGGAAGAAGGTGATTGTTTTGGTAGACTCCGGGACTTCTCACAATT
The DNA here is from genome assembly GCA_029884595.1 of Ormosia semicastrata. Lineage (NCBI taxonomy): Eukaryota > Viridiplantae > Streptophyta > Magnoliopsida > Fabales > Fabaceae > Ormosia > Ormosia semicastrata. Next base: position 33,706,525 of record JAQQTO010000055.1, read on the forward strand.
TCTTGTCCCACGATTTGGTGAAAGAATTGTAGATGCAACCTGAACACACTCAGGGTTATTTTGTGGAAGTTCGCGGAGGGCAAAGGTTGGGCAGTCAGGGTGTATGTAGGGGCGTGGAGTTGTAACTACCAACTTTGAAGGTGGTGCAGGATTTTTTCTTGTTTGATTTTGGAGGAGTCGATGTGATTTTGGGGTACGAATGGTTGAAGAGTTTGGGGAAATTCACTGCTAATTTCAGAGAGTATTTAATCGAAATTAAGGAGAATGGGAAAACTGTGGAGATTAGAGGAGGGGTTCATTCAAAAATGACCCAACCCATTAGAACCTCTTCATTAGATCTTGGGCCACGGTCCAATTTGCAAACCCAAGTTGAGAGGAGGGGTTCAGCAACACCAACAGCTTTCTCATAACCAGACGTCAATGGGACAGGGGCCTGGCCATTGGAGTTAACCAGAAGCAATTGGAGAGGAGGTGGTTTCTAGCAAACTGCAAATGCTGAATCACAAAAGGCAGCAACGTATAGGGTGGTGTTTCAAACTAATCCAGCTGCTGGTAGTGAATTCAGAAGGGAAAAATGATGAACAGAAAAAACTTGAAGAAAAGGGAGAAATGATGAAGGAAGAACCATTGCAGCTATTAATTAACAGAGGGTTGATGAAAGTGCAGGACACTCGGGTAATCCATAACTTTTTCTTATTTGATCCAGGAGGGACTGATATGATGTTGGGGCTGGACTGGCTGAGTGGGGAAGCATTTTGGTTCAGTATAAACTCTATTAATAGTACTAAACAGCCCCCACTTAAGGTCCTATATGGTAGGAATCCTCCTGCCATGTGCTTTAATGTTTTTCCAATATCACAATCAATATTTGAGAATATTTTGAGGAAAGTCAGGTCAATTATCATGGAGGAAACATCAGTGGAAGCATTATTTCATAGCAGCTCATTTGTTCCAAAGTTGCATGAGTCTGCAAAGACTATGAGCTATAGGATTTTTGTTGTAGAAAAGATTGTAGAAATTCTGCCTCTTGATGATATTATGCTGCCCCTTATGGAAGACCTTATGGAAGATCTTAAGGGAATTGGAGGAAGTCAATGGGACTCAGGTGGAGGTTTTTATGCTTCAAGCATAAATTGGTCCGAATGTTTCAAGCTATGGGACCCTGGTGGTATTTTGTTGCAGTTGTTACAGGTCCATTACCTGCACCTTCACCTTGGGGACAAGTTAGAGCTTATTGGGGCGAGTATTAATGAGCCATTAACGCATGTCTATAAAAGGAAAGGAAAGAATAAAAGGAATGGACGACAGAATGGATGGTAGAATGGACGGCAAAATGGACGATAGAATTGGGAGTTGTTTCTAATAAATTGCACTCTAGTAAGTTGTGCCTAAGAAGTTGTAGTTCAATAATTGTAGTTTGGAAAGGCCTTGCTTGTACTACAAAAGCAAGACCTCAACCTTTGTATGAGGGAGGAAAATTTGGGTAATCTTGGGGAGGCTTAGGCTAAGGACAGAGGCTGTGTATCGCACCTCTGATTATTCTTCCTTTTCTCTATTTTTTCATAGTCCCTTTACATTTCCAGTTTTCCAGATCTGTAATATGAGCTCTGCTCCTTGAACCTATTTAATTCATTTAATAAAACCACTACCTATCAGAGAACATGACAAAATAAAGAATGCAGAAATGCTGCCCAATCTCTATGCATATCTAAAATGGCAGCTCCCTACAAAACATCCATGAGCAGAAGAAGTTTAGGAGGTAGAGAGACACCCTTAAAGATTGTGAGCATTTCACTCCAATCAAATACACCAAATGGCTGCATATGCCCTCACGTCACACTGCCACAAAAGTTTAGCCTCCTTCTTACTAAATCCTTTACAGATAATCATCACAAACTGCTACATAGTAGAACACACCAATTGCTCACCAAAGAGACCCCAAACAAATTGTAGCATAAGACTACCGCCACCTAACAATGTAAAAATAAGTGGCCTACAGTTTCTAACTAGTTTTGTCTTCTTTTTTATCAATAAATATCCTACTTTATGCTGAAGTTTCAATAATATTCATTTAAGCCATGAAACAAAGCAAACTCAGGGAAGAAGAAAACTGATTAAACATACCTGTTAAAATTAATTTGGATAACACATCAACATCAGGAACCTCAGGAGATAAAACAGCTGGAGTGTCTAAAACATAAATATTGGGATGGCTGCCAATCTGAATGGAAAGCGAAGTTTCATGAGTAAGAAAAGCACAAAACATGTACTAATACATGAATATATATATATATATATATATGGTAAGGAAAGAACTTTTAGTATAATAGGGAAAGTAATAGAGATCTTAGCAAAGATTGGCCAAAGGAAGTAGGCAATAGGCATCAACCTAATCTAAACATTTAAATGCATGACTATTTTCTTAAAATAGACATTTATCCCTTTCAAAAATATTTTTCGAGGATGTAAATTGTCTTATTAAACGAAATAGCAACCATGTCAAAAAAATTTCTCCTTTATTTTTAATGTACATTATTAAAAGTATATAGCAGTTGCCTACAAATAATTTGCAAGATGGAACACCAAGGAGATGTTTAGTACACTTACAACTTACATTCCCAATTATTTTGTATACCTGTGTATAAAATGCATGTGTATTCAATGCATTACAATTCAAAACCACCTTACATTCCGAAACATGCATAATAAATGGGTAAAGTTGGCAATCTATGAAAAAAACATCCTTTTTTCTAATCTGGGAATGTGAAATTCCCAAATGTTTTGGAAGGCATCATCACGTGTAGGCGTATTGGTGGTTTCTTTGTTGGATATACAAAGAGATTACCGAGCTTTGCTCAATTGCTAATTTTTAGTATATATATACATATTCTGGTTCTTGTTTTTGGTGGTTTCTTTAAGTGAATATCTTATCCCCTGCTTTTGTACTACTTTCTTTCTATTCTCTAGTAAAATTTGTTCTCTTATAAAAATAATTTTTTTTTACCAGTTTACCAAACATGAGCATCTTGCACAAGCATCCTAGATATCTGGGAATATAAGATGTCTAGACGAGCATGCCTTTGCACGAAACACCTTTCCAGAGTTCAAAACTATCATTGAACAAGTGGTTGTTCTGTTCAAATGATGGTCAAATGTTTAATTAATCCAAATAAACGAGATTATTTAAAAGAGAGAGAAAAGGCAGTATGAGACTCAGGGTTTCCAAAATCTTTTAAGAGGCTAATTAATAGTTCTAAGATCCTTCAGCACAACAGCAAAACTATAAAATTGATGTAGTCCACATTAAGGAAGCATACAACTTTGGTGGTTCAAAAATATTTTTTTTTTCTAGCAAAATTATATAAAACACAGTGCCAAAGAAAAAAAATGGCTAACCTTAAAACTTCGTATGTCTTTAGTCTTCCCTGGCTCTGGACTCACAGTTGCATGCTTCAACTTCCCTTTTTCTATAAAACAAAAATTGCCGAAGAAAAAAAAAAGATAAAACTAAAAAAATTGTGAAAATATGCATCAACTTCTGTTTCTCAAAACTTGAGCATGTCATTTACCCTGCTCCATTAGAATTGTAACAAAATTTTAAATACCTGCTGCCCTAATTCTCCCCACTTGATGCAAGGCATTGGCAATTGCCGACTTACCAACATTTGGAATCCCAATTAACATTACTGTCACAGTATAATTAGCATGATCAGTTCTCCTCAATTCTCTCACCTGGCGTTGTATAAGGCTTAGAAACTGTCGAAAAGAAAAAAGTCCTTATTAGTAAATTGGTTCATGAACAACTCTAAAATCAGTATTAATTAGGGAAAAAAAGTCAATATAACAGTACAGAAAATATACTGTATTTGTCACACTCCATGGAGAACCTTTTCCTTTTCTAGAACGTGGAGAACATATTTTTTCATATTTTAGTACAAAATTACTTTGCAACTAGAGATTCAATACCAAATATGAAATCTCACTAAGTCAAACCATCCCAGCCACTGCCCAATCGCTGAGAATCTTATTTCCACTCACTAAAATATGCATCCACAAGTGAAACAAAGCAAAAGAAAACAACAATAGAATTATTAAAAAGGAAAGGGGGAGAAAAACCAAAAAGAGAAAAAAGCCAAATGGAATAGCAACAACATAGTACAAACATTTTTCAGAATCTCTAACTGATAATTCATTAGGTTGTATTTAAAATATTTCACTAGATTAAAAAAAATTCTCACCACTATTGCTGTGTGTTACAGACAAAACCATGGATGCCTCATGCCAACACATACACAGATTCCTTATAAGTAATATAAAATGGTTGAATTCATAATTATCCGAATGTGAATTGTACACAACTGCCGGATTCAAAATTAGAAACTTGGTTGGAGTTTATCGCCACATTCCATGTCCTTTAAAAATTTATAGACTTATAGACAAGGCCAAACACCAAGATACTTACAATACGATCATTCTTGAGACTTTTTTTGAAGAATGCACAAAAAGGGACTTACAGTTTACCTCTTTGATGTTCTCCTTGTTATGAGCATTAACTCCACAAGATATGCAGTTACTTTCCCTAAAATATTCCGTCCATGCCTATTCACAAAATGAACTGTGAAAAACATTTATTAAATAAACAAAATTAATAAATCTAAAAGGAATACAATTTCAGTCATTACTACACGTGGTTAATTGGTTGAGTTTGGTTAACTCCATTAGTTAGTTTGTTAGATTGGTTCATTAGTTAGTTACTAGTTTTGTTAGAAAGTTAGCCTTTGTGGCACTATTGGTTACTCCAGCTAGCTTAGTTCCCTTGAGAGCTTCTTTATATAAAAGCTCATGACTTTATTGTGTAAACACAACTTTTCTCATTGAGTAAATTTCAGTTTCTTCTCTCATCACTTTCTCTCGATTTTCTCTCCTATCTACCATGTTTTCCAATAAGTAGACTGAGAATCACATTCCAGAAGAAAAATACTTTTATACTCTGAGGCAGTGTTTGGATGAAGCATTTTGAAGGTGGAATGTAATTTTTTTGAGGATTTAAAATACCACACGTAAAAATGCATTGTTTGGATAGATAATAAAATGATTTTTAAAATTTCAGAGAATTTTATTCGGGTAATTTGTTGCCCAAAATAAGGAATTTCAAATTCTATCAACATAGGTGGAATTTTCAAATTCCCTCATCTCTTTAACTCAGGGGTTTAATCACTCCGATCTTGAAGCTCTTCTCTTTCTCTTCTACCATTGCTTCTCTCACTCTCTCTTCTGTTATCATCTCTCAAGTCCTCTGGAAAAGCTTTCGAACCTGCAGGAACTATGGCTTCTCACTCTTGCTCTCTCTTCTTCTTCTTGTTCTTGTCCAGCAGCATCGTATAGTCTCCACCGGAGGATTCATCGGTGACGAACATGTCCTCGTGGCTATCACCGTGTGGATTAGATAGATTGACTTCATTAATGTTTGATTCGAAAGTGTTGATCATCTATTGCTTTTTCTGGGTTATGGAATTGAAACTAATTACTCCGAAAAATCAAAGTCAAAGAGAGAAGATGAAATGGAAATTGAAGATTTGAAATTGTTTAAATGTTGGTGATTTTCTTCTATGCATCCAAATTTCTCTCTTTCCAATTTCAATTTTTTGAATAGATTATGTTAATTTAATTTAATATTTACTTTCCAAATAATAGAATATGTATGCAGATCTATTGTTGATTTTGTTGATTCCAATTTTACATGAAAACCTGAATCTTATATATATTTTCGTTTTGGATTTTCAGTGATTTTTGTTTTCTTGTTTGTCTGCTACATTTGGTTGAGTGGAAAGTAATCTGAAAGGTGCTCAAGTACGTGGGATGGGGGAGCTAGAACCATCCTTATCAGTTCTTACTCTGCTTTCAGAGGTGATTTAAGGGTAAATTTTTTTATTTTTGCTTTCATTCTAAATTTGGGTTGAAGAGGTAATCTTGTGTGGTCTAGTGATTTGAGTATGTATAATCATGTTAAATGATGTATCTGCATACTTGCCTACAACCTGTTTGAAAAAATGTGTGAACTTCTGTTTGGTTAAAATGAGTTCTGGTGTTTGTGTTAAGTAGCTCTCCTTCTTTGTTGTGTTTTTTTGTTGTTGCCGCACATTCATTTGACAGTTTTAGGATTCAAAAATCAGTAAAGTTTCAGTCTCTCTTGCATTAACACTTGTATTAGTTGTGACCACTTTCATGCAACCTGCCATGGCTCTCTTTTTGACCTCTTTGATTTTTAAATGCTTAACAATCAATGATTTATGATTATATTAAACTAGGAGCACAAAGAAAATTGTAATATAGTTTTGTCACAGTTAATTAAGTTGTATCTTTCATAATTTGAGCTCCTTAAAGCCATCAAGTTTTGTTTTGTAGCTACTGTACTCTTGCACCTAGTTTCTATCCATTAATTTGAGCCAACTATGCAAGCTCATGGTGTTAGTAAATGTTGTCATAAGGCTGACGTTTGATTTGTTATTGATCAGGATTAGAATTATGCAACTATACAACTATACTTGCACTTTGCAGTATTTAGTTGGTCATGGATATAAATTGGATGGGGACCACTCTGAATTTCTTCTAATATTCAGTATATGATGGGGGTGAAAGCTAGTTGATATTTGTCCTTTTTTTTCATCAAAAATTCATCTTAGGACTCATCTCATTAGTTTGCATATATTGTGATTCTTTTGTTAGTGGGCAATATGTTTCTTGGATTTTAACTACTCATTTTTTTCAGTGATGAGGAGATGCTAAAGAAACTTATTGATCTTATGAATGAGAGTCATTATAGCTACAGCATTTTATGTGAATGCAGGTATTGACATACAATACTCTCACTTTTAGGATGCATTCTGTCATTGGAAAAAAATGCATGCATTGTCTCAATTGTTGGATTCTCTTTGGAAGGATGTCTCTTTGTAAGGCATGATTTGTGTTGTATGAGCTTTTCCAGTCTTAAAATAACATAATGGAGAATAATTCTTGTGAAATGTAGTTTCCTTTTTTAGCACATAAAATTTATATTTTCCATTTTATTATTCATGGAATCAACTGTCTAGAGTTCGAAGAACTCGTAAATATTTGCCTGCTTCTGCTATGACTGTTTTGAACCAAAATAAGTTGCTTACTTTTGCTGGATTTATCTCTTTTTAGTTAATATTTGTTACTTTTTTTCTTACCACTTATGCAGGAAGGAACTCCTAAGAGCTATTGTTGTATGACTTGCTGCAGTTAGCTATGCGCTGGCTTGGGTGTTGCTGATATTAGTGCTAGGTTTCTTTTTGAATGTGCTAGACATTGTAAATGATGCTATACCATATAGATAGGGATAGAGGAGAGAATTGTGAACAAGAGGTCCATAAGGATTATGCTCACCTACCCATTTAGCAAAAGTCTTTTTTTTTTCTTTTTCGAGTGATGAGATACAAGTATGCACTCCTAATGAATAATTTTTTTTTGCCATTATTTGCTTTTTGTTCTTGTCCAGTGGTATTATCATAGTAACAAATCTACGTAGAAACCATAATTCCAAGTATTTGGTATAGTTCATCTTTTAATTTTATGCAAAATTTTCTAATTTTTTAAATTTATTTCATTGTATTTGTTTTTTACTTTACTGTGAATAAAAAATAATATATGATGTTTATTTTTGCATTCAAATCCCAAATAAATATATAAAAAAAGAATCTTAAAAATAAAGAAAATTAAATTGCTTTATCTAAACAAAAAATTTTAAATTCAAGAAAATTAAATTACTTTATCTAAACAAAAAATTTTGAAAATGAAAGAAATTTAATTGAAGTAATTAAATTTTTTGCATTTCAAATTCTTTAGAATTTTAAAATACTCCATCCAAACGCAGCCTGAGAGTATTAGTCCCAGTAGTTTAGCAACCATACAGATGTAATTTAACAATTTTTTTTGGTATATTAATATTTTATTTTTAAACACACATGCCGACATGCCATTGGATTAAAAATAATCTTAATCATTTTTAATCCAACGGCATATATGATTATGCAGTGCCACGTGTTATATTCTTAGTGGAGTGGCATAGTACTTCTAGAGTACATAAGAATCTCTCCAACCCAAAAACCTAAATGCCAAAATTAAACGAAGCAAGAAGATCACCTACCTGCAAACCCGATCGACCAGCGAGATCCATTTTGTTCAGCGCTATAATTTGCCTCAAGGAAGCCGGGCAATTTCTCAGTAATTTGCATTCTGAAGACAACGGAATCTAAAATTCAAGAGAAAAAATAGGTGTAAATAAGTGAAAGAAACAAAAGATAGAAATTAGAAAGAATGCTAATTCAAATGCAAGTTTCAGTAGTAGAAAGTAACAGAAGGAAAGTGGTACCCTTGCATCTCTGACTTCAACAATGATATCCACCAACGGTAACCTTTCTGTGATGGCGCGAGAAGCAGCGGCCATAAGAGAGTCGTACCATGGTCCTTGCGTTCTTTTCTTCCTTCCGATTTTTTCCTTTACTGCTGTGCCTATTCGTCTCATAAAATGTGTCACTGCCATGCCAATTGAATGTGGTCTTGCAATTTAAGAAGAAATTTAAGGCTATGTTTAGCAAAACTTGGTAAGCAAACTCATAGCAAATAGCAATCCGGAATCATAACACATGGCATCTAATTAGTTTAACGAGGAATGCTACTAACACACACTTGGATACATTCTTTTTAACACTTGCTCCACTTTAAAACCAAGTCCCACACCACACTTTCTTTAAAGTATGACTTGTAACTGGTTGGCGAGAAAGGATGATGGGAATCTTCTCTTTACTCTTTTTATTTTTATTTTTTTAACAATTTTTAAAATCTATAACTCAGCGAAATTATGGAGCATGTATACTATAATCAGACTAATAAATCATCAGAATTGTCCATCAACATATTCAACACACAAAACAAAGGAATATAGACTGTAAAAAAGATTTGATTCACAATCCTAATATTTCAGAGAGGATTAGTTAAACTTAAATCAAACAGCTTATGGGCATTATTGCGTAGTGGCAGTGGAGCACGGGTAAAGGGTGAGGTTGAATTTCAGAATGAAAGTAGTTAAGTGGGGTGAAATGGGTGATGACTGATGAGTGTTTATACATGCTTTGGTGATGGTGGGAAGATGGAGGAGATAATTTTGTTGGGTACGAAAGCAAAATGTTATGTTGAGAGGTCCCAAAACTTTAATGTACACAGATTCAGATTGCTACAGACAAATCCTGAAGATGGATAATCAAATTCACCTGAGAGAAAAGAAGACCAATTTTTTTTAAGGGAAGCTCCGTTCCTCTTTCTCTCTCTGAGTGGGTGAGTCCTTCTCCCTATCTCCTCAAAAAATGCTCTGTTTTCCGCAATCCCTCTTTTTTCTCTGCGATTTTCTGAGCAACCAAACGGGTGCAATTGTATTCAGATGATGGAATATAGGGTTAACGAAGTTTACTCTTGTAATGAATACTCAACAAGAGAAAATGTGAGGGTTAATGACGGATAGAGGCTGGCCGGCTGATGCAGCATAGAGTGACGGTCTGAGGTTGCAAGTGACTCAGGACCCTATATTTAGCCTTGCATTGTGTTTGGATGGTGAATTTCGAAAATCCAAAGAATTTAAAATATACAAAGAAATTGAATTGCAGCAATTTAATGTCCATCATTTGTAAAATTATTTGTTTGGATAATTATTTGTATATTTGAATTTTACATCACACTATTCATCTATGTAATAGCTAATCAACTACAATCCTAGAAATTGGGGTTTGGCGATTAGCTCAGCCTCACAAAATCAGGATAAGGCTTTATAAATTGAGGGGTCATGTGAAGCTTGATCAATGGTTACAATGAAAAGATGCCGCTAATCATGGTTTATCGTGTCTGGAGAATGTGACGGTGAAAAGTAGAAGAGAGAAAGAACGATCTTCAAGAAATGGGAAATTAAAAGTGAGATTTTCTCTTCTTTTCCTCTATTTTTTCAGCACTGAAACATGATTTCACTATAGATTTCATCTTTAGAAAACAACTCTTATTGAATTGAAGTTGAATGAGAAAACTAAAACTTACAAGGCATCAGTGATAAGATTTAAGTAATATAAAGTCCTAGTCCAAAATCAAATGGACTATATCAAGATAAGAAATACTTCCACGGGCTTTTACATTCATATGCTCATCTTAGCTCCAAGTTTGTGGGGCTGTGGATTATACTAGGATAGTGACCTTTCGGCCTTCCCACACCCTGCTCGATCTCGAAGCATTATTTTCAGCCTTAATCCCCAATACTAATCTTTGAATACCCCACCAAACCCAAGGTCACTAGCGCCAGGCTCAAAGGAACACGGGCAGCCATTTGGTATTTAGGCCCCAACCCAAAGACCTATGATCCATGTTCCAGAACACTCTCCATAACAGACAAAAATAAGTGTCACTGTCTGATACACCACCTAACGAACTAAATTTCCCTCCAAAATTCCCCCTAGAGCATGGCAAACGTGAGGCAAGGGTGCATGCACACCTCTATGAGGCATATACCTCAACCCCTATAAGTAGGAGTGACCTAAGCGTGTACGGATGAGTTCTTCCTTTAGCCTAATCACTAATATCTACCCCTCACTCTGAGTCTAACTTGGGCATTACAGATTACAGTGCCCCCCTCAAGTGTCGTTGATGCTACGCTCAGTTCCACCACCCAATCTACGTTGCGCCCAGACTAGCTACAGACCACTCAGGGTACGGCTGATGAGAACACCAAATATGTTATTCATGATAGACATATTGATGTGCATGATAGATTTTTTGTATGTTCAACTTCTTATGAACATAGACTGTTAAGACTAAGCCAAATCCAAAACAGTTGTAGCAATTGATTTCTTCCCGTCATATATATTTCTAATATTCTAATTCTAATTACATACATATCAGAACAAAATTTTAAGAGATCTACTTTCTATTTTATTGATTTATCAAATAGATATTACTAAAATTACTTTAGAATCATATTGTTTACTCGATTTATGTAGTAAACATTCTAATAGAATTACAATTGAGTTTTCAAAACAACATATGAAAAAAATTACCAGTTCTCTTCATTCTTATGGGATTAGTTTTTATTGGTAAAACAAGATAGTTATTTTCATGTTGTCTAATTTATTTTAAAAATTGTCTTTAATTGCTTGCATTTGAAAATACATATTTCAATTTAAGATTTTCATATATAGTTTAATTAGATCAAGTTTGTCAGTTAATCCGTAATAGAGATGAGTAGGAGGACACACACAAACATACCAAGTCACCAAGTTTAATTTATTTTAAGGAAACAAAAGATTTCGTACTTAGATTCACTTGAACTTGAGCCAGCATAAGCACAATGTATGAAGAGAGAAATTCAAAATTTTGGCTCAACCAATATCACCAATCTTTAAATATAGCTTATAAACATTTTATATATGGTGCTATGGTTGGGAAACTATGTTCCTCTCATCAGACCAAGTACAAACTTTCCATCAAAATCAAAGAAATCCCATGAGAAAGATGTAGTCCTTAATTGCATAAATCAATGTATCAGCACGGATTTGAATAATCTCATTGCAGGAATGTGGGACCTTTGTGCTGGAAATGTGGGGCCTCTTGTAAAGAGTGCTGTGTCTATCTCTATCTTAAGATGACAAAGTCATGTTAGGAGCTAAAAGGAAAGGATTCAAATCCATATCAGCACCTTGACAAGAACTGCTATACTCTTACCCTGCCTTTATTACCTGCAAGTCGAGCTCAGCTTCATATGTCATGGCATTTGCTATTTGCACAAACTTTAGATGTACATAGTGTGAGGCAAGTGTGCATGCACAACCCTACAAGGCATATACCTCAACCCCTATAAATAGGGGTGACCTTAGCATGTACGGATGAGTTCTTCCTTTAGCCTTAACACTAATACCTACCCCTCCCTCTGTGTCTAACTTGGGCATTAGAGCGTCCCACTCAAGTGCTGCTGGTGCTACGCTTGGTTCCACCACCCAAACTACATTGCGCCCAGGCTAGCTACAGACCACCCAGGGTACGGCTGATGAGAACACCAAATATGTTATTAATGATAAACATATTGATGTGCATGATAGATTTTTTATGTTCAACTTCTTATGAACATAGATTGTTAAGACTAAGCCAAATCCAAAACAGTTGTAGCAATTGATTTCTTCCAGTCATATATATTTCTAATATTCTAATTCTAATTACATACATATCAGAACAAAATTTTAAGAGATCTACTTTCTATTTTATTGATTTATCAAATAGATATTACTAAAATTACTTTAGAATCATATTGTTTTCTCGATTTATGTAGTAAACATTCTAATAGAATTACAATTGAGTTTTCAAAACAACATATGAAAAAAAGTACCAGTTCTCTTCATTCTTATTGGTTTAGTTTTTATTGGTAAAATAAGATAGTTATTTTCATGTTGTCTAATTTATTTTAAAAATTGTCTTTAATTGCTTGCATTTGAAAATACATATTTCAATTTAAGATTTTCATATATAGTTTAATTAGATCAAGTTTGTCAGTTAATCCGTAATAGAGATGAGTAGGAGGACACACACAAACATACCAAGTCACCAAGTTTAATTTATTTTAAGGAAACAAAAGATTTCGTACTTAGATTCACTTGAACTTGAGCCAGCATGAAGCACAATGTATGAAGAGAGAAATTCAAAATTATGGCTCAACCAATATCACCAATCTTTAAATATAGCTTATAAACTTTTTACATATGGTGCTATGGTTGGGAAACTATGTTCCTCTCATCAGACCAAGTACAAACTTTCCATCAAAATCAAACAAATCCCATGAGAAAGATGTAGTTCTTAATTGCATAAATCAATGTATCAGCACGGATTTGAATAATCTCATTGCAGGAATGTGGGACCCTGTGCTGGAAATGTGGGGCCTCTTGTAAAGAGTGCTGTGTCTATCTCTATCTTAAGATGACAAAGTCATGTTAGGAGCTAAAAGGAAAGGATTCAAATCCATATCAGCACCTTGACAAGAACTGCTATACTCCTACCCTGCCTTTATTACCTGCAAGACAAGAGCTCAGCTTCATATATCATGGCATTTGCTATTTGCACAAACTTTAGATGTACATAGTGTGCCCACTGAAAGAGATAACATCTGTAAATCAATTCAGCTTTTCAGATTATATGAAACAATCAGAAAGCAAATGCGCAATACCTGTCTTAATTTTTCATCCTTCCTTAGGAAAAGGCCTAGGTATTATCATTGTGTTCATCTTTTCTCCAAGAGCATCATTTGAGATGAAATTACATGCAGATAAATGTCATAACTCTGAATATACAACCCAGCTACTGCCAGTTGTTGCCTTCACTCCCCGCTCTTTCATTTCCCTTATCATTTTCTGAGCTTCCTCCTGTCTCCCAACACTAGCATACATTTTTGCCAACAGAACATAACTGGCAGCTTTATCAGGCTCAACCTCTGATAAAGCTCTCGCCGCAATCTCTGCCAACTTCAACTCTCCAAAATTCCGACATGCCCCAAGAAGAGCACACCATGCTTTGGCAGTCACTTTCACTGGCATCTCTCGTATAACCTCATATGCTTCATGTAACCTTCCTGCCCGGCTTAGGACATCCACTAAACATGAATAATGATCGCTATTTGGTTCAACACCATAATCTTTGTGCATTCTTGTAAAATAATACAAAGCTTCATCAGCTAATCCAGCATGGCTACAAGCTTTCAACACTCCAAGAAAAGTGATCCCATCAGGCTGCACTTCTGCCAATTCCATCTGCTGGAAAATTTCTAAAGCAGTCCTTGCCTGCCCATGGAGGGCATATGCAGATATTAGGCTGCTCCATGCAACTACATCTTTTTCCTTCATCCTCCAAAACACAGTATGTGAATGCATGAGGCAACCGCATCGCCCATACGCCTCCACTAGACCACTATTCAATTGGGGATGTGGGTCGATGCCATTCCTTATTGCATAACCATGAATCTCCTTAATCAAATTCAGAGCTGCTACTCCAACAGAAGCAGGAAGCAGAGCAAGAAGTGTTATCAAACGCGGCTTCAATCCTAGTTCAAGCATCTTTCGATAGAATGTTATAGCCTTAAACGACCCATCATCCAATCCTGCCAAACCAGCTATAATTGAATTGAAAGTAGATTCATTGGGCATAATATCCATGACTTGGAACAGCTGCAAGGCACTGGCCACTTCATGAGAATGCGCATAAAGGGATATCATTGCATTCCACACAACAACATTTCTGTTAGTAATTTCATCAAACAGTTGGCGTGCCGAGGAAACAGAGATGCACTTGCCGTACAAGTCAACGAGAGCGCTTGCAACGAATGGGTTTGATAGAAAGGAAGCTTTGGATACGTGGGCATGGATGGAAGTGCCAAGTTGAGGGCGGTTGATGGCAGTGCAGGACTTGAGGATGAGGGAGAAGACATGGGGGTCAAGAGACATGGCAAGAGAGGATTGAATGTGGTGAAAAACAGCAAGGGCTTGGTCATGCCGAGTGTGGTTGATGTGGGAGGATATGAGCTTGGTGTAAGAAAGCAAGCGTAGATGGCTGGTTGAGTAGGAACCCATGATTGGTTGGCTTCCACTGTCTGATATGTTTGTTTATGTTTCCCACTGTGTTAGCAAGTGGCTAAGTAATGCCTATGGTGATCCACAGATTTATACATATGACATGCCCTTTGTGTTTGAAATGGTTCAAAGCCAAAGGCCTTGTTGTCCTTTATGTTTTCTAGAGTAACCCAAAATTCTTAAGGTTTTGATTCACTTCAATTTCACTCTTGTCTGATGTACTGTACCATCAGGTTCAGTCTTTTACATGCCTGAATATGGTTCTGTTGCATCTACATACCCCTGCTCTCTAATACTCTTTTCCCCCTATATGCTATATGGACACCTATTATAGTGAGACAAAAAGGAGAATTTGTTAGATACTCTAAGAACGTGGGATTATGTTCATTTCACTAAAATTTTAAAATTTCAGCATTAAATTTTTAATTGAAATTAAAATAAAATCAATAACTAACTCCTATTAACCTTTTTCCTTTCTATTATTGAAAAATAAGAAAAATTGAACCCGTCCTCATTTTTCCCCTTCTTCTTCAATCTCTACAAATTTTTTTGGTCACCATTTCCTAGTGAAATCTCCGGCAACCACCATCACTCCTGCCAGATAACTCCCCCCGCAGCTGCCACGCTCGTCCTCCTTCAGGTTCGCTTCTCTTCCTCCTTCGTCCTTCGCTTTCCCTTCATCTTCTCAGATCTGTTTCTCTATGGAACTTCGAAGATCCAATCAGACCTCCATCTGTCTCCGTCGAACCCGCCTTTGATTCCACCGGTGAGCTTAGAGTTTCCATTCCAAACAAGCCAAACTCGTCAAACCATCACCTCGCGATCAGGTAACCGGGTCTCATTTCCCAACCCGATTAGCTTTAGGGGAAGCAGAACCGAAGAAGTAGTGCTGTGTTAGCTCCTCTTCTTGTCACTGGGTACTCTCGGACGAACTGGTTCAGTTTGTAGTCAACCAAAACAGAACGGTGATTACTGTCGGGTCTCCATGGAAGAGATGCCTCTGAGACAGAAGACCAAGAGACAGGGGTGTTGGGTCGTCGGTCTTTGACTATTTTATTAATAAATAATGGGCTTTGCTATATAACCTTAAAATAATTTCTTAATAATCTTCTTATTATCTGATAAAAAAATATTAAATAAAAAATTAAATGTAATTAATATCTTAAAAATAAAAAAATATTTAATATTTTTTTATTTAATAATTAAGATGATTATTAAGAGAATAAGTTAGAAGAATTAATTATTTTTCATAAATAATTTACAGTTTTAACTTTTAAACATCGTTTTTATTTTTTAATTTTTTTAGATACATTTAGAAAACAAAGAAAAATATGAGCAAAGAATTAAGTGCGTGTTTAATTTCACGTTCAAATGAGATTTTGATCAAGAAAGTATCTTGTTTGGTTATAAGATGAAGCAAGGTTTCAAACTCACTTTTTATCCTAAACTTGCTTTTGGTCCAAAGCAAGATAGTCTTGCTTTGCATTGATAAAATCACGTTAATGTTACAGAGTTTATAATTATCTTATACTCACTTTTATCTCTTTTAATTATTGCTTACCCTTCACTCTAATCTTATAGTTAGTATCTTTGAAATCAACCTATACTTGTTCTTTTTAAGGGTCTCTTTATCTTGTTCTCCCAAAAAATAGAAAATTTTTCCAATCCAATTGTAAAAATTTTCTTAGAATTTGCAGAAATTTATTAGAGCGGTAAATTCTGAATGAAATGACAGAAACTCATGAGTTTTGTTAGTCATGATTCTTGACCATATTAGAGATAATTTTGAACTTCTGCATGTCTCTGTTTTTTCATTTCCTCTTGCTGATTGCCACTTTTTCCCATTCCTCACAAGCAAGACTAGATTTATAAATGTCATTGTGCCTCTAGCCGTAGTGGCCATGGGTTTCTCAATTAAGTGAGGATTTAGTAGAATTATTATTATTATTTAATACATAAAATATTATATTAAAACTTTAAAATAATAATTAAAAAATTACAATATGACGTATATTTTATATTTTAAAATAATAATAGCATTAAAAATAAAAAAATTTATAACAACATTTATCTAATTTATTAAAACCTAATTTTTAAAAATAAAATGATAAAAAAAATAATATGAACAAAGTAATATTAACTCATACTTTTCTTATAATTACACGTATAAAAATAATTTTTATTGATACTATTTAAATAATATTTATTTTGTTAAACTTGTTTTAAAAATAAATTTTTAAATATAAATCATATTATTATAAATTTATTTTCAACTAAATTTAAATTTATAAAATCAAATTAATTTAAACTTAAATTTATCAATTTTAATTCAAACACACACTTAACTTTAAAACGTAGTTCCCTCTATCCGACAGCCAAAAACTACTGCAGGAAACAAGAGTACTGTCCCAGATTTTTGAAGCTAGCTGTCATACATGTTCCACTTTTGCTAATTGAAAAGATCAACATGGTTCCAGTCAAAAAGAAAAAAAAAATTAACTATGGTTAACTTTAAATGTGAATCCTATAATTATTTAATTACCTGGAAGGTGAGACCTAAAACTGCAGGCTAAGCTGCTAAGATTGATCCTCTTAATAACAATGCCGACTCTAATTTTTTTTTTTTAAATGACACCTCATGCTCAAGTCTCCGATTTAGCCTCAATTTTAAAGAACGGTTCTTCTTTTTCTTTTTTTCTTTTTGCCAATTTCAACAATTGCAATACATATCAAATAAAAAAACAAATATAATGAAACATTTTCTTATGTATGTCAGATTATTAAAAATAATTAAAAGTACTAAAAACATATCAATATTACTATTTAATGACAAGAAAATAGGAAACTATTTAGAGTTTTCCACTTCTGTTTGGGTGGTGTTGTCTCCAGGAGAAGCTGTAAAATTACGTCTTTCCTCAGAGGTAGCAGTGATAACCGGCATCCACAGATCAGCTGTACCACTCAAGAGTGACTGCACCTGTGGATCTGCAGCCATGGTTGATGATATCATCTCATCAACATCATCCAATTTCGCTGATAATTTATCCAACTCCTTAGCTATTTCCAACTGTTTAGACAAGGAATTTTTTTTAAAAAAAGGGAGAAAATGTTATTTCATTCCAACAGAGAGATATAGAGAAATGTGCATTAAGTAATGGCTAAACCTATAAAGTGAAAACCACCTCGTTAAGCTGCTGGGTTGACTTTGAAGGAACTTTTGTAACCTCTAATCCAAGAGCTTCAATTTTAGAACGCAGTTCAACTTCTTCTTGATTCGTCAGTGCTTCCACCTACACAGTTTATCATCAAACTTGCGTGAGTATATATAGCAGTGATCAGTAAGAGATAATGTGGTGGAAGTTGAACTATTGGTTGAATCCAAAGAAGCTGCATGCAGATGCAATCTTCTTCAATACTTTATAAATTAGAATGCCGAATACTTGAGTGATTTAAAAGTTTGCAATTTCTATAAGCAGAGACCAAAGCCATTAAAATTATGAATATACTAAATCACGCTCATTAATCTTTTTCTGTTTACAAGAACAACAGTGTAAACAAGTTAAAATTAATTATAGAAAGCAGATAATCCAGTATCATAGTTAAATGAAATGAAGATCACAGAATGCTATGCAGATATTCTTCTCCACTGGAAAATACTGATCTTCCCTAGCTTAGGCCTATAACACAAGAAATTCAGTTCGTTATACTGCAAAAGATTATGTTCAATTCACAGTACAGATGATCAATGGAGAAATCCATAACTCCATAGTTTACAATATCCTCTGATAGGACCACCGCTGAGCAATTAGGCTCTAATGGGCTGATAGCACAGCAGCCACATGGGTCCAAAGTGTGGAGAGTTTATGTTAGGAAAAATAGGAAAAGAATGAAAAAGAATGATGATGTAGCAGAGAGAGAGATGGGATGACATTTGTGGGAAGGGATTACGGTTATATGGGAGTGAGTGAGTGAGGTGAGAGGGAGGTATGGAAAATAATCATTGGGTTGTTGGGACAGAGAGCACTCTTGGCCTCTGTTGGAGCTAGGCTCTGTGTCAGTGGAATTCTATTCCATTGTATTTCCTTTTTTGCTGTTTTGCCTAAACATAAGCATACCTTGAATTGTCTACTACTCTTCTTCATTTTTTTGCTATTCTCTGTTATTGTTGTCTATCAATTGGTCCGACTTGCCAGATACGTTACGAGGAAGGATCAGCGCGATAAGGAAACATATGCCACCAAAGAAGATGGAGGGTAAGGTAGCTAATCTGGAGAATGAAATGGCCCGTGTTAGAAACACTCTAGCCACAATGCAGTTGCAAGCGGCTGAGAACCAGGAGAGGATGATTGCGATGCAGTTGAAGGCGGAGGAGAATCAAGAGAGGTTGATCGCGTTGATCAGCCAGAGCAAAGATTCAGATTCACCTGAGAAATCGAGTAAGAGTGTGAAGAAGCTTCAAGGAGATTCACTCGAAGAATTCCGTCTCTCTGTGAAGAAGGTGGAACTTCCGATGTTCAATGGAGAGGACCCGGCGGGATGGATTGCTCGGGCGGAGGTTTATTTCCAGGTCCAAGAAACAAGCCCCGAGGTGAGGGTGAGCTTGGCCCAACTGTGTATGGAGGGGCCAACAATTCACTTTTTCAAGTCATTGCTGGATGAAGAGGGTGAATTATCTTGGGAACAACTTAAGGTTGAGCTACTGGAACGTTATGGCGGAGTCGGGGATGGGAACGTTTTCGAACAACTCTCAACGCTCCGGCAAGAAGGTAGCGTCGAGGAGTATATCCAGGAGTTTGAGCGATTGACGGCGCAGGTGGCACGTCTTCCGGATGACCAGTACTTTGGTTACTTCATCCAAGGTTTGAAAGAGGGAATCAAAGGGAAGGTACGAAGCATGCATACTCTGGGGCCTCTTCCTCGTTCAAGGCTGATGAATTTGACGAGGGCGGTGGAGCGAGAGTTACGTGAGCAGCAGAGTTGGATCGGGCAAAGGAGTGCAGGAGGTAGGGAGCATGTTGGATTGGGTGCAAATTATAGATCCAGCCCAAACCATGTACCGGGTACTGTAAACCCGGGTCGACCCGGTGGGAGTGATTGGGTCTACATTCGGGGCAGCAGAGAATCACCCGATAGAGGCCCAAATGCCTTATCTGACCCGCGCACTGAGAGGAGAGGATCGAATGTACGTGATCGGGGCATGAGGCACCTTTCGTCCCAAGAGATCGCCGATCGACGGCAGAAGGGACTTTGTTACAAGTGTGGAGGTCCCTTCCATCCCCGCCATCAATGTCCTGACCGTCAGTTAAGAGTCATGGTGATGGATGACGAAGGGGACGACGGGAGCGAGGCAAATGCCCTTATCGACGAGGTGGCGGAAGAAGTCGTAGTTGAGGGGGAGTGCAGCGTTTTGCATTTGGGAAGTCTGATGTCAGAGAAGGGGATGAAACTGCAAACCATGAAGCTTAAAGGGAGAGTTGAAGGGGTACCCATTTTAATTTTGGTGGATAGTGGTGCTACCCACAACTTCATCTCTAGGAAGTTGGTAACGAAAATGGGATGGCCAATAGAAGAGACTAGGCCCTTGCGGATCAAATTAGGGGATGGGTTCAAGGCAGTGGCGCAAGGAAAATGCATGGGAGTGAAAATTGAGCTGGAAAATATGAAGATGATAGTGGATACTTTGCTCTTTGATTTGCAAGGCATTGATGTTGTCCTGGGAATTTCGTGGTTGGCTTCCCTTGGAGAAATGTGGGTTGATTGGGGAAAACAGTGCATGAAATTTCAAACTCAGAACCAGTGGATTGAACTTAAGGGTGAGGGGTGCACTAATTCTCACCAAACAGCTTTGCAAAGCCTATTTGGCAAACCAGCAAAGGTGGTAGACAGCTTGTTTTTCTCCTCGGAATTATTCTTAACTGAAGTTTTGAAGCAAACAGGAGCCTCAAGTGTGGTTCATGTGCAAAAGAAACAGCAACTCCAGCAGTTATTGGATCGATTTGTGGCAGTTTTCCAGGAGCCAAAAGGGCTGCCTCCTAAGCGAGAAAAGGAACATGTGATCACCCTGCTCAAAGGACATGGCCCTATTAATGTTCGACCATATCGTTACCCGCATCACCACAAGAATGAAATAGAAAAACAAGTGAAGGAACTACTCAATACAGGGGTCGTTCGGCACAGCCAGAGTGCTTTCTCGAGTCCTGTGATCTTGGTAAAAAAGAAGGATGATACATGGTGAATGTGTGTGGACTATAGGGCTCTTAACAAGGTAACTATCCCGGATAAATTCCCTATACCTGTGATTGAAGAGTTGTTGGATGAGTTGTATGGCGCCCAATTTTTTTCTAAGTTAGACCTTAAATCAGGATACCACCAAGTACGGGTCAGACCTGTAGATGTGCATAAAACCGCTTTCTGGACTCATGAGAGTCACTATGAATACTTGGTAATGTCTTTTGGATTGATGAATGCTCCATCTACCTTTCAATCGTTGATGAATGAGGTGTTTCGACCCATGTTACGGAAGTTTGTACTGATTTTCTTTGACGACATTTTAGTTTATAGTCCGGATTGGGATACACACATGTTTCATTTGTCACAGGTGCTAGAAACTCTGCAGAAACAGCAACTTGTGGCTAACCAGAAAAAGTGTGCTTTTGCTCAAACTTTAGTCGAATACTTGGGGCATGTGATCTCTAAAGAAGGGGTTGCCATGGATCCTAATAAGGTTTCTAGTGTACTTAACTGGCCCGTGCCTCGAAATGCTAAGGGAGTGAGAGGATTTATTGGTCTGGCAGGGTACTACAGGAAGTTTATCAAAGATTATGGGAAATTAGTCAAGCCTCTAACAGAACTTACAAAGAAGGAAGGCTTTCAATGGGGTCCCAAGGCACAAGCGGCATTTGAAATTTGGAAAACAAAAATCACTATGGCACCTGTTTTGGCTTTGCCGGATTTCACTCAACCATTTTTTATTGAGAGTGATGCTTCTGGGCAAGGTTTAGGCGCAATTTTAATTCAGAATGGCCGCCTCATCGCCTATTACAGCAAAGCTCTTAGAGAAAGGAACTTGGCAAAATCAGCTTATGAAAAAGAGCTCATGGTTGTAGCTTTATCTATTCAACATTGGAGGCCTTATTTGCTAGGTCGCAGGTTCACCGTGTGTATCGATCAGAAAAGCTTGTGCCAGCTTCTTTTACAACGAGTCTCCACCATGGATCAACAGAATTGGGCTATTAAACTCCTTGGCTATCAGTTTGATATAGTTTACAAACCGGGTTTAGAAAACAAAGGGGATGATGCACTCTCAAGAATGTATGGGGAAGTGGAATTGGGGTCCATGGTTCATTATCCGGATTGGCTAGATGAAAAGCAAGTGGTTGAAGAGGTTCATCAGGATGTGCAATTGAAGGAAATTATTCATGCCCTGCAGCAAGGTCAGCCGGTTAAGAAGGGTTTCTCCTATAATAATGGGGTCTTATTGTTTGAAGGAAGGTTAGTTATTTCAGCTCATTCCCCTTGGGTGCCTATGTTACTGCAAGAGTTCCATTCTTCTCCTCAAGGAAGCCACTCGGGTTTTTATAGAACCTACAGACGTGTGGCTGCCAATTTGTACTGGTTTGGGATGAAGAAATGTGTCCAGCAATTTGTAAGAGAGTGTGACACATGCCAACGACAGAAATACTTGGCTGCGTCACGCGGGGGTCTTTTGCAGCCTCTCAACATCCCCGAAAAGGTATGGGAAGAGATTTCCATGGATTTCATTACGGGTCTTCCTAAGTCTAACAGATTTGAGGCTATCTTTGTGGTGGTGGATAGGTTGTCTAAGTACAGCCACTTTATTCCCTTGAAACACCCGTACACAGCACGGTTGGTGGCTAAAATCTTTACCAATGAGGTGGTGAGACTTCATGGAATTCTTGTCTCTATACTTAGTGACCGAGATCCCATCTTTGTGAGTAATTTCTGGCAAGAACTATTCAAGCTGCAGGGTACTCGTCTCACAATGAGTACAGCATACCATCCTCAAACGGATGGTCAAACCGAGGTGGTTAATCGGTCTCTCAAGACTTTCCTACGATGTTTTATTGCTAATCAGCCAAAAACATGGGTGCAATGGTTACCTTGGGCTGAATATTGGTTGAATACTACATTCCATAGCTCTACGGGCACAACCCCATTTGAAGCTGTATATGGCAGAGCTCCTCCTGTGCTTATTCGATTTTTGCCAGGGGAACCTAAGGTGGAAGCGGTACAACGAGAGTTATTGGACAGAGATGAAACCTTGCGTCAGCTTCAATACCATTTACAAAGGGCTCAGAACCAAATGAAGGCATATGCTGATAGTAGGAGGAAGGATAAGCAATTTGAAATAGGGGACTGGGTTTTCCTTAAACTGCGACCACATGGGCAGCAAACCACGGGGGCGAGGATCTGTCCCAAACTTGCCCCACGTTATGATGGCCCTTTTCAGGTACTTGAAAGGGTAGGCCCCGTGGGTTATAGGGTGCAGCTTCCGGATTCTGCTAGAATTCACCTTGTTTTTCACGTCTCGTTGCTAAAGAAGGCGGTTGGTAACTATAGAGTGGAACCTGACCTTCCTCCTGGTCTCGAAAGTGACACTGCAAACCCAC
This sequence comes from Ormosia semicastrata, assembly GCA_029884595.1. Taxonomy (NCBI): domain Eukaryota; kingdom Viridiplantae; phylum Streptophyta; class Magnoliopsida; order Fabales; family Fabaceae; genus Ormosia; species Ormosia semicastrata. The sequence continues at coordinate 33,729,815 of JAQQTO010000055.1, forward strand.
AGGAACCAGTAGCAGTGCTGGCTTCACGTGTCATTTCCAAGCATGGCGAATCTGTTAATTAGTTGTTGATCCATTGGAAGGGCAAGGCTGTGGAGGAGGCTTCATGGGAGGAAGAATTCAGCATTAGAAGCCAATTCCCAAATTTCAGACTTGAGGCCAAGTCTGTTCTTCAAGAAGTGGGCAGTGATAGGACCACCGTTGAGCAATTAGGCTCTAATGGGCTGATAGCACAGCAGCCACATGGGTCCAAAGTGTGGAGAGTTTATGTTAGGAAAAATAGGAAAAGAATGAAAAAGAATGATGATGTGGCAGAGAGAGAGATGGGATGACATTTGTGGGAAGGGATTACGGTTATATGGGAGTGAGTGAGGTGAGAGGGAGGTATGGAAAATAATCATTGGGTTGTTGGGACAAAGAGCACTCTTGGCCTCTGTTGGAGCTAGGCTTTGTGTCAGTGGAATTCTATTCCATTGTATTTCCTTTTTTGCTGTTTTGCCTAAACATTAGCATACCCTGAATTGTCTACTACTCTTCTTCATTTTTCTGCTATTCTCTGTTACTGTTGCCTATCATCCTCCCTTCAGCTCATTTATCTCCAAACTTTAAAAACCAAACATGAATCATATCAATCAATAACTCAGTCCAAACACTTACTGTTGGAGGCCGATATGCATACTTTTTTGTTTCCTATGCTGTATTATACTATAATGATTCAAACATCATTCATATTTGAAACATGGATAACAGCAGCTTTGTGAAATCATGCAATCATCTGTTAGAACTATAGGGAGTACTATACAACATGATGGCATAGCAATGAACTATAGTGGTGCATTACACAGTCAAATTCTTGGATGCTTGAGTAATGCAGCCATCTCAAATACAGTAAAAGCGAATGAAGACAACAAGTGCATGCTGCCAGAAGAGGAAGGATGACCAAAGAAACAATTTTCTAAAGGGCATGGACGGTGCATAATGAAAATTTATAACAGCATCTTCATGCTAGTTAGCTCTTAACCCACATCAATACATGTCAAGTTTTCCTTTGAAATTTTTTTTATATGGGGCTCTTCAAAGTTTTGATATCCTTCTACATGTCAGTATGTCACCAAGATACAATTAGTCATTGAGTATCCAACTATTTATCTTACCGCATATATTTATCCTACAAACTTAAATCACTGCATCCAGAATAACTGGATAAATTGCTTTTTTCTCCCAAATTCACAATTTTTTAGCACAAGGAAAGGTCAAAGAAGTATATAAATTCATGATTAGTTTGGCTCTAGAATCATTGTGCACCCCATCTTCAAGGAATTACACAACATTTTCCCAGTAACCCGTACTTTCCACAAGAGAATCAACGAATTCTCAGAAGGCACTAGAACTATTAAACAATTTAAGAATAAACATACTTATGATGCAATTACATTGACAACAAGGGACAACATAAGTATCCCGAACGAACAAGGATTAGTCTCACGGTTTAAAGGTGTGAAGAAACCGCGTAAAAAACAAAAAGTAAGTGCCTTAAAGAGTGATAGATAATTGCCCAAAACCCACGTTCAATTACAATCCAGTGTGGAAAAACGAACCGAATTTAACCATGAAACCAACCAGAATATAATTGCAATACAAATGCAATTCTGACAATTCACAAATCTTGGTATAAATCCCCATAAGATGGCAAAAAATCAGATACCCAGATCATCAAATTCCATAAAAACGAAAACTTGAAGCTTAATTCCCCAAGCCCACAGCCGGCTCATACACGAACATCAGGATCGAACACCATATTCAGAATATAATAAAAAGAGAGAAAAAAAATCACAGTAAATGGAGAATGAAAGCACACAGCGCCAAATGAATGATTGGTAAGGGTTTAATGAAAGTTATAAGTTAGAAGCAGTACCTGCAGGAGGAGATTGGAGAGAAGCTGAAAGAGCTGTGCATCGGGTTTCCCTTCCTCTGCCATGGAATTTCTTCGAGGAATGAGAACTCTGTTACAGCAACGGGTTGGTTTAGTTTTATTGCCAATGCAGCGCGTGCTTCCACGTTCCGTCTTCTTTGCACTTTTGTAACAATAATTATGTTGAATAAATATGAAAATACTTTATTAGTTTTTTTCATTTATTCTATAAAGTAATATTTTGGACGACTATTCAAGACTCGACATGTCCTTATAATTCGTGTTGATTTAAAGTTAATTAAGATGAATGATGTTTAAATTATATGTATAATATTTAAATTTATATATTATGTTTACATATTAGATTAATTGATTCTGACAAGTTATTTTTAGTTATAATTGGATTGAATCGGATTCAAGAAAATAACTTGATCAAGTTATCGTGTTTAAATCAAATCAAGTCAAATCTGTTATAATGTGAACAATCTTAATATTTTGTAAAAAGTAGAAATAATTTATGTTTGAATTCAATATTTAAGAAGTATTTTTTTTCTTTTAATGTTTGATCATACTTTTTATATTATTAAAAATATTATTTTTAAAAGTATGATAATCTTTTTTTTTAAAGAAAAAGAAAAAAAGAAAGAAAGTGCTTTAGTCTGTTTTTTCTCCCCAAAAGATCATCTAAAGTTCTAAACATAGGATGGCAATCTCACGTATATCCACCACTAGTGCTCAACTCGTTCCACTAAGCACGAGATATTAAGTATAGTTAACTGACTAGTTAGTTTAGTTTTCAATTATGTTTTTTCCTCTTAATTCTGTTATGTTTGTAACCATTTTTTATTTGTAACTATTTTATAACTGTTAGTCACTAAACTACATGTAACTTTATGTATAAATATTTTTAACAATGAGAATATATACACTTCATTCTTCTTCACTCATTCAGATCTAACATGGTATTAGTTCACATCTAATTTTTGCTGCTATTCGTTCATCTTTCTCCATTAACCTTCTGTGTCTTATATGACTTCCCTTCCCTTCATGGATGATCCCATGATTCCTTTCTATTTGCTCCACACAAATAATCTAGGCCTTCTTCTGGTTTTTTAGACTCTCACTGGTGACAACTACAATTCATGGCAAAGATCCATGAAAGTTGCATAATCAGTGATGAACAAGATTGGCTTTTTTATCGCACGGTATGTAAACCCGATGATGTTCCTTAACTAATTCTTCTTCCTAGGGAATAGAACAACAACATGCTTATCACAAGGATTCTAAATTCTATTTCTAAGGAAATCACTACAAGTATCGGTGTCTGATGGTTGGATTTGGTGAGATTTGTGACATTTTTAAATCTGACTCGCTCATCAAATTAGTAGGTTGAGTTGGGTCGAGTGATTTTTTTCGTCCAACCCGACTCATTCCGACCCGCTCAAAAGTGGTTTGGGTTTGGTCAAACTCATGGGTTAGGTATGTATTTAAAAAAAAATCTCATGTTAATAAATGTCAAAATGCGAAATCAAAAATTTGTTACACATAATATGTCTTAATTAAAAACTATCAATGTCTCAAATAAACTAAAAAAATCATATAACTTGTCTTACATAAATATAATAAGTCTCAAATAAGATAAATAAACATAACACGTCTAACTAAGTTAACATAAATACGAAATATAATAAAGTAAGTTAACAAGTCTTAAAAGTTATAAACAACAAATCACATTAGTCAACTAAATTCAATGTCATCATATATATTATATGAATTGTCATAATCATTTACTTCGTTCTCAATTTTCTCAACATACTATTTATCATCTAAGTGATCCGTCGAATTTTCATCGCATTAGTCCTTTAAATGCTCAACTAGTTTTTTATCTCTATTTTCTTGATTGGTCACATCCTCAATATGACTATGTGACCAAAATATCTATACCTAAACTTAATTGAGAAAAGCAACTTGAAATGCTACAACGGTTAAACGACTTTATTTTTTTAAAAAAAAAGTTACTTGGGTGGATTAGGATTGAGTTGTCACTTTCCAAACCCGCTATCCAACCTGTATCTCGTGGGTTTGAATGTTTTCTAACCTCACCCAACCCACAGACCCAATCCAACCTGTAGTTTGTGGGTTAGTTTGGGCTAAAACCCATGGGTTCGCTGGTTGACCCAACTCGTTGGACACCTCTAACTACAAGCATCATCTACTCTAATTTAGGGTGAGAATAGATAGGTTAGGTAATCTATCAGGGGTCTATGATCTAGTCTATTTTCGGATTACTTAAACCTAATTTATTTAGCAAATAAGTCAAGTTTAAACTTTTCAGAAAACATATTTATCTACGTAGGCAACTTATTTATTTATTATTTATATATATAATTATAGATTTATAATACTTACATAATTTATTAATTATATATTAATATAATATATTTATCTTTCTACAAAATATAATAATTCATTAAATGTTTATATATTTTAAAATTTAAAATTCTAAATTTCTTGAGTTATTTGAAAGTCTTCATGTAAAGTAGACTTCTAAATAGACTTTCGAGTTAAGTCATACTTTTAGTTTTCATAAAAAGGCCAAGTCAAGCCCTAAAAAGAAGGCTATAATATGTAACAGGCTAGGTTCAGGTCGGCGTTTTGGATAACAAGTTTAAGACTATTTAGGCAAAGCATGGTCTAGCCTAACTCATTTCCATCATTAACTCCACTTCTACTGTAGAGAATTAGGGTGATTTGTAAGATCGCTTTCAATAAAAGAATGGCCCCTGAATATTTCAATTTAAGAAAGAACTCATGAGTCTCACTTATAATACTCACTCTCTTAGCCAATACTTCACAAAGATGAAAGCAATTTGGGATAAGTTAAACATATATAGACTTGCTTTCTCATCTTCCTGAGGTGGTATCAAGGCCTTTCCTGATCATGCCTAGACAAAATGTGTCCTATCATTCTTGATGGACCACAATGATTCATATGCTTCCATTCATGGTCAATTGCTTCTAATGGGCCTTATTCCTCTAATAAACAAGGTTTTCTGCCTTGTTATCCAAGAGAAAAAGAAGTGGGAGATTGGTTCCTCCAATGTTGAAACTCGGCTAGCTTTTGCAGTCAAAGTTGATGAATCTAAGCAATATCAAACCACCAAGTCTAGGTAATCCAAGAAAGACAGGCCTTTCTATACACACAATTGACACTTTTTTCAAGATTCATGGCTTTCTACCATCCTACAAGTCTTGGTCCAAGCCAATGCTAAGCAACTCTGTTATAAAATCAAGTTTCTAATCTAGTTGTACCACCATTTGCTAACATCAATGTTAGCCATGACAACCATCACCCAAGAGGGGGGTGAATTGAGTGATTATAAATTTTAATGCAACTTTGAGAAATTAAGCATTTTGAATCACTCAAGTAATAAATGCAGCGGTGTGGATATAAGTTTGCCCCAAATGGTTTTATATGTTAAGTTTTGATGATGACAAATACAAGACAAAAAGAATACTTTGCTTATGTTCTGTTGCATCCTATATAGAGCATATCCATTAATAAATATCTTATTTGGATGTGTCTATGAAAGTCTTATATGCATGTTAAACTAACTAGAGTTATACATTTATGATTCATGCATATAAAGATATTGAATTGTGAATTTGGACTAACTATGCTTGTTTAAGTGAGTAATACTTTGTAGGATAGTCCAAGTACCAAGAATGAGCTTGCAATCAAGAAAGCAAAAGATATATATTAATCTCAACACAAGGAGAATGTGAATGGCTATTTCATGAAGGTATTGATAACATCAAAGTCTTATCAAAGATCAAGTCCAAAGGAAGATTAACTGGTATAGCTTTTAGGACTTAGGGTCTTTATGTAAGAAGCCTTATGGATATCTCAAATATGTTTTTCAAAATCTTTACAAATGGTTTTCATATGTTAAAATGTCCAACAAACAAGTTTTGAAAAGCTAGTTATGGTGGTAGTTCAAATTTATAAAAAATAACCAAGTTTGAGTTTTGCAAAACTGACCTTTGGTTACTCTTTTGATCATATCTTTCAAAATACTTTGAGTTTTGTTTTGAAACTTCTTTCATTTGAAAATAGACTCAAAGATCTTTCCAATAACTGGTCATTTGCTTTAAACGGATAATAAATGAAGAAGTTATGATCATATGAATTCAGTTTTCAAAATCTGTAAGGAGTATTCGAATACAGCTTGTGGTATTCGAATACCACAGCACAGAAAATGTTCCAGAATGAGTTTTTTAAAGGGGCATTCGAATACATGATGTGGTATTCAAATACCACAGCCCAAAAGTCATTCCAGACTCTATTTTAAATAGAGATATTCGAATACCTCTTTTGGTATTCGAATAACAAACTTCAGAACAGCCTTTCTAACGTGTTTTAAATAGAGGTATTCGAATACCTCTTTTGGTATTCGAATAACTGACTTCTGAATGGTTTTTTTTATGAGATTTGGAACAGTGGCATTCGAATACCACAATAAGGTATTCGAATAACCCACGAAATTCTGCTTCTGGGTTTTGAATTTGATACGCAAACGGATTTGCATTTATCATGCTTTTAATTACACCCAACGGCTATTTTCTATCTGGCTCTATAAATAGAGGCCTTGCCTCATGTCTAAAACACGACGAAATTTCTGAAATTATTCTGGTTGTGCTAAAATGCTGGTTACATAATTCTCTCTTTTTCTCTGTGCTCTTTTGGTAAATTTCTGAGATATCCTTAGAGAGCTTCATAGAGCTTCAAATTGTATTATTTACTCTGAGTGAGAGTTTCTCTTCATCTATATTTTTATTCTTCTATATTGAGGTGAGGTATCCTTCAAGATTTGTAAAGGGGTGAGGTATCCCTCTAAGGTTTGTATATAAGGGTGAGGTATCCCATGCAGCCGAGACTTTAGCACAAGGGAGGGTAGTTTCCCTGTGTGTGAAAAGCTCTTTTTTATGTAACGGTTGCAAGCACCTATTGAAGCTTGTACATATAGTGGAAAATCTCAAACCGTGTTTTGGGATCGGACGTAGACCACAAGTGGTTGGTGGTCGAACCATGATAAATATCGTACTCGCTTCTTCTTCTCTTTATCTCTTTATTTTATGCAATCTTTATTTTATGTAATTTTATATTATTGTACATTTATTTATTTGCAGTTCTTAAAGCTTTTATTCTTTATCTCTTATTCCTTCTGTGCTTTTATTTAATTAGTTTTAATATATGTATTTTAATTAAAAAAAGGTTTTGCCAAAAAAATTTAATATCCAATTCACCCCCCCTCTTGGATAATGATTGCCATGACTAACAAGCGGAACATGCACAACAAAGGTACAACTATTATAGATTACTCAAATACAACTTGAGATATATGATGAATTAAGCAAATAAGTTAGATATCAAGTTCATAGAATCAAATCACCGAGATGACAAGATATGCAATAGATAAATATACTGCACTAAATACTGAAATTAAAGAGTGTAGGAAAAAGAGAATCAAACTCAAGAATTTATCCTGGTTCAGCCACCAACCACTTGTGGCCTACATCCAGTCCTCAAGCTTAACTTGAGATTTTCTTCACTATCTCTTAGACTTTACGGGTGCTAGAAAAACCTTTGTACAAACAAGAGCACTCCTCACACCTTGGGATACCTCACCCTTGTGGTAGAGCCTCCAATTCTTCAAACTTCACAGGTGTTTGATGGCTTTTACAATCAAGAGCACTCACAATACCTTTGGGATACCTCACCCTTTGTGTTTGAGTCTCACTACAAGGAATACCTCACTGTTTTCTCTCTTGAGGGATACCTCACCCTCTTACAATGATTTCAAGGTGAATAGAAAGAATAAAAACTCTCACAAGAGTAGATATAAACCTTGAAGAACAAAGTATGGATGATAGAAAACCATCTCAAGAGTGGATAATACAAATTGAAGAATAAAGGAATAGAAGCATTTTGCAATAAAGAGCTCAAAATATGATTTTGGTGATTTAAGGATCAAATCAAGTGTTCAAGAGGTGTATAAGCTTCATACAATACTTATATATAGAGCCCAAGTGATAAAATCGCCATTGGTAGTGTTTAGAAATATTTTTTATGAAAACTAGCCATTTATAACTGTTGGGAACATTTCTGAGCACTTGGTAATTGATTACACACTTCTGGTAATCGATTACATGGCTTTTGTCAACGTTGTAATCGATTACAGTACTTGTGTAATTGATTACAACATTTCTGATTTTGAAAGCTGACTTTAAAAGGTCATAACTTCTTCATTTCTTATCCGATTAAAGCGAATGATCACTCATTAGAAAGATCTTTGAGTCTATTTTCAAATGAAATAAGTTTCAGAACAAAAGGCAAAGTATTTTGAAAGATATGATTAAAATAGTAATTAAAGGTCAATTTTTCAAAACTCAAACTTGACTGTTTTTGAAAACTGACTTTAAATGGTCATAACTTTTTCATTTCTTATCCGTTTAACGCAAATGACCACTTATTAGAAAGATATTTGAGTATATTTTCATATGCAATAAGTTTCACAATAAAACTCAAAGTTGTTTGAAAGTTATGATCAAAAGAGTAACTAAATGTTAGTTTTACAAAACACAAACTTTGCTATTTTTCAAAGGTTTGAACTACCACTAAGACTAACTTTTTAAAAACAGTTTGTTGGGTATTTAAACATGTAAAAACCATTTTTAAAGACTTAAAAATATATTTGAGCTCTTTTCTTGTAAAACCTCTATCTTTACATAGGGGAAAACCTAAAAGAAAAATATATCAATTATAGTCCTTAGGCTTCTTGATGTAATCCAAGCATCTACAAATTTCTTCTCTTCAAATCTTACAAATTGCTTGGAACATCTTTATCATTCTCATTCTTCTTGAGTTGAGTATAGTTGTGATCTTTTGCTTTCTTATTGCGATGCTCACTTTTGGTACTTGGACTATCTTACAAAGTATTACTCACTTAAAACAAGCATAGTTAGTCCAAATTCATAACTCAATATCTTCATATACATGATTCATAAATGTATAACTCTAATTTGTCTAACATACATATAAGACTTTCATAGACACATCCGAATAAGATATTTATCAATTACAAATATATATACCTATATAGGATGCAATAAAGAATAATGTGCACATTTTCATTTAGATAGAGCCAAATCTAATATTAATTTGATACAACTCATATAAAGTATTATTGGATATATTATATGAAGAATGTTACACATATCTCATTGCATGATTATTAAGTGAAATATAACTACATAAAGTACATAATCATGTATGATACAATATATCTCTTTTAAGCACATATATGTAACATGATCAATATTCTTTTGTGATGCATTTGTCATCTATAAAGCACAATTATAAAGCATAAGCATCATTCTTTTTATCTTGTATTTATCATCATCAAAATTTAACATATTAAACTATTGGGGCAAACTTATTTTCACAATCTCTCCCTTTTTGATGATGATAAATCACCAAAGAAAAACATGTTTAGCAATATACAAGAATAGATATTCATGTAAGCATATCAAATAATAAGTACAAAAATATATTTTTCTTTACAATGTTAACTTCCCCTATTTGACATCAACAAAAAGGGTAAGGAAGGAAATGTGATATTTTTCTCTCCCCCTATAGATAAAACTCATGTTGTCAAAAAGAGTAGGATCATCAAACTTCAAAAACTTCTTCAAGTTATTCAAAACATAATTGTCTCCCTTTATTTGATTCTACATATGATTCAAGAATAGAGAGATGAAACAAGTATGCTTTCAAGATATAAAAGATTATTCATGCAAAACTTGTCATATTTTGGTACATCAATATTTAGCACATGATAGCAATGAGCTTAAGAAATTATGTCTAATATATAATATCTTTCATACCACATGATAAATAAGTACCACTTGATATCATTTGTTAGGAGTTACAAAATATTCGTGTAAGATCATGAATTTGAGGTTTTCAAATGAAAGATCATACAACTTGTCACATATCAAGCATTTCTCAATGAAAGAATCAAAAGATATAAAGTTTAAGAATGTTTACCTTCTTTCATTGATAGAGGGAAAGATAATAAGAGATGATCTTTGTTGACATGTTAATAGTATTAACAATAAAACACTTTATGTCAAATAAGGATGTAAACCAAGAGATATAAGCAACAATTTAAGAACTAGGTTCCCCCTCAAAATATGCATATTATCAAAATATCAAACATAATAATTTAACATAGTTATGTATATATTCTTAGTCAACAAGGATATGGAAGAAAGATATGTAAGATAAGTTCCCCCTTATTGAAGCACAAGATAGATAAAGGAAAATATACATGTCAAGACCATGCAAGCACATTACCATAAAGAGAAGCAAGGCAAAGATATATATTCTTAATCTATCAATTACAAACCATCTTAAAACTTCTCCCCCTTTCAAAAAGAATTTTATAATAACACATTACATTTCCAAAAATATTTTAGAATGGTAGAAAGGTTTTATATTGAAACCACATATTCCTTGAGAGTGAACAAATCCAAGTCAATGGAACATTTAAAAGTACATCTCTTCTCTTTCTCATTAAACAAGAGTCTTGGAAAGATAAAACACTTTTACAGAACAAGACTTATCTTTTGAAGTATTAAGATGGTCTCTATAGAATATTTCAAAAGATTTATTTGAAAACTTTCTTAAATACTCTCTCAAGATTTAATAAAACATTTCAAAGCAATGAAGAGAGTACTACATTTATAGCACAAATTGAATGATTTTTAATTTTTCAAGACAATTAGGAAGTGATAATACTTTCAAGGTCTTAAGACAAGTTCAAAGGATTCTCAAGGATATAGAACTTTAAAAGTTTCTTTCAAATATGATAGGAGATTTTGCCTTAAAAAAACTTTTCAATCAAATAAGAAATTCTTTTCAAAAAGAGTATGATTTTCATAAGTGTTATACTACTAAGAAACCATAGATCAAGAGAATCATAGATATCAAACATTCATCATGATGAAATATGCTATATGTATAGAACTAATGTCATTCACCCCATATGCAATGACAAAACTAGTAATTTAATGTCCAATTAGGTACTTTGTCAATGCTAAGCATACTTCTCATGTAAGAAAATCATCTAATTTTTTAAGATCAATTTATCAACAAGTATCATATAATTCATAGCATATAGAATACCACAATAGTTTAGAAATAGAGATACTTATTGGTTTAGATAGACAGTGATGCTCCTTTAAAATGTTCTTCATTTATAAGTCATTTGAGTTTGTACTTTCTTCCATTGATTATTTCATTACATTGCACTTGAAGAAAGTCTCATCATGTTCCTCTTCCTTCAACATTTCTCATTTATCCACATATGCTTGACATTTCAATATTTGATGACTATATTTCAAAAGTTCTGTAAAACATGGGTTAACATCAAATATCATTTAAACTTATTTACAAGCATAATTTAGGTTGATATACAATGTAAAACATGTATTACATTATCAACCATGCAATTTTAGCTCTTACAAGAATAAAGGAAGAACATATGCACTTGAATCCAAAAGCATAGTTTAAGCATTTTCAAAGCAAGATTCAAGTTTGTCAAGAAAGACATGATCATCATCCAAACATATATAAGCGTTTTGGGGCAAACAATGATCGTGTAAGGCATGTAAAAACAACTCCCTTTGAGTTTTTGTAGGTGATTCCAACTTATATGCATCAAGGCTCCTTGAGAATGTTGTGGTTCTCCATGCCATCTTTTTATGTTTTCATTATTTTTAGAGAACTTGGACCATTTCAAATTTGTCCAACCTCAAGTGGCGTAGTTGTATTTCACTTCAATGTATGCTTGAGTTAATAGTCACCCTACAACACAATTCAAAGAACTTTCTTTGATATCCACCAATTTTGGATTCATAGAGGTTAGTCATTATACCAAACTCATGGGCAAATAAACATTAAAAATAATAAATGAGTTCACAAGGGCAAAAGATATTTCATTTCATTGATCATTAAGCACATACCAAGAGAAAAAGTGAGTAACAGAAGAAATATGGCTTTTTGCTCACTGAAACTCATTTTTAAAGCTGTGTAATCGATTATAATGTGTGTGTAATCGATTATTAGTCCTCTGGAATCCATGTAATCGATTACATGTTTGGTGTAATCGATTACCAACTTTCTGGGAACCTTGTAATCGATTACAGGGTTAGTGTAATCGATTACCACCCTTGACAGAACCTTTGTAATCGATTACAAAGGTCTTGTAATTGATTACCAGTTTATTAAAATTCAATTTTTTTACACTTTTGACAATAAAGGGCTAATCTCAAAGCATTCAAATTGATTTCAAAATGTCTTAAGACAATTTCAAATATCATGCAAGCATACCTAGGCATTTTAGAACCTTATGTTACAAATCATGTGCTAAACATAATATTCAAATTTTACTAAGTACACATGATTCTATCCTTTACATAAGGCCTACATGGAATATACCTTATATTCATTATCTTTTTAAGTGAATGTGCATAAGAGGTTAAAACATTTGATATCTTGGCCTTAGTAATCAAGAAAACTATTTTCCTTACCCATTGTTTCTCTTTTGATGTTTTGAACTTTGCAAGTTTCACATTTTGTACTTGAGAAGCTTTGGTTGAAGCCATCTTCCTTCTTTGACCAAAACTTCTACCAATGGGCTTTTGAAGCATTCCCCTTGATGATTCCTTGTTCACTTGACCAATTTGTCCATCCTTTCGAGAAATTTTCTGCATAATTGAAACACTAGGAGGATATTTTGGTACCCACTTCATCTTGGGTCCTTGAATGTTAGTACTAGGGCATTTAAGATATTTAGGAACTCATACCATATTATTTCTCATATAAGAATTTTTTCTATAATTGCACAAATGAGAAATATGTCCTAAATTATCACAAAAATTGTAAACAATTGAATTCAATGATGGCTTAGTCCTTTGAAGATCATTTTTGGAAAACTTAAGCCTTTTGTTATTTTTATATTCTAAACTATTTTTGCCATAAGCCTTGCTTGAATTTTTATGTGAAATAACATTAATTTTATTCTCATTAACAAACATAGAGTGTAAGCAATTAAAATAATTAGCTTTGACAAATTTAGAAGATAAGTCCTCAACTTGATTTTCTAAATCAATGCACTTTTCACAAGAAGTTGAGGTTTCAAATTTCAAAGGCGTTTCCTCATTGAGAAAAATATATTCATTTTTCAAAGTCTCAATTTCAATTTCAATAGAGGAAATGTTTTTCAAATAATATGAGTTTTTCTTTTCTAAATTCAACAAGCTATCATACAATTCATCATATGCACATTGTAGCTCATCATAGGAAGGACTATAATCTAGTTTAGCATTATTTACCTGAAAGTCCTTTTTAACCATATATGAAGTAGTCTCAATTTCTAGCATACTTGGCTCTTTAAGGGAATCACCATCTTCACCAAGAGGCATTGAGTTCTTTTTCTTACTTTGAACATCTTCTTGAGGACATTTTCCATGACGAGTTTTCTTCAATGGCTTTTGCTCTTCTTGCTCTCTATATACAACTTTATGCAAAAGATCATCATTAGCAAGATAGATATCATCAAGAGCATCTCATATATCTTTAGCACTAGAGCAACTCTTAATTTTAGTATAAGCATCATCATTTAAACTACTTCTCAAAATTTGCATAGCTCTAACGTTCAAGGAAAAGTATTTCTTGTCATAAACATTCCAAGTTTGTTTTGATTTGCATGTAAATCCATTAAGCACAATATTCCACAAATCGAGATCAATAGATTGCATATAAATTTCCATTTTAACTTTCCAATAAACGAAATTTACACCATCAAAGAATGGTGGTTTATTAATTTCAAAACCTTCCATTTTGAAAAGTTTTTAATGGTTGCCAACAAACAAAGATCTTTAACTCTAAGCGGTTAGACTTTCACCAGAGCACGAAGCACTGATACCACTTGTTAGCCATGATAACCATCACCCAAGAGGAGGGTGAATTGAGTGATTACAAATTTTAATGCAACTTTGAGAAATTAAGCATTTTGAATCACTCAAGTAATAAATGCAACGGAACATGCACAACAAAGGTACAACTATTATAAATTACTCAAATACAACTTGGGATATATGATGAATTAAGTAAATAAGTTAGATATCAAGTTCATAAAATTAAATCACCAAGATGACAAGATATACAATAGATAAATATACTACACTAAATACTAAAATTAAAGAGTGTAGGGAAGAGAAAATCAAACTCAAAAGTTTATCCTGGTTCAGCCACTAACCACTTGTGGCCTACATCCAGTCCCCAAGCTTAACTTGAGATTTTCTTCACAATCTCCTAGATTCACAGGTACTAGAAAAACATTTGTACAAATAAGAGCACTCCTCACACCTTAGGATACTTCACCCTTGTGCTAGAGCCTCCAATTCTTCAAGCTTCACAGGTGCTTGATGACCTTTACAACCAAGAGCACTCACAATACCTTTGGGATACCTCACCCTTTGTGTTTGAGTCTCACTACAAGGAATACCTCACCGTTTTCTCTCTTGAGGGATACCTCACCCTCTTACAATGATTTCAAGGTGAATAGAAAGAATAAAAACTCTCACAAGAGTAGATATACAACTTGAAGAACAAATTATGGATGATAGAAAACTCTCTCAAGAGTGGATAATACAAATTGAAGAACAAAGGAATAGAAGGATTTTGCAATAAAGAGCTTAAAATATGATTTTGGTGATTCAAGATCAAATCAAGTGTTCAAGAGGTGTATAAGCTTCATACAACACTTATATATAGAGCCCAAGTGATAAAATAGCTGTTGGTAGTGTTTAGAAATGATTTTTTATGAAAACTAGCCGTTTATAGTCATTGGAAACGTTTCTGAGCATTTGGTAATCAATTACACACTTCTGGGTAATCGATTACATGGCTTTTGTCAACGTTGTAATCGATTACAGTACTTGTGTAATTGATTACAACATTTCTGATTTTGAAAGCTGACTTTAAAAGGTCATAACTTCTTCATTTCTTATCCGATTAAAGCGAATGATCACTCATTAGAAAGATCTTTGAGTCTATTTTCAAATAAAATAAGTTTCAGAAAAAAAAACTCAAATGTATTTTGAAAGATATAATTAAAATATTAATCAAAGGTCAGCTTTTCAAAACTCAAACTTGACTGTTTTTGAAAATTGACTTTAAATGGTCATAATTTTTTCATTTCTTATCCGCTTAACGCAAATGACCACTCATTGGAAAGATATTTGAGTATATTTTCATATGCAATAAGTTCACAATAAAACTCAAAGTAGTTTGAAAGTTATGATCAAAAGAGTAACCAAATCTCAGTTTTACAAAACACAAACTTTGCTATTTTTCAAAGGTTTGAACTACCACCAAGACTAACTTTTCAAAAACAGTTTGTTGGATATTTAAACATGTAAGAACCATTTTTAAAGACTTAAAAATATATTTAAGCTCTTTTCTTGTAAAACCTCTATCGTTACATAGGGAAAAACCTAAAAGGAAAATATATCAATTCTAGTCCTTAGGCTTCTTGATGTAATCCAAGCTTCTACAAATTTCTTCTCTTCAAATCTTGCAAATTGCTTGGAACATCTTTATCACTCTCATTCTTCTTGAGTTGAGCATAATTGTGATCTTTTGCTCTCTTGTTGCAATGCTCACTTTTGATACTTGGACTATCCTATAAAGTATTACTCACTTAAAATAAGCATAGTTAGTCCAAATTCATAACTCAATATCTTCATATACATGATTCATAAATGTATAACTCTAGTTTGTCTAACATGCATATAAGACTTTCATAGACACATCCAAATAAGATATTTCTTAATTACAAATAAATATGCCTATATAGGATGCAACAAAGAATACTTTGCACATTTTTATTTAGATAGAGCCAAATCCAATATTAATTTGATACAACTCATATAAAGCATTATTGGATATATTATATGAAGAATGTTACATATATCTCATTGCATGATTATTAAGTGAAATATAACTAGATAAAGTACATAATCCTGTATGATACAATATATCTCTTTTAAGCACATATATGTAACATAATCAATATTCTTTTGTGATGCATTTGTCATCTATAAAGCACAACTATAAAGCATAAGCATCATTCTTTTTGTCTTGTATTTATCATCATCAAAACTTAACATATTAAACTATTGATGCAAACCTATTTCCACAACATCAATGTACCATTGGCATCTACTTAATACTGGCACTTGTTGGCTATGTTGTCAACCCAACTTTCTATTGCTACCAAACCTAATATGGAGCATACTAAGTCCACTACCTCTGTTTCTGCAGATAACACCTTATCAACACATTGTTCTTATTCCTTCACTAAATTTTCCTTATGGATTTTATATTCTAGTACAACTAGTCACATTAGTTACACTTATCTAATTTTATATCTCATAAACATGTTACCAATGCATATGTTACACTCCATGATAAATCGAAAATTCATATTCTTTCTGTAGGATTAGTTAGTCTTTCCCCTAAACTTATCTTACACAATGTTCTTATATACCCAACTTCCATTTTAATCTCATTTTTGTTAGTGCTTTACTTCAATCCTCATATATTTTTGTATCATTCACACATGATTCTTTTGTAACGCAGGACTCCAACACCATGTAGATGATTGGAAAATACGATATGCTTGAGGGATTTTATGTCTTCAAAGCCCAATCCTAATCATTTTCATTTATGGGAAGTATTTCTTCTTGTAATCATGTGTTTTCAAATAATGTTTTTGCCAAGATTTGACATTCTAGGCTAGGACATTTGTCCCACAAATGTTTATTGCTTCTTAGTAATAAAATCCCTTTTAATATTCCAAAGTCTTATTTCTATGATGCTTGTCATATTTCTCTTTTAGCAAAACAAATAAGATTATTTTTCATCTCAAATGATCACATGTCTTCTACTCCTTTTGATTTGGTTCATTTTGACATCTTGGGGCCTTATCATGTGCTAACATATGCTGGACATAAATACTTTCTTATCTTAGTTGATGAATGTACAAGACTTACCCAGATTTATCTCTTGAACATAAATATGAGGCTTCAAACCTAATCATTTAGTTCTTCAAATTAGTTGAAACTCAAATCCATGTCACAATTAAGAGCATAAGGTCTAACAATGCTAAAGAGCTTGCACTCGCTGATTTCTTCAAGTAACAAGGTTCTCAACATCAATTCTCTTGCATTGAGACCTGAGCAAAATTTAATAGTGGAAAGGAAACACTGACACATAGTGAATGTAGCGTGAGCCCTCTATTTCCAGTCAAAGATTCCCTTTTCTTTTTATGGTGATTGTGTTGCCATTGCAACCTTTCTCATCAATTGTACCGCCTTACCATTACTCAAAGGGCAATCACCTTATCACTTGTTGTACCATAAAAGAACCTGATTATTTCTCCCTAAGTGCTTTTGAATGCCTATGTTTTGTATCCACTTTGCCCTCCCACAAAACCAAATTTACACAAAGTAATGCCCGTTGTCCTTATAGGCTATCCTCTAGGTCACAAGGGCTACAAATTGTATAATCTTCAAACTAGAAAATTCTTAATCTCCAAGGATTATTTTTTAATGAAGAAACATTCACTTTCCACTCCACATCACACCCACCAACCTCCTTGGACCCTTTTTCTAATCTTGTTATCCTACTTCCTATACAAACCAATATTATATTCCAAATCACATTTCGACACACCCACCATCTATCACCTTATATGCTCCTACCATACTTAAACATATTCTTATCTTTTCTGCCATCGTTATAAAAGCCACACTTGTTCCCACTCCTCAACCATCAACTCTCCAAATTATCAAAAAATCTTCTAGACTAACCAAATCACCCTCTTATCTTCAAGATTACTTATATAATCTTACCACAACATGTTCCCATCCTATTTCAAATTATCTTACCTACCAAAACTTATCTTCACCTTATCATTAGTTTGTTTTCACAAATCTCTATGAACATTCATATTTGCCCATGTCAAAAATAAATAAATAAATTTAAATAATTTAAAATTTGGGTAATTAATTCATCTTTGACAAAAAAAAGAAATTATATTTTGGTCTTACGTACACCCAAGACCCATTTTACTCAAGATCCATTCACTCTTTGACCTAGTCTCTATAACCTAATGGCCAACAAGCCCACATGAATGTTTCCCCCAAAAACTCCAAACCACCCCCTTTCCAATTTAGTTAGTTTCTAATAGTGCTCTAATAAGAAAAGAAAGAGGGAGTTTGGAAACACTGCAAGCATTTAATGCAACAATCCAAGCGGTATGAGAAAAGAGGGCAAGATTGAGTGAGAGGATGGAGAAGGTCTCGGGGCAGCCGAAGAAATGGAAGATATAGGTGCAAGTGATGATGGTTTTCTCTGAGCTCCCAAGTACATATCTAGATTTCTTGTGTAAAAATGCCCATAAGCTAAGTAAAGGGGGACCAGTTAAAAAAATTAAAGGAGCATTCTTTTATGGGGAGTAGCAGAAAGAAAAAAAGAGAGAGCACTTTAAAAAAAAGAGAGGGGAATCAAGAATATTCAGAGGGAAAAGACAACAGAGAAAAGAGAGAAGTGGGACAAAGAGATGCTAGTGTTGGGAGAAATAAAGCATTTGGTTAATAAGAGAAAAAGTTTTTAGTTCATTGAGCCAAGGTAATTTTCAAAACTCTTCTCGGCATTTTGGTTTCAACACATCCACCATCTATCACCTGTTCACATGATCCTACCATACCTAAACTATTCCCACCTCTTCTGCCATAATTACCAAAGCCACACTTGTTCCCACTCCTTAACCATCAACTCTCCAAATTACCAGAAAATATTTTTAGATCAACCAAATCACCCTCTTATCTTTAAAATTACTTATGCAATCTTACCTTAACTTGTTCTTATCCTATTTCCAATTATCTTACCTACCAAAACTTATCTTCATCTTATCAACAGTTTGCTTCACAATCTCCTTAGTATTTGAACTTAGCTTTTACCATAAAGCTACCAAATTTCTAAAATAGTAACAAGCTACGAAGGAAAAATTAGAGCTCCTAGAGTCAAACAATTCATGGACCTTAGTCCCTTTACTACCTGAGAAACACACAATTGGTTGCAAGTGAGTTTATACAATCAAGTTTAAAGTAGATGGCAGCATAGATTGATATAATACTTGATTAATAGCCAACGGCTACACTCAATAACTTGGTGTTGACTTCATGGAAACCTTCTCACCTGTGACAAAACTTCTCACAGTCAAAGTCCTTCTTACCTTAGCTGCCATCAAAGGTTGGCACTTGTAGCAACTTTACATCAATAATGCTTTTCTTAATGCGAACTTGTTTGAGGAAGTTTGCATGGATTTGCCACTTGGCTGTCCTAAAAAGGGGGAGCAACATATTTGCAAGCTAAATAAATTCTTGTTTATCTTAAAACAGACATCAAGGCAATGATTTTAAAAAATTTCATTTACCTTAATCCATTAGGGCTTCAAGCAGTCTAAGAGTAATTGTTCTCCCTTCACTACTTAGCATACCTTTAAACATAAAATTATGATATAATAACTTTATTTCATAAAGTTATTAGTCTCTGCCCCTGTACCTTTGCTCCCTATACCTTTTCTCTTCATCTAAATAAGCATCATGTTTAGCTTACATGGCAATAAAGTTAATTATAAATATTGATATACTATGTTATAATAGTAATGAATATTACAATACAAGATAATAATTTAAAAAAAAGGCAAAAAC
The DNA here is from genome assembly GCA_029884595.1 of Ormosia semicastrata. NCBI lineage: Eukaryota > Viridiplantae > Streptophyta > Magnoliopsida > Fabales > Fabaceae > Ormosia > Ormosia semicastrata. The sequence continues at coordinate 33,749,634 of JAQQTO010000055.1, forward strand.
GAGAATGCTATTTTTTTTAGCTGAAGAATAGAATACTATTATTATGCTAAAAATGGATAAATTTTAATCAATTTAATTTATAGCTTATAATATATAGAATTTGCATGTTTATTCATGTTAATTAGTATTCCATATGTTCAAATTATATATTCAGGTAATTGCACAATGTTAGACAATTGTCTCCAGTCAAGGAAATAAAATAAATATGCTGCAAATCCTCTTATTAATGTTGCACATATTTCCTTACTAATTGTAGCAATTATTTTGATTTTATTTCCTTATTCTTAGTCAACAGGATCAGCACTTGTATAGCCAAATCCTCCTATTAATGCTGCGCATATTTTCTCACTAATTATAGCAATCATTTTGATTTTATTTCCTTATTCTTAGTCAACAGGATCAACACTTGTATAACCATGATCCTTGCTTACTGGTTGTATATATATCTTTTGTAAATCAATTCAATTATCAATTCAAGTTTCTATATGGTATTAGCTTAGGCCTAGCCTAACAGTCTTTCTCGATCCCTAACCTTCTGTCATGGTCGCCATTGTCACAACCCCTTCCAAACCTTCTCTTCTTCTCAATGCTACCATCACTTTCAAACTATCTCGAACCAACTACCGTGCCTGGAAACGTCAGGTTGCTACTCTCATCTCTGGCATCCAAATCTTAGGCCACATTGATGGCACTACACCACCACAAACTCCCACCACAGTTACTAATGGTGTATCAAACCCTAACCCAGAATACACAAACTGGTTCACTATTGATCAACTCATCATCAATCTTCTTCTCTCATCCATGACTGAAGCAGACAGTCTCTCCTTTGCCTCCTATGACACTGCTCGAACACTCTGGGTTGCCATTGAAGCCCAATATGCGAACACCTCTCGCTCTCATGTCATGTCCATCAAAAATCAGATTCAACGTTGCACCAAGGGTGACAAATCCATCACTGACTATCTCTTTTCAGTAAAAAGCCTTGCAGATGAACTCGCTGTCATTGATAGAAATATCTCTGATGATAATCTTACCCTCTATATCCTCAATGACCTTGGATCTGAATATCGTGACATTGCTGCCTCAATTCGGACTCGTGAGCATCCCTTCACCTTTGAAGAACTTCACAGCCACCTACTTGCCCATGATGAATACATTTGCCGTGAATCCCAAGTAGAAATCCAAGTAATGGTGATCTGTATACCTATAGCCCAACTTTCTCTTCACCTACTGCCCTATCCGCAGCCATATCTACCATTGACTTCTGGCATGCAAGATTTGGCCATCCATCTCCAAAAGTTCTTACACAAATGTTGTCTACTTGTGGTCTATCTAGGAATTCTAGTTGTAAAGTTATAAATTGTAATTCTTGCTCTATTAATAAAAGTCACAAACTTCCATTCTCTATATCTTCCATACAAACCACTTCTCCTCTTGAACTTATTTTCTCTGATGTTTGGGGACCGTCCCCTCTAATGTCCATAAATGGCTACAAATACTACCTTGTTTTTGTTGATCATTTCACTCGCTACACTTGGATTTATCCACTTAAAAACAAAACTGATGTAGTTGTCATATTTCCTCAATTTCACTCTAAAATTGAAAAAATTTTCTCCCACAAAGTCAAATCTATTTACACTGATGGTGGAACTGAATATTTCAAACTAAAACCTTATTTCAATAACCAAGGGATATCCAATTTTATCAGCCCTCCTTATACCCCTGAACACATTGGCATTGCTGAATGCAAACATCGCCATATAGAAACGGCTCTTACACTTCTCTCTCACTCTTCTGTTCCACAAAAATTCTGGTGCTATGCTTTTCAAATGGCAGTGTACCTTATCAATCGCATGCCTACCCCTCAATGCAACAACAAGTGTCCTCATGAGCTTCTCTTTGGCTCCAAACCCAATTACCATAATCTCCATGTTTTTGGGAGTCTATGTTATCCATGGCTACGTCCTTACTCTCCACATAAACTGTCAAATAGAAGCATGTCGTGTGTATTTCTAGGTCCCTCTCCTCAACATCATGCCTACCAATGCTATCATATTCAAACTCAAAAACTATACCTCTCTAGACATGTGGTCTTTCATGAGTCAATCTTCCCTTTCACTACAACTCATTCGGTCCCTATCCTCCCAACCTCAAACCCTGATACGACCCTACCCATCCCTCGTCATCCTCTCATCCTTCAACAACTCCATGCAAATATGCCTCCTCCAACCACTCCACCAATCACTCCTCAAAACTCCAATGCATCTTTACCCACCCCTCCTATAACTACAAATCTCCCACACAGCCCTGCATCATCCACACCTTCGGTTGATCCAACCTCCTCCCACAACCCCACAGATTCATCAGTACAGTTGGACTCCCCCGCATCGTCACTGCCTCCGCCACCAGTTTCTCTTCGCCCAGTCACAAGAGCAATGAACAATATTCACCAACCAAACCCTAAGTACCTCATCACGACTAAACATCCACTCCCTCTGTCGACCGAGCCCACTTGCCTCAGCCAAGCACTCAAAACAAGTGAATGGCGTGATGCCATGAGCCATGAATTCAATGCTCTGCTTCAACAACAAACATGGGATCTGGTTCCTAGCCCACACAATAAAAATCTCATTGGTTGCAAGTGGGTTTACGGAATCAAAAGAAAAGCAAATGGTGATATTGACAGGTACAAAGCCAGGTTAGTAGCAAAAGGCTTCCACCAACGCCCGGACTTGACTACACTCAAACCTTTAGCCCCGTAGTTAAGCCCATCACGGTTCGGTTGGTCCTCTCCTTAGCCCTTCAACGTGGCGGCACTACGTCAACTTGATGTGAACAATGCATTCTTGCATGGCACTCTCACTGAAGAAGTTTACATGCAACAACCCCCAGGTTTCACCCATCCTGATAAACCTCATCATGTTTGTCGCCTCTGGAAGTCTATCTACGGCCTCAAGCAAGCACCACGTGCTTGGTATCAAACTCTGCGTAAGTTTCTCTTTGACTATGGTTTTGTCAATTCCAAATCTGACTCATCTCTATTTATTCTCCAAAACCACGGCATAGTATTATACACGTTAGTGTATGTAGATGATATCATTATCACAGTAAATTCTACTACTAAGATCAATGAATGTATCACCAAGCTTGCCACCACCTTCTCCATCAAAGATATGGGCTCATTGCACTACTTCCTCGGTGTTGAGGTAATTCCCACCTCCACAGGCTTATTCCTCTCCCAATACAAGTATATTGCAGAGCTTCTTGAGAGGACAAAAATGATTGATGCCAAAGTTGTTCTCACTCCACTATCAACCTCAATCACCTTAACGAAAGATGATGGCTCCACCTCCACTGATGCTACACTCTATCGCAGCACCATAGGTAGTCTCTAATATCTATCCATGACACGGCCTGATATTGCTTTCTCTGTCAACAAACTTGCTCAGTTCATGCAACGACCGACCACCACTCATTTCACAGCACTAAAGCGAGTTCTACGCTATCTCAAAAGAACCATCTTCTATGGTCTTTTTCTTCAGAAACCGACCACCTCTTCCCTCATAGCGTATAGTGATACTGATTGGGCAGGAAATAAAGATGATTACACCTCCACATCTGCTCACCTTGTCTACTTTGGCTCTAATCTCATCTCGTGGAAATCATCCAAACAACGAGCAGTAGCGAGGTCATCTACAGAGGCTGAATATAGAGCTTTAGCCAACACTGCAGTTGAATTATCTTGGATCAAATCTCTTCTCACTGAGTTAGGTGTACCTTCTCCCTCAACACCTTCCATCCTTTGTGACAATCTAAGTGCTACATATCTCACTCAAAATCCAGTATATCATACTCGCATAAAGCACATCTCCATTGACATTCACTTTGTCCATGATCTGGTACAACAAGGAAAGCTCAAAGTTCAACATGTTAGCACCACTGATCAACTTGCTGATTGTCTCACCAAACCTCTCTCCAAAGCTCGTCATCACTACTTAAGAAACAAGATCGGCATTTCTGACGGCACTCCAATCTTGCGGGGGCGTGTTAGACAATTGTCTCCAGTCAAGGAAATAAAATAAATATGCTGCAAATCCTCCTATTAATGCTGCACATATTTCCTTACTAATTGTAGCAATTATTTTGATTTTATTTCCTTATTCTTAGTCAATAGGATCAGCACTTGTATAGCCAAATCCTCCTATTAATGCTACGCATATTTTCTCACTAATTATAGCAATCATTATGATTTTATTTCCTTATTCTTAGTCAACAGGATCAACACTTGTATAGCCATGATCCTTGGTTACTGGTTGTATATATATCTTTTGTAAATCAATTCAATTATCAATTCAAGTTTCTGTACACAAGAATTAAAACATTATTTAAATCATCTCAATTATATAAAAATATAATTACATTTTATTAAATTATCGTTTAGAGTACAAAAAAAAAAGTTTTAATTTTTTTTTCCAGAAGATCATCAAAACATAAGCTTGACAATTTTCACTTAATATAGGATGACTACCCAGTTAGTCTTGTCCCAACCATATACATGCACTCATCCAAATAAATATAATACTTAATTTAACTAGTAATAAAGTTAATTATATATATTTATATACTATATTGTAGTAGTAATAAATATTATAAAATACAAATTAATTCTTTCAAAATCAATTCTTTTACCTAATTCTTATAATGACAATTGTTTTACAATTTAATCCAAACGCACCCTCACTCTTTTATATATTGATAATCCAAATATGCTATCTCCAATTTCTTTTTCGTTATAATTATTATCTCTCATTTTCTTGACAAATTTTTAAATTATGTTTGGATTTATCCACTTCATAAGAAAAAATAAAAGTATTCACAAAATTATTCAGTTGTATCAATGGGTAAAACAAAGGTTAATCTACAAACACGTAATCATGGTATACGATCATGACATAAATTTGAATTTTTCCTACTCCTAAAATTCTCTAAAAAATGGTGAAGCAGAAAGAGATCGCAGCACATAACTCAACATCATTAGATCACTGTTATTTCAAGCTTTGCTACCTAAAATTTTTTTAACTTGCAGCTCATGTCCATAAACTTCTATCTCTTAGAACTATCTAATAATTCTTGTGGGCTACAATTAATTATAGCTTTTAGTTTTGTTAAAAATAAGTTAATCCATAATCTATACAGGGATGTATTAGTAGTTCACTTATTAATTTGAGTAATCCATTTAGTATGGGTTGGACATCTGCAAGTTTAATTAGTGTGAGTAATAGTGTAAGCCTTAACCTACGGGTCCATGATGAGAGGACACTGGGATTAGCTTATTTAGACTAGGTCCCCTCTACATTTACGATGATATACAGAAACTTCACAACTTGTCCCATTGATAGTTGTGACAGCAGGGAATGTGAATTGCAGAGGAAGCTCTAGCCTTTTCACGAGTTTTGCCGAACATTGAATCAACACCGCAATTCATGAGAGCTAAGAAATCATGTCTTCAACAACTAAACATTTTATGATCTTCTAATTTCATTAATTTTCACATGTTTTTGCTTACATTTAGTATCAGAGCCTAGTTTTAATGATTTAGGACCAAATAATATTAGATTAGACATTATTATATGATTTGGGTTTAAATTTCTTGATATTTTCATTGGTATATTCTTAATTTTCCAATTGTATGAATTCTGTGAAATTGAAACTCAATTCTTTAGGGCTTTTGTAAAGCATGATTGTATGAATTTATTAAGACTTAAATCGTGTTTTTTCGTGCACTACAAAAAGAGAAGTTTAAACTCAAAGTTGTGGTTAGGGTTCCAAACTTGATTCGAAATCTACATTTTTCACTCGTAATATTGCATGATTTTCATGTATCATGCTTTTCTTTGATATATTAACAAATATCAATACTTTAATTGCAATACTTCATGGGTTTTCATGGTGTCCTTTCAAACCATACCATGTGGATTCACATTACTTGCATATGGCTTTTCATAAGGCCATTAATCATATTAAATCTTGATGATTTTTGGGGCTTTTAATTCTAATCTCTTGGAAATCTTTTTATGGTTTGAACCTCTATGAAAACACACGAAGAAAGGCGTTGAATTGAGCTCGAACCAAGCTCTAATGGCAGAATCCGTTTTTTGCATGCGGGTTGACCTGCCAGAGGTTGAAGGAGACCTAATATGGCTATACCCACTCGTGGCTTAGAGAGAGTGAGAGAGTGTGTAAAGTGTACAAATTGAATTTTTCAATTCTACTTGTTGCATCATGTTACACTCTCTAAATCTAATATTTTGGCATATGTTTTGTATTTTTTCTGCTACTGTAAATTTTTGTGTGAAAAATATTGGATAAATATTTAATTATTTTTCCAACTAATAATTAGTAAAATAATATACTAGAAAATTAATTTATCATGTTTTGAATCTTTTCATGATGCTCACACTCCCTATTTTCAGTTATAAAATTGTGTACACTAAGCCTGAATTATATGTTTAAAAATGTCTATTTATCGAGTTGTATGTTTCTGTTTAAACTGTTTAAGTGCAAAATTTTTAGGAATGTTGTTAAATTATATTCATGAACAATATGGGTGTTGTCTATAACTACACCTTCTTTTGGATTGTGTCATGGTTTTTTGGGCAAGAGAAAATTGATTCCTATGCAAGAATTTTCATGAATTATTATGGGTGATTACCACCAAAGTGAGATTACTTGCATTGGTTTGTGGAATTTTTTAGTAATTTGAGGAATGTTTCTAGTTATTGCATACAATTACTTGCCCAAAAGGGGTTCTTATGTGTTGTAATTGGAAGTTGATATGAGGATGAAGTTATTAGGTGTATTGCTCTAGGAAATATGTCTGTCCAAAGGGGATAGATTTTCAAATCCAGTGCATTATCATTGATTAACTCACCTTGAGATTTATGGATAAAGTTATTGGAGGTGCATTAGTCTAAAGAGTCTGTCTACGCAAAGGAGATGGATTCTTCAGCCCAGTATATGCTCATTGATTAACTCATTTGAGGTTTTGACCTTGGTTGCGACCTTAGTTCCACATTTTGCCCAAAGGGGAATATATGATATTATGTTGACCTCATAATGTTAGCTTGATTTAATTTGGAAGTATATCTTACCCTAATTGTTTATTCTAATGCATTCCTATTTTGTCTTAATAGCTACATTTTCCATGAACAAACCATTTTGGTTTAATAGAAATTTTGATTGGACCAAACTATAACAATTGGAAGCAAGATTTGGATTTCTCTTTAGGAATTATTGACCTTGACTTGGCACTACGTAAAATTAAGTCTGATGTTCCTCATGAGGAAAGTACAGTTAAGCAGAGAGAACTCTTAGCTAAGTGAGAGAGATCTAATCATATTAGTTTAATTGCCATTAAGATGACTATCTTCAAACATCTACTGAGCGGCTTGCCAGAAACCTCGAATGCTAAAGAATTTCTTACTGAGTTGGGAAAGAGATATCATGTGTTCGATAATGCTGAGTATGGATATCTAATGAAACTTTTAACAGACATGCAATATGACAACATTAAGGTGTAAGGGAATTTATTCTGAAAATGGTTCACATCCAAACCAAATCGAAAGCCTATGAAATAGACTTGAATGAAAAATTCCTTGTCCCACATGTCTTAAATTGCATGCTCGTTGAATTTATACAAATTAAAACTATCTATAACACCTTCAGTGAAAAATAGACCATTAATGACCTTATTACCAAGTGTGTGGCTAAAGAAGAGAAACTCAAAAAAGAAAATAGTGATCTAGCCCTCCTAACTTTTCATAGTAAACCCTATTCTGGCAAGGGTAATTGGAAACACTAGAAGGATTCATCTAGTGCTCTTAATAAAAATCAACACTCAAGGAAACCGAGTAACAGTTAACACCACAATGTTGGAGGTCCTAAGCCAGCTGCCTTCAAGAAAAGTGTCTGGTGTAAGGGTATAAGGGTGTAAGGGCAAAGGGGATAATAAGAATGATTGTGGTAGATTCAAGTATTGGTTAGAAAATAAGCATAAATCTAAAGGTAATCCTTTAGTTTTTGTCTGTTTTGAGTCTAACTTAGTTGATGTCCCTATTGATTCATGGTGGCTTGATAGTGGTTCTACAACCTATATTATTGTGTCTTTATAGGGGTTCAAAAACATGAGGAAACCAAGTTTGAGAGAAAGCAAGCTGAGGGTTGGAAATGATCTTGAAGTCATGGTGGAATCAGTGGTAGATGTTAGCTTAATTTTAGCAATAGAATTTGAGCTTGTTTTAAAGGATATTTTCTATGTACCTTCTTTTAGAAGGAATTTGATTTCTGTTTCTTGTTTGGATAAACTTGGATTTAATTTTACTTTTGGTGATGGAAAAATAAATTTGATGTTGAACTCCCAAGTTGTTGGTTATGATTCTTTGATGGATGATTTATATAAATTGTCTTTGACTTCTGATAATGTTTTTTCATCTTTAAATATTGAGAATGTTGTTGCTAAAAGGCCTAAAATTAAGGAGAAATCCTTTTTATTGTGGCATAATCGCTTAGGTCATATTTTTAGGGAACGAGTTGAAAGGTTAATTAAAGATGTTATTTTACCTTCCTTAGACCTTAATGATTAGGGAACTTGTGTGAATTGTATTAGAGGAAAATTTACTAAGAAAAAGAAAGGTGCAACCAGAAGTTCAAGTCTTTTAGAAATCACTCACACAGACATTAGTGAACCTCTTTCTCCTATTATTTGTGGTAATAGGTATTTTATCACTTTCATTAATGACTTTTCTCGATTTGGCTATCTTTATTTGATTAAAGAAAAATCTTATGCACTTGATAAATTCAAGGTTTTTAAAACTGAAGTGGAAAAACAATTACGAAAGGTCATCAAGATAGTGAGATCTGACCGTGGTGGAGAGTATTATGGTAGATATGATGCCACAGGGAAACAAATAAGACCATTTGCAAAATACTTGTAAGATTGTGGAATTGTTCCACAATACATCATGCCTAGTAGTTCTGAACAAAATGGTGTGGCCGAAAGGCGTAACCGCACACTAAAAGATATGATGAGAAGCATGATGAGTATGTGTAACTTGCCAGAATTTCTATGGGGTGAAGCCTTGAAAACAACTTTTTACATTCTTAATATAGTTCCTAGTAAATTTATCCCAAAAACACCTTTTGAACTCTGGACAAGTATAAAACCCAGTTTGAACCATTTTCGTGTTTGAGGTTACCTGACAAAAGTTAAGATTTATAGTCCCTTACAAAAAAGACAAACCCCAAAACGAGTCATTATTTTTTCATTGGATATCTGGATCATGCGAATGGATATACATTCTATTATACTGGCAGGGGTACTAGAATTATGAAGTCTTTACATGCTAAGTTTTTTGAACTTAATGTGGTAGACTATGTTGTTCCATCTAATAATTCTAGTGTTGATTTGTATAAGATTATTTTTTTTGCCTTTGCCTATTTTTGACATTAGCATCTCATCTGCTACTCCCATTGGAGTTGAGTTTCTGGTTGAAAATGTAGTTAATTATCCTCTTATAGATAATATGATTGATCCTCCTGCTACGGTTGAGTTTCCCTAACTACTAAGCTGGTTGAGCAAATTCCTATGAGGAGGTTAGTTAGACAAAGGTGACCTACCATTTTTGATGACTTTATGGTCTATTGAGTGAGGATGCTTATGATATCGGGGATGTCATTAACCTCAAGAATTATCATGAAGTTATTTCTTGTCCTTAGTCTAATATGTGGATAGATACTATGAATGAAGAAATGCAATGTATGACTAACAATAAGGTATGAGAGCTTGTTGAATTACTTAAAAATTGTAGGCCAATCGATTGCAAGTAGGTCTTTAAAACAAAGAAAGACAAAGGGTAAGATTGAAAGATTTAAAGCTAGACTTGTGGCTATGAGCTTTACTCAAAAAGAGGACATTGACTTTAATGAGACCTTTTCACTAGTGTAAACTCCTTTAGAATTGTTTTGGCACTTGTAACTCACTTTGATTTAGAGTTGCACCAGATAGATCTTAAGATAACTTTTTTGAATGGTGATCTTAGTGAGGTAATGTACATGCAACAACTTGAGGGTTTTCAAGCTAATGGAAATGAGCACTTGGTTTGTAGATTGGAAAAGTCCATTTACGGTTTGAAACAGGCTTCAAGACAATGGTACTTAAAATTTGATGAGGTAATGACTTCTTTGTGTTTTGAAGAAAATAAGGTTGATCAATATATATACCTTAAGGTCAATGGGAGCAAATTCATTTTCCTTGTGTTATATGTGGATGACATATTGCTTGCTAGTAATGACCTTTGTTTGCTTCGTGAGACCAAGCATATGTTGACAAGGTTCTTTGACATGAAAGATCTTAGTGAAGCATATTTTGTATTGGGAATCGAGATTCAAAAAGATAGATCTTAATGTGTGCTTGGGTTGTCTCAAAGGGTTACATTGATCGAGTCCTTGAAAGATTTAATATGCAGAACCGTAAACCTAGGGATGTTCCAGTTGTTAAAGATGACATATTTAACAAAGATCAGTGTCCCAAAAATGAGCTTAAGAAAGCAAAGATGAAGGATAAATCTTTTGATAATGCATTGGGGAGTTTGACGTATGCTTAGGTGTTCACTAGGCCTAACATTGCTTTCATAGTTGATATTTTGGGTAGATACTAGTCTAATCCTAGGAATAATCATTGAATTGCTGCCAAGAAAGTGATGAGGTACTTGCAGAAAACTAAAGATTATATGCTTGTATATAGGAGAGTTGACAACTCAGAGATAATAGGATATATTGATTCAGATTTTGCTGAGTTTCTTGATGATAGAAAGTTGACTTCTGGCTATGTTTTCATGTTGGTTGGGGGTGTGATATCTTGGAAAAGTAAGAAACAAACTCTAATTGCTTCTTTTACTATGCAAGCATAGTTTATTGCTTGTTATACTGCTGCTACTCATGTTATTTGGCTGAGAAATTTGGTGATAGGACTTCGTATTATGGATTTCATTGCTAGGCCACTGAGGATTTACTGTGACAACAATGTTGTGGTGTTTTGCACTAAAAATAACAAAACACCGAGTGGTTCAAAGCACCTAGAATTGAAATATTTGACTGTCAGTGATCTTGTGAAGAATAAAGATATAATAGTTGAGTACATTGACACATATTCTATGTTAGTTGATCCCTTAACCAAAAGATTTAGGCTAGCGGTATTTGGAAAGCATGTTAAAAACATGAGTTCTTTGGATGTACTTGGCTAGTGAAAGTTTGAGATTTATGTTATTTTCTTCTTATCATGTTGAACCTTTATTTGGACACTTTTTTAGTGTTTGATTGACATTTATTGTTTATTTTGAGCAATTGATAATACATTACTTTTATTTTTATATTTCCTTATGTATATATATTTGTGTGTATCAATTGCAAAATCTTGGAACTTAGTGTCTTTAGAACCACTGTGTTTGTGGTTGACACTATACTAGAGTTTGAGGCATAATAATATTTTGAAGCTCGGTGTCATTGGGACCATTGTGCCTATGGTCGATGTCAAGTTGGAGCTGAGGCATGATGGTTCTCGATGAACCATACAATTTCTCTGGCTTTAAGAGCATTTTAAGAGAAATTATGAGGATTGACAAAGAAAGTAATAGTATGGTTGTTGGATCACATTGGCATGCAATTTTCTTGCTACACTATGCACTAATGACTAGTCGACAGAGTCGGTGATGTTTGTAACCATGGATTGGTCCTACATCAATAAGGGGTGTAACGATTACTATGATTCGATGTTACTTGATTTTAGTTGGATGGAGTCATATTCAGATGCCGCATCTTTGATCATGTGTTTTCTTAAAATGTGGCCACATTACAAAACTACGTCATTAGCTCGAGAGTCATTTTCAAACAAATGTTTTTCAAAATTAAAGTTACACAATTGATTTTACCCAAGTGGAAGAATGTTAGAATTATCTAATAATTCTTGTAGGTTACAATCAGTTGTGGCTTTTAGTTTTGCTAAAAACAAGCTAATCCATGATCCATATAGGGATGCATTAGTAGCCCACTTATTAATTTAAGTGATCCATTTTAAAATGGGTTGGATATCTGTAAGTTTGATTAGTGTGAGTTATAATGTAGGCCTTAACCCATGGGCTCATGATGGGAGGACATTAGCGTTAGCTTATTTAGGCTTGGTCGTCTCTACATTTATGGTGACACACATAGATTCCATAATTTGCCTCATTGAGAGTTGTGATAAAGAGTGCAAATTATAGATAAAACTCTAACCTTTTCACGAGTTTTGCAAAACATTGAATCAACATGACAATTCCTAAGCGTTAAGAAATTATGTTTTCAACAAATAAACATTTTACGATATTCTAATTTCATGTAATCTTCAAATGTTTTTGCTTATATCCACTAATGTTTTCTCCAATATTTCGCTCTATCAATCCCTAGTTCAACAACCTCCATATATATACAGTATACTGCCAGTCCTTATATGCCTGCATTATCCTAATATAACTTCTTTTATTCCACATAAACTTCATCAAAAGTCAATTGCTTGTCTTCTTGAGATATGAACCGGGATATAAGTTTTAAAATCTTCATACTCATAAAATTATTTTAAAACATTTTATTTTTTTAAGTGCATTTTCCCTATCATCTTCTTCTTTAAAAATAACTTGTCTCCACTCCCAACTTATTTATGGTTCTTGTTTATATTATATGTAAAAGTATAGATTTTAGAAACTTTTGATTTGCCCAAAATATCTCAATTTTTTACTATTACAATGTTAGCATTAATTAATATTTATACTAAGTTAAGAATGTGTTTTACATAGATTATATATCTACAAATTAAGAGGTAATTTTAAAGGTTTTATTAATGTGAGCCCTAAAGGCACACATTAAAGTGATGTAGAACATATTATGATTGTTTATGATTTTAATTATTTAGAATTTTATAAATAATTATATTATTTTTAGGGATTATAATCAAATTCTTAAATAACATAATTATCTATAAAATCATAAATTATTAAAATTATAAATAATTTTAATCTATTATGCATCATAAAGAGGTAAAATAGATGTTATTAAATAAAAAATAGAAGTATTTAATATTTTTAAAACTTAATATTTTATTCTTTAAGTAATTGTGATAAATTAATAAAGAGTAATTAACACTTCTTAACATATGTCATAATAACACAAGTTAGCAAAATCTTATTTAAACTTAACTGTGATTTTTCATATCCATATTATTGGAGATTTTTATGTCTACATTTTTCTGTTAGAATTTTTTATTTATGGACAAACATAAATCATATTATATAAAACCCAGATTAATTAGATGTCAAAATTATTAGAGCATTTTGTTTAGCTCAAATTGTGATCAGTATTGTTAATGGGCCTATTGTTGTTAAAGCACTGCTCATATATGTGAGTTTTGTTTCATGGGTCCTGTATATGAGTTTGCCATAGTGGGTAAGTTTAACCCATTTTAATTATTTTATATATATAGGGAGAGACCTCTATTCCTAACCACTCTCGTGCGTACAGTTGTCCCATTGAACTGACGCGTGAGCGACTATTATGGAATAGGAATAGTATCTCTCCCTCATCGTATTTTCTTTTATAGGGTTTCAACAATGATTTCCTCATCGATGCTATTTCAAGGTAACCCTAAAACTTTTATATGAATTGATATGTCATAAATTATTGAGAATAATAGATTCGAAAAAAATTTCTATCAATTGGTATCAGAGCTAATTTTAATTCTAATTGTGACTATTAATTTTTTTTTACATACAAAATATATGATATTTAAAATTATAGAAATATGAAATATTATAATATGTGATATTTCATCTTCAATTCAAAGTCCTCTTTTAAAAACTAGATGATCACGCCTGTGTCATCTTTTTTTCGTTGTGCGTGCTTTGTTGTTGCAATTGTCAAATTCTTTTCTCATGCGGCACTGTGTACAGCGCAGTCTTTCATCTTCGTTTTTTACTTTTATTCGTTCTTGTTTTATCGTGGATGCTCCTCTTCTTTCTTTTGTTTTCTTTTATTTTGAAATTGTGTGTAATACAAAATTTTAGTGAGATAATTTTGTTTAGGTTATTTTAAGTTTAAAAATAAATAAATAAATAAATATGTATATTGAATTATAATATTGTGAATTCACAAAGAATTTTATTTATTTATTTTTCATGCCTATTTATTATTTATTTCAAAATGTCTAGAGAATAAAATTGTTAAAAAATATATAGTATCCTTTTTTTTTTTGTCTCTGGAAATTTTGTGTATTATTGTAATGCTACTAGGTATGATATATATTGTATACTCTTAGAGTTGATATTGTTTGGTAACTTAAATAATTTTGGTGTTATTTTGTGCATAAATTAATATATAATGTTTTGAAAACTATATTTTTTGTTATTATTTATGCAATTTAATTCTAAAAGTTGTTGTTTAAAGTATTGTTGTAATGTTTTGATGCACCTTTCATAATTGTGAGCTCGCCTTCGCAGGACCAATTATGTTGAGGTGTTAATTTTGTTGATATTTTGTTAATAATGTTGGGAATTATATTAATAATGCGCTTACCCTATCGGTTTGCCTTTATTAATGTAATTTCTAGTGATTTGTTAAGTGATGTTATTTTAGGCACTTTTAATAATTGTGAGCTCACCTTCGCAGGACCAATTGTTGTAAGGTGTCATTTTGTTGATAAAATATTATTATGTTGTGGCTTTGGAGATTATATTGATAATGCGCTTACCCTATCGATTTGCCTTTATTAATGTGATTCCTGATGATTTTTTAAAGGCATTGAGGTTCTGTCCTTAGAGTTCTCAATATCCTTTCGGTACTAGCTTCAGGGACATGATTTTGATGTCTGTAGGAGTCTACTCATGTGTTGTAATTCGAGACTCTTAGGCAGGATTGCAATTGCATAGGAAGACTCAATTATGGT
The DNA here is from genome assembly GCA_029884595.1 of Ormosia semicastrata. Lineage (NCBI taxonomy): Eukaryota > Viridiplantae > Streptophyta > Magnoliopsida > Fabales > Fabaceae > Ormosia > Ormosia semicastrata. The sequence continues at coordinate 33,764,662 of JAQQTO010000055.1, forward strand.
TTTGCTCAAATATTGTACATGTTGATATGCTTGACAAAATCTCCCTTTAATGTATCATTCTTTCAACTTCATCGATGCAAATGAGTGCTATAACGAAATTGAATGGGACTAATTTTGAGGATTGGGTGGATTCTGTGAAATTGTTCCTTACTGTCTCTAATGTTGATGCTGCTCTCACTGAGGATGAACCTCAAAGACCCACAAATGCATCTTCTGCTACAGAAAAGAAGAAGCATGAAAGGTGGGTTCAATCTAATAAAGTTTATTTGATGACCATGAAGTATAGCATGGAAAAGACTATTAAAGAGAGCATTCCTGAAACAAATAATGCTAAAGAATTCCTCAAGTCTGTTGGTGAGAAATTCAAGAAGTTTGATAAAACTGAAAAGGCCTATTACCTCTCTTTGTTAACAAAGACTACATATGATGGTGTAAGTGGTGTTCGTGAACATGTTTTGATGCTTGTGAATTGGTACAACAAGTTACGGTCCATGAAAGTGGAGTTGGGAGAGGATTTCCTGGTCTGGCAGGTGTTTGAGTCTCTTCCGCTAGTTTTGATGTCCTGAGAACCACTTACAATGCTCAAAAGGAGGAGTGGACTGTTGATGAGCTTATATCTGTTCTTACTCAAGAGGAGCATACCATGAAGAAGGGCAAGGCCCATAGTGTTCAATTTGTTTCTCACAAGAATGGTGAAAAGAAGAAGAAATTTGCTAAAGGGAAAAATAGTAAGCCTCAGTTAAAAACAATAGAATAATAAGCCTAGATATTCTTCTAAGCCATCTTCTGGTCTTGGTGAGCCTTCTGGTGTTAAGCCCAGATATCGTTTTAATAGAAATTGTAAGTTCTGTGATATATATGGGCATAAGTGGTCTGATTGTTTGAAGTTTAAGAGCTAACTTGAGAAAAAGAAAGGAATTCAGAAGCAGGAGGAAACCAAGTGAAGGGAAGTTGATGATCACAGTAGGAAATGGAGCTAAAGTCAAAGTAGAACATATAGGAATGGTTTCATTAAAGTTATGTACTGGACATGATTTAGTTTTGAAAGATACAGTTTATGTGCCTTCTATGAGAATGAATTTGATTTCAGATTCTGTTTTGGATAGTTATGGCTACTCTTTCCATTTTAGTAATGCAAAAGTTTCTTTATGTTATGATTCTATTCTTATTGGTTCTGGAGTCCTGTCTAATGGTTTATACATGTTGAATGTTGATTCTTTCTCTATTGATCAACTGGATTCAGATATCAATAATGTTGTTGGGAACAAACGTGGTAGAGTTGCTGAAAAATCTTCTATGTTATGGCATAAACGTTTAAGACACATCTCTAAGGAGAGAATGGAGAGGTTGATCAAGGAGAATATTCTCCATGATCTGGACTTCTCTGATTTTGATACCTGTGTTGATTGTATAAGAGGAAAACTTACAATTGGAGCCAGAAAGAGTGGGATTACCAGAAGCGAAGGAATACTATAGTTGATTCATACAGATATTTGTGGGCCCATTACTCCTATTGCTATGGGTGGTTTTAGGTACTTTATCACGTTTATTAATGACTTCTCTAGATACGGGTGGATTGATTTGCTGCGTGAGAAATCTGATTCCTTAGATGCCTTTAAAGCATTCAAAGTCGTTGTTGAATTGAAATTTAGTAAGCAGATCAAATGTGTGAGGTCTGATAGAGGTGGTGAATACTATGGCAGGTATGATGAAATTGGTAGAAATCTTGAACCTTTTGCTAGGTTCTTATAGGACTTTGGTATTAAGGCACAGTACACTATGCCTGGCACTCCACAACAAAACAAAGTTGCAGAGAGACGCAATCGTACTCTTATGGATATGGTGAGATGTATGCTTAGTCATTCTACTCTTCCAGAATTATTGTGGGGATATGCCTTGAAGACTGCTGCTTATATATTGAATCATGTGCCAAGTAAATCTGTGCTGAAGACTCCATATGAGCTTATAATAGGCAAACGGCCTACCTTGAGGCATTTCTGTGTTTGGGGATGTAGGGCAGAGGTGAGACCTTACAACCCACATTTAAAGAAGCTTAATCTCAAAACCATCAGTGGTTTCTTCATTGGCTATTGTATTGGCTCAAGAGGTTCTATGTTCTATTGTCCTTCTCATACTACTAGAGTTATTGAATCCGATTGAGCTGTCTATTTTGAAGGGGACTTAGGATATAGTGGAACTCAGGAGCCGCGTATTGTTGATTTCAGTGATGAACATGTTGTTGTTCCTATTCCTGTTGATCCCTTTCTAGGGATAATGCCATCTCCTCTTATCTATAATGATAATGTTGTTGATCTTGTTGATAATGTTGATATCCCTCAACAAGTCGAAAATAATATACAGATTCCAAATGTTGTTGTGACTTCACTGAGAAGATCTGAGCGAGTTCCTATATCCACTGAGTCTACTAGATTCAAGGATTATGTTGTGTACCTGCAGGAGCATGAGTTTAATTCAGTTGAGGATTCTGATTCTATTTCTTTTCAAGAGGCCATGGTTAGTCCTGATAGTGCACAATGGCTAGTGGATATGGAGGATGAATTGGCTTTTATGAGAAAGAATAATGTTTGGGAATTGGTAGCATTACCTACTGGTTATAAAACTGTTGGTTATAAATGGGTCTTTAAGACCAAACGTGATGTTAGAGGTGAAATGGGTCTTTAAGACCAAACATGATGCTAGAGGTGAAATTGAGAGATATAAGGTCAGACTTGTTACTAAGGGATATAACCAGAGGGAAGGCATTGATTATAAGAAGACTTTCTCACCGGTCTCCACTAAAGACTCTTTTCATGTTGTGATGGCATTGGTTGCTCATTTTGATTTGGAGCTTCATCAAATGGATGTTAAGACCGCTTTCTTAAATGGTGATTTGTATGAGGATGTGTATATGGATCAACCTGATGGTTTTGTTGAAAATGGTAAATATCATATGGTGTGCAAATTGAGACGATCCATTTATGGATTGAAACAGGCTTCTAGACAATGGTATTTGAAATTTGATTATATTGTTAGTTCTCTTGATTTCAAAGAGAATACTGTTGACTAATGCATTTATCTGAAGTTTAGTGGAAGCAGATTCATCATTCTTATTTTATATATTGATGATGTATTATTGGCTAATAATGATATTATTTTTCTGAATGAGACAAAGCAGAAGTTGACAACACATTTTAATATGAAAGATCTTGGTGATGCCTCTTTTGTGTTAGGTATTGAGATTCACCGTGACAGATCTCGTGGTATTCTTGGTTTGTCTCAGAAAACTTATATTGAAAGGATTCTGAATAAATTTAATATGAAATCTTGTAATCCTTGTACTGCACCTATTCAAAAGGGTGAAAGACTCTCTAATACTTAGTGTCCTCAAAGTGATAAAGATGTTGCTGAAATGGAGAAAGTCACATATGCTTCCACTGTTGCCAGCCTTATGTATGCTCAAGTTTGTACACGTCCTGATATTGCTTTTGTTGTTAGTGTACTTGGGAGATACTTGAGTAAACCTGGTGTGGCTAATTGGCAGGCTGCAAAACAAGTTATGAGGTATCTACAGGGTATCAAAGATTGTATGCTCACCTATAGGAGGTCTGACCGCCTTGAGGTGATAGGTTATACTGATTCTGATTATGATGGTTGTCCAGATGACTACAAGTCCACATCAGAGTATATCTTTATGTTGGCAGGAGGAGCTGTTTCTTGGAAGAATGTTAAACAGACACTTACAGCTACTTCTACCATGGAGGCAGAATATATAGCTTGTGAGGCTATGTGTCAAGCGATATGGTTGAAAAAATTTGATTACTGAATTTCTCATTGTGGAGAGTATTTCCAAGCCTCTTACTATTTATTGTGATAATTCTGTCGTAGTGTGCTTCTCTCAAATTAATAAAAGCTCAAAGCGTTCAAAGCATTTTGATACAAAATTCATATTTCTTAGAGAGAATATTCAGGAGTTTTAGACTTGTGTCGAGCATATCCCTACAGAACTTATGGTTGCAGACCCACTAACCAAAGGTTTAGCTGTTAAAGTTTTTGTTGATCATGTGACCCGTATGGGTATAGTGAGGTCTTTTGATGTTTTGGGTTAGTGGGAGTTTAATTTTTTAATTTTGTTATGACTTCATTTTATTATGTCTCGAGATAATTATATTGTTATTATTATTGTCGTTGCCATATAATATTGTTATTGTTATTATCTGCGCAGTTTTGTTTATTCATGATATGGCATATTATGGAGACATTTTGGACCCAGTCTCATTTTGTTGTTGTGCTGAGATATTTTTTTTTTTAAATCTTAGAAAGCATTTGGGCGGATGCTTGGGGCCATTTTGTTGGGAAATGCACTTTGATCACATATTGGCATGCAAATTTTGGATGTGCTTTCCCATTATCCATTTACCACATTTTGATGGGTCACCGAGATATGAGTATGTTGCATGTATGATATCAGTACTCCTTCGAGTATGATTTTCTACATTGTTGAGATACTTGTAGTCTCATTTTGGACCAGTTGTTGAGAGTGCTAGCTCGATTTTGACATCATGTTGTGGCCACATATTGTTTGATTGATCTGGAGAATTGTTTTCTTATTAAAGTGATATAATGTGACTTATGTTGTCCAAGTGGGAGAATGTTAGAATTTTTTATTTATGGACAAACATAAATCATATTATATAGAACCCAGATTAATTGGATGTCAAATTTATTAGAGCATTTTGTTTAGCTCAAATTTGATTAGTATTGTTAATGGGTCTATTGTTGTTAAAGCACTGCTCATATATGTAAGTTTTGTTTCATGGGTCCTATATATGGGTTTGCCATAGTGGGTAGGTTTAACCCATTTTAATTGTTTTATATATACAGGGAGAGGCCCCTATTCCTAACCACTCTAAATAAGGTCAGATGCGTCTGATTCGATATCGATCGTGGCGTGACGACTATTGTGGGATAGGAATAGTATCTCTCCCTCATCGTATTTTCTTTTATAGGGTTTCAACAATAATTTTCTCATCAATGCTATTTCAAGATAACCCTAAAACTTTTATATGAATTGATATGTCATAAATTATTGAGATTAATAGATCCGAAAAAAATTTCTATCATTTTTAGTTAAAAAATTTAAATTATTTTATTTTTTAATTGTAATGAATTATTCTGTTCTCTTGGCTGATGTTGGTACTCTTCAAAATTGTAATGGGATCCTCTAGGATCTAGGTATGCTACGTGGGGACAGAACTAGATCATTTTAGTTGAAGTAGTTTAAGAGAAAGAACATTATTAATGAGGGGTCAAGTTCAATAATTTCTTTTTTTTTTTTTAAATCACACATAAAACAAAGACAATTAAAAAAATTTGTGCCTCACAATATGCACAGCTCCGCCCCTGATGCTACGCAATGAATTATAGTATTAGAATAACATATCAGTTCTATCATTTTTTGTAAAACAAAAACAAAATTGTAATGCAGCTCAAAATAAAATAAAAAACAAAATTGTAATGGAATCTTTTGCCCTTTGGCTTGTTTGAATAATGTTTCTGAGTTAGCTGGGTTTGTATTTGGAAAAAATCATGGGTTTTACTTTTGTTGTGGGCCCAAACATACTTGAATAGGTAACAATTTTGAATAACTTAGTGGAATAAACAAGCAAATATTGAACATCATCCTTTGGGCCGTTGGGCTGTATGACGTTCTAGTGCTGCTCCGTTCCACGGGCAATTATGCAAAAATGTTTTAAGGTACAAAGGCAATTACAAATGTGAAATTTCTTTTGCATACTTAGTGAAAGTGAGTGATACAAGGAGCAGATGTATAGATTGTTAGTTAGTTTCAGACAAAATACTATATTTCTTTTTTTTCTCTCTCTAAACCTAATATATCTTTTTCGATTTGAAAGTATCATTAGATTTTATTTATAATGAGATTCTTTTTTCGTAAAAAAAATGTGAGTGATATAAAGAGACATTTGCATACTTTTGAAATTCTACTGATTAATTTCTACTTTCTCGATAAAGTGATTATAATTTGTTTTAAAGTTAATTTGATGATAAGAGATTAATTTATATATCACATCTTTTGTATTAGGGGTGTAAATTAGTTTGGATAACCCGACCAACCTGATCAATCTGAACCAAACTAATTAAATTAGTTTAGTTTGATTTGGGTATATTGATTGGTTCGGGTAAAATTCTAACTAATTAAAATTTAATTGGTTCGATTTTCAGATTTGAAATTTTAAAACTGAACCAAATCAAACCGAACCAAATCATATATTTATATATTTTATTATTATTATTATTATTTTAATTTATGCTACAACTTTTTTAGCTATTACTTATTTATTTTTTACTTTTTGTAATACTTTTCCAATTCTCAACCCCTAAAACATCGTCTTTGTCTAACACAGAAGGCTAGAAAACTCCTCTACCAAAACGTTCGGTTCTGCTCACCGGCACCGCAGCTCACCGTAGGTTCTGCTCCACCATAGCTCAGGTCAGATTTGCTCTGCCACAGCTCTGGCCGTAGGGGTGAGTATGGTGCGGTCTAATGTGGTTTTCTGTATCGAACCAAACTGAACCAGAAATATGATTCAGTTTTTTAAAACCAAACCATTTTTATTTTATTGGAAATAAACTGAATTATAAAAACTGGTTTAACTAGTTTGGTTAACCAGTGCAACATGTGATGAACTGGTTTATCAATGAATTTGAAATCGTAGAAACTCGTTGATGCATTTGATGCAGATGCAATCTGGTTATTGTGAGATTCAGATGCAGATTTGAAGATACAACCTAGAGAAACTAGTGATGCAAATGCATATTTGGATAATGTGAGATTTAGATGCAGATCTGCAGATCCAACCTCGAGAAACTCATCGAACAAAAATGTGTTAAAGCCTTCCTCGCTCTTTGTCAAATAAACTTGTCGTTGACGAAGCTCCTTAACCGGTCAGTCCAACGAAGATGAAGCCTAGCTTGGTTTAGAGTTCAACGAAGAGTTGATTGATGATGATGATGAGCCTAGCGTGTTGGACGATGACGATGAACCTAGCGTGTTGAACAATAACGGAGTTCAAACGAAGTATCTGACGGAAACAAAATGCAGTTGCAACATGCTTTAGTTCGTTTGACGAGAAATTTGACGGCAACAACTATAGCTTCAACGGCAACATCAACGACGGCTCCAACGAGGAGTTCAACGTCTCTAATGGTGGCTTTGGTGAGTCAATTGCCTCTGGTTGTTCCACGACGACACTCGCATCTTCAGACTTTTCTCACAATTTCTTAGCATCCAAACACTCCAAACTCTTTGATGTAGTGATTTGGGATTTAGGTTTTGTAAACTCTGTTTCTTAAATTGGATTTTCTTTCATTTTTTGCAGTTCGGTTAGATGCAGTTAATTGAATTGGACTATTTTATAGTTAATGAAAACCACTTTTAAGTAAATAAACAATTCAATTACTAAATTATTTTATAAAGTTCGGTTATTAATGGTGTGGTGCAATTTGGTTCATGGTGTGGGTTAGTTCATATGGGTTTTTTGCACACCCCTATCTGGCTGCGTCATTCGTCTAACGCAGAAAGCCAGAAAACTCCTCTGTCAAAATATTCGGTTATGCTCACCAGCACCACAGCTCACCGGCACCACAGCTCACTGACCACAAAGGTGAACCAATGGTTCTTTTCTGCTTACTTTTGGATTTGACATATAGAAAGAGTGGAATACGACATTTATGCTGATATTTTCCATTTTTCTTTTTTTCTTGAATTAACATTTCTTTTTTATCCACATAAAAATTGAATCATTTCTATTATTTTGATGAGAGGTGATATGTCTCCTACCCCGCTTACCGTTTCTTTCATTTGTAGGCAAGGATAGTTCACCTTGATAAAAATTCTGAAGATCCTAGGGCTGCAAAATTTTTTTAAGTAAGCATTATGAACCCATGTTTTGGTTTCATAGTACTTCATGATATTAATGGATTTTTATTAACAAACTTATTTACTTATTTCTTACAATTAGAGGTTTAGTTCTATCTGAAAGAGACACTAATGTTTTAATTCTATTAATAATAATTAGTTATGGTCTACATAATTACTAATTTTCTAACTTATTTCATCATCAGTTTCTTAAATAAGTTGGTTGGATTATAAAATTAACTCTAGTTAATATTAGGCATAGTATATATTAAAAAATTGAAACATTGATAATTGTTTGGTGACATCCCCAGCTCATTCAGCAATTGTTTGAACTTGAAAAATTTGTTTTTGGTTAGGAATATGCTATCAGGTGCTATTCCAAAAACTCTTAGAGAGGTGAGAGGCTTGGAAACTTTGGATCTTTCCTCCAACCAACTCTCTGAATCCATTCCTATTGAACTTCAAAATCTACATGTCTTTCAGCTTTTGAACCTCTCTTTTAATGATTTAAAAGGAACTATTCCTAGTGGTGGAGTTTTCCAAAATCTATTTGCTATCCATTTAGAAGGCAATAAAAAACTTTGCTTGCATTTTGCATTTGAGCCTCATGGCCATGGAAGAAGGCATGTCAGACATTACATCATCATAACCACAGTAGTAACACTAATACTATGTCTGACAATTTGTTTACTATTATACATAAAGAACAGAAAAGTGAAGGTAACAGTAACAACATCTTCTGAACTTAGAAGCTTGGAAACGATGAATTGACTTTAAATACTCTAGTATTGACTTTAAAAACAATGAATTTCTGGCTCTGGTTTATAAGTACTTAAGTAATGGGAACTTGGAAGATTAGATTAAGAGGAAGAGAAAGCATGCAAATGAAAATGAGTTGAACCTTATGGAGAGACTGAATATAGATATTGATGCTGCTTATGCATTGGATTACTTGCACAATGATAGTGAAGTTCCTATTGTGCATTATGATTTAAAACCCAATAACATTCTATTGGATGAAGATATGACTGCAAAGGTTGGAGACTTTGGATTCGCTAGGTTGCTGATTCAAAGTTTAACTAATTAAGTCTTCATTAGCTCCACTCATGTCTTTAGGGGTTCAATTGGTTACATATATACCTCCAAGTTTGTAGCCTCACAACTTCTTTTTTAATTAAATAGTAGTAGTATATAACTTGTCAAGTTAAATCTCTCTTGAAGAATATTTTAACTTATTCAAATATAATTTCTTAATACAAATATCAATATGTTTCTTTATTCCCTCTTTATGAACCTTTTAATACACATTTTGAAAGATGAAATAATTATTCGTGTTCAAATTAATAAGTTTGATTCTACTTTTAGAAATTTTTTCATAGGTTTATTATGTATTTTTTTACTATGGAAAGCTAATTATTTAGTTAATTTTTGTGTTAAAAAAGTGCTCAACCCGATCACCTGAACCAAATCAATCCATAGATGTTCGATTCAATTTAATTCGGATTTGACTATAAAAAAAAACAAAAATCAAACCAAACCAAACTAATTGATTTTGATTAGTTCAAATTTATTTTCCCTCAGGAATCAAACCAAACCACCCACTTACACCTCTATTTTGTATGCAAATGTGAAAGTGATGGCATAACCTTTAAAATTCTTTCAATCTAGGTTTATGGTTGTATTGTGCTAGGGTTTTCTAGTGCCCACTGCCCTAACCCTAGTGCCTCGCTTCTGCTTCTTTGGCATCGTAGCTTCTTCTCCTTTGTGGAGCCTCTTTGGGCCTTGCAGGCTCTAGCATCCTATCTCGGTGCTGCATTAGGGCTCCTGCACCACCGTGGATGGATCGTGGGAGTCACATCTTTTGTTTGTTCACTCAACTTCTCAACTTTCTAGTTGTTCGACCTCGATGCATCTCCCTCTAATCCTCATGTCTCACCAACAATGTGTTCCATATCATCATCTTCTCCCTGGGGGCTGCCTCCCCCATTGGTGGCCCAAACATCATTAATGATCAATATGGTTTGTCAACATCAAGCTGCTCTAGTTAATTCGTCCATTGTTGATCTCTATCTGTGTAGCAATTGAACCGCATATCCTTCATATTTCAGAAGTCAATAGAGAAGAGGAAGTCATTTACTTTGGTGCTAAAAGAATTTCAATCCGAGGTGGCTGCCACAAATTAAGAACAATCTATTTGGGAAGCTTTTCTCATATTGCAACCAAGTTCACGGGATGATGCTCACGGTGCTATCTGTGATTTGGAATTACCCTAAGGGCTTCATATATGAAGAATTGGAACAAAAAATTTTTACACTCAAAATGAGGTTATCGAGGAACGATACAACAAGAAAGGAAGCTTAGGCAATGAAGAAGATATAGAAGGCAAAAGGCATTGCACTAAAATTACGTAGTTTGGTTGGTCTATTGCCAAAGGCACTAGGTAGCTACTCTTCCAAGCTTGTTGGAAGTGACAAAGGTAGAATATCATTTTTCTTTATCTTGGAACTTATTTTCTGTTCATTTTCAATAATAACTTTTTTTAGGAAAAAGAATGTAAAAGTGATGTCAATAATTAAATAGGTTTTGCTAACAAGTGTCAGAGCACTTGTGAAAGAAGTCAAAACAGAAAGTTTAAAATAAAAACAAGACAAATAGTAAAACTTTTTCAATTTAATTTTAATACATTGAATGCTTTATTTTCATAAAAAAATTTAATCTAAAACGTTGTTAGCAAAACCATAAATAAATATACAATCCACAACTAAAGCTTACATATCATAGGTCAAGATTCCTATACATAAAAAATAGTATATCAAAATAACTTAAGGGGTAACAACGATGATAAAAAGGCCTTATGTTCGATTTTTGCTAATAAATTTTTATTCAATTTCTATTCTTATTAATTATCCACTTTCAATTAATTTTGACCAGCTAATTAATCATAATTCTTTGAAAAAAACAATTATCTCTCCCCTATTTATTTTATGGATTCACCTCCATGTAATCTCTCTCTTCCCACCAAAAAATAATAACGATTTTATTCCCACTTTTTTAAGCCTAAACGCCTCTCTCTTCTAAAGACTTTCTTGCTACAAAAGTTGAAAGTTTCTTTTTTCCTGCAGCAACAGAGAAAAAGGTATTGTGATTCCTTGAAATTTTTTTTTTCAAAAAAATATTTTTTAATTCATCAAAGTAGAAAACATACATTGTACAACAGTAGATAGGCGAAAAGGTATTGTTGTTCCTTTCTATTTCTCTTAAAATAATTTATTCCTTTTTAACTATCTAGTACAGCAGTAGATTTATATTATCTTTTGAGTGGATTGGCTTCAACCCAAAATGTTTGAGATGCTACAAATTCAAGGAAGCAAGCTATCAGAAAGTCATGATCCTACTGGGTATTTTATTCATTTCTATTTTTTTAGTAATAATAATAACACAATAATATTTCTAATATTTTTTTGTATAAAATTGTATATTGTTTATGTTTGATAAAGCCATGACACTACTGAAGATGCAGACACATTAACAATCCAAATTCAATGTTTCTATTTTTTTTAATTTACTTGTTTTAAATATTTTATGAAAAACCTAGACTTTTTATGGTCGTAAGTTTTTTAAATTTAATTGTGTATTGTTTATGTTTGGTAAATCTCATTCAACTTGCTTGCAATGTTGTAGTAATATGCTATTTGTAGTTAAATTAATTTGTATGGATATATTTTTTATTGTGAAATTTTTAGCAGTCCAATAATAGTATCAATTTATCCATGTAGGTTGAGAGTCACAAATTTGATTGATTTGAACAATCTTCCAAATGATGAATCATGTGATAATTTTGGATGTGAAGTAGTTGATATGAGTAAAGATGACCATGACGGTTCTCATGAAAATGCTCTTGAAAACTATTTTGAACCTTTTTATTTGGCAATGTTTTCTAAGTGAGGAAGAAGCTTATAGGTTTTATGAGAATTATGCCAAAAGGAGTGGGTTCTTAATTCGGAAAGGTCGATTTATTAATAAAAATGGGACAATAAATAGGTGAGATTACTTTTGTCACCGTGGAGGATTTCCAGATAAAAAAATTTATAACCCATCTAAAGAGCAACGAAATAGACAATCTTCAAGATGTGGATGTAAGGCTGTCATGATAATCAAATTGAAGAAATCCTTTGAGATTTTCCTACAAGAATGGCAGGTTATTGAATTTATATCTGACCATAATCATGAAGCATTACCTCCAGAGCAAGTGCGCTTCCTTGCATCTTACCACAACATTTCTAAGGAAGATGAGAAGCGAATTTTGTTATTAAAAGAAGCTGGTCTTTCAGTCAAGCAAATAATGCATGTTATGGAGCTTGAGAAAAATGTAAAGCATAGGGATCTTCCATTTCTTTAGAAAGACATTCATAACTTCTTCAATGAGATTCACCAAGATAATATGGATGATGATGCTAATGATCTTTTGCAGTTTTGTAAGCGTGCCAAGGATGAAAACTCTTACTTCTAATATGCATTTATTGTTGATGAATAAAAGAGGCTAGAGCATATTTTTTGGTTGTCGCCTCATTGCTTTGAATTGTACCAAGAGTATGGAGATGCTGTTGCATTTGATACTACTTATAAGGTGAATTCTTATAATATGCCTTTTGGCATTTTCATTGGAGTCGACAATCATGGCAGGACAATATTGTTTGGTTGTGCACTCCTTCGAAATGAAACAATGGCTACATTTCAATGGTTAATGAAAGTTACGTTAATATACGTCTCCCTTTTTCTTAAATTTGGTAAACTTTTACTTTCACTTTTTTAAATAGTAATCTCATGTGTATTCTTGTTGACAATTTTTTTTTTTTCATACAGACTTTTGTTGCTCTCATGAAGAAGCCTCTAAACACAATTATTACTGATCAAGATCCATGGATGGCTCAAGCAATTGCTCTTGAAATGCCATTCATAAAACATGCCTTTTGTATATGGCACATTACTGCTAAATTTAGTGATTGGTTTACTTCAATTCTTCAAAATCAATATTCATCATGGTGTGCTAATTTTTATAGGCTTTACAAGCTTGACAATATTGATGATTTTGAACAAGAATGACCTGTCATTGTTTCTAAGTTCAATCTAGAAGCAAATAAGCACATAAAAGGCTTGTATGAAGTCAAGCAATATTGGGTACCAGCTTATCTTCATGGACATTTCTTTGGGGATATGACGACAACTGGAAGATCTGAGAGTATAAATGGGTTTGTGAAACGCTTTATTTCATCTTGCTCGTGTTTAACCCAACTTTTCAAACAATTAAGTATTCATATGATACTTTCGCTTCTTGTCTATCTTGTTTTGTGAATTATTTTTATAATGGTAGTATTTAATAACTAGTGGCACTTGGATTGCAGTACCCTGTGGAGCAGCATAAATTCTAAATTGATTTTTTTTATCCAACATTTTAGGTTGATCTTGCCATTGAGGACATTGGGCAGCAACAGTTACATCATACCATGTTGGATACATATAGGGGCTCTTCACTTCGAACTTTATCCCCTTTAGAGGAGCAAGTTTATAATGTTTTCACAAAATTTGCTTTCAAAAAGTTTCAGGAGGAGTTTGAGAGAGCAACTCAATACAAGATATGTGAAGAAAATCATGTGGAATTCATTGTGCAACATTACAAGGAGCAACATTCACAAAAGCATAAAGTCTTATGGGATGGTGATGTGGTTTGTTGTAGTTGTAAGCATTTTGAATTTTGGGGTGTTCTTTGTCTACATGTATTGACAATATTCCTCCATAAAGATTGTTTTCATATTCCAATTAGGTACTTGCCATTATGTTGGTGTCGTGACGAATTTCGTAGACCGCTCAAAGCTATTCCGATGCTTAGTGAAGGAGGATCTACAGATAAAGATCCATCTATTGATAACGTTGTGTATGAGGTTTTTGATTTTATTAGAAATCCTCCAATTTCAACAACAAAAGGTCGTCCCAGGACAAAACAATCAAAAGGTGGAAAGGAATTGGTGAAGAAAGCTAGAAGTTGTACCTTTTGCAAGAGAAGTGGCCACAATGTTACAACTTGCCCAGATAAAGAAAATCATGTTCCATCAACAATGACAAAGAAGAGGAAGAAGGAAGCCCAAGCACAGCAAAATTTAAATCCTATTTTTTATCTAAAGTTTTAGATTAAAAATTTTGGAGTTATATCTTGAAACTAGATTGTTTGTTTAACTATGAACATCTATTGGTTTTTGTTTCTTTCAGAGTATTAGATACTACTATTGTTATATTTTTGTTTCTTTTTGTTTTTATGGTATTAGATACTACTATTATTATATTGAGAATGTGTTTTATTGAAGTATGTTTATGAGAAACAGCGATTTGCCAATTGGGGCATCATGATTTTTCTATGATTTTTCTATGTTTGATCTTATGATTAATAAATGTGTTCTATGCCTTGACTATTTTGGTTTAAATATTTGACTAGCATTTAAAGCAATTAATTCTCTTAAATGTATTTGACTGATGTGAAGTGTGTAGTCGCTTAATATCTATTGAGGAGGAACTTAATCTCGATTAGTGGAAATATGATTCCAAAAATTTCTTTATTGATAAAAATTGCATATAATTCTTAAAAGCACTTAAATTTTGTTATATTAAAATTATTGTAACTTTTTAAGATTTGAATTATGCTTAGTTTTATATTTAATAGTAATCTCAAAAATAAAATTAGAATGAAATATAAAATCAATGTAATGTGCAAACAAACTTTTTAATCTTATATTATATTGTAAATAAAAGCTCAAAATAAAAAATTATTACAATATTTGTAAAACTTTTTTACATAAAGTAATGCTATATTTTCTTTTAAGTTCTTCTTAATAATTCTCTTAATATTAAATAAAAAAATAAATACATCTAATATCTTAAAAATATAAAAATTATTCAATATTTTTTTTATTTAATAATTAAGATAATTAATAAAAAAATTAAATAAGTGAATAAAATATTTCTCTTTTTTATATAATTCCTTTCTCAATTTCAATGTCCCATAATGATTACAAGTTAAGAGAATAAAAAATAAAAATAATGATTAATCTACATACTACAAAATGACTAGTGGTTAGATTAACGATATAACAAAACTTTGTTATGATGTTTCTGCAGGTGCATGATTATGGTTTTAACATTACTTTCTTTTAACACAAAAATGATTGATAGATGACAAAAGAAAATTAGGATAAAATAAAGTTGAGTTGTGAAACTTTTAGAAAGAGATATTTTCCAAAATTTTGTATAGAAGTTAAAATATTATAAAAATATAAAAAAGGAGGTGAAAGAGGTAGGTAAGGAAAGGTGCCCGCTGGACTCGCCTTTCTTCGTCCCACTTATTATTTTTAAGCATGATATGTGATACTTGTTAAAACAATCAACAATTTTTTTAAAAAATATAGATATCGTCTGATAATTAGAATAAACAAATTAAATAATTGATATCACTAATAATTCCATTTCTCTCTTCTTTTTATCATATTTATTAATTTCACTCTTCTGCTCCAACTTGTATTATATTTTCTTTGCTGATAGGCAAAAACGTTTTACAATGAAAAGTAAATGAAAAAAAAAGATAAAAACAGAGAAATGCAATTAAGAGTAAATTTATTTATATAAATAATTTTTTCGTACATTTTTATAATTCTTTTATGTTAATCACCGACAAAAAAACATATTATGAACAATCTGTTATGTAACAATCATACCTATAACTTTTTGAGAAAATCATACCATATAACTCTATCAATAGTAGTTCATTCAATTCCACATGAGTCCAATTATTATTCCTCATTATAGTATTATTCCTTTTTTCTGTTAAGATGATCGGATTTAAAATATTGTAGATTTCAATGTTGATACTCTTTTTGTGAAACAAGTAGAGTCATTTTCTTTTTGAAAACTGAGAAAATGAAAGAAGGGTGAAGAGCATTAAGTGCAAACCTGTGGAAGGAAAGAAAATGTGAAGTGAAATTTTCTTTCCACCTACGTTAAAAGGCGGTGAAAGAAGAATAGCTAACATGCAGTAAATGCATGGCACGTACGAAGTCGCAAATGCAAAACTTGTATTCACTCTATAGGATGTCTTTATAATGATCAGAAATTTTTTTTTTCTAATCAATTGTAAGAGATAAAAAAATATAAAAAAATTTATTAATAAAATTTAATTAAAATTTGTGAGATTTTTTTATAGTCTTATATCTTTTTCTCTCTCTTATAATTAATTATTTGAGAAAAAAAATTAAAAAAAATCCTGATCTATCTTTATAAATAGAGGCAGTTCATTTGGTCATTTGGTCAAAAGATCATCAGAGAGCAATTACATTTTTTAATAGAAAAAATACATATCGTGTATTCCGACAACTTTTCCTATTTTATATGGAAAAGTGTACGTTCTTATCTCCTAAAAAAAAATTGTCATTGTTCATTTCTTATATTAAAGAAGTTATAATATTTTTTTCATTTAGTAAAATTCTTCTTTTCTTGTTTGTGATTTTTCCCTTACCTTTATTGAAAGATTTTTCACATTAAATATTGTATCAATTTCTATTTTGTCAATTATATTTTAGTGGCATGACATTGTTTCCATATTTGATACCCAACACTTTTACGGTAAAAAGCATAATAATTAACAATCTTTTAGGTACTTCTCGCTTTTTAGAATTTACTTATCATCTAGACAATATTATTTTTAAGGAATTATATGAATTTTTTAGAGTTAATTACTCTAATTTTTCTTGAAATCAAAATATTTTCACAAATCTCCACCATTTTTAAGAAACCTAAACAAACTCTCATCTAATTTCTCTTTTTGCGAAAAACTCTCCAACATCCAATGAAAATTTTGATTTTTCTTAAACAAATCTGTCCTTATTTTGCATAAACCTCCATTGAGAATACTTCAATGTCTCTTTTTGTGATGAAGAAATTACAGGTAGTTTCTTTTCTAAATGTTGCTAATAGCAAGTTTTTGTTATGATAAAAGCATAAAATGATTTCCCCCCTCACCCCCCAAAAAAAATACATGTTAGAGTTTTTAATCCATTTTGGGTTATTTTTTAGTCAATTGACCAATTACTTCTGCAGATATATATATGACTAGCCTTTGATATTATTTTTTTTTAGAGAAAAGTACTAATTGAGCTAGCTTATAGTGCTTTCGATTAAAATATGGAACCCGATCTTCTGCAGTTCCAATCTCATGGTAGCAAGCTTTAAAACCATGTGTTTTTTCAATTTTTAACTTTAAAAAAATTATTTTAAATGGTTCAGATCACATGCAGAAAAATTATTAGCTGCACCTCATCCTCAAAATATTAAGGGTACTATATAGTATCACAAAAATTACATCGAAAGTTCCTTTATAATGCTCTAATGTCAGGGACCACATCCATCTTTTTGGAAAGTCGTTGTATCCTCAAGCATATATAACTTTGAGGGATATACAATTTCTTAGCTTGAAAGCAAAACAGAAGTCATGCAGGGAGCTCTATCAGTCAAGTTACTCGGGCACTATATGTGATCACTGACTAATTATTAAATAGACATAATTTATTATAAGTATTTAAATTATTATTTAATATATGTAATGTAATATAATAAAAATTATAATAAAATTATATTAAATTTTAATAATATTTTTATATATGTTAAATAATAATTTAAATATCTGTAAAATAACGTGACGGAGTCCACTTAAAAATTTATCTAGACAACAGCCACTGACGATGACTTGTGTTATGATCCATGCCTGAATTAATTTCCTAGAACTTTTGTTTGTTCTGAAAACGATGAAAAATAATAGCCAAGTCAGTGTCTTCTGTGTTACTTGTCGTTATAGGCAATAAAGAAAGACAACAACAAGCTTACATGTGTTAACAAAATTTTCTGAACACATCCTATTATACCACATACCTCCAAACATCACGTCAATGATAGCTTCCTATAATGTCTTTGCTTTACCATTCAATCTATCTAGTATGCAGATGAATCGTATTGATTCAACAGCTGCCTATCTTCATTATGACATTCACTCACCGCCCTTGCTTTTTTCCCCCTTTTCTTTTTCTATCCACCATCCTAAAATATATGTTTTAAAATACATAGTGTTAGATAACGAGATTTAGCTTACTTAATTGAACTTTCGCTTATATATAATAACAGCATGATTTAAGTTTAAATTCAAATATTTTATTAATAAGTAATATATAATTCTATTATAATTTTTTGTTAAAGTTAATAGTTTATCCTAATATTAGGAAGGGGTAAACTTTCTTTTATACTAAACTTCTTAAGAAAAAAAAAACATTGATAGAGTTAAATGTTGTAAGAGAAATTCAAACCCTCTTTTTCGACCAACTTGCACAGCCAAAGGTACCGTGTTATAAAGCAGGGGGATTTCCAGCTATCTCAAAGCTTTGAACCCACTGGAAAAAACCTTTTCTCATTCATTTTTAGTGATAAAAAATGATATTTTTTTATTTTTATTTTTTTCTTCTTCCAATTTTTTTTTGTGAAATCATTTAAAATTGTTTTTATAAATAGTATTATAAAAAATTAATTTTCAACGAAGTTCAATAAAATCAATTAAGATATATACTAAGGGTCTATTTGGTATCACAAAATGAAAAAGAAAAAAAGAATATCATAAAAAAGAAAAGAAAGGAAAAAAATGCATGTAAATAATAAAAATGTGTGTATATTTTAGTAAGATCCACAACAATTCCTCTTTTTCCTTCCTTTCCATCCAAGAGAGGGAAAGATGAAAAAATTATGAGACTCATAAAAAAGTCACCCCTCCATATCATTTCTCTCTCATTCAAAAATGCATACCAAATAATGAAGAGGTGCAACCCCTCTCCTTTTTCCATTCTTTTGTACTCAAAAACACTGTACCAAACATACCAAAAGATATGACATATTGTTGCAACACTTTTTTTAGTCACCCTACACTAACACTTTTCCCCTGTCACCACCAATAAGAATTGTATTTATTTATTTATTTTGGTAATGAATTTTATTTATTTATTTTGATAAAACCCATAAGGATTTTTAATCACAAACTCAGTCTCATACTCTCCTAGTCTCATGTCTCACGGAGTACAAATCAATCTTCGTTAGGATGTCACAAGAAACTGTTGTTATGGGACCATCAAGAGGTGAGCATGATTCTTATTTATTCTTTTTCGGCCTGAATAGAAAGACTTTAAATAAGTCGTGACAGATATGAAGTCTATAGTCAATGATTTATTAATTGAAGTTGCAGGGAAAGTAATTTGTAATTGCATGACATATAAAATTGGATAAGCTGAGCAGATTAGTGCTCACAGATTTCCACCGAAAGATAAAACAAAGAAAACTGCGTAAAGTAATTAACAGGGGAATGGATCACAAATAGAGCATGGCATCTGGAAGATGTAACATATATATTGTCACTTCTCAAAAGTATGACTATGAAGTACTCTTCGAAGAAGCAAATGGGAAAAAGTCCCCTGGAAATACATAAGTAAAATAAATTGTTGAGACCACACAAAATATATATGAAAATTGTTAGTTTCCACATTTTTATGTGGACATTTTATTTTCAACACTTATATTCTTACATTAAATAATACATACATTTTTTTTCATACTCCATTTAATATTATTTATTATATATATATTTTTTATCACTTTCTTTCACTTAATTATATCTCTTGAAAATAATGTAAACAAGACAAAGGGTGTAAGATTATATTTTTGTTTTACTTTGGATAAAAATTCTTATAATTTTTTTTAAAACAACTTTAACTTATTGAGTAATGTTAATTTTAATTTATGAGAAATTTTATCTAAAATAAAATATAGAAATTATTAATCTTTATACGAAAGTATAATAAATATTGTAAATTTAAATAGTCAAGTATATTGTAAATTTAAATAAATAGTCTAATGAGACATCAAATCATATCGTCCATCACATCCTTATATTAAAAACTCAAGTGACTTTGAATAAACATGTAATACTACTACTTGAGTTCAACTTAAACAATATTTTAGAGGTGAGGTTGAGGTAGCAGGAGAAGCTACGTAAATTAAAGCTTGTAATGCAAAAAAACAAGACAAGTAAAAAATTAAAAAAAGATAATCCATATGGCAGATTTATAGAAGATGCCAGAGCCAAAAGGACATCAACTCAAAGTGCTAACTTGACTGCTATGCTAAGATCACCGTCCAATCCCAGATTGAAGTCAAATATGACAGTAATTCTGATGTTCTATACTTTCAAGATAACATTGATCAAGTGGGTCAATCCCCATCAACTCCTCTGTGTTGCTTCTCCTTCTCATTTTATCAATTTTTTTGAAAAAATTAAATAAATAAATACAACAACCAAACCTTACTCATTAAATATTTTGTCTTCTTCATAAAAACATAAGTAAGGTAAAGTTTATTTCTTTACATGCAATTGTAATAACAGCGTCCACCAACACTCTCTTGCCCCTGTTATTGTTTTCTTTCTCTTTCTCGCAGAAGAAACTAGACAGAAACCTCATATCATGACGTGGCTTTCGCTGATTGGAGGAACTTTACCCGCTAAAGAGCATTGACTTGAAACAGCCCAGTCACCATGGCTCTCTTTCTTCCCTTATTTTGTGAGTTGTTGGTAGCACTCATCCATGTTAGTATCCAACAACTATTGGTCTTTCACTTTCTCTGTCTCTCACACTATCTAATAGCTATGTGAGTTTCTTCCCTTTGTTTTCTTTTCACTTTCTTGTAAAGCTTTATTTTTTTATTGTCACTTGGACTTGTGAAGATATATTTTTTTAATGATATCCTTAATAATTAAGTGGTAAACTTGATCTTCCTGGTATTCACCCTGCCTTCCATATGCTTAGCTTCCTATAACTTGATTCATGTAGAACTTGATCCTTTTTGCTGTTTTGCATGTTGGGGTTGCTCACAGTCACAGATAGTGGGAAACTGAAGAGAATTCTTGCTTGATTGGTATGTTTTGCAGATGCTCATCAAACTTAGAAGTCACAGCCTCTGCTGACAGAGTTACATACATGGCTTTTTGAGGTGTGTTTACAGGCACTTTCTTACAACTGGGAATTTGGTTTCTGTTTCAAGTTTAAATTTTCAAACTTGTTTTTGCTACTTGTGTTTACTGATCATAGCAACAGGGTTTTTGGGGAATTTCCTTCCATGCCAATTTCCCTTCTCCAATTTATTTATTATATAGTTTATATGGGTTTTCATGGATATTCAAATTTTCATTGCCTATGGAAGAGAATTTTCTCTTCCCACTGGACCATAAGAATATTATAGTCACATTCAATGTTGCAGCTTATGCTCTTCTTCCCTTCTGGTTGTTCCAATCTTGATTTCTTACTGAGAGAGAGAGAGAGAGGGAAGAAAAATTGGGAGCTCTGATAGTGCCAAATAACCAAGCTTAATATGTGTTTCTTTTTTTAATAATTGTATTGAGAAGTGATTAATATAACAGAATTGTCAAGGGTCAGTTTTCTGATTTACCATAATTTCCTATAATTGTCATCTATTATTTCTGAATATATTTGCTTTTTAATACTTTCCTTGTTACTGCTTCTAGAGTGATAACAGCTAGAAGTGATATTATAGATTGATAAACTGGGGCAAAAAGATGTCTTTTAGAAGGGGTTCTGATCAGCAACCGCAAAGGCGGATATTGCGGACTCAGACTGCTGGGAATTTAGGAGCAGACCCGATCTTGGACAGTGAAGTGGTGCCTTCCTCACTAGTTGAGATAGCTCCCATTCTCCGTGTGGCTAATGAAGTAGAGGCTGCTAACCCACGAGTTGCTTATCTCTGTAAGTTGCTGCTGTATTCTCTTTATATTTGTGTGTGTGTGTGTATAATCATTTTTGGTTAGGTTACTGTAGGATAAATTCCTGTTCTGTTAGGGTATGTAAAAGTTAAAGTCCAATATTGTTTAGAAGCTTACTCTTTTAGAAGAGTTGACAACATGTTGCTAATAATCAGTGAGAAAGGAAAATAAATGTGGTGTATGCTCTCATTCATCAGTTGACTTACTAGATTTTTAATTTGGTTGGAAATGCTTCTGAGGGTTGTATTAAAAATGGCCTGGTGTATTTTCCATCATTGGATATTTTATAGAGTTTTGCTGGTGGGAAATTTCTTGGTATGTCTGAACCAATCTTTGCATGAATATATCATTTTATTTGAAAAGATACTCATAGTTATGAGTGCATTTTGTTTTTCTTAATTTCTTAATAAATTTATTGTTTTTTAAAATGTCAATGATTGGTAATTTCTGGTTTTTCAAAAACTCACAAAGGAATGAAACTACTTTTTATGCGAGTTGCATTGTTTCTTTCCTTTTATTGGTTAGGTCGTCTGGTAACTGCTCTTTATAGAGCTCATCATTTGTTAATTCTATCAAATTATTGTATGTTTACTTCCTTTGTTTCTGAAACCACTTTGTTGCAAAATTCTATTTGGATATTATATTAGTCTCAAAGTATGACATAGCAATTAGATGCTTTCTGAACTTTGATGTGTATGTTCTTTATCTAATGCTCATGTGTTTTTTGAAATTAGGTCGGTTTTATGCCTTTGAAAAAGCTCACAGACTAGATCCCACATCTAGTGGGCGTGGTGTTCGCCAATTCAAGACTGCTCTTCTTCAACGTCTAGAAAGGGTAAACTCCCGATTTCATTTGTTAAGAATTTCTACATTGTTTTCTTTCTTTATTATATTTAATATTTTTAGGATCATTCCCTTCCTTGACCACTAAATTCCACAACTGAAGAGAATTGAAAAGGCTTCTTTGGTGATCTCTAGTTCAAGTATATTAATGTACCAGCAAAAGGCCAAAGAAAAAAAATTGCTTCCCATGTTATTGTTGCATAGATTGGAAAGTCTTTCATTGGAAATCTGAAGATGTAGAAGTATTTTTCCATTCTTTACAGGAAAATGATACAACACTGGCGGGAAGGGCGAAGAGTGATGCTCGTGAAATGCAGAGTTTTTATCAGCATTACTACAGAAAGTATATTGAAGCGTTACAGAATGCTGCTGATAAGGACCGGTTAGTTTAGAATCTGTCAAATCAATCAATAATTTGGTCATTGACTTAGTTATAGCTCTCTTATATTCCACAATTATCTATGTGTAAGTCTTAATATAATTTCTTACTTTTATTAAAAAGAAAAGAAAATACTGGCATTAACTTCATATGCTTCCCCAGTGCTCAGCTCACAAAGGGATATCAAACTGCTTCTGTTTTATTTGAGGTTTTGAAGGCAGTTAATCAAACAGAGGCTGTTGAAGTAGCTGATGAGGTAAAATTACTGTATCCTGCTTGATACTTCTGCATTATATGAGTCTATTAGTCACTGAATGAAGTGTACAAATAAAGAGAATAATGTATAAATTCTTCCTTGTTTATTTTTGTTTTGATTATTACATTCTGTTTTGATTTTGTTTTGTAGATTTTGGAAGCTCAATCTAAGGTTGAGGAAAAGAAGCAATTATATGCCCCTTATAATATTTTGCCCCTTGATCCAGAGAGTGGGAAAGAGGCTATAATGCGATATCCTGAGGTTTGTTCTCTTTTATTATGTTTTGATCCCTTTTTCATTTCAGTTAATGTTTGATTTAGAAGGTCCCAAGAGGTAATGCCTTGAAGTAGAGCTAGGAAATTCCTATTGAAGCAAGGGAGAACAGAAGAGGTTAGGTAAAAATGCTGCAAAACCACTGAGTCAGAAACTGAGTGCCTAAAAACATCAAGTCTTTTAGTGGGTTGGGCATTACCTGTATTACCCACACAGCCAGAAGTTAAGATTCAAAAAAGCCCCAATAATTGGGTAATGAGGCAATAAATGGTTAACAATTTACTCATCCTTTTACACATCCGGCACCAACTTATCATTGCAACTTTTAGCTGATGAATAACTGCTGTTAGAATTTCTTTTGAACTGTTGACTAAATTGTTTTTTTTTTTAACAGATTCAAGCTGCTGCCGCTGCACTCCGTACTACCAGGGGTTTGCCTTGGCCGAAAGGTCACAAGAGCATAGTAAATGAAGACATTCTGGACTGGCTTCAGCTGATGTTTGGTTTCCAGGTAGTGACTGCATTGATGTGTCCACTCTGTGGTTTTTGTATTTCATCAATTGGTTATCTTCCTTGTACTCATGTGCAGAAGGGCAACGTGGAAAATCAAAGGGAGCACTTGATTCTTTTGCTTGCAAATGTACATATAAGACAACTTCCAAAACCTGATCAACAGCCCAAGGTTTGTTGTTATGTATTGTTATGGCTTGGAACTTTATTTTCTGATTTAGGCTTACATTTTATTTTCCTTACATACTGCACTTTCCCTATTTAGTTGGATGATCGTGCTTTAACAGAAGTGATGAGGAAACTCTTTAGAAGCTACAAAAAGTGGTGCAAGTATTTGGGTCGCAAAAGTAGCCTTTGGTGAGATTTGCATCTCTTAATCTAGTAATTACTTCGAATACTAGTTTTGTGGAGTACCAAGTTGAATTGTATGGTCTTATATGTACCTAGTTGAGTTGTGGCTATAAGTCAACCCGCTTTTGAGCCAAACTCATCTTGGCTCAACTGTTGGCCTATGTGATCTGAGTGGCCATAATGAAAGCAAGCATAGTTCTATATCTTGCAAGAAGGTTATGTCATGAACCAACTCTCCCTAAAGCTTAAGCTGTTAGGTGAAGGCACATGAATGGTAATATTTTTATATATTTAACACGCCCTCTCACGCAAGAGCCCTTTGGGCTTGAAGTGAATACAAGCCCACCTACCTTGTGCTAAAATTCAACTTTTTATTAGAAGAATGGGGGTGACAAGTATTGAATTCTAGACCACATGGTCATAGAGGCTCTGATTCCATGTCATAAACCAACTCTCCCAAAAGCTTAAGCTGTTAGGTGAAGGCACATGAATGACAATGGTTTTATATATCTAATAGGTTATATACACACATATATGTATATGTAAAAGTGCATTCAATTCTGTATGCATATAGTATTTTAAATTTGTATTTATTATATTATACATTTTTAGTTACATATGAATATAT
This sequence comes from Ormosia semicastrata, assembly GCA_029884595.1. Taxonomy (NCBI): domain Eukaryota; kingdom Viridiplantae; phylum Streptophyta; class Magnoliopsida; order Fabales; family Fabaceae; genus Ormosia; species Ormosia semicastrata. Next base: position 33,789,741 of record JAQQTO010000055.1, read on the forward strand.
AATTATTGGAGCTAAGCCCGTGAAAACTGGGATTGGCTTCGCCCTAGCTTTGCTTAAGTACATCCCTACATTTACTTTGTTGTTTTGGTACTTAAAATACTTCTCTCTAGCTTAGTTTGAGGTTAAGCATACTGCATTATTTGGATGAAATTTCTTTCAAGATTTTTATTCTTTCTTTTGTTTGGTACAAGATGGAATTAGATCATTTCCTTGGATTACCCATCCATATCCTCCAACCACCTTAGTTATGCACAAGTGGCTACTCTAGGAATTTGTGATATAATATCTTTTAAAATATCTTATTTTTATTTTTATGACCACTAGGTTGCCATCTATTCAACAGGAAGTGCAACAGCGCAAATTATTATACATGGGTCTATATCTTCTTATATGGGGAGAAGCTGCAAATTTGAGATTTATGCCAGAATGCCTTTGTTATATCTATCATCATGTAAGTATTATTTAAGATGAAAGAAATTAGAAGTCTTTCTTTATTATGAAGACAGACTGAGAAGCCCTTCGCTCCCTGATTGTATACTCCAGTTCCGCTAAAATTATCTAATACAAACTCTTACTTTTGGCATACTCTGCCTAATATATTTTTATTAATTTTCCTTGTATGTTGCATGTGCTTTGGTAGCTATGTGGTCATTTTAGACCTAATATCAAAAACTGCATGTTATGGTGAGTGTATATCTCTTTTTTCATGACTTCTGGTGGAGAAAAGGATTTAGAACATTCTGTAAGGGATTTGATTGGGCTGTACTTCTGGATGGCTTTGAGTTAAGGTCAACACATTGGTAATTCAAGAAACATAGTGTTTAAGAGAAATTGTGTGTATAGGCTGTACTCTGATATCTTTTATAATATGATTACATTTGATCAAGGAGCTACTTCTCTAGCTAATTTACTGAAATCATCATAATTACAGTTGACTATCTATTTAAAGTGCTAAATAGGCTATTATTCTAACACTCCCCTCAAGGTGGAGCATATAATATCGTATGCACCAAGCTTGTTTCAAATGAATTAAACTGGAGGCCCCCTAAGGGACTTAGTAAATATGTCTTATGAGATGGTCATTTGAATTAACAAAGCCAGAAGCAATTTCTCTTGAAAGGACTTTCAGTCTAACAAAATGGGAATCAATCTCTCTGGTTCTTTTATGAATGACTGGGTTGGAAGCAATATGCAAGGAAACGTTTTTACATTCTGGTTACATAGGAGGTGCAAGCACCTGGGTATGGGAGGGGGAAAGGTAGCCTACTGGAGGATTGAACCTTTGAGACATAGTTCCATAATTTCCATTTGTCTGGCATCTCCAAATTTCAACTGCCTCCGTTAACCATGTAAGTTCACATGCTTCTGCTATAGTCCGATACTCAACCTCTGTGTACACTTGGACTTAGCAACTTCATTCAGTTCATTACTCCTCCATGAAATAGAGTTACCTCCAACAAACACAATGCCCTGGTGCAATGTGCCTATCTTAATGGTGAACCTTCTCAATCAGTATTGGAATAAGATTATCAACCTTACGCAGATATGTCTGCATATCCACAGTAGGTGGGCTCTGATACCATAAAGAAACAGTATTTGAGGGAAATTGTGTGTGTCTAGGCTGTACACTGATCTCTTATTTATAGTATATTTACAATTAATCAAGCCAATTAGTAGCTAATTTGCAGCAATCACTATAGTTGTTTCCTTTAGAATACTATTGTGGAGAGAGATAGAGAAAGAGAGAGAGAATAAAGGAAAATTTGGGAGTCCAAGATTGGTTTATGCTAACATATGGTTGATAATTCCAAGTTCTAATACATTTAACTTTCATTATTATATCTGTTGATGTTATTTTATTTGAATGTGAAAATAATTACTTAACAGAACTTAAGTATCATTTTATCTTCTTGATATATCTAGATGGCATTTGAGCTGTATGGGATGTTGGCTGGGAATGTTAGTCCACTGACCGGTGAACCTGTAAAGCCTGCCTATGGTGGTGAAAGTGAGACTTTTCTGATGAAAGTAGTAAAACCTATATATGATACAATAGCCAAGGTGTGCTTTCTGGTTTTGCATGAGCTGAAGAACTGTTTTGGTTTACTTTCCACATTTGATTGCTTTCTATCTGTTTTATTGGATTTTTCTGTATCACAGGAAGCTAAGAGGAGCAATAAAGGAAAAGCAAAGCATTCTCAGTGGAGAAACTATGATGATTTAAACGAACATTTTTGGTATTATGCTTCTTTTTGATCTGGTTGTTTCCCTTTATAACGATTTATATCATTAAAGGGTTTACCATTCACATATTGTAGGTCAGTTGATTGTTTCCGGCTAGGTTGGCCTATGCGTGTTGACTCTGAATTCTTCTCTGTGCCTCTGCCTCTTGAGCAACGTCCAGTTAACAAAGATGAGGTATAAAATATTTCATGCCTTACTTGTTATCTTCAAAATAAGAATAAAGGATGTGGTATTTTGGACTTTCAATCGAAATAAGAATAAAGGACAGTTTGATAAAAAAAAGGAAAGTAAAAAAGGATACCATCCCTCTATATAGTTAGTAGTTATATGAGAATTATGGTCTTTGCTAGGGAAAATTCTTATATACTTCTTGTAGAGTATTGCACCCCGCCCATACAGAGTGTGACACGTATTAAATATGGACTGTTTTAATTTTAAGAAATAACTGAATCATTGGTTGTAATGCACCCAAAGTACCAAAGAATTGCTCTTTGGATAGACCAATGGTCTTGGCCTCTTGGGCTTCTGTGCTTATTTTGCTTCAACTAATTTGAGTGATTGACATTTGACTGTATGCATGGTTTGTAGTACTGCCTTCTGCATATTAACTCAGCATGATCAGGTGTGCAATTAGAGTTACACATATGATTGTGTGACAAGAACCTTTTAGACTTCTTGCTTTGCTGGAGCCCAGAACTCCAAGGAAACAGCTTGTTACCATTAAGAAGAAGCTTAATTGGGAAAACAAAAAGGATTCAATATATAAAAATCTTGATGAAAACTGATTAAAATTCTCTTTGGGTCTCTCCTTGCCTTTTGTGGTACGAAAATTCATATATAGCTTATCTTGTGATTTTAACCATAATCTTAACTGTTGCATTTATATAATGCTGTACTATGAACCTTTATTTACTTTTTGTGGTGTCAACTTTTGTTAAGAATTATAGTTTTAGGCTAGGAACAAGGAAAAGAGAGAAAGATGACTACAATAGTAACACTGAATATATTATTGATAGGATATAATGTGATACAATACCCTAACCTAATACTCGTATTTATATTAATAATTAGGTCAAATACTAGTACTACTAGTACAAACCCAAGTCCACTAACAATAAGACCAATAACCTAATTAAATAAGGAAACAAATCAACAAATTTAATGAAATCAAGAAACAACTCCTAAGATTGCTTCCTCAATTAGATGACTAATTGATTCCACAATATATTCTAGAGATATTTTAAGATAATCTATAGATAATCCTACATATATTCTAACAATTTTTTATTTCTCCTGTCATTGATAGAGTTTCAGTCTGGCACTTGTATTTAGGACTTGGACTGCATATATACGAACTTTATATTTCTTAGAGCTGCTTTCCACCTTTCTTTTTTAATTGAAAGAGCTGACTGTAACTCGTTATTCATTGTCACATCTATTAGTTACACGTATTGTAATTTTTTCTTCCTGAAGTTCTTTTGAACAGTCCAAATGTTGCCTCCAATATGAATGAAGTAATCTCTCTCCATGATATTATCCTAAATAATTATGCTTGATTTTGGAAAACAGGAAAATGGAGCTTATACTGGAGGTCGGTGGATTGGCAAAATTAATTTTGTTGAGATACGCACATTTTGGCATGTATTTAGAAGTTTCGATAGAATGTGGAGCTTTTATATACTATGTTTACAGGTAATAGTTCCAGATTTGGTTTTTGCTTTACAACCTTCACTGACTTCTTTCTACATCCATTCAATCTAATGAGATATGCTGTTTATGCTCTTTAATTAAGGCAATGATAATCATCGCTTGGAATGGCTCAGGCCAATTAAGCTCCATATTTGATGGTGATGTTTTCAAGAAAGTTCTCAGCATCTTTATAACTGCTGCAATATTGAAGCTTGCACAAGGTAGATAAACCACCACCTGTCTATCTGGCTGTGTGTGCTCATCTTTCCTTCTGTGCTAATAGGAAAGAAAATTCAAAATTTAGTTTTTCTTACTTCCCCAATTTATATCCAGTCCCCATCAGTTTTTAAGTTTCTAGAGGTTGCAGCTCTTGTTTCCATATCATTTTTCTGTCTAAGAGTATTGGACCACAAACGGAGAGAAAGCACAATCAAACTCGGTTTTGTAGCATCAAAATATATTTCTTGCTTTCCACTTGACATTTTAGTTTCCGATTTTAGCTGAAAAATATTATAATTTGTTTTCACGAGATTTCTACTGTCAAGATTATGAAAATGAAGCCAAACAGGCTCAATGCGACTGATTATTTCAGTTCATTAATGTCACATAGTGATGCATCCTATGTGGCCCGTGGATTCATTTCATAGCAGGCAAAAAGTATCTAAATATGAATGCTTGGCTGTTATCCAAATAAAACTGTTGACCTTGCTTTGAAATTGTTGTGTAAACATGCCAAACTTTATTTGTCACTACCAGATAAACTCAAACATTTTCTTTTTTTGTCTTTATTAATGGTGATTTACAGCCTAGAGTCTCAATGCTGCAAAGTTCATGACATGTATTGCATTTTATAAACTCAAACATTGTTTTCCTTCTCTGATGTTTGATTTTACTTCAACTTGTGGCATCTCATCCAAAAAAGTTACTGAGAAACTGCTTTTGTGACCTCTAGAATGTCTGTACCTTGTAAAATTCCCAAATTTTTTTTCCTGGATATTCAATGATCAAACTACAATATGTTCTACTTTATGAATTTGCAACTTGATTAATTATGATGTCTTTTATACTTTTCCAGCCATTCTTGACATAGTCCTGAGTTGGAAAGCAAGGAAAGTAATGTCGCTTCATGTCAAGCTGCGATATATATTTAAAGCTATTTCAGCTGCAGCATGGGTCATAGTTTTACCGGTCACTTATGCTTTTAGTTGGAAAAATCCATCTGGTTTTGCACAAACCATCAAGAATTGGTTTGGCAATGGTTCAGGTTCCCCTTCTATGTTCATTTTGGCTATCTTCATCTACTTATCTCCAAATATTCTCTCTGCATTGTTATTTGTGTTCCCATTCATTCGCCGGTATCTTGAGAGGTCTAACAATAGCATTGTGAAGCTCATGATGTGGTGGTCCCAGGTAAGCAGATGCATATTTTATTTGTGTATGTATGTTTGTACACTTTATAATGATCTATGTTCTTTCATATAAACCAATAGCTTAAATACTTCTGACAATTGTTATATGTCTTGTTAAAGATGATAAGAAGCTATTGGTTTATGATAAAGAAGATAGATTTATTTATTTTTAATTCTTTTCAGCATCTCTATTATTTCTTTCTTTTACTTCTTTTTTCAACAATTTGCAGCCTCGACTCTTTGTTGGAAGAGGAATGCAAGAGGGCCCAATTTCACTTTTGAAGTAAGAGAATGAAGTTAATTTCTTGAATTGTCTATGATCAAATTCACTGTTCAGCTCTGACTGATTAAACTGTAACTATCTTAATTTTCTAGGTACACTACTTTCTGGGTTCTCCTAATTCTATCTAAATTAGCATTCAGTTACTACATGGAGGTACAGATTTGATCCAGAAATATATCATTTTTTATATTGGCACTTAGAATGATTACAATGTACTTGTCTGTCTAATGCTGACGACACTTTAAACACTGAGTGTATGAGGTAGAAGAGGGCTTTCAACAGTGAGTCTCTATAATTCACTACCTGCATGGACGGGGTTTATTGATGGGCTATTGAAAAATAGGTTTCTTATCATTTCTTAGTTCCTTTCTGATCCTATTTTCTTCTTCTTCCTTGTTGCTTTCCCATTTTTTTCCAGTAAGTTCCATCTACTCCTGCATGGAGGGGGTTTACTGATTATTGGAAAATATATTTCCTATCATTTCATATTTCCTTTATGATCCTATTTTCTTCTTCATCCTCCTCGGTCTCCCCTTTTTTTCCTCTAAGTTCCGTCTACTAACCGGTTCATTCCACCCAATTTTATTATGTACATTAACATTAGTGTGTGCTTATATGTGTATGAATCATGAATAAATATTCATGCCTGGTTCTGTGAACCTCTAAATGATCTATTGAGTCATTATAAATTTATAACTGTACTTCTACATCTGCAAAGGTGCAGAGTATTTTTATATGGCATCCTGTATTCATGTATTTGTTAAATTCATCTGGTTCATTTGCTTTACACTGCAGATTAAGCCTCTTGTGGGTCCAACAAAAGCCATCATGAATGCTCGTGTATCAGTTTATAGGTGGCATGAGTTCTTCCCTCATGGTAACAACACCGGGAATAAATGAAAATGAATGTAGTTCATATAATGGGATTGCTTTTGATATCATCTTCTACTATGTGCAGCCAAAAACAATATCGGTGTAGTGATTGCTATATGGGCTCCTATCATTCTTGTAAGTGTATCTTTCTGTCACATGTCTCACCATTTGTATTAAAGCTATGTTCTGTGTGTTTTAATAGTCAATTAGCTACCCCTTTGCAGGTCTACTTTATGGATACGCAGATTTGGTATGCGATCTACTCTACAATAGTAGGAGGCATATATGGTGCTTTTCGTCGTTTGGGAGAGGTTTGTCTATATGTGTGTGTATTAAGCAGTCCTTTCTAGCTTGGAAGCTTTTCCCATTTTCCTTTTCGTATATTCTCCCTGCAGTTTTCTGTCATATTTTGTTCATTATATTACTAATTTCTTATTACTCTTTAAACAGTCCACCTACCTAGTGGGAAGGGCTTTTGTTGTTGTTGTATTACTCTTTCCAGTGTTAAATTATCCTTTAATTATCAAATGTAATTTGTTATCTCACTACGAAATCTTTTTCTTATTGTTGATAGAGAGAAAAGCATAGAGATGCTTAAACCGTGAGCCTCAACTACACCACAGATTACTGAATATATATTAATCGAATAATAAATTCAATGAATCTGGACAATAAATATTAATCTGGCTAAACTGCTGACTTACAGTAAAAGGTCTTAACTGAGCAGGCAGTGGTTGCATGCTTTATGAATAAGTTACCTTTATGGATAATATCTCTAAATTTTGGCATATATGGTGGCAACTGATGAGATAAGGAAATCCAAATTCAAAATGAAATTTCTTAGTTGGAACTCTAACATTATTATTGAAAGTTAAGAGATGATCCTGGGTTTAATGTTAAAATTTGAATTGATTTCTTATGTTATTTCTGTTGAACATGCATGCTACTGTCTATATCCTTCAAAATATGCTAAAGGAAAGCCATGAAGGTTTTTTCTACTGCATTGGCTGCAGACCTGTGGACCTTGTAATAAAGTCATTGTTTTCCTTCTAATTTCAGATTCGAACATTGGAATTACTGAGGTCTCGCTTTGATTCAATTCCGGGTGCTTTTAATGCTCGCTTGATTCCCACAGATAAGACTGAGAAGACAAAGAGGAAGGGACTAAAGGCCACTTTTTCTCGCAAATTTGATCAGGTTTTGCAACTTTTCTGCATTATTAGAATCTGTTACTGGTGATAACTGTTATCTCAACAGTCATCAGCAACCCATAAGCTTGGATAATTGAAATATAAATCTGAGCTGGCAGCCTATAAGTAAGTTGTTTGGGCTGTTTAGAGAACAATGTATATATTTGCCTAAGTCTATCCATTATAGAGGTTTTGTGGTAAAAAGGATGGTAGGATAGCTTAGAATGGTAATCCGTTTTGCAGTTTTGATGCTGTATGGTGTATTTGACTTGGTTCTAGAATTTAACAAGACAGAATTTTCCATACACACCTTTTATGAGACAGGCTTGCAGTTTTTATCTTCTGAGTGGTGAATCATTTTTTTTTTTTAGGGTGTTTCCTTGTCAAATATGCCATGAGACTGGTTTTCTTTTTTGAGCTGATTTATTTTCTTTTGTTGTTTTATTGTTGATATAATTCCTGATCTACCTATTTAGTATTTGTTTTCTTTTCAAATGTATTCTTCCTTCATCAATGTATATTTGATTCTGAGAGAGCCGGTTGTTTCAGGTCTCTTCTAATAAAGAGAAGGGAGCTGCAAGGTTTGCACAGTTATGGAACAAAATAATTACTAGTTTGAGGGAGGAGGACCTAATTGATAACAGGTAGTATTATGATTGGACATTTCTTAATATCTTCTTAATTATTTGTCCATGGTGAACCTTAAATAATTTCAATATTGAGATTTTCATGTTTTCATGTGAGGTCTTTATGGTCTGTTGCTAATAAGTCTGACTGCAATAAAATATTTAGGGAAATGGACCTCTTGCTCGTACCATATTCGGCTGACCGTGATTTGAACCTTATCCAGTGGCCTCCTTTCTTACTTGCTAGCAAGGTTCACCTACTTGTGTTCAATTGTTCTGTGTTTGTATGAGAATAATCAGTTTCCTGCTTAAATTCATTTATTATGTTGCACAGATCCCAATAGCAGTGTCTATGGCCAAAGACAGTATTGGAAAAGGACAAGAGCTGGAAAAAAGATTGTCTAGGGATAAGTACATGAAATCTGCTGTTCTTGAATGCTATGCTTCTTTTAAAAATATTATTAACTTCTTGGTTCTAGGAGAACGTGAGAAAATGTAAGTTCATGGTATCTGAAATATACATCAACAGATAAGATTGACATATTTTCCTATACTGACATTATTACGTTATGATTTCACCAATGCAGGGTTATAAATAATATTTTTCAAAGAGTTGATGAGCACATAGAAAAGAAAGATCTGCTGAGTGAATTCAATATGAGTGCTCTCCCTAGTCTATATGATCGATTTGTTAAACTGATTGAATGTTTGGTAATTGTTTTGGAAACTTAAATGTTATGTTTTCTGTTGGATCAAATGTGAAGTTTAACCAAACTTGGCCGTATTTCTTCAGTTGGAAAACAAAAAGGAGGTCAAGGATCAAATTGTGATTCTCTTGCTTGACATGCTAGAGATTGTGACCAGAGACATAATGGAAGGAGAGGTTGAGGGGTCAGTCATTTGGGATTTTCTGTATCTCTAGATAATTTGATTAGTTGTGATAATTTTGGATTGATTATCATTCACTTGTAGTTTGCTAGATTCAAGTCATGGCGGGTCTATTGGAAAAGATGAAAGGATGACACCCCTTGATCAACAATATCAGATTTTTGGTAGACTGCAGTTTCCTGTCACAACAGAAACTGAAGCCTGGACAGAGAAAGTAAGTTTTACAGTTATAAGTGTTGTTATTACTATGGAAAATTATGAGTGTACTTTCAAACTCAATTGACCTGGATTTCAGATGTCTTTAATTTTATTACTAGTTTGTCAGAATCTCTCTGTCTACTTCTCCTACATAATGATATAGTTTATTTGCTTTATTGCTCTGTTGTTCTTCACAGATAAAAAGGCTTCATTTACTGCTTACTGTCAAGGAGTCTGCTATGGATGTACCGTCCAACTTGGATGCTAGGAGGCGTATATCTTTCTTTTCCAATTCATTGTTTATGGATATGCCACCTGCTCCCAAAGTTCGGAATATGATGTCCTTCTCGTAAGCTAAATTCATGTTTAACTTACTTTACATATTGGATCATCATTTTGTGATTTATAATTAAGTAAATTACACTCCACTATCTTGAGGTTTATTAAAATGACAACAAATCCCAAACTTGGCCATAAATCATACTCTACCCCATTTTTTTACTTTGACTAACTTTTGACCTAACACCATTAAGTACCTCAAAAAGAAAGAAAAAAAAAATAGTTGTTATTAGTTATTAGTGAGTTGATATACCGTGTGTGTGTGTGTCTTTTTGTTTCTTTGTTGAGTCCTTTAACTCAATTGCTTCTAAGTAAAGACCTTGCTTTCATTTACTTTATTAATACATGTAAGACATAGATTACCATAATATGTTGTTGATAAGGTTGGAAAAATTATCCATTTAAATGAATGCATATTTGCAGGGATCTCCCGTGACTAGAGGATCTAGAGACTAATTCCCTCCTATGGGGCAGGAATGGAGAAAATCTTTGTTTAATAAAGAGGGGCGGGCCTGGGATCAAGATCTCCATCCCCATGGGTACCCACCAAATAAACATAAAATATGCTTAGTTTTAAAATACAAAATATGCAAATTGTAAATGTTTGCTCTTCTAGATATGCAACTATATAAAGTCAAAAAAGAAAAAGAAAAAAGGGAGATTTGCAAGTATATAAGAAATTGTAAAATACATATGTACAACATATGTATATCTTGCTTATATTTAAAAACATCAAAATATGTAACATGTATGTTTTTGGTTGAATATTTAGATTTTTTTGGGTACAATATTGGTTGAACATTTGGATTTGAATTTACTAACAATATTTTTTAATTTTAGAACTTAATGTTATTTGTAATACCAGAAATAATTCTAAGAAAATCGGGAAAAAAATTGTAAAATTATAAATTACATCTTTTGGTGTTTCAAAATAGAAACAAGATATAGCATATGTTGTACATATATATTTTACAATTGCTTATATACCTACAAATATAAAACTAATAATATGTACACACAAATTAAATATTTTGTGTATTTAAAATAAGGATATTTTTATATATTTATTAAGAATGTACCTGCACGGACAGATTATCTTGGTCCCAACCTCCACCATCGTTCCTTGAATGGAGATAAGATTTATTATTATTATTATTTTCTGTCCCTGCCTGTATGGAAATAACTTGACTCCATATCAACCCTGTCAAGAGGAATCCTTGCCGATACCCATTTAATTTAAACAGATATTTTGCCATCTCTATTAGCAACAACATATTATGATAATCCATGTCTTGCATAGACAAAATAATTGGAAGGATGGCCTTTTCTGAAAAGGAGAGTACAATTTTTTTTTTTTACATAATAGACATACTTGGATAAATTATTGTAAAAATAAAATAAATATATGTATAAATTATACTCCTCTTATCATTTGTCAAATTATATCCCTTTTATTTGTGTGTTAAAAAAGTCAACTTGATTTTGTAAAGGAAATCATAAGATTAAGCTGGTTGTTTTGTAACATAGAACTCACTAATAACTAACAATAGTTGAGGTTTTTTTTTCTTTTTTTTAAGATACTTAATGGTGTTAAGTCAACACTTAGTCAAAGTGAAAATTTGGGGTGGAGTGTAATTTATGTTTTAAGTTTTGGATTTACTGTCTTTTTGACAAACCTCAAGGTAGTGGAATGTAATTTACTCTTTATAATTTTAAAACTAGAGTGAGAAGAGACCTGTAAGATTGTAGTATATAATTAGCAGCATTTTGAAGTATGGCATACATGTACTGGATATAATATTATAATCTCTATCTAAAATATAGTAATGACATAGTATATATCTTGATTTTGTAGTGTCTTGACGCCATACTATGATGAACCTGTTCTTTTCTCCCTAGACCATCTGGAACAGCCAAATGAAGATGGAGTCTCTATCCTCTTTTACTTACAAAAGATATTTCCAGGTTTCTCCGTTTCCTCTAGATATCTTTGTCAAAGAACTGCTTGACCTAAAAGCTTAAGTAGTTATGTTAAGCAAGAGTCCAAGAATGGTTGCATCACTCTAGCATGCCCCCTCAAGCAAAAGTCCTCCAAGCTTAAAATGTAGTAAAAGACTACCTTGTACTGAAACCAAATTCTACGTTAACTAAAATTTTAATTAGAAGATTGATCTAGGCATGGATTGAATTGTGGAAGACCTAGTCAACTTGGCTTTCATAACATGTCAAATTGACCTAAAATCGTAAGAGTTTAATTTTGATGCATTGTCAATATAAAAATTTGTTGCGTTATCATCCAATCTTCTGTAGATGCCTCGTTGAATAAGTTTGACTATGTTAACAATCACTTGAGGTGTCAAACTCATTAAATGATGTGGTAATACATCATTGGATGCAAGTGTAAAACTTTTTTACACAGACAGTGTATCAAAATTAAATTCAAATCTTAAACTGTTAAGCAAGGGCCATATATTCAATTTTGTAACTCTAATGAATGGATCCAAATATTTTGGGTAGGAGGGGCAAGCACAGTAGAGATGGGTGGGTTTCAAATTTTCTTTAGAATTTACTCATTCATCCCCATGATGGGGTCAAAGTTTGAAACATAATGAGAACAAAAAAGACCAAATACTACTATGGTAATAGAAAAATTGTAAAATTTAGTGGGGGCATGTACCCTCATTATCAGCAACTTGGGTCCATTCCTGCTAATGATATACCTTTTTCCTTTCATACCACACTCTGTGCAATGCTGGAATATACTGTTACTTTTGATCATGATTTACTGCAGATGAATGGAAAAACTTTCTTCAACGTGTTGATTGTAAGAGTGAAGAACAACTCAGAGGAGAGCTAGAAGAAGAACTCCGTTTATGGGCATCATACAGAGGCCAGACATTGATCAAAACTGGTACAGATTACTTCCTCTTCCTCCCCCAATCTTTCTGTGTGTGTTAGATATGTAATATAATGTTCTATTTTGCATTGCATTATCATAAATGTCCTCTGTGCATTTTCACGTTACTCTCACTGAGTGAAGTCCGAGGAATGATGTATATCCAACAAGCATTGGAACTACAGGCTTTTCTTGATATGGCAACGGATGAAGGTATGTGGAGAAAGATTCATAGAGAGAGAGAGAGAGAGAGAGATTGATCACCACCTTATCTATTATACAGCACAGCTTAATATTGTCATTTCAATTGATTAACAGAACTAATGAAAGGTTACAAGGCTGCTGAACTAGAGAGTAAGGAAAATCCAAACAGTGAGCGGTCACTGTGGACACAATGTCAGTCATTAGCTGACATGAAGTTCACATATGTAGTTTCATGTCAACAATATGGTATACACAAGCGATCTGGTGATGCTAGGGCCAAAGAAATTTTAAAGCTAATGACTAAGTATGTCTCTCAAATCAACCTCCTCACTTGTTATAGCTGATGCAATCAACTGTCCTGTTACATTTGCAACTAACAATATTGCAGGTATCCATCTCTCCGAGTTGCTTACATTGATGAGGTTGAAGAGCCTAGCAAAGATAAATCAAGAAAAACAGATAAGGTTTATTATTCAGCTCTTGTGAAAGCTGCTTTACCGACAAAATCAATTGATTCATCTGAAACAGTTCAAAGTTTAGACCAGGTATTGTTCTTAGAACATTCTTGAAATTATGTTAACTAAAGTCAATAAATTGCACTTGATGAAAATTCTGCATATAAATATACTGTAAATCCTACTTTTGAAAGCTCAATACTAAATAAGAAACCAAAATTAATATAGGCATACACAAGAGTGATGACAATTTCTACAACAAAAGCATCAGGCACATCCTGAGTCACCTTTCCTGGAGGAAGGAAATAGATAGTAGAATGGTCTTTCCTCTAGCTTTGTAATGAGTTATTATGGAAAATGATCAAACAAATTCTAGATGGATAAATTTTTCACAATTATATTTTGTGGCACTAGCTAAAGAAGAAATATTCAAGTGCTATGATATATTCTTTACAATACCATTGATTTCCAATTTGTTGTTTGGTTATTTTGGTGTAGGTAATTTACAAAATAAAGCTTCCAGGGCCTGCAATATTGGGTGAGGGGAAGCCAGAAAATCAAAACCATGCCATCATTTTCACACGTGGTGAAGGCTTGCAAACAATAGATATGAATCAGGTCTTACATTATTTATATATGAAAGAAAAAAGGGAAAACCAGCTTTTGAAAAAATTCAGATAGCTAATTATTCGTATAGCAGGATAATTATATGGAAGAAGCTTTCAAAATGAGGAATTTGCTGCAAGAATTTCTCAAAAAAGATGATGGTGGGAGATTTCCAAGTATACTTGGACTCAGGGAGCATATATTTACTGGCAGGTATGATATGTTGTTATCAATTTCTAGGGTAAATTACACTTTACCCCCTATAGTTTCACCTTTTTCAAATAGCCTGCCTCTACTTTAATTTTTTGTTTCTTTTTGGTGTCACTTAACCCCCCTCACCTTTGGTTTAAGATGAAAACGTTAACTTTTTAGTTAACTTTAATGGCAGTTTAACATTTTTTCAACATACCCCCTTAAAGTTTTTTTTTTTTTTGAGGGGTGGGGGGAGGGGTCACCTAAATAACCCCCTTTGGTTTGGTCAATGTTGAAAGGTGGTGTTAGATGGTGATAATAGATTATGTATCTTCATCATTTACATACATCGCAGCTACTGCACAGGTATTGTGTGTCTACACCTCTACATTCACTAAATTGCACTTTGTCTGAGAGTCAATGATAGTATGAGTCTCTGTGAGTCAGTGATAGAAAATCCTCTGCAGCTTAGTGATAGTAGATCATGTCTCTTCATCATTTACATACATCAAAGCTGCCGCATAGGTTTGTGTGTCCACACCTCTGCATTCACTATATTACTATGAAACATAGACACGGACACGGGACACGACACGGACACGGAGACACACCAAATTAAAAAATTGTAGGATACGGACACGGCATATATATATATATATATATAATTACAAAATTTAAGTAAAAAAATTCATAATTCATTAATATCATTTTTATAAACTTGAAGATTTATAATATCTTAATATATGTTATATGTACCAATATTTGTTACCTAATAAGCCCTCCTAAAAAATATGGAGCATAATTTCTATTGATATATTATAAAAAATATCTTAAACCAACTTCTCCTAATAGAACTAACTATGAATGAGTACATGTGCATAAAAAAAATTAATTAGAGGGAATATTGGTATGAAGCAAGTTTTAGTGACGACGAAGTGGACGATTTTGTACGAGTAAAGGTAGAAGGAGCAGATGAAAATAGTGGTATGTGAAAAGATAGAACTTAAAAGTCTAATAGTGATGTATGAAAAGATAAAACTTAAAATAATAATGTGTGAAAATAGTGACTTGGAACATTAGTTATGTGATTCGGCTTGGGTGGGTTACAGGCTTACTAATTGAACATTAATCATGGAAACTATTTAAAAAAAATATTAATGGATCATGTCTAAGTCGTGTCTTAGACGTGTTCAAATGTGTCCGAGACGTATCCAAGCGTATTCGAGATGTGTCAAAATTAAAAAGATAATCTTTTTAATTAGACACATTCTGACATGCAGGACACGTGTGTCGTACGGGTGTCCCCATGTGTCTAACACGAACACGTGTCCGACATGTGGACACGCCTCAACAACGGCGTGTCCGTGCTTCATAGCTATATTACACTTTGTCTAAAGGTTAGTGATAGCATAAGTCTTTGTGGGTCAGTGATAGCAGATCCTATGTGGCTCAATGATAGTAGATCATGTCCTTCATCATTTACATGCATCACAGCAATCACATAGGTGTTGTATGTCCACATCTCTACATTCATTATATTGCGCTTTGTGTCAGTGATAGTAGAAGTCTTTGCGGGTCGGTGATAACAAATCCTGTTTTTTCATCATTTACATGCACCAGAGCTGCTGCGCAGATGTTGTGTGTCAATAACTAGGGGATTTGATGATAAAAAAATAAACTTTAGGTGGTAGGTAGGTTGAGAAAGTGTTAAACCCATAGTATGTAAAATAAACAGTAACTGCCTTTAAGTTTAACAATTTCAACTTAAACCAAAGTTGAGGGGGTTTAAGTGACAAAAAAAAAGTAGAGGATTATTTGTGTTAGAGAATAGCTATTAGGTTATTATGTGTTATTGGGCTGGACCTGTCTTTCTTGTACTGACTGATCTCTATTTCTCAGTATATATATATAGGGAGACTAACAGATTGAGTTAGTCATTCCCATTCTTAATTTCCTCTAACAATTTGAAAAAGGGTGAAACTACAACGGGGTAAAGTGTAATTACCCTAATTTCTACATGGTTCCTGGTATCATTTCTGATATAAGCTGAAATCTGTGAATGGACACTATTCATCTTTATCTCCCTTATGTTTCTTGCAGTGTTTCATCCCTCGCATGGTTTATGTCCAATCAGGAGACTAGTTTTGTGACAATTGGACAAAGATTGTTGGCTAACCCCCTGAAGTAAGTTTTTTTTTTTTTTTAAAGTTTCACCATTTATTGCATGCTTATAATGAGACGTGTTACAAAAAACTAACCTAATACTCCTATTTATACTAATAATCTAGGTTAAGTACTAATGTAGTACAACTAGTTCAAGCCAACACAATAAGACTACGAAGATAATAAGATTCCTAAAACAAAGAATCCTAATATTCTAACAATAGTTCTTTTTGAAACCAAATAGCACTGTAGCTACCTTCTTTTTTGGTCTTTTTCTATAGCATGATATTGTAAAAATTAAAAGTTTTATTTATATGTAAATGGACTGTTTAACTGATCCATTTCTAAGTGTGCTCCATTTCTGGTATTAAGTTGTCATCAATTTCCCTAGCCTGAAATAAAAAAGAGATGCCTAAATTTGTTTTCTAGTTTTGTTTTGTCAATTTTGGTCAAGGGAAAGAAAGATATAGTTAAGAATAGATGATTGCAAAATCCAAATGACTTAAATTCAGATGCTAATGGTCAAATGGTTTTCAAATGGCTCTAATTAGATTTTATACGCTGACCTTAGGTCGCAAGGATAAAGTTAGACATTTGTTTTAACAACCTCAATGTTAGTACCCAGCTAAACTAGCAGCTGATGTAGGGTAACATGGATTCAATATGGCCAAGTTACAGCATGGGGATAGAGGCATGGAAGTAATGAGGTGAAAGTAACGTGGGGGGAGAGAGAGAGAGGCATGGAATGTTTTCAAAGAGTGTAGTGATTTAATCATATAATACTGAGATTCATGAAAAAAATTACCTTTTATCAGTAGCAGCCCTAGTTCCATTAATCATAACCAAAGTAATAAAATTTCAAACTATTAAAATGACCAGAATATAAATATTATATTTTCCTGTTGTACCAAAAAGGAAAAAAGTTAAGGGGTGTTTGGTTTGTTTTCTATTTTCATTTTCAGTTGATATATTTTCATTAATATTGACAAAAATGCCACCTTGTTTTCACTATTTTATTCACTTATGAAAATAGAAAACAAACCAAATGCACCCTTATATTTTCCTGCTTTTATTTTCTGATATATCCTTTCTTTCTGTGTGTTAAGGTTGGTCAACGTGCTGTGTCACAATTCACATGTTGTTCAGTTGAAGTGTTTAGTCTTCACTCTTCATGTCTCTATTGGCTGTGTCCATTATTTTTTGAAGCTCTTAGTAATGTTTTTGTGCTTTTCATTCAGAGTGCGGTTCCATTATGGCCACCCAGATGTATTTGACAGACTTTTCCACCTGGCAAGAGGGGGTGTAAGCAAGGCTTCTAAGGTCATCAACTTGAGTGAGGATATATTTGCAGGCATGTGTTTTAGTTTCTCGATGTTTGTACCTTGTTTCCATTTCTTTCAGAGAAGTATCAATAGTATAAGTTTCTCCATGATCTACAGGTTTCAATTCTACATTACGTGAAGGCAGTGTCACTCATCATGAGTACATACAAGTTGGTAAAGGAAGGGACGTGGGTCTTAACCAGATATCAATGTTTGAGGCAAAGATAGCTAATGGGAACGGTGAGCAGACAATGAGTAGGGATATATATAGGCTTGGACACCGCTTTGATTTCTTCCGAATGCTATCTTGTTATTTCACCACCATTGGCTTCTATTTCAGTACCCTGGTATACTTGAAACCTTCCTTACTTCTTGTGGCATATACAAATATGATCCATTATATTATAAGTACTGACTTTGCTTTTTGACAGCTGACTGTCCTCATAGTTTATATATTCCTTTATGGCCGCCTCTATCTTGTTCTTAGTGGACTTGAAGAAGGGCTGAACAAACAGAAAGCTATTCGAGACAACAAGGCTCTTCAAGTGGCTCTTGCTTCTCAGTCTGTTGTGCAAATTGGACTTTTGTTGGCCTTGCCTATGTTGATGGAAATTGGTTTAGAGAGGGGCTTCCGTGAGGCGTTAAGTGAATTTGTACTAATGCAACTACAGTTGGCTCCTGTATTTTTCACATTTTCTCTTGGAACAAAAACACACTATTATGGGAGGACATTGCTTCATGGTGGTGCACAGTACAGAGGAACTGGTCGTGGTTTTGTGGTATTTCATGCCAAGTTTGCTGATAATTATAGGCTGTATTCTCGCAGCCATTTTGTTAAAGGAATTGAATTGATGATTCTGCTTGTGGTCTACCATATATTTGGCCATTCATACAGAGGCGTGGTTACCTATATTTTAATTACCTTGTCCATATGGTTCATGGTAGGGACATGGCTTTTTGCTCCCTTCCTTTTCAATCCATCAGGCTTTGAGTGGCAGAAGATACTTGATGACTGGACAGATTGGCAAAAATGGATAAGCAACCGTGGAGGTATTGGTGTACCTCCTGAGAAAAGTTGGGAATCCTGGTGGGAAAAGGAACATGAGCATCTCCGCTACTCTGGAAAGCGTGGTCTTATTACTGAGATAATACTAGCCCTCCGCTTTTTCTTATATCAATATGGGCTTGTATATCACCTGTCATTAACTAATAAGACTCAAAGTGTTCTAGTAAGTGCTTTTTCCATATGGCTCTCCCGAAGAAAACTCCTTTGGCTGTTTATGATTCTTGCAACTAGGATATCAATTTAATTATAGTTACTATTGGCTTACAGGTTTATGGTATTTCATGGATGATAATCTTTCTAATATTGGGTTTAATGAAGGTGAGAATTCAAATTATTATATTTTGTATCTTTAGGTTGACGTAATTCTTTCTTCAGGCAATTCTGCAGACTGCTTCCACATGCAAACCAAACTGAAAAGAATAGTTAATTATAAACATCATTAATGAGTTTTAAGCATTAAAATTTACCATTGTATGTTACTTGAAAAAATAATAAAATAAAACCACAATTCACCATGTAGAAGTTTTAACTGCCTTACAATTGCAAATTGAGACACTTCTACTGTCGCATCCTTATGTGTGGTTCAGTTGAATATTATTTGGAACAATAAAGTATTAAAACTTAAAAGCTCATATCCACATAATATGCCATATTTTTATCAACTTCTAAGGTCATCAACTTCCTCTTCCTTCTCTTTTTGACCATGATCCTGTAGACATATCTATGTTAATCTTTTCTCACTGCATAATTGTTAACAAAATATTGCTACACTCTACTTTTCTCTTGCACCCCTCACACTTCCCTTTCTATGCTATTGGATTTGTCTCTGAATATGTAGTGTGTTATATTAACACTTTCTATACTATTATGCTGCATTTTTGCAGGGCGTATCTGTTGGCAGGCGCCGCTTCAGTGCAGAGTACCAGCTTTTATTTCGATTGATTAAGGGTGCTATTTTCTTAGCATTCCTTGCCATCTTCATAACATTAATAGCAGTCGCCAATTTGACACTCAAGGACATGGTAGTCTGCATTCTAGCTGTCATGCCAACAGGCTGGGGGATGCTGCTGGTCAGTACATATTTTTTTCTTTACTCACATTTTCTTTATGTGGCATCTGTCTTTTGTCAAATCCTCTACAGACTTGAAATTTCATAGTTAAAAAGAAAATAAAAAAGTGATAGCTCAATATTTCTGCTCATAATCCTGTTTGAGCTTTTACTCATTACATTTTCTTTCCTTTCTATATTTTTTTCCCAAAGATTGCACAAGCTTGTAAGCCTCTCATTCAAAGAGCTGGGTTCTGGGGGTCTGTTAGGGCACTTGCTCGTGGATATGAAATAATAATGGGCTTGCTTCTCTTCACACCAGTTGCTTTCTTGGCATGGTTCCCATTTGTTTCAGAGTTTCAAACACGAATGCTTTTCAACCAAGCTTTCAGTAGAGGTTTACAGATTTCTCGTATTCTTGGTGGACAAAGAAGGGATCGCTCCAACAACAAAGAGTGATTATAACAGCATGTGTCCTACTGTACATTGAGTTTATTTTTTATTCTATATCATTGTAAAACTTTTTTACACTATTATTAAATCACATGTTATATCATTAAAAGAGTTTGACTTAGGTTATTGTTATTATAGTCAAATTCTTTTAGTAGTGTAATAACATATGATTAGGTGATAACGAAAAGTTTTACAGTAATAACGGATCAAACTAAAACGTTTGTACATTTATATTCCAACTTGCTATTTTGTAAATATGGTTTTACGACTTATTCCCACACGTCGTAAATTGTATGTGCTTTGCTATGGATTATATGTTAAAAGTTGTTTCAGCAGAGTAACGCTCTAATCTGTAAATTGTTCTAGCTTTTCTAATTTGTGTAGTGTCTAAATGCCTTTCAATATGGTGACCCCTTGTTTCTCTTTTGATTTATGATAGGACCACGCATTCTCAGTGATAATGTTTTTCCTTCTGTCTTTCTTTCTTTTGTTTATATGCAGTGGTAACGTTGAAAACCCTACCGTGATGTCTAATTGTTTAGATCCAAGTATGTTATATAGTTTTATTATTAGATTAAATTACTCTTAACGTTCCTATAGTTTCAGCCAAAAATCATGTAGGCTCTTATAATTTAAAAGTTTGTAATCAGGTTCTTAATAGTTATAAAATTTTATAATTGGGTCCCTGAACCCATCCCTATGTTATAACATCCTCATATTAAACGGAATATACGAATGTTCTATCTTAGGTGGATAAACTAATACCTTGTGGTTTCCCATCCCTCCGTTTTAACATCCTCATACTCCACATTAGTAGCTAGGTTATTTCCCCCTATTTTAGTGAGTTTTTCTCAATTCTCTCCATTTCTTTTTATTTCGTTTTCACAACATTTTGTTTCCACCGGAGAATCTCTGTTCAAAGCATCTATCTCAAAATCTGTAAGTGGTGTAGTCCAAATCAGGTCCCTAAGTCCCTGTGCTATGGTTCTGTGGACGATTTGCTAGGCTGGTGTCGGTGGGAAGCACGTGAAGGGTTTTTGTCCGCAACGTGTAGGTTCAGGTATGCACATTGTACACCGCACACAATGTTATTCCTTTGTTGAAGAATCTTTTTTTTTTCCTTTCAATTTTAGGGTAGGATTTTTTGTTTTAGTGGGGATAATTAATAGTTACATTATTGATTATGTATGGGGTTTGACACGTTTAAAATAAACCTCCATCATGGGGGCAGCTTTTGAAGGGAAGACACGGGTTATAATACTTTGGTGGTAGAACAAAAAGAGGTATTGAATTTGACTTGGACTGCTGGTCATTGCAAGAGATTATTAGTATATTGAAAGAGATAGGTTACAAAGGGTATGTGAAGGAGTTAAAAGTTGATACTCATTGCATGGCAATAGGTAGATTCCTGTTAAGCACAATTATGAAGTAAGCCGAAGTATTTGTGGCTTCTGCATATATTGAAAGTAATGGAGTTGAAGTTACTTCAAATTATGAACACTATGTGCCTAATGAAAGTGAAATGGCAAGTGATGAAGTAGGCCTTGTTGAAGTGGAAGTGGAAGTTAAGGGTGTTAGTAGTGATGATAGTGTTGTCAACATTAGGTTTGATGACAGTACTGAAAATGGTGATCATGAAGACTACTCTGACCAGCAGGATGAAGAAGCAAATTGGAACCTCAAACTCCATTGGCACCAATAAGAATGTTGCGAGGGTGGGGGTAGAGTTGGGTAATGCTTCCCCCATCCCACCCCGCCCCCGCCCCCATCCTCGTCCTTGTTATGGGTACTCATTTATGATACCTACAGGAGAGACGAGTATCTACGAGTATCTACGAATATTTAATAATTCAAAACATAATATTAAAAATCACAAAATAAATTAAATAAACGTTAATATCATATATCACAACTTTGTTTAACAATTTAAAATAGTTGCAAAATTAAAAGAATATCGCAAATAGCATACCAACTTGAATTATATTTTGTAATAATTAATCTACATAAATAGTTATTATATAAATGATAAATATTTTTTTCAACAATTTTTATCATTATGGGTTCTTTCACTAAATAATCCATTATAAAATAATAAAAAATATATCAATTTTCATCTAATCTCAAAGTGAAAGAAATAATCATAATATGTGTCGAATATTAAATGAGAAAATATATTTCGCGATTACTCGTGGAGTGTGTACTATGATTTCCTCCCCTGCCTCTATTTATTAAACGGGTATCCATCACACACCATGTCGCAGGTAATCCATTGGATCTCCATGAGCACGAGGATTTTTTCTATCCCTAGGCACCAAAAATCAAACCCCACTGGTATTCAATTAGACCGTGAGATGTCTGCGATTTCCTCTGGATACAAAATTGATTCATTGGAGAGCATGGATGGATCATTATATGATGACGTGAGGAAGCCCAAATATCCAAAATATAATTTTGCACAGATGAATATAGACTACAAATGAAAGGCGGGAGTTAGAATTTACTTCTATTGGTCAAATTAGGGAGGCTATCAAAGAATGGGCCTTGTTGAATGGTAGGGATGTGAGATATGTAAAGAATGATAAGGTTAGATGTAGAGTGAAATGCATGGGACTAGATCGTGAGTGGATGGCCTTTGTGAGAAAAGTGGGAGGTTCCTTAACTTATAAGTTTAAGACCTACAAAGGAAGGCACACATGTGGGAGAACCTTTGAAGGTTATTTGCATCTTCTAATTGGGTTGCAGATAAACTAACAGATTCTATGAAATTAGATGAGAAGATGAGACTTTCTCACGCTATCCAATCTGTTAAGGTGAAGTATATGGCTAAGATTTCAGTTACTAAGGCTTACTAGGCAAGGAGAAAAGCAATTGAGAGGCTTCAAGGACAAACTATTGAACAATATGCCAGAATATGAGATTATTAGGTGGAGCTTTGGAACTCAGACCCAAGATATACTCTCAAACTGATGGTTAATAGGCCAACACTTACTCATCATCCACATTTCCAAAGGTCATACATGTGCATAAATGCTACAAAAAGGAGTTTTTAGGGTAGTTGTAGACCTATCGTTGGCCTACATAGGTGTCATTTGAAAGGACCTTATGGGTAGTAGTTATTGGCTGTTGTGGCTAGGGATTCAAATGATAATTGATTCTCCCATAGCTGTTGTTGCTATTGAAAGTGAAACTAAGGATCATGGGGCTTGTTTTTAACCTTGCTTTCACAAGATATTGGGGGAAAACCTGAAAGGACATGGGTATTCATATATGACCAGCAAAAGGTATGTATGTTGCATATATTGTATTTGAATGCTTTTAATTGTATTTAGTGTGTATTTGAAAGTTGTTAATTGTATAGTAAATATATATAGCAGTCAAATCAACTTATTGTAGATACTATTACTATATAAAGTATATTGTTATTCAAATATTGTATTTAAATGTATATATATCGATATACCGATTTAATTTCATATTCAATGATTGTGTTATTTGAAGGTTGTATACTCTATATATTGTTATTTTGCATATATTGGATATACTGATACAATGATTAACTGTATATACAATGGTTATGTTATTTGAATGTTGTATATTCTATATATTTTGTTATTTTGCATATAATGGATATAGTGATACACTGAATTAATTGCATATACAATGATTCTGTTATTTGAATGTTGTATATTGATGGGCCTTTAACCTATGTTTATAAGAGGAGAGGTAGAAATAAGGGGAATGAGTTGGGAACAAATGGGTTAAACGTGGAAGCATCTATTAGTGAGCTTAACAGTCAGGAATAAAAGAATAGCCACTACCTTCACAAAAGAGAAAAGATAAATGAAAGGTTGTTAACCGTCAAGAATAAATGAGTAGGAATAAATAAAAATAAGTGAAGAGGTTGCTTAACAACCAGAAATTAATGATAATGGAATGTGTAGGAATAAATGATAATGGTATCACCATTAGAAGGTTGTGCTACTTATCAGCAGAATAAATACCAAGCTCTTTGTCCAGCTGGGTTACTCCAACCATTACCAATCCCTGCTCATGTATGAGATGATATCTCGATGGACTTTATATGTGGACTACCCAGATCTAAGGGTGTTGACGTTATTCTAGTGGTGGTGGATCGATTGAGTAAATCAGCTCATTTCATTCCTCTCAGCCATCCGTATACTACAAAGGAGGTGGCAACTATGTTTGTAAAAGAGATAATCCACTTATATGGGTTCCCAAGTTCCATAGTCTCGAATCGGGATCACATTTTTATCAGTCAATTTTGGCAAGAGTTGTTTCGACTTTCTGACACTAAGCTAAAATTCAGTTCAACATATCATCCTCAAACGGATGGCCAAACGGAAGTCACTAATTGAGCTATTGAGACATACTTGTGGTGTTTTGTGAATGATCACCCAAATCAGTGGATGAAGTGGTTAGCTTGGGCTGAATTTTGGTTCAACTTTTCTTACAATGCCTCGATACAGATGAGTCCTTTCAAGGCCTTGTATGGAAGGGAACCACCTTCAATCATCAAATACAGCTGTGAAAGTACCGTAGTGGTTGTAGTTGACAAGCTGTTGGAGGTTTCAGACAACATTTTGGATGAGCTTAAACAGAAATTACTCAAGGCTCAACAGCGGATGAAAGTTCAAGCTGGTAAGAACCCTCAACCTTATCAGTTAAAGTCTTTGGCTAGACGTACCAATGAGAAATTGAGTCCTCGTTTCTATGACCCTTATGAAGTGGTGGAGAGGGTAGCATCGATGGCTTACCATTTAGCATTGCCCAAAATTGCAAGAGTTCATCCTATTTTCCATGTGTCATAGCTCAAGAGAGCATTACATAATGATCTCCCAAGCCAATAGTTACCTAGTTTTTTGTCAGAATATTGGGAATTTCAAATTGTTCCGGAGGAAGTAGTAGTTATCTAAAGGCTTTTGAATGGCACATTTGAAGTTCTAATCAAGTGGGGTAATTTACTAGCTCATGAGAATTCTCGAGAGGATTTTAAAGTCATTGACAGGTTATTTCCTTATTTTCACCTTGAGGATAAGGTGAAACTGCTAGGGGAGGATATTGATGGGCTTTTAACCCATGTTTATAAGAGGATAGGTAGAAAGAAAGGGAATGGGTTGGGAACAAATGGGCCAAACTTGGAAGCAGTTGTTAGTGAGCTTAACAGTTAGGAATAAATGAACAACCACTGCCCTCACAACAGAGAAAAGATAAATGAAAGGTTGTTAACAGTCAAGAATAAATAAATAGGAATAAATAAAGACAAGTGAAAAGGTTGCTTAATAGTCAGAAATTAATGATAATGGAATGTGTAGGAATAAATTATAGTGGTATCACCACTAGAAGGTGATAAATAAATGGGTAGGGAGTAGATTGAAAGGCATTCGCTCTGTTTATAACCCATGTTTATAAGAGGAGGGGTAGAAAGAAGGGGAATGAGTTGGGAACAAATGGGCCAAATGTGGAAGTAGTTGTTAGTGAGCTTAACAGTCAGGAATAAAAGAACAGCCACTGCCCTCACAACAGAGAAAAGATAAATGAAAGGTTGTTAACAATCAAGAATAAATGAGTTGGAATAAATAAAGACAAGTTAAGAGGTTGCTTAACAGCTAGAAATTAATGATAATGGAATGTGTAGGAATAAATGATAGTGGTATCACCACTAGAAGGTGATAAATAAATAGGTAGAGAGTAGAGTGAAAGGCATTCGCTCTGTTTATAACCCATGTTTATAAGAGGAGGGGTAGAAAGAATGGGAATGGGTTGGGAACAAATGGGCCAAACGTGGAAGCAGTTGTTAGTGAGCTTAACAGTCAGGAATAAATGAACAGTCACTACCCTCACAACAGAGAAAAGATAAATGGAAGGTTGTTATCAGTTAAGAATAAATGAGTAGGAATAAATAAAGACAAGTGAAGAGGATGCCTAACAGCTAGAAATTAATGATAGTGGAATGTTTAGGAATAAATGATAGTGATATCACCACCAGAAGGTGGTAAATAAATGGGTAGGGAGCAGAGTGAAAGACATTCAATTTTGGTGGGGAAAGGTTTGGAGTGGGAGGTTACAGGTCTCTCGAAGTACATGTTGTATCTAGCTATTTTCTTTCTTAGTATTTGTAATTCTCGTTTTAGTTTTTTGTATTTCAGGGTTTGATTCCTAAATTTCTATAACAGAAAAGAGGTTCCTATCATATATTCTATATATTCTATTATTTTGCATATTTGGATTTGCTGATACACCGATATAACTAAATATATTGTAATTACAGGGATTGTTTCAAATTTTTTAGGAAACAGTGTCAAAGGTGGAACAAAGAATTTGTCTAAGGCATTTATATGCCAGTTGCAAGAAGAATTATAGAGGATGGTTGGTTTTAAGGGACTTAATCATTTCCACTACAAAAGCAATATATGTGCAAGAATGGAAGAGGAGAATGAAAAAACTAAAGAGCGTGAAGAACGAATGACAAATTAGTGGCACTACCACTGCCTTATGGATAAAGTGTCACATTTCATATTTTATCCAAAAAGTGATATGTTAATAAAGAACATATTTGAATCATTCAATGGAAGAATCATATAAGCCAAAGATAAGCTTATTCTAACAATGCTTGAATGGATTAGGTGTTATTGGATCAGAAGGCTTTTAGAAAAAAGACTAAAAGGTGAGAAATACAAAGGAAAAATCTGCTAAAACCAAAGAAGAGGCTAGATGGTGAGCTTATTAAGTCAAGGGATTGAACATTAAGATAGGTTGGTGGACTCAAATTTAGTGGCACATAACAACAAACACATTAATGAAAAGTTTATTTTTGACCTAGAGTGAGGAAACTGCAGCTACAGGTTCTGGGGCCTTATAGGTTTGCACGGCTAGCATGCTTATAATGCCATAATTTTCAAATGTGATTATCAAAACGACTACATTAGTAACTACTATGCCCCACAAGCTTTTTTAGCTTATTATGGCCAGGTAGTGAATCCAACGTATGGGGAGAATATGTGGCCAAATATGAACATGGACAAGATTATTCCTCTAATGTATAGAGTTCATCCTAGAAAACCTAAAAAGCTTAACAGGATGGAACTTAGTGAAAATCCATCCCAAAAAAAATTTAAAAGGATCAAATATGTCTTACATGTGAAAAGTGCAAACACTATGGACACAATTAAAGGAAATGTATAAAACTTCCATCAACAAGCACTAAAGGAAAATCTGGACATGTAACTGGGGATGTTGCATTTGGATCTGTTGTTGCAGGCCTTAATGCTTCTGGAACTGCAATTGAAGTTGGGACATCTAGATATGTTGGTGCAAGGTTTGCTTGATTTGGACTTGCTGCATTTGCATTTATCCCTGCTACTGTAGTTGGATCTACTAGTGCAACAACAATTAGTAGTGTACTACAAACCGTCTATCTCCATGCAATTTGAGCCATTCATTTATTTATTATTTAAATCTTATTCTTATCAAATTTTAAATATTTTCAAAATTAAAAAAATTAAAACAAAAAAAGAAAAGAGATAACCTAGCCACATGCACATGGTCTTCTTCCACATCTATGCTCGAATGAATGCGTTGAACACATAACAAAGAAAGTCCTAGATGTACGAAATTCCACAAATCGGGGCTCCAAATGTAGTTCACTGTGACGAGATTTTTCGTGAACCTCAAGGAAGATGGCAAATGAGTTTTTGGATGAGAGGATTGGCATACTTATTTTTTGTTTTATTTTTTTCATTTTAAAGTTATTTAAAACTTGATAAAATTAGAATTTAGATAATAATTTAATGAATGACTCATTGTATAATAGAAGGTTTGGGTTTAGCAACATGGCATTTCCATTAGTCACTTAACGAATATTTAACAAAATGTCTATTAAAGTAATAGTTAATGTTTAAGTAGTAATTTATGATGAATTTAAAGTTTGTGGGGCCAATTTCCAAACGGCTCAAAGTTTAGTGGTTGAGTACACTTTTTAAAAAAAAATCTTTTTAATTGCTTTGATTTGTTGAAATCATTAAGAACTTACAACTTTTGTATATTTGGGGTTCAATTTCGAATTAGGGGAGAGGATGTTAGGCGATCAAGAGAGCTCAAAAGTTGGGAAAATCTCCATCAATAAACTTAAGCGAGAAACCATAATTTTGGGCCTAATATCTATATTTTGACCCAAAACTTTAAGATATTGAGTCTATGAATTTTTGCATTTTTATGATCCTTACTTAACATATTCCTTACCAATTTAGGATTTCATCACTTACACTTGAATTTATAACACTAAAACTCAATATTAGTATGCTCTCCTTTAAGCAAAAGTCATTCTGAGTATTCATGAGATTATTAACCAAGAGACAAGTCTTAGTCATGCTCCACAACATGGGCTACATACTAACCCAAGCATCAACCATTGTCTCCATATACTCAACCTAGTTAAACCATTAACTCTCATCCTATATATATTATGGTTGCCTCATTGAAACCACATAGATTTTCAATGTAAATAGGGAATGAAGATAATTTCTCTCCTCCATACACACACAAATCCTAATCATGAGTTCTTATGTTCTTGACTTCAATGTTAGATATGGATTGGATTCTTCATCGGTGTGAGGTAATTTTACAACCTAAATCCAATTGTTAATTTATTTAAATACATCCTATTGATTGATGTTAAAATGGATCCATGGATTTTATTCTTGTAGAAGAAATATCTATTCTTTTTTCTCTTTTTCATTTAAATCGGCCACCTCGTTTAGCCTACAACCCATGGTTGGTTGGGTTGGATTACGATTCTTCCAACATGCATACTAAACAAGTTGACCTACCTCACCTTGTGTAGAGATTTGATGAAGGTTATAGCAAACCAACTAGCCCTGACACCTCTACTATTAAAGGTCTCAAAGCCAATAATGATTTAGGTTTTCATTTATCAAGAAATCTAAAGGTGATTTTTAATTATCTATGTTGTGTAATCATAGTTCATAAAACTTTGCATTGTTTATTTTAAAATCAAAATAAATAATAATATGTAAACATGTAGCATTTAATTTATAAGTAGTAGAATTTGGCTCTTCTAAAGCCTATGTTCACTTTAGAGGGGAAAGAGAGATCTCAACTACTGATGAGAAAATCAAGAGAGTGAACTCAAACAAATCCATAGTTTATTATACATGTGCGTGTATTTTATCATACTGGCAACCACCATTAATTTTCTCATCAATGATTGAGATCCTTTACTTTCTCTTTAAAGTAAGGGTTCACTTTAAAGAATGAATACAAGTTCACTATAGGGTTCATTACAAGTTTTTTTTTTTTGGGTACAAAAGATTCATTACAAGTTTATTTGTTAGGAGTTGGCAAAGAAAATAGAAATTGGATGAATACAAAATCTATTTTTAAATTTAAAAGTTTATATTTTATTCATTGTTAGTATAAAACTTTTACACATGACAATCAAATTCCTTTAATGATTTGACAAATATATAATTTGATGATAGCATAAACGAATTTTATATTAACAATGAATCAAAATTAAATCCTTAATCTAAACTTATGATATCACATTTTTTTGGTCTTAGACCAAGGTATCCCTTAACTATGAGACAAACCTCCGAGCTGGGACTGGTAGTTGGATAAAGTCCTATCCAGAGTGGCGACTTTAGAATTTGAACCCCTAACATTATAAATAAGATTCGTTTAGGATCACAGTCTACTTCCACTGTGACTAACTACTATTGGGTCATGATATCACATTTTGATTTTAATTTGGGATAATAAAGTTTTATAAATAATGAAATATTTTATTCTCTTTATTCTTTGTCTGAGCAAGTATGAGTTTGTTTTATTCTTATTTCTAACAAACACTTGATTTTTTATTCACTTCGAAAAAGAAATGCATTTTCTTCTTTCCTCTTAAAAATTTTATTCTAATTCCACTTTATCTTGATTATAGTTAGGAGGCTTAATTTTTCATTGTCTATGTTTTTTCAAAGTTAATCCTATCACAACCTTTTCATATATTAGAATACATTTTACTTTTTCATTCTTTTTAACTTCTATTTTGGACCGATATCCCAGAATCTGGATTCAGCAAAAGCAGGCCATATAGTATAACCCATTTTCCATCCTAGCCCATCACGGCCCAACATGGTTTATCAGCCTACCTTTTAGAATATCGCTATATCATAACAAAATCCTACACTATAAGGATAATTAGGATCAAATCCCCTTATAACTACTTGGATACCTAACAATAGGAAAATTCTATCTCTTAGATATTACTTCCCTAGCGAGTAATCTCACACTATAAATATAGAGTTTAGCCACTCAGGTATACATTTATTCTATACGCTTCTCCCTCCTAGTGCAAACCTTAGCTTTAACGTCAGATTGCCTTGCAAATACATTACCCCCTCTCTCCTATTGCCGCACAAGGAGGAGCCACCATACTCAATCCCACTGAACCAAGTTGGGTATGTCATCCTTGAATTCAGTTTAGAACATTGGTGCCATTTGTAGAAAACATTAAACCACGATTCTCAACTCCACCATGGTTAACACAATGAAGAAAACCACTGCCAACCAAGGCTTGCCATAAGACGGAGGGGAAGCTTCCCTCACCAACACTGCCAACTACAACCAGAATGAGGCCCTCCCTCCATCATCACGTGCGCCGAATAATTGCCTGAGATCCGTCGTGCAGGTTTCGCCACCACATGAGGCACAACCTTATGACACAACCCAACCACCCTTCTAGAGGAGTCCGCACAGAGAGAACCAACCTATCAAGAACTCCTAGCCATAGTCCGGCGTCAGAGCAGACATATTGCAGAACTTCAGAGAATTGTCCATCCGGAGAGAGAGGCTAAAAACAATCTTGGAGCACAAGACTAGTGCGTTGTGTGAACCAAGGACCATGGGTCAAGGCGAAACCTCATAACAACCATTCTCTGGAGCAGTCAGTGGCCTCTAAAGAAACCCAACATCCCGACACTCTATACCAATTCAACTGCCCTTTCTTTGACTTTATCATAGGGGTCCCACTACCCGCGGGATTAGCGTGAACCAAGGACCATGGGTCAAGGCAGAACCTCAGAAAAACCATTCTCTTGAGTAGTTTGTGGCCTTTGAAGAAACCTAGTGTCCCCACACTCCATACTAAATCAACCACCCCTTCTCTGACTTTATCATGAGGGTCCTACTACTTGCGAGATTCAAGATCCTTACTAACATTGACCCCTACGAAGACACCTCAAATCCCCAGGAGCACGTGCACCTCATCCATGTTGCTAATGGGGATTGTTGACCTAATCATATGTCGTGCTTTCCCAGGAACCCTCGAGAAAATAGCCCTGAAGTGGTTCTCTTCCTTACCCCCGACATCCATGAACGAGTTTGAGGAGCTTGCAACCAAGTTCTTTTTACATTTCACCACTAGTAAGGTACAACCCAAAACCTCAACTAGCCTTATCAACTTCAGGTAGGGACGTGACCAATCACTTTAGGGCTACATGACTAGATTTAACAAGGAAGCTTTAGAGATTAAGAATCTCAACAAAGCAGTAGCCATCCACGCCATTATGGCAGGCTTACACCTAAGACTTTTCACCTTTTACTCACCAAGAAGCCTCCCGCAAACCTAGATGACCTCAAAAGCACATCTGAAAAGCACATCAACATGGAGAAGGTAAATAAAGTGAAGAAGGATGTTGAAAGGATGGAATAGTCACAACCTAAGAAGAGTAAGGAACCTCAATCATCTCGAAATGCCCCCCAAAAGTTCCTGGAAGAATTCTATCACATTGAGATAAATCGTCTTTCGAGACCTCTACATATTTGGCATCAAGCAATAAAGGAAAAGTCTAAGCGTTGTAAGTACCATAGCAAGTATGGACACCATATAGGGGACTGCATCTGGTTACAGGATGCAATTGAAACCCTTATCCAAAAGGGACGCTTAAGCTAGTATGTCCTATAACCTCGCAGTGGCAACTCACAATGCATTCCTCGAAACTACCAGAAAAGGAGTTACAACCCTCGTAGATACTAATCTCCCAACCAAAGGTGATGGTCGCCACCTAAGGATGATCAATAGAGGTCACCCTAGGAGCCCAGGCAATCCCGCAAGCGTAGACCTTCTCGCAACCCTTCCCCTTGGGTGGATTTGCTAGGGGAGGAGAATCGAATGCCTCTATAAAACAAGTACCTCTAAGTAGTTCTTAGCGTTGCATTTTGACCCATCTCAAAAACAAGATGCAGATTGCTAAAAACACCATTAATCTTTTTTTCAGGAGAAGGCTACAGAGGTGTCATCTCGGAACACAATGACCCACTTGTGATCTCCAGGTGCTCGCCAACATGGAAGTCAAAAAGAATATTCGTCGACTAGAGAAGCTCGACTGACATTATATTGATACATGCTTACAAAAAATTAGAACTCCCTAAACATGAATTGCTTTTGTTCTTTGGAGAACTCATCGGCTTCACTGGGGCCAAAATCATACCAGAAGAGTACATTGAACTTCGTCTAACACTAGAAACCAAACCCAGAACTAAGACGTTAAGGTAAGGTTCCTAGTTATTGACTATCCCTCCGCGTACAACATTATCCTTGGAAGGCCATCCTTGAGCACATTCAGTGCAGTCATCTCCACCACACACCTTGCTATGAAATTCCTCACAGAACATAACGAGATCGTCGTAGTAAAGACAGACCAGGCCATGGCAAGAAGTTGCTACAACGCCAGTCTAAGGATTGACAAAGCCCCAAATAAAATTCGGCCACTACGAATAATCCAAATATCCCCTTGGCCGAGTTAGACATATATGAAGACATCCACGAAAAATGCCCCCAACCTGAAAGGCATCTCGTTAATTTGCAACTAGGAGATAAACCCTCCCAAATCACCAAGATTGGCGATCACCTCTTTACCGAAGACCGTGACAAGATGATGCAATTCTTAAAGACTAACAATGACTTATTTGCATAGATTTTAATCGACATACTTGGAATTGACCCCAACTTCATCTCACACTAGCTTTCTATTTACCTCAATGCCAAGAGGTGTCGTAGAGGAAGCGAAAAGTCGACCTTGAATGAGAGAAAGCTGTCGAGGAACATGTTAAAGAACTCCTAGATATCGAGTTCATTTGGGAAGTGGCCCATACCACCTAGCTCTCCAACATTGTTTTGCGAAGTGATGCATGCTTTTCCACTATACATATCTAAACAAAGTCTGTCGAAAGGACCTTAACCTTTGCCTAACATCAACAAGTTGATCTATAATTCATCTGTATACCAATATCTCTCCTTCATAGATGTTTACTTCGAGGATAATTAGATCCATAAGAATCCCAACAATGAAGACAAGACAACATTAATCACGGAGAGAGCCAACTACTACTACTAAGTTATGTCTTTCAGCCTCAAGAACGTGAGCCACCTACAAGAGAATGATAAAAAAAGTTATTTGAAAAACAAATTAGGAGAATGCTTGAAGTTTATATTGACAAAATGATCGTGAAAAGTCCCACCTAAGATGACCACACCCGGGACCTTGATGAAGTCTTCCAGCCTGTGTTAGCACGGACGGATCTAGGTCGTCTCTGTGTCGGATACGGATACCACATGGCCCGATCTGTACCCACCCTGTTTCCCTTTTTTTTTTTTTAAACAAAAGTTTACCTTCTGATAGTGCTGCAAAACAGCGCACCAGCAACCAGACACCTTTGTGACATAGCCGCGATACGAGAAGGAAAGGCTGAGGGAAGACGCACCGTTTGAGCATAGGAAAATAGTAAACACCCCCATTTCATATTCAAGCTTAGGGTTCCTAACTGAAAAGACTAACCCCTTTTTGTCAGACAAAATTTCGACACCCACTTCATATCTGTGCGTCGAGTCGTCCTTGTTCTCAGACTGCCGTCAGCGTCCAAGTTTTATGGTAGCCAGTAGGTGCTTCCTTTCATCTCTTTGCTTCATTTCCTTACTATTACATAAATTATTTTTCAGTTCCATGTTCAAATTTGATATGATAAGTTCACGTCCTTTGCGGTTTTATTGCACAATCTCATTTTTGTTTTCCATTGCTAATTTGTAGAGGTCTTGTTCGATGTGGTTATTATCCCTCTCACAAATGGTTCTAATGTTGTTAGTTTTTATTTTATTTTATTTTTTGTGTGTTATGTGTTACCCATATTATTTGAGAACCATTTGTTAAACATTGAAATTATTATGAAATTCTGATTGTATTTTTCGACCATTCTGATTGTGTTACCCATATCATACCTGTTCTGTTCATTTCCTCAAATCTGTACAGGGGCCCTAACATATATATAACTTTTTTGTTTTTGGGTGCATTATATATAGCTTAAATTGGTGTGCCTTTCACTGATTACATATCCATTTAGAGGGTGATTCGACTATATATATATATATATGTATGGAAGTATATCTAGTGAGAGAAATTTTTATTGTGAGATGGTGAGATGAGTAAATCTTGACCTTACAACTATATATGGATGATTAAAATTAAAAGTTATTTGAAGGTCATCTGACTACTTAAAAATATTATATGCATTTATGTTTTAATTTTGATCATTCATGTAAGATTCAATGATCAAAATTCACTCATCTCATCTCTTATAATAAATACTTCTCTCACTGGATATGCTCTATATATATATATTGTTTAGGTAGGGGGCTTATTTCTCTTGATTGTTTTAACTGAAAGAAAGTGAAAATCTTTTGGTGCTCATCATTGTTGAATGTTGCTAGGAAAGAGGTAAAGAGCAAATAAAGTGTGAAAAGGAGAATTTTGGGAAGAAAGCTCTCAGAATATTATAAAGAAGTGTATTACTGAGGAGTGAGGGAAAATCATCTTCCAAGGACAAAAAATAAGTGCTTCCATTACGTCTTACGAAAATTTAGAATATCTTATGGGTATACTATAAACTAATCTTGCTTCTTTATTTTCATATAAATAGCCATGATATTATTGCTTGTTTTGGTTGATGTTGTCCTTGATGCTCATCTTATTTTGAGGATGGGCTATTGTCATCTTATTTTTAATTATTTTTATGGTAACATGTGCAATTCATATAAACAATTTGTGCATAATTAACAAAGTTATTTTTTGGCACATTGCATAAAGCTTAGGAGGTCAATAGGTCATGTACACATTTACAAATACTAAGATTAATGAAAACGAAGTCACATGTAATTTACTGGTGTGATTGGCCATACCCATAGATTCCACTTTCCAGTTTCCACTCGAAGAACAGGGAAGAAAAAAAAAGCAAATTCATGTGGTTTAACTTTAATTTTAAGCCTATAGAAATTGTTGCAAGGTTCCATTTCCATGGTAAATAGATTGTGTAAGACCATTTGATTTGGCTTTGAAGTTGATCATAATACTCACCTTATTTTGGATAAGCTACTTTCAAATAAAATTAGTATATTGTTGCTTGTTTTGAGGATGCTCATTTTATTTTAGTTGATGTTTTCATTGATGCTCATTTTATTTTGGCCAATTCGGGTTCAATTTTCTCTTCATTTGTTGATAATGAGTGCTGGTCTTGGCTCTTCTGCTGGAAGTTTAAGTAATGAATCCAATTCTATCATAACTAGTAAGCTTACTTCTACTGAGACCGCTCAAGATGATCATTCCCCTCTTTGGGCTTATGTAACTATATTGGAGCATGGAATAGATGAAGGTGGAAATAGAACTTGGTCATGTGATTTCTGTCAAAGGGTGGTTAGAAGTTTGTATTCTAGCGTGAGAGCACATTTGTTAAAGATACCTTATGTAGGGATTGCAGGGTGTCCAAAGGTTAGTGCTGATGATAATTGATAGAGCTAAAAATGGCTGCTGAAGAGGTTGAAAATAGGCTTAAACCAAAGAATATTCCATTGCCTCCGAATACATCTGGAACTGATTCAAGAACAAAAAGGAAAAAACTTGGTCCTTTAGAGAAGGCATTTAACTTAGAAGATAGGGAGAATCTAAAAGCTGAAATTGCTAGAATGTTTTACTTTGCTGGGTTGCCTTTTTATCTTGCTAGGAACCCTTATTATGTGAATTCTTCTAGTTATGTTGCTAACCAAATATTAATGGTTTTGTGCCTCCTGGTTATAATGCTATAAGAACAACTATTTTACAAAAAGAGAGAGCACATATTGAGACCTTGCTTAAACCAGTTCAAAGTTTGTGGGAATCTAAAGGGGTTAGCTTAGTTTTCGATGAGTGGACAGATTCTCAAAAATGACCATTAATTAATTTTATGGCTACAAATGATGGAAATCTTGTGTTTTTGAAGGCATATGATTCCAATGAGTATGAGGACAAACATTACTTAGCTAGTTTGATGAAAGGTGTAATAGATGAAGTTGGACCAACAACTGTTGTCCAAATTATAACTGATAATGTTGTTGTTTGCAAAGCAGCGGATATGTTGATTAAAGTTGATTATCCTGAGTTCTTTTGGACTCCATGTGTTGTGCATACTTTGAAGCTTGCTTTGAAAAACATTTGTGCTCCTAGGAATGGTATGGAAAATGAAAATGCATTCAATGAATTGAACTGGATATCTCAAGTAGCTGATGATGTTTCATTTGTTAGAAACTTTATTATGAATCATTTTATGAGGTTGGCTATCTTTAATGAGTTTGTCTCTTTAAAAGTGCTTGATATTGCTCAAACACGGTTTGCTTCCGTTATTGTAATACTAAAGAGGTTCAAGCTTGTAAAGCATGCTTTGCAAACCATGGTTATTAGTGAATAATAGAACTCATACATTATAGAGAGGGAGAGAACAAGTTGTGCAAAAGGCTACTGCAGTCAAATAATTCTTTCTAAGTGATGTCATGGTGAACTAAAATTGAATACATTCTTGCTTTTACCGAGCCTATCTATGAATGCTTCAAATTTGTGACACGGATAAGCCTACTCTTCATTTGGTATATAACATGTGGGATACAATGATATTGAAAGTGAAGACAACAATATATAAGCATGAAAGGAAGCAAGAAAATGAGCCATCAACATTTTTCGAAGTGGTCCTCTCTATACTTAGTGATAGGTGGAGCAAGAGCAACACCCCACTCCATTGTATGGCTCATTCTTTGAATCCATGGTAAATTATTATGATTCAATAATAATTATATGCTTTATGATTTTATGATTGTTAGCTTTATATTAGTTTGATAATTTTCATGCTCTTGTTACATGTTAGGTATTATACTGAAGAGTGGCTTAATGAGACTCCAAATAGAATTACTCCTCAAGAAGATGTAGAGATTTTAAGGCAAAGAAACAAGTGTTTCAAGAGATTTTTCCTTGATAATGAGACAAGAAGACAAGCTTTGGATGAGTTTGCTAGTTTCTCATCAATGGCAGGTGAATTTGCAGACCATGAGTCAGTTGATGCTAGGATGATATTGGATCCCAAATCTTGGTGGGCCAATCATGTATATTCTGCCAAATTACTTCAGCAGCTTGCTTGTAGGCTTCTTGTGCAGCCTTGCTTGTCATCTTGCTATGAGAGAAATTGGAGTACATACTCCATTAATTCTCCAAAGTGAAACAAGATGCATCTGAAAAGGGCAGAAGATTTGGTTTACACACACACTAATCTAAGGTTGCTGTCTAGGAAAAGTGAAGCATACAAGAAAGGAGCTACCAAGATGTGGGATGTTGGGAGAGATGCTTGGAGTCCTTTTGAGGGTGGCGTTGGAGTACTTGAAGTGGCTGATTTGTCTCTTGATGAACCTAATTTGGAATCTGTCCTTTTTACAGATGATGGCAATGGAGGAGATGAGATATCCACTCGTAATGCTTACTAGGGATCAGGGAATTATTAGTCTTTTGATATAGGTAGTTTAGCTTTTGTACATTGACAATGTCTTTTGCAGCCTTGCCTTTTTTGGTTTTAAACATGAACTAGTATATGAAACTGATTAGTGCTTAGTGAATAGTGACTAATTTGATGTTCAGTCCTTTTGACGTATATATACAAAATTATAACAACTTTGGTTATTGGTTAGCATTTAGCAAAGGCAGATCTGATATGCTTAAAGCATTATTTTGGCTATTTGTAATATAGATTCCCTTTAATTGTTGCAAGATATATGTAGTCTTGGGATTATCATTCCTATTCTAAAAAGGCTGCAAGAATACATATGTTTGGTGAATGGTTGTATTCATATAAACTTGTTCCTGTAGACAT
This sequence comes from Ormosia semicastrata, assembly GCA_029884595.1. NCBI lineage: Eukaryota > Viridiplantae > Streptophyta > Magnoliopsida > Fabales > Fabaceae > Ormosia > Ormosia semicastrata. The sequence continues at coordinate 33,828,131 of JAQQTO010000055.1, forward strand.
TTTCAGATTGCAGATTTAAAATTGTTTAGCAGGTTGTAGGAAAGGTAAATTCTTTAAGGAAGATGGCAATACTCGTTGGAAAGGAACATGCTTCAAGTGATTTGTTTACTAACTCCCTAACTCATTCACACTTGCCATCATTGAAATAGAGAAGAAAAAGGGAGAAAGGGAAATGGGATTACCTTGAAAGGTTGAAGAATGGTGGGAAAAGGTTGAAAATGCAAAGATTTTAGGTGGAACACAATCTACACTGCACGAATCACCGCAAACCGCCGCTAATGATCGCCTGAACGCCTTGAAAACTCACCAAAAAACTCAAATGGAGGAGGAAAGAACTTGTAGAGAGAGTGGAAAGTGTTCCCTCTCTCCCCCAATTCCCCTTTTATAGGAGAAACAACTCCTCAACTGCCACCCATAATTAGGGGCAGAAAGGTCCTTTCACCCTTCTTTCGAAAGATAGAGGCTCGAAAACCAAATGTCGGCTGCTCCTTGTGCTGACACATGAATACACGACACTGACTAGACAAATGAAACCACACTGGCTGCCAAACAAAATGTCTTGGGAAAGCCAAATGTATATTCACCAAAAATCATACATTGTGACTACGAATGCTAGATCTTGGTAACGTTAAAACGCACAGAAACAAAATCCCGGTTAGGAATCCTGGCACCAATGTCACGAGAGATCCTAACCGCTGGGGGCATGACGCAATCCCGCCATGGATCACGACAGTCACTACAAAAGCCTTAACGTTCGGTGCACCTTGAAGTTTTCCATCATGGATCCTTACTAACGCACCACACGAGACCCTAATCGCTGGGGAAATCTCACTGTGCCATTACGGATCCCGACTTGAACATTATGAGTGGCTATAGAGCCTTCCGCTTCTGCCACACCAGTAGCTCATATCTCGGCACTCCGTTGTCACAACAGAGCATCGAATTAGGGACAGATGTTTTAGACCGAAATTCGAGAATCTAGATTCGGCAAAAGTAGGTCATATAGCATAGCCCAATTCCCATTTTGGTACATCACCTTATCAGCCTACCTTTTAAAATATCGCGATTTCCTAATAGAATCCCACACTTAATGAAGAAAATTAGGATCAAATCCACTCATAACTTCCTAGATAACTAATAACAAGAAAACTCTATCTCTTAGATATTATTTCTCTAGCAATTAATCTCACACTATAAATACAAGGTTTAATCACTCAAGTATGCATCTATTCCGTATACTTCTCTCTCCTAATACAAATTCTAACTTGAACGTCAAAATGTCTTATAAGTATACAGCTTCTCTTTCTGCTGTTGTCACACAAGTAGGGGCCCACCATACTCATTCCCAGTTAATAAAATCAGGTACATCATCCTTAACTCCAATTCAGAACAATTTCTTTTCCCAACAAATTTTCTTTTCTTTTTTTTAACGTGAGGAAAAACAAGAGAATAAATGAGAGAGATATTCATGTCTAATATATAGTGTTTAAGTATAAGCCAGTTCAGGAGTTTCATTACATTCATACATTCTATACATAAAATCCATAATTTTCATGCTTTTCAAAGGAAACTTTACGGGGGAATCAAGATTTAATACTCAAATAATTTTTTTCATTGTGAATATTTTCATATAATTATTACAAAAGTAGAAATAAAACTACCAATTTTGTATGTTAAAAACATTTTTTGGTGCAAATGTTAAATATATTTTAAATAGTTAATATATTAATAACTCATAATTTTTTTCCTGAATAAACGGGGTCACAACACAAACTAATGCACACTAAGTAAGTGAGTTCCAACAAAATCAAAATACGTAAGGTAAAGAACAGCACGACAGACTAACAATATGACTACGCAGACAAAGATGGTGAGCGAAATTAGTAATAGCATCCGCACTGACATTGACCCCTATGAAGACATGATGCCACTGAACACAATAAAAAAATGCTCAGATTTCAGAAGTATGTCCTTTGTGGATGTAGAAACATGGGTGAAATAACTTACATAATATCAATAATATTCATAAGCTAATTGCACCTTATTAGGGATCAAAACAGTTGATCTAAATACTTCAATAAAATGTGAGGACTGAATCAATAAAATTAAAATTAAAAAAATTTTACTCATGATAAGTCAGTTTGATTTGGTTCAATTTGACACGAATCTATTCACAATATGTCAAATTGACATGCAAACTTAAAAAAAAATTTCTTTTTTAAGATTACTAAAATATTATTTTAATTTTAAGTAATAATTAATTTGAAATATTTTCATATAATTAATTTAAGTTTTTAATTCAAATTAATTAAATAAATTATATAAATGATAATTTTAAACTTAAATTATAAGAATAAAAAAAATGTGGGCCAATGAACTAGCCCAAATAACCTGCAGGGAGCTAAGCAGAGCCAAAAATTTACTAGCTAGAAGAAATTTTGGCCCACAACGGTTGGCCAAATTGACACCCTACCTTATCCCGTTTCCTTTTCCTTTCGTTTCTTTATAATTATCTTTAAATTTTTTATAAAAATTAAAAAAATCAAATAATCATAAATACAAGAAAATATAATGTATGTGACTAAATTATTCTTTCTCTATCATAAAAAAATTACTCTTTCTCTCTATTAATGCTCTTCACTCTCCCTAATAAGTGTTGGAAAGATTTTAAAAAAATGATATAGAATAATTAATTGTAAAGTTATTGAGTTTAATTGAAATGAGAATAAAGTTAAAAAAATTTATTAATATTTTTTAATATTATCAAATGATAAATAATTTGACATAAATTAAAATTTTTAAAAAGACAATTATTAAAGGACGAAGGGAGTAAAATAAAATCTAAGATTTACTATATATTATGTAAAGAAATATTTGTTAGTGTGATCAATTATAATTAATATTATGATTGATTACGATTAGTTTTAAGAATGATTATAATTAATTTAGTACAAAATTAGATTGATTTAATACATAATTATATTTTATTATTTTCTTTTTCTATAAAGAAGTCTTCTTTTATAAATAGATACTAATTCTGCTATATACAAATATTTAGATATATACACAAATTATCATTACATATTTCTATATCTTTAATTAAGAGTTTCACATCACATGTCTCAATATTTTGGGTGCGATTTATATATTTATCGGGTTACTCCACTTAATGTCAATTGGTTTTAGGTTGATATCTCACATGGTATCAGAGTTAAGATCTCATATTTATTTTTGGCTACTTCGTTAGGCTTGTTTCCGCCTATTCAGTTTAGGCATCTGTGGAGGGAGTGTTAAGAGTCTCACGTCGCTTGCTTCAATATTTTGAGTGCGATTTATATATCTGTTGGGTCACTATACTTAATACCAATTAGTTTTAGATTGAAATCTCACAATATTAATAATATATTCTTTTAAATATTCATTTCAACACATATTTTAACATTGATTCATCTTATGCACTTGAAAAAATTATTAAAAAAATATTAATAATATTTATTTTTAAATTAATAATAAAATAAATATTTAAAAAAATGTCTAAAATATTGATTCTACCATTTCTATGGAAGATGAATATTTTACCAGTTTTGTCCTCTATTCTTCCCAGCGTCTCGCATGTCTGGTGGCAACTACCGAACCATTAGTTAGGATATTCTCAGGATAGTTGACCAGTTTTATCCTTTATAGTTAGGATATTCTCATGATAGTTTGTGTGTTTAAGTTTTCCTCTAATCGACGTATCTTGCATATGGATGTTCTGTATTTAGAAAAATTCGTTCTTCTAAGTAGTAATTCAAATTTTAAAATTAATCTGCATCACGTGTCTGTCACTTCACATTAATTTTTTAATTTTTTAGTACATTTTAAAAAAAAAATTAATTAAGCTAAAAAATAAATAATAAAAATGTTTAAAATGAATTATAATTATATAATAAAGAATAAAAATTATTTAAAAACAATTTAATTAGAGGATAAGTGATATTTAAATGATTTTATCATTTTTATTTATTTTTGTTTAACTATTTATATAATTAATAAGATGTATTTATAATTTTGTCGTTTTCATATTTTTATTTAATTTTTAAATAAGTAATTAATAATAATAATTTTAAAAAACTTAAAATTAAACACCAAAGTGAATAATCCTTTTTGATTGCATAGATTCAACAAATACTATCATCAAATGTACCCCACACCTTTAATATTGAATCAAAGAAAAAATTCTTGTGTTTTTTAGTTTTATGAATTATTATTTTCTCTCAATTTAATTATATATATATATATTAGTGTCTAGGCTCCACACAAATTTAGGGAGAGATCCCACCACTAGGGTGGGGCTAAAGGATGTCCCAAAAGGAGTTCCATGAGAGAGAGAGGGGAGAGGGAAGAGGAGAAAAGAGTAAGAGTGCATTGACAAGAATCGAATCCTTATCACTCTTTTACAACAATGCAGTATTAACCATTGAGGCAAAGCCTCATTCGTCAATTTAATTATCTTTTTAATATTATAATTGATGTATCACATATTTAATAATATAAAATAATTTTTTTTAGAGATCTGTTGTGAAAAGAACGAGTGCTTGCGCTCTCAATGTTTGTATTTCTAAAGATTAGAAAGCTTCAACGAAATCTATTTTTAGGGCTGGGATTTTGAACGACAGCAGCAGCAGTGCTCGCGTCGCGGTGGGCGACAATAGCAACACAAGGTGTGACTCGTTAGACGGCAACACCGTGGCTCGTTGGACAGCGAAATCGTGAGTCGTCTTCTTCTTTTTTCCATCTGGATTGAATGGAGGCTGACATAGAGAAAGGTGAGAAGGAAGCGGAGGATCTGGTCTCACGGAGTACAAAAAAGGTCAAAGTTGGTAATGTTCTTCAAGAAGGTGAGGAGGGAATGGTGGTGGAAGAAGTGGCTGAAGAGGAGGAATCCATAGACATGGATGCTGAACATAATCATGTCCTGATATCCAAGCCCTCGTATAGGGATACTGTGGCAAAATCGGATGGTATTGTTTTTAGCCCAGCAGAGATTGCAAATATGGTGTAGAGGATTATTTGATTCAGGAAGTTAATGTAGATTTGCCACAACATGATAATGCTGATTTTGATCCTATGCCTCTCGTGGATGTTTCTCTGGATGAATTTGAGGATCGGTGTAAACCATAGAAGTTTTCCTTGATTGTTAAACTCTTGGGAAAGAGGTTAGGATTCCGTGCTATGGATTCTTGGTTGAATAGGATGTGGAGCAAAAAGGGGACTATTAAAGTTCTTGATCTTCTTGAAGATTTTTATCTAGTTAACTTTGCTAATGAAGGAGACTACAATTATGCTCTTTTTGAAGGGCCTTGGTTAGTTGCTGAAGGGAATTGAAGAAGATTACAGTTTGGGTGAGGATTCCAAAGAATTGAAGAAGATTATTTATTAGTGCAGCGTTGGCGTCCTCTGTTTAAACCTTTGGACAAAGAATTGAAGAAGATTGTAGTTTAGGTGAGGATTCCAGAGTTACCGGTGGAGTTGTATAATCAGAAATTTTTGTGGCAGGTTGGTTCGAAACTTGGAACCATGCTTAAGATTGATGAGCTTACATCCATTCATTCTAGGAGCCGCTTTGCAAGAATTTGTGTTGAGATTAATTTGAGAAGGAAATTAGTTCCAAGTTTCCAAGCCCTTGGCTAACATTTTAGAGTTAAATATGAAGGGTTACACCTTGTTTGTTTTAAATGTGGGAAATATGATCATCGCCAGGAAGCTTGTGTCCGGTTCCATAATCCTGTTGAACCTACTCCAATGGCAATGGTGGGCGATGATCAAACTGCGGCAGTGGTTATTGCAAATCAAGTTGATAGGCTAAATCAGGCTCCTGATTTGGTGTTGAATGTTGAAGCTCTAATAGATAAATCAGTGCCTAATCGTAAGGAGGGAATCTCGGGTAAGAATGAGGATGATAATTGTTTTGGTCCATGGATGTTAGCTAAAAAATCTCGTGGAAAAAAAGGGTGTAAATTCTTGTGGCAGACTTATCGCTTATGATAAAGTGCAGCAATCTTCTAATCTTTTTCAAAGGTCTAGATTTGATATATTAATTGAAGAAGGAGACGATTCTGTCTCTAATATGGGTAACTCTTTTAGTCAACATGGAAAGGCAGCCGATCAAAGTGAGTCATTGGGCCAGAATTCTAGGCAAGTGAATGTTTCTAGTGCAGCAGCAACCCATAGTGGGTCTTCGGGTCAAAAGTCTAAGCAAGTTAATGCTCCAAATGTTGTAGGTAAGAAATATATGAAGTCCATTTCTTATGCAAAGTCTGTGCCCATGCAGAAGAATAAGAAGCACATGCAATCTAATGTGGAACTGAGTCCTAACTCGATAAAATGTCGTGACTCAGCTAAGGAAACCCTTTTAACTCGTGACAAGCAAGAGCAAAAATGAGATCACAGAGTTGTTTGGGATATTTTCGAACAATCTTACCAAAACACAATGCAACAGTTTGAGAAAGGAAAGATGGATGAAATAGGCTTGCGTATTCAACCTGTTGTTGGTCCTTCACAAGAGGATTTGGATTTTCTTTGTAGCCGGTACTGGGACAGATCTCTGGTAGGGGCTCGACATCCTCTAGACACTGGTGACACCTGCGACGTGGATGCAATTTTGGGTGTTAATACAGCTCCTGGGTTACATGAAGTATCCACTTTGGCTGGAGTTGGAGGTTCTCAAGCCTCTACATGATTGGCTTTTTTATTCTTTTATCTCTTATTGCTTTGTTTATAGTGAATGTTCTCCTTTGGAATTGTAGAGGAGTGGGCAGTAAAGGTTTTGTTAACCTCTTAAGGGATCTTTCGGTTCATTATCAGTGTTCCTTGATCTTTCTTTTGGAAACTCATGTCAGTGGAGAAAGGTCGTATGGGTTTTGATGGTGTTTTCTTAGTGGAAGCTATTGGTCATTCAGGTGGGATTTGGTGTCTGTGGAGGAAGGACTTATGGGACATTCATATCTTAGATTCTCATCATTAATATGTTCACTTGATGTTTTCTTATCAGAATGAGGAGGCTTCTTTTTTCACTGTAGTCTACGGGAGTCCACATCTTGGACCTAGGAAAAAGCTTTGGGCTTCTTTGGATAGAATTGCAGGGACTGCTCAGGGCCCATGGTGTGTGGGTGGAGACTTCAATTCTACTACTGAGCTTGTTGGTTCTTCTAGCTCGTTAGATACTCATCGTTTTAAGGCCTTCCTGCTTAATTGTGATCTCTTTGATATTGGTTATGTTGGTTAAGATTTCACCTGGCAAAGGGGTATCATTAGGCAAAGGTTGGATTGTGTTCTTGCTAATGTGGATTAGTCTAATCGATTTATGAATGCGATGGTGCAACATCTTCCTAAGCTTAAATCGGATCATGTCCCTATTTTGCTCAGGTTTGATTCGATATCTTCTTCTATTTTTTGTCAAAAACCTTTCCGTTTTTTGGCTTCTTGGCTTTTGCATGAGAAGTTTGCTAGTCTTGTGAAAGATAATTGGAAGGAAGAAAACTTGTTGTTTAATATTCATGCTTTTACAGAAGATGTCAAAAAATGGAATAAAAAGGTGTTTGGGGATATTTTTCGAAGGAAAATTTGGTTACTTCGTAGATTGGAAAGGATCTCTTTTAAACTTTCTTCTCAGCCTAATGTTTTTCTTGAGGGTTTTCAATCTAAACTATGGAAGGAATATGAGGGGGTCTTAATTAAGGAGGAAGTTCTTTGGAAACAACGTTCAAGATATAAATGGATCTCTCTGGGTAACAAAAATAATAGTTATTTTCATGGGCTTGCTATGGCTCGCAGAAGACGAAATCATATTATGGCGCTCTATGATAATAATGGTCTTTGGGTTGATGATTTGGAGTCCCTTAAGAGACTGGGAGTTGAGTTTTACTCCAATCTTTATAGGGATGAGGGTGGCTACTCTAAGTTTATTATCTCTAGGGCTTTTCCTACTCTTTCTGCTTCTAAGTTTTCTAGCCTTGAGAGTCCTGTTTCTGATATGGAGGTTAAAAGAGCTTTATTCTCTATGGAGGGTCTTAAGGCTCCTGGGCAGGATGGTTTGCATGCTATCTTTTTCAATCTCAGTAGGAGGTCATCAGTCCTTCTCTTATTGCTTGGATAAAGCATATATTTCATGAGCCTCACTTTTTAAAGGATGCCAATGGTACTCTAATTTCTTTGATTCCTAAGGTAGATAGGCCTGAGACTTTTAAATTGTTTCGCCCTATTAGTTTGTGCAATGTCTGCTATAAATTGGTCACAAAAATTATTGCTACCAGTGATGAATCTGTAAAAATTCATATTTTTACAATTCAAAATCTTGGGTTTTTATCATTTTTTAATTTTTTTTATGTAATTTTGTTCTTAAGTTTTATTATATTTTTATTATTTTAATTGTGTTCTTATTACGTATTTTTTTGTGTTTTTATCAGGTAATTATACATGGAGAAGATTGGATATTTAAAGAAGCCATAAAAGGAAGAAAATCCATTCAGAAGCCCAGTACTTAAGCGTTGGGTCAGCAATGCTTGAGCGCGCGTTGTGAGCAAAAGGATTCCATATTAGTGGGCCAACTCTTGAGCGCTGGACAGTCAGCACTTGAGCACTGGTTGCATAACAGCAACATGAATTTCTTTTAAATAAAAAAAGTTATGTCAAATTTAACACACACTTATGCGTGTGGAGACACTTGGACACACTTCAGCAACCGTCAAAGAGAGAAGTGACGACACAAACCCTAAAGTGGTGTGGGCACAATTATGCTTGAAGATTAGAGATTTTCTTCATCCTTTCCACTGATCTTCTATGAAGTTTATCAAATTCTTATCTCTCTTTCATTCTTCATCCATGTGTAACTAATTTTCTCTTATTAGGTTGATGATGGATCTTGAACTTTGATGATGTAAATTCTTTTATGAGTTTAATTTAAGTTTCTATTTCATAATTTATGTGTTTATCTCTATTCTTAATATTTTTTTAAATCTGACCAATTTGAGAATGATTTTTGGGTTTATGTATGATTTGAAAAAATTTGCATGAACTTAGAACTTGTGATAAACACCATAATTTCTGTAATCGTTAGGAATAGACGTTATGGGTTATGTGGTCTTTCTTTTAATTCCTTCGTTCTTGATAATGTCTTTCTATTTGGGATTAGACTAAGAGATTAGTTAATTCTGAACAGTGTAAGAGAATTAATATACCAAGGGATTGAATATTAATTAATTTTAGGAATTGACCATGAATCATTGGAATAGGACTTAATTAAACTAATATTTGATTTTGTATTTAAAAAGTTCTTTGGAATGATGATTATACTACGACCTTTTCCCCATCTCATGGTATTAGGCAACGTGACCATTTATCTCCCTATTTATTTGTTCTATGTATTGAAAGGTTGTCCGATTTGATTTCTCTAGCCGTAGAGCATGGCCTTTTGGAGCCAATTATGCTTTCAAGGGTGATCCTAAATTATCATATTTATGCTTTGCGAATGATTTGGTCCTGTTTGCTAATGCTTCCTCTGGTCAGGTCCTGGTTATAAAAGGTATTTTGGATCTTTTCTGTAATTGTTTGGGTCGGAAAGTGAATAGTGAAAAGTCTTGTGTTTATTTCTCTAAAAATGTTAATCATGGGAGACGTGAGGAGCTGAGCGTGGCTCTGGGGTTTCGTCTCACTTCTGATTTGGGTCGATACCTTGGAATTCCTCTATTACATAAGAGGCAAAGTGCAGGGGATTATGGTTATCTTCTTGATTGTGTTTTGAGTAAGTTGAATGGATGGAAAACTAGAACTTTGTCTATGGCAGGGTGTAACACCCCAAATTTTTTCATCTCTTAAACAGTAATTTTGACAGTTAATAGAATTTTACTGTTTAGTAATTTCTGGATACTGTAAAATTATTTTGTTTATTCCGTCAGCATATTTGATCGTTTTGAGTGATTTACTCCGTGTCAGGAAAATAATAATTTTCGGGCCGGGGAAAACTTTACGTAATTTAATTTTTACCGTTAGGTAATTATTTTACATAATCTGATTTAATATTTGTGCGTTTTCTAATTTTTGTGATTTTATGGATGATTATGAAATTTTTTACTGTATGTGGGCTCAGGTGGTCTTAGGTGGGCCCAGGTGACCTTACGTGGGCCCAGGTGGGTCCCGCAAAGTAAAATTTTTCTACGCATAGAAAAATTTATACTGTTTAGATGGAGACAGGGGATCTTACTAAACCTGAATCCGAAAATAGTTTTAGAAAATTTTCTTTACCGTATTTTTACTGCATTTATTTACTGTGACGGTAAAAATACAGTAAATGTATGTTTTGTGGGGTTACAGTGAATCAAAATAATATTCTATATTATTAAGTTAATATTGGTGGATTGGATATCCACCATTAATTTAATTAACATTAGAAATTTAATCTTAATTTAATCAACGGTGGAGATTTAATCTTGAAAATAAATAGGATTAATTATAACCGTCGGATGGAAAATTAAATCAAGAGTGGAGATTTAGTCTTGTAAAATAACTTTGACCATTATGAACCATTGGATGAAGATTAAATCAATGGTTGAGATGGACCATTAATAACCATTGGATTTGAATTAATGGTGTAGATTTAGTCAACAAAAAAATTTACTACAACCATTTTGGACCCTTGGATGTAAAGTTTGAAGGTGTAATCTTGACCCTCCATTTTGAAGACTCATCTAAGGACTAGGAATTAAAGGAGAAAGATCCAATGGCTAAAAGAAGTCTTTCCATCTACAACCTAAACCTAATGGCTATTTTAATCCAAACCATCCTTTTAATCAAGGGCTAGGATGGCTTAGAAAAAGATGACCATGCAAATTAATCACATGTTGCATGCAAGGAGAAAGGGGGACGGTTTTGCATGCATTTTGGAGAGGAGACAAAGCTAGATAGGCTTTTAAGTAGGAAAAAGATGAAGTCAATAATAGCCATTTGAATTTGATTAGTAACTATTTAAGCCTAATTTGATTAATCTAATGGCCTAATTAACAAGTTAAGTAAACTAAATTAAATGTTAAATTATTATAATCTAATTCTTAATTAAATATCCTAATTTTATTTAGAGGTTATAATATATGTAATTATATATCTAATTAATTAGTTATTTAATTAGATAATTAATTAAGATTGGTTAGGAAACTAAACCTAATTAATTAGCTACTTAATTAGCAAGTAATTGGACTTGAATTAAAAACAAATTAAGTCCCTAATTCATGAGAGGCCACACGGCCATGCAGCCCAAGGAGGCTTCTCAAGTCTTCTTGAATGAACTTTTATGATTATTGGAGGACATATAGGGACATAGGCCATGTGCTACTCCATATGCATCCCATTGGTGATATTGTGAGTCAAGCATATCACTGAATCTCTCCAAGACTCCCACAACAGCTGCTCACTTTCATTCACCCTCCTAATTTCATTTTCTCTCACATCAAAAAGCTTACAACACTTTCTCTCAAAAACTCCAAGAACCCAAGCACACATTTCTTTCCATTTTCTCTCTCAAATTCGGTCAAGCACCTTAGAACCATCATCCAAATTTCTATAATTTCATCCAACTTGATTTTCTAAACCTAAACACCATTCTAAAAACATCTCTAGTTATGAGTTTTTCCAAAATCATTCATCTTGAGCTTCAAATCCAAGCTTCAAGTTTCTATCAAAAATCAAAAATTTCATCTTTGTGCTTCAAGAGAAACCATTCGGTCAAGACACTTAAAACCACCATCCAATCTCTTTTAATTTCATCCAACCATAGATCTTGAATCTACATGATATTCTAAGCAACTTTCATGTTGGAGATTTTCTCTAAATCATTCATCTTCATGGACTTTCTTCAAGAGCCAAGTTATTGAGTTTTTAAGGTGAAGTGAAAGAAGACTTCAATTCTTATCTCTTTTTCATGATCTAAACCATGTTTGATCCATGATTCCTCTTAATCAAGCTTAGTATACTAATTTCTATGTATTTTGTTTTGAATTTGAGAAGCCCTTGGTGTTGAAGGACTTGGAAAGAGAAGCAAAATCAAGAAGCTTTGAGGATCTTCAAGAGGTAAGAGGGAGATCCATCTCACCAACCAATTATGGTGGTGGGAGATGGTCTTATATTTGATGGATTGTGAATTCATGTGAGAATTCTAATCCATGGTCATGTAATAATTAATTGTGTGTTTATGAGCTTTGCTTTATTTTCTTGTGCTTTGATTATGCTTTGATTATTTTTGTCTATGCTTAATATGCTTTGCATGATTTTATGGCTTTGATAGTATACTTATAATATGCATGATGAGTATATGGCATGTTTGTGATATTTATGATGAAATATATATATGTATGCCATGATGTGTGGATGGAAAAAAAATTGATCTTGGTTCCAATGGCCAAGGAAGAGCTACAGTTTTGATGCCCTTGGTGAGGGTCAATGTTGAAATTTTTCAAGAACAAGGAAATTAAATTTTGATCCCTAGAACAATGAGAATTTCGGGCAAGACACCTCAAAATAGGTGTTTACAAATTAATATATTTATGGAAGAATAAAATTGGATTGATTTGAGGAGTATGAAAAATGAATTAAAGGTTTGTTTTTTTTAAGAAAACATGAACACAAATTTTAGAATGAAATTTTATTGATTTATTTTGTGTAGAAACAAGAATGGAATTTATTTAAGTTAGAAGAAAAATATTTCATAGTTCCAATGGCCATCTATAAGGTTTTGATAATTTAGAAAAATGTTTTGATGCTATGAAATACAAGAATTTTCAAATAAGGATTTTTGAAAAGGGAATTAAGTGTTATAAATTAAGTGAAGTGTAATTTTCATAAATAAATAAAAAAGAAGATTGAAAGTATTGAACTTCAAATTAATCAATTTTTAGAAGTGATATAAAGGAAAACGTTTGTAACTTAAAATTTCTAACAGAGAATTTATTTATTTGGGTTTTGGAAAACATTAGGAAATTTAAAGTTAAGAAACAATAATTAAATCAACTCAATATGATTTTGTAGGACTAGGTTAATAAAAAGTGATTTTAAAAAAAATATACATTAAGGAAAAGATTTTTAACTAAGAATGAAAAATGATTTGTAAAGAAAGTGAAAATAAATTTGAACAAATGGGTTTGTGTTATGACCAATCGGTACTTTGGTTTTGAAAATAAAACTTTAATGATTTTGTTTGTGTAAAACCATATCAATTTAGAAGGAAAAATATTTGATGGTTTCAATAGTCATGTCCACGTTTTCGAAGGCTTGTAATGCATTGATTTTGATGAAACAAAGTGATTATTCAAGTGAAAATATAATTTATTTAATACAAGGAAATTAAAAAGGGAATCAGAGTATTTTAGCACTTGAGAAATGAATTTTTATGTAAATGAAAAAGAGAGGTTGCAAGTGAGCCTCAATTTGTTTTAAAAAGAATTTATTAAAATCCCGTTGGATTTTGGAAAGCATTGGTAATTTTTAAAGTTAGAAACATTGATTTAATTCAATGGAATTGTGAATTTGTGAAATATACTATGAAAAAGGATTTTCTTGAATAAGAAGATATATTAAATGAAGTAGAAAGTTATATTATTTTGAGGAAGGTTGATTTGAAAATGATTTGGGAAAAATGGAGAATATAATGGTATTTTGAAAATTTACTAACGTATAACTTATTTTTGAGTTTTGAAATACGTTAGAAAATGCTAAGTTTTGAAACGTTGATTTATATCAATGAAAAAGTAATTTTGTGAATTATATTTTGGAAAAGAATTTCTTGAAATTAAAATTGATTTATTTAAGTCCAAAATAATGTTTGGAATATTGAGGAATATTTTACGTAATTGTAAAATGGTGAAAAATGATTTACGTATCTTAAAAATAATACTTCTACATAATTTGAAATATGTTAAAATATTTCTACGTGATTTGAATTATGTTTAAATATTTTATGTAAGTTTAAATATTTTACGTGATTTAAAATACTGAGTTGAAAAATCACTATGTGATTAAATAATGATAAAATATTTTTACGTAATTATGAAAAATGGTAGAAAATTGTTATGAGATTTGGGAAGCGTTTAAATATTTTACACTATTGAAAATATTATTGAAAAATATACGCAATTTTGAAACAGTGGAAAAATATGCGATTTGAGAAACGTATATTTTTACGCGATTGAGAAAGACATTGAAAAATTAATATGTGATTTAAAAGTGCAACGGAAGAGCTGCGGCATTTTAAAAACGTAACAAAAGTGTTACAGTATTGGGAAAATATAACAGAAACGTTTCAGAATTTTAAAAATGTAACAGAAACATTTTGGAATTGTGAAAAACATAATGGAAATATTATGCAATTTTGTGAAAACACAGCGAAAGTGTTTTATAACTATGAAAACATGATAACATGATTTCGTGTTGAAAATATAGTATAATTACTATTGAACCAGTGTATGGACACTGTATGAGAAAATGATGTGTTTTGCCTATGGTGGTATTTGGTGCATTTTATATGCATTGGAAAGAGATGCCCGTATTTGAATTTGGTGCATTATACATGCATTGAAAAGATTTGACTCAGTTGGGGTTGGACTTACCGATATACTCGTGCATTGTACAAATGAAATTGAAAAGATTTGGCGGTTGGGGTTGGACTTAACCGATAAATTCGTGCATTGTATAAAAGATAGCTAATAGCTATTATGGCCTTTGTGGTTGAAGAGAGAATGAGAATTGATAGTAAGGTCTATGATGGATCTTGGGGGCGCGAGGCGCAATGGCGGTCGACCAATGGACGGTGGCGAGTACCCTGTGCCACTTGGCGATGATCCATTGCAACGCATTGACGATACCCGACAAGAACACGATTCTTTTCAACGACCGGGAGATTGTCTTTGGGCTAAGGTGACAATTAACCTGAGCATTCTTCTCGAAATTGTGAAAACCTCCATGGAGTTGTTTTTGATAAAATGAGTCTTTGTGTATATGCATAAATCTGAGCATTTATATCTGTGTGATATATTAATTGGGGAATATTGGTTATTGGTTATGACAATTGAACTGATAAATGATTAGATGATGATAGTTGATTAATGCTGATAGCATGATTATGGTATGATCTATCTGTATGATATAGCTATTTGTGTTATCTCTATGCTGCCATATTAGTATTGGTGTAGGTGATCTCACCTCTTTGTTATATTGTTTTGTTGTGTCTATATTGTTAAAATCAAACAATAGAAGGATCGAGTTGTCTTAGACATAACGGGCGATAAATACTCTGAGATTGGTGACAACAATAAGGAGTGGACATTCAGGACTCGAAGGTGTGCAGTGTTGACAAAGGAACAAATGTCTGATGCATCAAGATGGACAGAAAAATGAATAAGTATGTTAAAGTTTCTCGTTAGTGTTGTACCGTGCTATTAAGTAGGACCCGTCATGGGGTTTGCTACTGTAAAAAAAAAAATAAGTCTGTTAATTTTATATTTCTCTTTAAATTGTGATATTAATTGGTGTCAATATTGCATAATAAATAGTTGAAACATGATTTTTCAATATTACCTAATATTTTCAGTAAATTTACGTTTCAGTAAAGAAGAAAATTTTGAAACCCATATTTTATAACTCAAACTTTGTGCGAACTTATTTTCAGATTATGAGTCGGAAGTCAGAAATGTGATGCCCTAGCTAGGGTGTTATATTAGTTGGTATCAGAGCTAGGGTGTTATATTAGTTGGTATCAGAGCTAGGGTGTTACATGTGTGTTACTCTTGCCCAATCTGCGTTAGCAACCATTCCCTCTTATATTATGCAGTCAACTCTGCTACCTATCAAAGTGTGTAATCAAGTGGATAAGACCTGTAAGAATTTTATTTGGGGATCATCTAGTGAGCAAAGAAGAGTTCATCTTGTCTCTTGGGATGGTATTTGCAAACCTAAGAGTTTGGGAGGTATTGGTTTTTGTAAAGCTCGTCATTTGAATGTTGCTTTTCTCATGAAGCTTTGTTGAAGTATGATTCATAAATCAGATGCACTTTGGGTTCATGTGCTCAAAGCTAAATATGGCTGCTCTAATAGCTTTATTCCATCTATGCATTCTCATCCTTCTATGTCCAACTCATGGCGAGGTATTTGCATGGCTTGTAATAAATTTTTTAATAACCTAGTTTGGCATGTGGGTAATGGGAACACGGTTAGGTTTTGGACAGATCATTGGATTTCTGATGTGCATAGACTGATAGACTTTGGTACTATGCTTGAAGATTTTTTAGATAAGGATAAAGTGGTTGCTAGTTTTGTTGATCACCATGGTTCTTGGAATGTCCAGAAACTCTTACCTTCTGACTTTGTTGATATTATTGTTACTTTGCGTGTTCCTAGCGATTCTGATGTCACTGATACGGTTGCATGGATGGGGAATTCTAATGGTAGTTGTCACAACCGGGATCGCGACGGGACGACCAAAAAAGATAAAATCAATGGAGTCACCACCAATGTTTATTTAAATTGGGAAAACATTAGAAAAACCCTTTTATCAGAAAAATTGGTCTTTTTGAAAACGAGTTTGGATTCGGGAGTCGATTACAGATAGGGAAGGTATTAGCACCCTACACTGCCCGTTCCAAGAACGGTACCTTATGTTAGTTGTGCAAAATTTAATAATCTCAAATATATTTATTTTTACCCCTTTTAACAAAAGACTTTGTAATTATTTTTTTTTATTTTTCTCGTTTTTTTATTTTTGAAAAGAAATAAAAGAAACAACCAAATTATGAAAATTTATTTTTTGGGCTTGACAGAAATGGATTTCTGCTCCTACGTATCTCCTGGTGCAATGGAGAACTCAAAGTCACGTAGTTCTTTAAAAAATAAGTGTGTGTTAGTTGATTTTTAAATTTTTTTTAAAAATGATTCTGAAAATTTGAATTAACAAGTCGTCGCGACTCAGTTAATCAAATTAAGGATTGAATAGGTGAAACTCGCGTCACGCTAGAGACGTCACCCACTGATTATCAAATTTATCACGAAAATTTAAAAAAAAGGTTTTGAATCTTTAGCGATTTGTTTTATAAAAAAATGAAGACAAAATAACAATTTAGATCATCAAGCTGTCGCAACTAAAATGATCACAAGGGTTAGCAAGCTGTCGCAACTCAGCTAACCCCAATTTATTCTTGAATTAATTTTAAAATAAAAATTATAAAAAATAAATTAATAAATAAAAAAATCAAACTAATAAATGAATAAACTAAAATGAACAACACTTATATATAAAAAATACAAAAAATAAATAAATAAATAAGCAAGCTTACCTCCAAGGCGTAAAAATGCTACTTAAAGAAGTTGGTGCACAGGGGTCCCACTCGTCCTCTTCAAATCAAATCCTGAAAAGCAATTTACTAGCAAGAAAAAAAAGTTTTACTAAAGTCTCGGGCTCTTATACTTAGTATTAAGCCCAAGTAAAAAAAATTACTAAAGTTCTTGGGCTCTTATACTTAGTATTAAGCCCAAGTGTGAAAATTTTTAGATGTCCAAACCATTGAGAAGCATCCCTTTATATAGGAGGAGGGGAGGGGGAAGGAGCATGGTTTTTCCAATGTGGGACTTAGACACTTTAGTTTTTTCAACTATCTTCATTTTTCATTTTTTTCTCTTTTCTTTTTTTTTAGATTTTCATTCACTTTTCAAGGTTTAGAAATAAACTTTATGTACAAAATTGAGTGTTCATACCTTGATCAAGTAACAAAAATAAAATAAAATAAAATTATGGACAAAATTGGGCATCAACAGCTGCCCCCCTTTGTTTTACATTTAGAATAAATGAAAAACAAAGGAATTGATTCAATTTTGTCCATGAAAAGGTAAAAACTTGCGGATTCAGGTGTCCGCTGAAGTTTAACCAAAACAAGGTAAGAAGCTTACGGAGTCAGAGTATCCACCGGAGCTTAACAGAAAACTTAAAGACAATGGGTACGGGGACCCAAAAACAATGGGTATGAGGACCCAAAAGGTAAAAAGCTTGCGGAGTCAGGTATCCGCTGAAGCTTGACAGAAACTTAAAACAGAAAAGGCACAAAACTTGAAGTCGGGTATTGCTGAAGCTTGACAGAAAAGAAAAATGTGACGGGCACAAGGCCCCCTGCCCTTGCTTTGGAAGCGATGGGTACGAGGACCCAAAAACTAAAAAGCAATGGGTGCGGGGACCCAAAAAGAAAGACAACGGGTACGGGGACTCGGAAATTAAAAGACAACGGGTGCGGGGACCCAGAATTAAAAGACAATGGGTGCGGAGACCGGAAACTTAAAGACAATGGGTGCGGGGACCCAAGAAACTTAAAGACAATGGGTGCGGGGACCGAGAAAAGACAATGGGTGCGGGGACCCGAGAAATTAAAAGACAATGGGTGCGGGGACAGGAATGAAAAGACAATGGGTGCGGGGACCGGAATTAAAAGACAATGGGTGCGGGGACAGAAGCTAAAAGACAATGGGTGCGGGGACCGGAATTAAAAGACAATGGGTGCGGGGACAGAAACTAAAAGACAATGGGTGCGGGGACCCGGGAATTAAAAGACAATGGGTGCGGGGACCCGGAAATTAAAAGACAATGGGTGCGGGGACCCGGAAAACTTAAAGATAATGGGTGCGGGGACCCGGGAATTAAAAGACAATGGGTGCGGGGACTCGGAAAACTTAAAGACAATGGGTGCGGGGACCCGAAACTTAAAGACAATGATTTTGTAAATGCATGCGATGCTAGAGATGGTGCATGATGCAATGGATGATGATGCAATGGATGTGATGCTTGAGTACAATGCATGTGATGCACGAGGACAATGCATGTGATGCTAGAAATGATGCATGATGCAATGAATGCCCCTATTTGTAGGGATTCTCATGAGCAAACAAGCGAGTTAGCAAATCTTGTTTTTTGCTTTTTTTGGTTTTTTTGTTTTTTTTTTTTTTTTTATTAGAGCTTTGGTTTATGCAACCCTTAATGGACTTTTTCCCACAATGCCAGGATCGCAATTGAACGACAAAATTCATTGATTGGCCTTATGATTTGTCGATGATTCTTACTTTTCTCATCAACTCTTGTCGAGGATTTCATTGCGTTTCCCATGACTTTTCGAGATTGTTAAAGCAAATCCAAATGCTTTTACCATATTGTCACATGTTTCACATCTCAATATAAAACTATCATAAAAAATGCATATTAAATCAACAATGGGTTGCAACAAAAAGGGATTATCATTATAGACGAGAAAAAGTACAAGAAAGCCAGTACAAATGGAACTCGAATTGAAAAGGTTTACAAAAGAAATGTTGAAGGGAATTTTCCACTCTTGAGTGATGCTCTCTTGAATGAACAGTGCTAATTTCCCATGTGCGCAACCTTGAACATCCCCTTGTCTGTTTGAGAATATGATTCGACCAACTTTACATATTGGGAGTGTCTCGATAAGACTTCGTATATTCAAGCGCCGGTTTGGCCCGGATAGTCTCAAAGCGCCCCAATTTATGACTTGAGGTATGTTCACTTCTCCAGGATGTGTCAAGTACCTTTTTTAACCCTAACTTTTGCCTAGGTCGCTCTTGAGTTTTCAACCTAGCGGGCCGCTCTAACTTTTGCCTAGGTCGCCTTTTCAGGTTTTCAGCCTAGCGAGCCATTTTTCTTTTCCTTTTTTTTTTTAAGCATAGTACATTTTGACTGCATCTGAATTTATAGGAAGTCGTAGATCTTCGCCATCCATGTTTGTGAGAATCAAAGCTCCTCCTGAGAAGGCCTTTTTTACGACATAAGGTCCATCATAGTTTGGAGTCCATTTTCCTCGAAAATCCTTTTGAATGGGAAGGATCTTTTTGAGTACTAAGTCCCCTTCTTGAAATTGTCGAGGACGCACCTTTTTCGCATAGGCCTTCATCATTCTCTTCTGGTAAAGCTGACCATGACATAATGCGGTTAATCTCTTTCCCTCAATGAGGTTCAACTGATCAAGTCGAGTCTGGACCCATTCGGCTTCTTCTAGTCCTGCCTCCATCAGCACCCTTAATGAGGGGATTTCCACTTCAATAGGAGTACCGCTTCCATTCCATAAACCAAAGAGAAAGGGGTTGCCCCGGTTGAAGTACGAACGGACGTGCGATAACCATGCAAAGTGCAAATGGTAGCATTTCGTGCGCGAGTCTTTGTATGTTACAACCATCTTACGGGACGATCTTCTTGATATTCTTGTTTCTTTGCCTCAAGCGCCCCATTCATCTTAGGGCGGTAAGGTGAGGAATTGTGGTGCTCAATTTTAAAATTCTCACACATCTCTTTCATCATCTTATTATTGATTAGTGGCATTATACGTAATAATCTTGCTTGGCAAGCCATAACGACAAATCAACTCCCTTTTGACAAACCGACCACTACATTCCTAGTGACATTGGTATAAGAAGCGACTTCGACCCATTTAGTGAAGTAATCAATTGCAACGAGAATGAAGCGATGTCCATTTGAGGCCTTTGGTTCAATGGGTCCTATGACATCCATTCCCCACATCGAGAACGGCCGGTGCCGTTAAAATATTCAAAGGTCTTTGGTGGCATGTGAATCCTATCGCATATGTCCGGCATTTATGACACTTTTTCACATAGTTGAAACAATCGGTCTCCATTGTCAACCAATAGTATCCCGCCCTTAGTATTTTCCTTGCCATCGTATGCCCATTTGCATGAGTTCCAAAAGAACCTTCATGAACATCCTTGATGATCTTCTCGCCTCCGTCGCATCAACGCATCTTAGCAGCACCATATCATGGTTCCTTTTGTAAAGCACTTCCTCATTTAGAAAGAAACCCATTGCGAGTCTTCGAGGGTCCTTTTGTCATTTTCTCAAGCATGTGGAGGGTACTCTCTGCTCTTGATAAAGCATTTGATGTCATGATACCATGGTTTCCCATCCGGTTCCACTTCTATCATTTGACAATATCTTAGGTTGATCACGACTTTCCATTTTTATAAGCGGCAAGTCCCTATCGACTTACTTTGAACATTGACGACAATGTGGCTAGGG
This sequence comes from Ormosia semicastrata, assembly GCA_029884595.1. Classification (NCBI taxonomy): domain Eukaryota; kingdom Viridiplantae; phylum Streptophyta; class Magnoliopsida; order Fabales; family Fabaceae; genus Ormosia; species Ormosia semicastrata. The sequence goes on from JAQQTO010000055.1 coordinate 33,849,228, forward strand.
CATCAACCAACCTGATTATCTTCTCGAGGGATATGCAGAATGTAACTTCGTCAAGTTGTTCAATCAACTCCTTGATGTGGGCATGATAGGGGATTAATTTGGCATCTCGAGTTTCCCATTCTCCCTTTAGCGATGGATGACCAAGGCGAGTCCCCATATACCTCAAGAACTTTTGCCTTTGAGTCTCTTTGCTTGGATTCCCATGGCACACGCTTCATACTCGGCCTATGTTGTTTGTACGGTCGAAGCACAACCTAGCGTTGATTGGGATGAAATTATTTTCGTGGGAAATCGGTATGGCCCCAACTCCATGCCCCGGTGAATTGGAAGCTCCATCGAACAACAAAGTCCATTTTTCTTTTTCGAGGGTTTTTCTTCTCGAACAAAGCCATTACATCTTCATCGGGAACTCGCACCTTGCATAGACCCATAATCTTCCACCGGTTGACTAGCCAAGAAATGCCAGGCTTTTGCCTTTGGCGCTTTTTGCGTGACATAGACAATGTCATATTCGATAGCAAAACTTGCCGGCGTGCAATCCTCCCCAAGTGAGGCAGGTTTTCAAAGATGTACTTGATCGGGTCCATTTTGGACACTAACCAAGTGGTGCAACACAACATGTCTTGCCTTAAGGTGTTGGTGCCCGTAAGGCGCAGCATGTGCGTTCCAACAATGAGTATTTTGCCTCATAGTTGGTAAACTTCTTACTCAAGTAATAGATGGCACCTTGCTCTTTTTGCCGGTTTCATCGTGTTGTCCCAATTACACAACCCATGGATTCATCCAACACAGTCAAGTACATGATGAGAGGCCTTTCCGGCATTTGGAGGTACCAAAGCGGGGTTCTTGCAAATCTTGCTTGATCTTTTCAAATGCCACCGACAATCCTCATTCCACTCTCTTGTCTGGTTTTTATGCATGACTTGAAGATCGGCTCACATGTTGCGATCAATGGGATATAAACCTAGCAATATAGTTCAGTCTTCCCAAAAACCCACGAACTTCTTTTTCAGTATGAGGAGCTGGCATCTCTATGATTGCTCGAACTTTGTCTGGATCCACTTCTATCCCTTTCTCGCTAACCACAAACCCCAAGAGCTTGCACGATTTTACCCCGAAAGTGCACTTAGTAGGATTGATCCCGAGCTGAACTTTCTCAACCGTTCAAAGAGCTTTTGCAGATCGGTTATGTGATCTTCTTACGTTTTTGACTTTGCAATCATGTCATCCACATAAACTTCTATTTCTTTGTGCATCATGTCATGGAACAATGCCACCATCGCCCTTTGATAAGTTGCTCGGCGTTCTTCAATCCAAATGGCATCACCTTATAGCAAAAAGTTCCCCACGAGTGATGAATGTGGTTTTCTCCATATCTTCGAGCGCCATCTTGATTTGGTTGTATCGAGAAACCATCCATGAAGGAGAAAAATGCATGTTGAGCAAGTGTTGTCCACCAAAACATCAATGTGAGGTAGAGGAAGTTATCTTTAGGTGGCCCTATTCAAATCTCTATAGTCAACGCACATTCGCACCTTCCCATCTTTCTTTGGGGACGGGACGATGTTAGCAACCCATTGAGGGTACTTTTAATGAGAAACACGCATCAAACCGCTTTTTAACCTCTTCTCTAATTTTTAGTGACATCTCGGCTTCATTCGTCTCGATTTTTGTAACCGGAGGACATTCGGTTTTAAAGGCAATTTGTGCTCAACTATGCTAGTATCTAGGCCAGGCATATCTTGGTACGACCAGCGAAAACATCACAATAATCGGATAAGAGCTTAACCAACTTGCTTCGCTCATTTTCTTTCATGGTAGTGCAATTTTAACTTCTTTTTATCATCCCTCTGTCCCAAATTAATCGATTCGGTTGGCTCTTCATGGGCTGAATTTCCTTGGCCTCTTGTTCCATTAATCTCATTAGCTCAGGAGAGGGTTCCTAATTGTCATCATTATCCTCATCAACATGATTAACGGGATGGTCAAAATCATATAATGGGGTCATAGCACTATCATTTTCAAGAGAGTCACTTTCATATCTGCATTTATTGGTGTCAACACAAGTAAAAAAAAAGGTAATGAATAAAGGTTAATGAAATGGTTGAGCAAAAAGCTGAAAAAGGGAAATAGAAAGATAATCTGAAAATGCATTTATTGATAGTAAATATTGAAATGAAAACATGTGAGCCCGCTTTCACAACACATTATCCTAAAGCCTTGGGCGAGCTAAAGGATTAGCATTACAAAATTACTTTGAATCAATTTCACAAGTCATGGGAAAATCAACGCTCTCCCAATTGTTGAGTTACGCATACGGGGAGCAAGGGTACACCAAGTTGACACCATGATTGATGAGTTGATCGTCTTCGATGGCGGTCACTTGGTTGAGAAACACTAAGCCCACACTTCGAAAGTTTCGTCGGATGTCTGAGATGGGGATCCTCTCGGCTTTAGGCTCCCGATTTTCCAACCTAGCCAACCTCCTCTCCCTTTTCTCTTCTAGGACCCTTCTTTTATGCTGCTTTGGTGGGTTTATATCCTAACCCAAATCTGTCTTTGTTTTCGCAGGGTGCCCAGAAATTCACAATGCCTTGTCCATTCATTCCTAGTCCTCCTCCATATTGGTATCCTTTTCCAAGCATTACCTTAGCCATCATCATGGATGCATTAGATGGTCGGGGCTTTAGACCTTGAGCTCCTTCTTCCACATAGGTGGCATTGACAATCTCTAGCGCTTGGAACGCAGTTTCAAGAGCTTCTTCTGCAGCTTCAATATAAGGAGTGTCCAATGGCTTGCTTACCAGTAGGTCCTCTTCGCCAAAGACAGTAATCATCTTATTATCAACTATGAATTTTACTTTTTGGTGCAAGGTAGAAGGAACAGCTCCAGCAGAATGAATCCATGGTCGTCCTAAAAGACAACTGCAGGATGGCGTAATGTCCATCACTTGGAAGAGTATATTGAAAGTGCGAGGACCAATTTGAAGCGGTATTTCAATTTCCCCCATGACCTCTCTTCGGTGCCATCGAATGCCCTTACTATCATTGTACTTGGTTTCATGCAAGTTCCATCAAAAGCGACTTGGAAAGGGTTGATTTTGGTAACACGTTCAAGGAGGAACCATTGTCAATGAGCACTCTAGCCATTATATGCTTTTGACATTTAACGAAATGTGCGAGTGCCTTGTTGTGCCCCATTCCTTGGTGGTATCTCATCATCGGTGAAAGTGACATAATTATCGTGATAATGTTGCCAATAATACCACCTAACTTGTCATTTTGTAATGTCATGGGAAACATGAGCCCGATTCAATATTTTCATCAATACTTTTACGTGCGATTCGAGTTCATCAATAAGGACAAAGCGATATCCTCGCAGGGGTGCGATTCGGTGATCCACCACTCTATATTCGCTTTGCTTTATAAACTTCAAGAACTCACAAGCTTCTTCATCTGATACCTCTTTTTGTACTCATTCGCCTTTTCCGACCTTTCTTTTTCTTTTGCTTCGTTCCCAATGGAAGTCTCCCCTTCCTCGACCTTGCCTTTACGGTTCCCCTTTTCTTCTTCTTCTTGGGTCTTTCGCAGCTCCTTAGGAATGTAGATGCGACCACTCCGGGTCACTCCTCCAATCCCCGATATATTAGTAACAATAGAAGTCGAACCAGACGCAACTTCCGACTGATCATTCGTGGGATTGCTTCTAAGGACCTGCACATTATAATTCCATGGCACGGCTCGAGTGTCCTTGAAGGAAAAAATTTGGGAACTTGAATGGTGATAGGTTTCGGGCCTGAGGGATGGCGCATATGCGACTTCAAGTATAATAGATAACCAACGGTTTGATAGCCGGATTTGCAATGGAAGGGACAAGAGAGTTTACGGCTTACGACCTTCTTGCAATTGTGGAATAGCACACTTATCCACCATGTTTACGCCACCATTGTCACCTAAGTGACCTATTTGCACTAATTGCATATCCATTAGATCTTGGAGGATTTGTCTCGAACTCACCACAATCCTCAATAGAATGCCCTACATTCGTGGAGATTGCACATTATTTCACCTTCGTCGCTCTCTTTCTCCTCAATATGAGCTTCCATCATCCCAAATTTACACAGTTCTTTGAAGATAATCCTCATGGGGGTCTTGACATCTGTCACTTGTCTTATGAGCTGCTGGGCAGAACACTCCCCTATAGCATTAACTGTGGGATTCCCGTGGTTTGGTAACGGATTGTGACCCACACTAGGAGTATTTGTCTTGAAATTCAACCACTTAGCATCTATTAGGTCTTGCACCTTAAACTTCGGCGTTACGCAATTCTCGTGGAATGGCTGCGGCCCCCGCATGGTAGTCGCACTTGGCATTTGGGTCAAATCCTTTAGGGTATGGGGGCTCCACGGCTTCATCGGGCAAGGAGCCAAGAGAGAGTTACGGATGAGGTGGGGTAAATGACTCGGTATAAGTCATAGGGATTGGGTCAAGATGTTTCCTTTCTTGGCTATATGGTGGTCTTCTTTGGTTTGTGTTTGGGCTTTGGGTCCATGGTTGAGCTTGTTGAGGTGGTAAGGTAGGGGGTGTCTGGTATTGATTAGGATATGGCGTTTGGTGAGGCCTCGTTGGGTGATGAGGTGAGGATGAGGAACATGTGAAGCGTTGGCGACATGGGGGTGATACGGCTGGGGATATGGAATTGGTGGAGTAGTGGGAAAGTACGGGTGGTAAGGTGCGAAAGGAGTTTGGAAGGATGGTTGATGGTTCACGGGTGTTTGGCTATATCCGCCTCGGGTGGAGTTTCTTTGGTCGAAGGTAACATAGGTTTCTCCTCTCTTTTCTTCCCCATCTGGGGCCTTTTGGCGTTAAATGTTCTGTTGAACTTTCAACGATTTTCCCACTCCTCATTCCTCCTTCAACTCTTTCTCCAATGATGACCATGTATCGAGAAATTTGATGACACACTCCCTATCATTTTATCATAAAAGGGTGATTGCGAGTGTCAATGAACGTAGCCACCATTTCTCTTTCCGTCGATGGGGGCTCTACTTGAGCGACCATTTCTCTCCATCTCTCGAGCATATTCCTTGAAGGTCTCGGCATCCTTCTTAGCCATGTTACGCAATTGTAGTCTATCCAGGTGCCATATCGATGTTATACTTATATTGCTTCAAGAAAGCGTCGGTCAAGTCTTTGAAACATCGTATATGGGCACGCTCAAGATGCGTGTACCAATTGAAGCTGCCCAGATTAAGTTTGTCTTGAAAGAAGTGGATTAATAACTTGTCATCGTGAGCTTGTGAAGCCATCTTGCGGATGTACATGGTTAGGTGGTTCTTTGGACAAGTAGTTCCCTTGTACTTGTCAAAATCTGGGACCTTAAACTTGGGAGGAATCACCACATTCGGGACAAGACAGAGTTCAGAAGCATCCAAAGACCATAGCCACTTGCTCCTTCGATGGCTCGTAGTCTTTCTTCAAGAATTTCCCACTTCTCCACTGGGTGGGGGTTTTCCACGAGAGGAATTCAACGGGTATTGTGGCATGATGGTGGGAACAGAATGTTGCCCAGTGGGGTTCCACGGCATGTGGTTGAGCTGCACTTAAGGAGTTCGAAGCAGGCATGCTGCTGTCCGGAGGATTGGCAGTTTGCGGTGGTACAGAACTGGGATGGAGACCATATGGCGGGATGAAGAAAGGGTATGGGTGTTGTGTTGGCGGGGACTCGTTGTCATTTGACTGAGTGGCTTGATTTTGGGTAGAGTTTGAGGGATTTGGAGTTGGGGACACTGTTGGCATGTCATTATTGGGGGAATTAGTGGCTAATGGTGGTATATACCCTGGAGGAGGCCATATAGTGGAAAAGGCGCCCCTTGGTTTCCCCCTGTGAACGCGGCGACCGAGGGTTGAGTGGTCTTGCCGTTTGGGCAAATGGTGGCGGCATCGTAATCCTTGAGGATTAAAGCCTTGGTATTGCATGGGGGAACGAGCAAAACCAGGCGGGCAGGAGGTGTGGCCGGATGTCCTTCATTTGTCGCCGAGGATTCCCATACGTACTCTTCTACTCTCCATAGGCGTAACATTTCCAACATCTTGGACATTTGCTCCCTGAGTGGTTCACTTCATCCCTCAAATCTTGCGTCTGCTCTATCTCATCCATGATCTTTGCAGGAACGAGTCTGTAAGGGTGTCGTGGAAGGCGTTTTCTGCTATAGTGTCTACTTTTTCGCTCGAGGAAACATGATGTGATTATTAGTATTGACTAAACCAAAATGACACAGTGTATGCAAAGTATCATGCAAATGAAATTTTTTTATTTTTATTTTTAAAAAGAATGCTATGAATGTCATGGTAATGCACAATGATGTATCTTTTTCTTTCCTTTCCTCTTTTAGAGTTAGAAACGCGATGAAAATGGAAGATGATATCTTTTATGGGGATGTAATGCAAATGCAAGATAATGTATCTCTCTCCCTTTTTTTTTATGCTAAGAATGCTATAAAAATGCAAGATAATGTTTTTTTTTTTAGGAATGTTATGAAGATGATATTTTTTTGCTTTTTTGATGCTAGGACTGTCATGAAAATATACAATGATGTTTTTTCTTTTTTATGAATGCTAAGAATGTAATGAAAATGCAAAATGATATATCCCCTTTTTAAAAAAAGAATGAATGACATGAGAGATAGGTGAATAAAAAGAGTTAAGAATGAAAATGCTATATGAAGTATTTATCTTTTTTGAATTTTTTTTTTTTTACAGAATGGTGCATGGATGAATGACATAAGTGATAGGGATGAGAAAGTTTTTTTTTTTATCTTAAAAAAATAAAAGAAAGAAGAAGAAAAAAAAATGCTAGAAATGATAATGCAAGATAATGTATTATATGTTGAAAATGTCATGAAATGTATGATTTTTTTATAATGCTAAGAATGTTATGAAGATGCAAGCAATGAATGACCTTTTTTCTTCATTTGATTTTTTTAATACAAGAATGAATGATATGAGAAACAGATAAATAAAGAAGAAGTATGCTCCCTTTGTGTCCTAATGGGATTGCCTTAAACTTGGGAATTCTATCCTAAGGATCTAAGAGTCTTTTTGATTCGTGAGAACTTCCATAAGGTGGCTTTTCTATTTTAGAGGTCTCTAGAGCCAAGTCCTATTTCAGAATGTTGACCACGAAATAGTGGGTAAACCACTAGGTGTGGGACATTCATGAAAAAGGCGCACTCTAGATGAGGTTTTCGCGATAACCAAACAGGATGTACATCCAAAATGGCTACCACTACGCAACCTCTACTTAAGCTTCACTCAGACCCGGGTATAGGGCCCAGCTCGAATGTGTGTGCTTTATGTGTAAGTGCAATGAGTGCTAGGAGCATACTTGTACAAAAAATTTAAAAGATAAAACTACCCCCTAACCGCAAAACATATATACAACAGCCAGCCAACAATTGTCTATCCTAGGGTTTTAACAATTAAGTTCAAAATATATATACAAGTCACCATATACATGAAATAATGCTATCAGACATTTACATAAAGGTACTAAATAAAAACATTTACAAACAAATAAGAAAATGAAAACAAAGACAAAGAGGGTAAAATAAATAAATAAAAGATTATTAAAAATTTGCCAACTAACGGTAAGAGGCGACTCTCTAAGTATCCCATTGAGTCGCCATTTGTCATGTAACGGATCGCGACGGGACGACCAAAAAGATAAAATCAATGGAGTCGCCACCAATGTTTATTTAAATTGGGAAAACATTAGAAAAACCCTTTTATCAGAAAAATTGGTCTTTTTGAAAACGAGTTTGGATTCGGGAGTCGATTACAGGTAGGGAAGGTATTAGCACCTACACTGCCCGTTCCAAAACGGTACCTTATGTTAGTTGTGCAAAATTTAATAATCTCAAATATATTTATTTTTACCCCTTTAACAAAAGACTTTGTAATTATTTTTTTTATTTTTCTCGTTTTTTATTTTTGAAAAGAAATAAAAGAAACAACCAAATTATGAAAATTTATTTTTGGGCTTGACAGAAATGGATTTCTGCTCCTACGTATCTCCTGGTGCAATGGAGAACTCAAAGTCACGTAGTTCTTTAAAAAATAAGTGTGTGTTAGTTGATTTTTAAATTTTTTTAAAAATGATTTGAAAATTTGAATTAACAAGTCGTCGCGACTCAGTTAATCAAATTAAGGATTGAATAGGTGAAACTCGCGCCACGCTAGAGACGTCACCCATGATTATCAAATTTATCACGAAAATTTAAAAAAAAGGTTTTGAATCTTTAGCGATTTGTTTTATAAAAAAATGAAGACAAAATAACAATTTAGATCATCAAGTCGCAACTAAAATGATCACAAGGGTTAGCAATTTGTGCATGATTTCATTAACCCCAATTTATTCTTGAATTAATTTTAAAATAAAAATTATAAAAAATAAATTAATAAATAAAAAAATCAAACTAATAAATGAATAAACTAAAATGAACAACACTTATATATAAAAAATACAAAAAATAAATAAATAAATAAGCAAGCTTACCTCCAAGGCGTAAAAATGCTACTTAAAGAAGTTGGTGCACAGGGGTCCCACTCGTCCTCTTCAAATCAAATCCTGAAAAGCAATTTACTAGCAAGAAAAAAAGTTTTACTAAAGTCTCGGGCTCTTATACTTAGTATTAAGCCCAAGTAAAAAAAAATTACTAAAGTTCTTGGGCTCTTATACTTAGTATTAAGCCCAAGTGTGAAAATTTTTAGATGTCCAAACCATTGAGAAGCATCCCTTTATATAGGAGGAGGGGAGGGGGAAGGAGCATGGTTTTTCCAATGTGGGACTTAGACACTTTAGTTTTTTCAACTATCTTCATTTTTCATTTTTTTCTCTTTTCTTTTTTTTTAGATTTTCATTCACTTTTCAAGGTTTAGAAATAAACTTTATGTACAAAATTGAGTGTTCATACCTTGATCAAGTAACAAAAATAAAATAAAATAAAATTATGGACAAAATTGGGCATCAACAGTAGTTTTACTGTCCGATCAGTCTATAAGGTATACTTGAATCAAGGAGCAGGTTCGATGGATTTTACCTTCAAAAAGGTTTGGAGTTTAGATGCCCCACAAAGGCTTCGCACCTTGATTTCGTTAGTTGCAAGCGATGCTATTCTGACAAATGGGAACATGGTTAGAAGACATCTTACTGATAATTCTTGTTGTCCTCTTTATGGAGATAGTAACGAGACTGTGTTGCATGCTTTAAGAGATTGTATTGCTGTTAAAACTTGTTGGCAGAAGCTTATTCTTCCTGAGTACCATTCTAGCTTCTTTAATGCATCTCTTTGTGATTAGGTGGCTTTGAATTTATCTCAACACTTGGGCTTGGCGTATACGAGATGGGTTTGGTTTATTGTATTGGTTGCTATCTTATTTGGTATAGGAGAAATAATTATATCTTTCAAGAAATGGGTCTTAGTGCTGATAATCTTCTTAAGCAAATTATTAGGGTCACAAATAGTAATGCTCTGAGTGCCTCTCATGGAGCTAAACAAGTTGTGGCTAATTATAGGATGATAGATATATCTTGGAATCCTCCTCCTGAAGGATGGACCAAGATCAATGTTGATGGATCTTTTCTTTCTGGCTCATCCTCTGCAGCTTGTGGTGGTGTTCTTTGAAATGACCAGGGTGGGTTTCTTAGAGCCTTTGCTGCCAACTTGAGTAGTTGTTCTATAACAGTAGCAGAACTTTGGGGCCTTTACCTAGGTTTGAAGACAGCTTTTGACCTTGGATTTCGAAAGGTTATTTGGAGGCAGATTCCCGTTATGTCGTCCAATTAGTGGAGAGTGGATGTCAACCTCGGCACCCGTGCACGTTCTTTTCCAAAGAGTTCAGGATCTCTTAAGAAAGAGTAGCAGGTTAAGATTTGTCATTCCTATAGAGAAGTCAATAGTTGTGCGGATATTCTTGCTAGAAAAGGCCATCAACTCCCTTTTGGTATTCACTTTTTTTAATTTTCTCCCTGATCTTCTTCAGCTAGCCGTTGCTGTTGATGATGACTTAGTTTCGTTCTAGCGTATTATTATTTCTTAATTTGTTGTTTGAGCTTTTACTCATTTGTTTATCCAAAAAGAAAAAAAAAAGAAAAAAAAAAGAAAGAAAGAATCGCTCAAGCGTATAGTTGCATTGTCCAAATTTCTATTACAAGAGTACCTAAAATTCAGCCACAAGTGATCTTTCTTGTGTACCACACAAGAACCCCACAGTTTCCTTCATTAAAAGTTAAAACCCACGGAAAGCGAACCTTAAGATTGTAATTGCAGTTGCCTCATCAGCCACAAAACCATATCCCTTAGGCTATGTTTGGATATTTAGTAATTGATGGAATGGAATGGAATGGAATGAGATGGAATGAGATAAAAATACCATTCCATTGTTTGAATATTTTAAGATGGAATGAAGTAAAGTTACCATTCCATTGTTTGGGAAGTGGATGGAATGGTATGAGTTATAACTTTATTTTTCCTAAATTACCCTTATTGCAAACACACTAATTTTAAGATATGAGGTTAAAGTAGTAAAATACTAATTATAATTATAATAGAAAAACTGATTCCATCCCATACCCCCCAAATTGGGGGGGAAGAAAATTGAGGGTTTTTGGTGGGATGGGATGGGATCCATCCCACCCACTTCCATCCCATTCCATCATTTTTTAACATAACCAAACAATGGAACTTATCTCTATCCCATCCCATTCCATTCCATCCCACTCAATCCCATCAATCCAAACATACCCTTAATTCTTACTGACTCCTTTTAATGAAAGAAAAGCGTGAAATGTATATATAAACAATTAATAAAAAATATTAAGTTATATGTAAACTAATACATACGAAATAAATCTAAAAATAATTACAAAGATGAGTTGATGTGATAAACAATTTTGATTTTTTGAGATAAGGACGCAAATTTAAATTTTAAGAAAATAATTTTTATGGACAAACAGTATAGTCTTTGTACTCTTATGATCGAACAGGAATTAGTTTCATCGACCAAATCTGTAGAAGCACCTCGTAATTTCATCCAAAATAAATATATATACTTTTATTACAAGATATTGTACATTAATTTATTTGATTTTAATTTTAAAAAATTAAGCACAATAATTATACCAAAATATTAAAAAAGCAATTGTATAGAATTTTTTATTACTTTTATAGTATCGAAAAGAAGAACGTTAAATATATAAATATAAATAACTAATAGAAACTATTAAATTATATGTAAACTTATACATATGGAATAAATCTAAAGATAAATATATACTTTTTTATTATAAGATATCATACATTTATTTATTTGATTTTAATTTTAAAAATTAAACACAATAATTATACCAGAATATTGAAAAACCAACAATATTATAGAATTTGTTTATTATTTTTTATATTATCCAAAAGAAAAAAAAAACATAACTAAAAGAAATTTCTATGAAAGGCAATTCCTGGTACATAAGCACAAAGCCAAAAATGATTGATTTATCATTTGATGACCATGTAGCGTGCAGTGGACAACACGATGTAGATTTGGATCCATTGCTGTTTGCTGAAGAAGTGTGCTATTTCAAATTATTGAATCTTTCACAAGTATGCTTGGATTGATGGTAACGAATGGAATTGAAGGGAATTAAATAGAATGGAATTAGTTTTCATTGTTTAAATATTTTAAAATAATATGAAATGAAATGAAATTAGAATCTATTCCCTTAATTTTTTTCTCTATAAATTGAAAATAAGAGATGGAATGAGTTTTTATTTTATTAGCATAATTATAAAATTACATTAGTGCCCATAATCACACTGTATTTGGATTTTTTTAATTAATGGAATAAAATAGAATATGTATGGATGGATCAGAAATAGAAGAGAAGGAATGAAACATAATTACATTTCTCTTTATTTGGAAGATTAATAAGAAAATAAAACGAAACTTTATTAACCTTGTTTGAGAGTTATATTATAAAAGATCAGAATGGAACGATTATAATTTTTAACTTCACAAATAACCCTTTTAATAGCTCTTTTGTTGTTATTTGTCACATATATCTTTACAAAATAAACATTCGTAAAAAAAATCTAAAATCCTTTAAATGAATCTTAAAATAACCAGAATATGATTTTCTCATTTAACAATTTCATGTCAATGAAGAGTTCAAAATCAGAAAATCCATTAAAACATATAAATCCATAAAAACAAAAATAACATAAACACAATCCATAAAAATATTCTAAACCTCAATACTTCCAATTTATATGAAAAAACAATCTAAAACTTAATTGCTTGGGGAGTAGCCTGGCACAACACGCTTTAACATTCCTTTAGGCCTTTCAAATGGACAGCCAAGTAAAGCTCTCAAATCATCAGGGTGCTAAACAAGATGATAATAAGCCACTTCTAACTTGTCTTTCTCAACACCCGAGTCCTCTAATTGTTTTCATATTGTATCATCGGATATATGATGCTTTTGGTGGCACTTGACTACTTATGTTGTACACTTTTCAAAGACATTCATTATCTTCTCAATTGATTTAGTAACCACTTCAAAGTCATTCTCCTCAATTTTGGATTTTCTTTTCTTACCTTTTGATGAGGTTGAACCTTGATGTGCTTGAGAAGCCATTTCAAGAGACTCTAAATTCAAATTATGAACTTCATCAATAATGCCATAGTTTTTCAATGTTACCTCATTAGTGGATATTAAATGGTCTATCTCATCTATAGTGTCATGAATGTCCTTCCCACCATTTACAGCTCTTCTTTGTTTGATTTCAAAAACAATTTCTGCATGATCTCTTGTTGCTCTATCTTTTTCATAAAGTTGAACCAATTTATCATAATATAAAATAGGTTTATCTCTTCATTCAGCAGCTGCAGACTTTGACTATAATAAACATAAAAGAATAAATAAAACAATAATGAAACAGATGGAATTCGAACTCTTTCATTATTTCATCTCAAAAATATTTTCCTTTGCTCTCTGATGCTAGATGAAATTTGATTTTTTTTAATACTTTCGTAATGCATGTAATGCAACCATAAGACACATAAGTTGTATAATTGTCATATGAAACAGATTTTATAATATCATAAATATGGACGTCATATCTTAATCAATCATCAATTATAATATACTCACCTAAAAAAAATATAAAATACATATATAAGATAAATAAATATCATCTAAAGCTAACAGTTATAAATAAAAGGATTTTTAGTTTTGTGAGGTTTTTTTTTTGTAATTATCTTATCCATTAATTTCAATTGTAACACTTGCAACACTTTCAATAAAAAGTATGCTTTCTTCATATCTAATCATTGACCAAAAGTCAACGGCAAGCCAATCCAAATGAAAAACGTCCTTGAAATTCATGATGGCAATTGAAATAGTTTGGCAATTGAAATAGTTTGGTAATTGAGAAAATCCAGTCTCACTTTTGGAATTGTTTGACAATTGAACAAATAAATAATAGTTTGATAATTTAAGATAAACAACAAATATAAAATATATGAAATTCATGAGGAGTACACGACTAGAATAAATATGTAAAGTGTTCGACAACTCAACTTTTTCCATGAAGTGAACAAGGAATGAAGACGCAACAACCTAATAACAACGTAGTAGAACCGTCAACACATATTCTCTGATAATTTGATAAATAAGATGAGAGATAAAAATGTAAAATACTTATTTTTAACCTTAAAAATTTTTAGTTTCTCCCCAGCCATCAATTTTGAATGAAACAAAAGTTAAATTTTTAAGAAAAAGATAGAAGAAATTGTTTTCCATGTATTCATTCTGTTTCTCATATATTTTAAAACTTTCAAATAAGAAAAATTATTTTTTTCTCCTCATTCTCTTTTACTACTCTCATTACCTATTATCCAAATATAATATAAAACAAATTTGGTGAAGGAAGGAAGCTCCCATCTCCCTGAAGGGCCTGAACTGTTTTTCATCGTCTGCTCTGTCTAATTCTCCTGAAAAAATTGTTGTGAGACGTTGGGGGTAGCTTCCAGAAAACTCGACGAAGTCTACGTAGTAGTTCAAGTCTAGGTTTTGCCAACAACCATTGCTATTTCTCTGTTGCATTTGGAAATGATTGAATTAACCTTCAACGCATGACATCGTTGTCATTCATGGTAGTAAGGGTGTAAATGAACTTGTAAGTAATAAATAAATTAAATTATTTGTGAATTATTTGAGTTTTATTAGTTAAATATTTGATTATCTTTATTTATTTAATTATATAAATAAATTAAATTATATTTAAAAATTTATGAATAATTCGTATATGTAAATGCATATATTATTTATTCAATTTATATAAATAGTAAAAATTAAATCCTAAGAATTATAATTTCAAATAAAAAAATAAATAATAATAATTTATTTATTATTAATAATAATTAAAAGTTTCTATAAGAAAGTTGATTTTTTTATATAATGAATTATGAATAAATTTTTTTATTTTTAGTTTTTTATTTTATCTACTAGCATAAAGATGTTTAATAAATATTAAATTAATAAACTTAAATATTTTAAAGAAATATTTGATAAAATAAAAAAATAATTAAAATATAAACAAGTTAAATAAGTCATGTTCAAATTTTATATTTTTTAAATAATAAGTTAAATGCAAGTTTTAAATTTGATTCATTTAAATAAATGAACTAAATTTTAGTATTCTTTTTTTCATAAACCAAATTTAAATTTCAAATGCCCAACTTAATTTGAATCGTTTACACCTTTACTTCTGAGAATCACTTAAAAGTTAAAAATTCATTTGCTATTTCTTTTGTGTTGGTAGCACAGTTCAAGTTAATCTACAAAACCTTCCTTGCTCCTCTGGTTTTGTCACCTTACATTCCAAATTTCAACTAGGCCATCGAATCCCAGAGTTTTATAAAATAATTAGAATCATATAAAATAATTAAATTTTAATGTTAATATATTTGAAATAAAGGTAATATAAAATAATAAATTTATAATTCTTAAAGTTCTATTATTTTTTACCAGAATTTCTAAATAATAATATAATTTTTTTTCTATTCCAACATTAGATATTTAAATAATAATTTAAAATATTTATTTTATCATATTCCATTTTATTCTATTTCGTGCCATCAAATATTCAAATATAGCCAAAATAAATGGATCCCACATGAAAAATTATGGAAAGCACAACATCAAAATCCCGATGGTACAATTCCTTCCTGCTAGTACTGTTGGTCTTCCTCTGCTGCTGTGTGCTAAGTCTGCTGACTGAGTTTTCAAATGTCACAGGAAAATCAAATGATAAAAGCATTAAGAAACAAAATCTTTCTCCTTTTGGCAAAGGAGCCATAGTCATAGCCATTCTCCTATTGCACAGCACAGCTCCTTCATTACCCTGAATACTGAGACAAATGAACAGTAAAGCAGTCATCAAACAAACAGAACAAACAAATTCTCTAGTTTAAACTGGGGCAGAGCACTGTCCATTTCTTATTCAGGGTAGTTTAAAAGTCCTACTCACAGTCAACCAAAGTTCATCCAGAGAGTTAGGTTACAACTTACAAAAGAGAATTGAAATTAACAACTGAACTAAACCAAACTACACTAAACTAAACTAAACTGCCACTACATCTATCAACCTAGAAAAATATATACAATCATTTACATACATAAAAGCAAAATCCACTAAACTTTCCCCCCAAAAAAAGAGTCATTGTGGCAATCAAAGAAAGAAACTTGCAGCCCAAGCAATGGTGAATGTATAATTCACTCAAACACAGTCACAATGGCCATCACCATCATTACCATTTCCGACGCTCATCTCGGAGCAAACATCTCCGGCGAGGTCATCTTCGACAGTCTCCAGCACCAACTCCCTGCCGCCGCCGCCGGCGGCACCAGCAGATCGCCAGCCAGCAACACCATCTGTCTCCAAGCACTGAACCCTCCTCCTCAACTCCCCTAATTCCCTTTCCATCAGAAAAATCCTCTCTTTCAGCGTCAGATTCTCCTCTTCCAGCTGTGCAATATGCGTGTCCTGTTCATCAACCCTGTTCTCCAAAGCACTCTGCTCACCACCACCAGCGGAATTCGAATTCGGGTATATAATCTCAAACCTACTCAGATCATGGTCCAGTCTCTTCTCAACTTCCACGCGCTCTTCCACGTCATTACCACTGCAACCGCAACTGCTGCCAATTTCTTCATCGTCATTATCGGAATCTTCTTCGTCGGAATTTTCCCCTTTCCCGGACCGGAGCCGGATCAGGCCCTTCATCGAGCCGTAGCCGTTAACACCCCACTCCTCCTTCGCCATGTCCACGAGAACCTCCCTCGACGGCGACAGCATCGGTGTCGACAGGATCGCCGGCGTCACAGGGCACGGCGACACCAGCGACGCGATGCCCCCGGATTTCTTGGCGCGAATTATGAACGACGTCGTGTTGCGCGGCGCGAACGGGGCAGCGAATCGGGCGCCGCCGAACTTCTTCTTCGGGTGGAGGAACCGGCGACCCTTGGAGCCGGAGCGGTTCGTCGCCGATTGCAAATCGCTCGGGTTTAACCCGGATTTGTACCCATGACCCGGACCCGTACCAAGCGGGTCGTTCCTCCGAAACTCCTTTCGTTTGTCGGGTTTGTTCGCTTTCCAGTTGACTCGACCCGGATGACTCGCCGGAGGTAACGGTGGAGGGACGTTGAACGCCGGCTGGCGTGCCAACATGGATGGATTTTCCGGCGGGTACGGTGGCCAAACGATGTAGTTTTGGTGGTTGTGCAAGATCTGAGACTGACCCATGATTTGGGGCTGGTCGTTCATGGAAAACCCCAGTCGCGAAACGGATTCGGGGCTCGGGAATTTCTGGGCTTGATGTGAAATTTGACCGGAAAAATGAGACGCAGAAATTTTTTTTTTATTAAAATTGGGAAATTTGATGAAACCCTAAAAACCCCTGAAAAGTGAAAACGAAAAGGGGGTTTCAGTTTCTTGAGAAATTGAGGAACGGAGTGAGTAGAAAATGGTGTCTGAGAATTTGTAAGTGAAAGGAAAAAAAACTAATTGGTGATTACATCTTGGGATGACGAAGATAGAGAGAGTGCGTGTGAGAGAGAAGGGGATAAACGGTTGGATTTGAGTTTCTCTGAATTGGACGGTGAAGACTTGATTGTGTTCTTATCTTCAGATTCGGGTTCGTAGTGTTTCTGCAAAGTAGAATCATAATGTAAGTTAGTATTTGTGAGAAAAAAAACAGTAAAGGTTGTTTAAAGTTAATTTATTTTTAAAATAAATAATTAAGAATATATTTATCTTTAATTTAATAAAATGTATTAAAATTTTAATTTATTAAATAATATAAAAATAAATACATTTTTATTTATTTATTTTAGAAGAAATTTTTAAAAAATAATGTAGTTAGGATTGTAAAGTGACTGTGCCTATTTTTAGTTTCCCATAATACCATTGCCAAGTGTCGATGGATGGATGCAGCCAACTTGCAATGCAATGTCAACTATGTCATGAAGGCTGAAGTTGAAGGCTTCCATTCCATTACAAAAGTACTTCACTTTTTATGTATTTTCTTTTTGGTATATTTAAGAGATTTACTCAGTGACGACACGATTTCTCTAACTACTAGTCTGACCTGAAATTATGAGAACAAATAATCAAAGACTAAAAAGATATATTTAAGAGATTTGTTGAAAGATCAACGTGTTTCATGTTTATTGATTAGTTCTATTAGAAAGTAATTAACCTTCCTTTTTAATAAATAAAATCACGTACATCTGCTTTTCATTAATTTTTATTGCTTTTCAAATACGATTAAACTCTATTTAGGTAAGGTAAATGTAAATAGGATTGGTCACATCATTTTTTATTTTACATTATTTTTATCATATTTTTTAATAATTATGATTAAGTGAAAAAAATAATAAAAAGAAAATAATATGATTAATGATATAAAAAATAATGTAAAAAATAATATGAAAAAAAATATGATGGAAGAATCGAGATTATTTCTAAAATTTGTGACATACATTGAACTTCAAATGATATAATTTTCTTCCTCTTAAATTTTCATATATTAAAAAAATTTATTTATATACTATATATGTTTCAAAATATTTGTAATTTAAAGTAATTGTATAAAAAATTATTAAATAGTTACTAAAAATAAAAAAATAATTAATAGTCACAATTATAAAAGAGTTTAACTAATTTTGTCTAAATCACTTTTTATTATCGACAGTGTTATTCGTCCAACTAAAATATTTCAACTTTCATCTAACATATTCATAAACTCATTCTGTATTTTGTAAAAAAATTATAATAATATACAATCTGATTTGACATCTCTTACACATAAATTTATAATATAAATATAGTGTGCATATTTTGATTATACGAGAAATATTATCCTTTTATTATTAGAATTTTACTAACAAGTGCCATGTTCAGGAACATTAGATATCTTATATTAAATATTCATTCTGATCCATTTTAAAAGTCATCTTGGTGAAAAAAAATGGAGTGCATTATAAGTAACGTTTTCTATATCAATAAAGTATTAATTATTCTTTTTCAAACTTTGCCCTTATACTTTAAAATCTCTGTAGTTTTAACAACTAATGAAAATTGGTTGGACATAGTAAAGTGAAGTAATTAATTGTTAGAAACTAAAGAGGGGTAGTTTAGTAAAAAAAATTCACAATTAAGGCTTGATTTTGTTTTTCTTAATTTTTGTACCTTGCACAAAAATGACACATCAAAAGATTATTTGTCTCTATTTCTTATCTCTTTCTCTGTTTCTTCATTTAAATTCTGTCAAGTAAAAAATAAATTAAAATAAAAAGAGAAGGGAATGAGATATATAATTAAGTTTAGAATACTTAATAAAATTTAAGTAAAGAGACAAAAAAAAAGACAAAAAATAGAAATAGATAATCCTCATCTATGATATGGAGTAAGAGATTTTTCTTGTTTTGTACTATTCAATGTGTGACAAATCATTTTGGTAGATCATTATCGTCTTCCACTTTAACTACATTTTTTAATATTATAGTTGATATGACATACATTAAATGGTACAAAAATTTCTTAATTTGATAGCACTTAAGAATCTCTCATATTTTTAATTACTGAAAAAGGAAAGTAATAAATATATTTTAAGTTTTCAATATATTAAATGCTTTACTTTTTATTTAATATGTTTTATTTTTTATTCCTTAACCAATACCCTAAAGACATTCATTTGCAAATTTCTTATTAAAAAACTCAATATTATCATTCCATAAATGCTTTATTTCATTCTAATTATGGAGATACGATAAAATTGAAAAAGAAAAATTAATACTTTTTTTTAATTGTCTGAAACACAGATAAATTAAAAGAAAATATTTTCTTAAAATGGTAGATATTTTAAAACAGAGCGAATAAATGATTAGGTAACGAGAAATAATATAAAAGGAATATTTGTAAAGACAGTATAGTTGTCAATTGGAAAACTAGTGAACTAATTACTTAAAGCCTACTTGTTCGAGAAATGGTGTTAGCATGCCAAGATACATTTACTTGAAGTAATATTCTTCTTTCTTCTTACAATTTCTTTTTATTGGGTTTTGGCCAACAAGATAGGATATCAATAATAATAATGAATGGTCTACAAAAAAACCCACGAAGATACAAAATTGGAATGCCTCAACATCACTTCCAGAGGAAGGATTGAACTAAACTAAGCAATTAAGCCACAGGATCACTATTATGACCTGTAGCTATGTTATACTCATCCCAGTAAGTATGAGCATGATTTAAACACTCTTGCGGGGACCAAGGCTGCAGGTTGAAGACTTTTACATTCCTAGATTTCCAAACGTACCACAGAACCTTTGTTGCCAACTCTACACTCCAACATAATTTGGCTTCCTATTCCTTTGGCTACAAAGGAGTTTCCATGCAATTAGTAATGGGCTAGCAATGGAGTGTCTAGCCATCCTCCAAGGAAACAACTCTCGTACAGCACGAACAAATGGACAGGAAACAAACAGGTGACCTACAGTACCGTTTGTGTGAGATTCTAATGTGAAATTTTAATTTAAAATTAATTAGTAATAAATGAAGTGACTCGATAGATATATAAATTACATCCGAAATTATGAGAGATAATATGAGGCTTTAACAATTAGCAACCAAGCATAGGGGCAAGGTTGCACTTGGGAGACTGATCTCTTTGTTTTGTAAATTAGTTTTGAGGGGTAGACCATTGTGCAACAGTCTCCATATGAAATATTTGAGATTAGGAGGAACACAAAGCTTCCACAATATTTTCCATGAGTGTTCCGAACGCCACATGCCTTGGATCGAAGCATGTTCCTGGTTCATATTCAAAGCTAGCGTATACCCAAAATTTATCGTGTAACTCCGTGCGAAGGAATAGTGCCATGTTATCAAATCATCCACTATCTTAATGGGTAGCCTCATGATTCTTTTAGCAAGATCATGATCAACGAACTTGTAGACTTTCCTCGGGCTTCCACATTTTCAATCTAGTGTCCATGAAAAACGAGACCAAATGGGGGGTTGGCTGGGTGGGTTAATTGGTGACCCTACTACTGAGAAAGATGGAGCTATGTCCAAGCAAGGCATGCAAAAGATATCCAAGGTGGAGCCACTTCCCATTGCCCAGCGAGTTCCACATTCAGGACTTGACGACCTTGGAGGAAGCTTTGCCATGTCCAAAATGGATTGTGACCAATAGGGGCTTCCATGAAGGAGGTGTGGGGAAAATATATTCCTTTATATACACCTTATGACTAGACGCCTGGTAAACATAATTTCTTCAAACTAACACAATAGGTTTCATGGGATTCAGGCTTGTTACACCACCAAAATCGCCGGATGAATTTTTCGACTTCAAAGCAAATGCTATTTGGGGGCTTAAAGCATGCCATAGCTTAGTTAGGAATAGTAGAGAGAACCAACTGGATTAAGGTAGCCTTGCCTACTTTTGATAATAGTTTGTGCTTCCATCCCCCAAGTCGTTCTTTAATTAACTTTGTGGATAATAAATTCAAATGCTTCCTTTTTCGACCTATTAAATGGAGGGCCTAGATATTTATCTTGAGTACCAATGACCTAATTCGAAATGCCTGGGCAAAGGTGATGCGAGTGTTTTTTTAGAAAAACACGGTTGATTCAGCTTGTTGGAGAAGCTCCACAATTAGATTTATGTGCCTGTGATCAGCTCGACTAAAAACTATAGAGTAATCTGCTAAGAATAAAGATGAAACAGTTGGGTTTCTTCTACTAATACAGACTCCTGTGAGCAGGTGCATGGTGAGTTTCCAACTGGTTAAGAAGGAAGGTAAGGCCTTTATTGCAAGAAGGAAGAGACAGGCCTTTATTCCTTTATAAACCTTATAGCCTTTATTCATAATGCTTTGCATGCGACCCACTAAGACTTTGGAAAAAAATTTATACAAGATTGTACATAAGCTAATAGGTCGAACCTGTGACATGTTATGAATGTTACTGGTCTTAGGTATGAGAGTAATGATGGAGTGCTTGATGACTGTCATGCCCAACAATGTCTCAGAAATTCTGAGAAAATATTGCAATGAAGCCATCTTCTCATGGTGCACTACCTGGGTCAATTCTAAGAGTTGCTCTTTTAAATTTGAAGGCTATAGGCGGCCTCAGGAGCTACAAGTTCATGCTTGGGGTTACCTTCCTTGGAAGTTCGCCAATATACTGAGTATGTGTCTTGGTTGAGAAGACGCAAACAGAAGAGATAGCTACCTGAGCAACGTTCTCACGACCTTCCTGCCAATGACCAATATGGTCCATGCTTTTCTGGATAGCATTCCTACTCCTCCATTCTATGACTCTGGCATGGAAGAAGGATGTGTTTCTGTCCCTTTCCTTCAGCCACCTAACACAAGATTCTTGCATTGAATAGAGTTCTTGTTGTTTAATTTCAACCTTCAGATCACTTTCTAATTCCTTAACTCTGGTGCTATTGAATGAAATTCCTTCTTGGTTGACGATGGCCAGTTCTTGTTTGAGGTCTTTGATTTGAGTAATGAGTAGAGGAGTTATAGGCTGTTGTCAACTTGTCATCGCCACTCAATTAATAACGCATGGCGTACTGCATTTAATTTCATAAACACTTGTTAAAAACTTTTCGAATGTTTCTCGGGCCATCCCATCGATTCTTCCATGTGAATGGATATCCTCTAGTAGAG
This sequence comes from Ormosia semicastrata, assembly GCA_029884595.1. Lineage (NCBI taxonomy): Eukaryota > Viridiplantae > Streptophyta > Magnoliopsida > Fabales > Fabaceae > Ormosia > Ormosia semicastrata. Next base: position 33,871,531 of record JAQQTO010000055.1, read on the forward strand.
AATTCTAGCCGTCCACCCGAGCATATGAGATGATACAGGTCATCTCCTATAAGGTGAGAGAAAGGTGCACCACCAATCTTCTCCTCCTCCCTGAGAATAACATTGACTAGAACCGCTCCTTCACAACCTTGAATTAGAGCTAGAGATGATAAAATAGGTTGGACTCGATTGGTTGACTCGTTTAACCTGTACAATATGATAGGTTGGGTTGTATTTTACAACCTATTTTTTTAAATGGGTTATTTTAAGTTGCTTCTCATAACTTGCAGGTTGAGGTGACGTGGGGTAAGATGACACATTAGATCAATTTTATTTTAATATTTTTTGTGTGAGCTAATTTGTTTTTTTTGTTTATTTTTTGACAGATTTACTTGTCTAACCGTCATTTTTTTTAAAAGATTTAGGCGGGTTGACCCGCCAACCCACTGCAAAATGGGATGGATTGATTCTCAACCTATATTCCAAAAATATAATGAGTCAACCCACCTTACCCCGTTTTTTGCTAACTCGTAACAAGTCGGGAGGATCAGCTCACTTTACAACCTCTAATTAGACTAATAATTTGATCAAACTGTTGGTGGTGAGAGGGTTTCTCATAGTCACCATGGACACCTATGAAGTTCCGGGTTTGTTGGTCCGAGCTACTCCACCCATTGACGTGGATGTAAAACTGATCAAAGCTTGCTACATATTGACACTGTGAATCCATCATTCCAAGCCAACAAAAGACCACTTCCCAAACCAATAGGTTCAAGCATAAAACAATCAGCGAAACCATAAGCTTGCACCAACAATTTAACTTTATTGCTAGGGATTTTTACTTGTAGTAGTCTAGTGACCAGAACATATATCCTTAAGAAGGTAAACTAGACCAAGATCTTCTTGAGAACTCAATCTCAAAATGTCACTAATGATAAGCAAATAGGTTATAGCTAACGAGAGGAAGGAGCTTGAGAGGATGAGAGCCAAATTTATCAAAGGATTCAGACAAAGCAACACATAAACCCAACCATGGTAGTGCAAAACCCTAGCATAGCACATAAGGATAAGAAGCTCACTACAAGAAATTCACATATTATCGTCGGCATTTTGTGGAATCATATCCATTGGTAAATAATTACTTTTTGACAAACACATTCACTGAAAAACAAAAGAAATATTTAAAAAAATATATATAAAAAGTGAAACAATTTTCTGGTGAATAAATTCTGCAAGAAAATCAGCGAGAATCAGTTTACGATAGATAAAGTCATCAGAAAAGGAATGGAAATGTTTTCAAAACTTTTGGAGGATAAATTCCGTAAGAAAATTTGCTGGAAACAGTTTGTCACGAATTGAGCAATTGAAAAATTCATTGGAAAATGAATGAAAATCAATGCGGTAATTTTTCAAATTTTCCAACAGATAAATTTTGTGGGAAAATCCCCATGAAATAATTCGCGGTGGATTGAGCCATAGGAAATCCTTCAGAAAAGGAACAGAAATCGATGCGATAGCTTTTCAAATTTTTCAATTGATAAATTTTGCGACAATATCCGCCGAAATCAATTTGCGGCGGATTGAGCCGCCGGATAATTAGTCAGAAAATGAATGAAAATTGATGCCATAGTTTTTATCAGTTTGCGGTAGATCAAGCCGTCAGAAAATTTGCCAAAAATTAAATTATATCTACACCCGCAAAGCCTTCTTACCCATTTATCTTCTCTTTCTCTCTTCCTTTCTTCTCTCTTCCCTCTCCCCTCTCCTTCTCTGATCACTCTCTATGCCTCTCCAATCATTTTCTCTGCCTCTTCGGTCACTGCCAACCTGTGAAGGTGGTAGTGTTTGCAGGAGCAACTTGTACATAACTTAAGTATATATGGTTTGAGCTATTCACCATTTCACTATCGTTAACTTTAGTACTTTGTTCATCTAACAAAACAAAACATAGAGACTTTGGAAGACTTCATTAATGGTTGTCAAAGTTTATATAATGTAATTTTTTCTTTAAGTTTTTTTTCTTGGATTTGATGCATTATTATTTTGTTTGTTTTCTTCTTTATGCTTTGTAATATAGTATTGATTTGTTCATTTGTTAGGGAGAGGTGTATTTGTTTCTTTTTGAGGTTATTGGACAATAAGTAGAAGAATGGTGTTGAATAATAGAATCCCTTTTGTAAGTGTGTTCTCTTGATACAATTGCCTTTTGAATTATTCTACATTTTGTTAGTAGTAGTTATAATCATCCCTGCAAAAAGCACACTTCCAATTATTTTTTCCTTTGCTTCATTGTAATGTCAAAATGCATTTATTAATTTATTTATTTTCATTTTATAATACAAGTTCAGAGATTAAGTTGTTTTTTTTTCAAAAATAACATTCCCTACGAATTAGCCACCAAAAATGTTTTTACATAACAAAAATGATGTCATTATTTTCTAATAACATATGAGCCAACAAATTTTTCAATAGATAAATTTGCCGCTAAGTTTCCAATGAATTGTCCATTAGATTTTTCGACAACGTTTGATTTTTAGCAAACATTTTTTTAACTATCCAAAATTCATTTAAATTTTCAATTTTTGACAAATTTTTGTACACTTTCCAATGGATATGTTTACCAATAATACACGAATTTCTTGTAGTGACAGATTAATTGCAAATGTCAGTTTGCATTAAGCAAAACATAAAATAAACTTCCATATCATCTTTACATCAATGTAGTTTCTTCATTTTATCAGTTTACTTTCATTATCATTTTACGACCTTTTTTTTTTCCATACTTAAAGAGTTACATATATATTTGACAACTCAAAATTTGTCATTGGGATACGTTGTGAAAATGTTTTGGGAACTTTCTCTTGTTGAACATATAATTGTAAAAGTTTACAACAAATGAACTACTAGTACAAGTTTTTCGAGCACTTATAAATAGGGGGAAAATGACAATACTCTTTAACATATAAGCAATTTCCCTAACACGGCTTTCCTGTAGAATGAAAAGAATTTATACGTTCTTACATTAATTTATTCACATTTTATTAACTCAAGATTTAGTATATTGATTAAAATGGTAATAGTATTTGTTGAATAGTGCTAAAGGAGATAAAAAAGAGTGCAGAATTATTTGATTGTAAATGAATTTATATAAAAATAAATAAATGAACACTTATATAAATTTTTATTTTATTTTTTTGACTAATTTAAATTAATACTTTGATAAAAGTATTATACTAAAAATTTCAAGTAGAGTCACTTTTATCTTTTCTGTACTTCTAAAGCTTGAAAGTTTGGGTAATTAGATGCTTTCAAAAGTAACTACGAAATTTCCCGCGAGGCTGCATCCAGCCAACTGGTATTCTGTGTACCGTCACTTGATGCTACACAGTGCCAAATGGACTTGTGTGGGTACCATGAACTCAAAGGGATATAAATCACTATTCTTTTATTTTTTTTCAATTTTAAATTATAATCTCAATTCCATTATCTAGTTTCAGAAATTCTTGTATCAGTCCCAGACAGCTATGGAAAATTTCTTTTGTACATAAAATGGATTCAATCCCTGCGGACGGATCAGAGCAGTCTAAAACTGCTGTGAAAATATGTGCAAATTAAACAACTCTTATATTTTTATATCAAATAATATATATATTTTATATTTTATTTAATATTATTTATTATATATATATTTTTATTATTATTTTTATTCAATCACATGTATAAAAAATAATATAAATAATAATACACTCCTTTTTAAGAGTATAAAAATATCTTTTTCTCAAATTAAATACCAGCATTAATCTAGCATCCATCAAAGCCCACAGAAATTAAAAAGGGTGGATTACCACTATACGTGTCACTTTCATGATGAAAAGAAAGCGAAGTTCCTCGGCTTTTGTGGGGGAATAAAAAAAGAAAAACACTAGATAGTAAAAACTTTTTAGTCAATTTTTTTTTTATAAATTGAGTAAGTATTTTTTTATTCTTAAATGAATAAAAAATGAGATAATATAATTATATTATTCATGGTCAAATTCAAATTCACAAAAGGGTTCACCTTTCTTTTTTTTGGGTGGACTGTATATTTATTCAAAGCTGGCAAGCAGACTTAAATGTTTCAGGAAAAGCTCATTCTTGGTGCCATGTTTCTTATCATTCTCATACGTTGATGCCGTATATTTTGAAGTTGAAGTGATAGTAACAGGCTTTGAGCAATAAGGTGATCGAGAGATTCCTCTGCTATGCATTCTTCAGAGGCTTCTTTCTGGTGCTTCTTCAGTGGTTGCTTCTTCTGGTTCTTCAAATGCTTCATCAGTAGTTTCTTCTTTAGCAAAGTTTTAAATTGTGATTGTGGTTGCGTTATGGTTATGATCACGTGGTTGTCACAGGTTGATGCAGACCAATATGAGTCAATGTGAACTGTAATCGCGGTGTGATGTAATCATACAACTGAAATGTCACGACCGCAACAGCTGTTACAATCCGAAATTTAAAACCTTCTTCTTCAACAACTTCTTGGGGATCCTCATCAACTTCTTCTGTTGTTGCACAAATCTAAATGGGTGCCATCCTCGCATTCTTGCCTTGGTAGAAATACCGATAAAAGTTTTAAATTTTGGACTGCATCACGTGTTGTGACTGTGACATCTCAATTGCAATGACCGTTGCAACCGCATCATAATATAATTATGATCTATATCAACTCGCATTTGTTCGTATAAACTCGCAACAGCTATAACACAACTGGAACTGTAATTTAAAACCTTTGATATTGATACATCCAAATTAGCCAATATTATTGGTCAGATACCATTCTATTACTGATGTTACAAAACAAGATTACATAATCTTCCTCTTAAAGAGACTAAACGGATGCTCATGGTCCTTAAGCTTCACACTCACTGTGTTAGGAAAAGATGCACATCGTCAAATTGGCAACTGGTGCAGTGATAGTGAAGGCAGGCCATGAAGACCACAAGCTGACAAGCATCACAAATGATTAATATTGCAAGTCTTATAAGAGGGGGAATGGAGGAGCGTTAGAGCCTTAGAGGATGTCGATGGTGGAATTTGTGCTCAGCCTTTTTTGGCAATTCAAAGCATGACTCAAGGATGAGGATGTTACACTTGCGCTTCGTGCACCTATAAGCTGAACCTGAAAGGTCTAGCTCAAAACCACAGCAAATGACTTTTTTTATTCTGCTTAGAAAATATCTCATTTTCCTCTGCACGTGCTTTGGTTTGGCCTAACGTACTTATATTTATGAATAAGAGATTGAATTTTAAGAAACATTAAATATAAATTTTACACAAATAATTATAACAATTTTTACATTGACAAAATTATAAACTACCTTTTAGTGTAATTTTTGTGAATCACAAAATTACAAGCCTTTAATACGGCAACTTAATCCTCTACAACTTGTTCATAATTTCTTCTCCTTCATTCTAATGCCTCAAACAATTCTTACTACAAGTGTTTATAATATACAAGAACTTATTTAACAATTAATTATCTTTATGGACTATTTATGACTTTTTTAATTTCTTATTAAAAATAAATCTCTTTCATATCTCTCATATATCATTCATATTTATTTTATATCTTTTATATTTCTTAATATTAATTATAAAATGTAAATCTACCAATAAAATAAAAAATTATCAATTACAATTTTCGGGAATTTGGGTTAAATCTAAAACTTTCTCCGGCTCTTGAGAAGGTCAAAGAGGATGGCTATGAGTGAAATGCTTCACAATCCTAACTTCTATCTCCATGGCTTGTTTCCTGATAAACTAGAATACGAAGAAATGGTTATATGTATGTATGGATTACTAACTGTGGAAATAGGTTAAGGTAGCAAGTGGCAGATGCCAGATTTGAAGATTCTTAAAACTGTTACTTTTAGTTTAACTGCATGTCTAGGCCTCTTAATTGTAATTGGTTGATCTCCTATTGTTTGAACAAGCAATAAGATTATTTGCTATTAGGTGGTTGATTTTATTTAATAAGTAGTAGAATAAATAATTTGGCAGTTGACTTTACTCTGATATTGATATTGATATATATACATTCCGAGCATTTGTGCTTCTTTAATTCACATCATTAATTGACTTAGGTTGCTAGAATTGACAATAGGATTGTTGTAATATCTTTATTCTCTCTTACTTTAGTCGATCTTATCACAGCTTCTTTCGACCGGATACTATAAGATATATATACAAAATCTCATCTTCCCAGGATTTCTATTGCTCTCAACTAGTACATATCTTCTCTTAAAGATAAACTATTTATGGTTTGACTTTGCTTCTTTATTGCCGATTTTTACATTCTTTAACGGGCACTCATATTCCAATGGCTTCCAACGAGGGATTCAAATATCTTTACCCATTTTTTTGTCGATCCGGCTTCTCTCCATATTGGAGGTCCAGCAGCCTCCGTCATTAATCTGGAGCATCTATTTTTCATCTAATAGTTAATATAAAATAATATTAATTTAATATTAAAATTTTTTAATATTAAAAAAAATTAGATCATTAAATTTTCATCTAACGGTTCTATCTCTCGAGTTCTTTCTAGAGTTTACGATTTCGAAACCTGGAGAGAATCCAAATTTTTTTTTGTAGTCGCTGTGCTTATATGTTGACGTTAGCGGTGGGCGGAGTGTAGACTGATAGACACCATGCATGGAAATTCGCAGTTTCCATGCTTAGTTTCAAAAGAACGTGCTTAGTGCCTACAATTGTGAAAAGGGACGTCGCTGCCTAATGAGAAATTGAGTATTTAGTGACATAATCAGGAAAACTGTTGAAGGCTTAACTGTCACGCTTAATCTGTAACTAGATGTTGACCCATGAAATGCGTGGGCATATAAATAAAATGGTAATACTACATGTCCCGAGTTATAACCCAGGCGGTAGTCCAGCGCTGTTAAAATATCACATTTCTTACATGTTACAACTAGGATTACATAAACTTCTTGCTCTTACAATCGAATAAAAATTAGTTTTATTAACAGTTTAAATAGCTTAAACTTGTAAGAATATATTATTGTCTCACCAAAAAAGTAATCGTTTTCCTGTTAGCTGTGCTGGATTTGCTTAAACTTTGTTACACCATACATTATTAAGAGAATAAAATAAGTAACTGTGGTGCTTTCTATATAAAAGTAATATTGTAAATATTGTTGCAATAAGGTATATAATTAATTTCAATATATATGGTCAAAAAGAAACTTCGATATATATAACGTATGAAAAATATTTCACATATAAATGAAAATAAATATTGTAATAATACAATAGAAAAGAACTACATTCTTAAGTTTGTGAATGTCTTGGTAAGGGATATATAGGTGACTCTTCGGAAGACCTTCCTCAATAGCGTGGAACTGATCTTCTCGCAGCCTCCAAGCTCCCATCCCACAGTTAAGCTATCACCTTGGCTTTCGATTTGTTTATTATATACAATTTAGTATGGGTTTATAATTTAGTATAATAAATTAATAATGGCAAATGTGAGGGTTATTGAAGTAACAGTTAAGACACTTATTATTTAGAAAGCTCAAAAGATCCTGGATTAGAAGATGGAAAGACAATTAATAAGTAGAGAAATTCTTACCTAAGTTAACTTGAAACATTACAATTAGATGTTTCAAGTTTAAACAAGAATTTCTCTAATAAGAATGCAAGAACGTTGTAAAATTGCTGATGTGGGTTGAAATAGTGAGTTTCAAGTTGTACACATAATATATATTATTAAGATAATAAATTGAATCTATTTATTATGAATATATAACAATGATATAGTAAAACTTGTTACTATAATTAAGATATTAAAGGCTATATACTACAATAAGCAAATTCGATTGTGAGCAAGCATGTGGCTATAATTTGCAGAAGTAAATATCTAAAACAATACATTGTAGCATTTAGCTAAAATCACATATTCTTTTCTAATGCCAAAGCATATAACACTAGCACCCTTCTATTTTGGGATAACTATTATGGGTTTTAAAATTGTGGAACTGCCGAAACCCATCTTGATTGCCATTACAGCTAGTTCCTCCAAGAAATCAGCAAAGCCTCGGATATCAAACTCCTCATCATCTTTGATGAGAACCATGAATTCAGCCCCTTGTCCCACAAGTTTAGACCCGAAGACCTTCCCCCCAAAGGTGTTCCTCTGCTTCTGGAGCCCCATCATAATGGGTTGCCCCTTCCTTTGCAGTTCTGATGCTTAAGATAAATGTGGGATTAGTGACAATAGATACCTATAATTCAACGATAATACCTTGGTACAATTAAGGGGCATAATATGGTAATACCCAGCCAAAAAGAACAAACCTGGAGATGAAATTGAAACAACTCAAGCTAGTATACACGATACTAAAAACCAAAGTGCATAAATCACCACTTACTGAGTAGGCAACTTCGGTGGAGTTGTCTTGAAAGAAAACTCAAAACCCGACACTCCACACTTCTGAAGTAAGTGGTGCTTGGCTGCTGATTTGTACAAGAAATAATGGTATGAGGTGTGCTTCCATTTGCTTTTGCGCCATATTCCCCTTGCTTTGTTCCATACTTCATCACAGATTCTGAGTGCCTGTCTTTAGTTATATATCCACAACTTTCTCATATGATCTTTCCTCGTCAATGAAATGTGCACCTAGGCAAATAAAGATAATTAGACCAATCAATATGTATATGTATGCAATAATCTGAGATCCATTAATTATTAATTTATAATGCAATCTACAATATCTTTCAGTTGAGATATTTATAAAGACAATGTAACTGAAAGCTATTGTTAGTGTTCATTCAATTGATGCGTTATTGCCCTTTCATTTTAGATGCTCACAATGATATCTAGCTGAAGCTACGGAGAAATGAACACCCATAAACTCAAAAAGACACGACTTATTTCAAAGACAATTTCATCGTGTGTTGATTTGAGGATACTCAAAAGACATTCAACTAAAAACTCATAAAAATGAATATATGCTGACATGGTTTAAGATGATGAGAAAAGAGAGGATAAGCTATCAGCATACAATGAAAACATATCGATCATAGATTGCTGAGATAACTATTTGAGAGAGATTAAGTTTCGTGACATGTAATTCTCACACGCTTTGGAACTTACTTATAATAAATAATAAATAAATAGATTTTTCAAATCTTACCAATCACTGCTACTTAGGCTTGCTAATCTCATCTAGAGGTTATTTAATCAGTTTTGGCAAAATTGATATCAAGCACAGTTAAGAAAGAATATTTAAATTTAAGGAACATAAAAAAATTAAATTATTAAGAAAAATTACACAAAATTTATTTAGAAAGATTATTATATTTTATTTAATGGACAAAATTACTCCTTACGAAAGTAATAACTATTCGGTGGGAACAAATAATCACTTATTGACAAGTAGTAGTTATTCTTAAATTTCTTTATTTTTAATCGCTCGATAACAAATAATCACTCATTTTTATTTTATTTTTAATCACTTGAGAACAAATAACCACTCATTAACAAATGATATTCACAAATTTTTTTTAATTGTGGATATAATATAAAACTTTATTTACAATTGCTAGTCACTCGATGAAAAAAATAGTCACTTGCAAAATGCAATAGTCATTTACAAATTTTGCATAACTTCATGTATCTTTAAATATATATATATATATATATATATATATATATATATTCATTAATGTTAACTACTTAATGGAAACCAATGACTATTTAATAACAAACAATAATCATTCATAAATTTCTTCTAAATTTCATAAATTTAATGTAGATATTCAATTATAATGATTAGCCACTCAATATGAACAAATAATCACTCAATAGAAAATAATAATTATTCACAAATTTTGTCATAACATTTACAACTATTAACTACTAAGTGAGAATAAATAACCACTCATTAACAAATAATAATCATTTATAAATTTCTTTATAAAACTATTTTTGTTCATTAGATAAAATTTAATAGTCATTCTCTTCAAATAAATTTTGTATACTTTTTAAAATAATTTAAATTTGTTATGTTCCTTAAGATTAACTACTTGTTTATTAAAAAAAATTACTCATTCTTAGCTGTACTTTACATTACTTTTTTTCATTGTCTTTTAGTTTTGTTAGATTAAACATACGAGAGAAACTAGTACTTAAATACGGTTTGTGACCCATTTACACGAATTTGGTAGGCTCTCACTCCTCTCTTTTCACGGAAATTGGTCTCTCTCACACTTCATCTCTATGAAAAAGGTATTACTTTTGGTCTTTGAGAGCATGTATTCTGATAAATATTGTTATGAAAATAATCTTTGAATACTGTCATAATTAAAAACTTTTTCTAACAATTATCTTATTTACAGTTTAAATTTTAATCCTCTCATTGCAGTATTACTCCCTTATGTATTGTGCATTTTCCCATTATTCTAGGTAGCTTTTGTAGGATAAGATTCTAATTTTCTCTCATCTTTGTGTCTCCAGTCACGTCCTTCTATTAAATACTCAAACTAAATTGGCAGTAGTTTACTAAGGATAAGATTGGAGGTAAAATATGAGATTGAAAATTTGAAAATTTGAAATTTTCAAGACCTCTGTTATGAGTAGAACAATAATCTAGAGAATTGGAATCTGTCATGATACCTAACACAGGGTATCTAATACGTTATGGACCAAAAAGTGAAATAAGAAATATCACCAAATTATCTTATGCCATGAAAGTCGTTACTTTACTTTAACTAAAGTGCAAGCTTTTTAGATGAGTATTTCTACCTTCATAAAAAAAATGTATTTCTACTATATTTCATCAAAACTTCATTGCCAAAAAAACATTCCAAACGATAGATCTTGTGAGATCTTTGGGACACTAATAGTGCCTGTAAAATCAAAGAAGTCAATATTTCATTTGTATTCCAGTTTCATTTATCAAACGTTGGCTTGTACATGACCAATTTCCTCATTGTTGCATAATGACCATAAGATGTGTCCACGCGCGTGGCATGCAACATAGATAAATAATAAATGTAAATTAATAATCTATAGTATTAGATTTATTCTGATAATTAAAGTGAATGTTAATGTGTTAATTAATTAGTTAAATTTAAGATAAACTAGTTCTATTTAAATTTCCATTAATCACCTAAAGATAAATCCTACTTTATCACAATTGCTAAAGGATTACTAATTAGTTGAGCGGGCCTCTCTAAGGAAGAAAACACAGCTCTTACACACTCCTTAGCCATATATAAGAGGCCACAATGCTTCTCTGAATATAGAAAAATACCTCTCCCACAAAAGCTCTTTCCGGGGTTTTGGCTCTCACACATCTCTAAGCATTGGGGATTAAGAACGTGGAATTTCTTTGATTGCTGTGTTCGTGTCAGATTTTTAGAGCACCGGTTGAATTTGTGGCCAATAGTAGCTTGGGTTCAAAAAAATTGGTAAAGGTATGTTCTTCACCTTCCAATATTTATGAATGTTGCTTGGTGGTACATCATTTTGCATCCACACTCCATTAATCCCAAAAAATCAAGTACCTAAAGAAAATGATTTGATAAATAGTTATTATAAAGGTTCTGTGGAGAATCAATGATTTGGTATTCTCGTGGGTAAGAATCTGCTTCACGCCTTCACCATCAGGCTGAAACTCAGTTTGTTTGAGAATGTGAAGAGTGGAGAGTGAACTTCTAAAAAATAAAAACCAATTGATACTTTAAGGTGGGGTCAATGGAAAAATGCAAGTTGAGATATGCTCTCCTTTAAGAGATGATATACTCTATCGCATTGAGTTTTCTAGTGCTTTTATTTTAACATTTTAAGATACACCAATTGAGACATATTATACTATACGCAGAAAAATTGACTCTTCGTTAATCAATAGTGAATTGCAACTCAAAGAAAGTTCTTAAAAAAATGTAATATCTTTCTGGTGTATCTATTAGCTTATCTTCTTATATTATTCCATTGTGCTAGTAACTTTGTAATTACAATATTGTAAATTGTAAATTCATAAGAGTTACAAGAGTTAGATATTTTTTTATGGAAATATCAATATATTGTCACTCTCTGGTATTGAATGTTAATCCCTTTCCATTAACTTTTTTTTTTGTTTTTTCCTAAAATACCTCTTATTAAAAAGTTGAGTTATACTTATAGTCGACTGTGACTTTTATACCTATATAAATTACTAATTAATAATTATAATATTAATAATAAATAAGAAAATCAATTATATAATAAATTTTGGTCTACCACGTTGATCATCACCCATTAGTTCGTTCTTTTTCTTTCTTTTTTCTGAGACCAAAGTCCCCAAAATCCCTCTCCTTTTGCTTTTTCCTACGTTTAAGTGTGTGTACGTGTTTTTTTTACACTTTTTTAATTAATTAAGTTAATCGTCAAATTTAAGTTGTGGAACCAAAGCACTCACAGTGAGCAATATAACGTAGTATAAAAATCAAGAGATTTTTTATATTTAAAACCAAATATTATAATTGTTAATAAAAATAAATAAATAAGTATAAGAGTGATAATAGACAACAATAACTCAACTTTTAAATAAGGTACAGTTTGACCCGAAACTAATTTAGCTGGATCGAATTCTTAAAATTAAACTTGATATATTTTTTGAGTCGAGTTTGATCACAATTTGAGTTTGTTCAACCAGGCTCGATAATATATAATAAATTAAAATTTAAAATATTATAAAATTAATAACAAATTATAAAATTCATTGACTTAAATTAATACATTTTGTATTGATATAATTTGTTTCATAATATATATTATAACATTTTCATAATTTTTGTTTTATACTTTTAAAATTTTATGATTTAGTTATACATATATTTTATTTAAATATTAAGTTAGCACAATCTTAACTTGATCACTAATCAAATCATGATCAAATTGAATTTAAATCTAAAAATTTAACTAATAACGAAAATATTAGGTCATGCTCATGCAAGTTAAACCCAACCTAACCCGAAAAAAAGCACTCCCTACTAATTATTGCTAGAGGTTCGGTGCTTCGTTATTCTTGAGGGGGTTTTGAGTTTGTCTTTAAAAAATTTTGACCCCTAGAATGTTATTGTCTTCTTTGTAACTAAAAATCAGTCTAACGATTAAGATTAAAAGAAAAATGTCTAACTCTGCCGTGCGTGTTGCATTGGCGAAATAAACTCATATTCAACATTTATAAGATGTTGAATGAGTTTGTTTTGATGCATTATTAATATAATTTTTTATACTATTGTATAATCATATTCAATATAATTAATAACAAATTATATTTTAGTTTAATTTTAATATATTGTTATTGTAATTTTTTTATACTATTATGTAATTTTATGTTACATTATAATTATATAAGATGTCAAATTCAATAAATAATGTAATAATATATATTATTAAATATAAGTGTAGAACTTTTCTTTTACATCGAAATTAAATTCATTATATTTGGAGTTCCTAGCTTAAAAATATGAGTTATTAAGAGTCCGTAAGAAATTAACTTATTTTATTAGCTTCTGAAATTTAAAATATTTAATTGACTCCAAAACTATTCAGAATCGTTAAGTTATTAAAGTTCACTGTCTTATCAATAAAATCTTTTGCTTATATTAAAGGCTTTGGTGAGCATTTTATGATATACTGCAGAATAAAATTTTTATAGATAAAGTGATCGAGCCCTAAAAAGATTTTATGCCTAATATAATTATTAGAAGATTCTTTCGGTACTTTGTTTTTATAGAGATACTGGTATACTTAGTAATTAGTTAATATTTTATCTCTAATATATTTATATTTTAAGTAAATAAAACACAAACATTAACAGTTAAATATTAAGGAATACTTATACTCTCAAAAATAGAAAGGTATCGGATAATTATGATAGTTAAATTAATAACGTAAAAAGGCATAATTATAAGAAGATTTTCACCTTCGGCCAAGGATTGCCGCTTCTACATATCTCATTGGCCTCCGGTGCTGCTGCGTAGCCACCTTCCTTCTTGGCCCCTCTAGACCAACGTGGTTGTAGCTTCTTGATCTAGGTGAAATCTAGGTGATCTCAGTGGTCATTTAATGAAGCCTGATCAGGAAATTCTTCTCCAATCTGCCACAAGTCCACAGCACTATGTTGATGGTGTTGTCGGCCATCTAGAACCACCCCAAAATGCTTCCAACGTGAAGAAGTCAAATCATCGATCTACCACTACTATTTTGATGAAAATCGAAATGCACAGAGCGCTCCGAAATAAACCATGTTCGTACAAAAATAAATTATTGATACTTAAGCAATGGGAGAAAGGTGGTATGTTCTAAGATTCTCAACTTAAAAATGGAAATAATAAGAAGAATTGTACTGATACGTAGGTACTGTTTTATTCAAAAGAAAAACTATGAAATGTAAACTTCCAAATATCATCAAAGGAGGAATATTACTCCGAAAATGATAAAGTACTGTAACGGGAAAGGTAAGAAGTAGAGCTAGCAGAAGAGATAGAAGAGAATATAGACAGAGGGAATTCAATTACATCATAATGCCCACCTCACTAATTCCCTATTCTCTCTCTTATACATGTGCTCACACAAAATCCCTTAGCCTAGAGTTTGTTATGCGGTTCCTTTGGCCCCTTCTGACCTCCTCAACAGATTCCTGAGCTAGCTGTCCAATGCCACCTATTTCCACTGACTCAGCTGCTGTATTGCCATTTGGACTCATTACAATACCTTCCCCTTTAAAATCAACCTTGTCCTCAAGGTTGAAGTTGGGATAGTTGAGTTGCATATCTAGTTTATCCTCCCAAGTGGCCTCATTGTCATTGCCATCCAACCATTTAATCAAGACCTGAGGAATGTGGAGTTGGCCCTTAACAATAGTTCTGCTGCCCAGTACAACCTTTGGTTGCAGAATAGGGCCCCATTCAGAAGTTACCAATGGGAGTGGTATATAAGGATCATGTACCGAACCGTGGAATGGTTTCAGCTGAGAGACGTGGAACACCGGATGGATTTTAGCTGTCGGGGGAAGTTGGAGCTTGTAAGCTACTGAGCCGATTTTGTCAATGATTGGAAACGGGCCGAAAAATCTCATTCCCAGTTTTTGATTCTTCCTCAATGCTGCTGATGACTGACGATATGGTTGCAGCTTAACGAGAACCAAATCACCAATGGCCAACTGGACATCTTTTCTCTTTTTGTCAGCCTGGCTTTTCATGACCTGCTGAGCTCTCATTAAGTTCTGTTTCAGTTGAGATAGAAGCAAGTCTCTTTGTAGGAACTGCTCCTGTAAGTCTGGTGGGTCCGAGGAGCTTGAGTTATATCGGGTTAGTGTAGGTGGCTCTCGACCATAAAGGGCTTTGAATGGAGTCATGCCCAAACTCATTTGGAATGTGGTGTTGTACCAGTATTCGGCCCATGGCAAGGTTTTGTACCACTGTTTAGGATTGTTAAAAGTAAAGCAGCGCAAGTACATCTCAAGACACTTGTTTAATGCCTCGTCCTTGACCATCGGACCGAGGATGGCAGTAGAGTCAGCTCATGCAAGAGTGGTACCCTGTAGCTGAAATAAATGTTGCCAAAACCCTTGTGAAGACTTTGTCCCTATCAGAGACGATTGATTTAGGCATACCATGCAATTTCACCACATTAGACATGAATACTTCGGCTACACTCTTGCTAGAGTAATCGGATTTGAGAGCCATGAAGTGGCCGTACTTCGATAACCGATCCACCACCACCATAATCACAGTGTACCCAAATGATAGTGGCAAACCCGTGATGAAATCCATTGCAATGTCCTCCCAAACTTACTGAGGTATGGGCAATGGCTGGAGCAAGCCCGCAGGTAGAGTATTGAGAGACTTGGCTTGTTGGCAGACAGAACAAGTTCGCACAAACTGCTGAATGTCTTGTTTCATGCCAGGCCAATAGAATTGTGACCGGATTTTTGCTAATGTCCGAGCAACTCCCGCATGACCTCCTATCGGGGAACTGTGGTACTCATTCAGGACCTGCACTTAGAGTGGACTTGGAGCAGGTAAGACTAATCGACCTTTCCAATATAGGAGGCCATCCTTGACTGAGTAGTGCGGTTCGGAATTATGGTGCTACTGGCATTGTTTTACAATTGTGTATAAAGGTTCATTGGCTGTAATTGCCTCCCGCAAATCCTGTAAAAATCGGTTTTGAGGTTCAGACCATGCCATCAAGAACAACCGAGACAAGGCATCCGCAGCAAGGTTGTCCTTACCCGGTCTGCATTCGATAGTGAAGTCGTATCCAATAAATTTATGGAGCCATGCCTGCTGCTCCGGAGTATGGAGAGATTGGTCCATTAAGCTCTTAAGACTTTTTTGGTCAGTGCGTATCACAAATTTATGACCAAGTAAGTAGTGTCGGAATTTAGCCAAGGCTTGAGTGATGGCTAGAAATTCCCTTGTGTAGGCGGACTGTTTTTGCATTCTTGGTGCCAATTTTCTTGAAAAGAAGGCAAGAGGATGCCCGTTTTGGCTAAGTACAGCACCCACACCTACCCCAGAAGCATCAGTCTCGAGAACAAATGGCTGCTGAAAATTGGGAAGGGCCAAAACTGGGGCTGTGGTGACAGCAAGCTTCAGTTTTTCAAATGAACTAGCTGCTGCCTCATTCCACGAGAAAGCCTCCTTTTTCAACAAGTTTGTGAGTGGAGCAGCCAGGGAAGCGTAGGACTTGATAAACCGTTGGTAGTATCCTGTGAGGCCTAGGAAACCCCTCAATTGCTTGACATTGGTTGGAGTAGGCCAGTCTAGAACATCCTTGATTTTCTGCTTATCCATGGAAACTCCCTGATCGGAAATAGTGTGCCCCAGGTAATCAACTTCTGGTAAACCAAAAGAGCATTTTGACAGTTTCACAAACAAGGCATCTTATCTTTCTGCAGGTGGACATTAGCTTCCAAGTGCTTTAAGTGTTCAGGCCAAGTCGGACTGTACACCAGTATATCGTCAAAGAATACTAATACATATTTCCTCAAAACGTTCTGAAATACCTGATTCATTAGACATTGGAAGGTTGTCGGTGCATTCGTAAGGCCGAACGGCATAACGAGCCACTCATAGTGGCCATGATGAGTCCGAAAAGCTGTTTTGTAACGATCTGCTGGTTTAACCAGAATTTGATGGAAGCCAGACCGAAGATCGAGCTAAGAAAAGTACTTAGCACAAAATAATTCATCAAGTAGTTCGTCTACCGTAGGCATAGGGAAACTATCTTTAACAGTAATTGCATTTAAAGCCCGATAGTCAGTGCAAAATCTCCAAGTGCCATCTTTCTTTTTAACCAACAAAATCGGGGAGGAAAAAGGACTAGTACTAGGTTGGATGATACCTTGTTGGAGCATCTCCTGAACCATAAGTTCAATTTGTTCCTTTTGACTATGGGGGTAACGATAAGGCTTAACTTTGACCGGGTTGGACCCTTTCACCAATGTGATGGCATGATTCTGTTGTTGGGAAGGTGGCAAGCCTGTTGGTTTGGTGAACACAAGTCTGTATGTGTGTAACAAGGATGCAAGTTCTGGTGTTATGTCCGCTGGCAGCTCTAGTGAATGGATTGGAGATGTATCCGAAACGGTCAACTGGATGGCAAACATTTCTGAGATTGACTTGGTTTGATGTAATCTTCGAATATGATGGAATTGGGCCTGTGCAGGTAAAACAGGTTTTTCCCCATGCAAGGTGATGAATTTTTCATTATGGAAAAATTTCAAACTGAGGGATGCATAATCAGCAACATGTGGTCCCAATGTTGCTAACCACGCAGCACCAAGAATGAGGTCAGCACCGACCACTGGCAGTAAGTAAACTGGTAATTAGAGCTCATGGCCTTGCACTTTGACCGCTAATTTGTTAATCACGCCTTCTGCTGAAAGTGTATTCCCATTACCATCAAGCACCTTGAAGCAGGGTGCGGGCTCAACAGGTAAGTTGAGAAAATGTGTAAGGCGTGGTTGCAGAAAATTATCAGAACTGCCACCATCCAACAATATTTGGATTTTAAGTTCACCTATGTGACCTGTGAACTTGATTGTGCCCACACCATTGGCTCCGGTCACGGCATTCAAGGACAGGTGCAGCTCCATTGGGGTGGCGACATTGTCGGGTTGTGTATTATCTGGTGGGTCGGGCTCGAGTGCAATGGGTGTGTCCTCATCAACTTGTAAGAGCAATAGGTGTTTATTTGGACAATTATGGGTAAAGGAAAATTTCTCGTCACAGTAATAGCATAGGCCTTTATCTTTCCGAACTTGCATTTCAGCAGGGGTGATTCTCTTGATATTGGTAGTTTTCTGTGGTGGGCAAAATGGCTTGGTATTTGGGGTTGGTAGGAGGGGTGGAAGAAGTGGTTTGGATCCGAGGAAACGGGTTTGGTGGGAGGAATTAGTGGGAGTAGTCTTGTGGTTAAAGGGTGAGTAGGGAGGTTTAGGTATTGGTTGGTACTTTTCTTCAAACAGCTTGGCAAGAGCCACAGCTTTAAGCAATGTAGTAGGACTTTGTGCCATGACATCCCTGCGTATAGTGTCTTGCAATCCACTAATGAAGCAATCAAGTAAGGCCTCTGGGCTCAGTCCATACACCCTATTAGCCAGGGAGGTGAATTCTCTATAATAATCAGAAACTGAGCTGGTTTGCATTAATTTAAAGAGAGTAGTGCGGGGACAATCGAAAACAGAGGGACCAAAGTCTAGCTCAATAGCTCTAGTGAAAGCCGACCATGAATGGAATGGATTGGATCGTTGCATCAACTGGAACCATGGAATAACCTCCTGATCTAAATGGACAGCGGCAATGATCAATCTATCCGAATCAGGAGTGTCATAGTAATCAAAGAATTGCTCGGCCTTAAATATCCATTCCAAGGGGTGTTTGCCATCAAAACGGGGAAATTCCAGCTTCATATTGCGGATCTGAAATGGTTGCTTGAAAGAGTTCGACACACCATGGAAAGATTTAGGGGAGGAATTAAACTTCTCAACTAGGGATTCAATGGCGGTCTCGATTCTATCCAAACGAGCACTATGATGGGCTTCAGCCAAGCTAGCACGGGCTGCATAATCAACATCACGCTTCTCCATGGTCTCTGTGAGGCAATTGATCTGATTTTGCATATCTTTCATGCGGGTGTTGTCTGCCATGGTGTGGATGAAAGCACCAGTTGGTATGTTCTAAGATTCTCAACTTAAAAATGGAAATAACAGGAAGAATTGTACTGATACGTAGGTACTGTTTTATTCAAAAGAAAAACTGTGAAATGTAAACTTCCAAATATCATCAAAGGAGGAATATTACTCCGAAAATGATAAAGTACTGTAACGGGAAAGGTAAGAAGTAGAGCTAGCAGAAGAGATAGAAGAGAGTATAGACAGAGGGAATTCAATTACATCATAATGCCCACCTCACTAATTCCCTATTCTCTCTCTTATACATGTGCTCACACAAAATCCCTTAGCCTAGAGTTTGTTATGCGGTTCCTTTGGCCCCTTCTGACCTCCTCAACAGATTCCTGAGCTAGCTGTCCAATGCCACCTATTTCCACTGACTCAGCTGCTGTATTGCCATTTGGACTAATTACAAAAGGTCCCCGGCATTGCCTCGTATGAGTTTTTCATCTTGTCCTTTCTCTAGATCCAGTGCAAGGGCATACCGGGGTATAAGAAAAATAATAGAAATAAATAGATAGATAATTAAAATTAAAATTATATAAATAAAATAATTTTTCACAATTATATTAGATGAGATGTACAAATATACTAGTTTAAGAATATTTTGTCATCGCAAGTTGATTACTGGATAGTCTCTTAGTTAATACTCCTTATGATACAACGACATCATTCCTATGATACAACAACATCATTTCCTACTAATTCTGTACTTGAAATAGCAAAGATACATGAACCACTTTTGGATTACTCACAGGAAATTATATAGAAAAGCATGTAGAAGTATATTTTTATGAGTGAGTTAAAAACATAGGTATTAAATTCAAACTAGTGATCGACTTAGTCAAAGTACTAATTAAGTTAGTGGATCATTGGTTCAACTAGTGAATTACTGGTCGAATTGCATAAAAAAAATATATAAATATTTAATATAAAAAAAAGTTTTTTATAGCAAGTGTCGTATTCATCCTCTCATTTTTCTCTTTCTAGTACTCTCCTTCAAAAATCTTCAGCGACAAACAGCGTATCTTTATTCTTCAAACTCCCACTCCTATAATGGATTCAAGTCACCAAATGCTACATAAATCTTCCTAAAACCTACTTGCACAATGCCCTTTGAAGAATTCATAGCATCTCAATTTGCAATTGCATCAACCTTCACTCTAATCTTTCTCTCTCCACTATTTTCGGCACACTTTTTTTTAGAAATATGCAAATGAAGTTTTGTGTCATTTATTTTCTTTTAAAGAGCATGACCTGACCAGGTGAAGGAAACTCTGAGTCACCGATTTTAGGCCAAAATTGGTCGAGTCAATCGGTTTCCACTGGGTCACATACGTGATCGATTTGAAAGGTGACTCGGATCAGATACTTAACTGGTTCATTGGTCCACTAGTTGAACCCGCTAGTCCAATGCGAGTTTAATAACACTGGTTAAAAACAATTAGTTTATGCCATTTTTTTAAAGTTCCATGAAAAAGAACCAACGTATAAATACCAGCTCTCTCAATGTACACCAAAAAAGATAGAAACGACTAGTGAAAGAAGTTAACCACAAAAGTGACGTTGAGAAAGATATGCTTAGTAACAACAATTGGAAAATGGTTAGCAACGTGCACCAAGTTTATAGGAAAATAGCTGTAAGAAATTAACGTGCAGCAACCGCAGCACCAATTAAGGACTAAGCACTGCTCCAACATGCAAAAGATGAGATTGGATAACACCAACGTGGGGTAAATAGATAGGAATAGCTAATATATCAAACGGTTAAAAGGTGTGATTGGATATCGATATCCAACATACAAATAGTTGGTAGAGAAAGATAAGGTAAAACGAAAAATTGACTTTGAAATAATTATTTTATTATAATAAAAATGCAACAATCTCTCATATATTCAAAGTCAAAATAAGATGTTCCTAAGCTTAAGAATTCATTGCATAAGTATTAGTGTCTTTTGGACTATGAGCTAACACATAGAGTAAACGAGCTATGATCAATAGGATTGTCGATGAGATTAGAATTTTTATGAATCACATTCCACTTATGAATTAGTGATCTCATCACTCGCACTAATTTCTCATCCAAAGTTATTCAACGCAGTGTGGTGCATTTTGGCCTTGCACCTTTACCTGGATTTCATGAGTACTCTAGAGAGTTTGCCTAAGCTCTCATAGAGATGGCCTCACCTCGACACTCATATAGGTGAATCTATCAAGTGTGCACTACAGTCAAGCACACCACTCATTCATGAGCTATAAATTCACTAAGAGTATATACTCAACTAATTGATAAGTGACTTATTTTTAGCCATATGAACCTAATTTGTGAAAGTTCACAAATTTAGGTTGGGTTACCATCACTCTCAGTTTTTGTATTAGGCACAAGTCTCACCCCCCTCGATGTATTGCTCACTAGCTTTTTGTTGAGTGGCTTGGTCAAAGGATTCGCCAGATTCATCTCTGACCTCATATAGTTGAGGGATATAACCCCATCATTTAGTAGCTACTTCATAAAATTATGACATATATGTATATGTTTTTGTTTCTATTATAAACTTTATTGTTTGCTCTCGCTATTGCCGCTTGATAATCACAGTGTATAGACAATGAAGACACAAGTTTCTTCTAAAAAGAGATATATGCTAAGAGATTTCTTAATCATTCAGCCTCTAATCGTGCTAAGTTAAGAGCAATAAACTCGGCCTCCATAGTAGATCAAGTTATATAGGTCTTCTTGGATGACTTCTAAGCATCAGCACCACCCCAAGGGTAAAAATAAATCCACTTGTGGATTTAGTCTCATCTGAATCAGAGGTGTAATTAACATCAGAATACCCTTCAAGCACAACTAGGTATTCCCTATAGCATAAACCAAGATCTGTAGTACCTTGAAGATCTATTTCAGAACTCTACATAAAGTAGTCCAATGATCCTTATTAAAATTATAAGTATATCTAATCAATCTATTTACAGCATATGCAATATCAAGTCTCGAACAATTCATCAAGTACATAAGCCTACCAATTATTTGAGCATATTCAGATTGCGACACACTACTACCAGTATTCTTTTTCAAATGTAGACTAGCATCATACGGGGTACTTACAGGTTTAGAATTATAAAAACCATATTTTCTCAACATTTTCTCAATAAAGTGTTCTTGAGACATTCTAAATCCGTATTTTAATTTGGTTAACTTAATTCCTAATATTAAGTTAGCCTCTCCTAAATCTTTTATGTCAAATTTTGATGATAAAATTTGTTTAGTGTCTCATTGATTACTTTTATGCTAGTTTCAAGTATAAGCATATCATCAACATACAAACAAATAATAACACCTTTCAAATTATCATCAAACTTATTATAAATACACTTATCAGAATTATTCACTTTATAGCCATCTAGTAACATGACTTTATCAAATTTCTCATGTCATTGCTTATGTGTTTGTTTAAGATCATATAAAGATTTAACTAATCTGCAAACCTTATTCTCATTACTTGGACCAGCAAACCCTTCGGATTGATCCATATTCCTCTAGGTCTCCATTAAGGAAAGTCATTTTAATATCTATTTGGTGAATTAACAAATTATAAATAAAAGCAAGAGCTATCAAAACTCTAATAGAAGAAGTTCTAGTTACAAGTGAATATGTGTCAAAATCATCTAAGCCCTTTTTTATGTATATATCCCTTAGCTACCAACCTAGTTTTATATTTTTCAATAGAGCCATCAGGTTTTAGTTAGTTTCTTTTTAAATATTCACTTACAACCTATTGGTTTTGCTCTATAAGGTAAATCAACTATTTCCCATGTATGGTTACTCATAATTGATTCTATTTCATTATTAATAGCTTCTTTCCAAAGAGGGCCATCTGGAGAAGAAATTGTTTCACTATATGTCAAAGGATCTTCATCCATTAAGAATGTATAAAAGTCATCACCTAAGTTGGTTTCTTTTCTAACTCTTTTACTCCTTCTAGGTTCAAGTTCAACATTCTTAGAACAATTAGGTTCATAAGCAAATTCATATAATGATTTTGTTACACAAGCTTTTAAGGGAAATACATTTTCAAAGAACTCGGCATTTTTTGATTCGATAATAGTGTTAACCTCTAAAACATCACTTCTTAACACCAAAAATCTATACGCTACACTATTTTCAGCATAGCCAACAAACATACAATTACAAGTTTTAGATCCAAGTTTCCTTTTCTTTGATTCAGGTAAAAGTATTTTAGCTAAACACTCCCACACTTTAAGATATTTTAGATTAGGTAGTCATTCTCTCAAAGTTAAAAAGGGGTTTTATCAGTTTTTTTTAAAAATAATTCTAGTTTGTATATGACAGGTAGAAAGAATAGCGTCCCCTCATAAATTTGGAGGAGCCCTACCACTTATTAGCATAACGTTCATCATTTCTTTTAATGTTCTATTTTTCCTTTTAGCTATTCCATTAGATTTTGGAGAGTAAGATGGAGTTACTTAATGAGTTATTCCATATTATGCACAAAAATCACTAAGGGTAGCTGACTCATATTCTCCTCCTCTATCTGATCTAAGCCTTTTTACTTTCTTATTTAATTTATTCTCTACTTCAGCTTTATATTGTTTAAATTTAACTTTCGCTTCATCTTTGGTTCTTAGTAAAAATACATATGAGTATCTTGATAATCATCAATGAAAGTTATATAAAACCTTTTCCCTCCTCTAGTCATTGTAGATTTTAAATCACCTAGATCATAGTGTATTAGGCCCAAGAGTTCACATTCACAAAATTCTACGGGTTTACATGACTTCTTTATACTCTTGGCTTCTACACATATTGGACATTTTTCATTTTTGGTTATTGACACTTCATTTATAATTCCTAATTTTTTTATTTTCTTTATGTAGGAAAAGTTACCACGTCCTAATCTACCATGCCACAAGTCAATAGAATCAATCAAGCAAGCGGAAGAAGATGCATTTTCATTTATAACTTCAGAAACATTTAATAGAAACAAACCACTACTATAATATCCTCTCCCCACAAAATCCCCACATTTAGTGAGTACAACTTTTCAAATTAAAAAATTACTTTAACATCCGCTTTGCTTAATATAGATATAGACACTAAATATTGTGAATGTAGACACATGGAGAACATCATTCAATGAGAGGATTTTTCTAGAAGCGAGTTTTAAAATCGCCTTACCTTTACCAAGAATGACAACTATTTTAGAGTCGCCTAAGAGCATATGTTCCTCTCCTTCTCCCAAAACATTGTAGGAGGTAAACGCATTTCTGTTAACACATATATGATTGGTAGTCCCAGAGTCAACCACCCAAGATTTCTCCTTAGTCACAAAATTGGTTCTAGTAGTAAACAAAATAGTATCCATCACGAAATTACTCTTAAGATTGTAAGAAAAATAATAAAAATAAATAGATAGATAGCTAAAATTAATATTACACAAATAAAATAACTTATCATAAATATATTGGTTGGAGCTTCAAACTCACTATATTTAAGAGTATTTTGCCACTGCGAATTGATTACTTAGTGCAAATAATCTCACAGCTAATACTTTCGATGATACAACAGTCACCTCTTAATAATTCTGCACTAAAACACAAAAACCACTTTTGGATTGTTCAATGGAAATTATATAAAAAAAACAAGCATGTAGAAGTATATTTTTATGAGTGAGTTAAAAGCAACTAGCTTCTGCTATTTTTTAAAAGTTGCATGAAAAAGAACCAACGTATAAATACCAGCTCTCTCAACGTACTCTAAAAAAAGACAGAAACGGTTAGTGAAGGAAGTTAACCACAAAAGTGACGTTGAGAAAGATATGCAGAGTAATAACAATTCAAAAATGGTTAGCAACGTGCACCAAGATTATAGGAAAACAGCTATAAGAAATTACTGTGCAGTAACTGTAGCACCAATTAAGGAATAGGCACTACTCCAACGTGCAAAAGATGAGATTGGATAATACCCCATGTATAGAAAATAGATAGGATCGGAATAGCTACCTACGATATCAAACGATTAAAAGGTGTGAATGGATATCAATATCCAACATGCAAATAATTGGTAGCTATGGAGCACATATACGGATACGGATATGGACACGTGATACGATACGGGAACACAGATATGAAGACACACTAAATTTAAAAATTATAGGACACGACATATATATATATATAAAATTAAAAAATTTAAGTAAAAAAATTTATAATTTATTAATATTATTTTTATAAACTTGAAGATTTATAATATCTTAAGATATGTTATATGTACTAATATTTGTTACCTAATAAGCCCCTCTTAAAAAATATGAAACATAATTTCTATTGATATATTCTAGAAAATCTCTTAAATCAACTTCTCCTAATAGAATTAATCATGAATGAGTACACGTGCATAAAAAAAATTAACTAGAGAGAATATTGGTATGAAGTAAGTTTCAGTGATGATGAAGTGGACGATTTAATACGAGCAAAGGTAGAAGAAGCAGATAAAAATAGTGGTGTGTGAAAAGATAAAACTTAAAAGTTTAATAGTGATGCATGAAAAGATAAAATTTAAAATACTGATGTGTGAATATAATAACTTGGGACATTAGTTATATGATTGAGCTTGAGTGGGTTACGAGCTTACTAATTAAACATTAATCATGAAAACTATTTAAAAAAAATATTAATGGATCGTGTCTAAGTCGTGTTTTAGGCTTGTTTAAACTTGTCTGAGACGTATCCAAGCATGTCTAAAAAGTGTTCAAACGTATCTGAGACGTGTCTAAGCGTGTCTAAGACATGTCCAAATTGAAAAAATAATAATTTTTTTAATTAGATACATTCTGACACGTAGGACACGTGTATCGTACAGGTGTCCCCATGTATTTGACACGGACACATGTCTGATACATAAATACACGTCAATAACGACGTGTCTATGCTTCATAGGTTGGTAGAAAAAGATAAGGTCAAACGAAAAATTGACCTTGAAGTAATTATTTTATTATAATAAAAATGCAACACGGGGGAATGTCGTACCAGCGAGAATAGGAAGGAAACTGTGTGAGTGAATCGACCCTGTTACAAAATCAAGTATTTTATGGTTAAATGAGCCCAAGGTTTAGTCACCAAATCCTTGGTCACAGTGGATGTGCTTCAACTGCTCAGAAGAGGTATATACTCGTCTTTCTCATAGGAAGGTAAAATTCTGGATCAATTTTCAATACCAAAAACGCATTGCTTACTAAAAGACAAGAAATTTGGAACATGGCTTCGAGCTGATCAGGTTGGGTGCATGATCGAATCCCCAATCGGCAACTCGCCTCAAACAACCTCTAATCAAAGGTCTTTCGGAAAGACCTTTGAGGAGGAGACTAAGCAATGATAGTGCAACCTATGAACGGATACTGGTCTAGTATCCCATACGATACTGGATATGGAATAGAGTACGACAATTTCTTAAAAAATAGGATGACGACAGATACGGCATAACATATATATAAAAAAATCATAAAATATGTCATTTTAAATAACTTAAAGTATTAAGTATCAACAGATAAATCATAAAAAAAAATCAAAAGTACAAAATAAATAGTTTTATTAAATATTAAATTCATTGTCGAAAATTAAACTATTCATTATCCACGGATAATAACTGCTTTTCTAACTCTGGTTCATCAAGTGATAATGATGCAACCTCAAGGCTTTCAGCACCATCAAACGGCACCCATTCATCTCCAGCAAGATCCCACATTTTACTCTCTCCACTATTATACTTTTCGCTCTTCCTAGACAAAAGACGAAGATTTGTATGTACATATACTAAATCTTCAACCCTTTTAGGATTAATCTTGTTTTCTTCATGGAGTGAATGAAAAGTAGGTGCTCCAATTCCGTTCACAACATGATGATGAGCTCGGTTGTCCAAGAAGCTTCAAAGCAATGCCTTGGAGTAATGAGGCTCAGAACCATAAGTTATCCACCATTCTTTTGGCTCCAAAAGAGCTCTATCCGCTAAAGAATCTTGAAGGCCAAATTCGTCTAACTCTCCAGAAGAATTTAGAAAACTCTCTTGTTACCTCTCTTTTTCATCAGGATCATGAAAAATATCTTCTTAAACACTTGTCTCTCAATTTTGTTTGAAGAAATCTCATGATCTCTATGTGGAGGAATTCTATTTGGTCCTTGTTGAAGCCATTGTTGACTATAATACCTATTTAATAAAAAAAAATTTAACTAATATTAATACCATAAATGCAACAACTTAATTTTAAAAAAATAAAATTAAAAATGAATCATTCGAATTTACCTAGGATTTAGTGAATGTGCTAAGCAATGCAAGGGTGTGTAACTTTTTGTCCACCGATCAATAAGAATTTGATAAACAACACTATAGAAGGATGATGTACCTCCTTCTTCGACCCTTTCATGGTAGAATATTATAGTCTTCACTTGCTCAATCATTGAGTCCCACATATCATAAATTAAGTGAAGCGTAGGCTTATCAGTATCACACAATCGAAGCATATCACAAATAGGTCTTGTGAAAGAAAGAATATAATCCACCTTGTCCCACCAAGAATCATCAAGAATCATTGTTTTCACATGTGTTGCCTTTCCAACATCATCCTCCCTATAGGTGTTCCACTTCTCACTAATAATCATATTTTGGAGACCATGTTTGATGAGCCTTAGTCTTTTCAACATGACTATTGTGGAAGCAAACCTAGTCTCGGCAATAGAAAAGTTTTAAAGTCACAAACTCATTAAATATGGTAAGCCTCATAGAATGGTTCATGATAAAATTTCTAATAAACATAGCATCATCACTAACCAAAGTGATCCAATGACATTCCTCATAAACGACCTCATTCTTCTCGTGTTTCTAGCGCACATATATTTTTCAAAGCAAGATTGAGGGTGTGCACCAAAGGAGTCCAAAAAATATGAGGATAGTCATTTTCAATAAGAAGTCACCGCCTTTACACACGGGGGCATTATCGGTGATAATTTGGATAACTTTTTTGGGTCCAACCTCTTCAATAGTGGATTTCATTAGGCCTGCTATGTAATTCTTATCTTTTATCTCTTTAGAACCATCAATGGCCTTTAAAAATATAGGACCTCCATCCGAAGCGGCCATAAAATTAATCGTGGCCTCCTTTGCGCATCGTCCATCCATCAAGTTACTATACTTATTCCCTTTTCACTCCAAGTCCCTTTGATTGGTTCAAGTAGTTTCTCAACATTTGCCACTTTCCTTTGTAACAATGTAGTTCTTAGAGAATTGTAACCAGGAGGAATAAAACGAAAAATTGAATGTAATTATTTTATTATAATAAAAGCAACATGAACTAATGTAATAAGGATTACACGCAAATGAAGGCAAAGTAAGAATAAAACATCCTAGCAATTTCGGACTTAAGTTGAGCTCCGGCATTGAAAGCTTTATCTAAAGGGTTATCGACCTTCTTTTATTTCCCCATGATTGTGATGATTGTGAAATGAGTCAATAATAGATGTAGGAGGAAGGGAACATTTCTTGGTTTTCTTGATTCTTCAACACACTCAACAACTTTTTGAATTTGAATTTTTAAGTATTCGTCATTCATCTTTGGACATCTATCAATTCCAACACCAAGTAAGTCTAAGCAAGTGTTGACTCTAGTATATGAACCATAATAATGGTTCGACAAAAGTTACATACCCATCCTCTATTTTGGACTTCATCTCTTAGACATGGAAATTTTTTTGCTTGTCATCAATTTACTGCTCAGAATTTTGATCTAAAAAATAAAAATAAAAATTTGTTAGAAACTAAAAATTAAACCCAAAAATTATAATTCATAAAATTAATAAATATGATAAAATTAAAGTCACATATTAAAATTTATCAATCATAAAATTTTTAAATATTAAAAATTATCACTAAAAAAAATAAAGGATAAAATTTTTAAAAATTAATAATTCTAAAACATTAAATTAATTAAAAACTTAAAAGTTTTGCAATCACAATTATATTGCTAGTTAATAAACTTGAAAGTTTTTAATTACAAAAAACTTTTCAGCTTAAAATTATATATATTATATATTATACGTGTAAACATTTAAAAAAGTTATATATATATATATATATAACCAAAAAGAATGATGATAAAACATCAAAACGTGAAACACAAGCTTCACGCAAGCTTCACGTGTGTTACCGTGAAAACAGTTGAAATTTGAAAAAGTAAAAAATTTAATATTAAGTTATAAAACAAAACGTAACTAGATATGTATATCAAGTATATGTTATAATAAGTGGCTTAAAACTTGGAATGGCGATGGCTTCGAGCTGATCAGGTTGGGTGCATGATCGGATGGAGGTTGGAGATCCCCAATCGGCAACTCTAGAAAACCTCAAACACTCAAAATATAGGGTTAAGGTGAGTTAAATAATGAATCTATTTGATAAGTTAAATCCCAAAAAAATCTCGAAATTTTTGGATTGATTTGATTCACCGACCATTTACGCGTTTTTTACCGTTTTGGGACGAAAGACGTTTTGAACGTGTTGAGAGAGAGGAGACTAAGCAATGCCCGATAGTGCTTCAAGTGCAACAAATGTCCAACCATCTATCATCCCTCACCGTGAAAGACAAAGCCCCTCCCTCTTGGCACGACAATTGTGACTTATCTCCGGATCAAGAATGACTAATAATAATTCCCAAAATTTTTCACAACAACTGATGACCTTTAGAATTCCTAGCTTGGCCAATAACCTGATTCAAGAAAATATCTTAGAGAAGAGAAGGAAGACTCAAACCCGAAGGAGCTAACAACAAATGACACCATTATCATTGTTAAAAGCTAAAGCAAGGAATAGGTGCACATCGAGGCAGGTGACATGGACTTCAAAGGAATGGAGAATGGTAGAACAACAGAAAGGACGACTCTCCCAAATCATGACAAGGGCCTCCCGAAGAAGGTCTTGAGTCAAGCCCATCTGAAAATCTTACAATATTGCCTCCTTTTATTATGAATTTCCTAGCAAAAAAGCTTAGGGATGTAGTAGCACATAAGAAGACTAGAAAGAGCTTTAAACCACGTGGGAAAGCCAAGATCAAACAAAACCCATCAACGCTGCTCTTGGATCAAATCATCCCACATGATGGTCTTGAGGAAATGTGCCATAAAAAGAGAGCTTCTAGCGGGGCTGAACATGGTGAAGGAAGCAAGTTTTCATGGAATGGGCCTACACACTTTTAACTCATTGGATGAATTTGGCATCCCTTAGCCTTGATTGTAACTAAATGCCCTTTGTTTTCTTTGTTAGTCTAAACGTGATTTTAAGGGGTCCTAGAGGACCTACACCCATAATGGGAATTTGTCCACTTCTCCTTCCAAGTCTGTTGGAAGTGAACTTGATTATTTTCCTATATATATGTTGGTAATTTAGAATTTGTATTTTCACTCATTTTAAATAATGGAGCACTAATTTTTTTCGCAAATATAAAGGGCGTAATTATATGATGGAAAAGACTAGATGTACATACACTCAAATATAGGTATCACAGAAATAAAATGACAGCCGTTGATTTTGGTGACAAAAGGGAGAGGAGAAAGAAAGAGAATAATGAATGGTGTTAATAAAGTATTTCTTGCACGGAGGTCTCATAAAGTCTAAGGTGAGTATTAACAGAAAAAGTAAAAAAAGAAAAATAGACGACAATGATTAAAAGATTTTTGTTTTTTTAGTAATACTACACCATTCGAATTATTTCACAGAATTTATCAAGATTCTTTGTTGGTGGTTAAATAAGTTAAAATAATAAAAACTATTTATTCATTCAAATGTTAAAAATAAGAATGATATTAATATATATTTTGATTCAATGAACTTTATCCGTAAAAAATATTATCATTTAAAATTATAAATATATGTATATTATGAAATCAAATGATTAACATATTATCATATAAATAAAATTTATTGTGAATTCAATTTTATATTAACACTATTTATAAAATTAATGTCAAATCATTCTAGTAAATTTTAGACAAAAAATTATGCTTAATTAGTATTTTTTTATTTGTTTAAAGATAGTGATGAAAGTTCTATTTTATGTAAAATTTTGTGTGTGAGAATAACATTCCAGTTATATGATAATGTTAAAATAAACCCAGCCTTAAAATTAAATCCGATTTTACACCTGTCCCAAATTGCTTTGAGATTTGGTAGAACCGATTCCATTGGATTAAAAAATTTACCCTATTTGCTTTGAAAAATTTTAATCCTCAATCGTCACAAATCCCTACTTTTCTTCCATTCCTGCAGTGCTCCCCAAAGAACAAAGCTTTTTCTTTCTCGGAATCACACAACAGAATTCAAATCCCATATCATCACCTATTTAATCTCACCCTCTTTTTTCTTCCCCCCATTTTCCCCCTCTCAAGTTCAAAACAAGAACAAGCACCCCAGTTGGTCATTTCCCCAGAAGAACATTTATCAACAGTTAATTAGGTAATTCCTCAGTTTTTTAAGAATCAATTTGAGTTTTTTGTTTTCTTTTGTTTTGTTTTGTTTTTTTTTTCTTCATGGTTGTTTTTATGTTTACATTGTTGGGTTTCGAATCAGTTATGGTTTCTTTGTATCTTCTTGTGCGGTTCATAATGATTAACCCATTTTACTACATGCCTTGATATATGTTTTGGCTCCAGAAATTTTGGGTCTTGTTCTAAACGATAATTTTCTTTAGCAAAAGCACTTTTAAGAATAATTACAATATAAAATGTGGGTATGATATGTTTGATTAGTTTGAGCAAGGGATTGTGCTTTATGCAGCAATCATAATGTGGGTCTGGCGGTGCTCTTGATCATGTTTTAGTATCATTCATTTATTAGTGTATGTAACGTTGGTTTATTTTTTATGTGTTAGGACCTTGATACATTTGAAATATGTTGTTGATGGGATAAACCTGAGCAAAGAACTGAAGTTGTAATGGAGCTTGATTTGAATCAAGAGCCTTTGGACCAAATAGAAGAGCGTATTAGACGCCTTGAAGCAGTAATTTTCAGAGCTAGGCAGCGTCAGAGGTGGCGACGGGGTCACACTCCAATTCAAATAACTAACTTTGCAGGAGAATTGATAACTACAGCTAACGATCAAGTTGAAGGCAGGGTGGACCAGGAAGAGATTGGTGTTGATGTGGAAGGAGGAACAGCTGAAAGTGGGAGAATGGGCAAAAGGAAGGCTACCTATTTAATTGCTAAAGCATTGGGGATGGAAACATATACCAATGAGGTAGAGGGCTGTACTGGAAAATTTTTTGATTGTAATATATGCTTGGACATGGCCAAAGATCCTGTTTTGACTTGCTGTGGTCACTTGTTCTGCTGGCCATGCTTCTATCAGTTGTCATATGCTTATTTGAATGCAAAGGAATGCCCTGTTTGTAAAGGAGAGGTCACTGAAACAGGCATTATCCCAATTTATGGCAATGCAAGTGTCAATAGCAGTGATCAGTTGGAATTGAAAGAAACTGGTTTGAGAGTTCCTGCTCGACCCCATGCACCTAGAAT
Organism: Ormosia semicastrata; assembly: GCA_029884595.1. NCBI lineage: Eukaryota > Viridiplantae > Streptophyta > Magnoliopsida > Fabales > Fabaceae > Ormosia > Ormosia semicastrata. The sequence goes on from JAQQTO010000055.1 coordinate 33,904,306, forward strand.
TGAGAGTATTAGGCAGCAGCTCAGAAACCGGGGAACTTCTATAATCCAGGATATGCTGCGGTTTGGTAACTTCTTTGGAGGATTAGGAGAGCAAGTTCAGTTAGAAATCCCCAGTGGTGCAACTGATAGAACTAATTTGGTCACTCAATCTCACCAGGAGACAGAAAATAATCAACATACGTCTTCCCATCAATTTTCAAGGTTGTTAATGCAAGGATCTGCTTCATTTTCATCCCTTTCGTCAGCAATAAATTCTGCAATGGATTCTGCAGAAAGATTATTTGAGGAACTTGAATCATATATTCGCAGTCACCCTGTAGGAAGCATCAGGCAGCCAAGTCCTTACACTGTTAATAGAGATTCACTTTTTAGCATTGCTGCTACAAACCAATCAGAGAGTCATACTCGAGATGTTGCTGCTGTAACCAATTCTGCAGCCGCATCTTCTCTTTCTCCTTTAAGTAGGAATGATGACATTAATTCTGTTACAGACTCTAATATCCAGACAACCGACGGTAGTATACAAATTATTTCATCAGACCCTTCATCTTCCAGTAGAACTGATGTTTTAAGATGAGTTTCAAATCCCAGAAGGAAAAGGTTTACATGATGGTCCTTTATGAAAGGAGAATAGATCATGTTGACAGAAGGTTTAATTTATTTTACAACATTTTCTGTTTCCGTGTCTAAAACAAAATATGCTTTCTAATTTGTGTATAGAGTGCAAACAACCATTTTGAGCAATTTGTATAGGGTGTAGACATTTTTTATTCGATGGATATGAGGATGTTATAGCAAAGCAGCAATGTCTTTTTTTGTCTATTATCTGTAATTTGCAATAGGCAGAGGGGGATATCTTTCTCTTCCCTTAAGGAACTTATGTTAGAGATTGTTATATCTGCAACAGTATGGTGTCACGGTCACACTTTTGCAAGTAGAGTGGGTCATCACACCATGCCAGCATTCAGAGAGCCTATGTTATAGATTGTTATATTCTTAATTCATATTTGATTAAGAACCCAGAAAGATAACCCCTTTTACCCGTTTTCCTAGATTTTAGATTGATTTTGGTCTTCTGAATATCTAGTTAGCATTCAGACAGCCTTTACCTTTAGCTTTCCTGCCTCTTTAATCCCAAACTGCGGGGTCATGGTCATAATTTGATTGGTAGAAGACAAGGTTTGGATCAACTTTATTATGTAAAGGCCTCTCACATTCTAACTTGTGCACACAGGATTTCTCTTTTTTACTGTTAATAGGTGCATTCCGTGCAGTGTGAGCTTGAAGAAAAGGTATCATACGATTCTAGACTATCATCGGCGTTCTTCTAGAATAGCTTGGTTGAATCTGTGGAGTTGAATTTTCACACAGATGCCATCAAAAGTAGATGTATGAAACATCAATGATTCTTGAATCAACACCTTACTAATTAAATGAGTCATGTGAAAAAGTCCCCGGAATAAAAATAGTGGAAGAGTGAGGATTGACCTTTGTCTTCTTACAATGGCTCGAGTTTTCCTGTGCATCAATAGTCCATTATAAAATAAATTGATAAGATGACATTGCTGTTTTAAGTTACATGATTTGTCCCATTTTGTGCACTGATAGGGAAGTTAACATACAATCTTGTGATGTGGGTGTCGCCCATGTTTAGAAAAACATCATCATATACTTATTTTAAGGGTATATATATTATTAACATCTTTTTTAAGGATGTTAAATTTAATGAGAGAAAGTGATAGAAAAAATAAATATGATGAATAGTATTGAGAGAAGTGAAAAAAAAAATTTATGCATTGATAATGATAAGAATATTAGAACTGTCCATGTTTAGTTGCATTAAGTTTGAAGTTTCGCCCTTTCAACCAAACTTTGCTAAACTTTTCGTTGAAATGATATTTAAATTCTAATTTCTTGTGGAACTTTTTGCAAGGACTAGTACACGTTCTTTCTTTGTTTTTTGATCGCTGTGCACGTTCCAATAAGTTTGATGTGTATGATTTGAATTTGAAGTAGAACGTAACCCACTAAAGGATCTGTACCACTACGTTTCCTTTTGGGTCCTAATGGCTACAATGCAATCCAATAGGCCCAGATAACTCGTTTCATAAACACTTAAATGGGTCCGTTTTTTGTTGGATTTGGATACGTTCTGGCCGCCTTGTTTGTTCTCTCATTTTTTCTATCTGAGGAATTGTTTATCAAAGAAAACTACAATTTTCTTCTCTAATAATTTAATTAGTAGAAGATATTATTTAAAAAATACAATTTTTTCTAAGATAGTGAAGTTAAGGTTATCAAAATAGGTTAAACCTGTTGGGTCAGTTCATTTACCTACAAATTTATGCGAATTGCACTGTAAAATTTTTTACTTAAAAAAATGCGAGTCAAATTGGATCGCTTTGTTTAGTTCATGAATTAAACAAGTCAGTCTGTTTAACCCACAGGATGCTTGTATATTGTTTTTGTTTTTGTTTTTGCAAATTTTTTACATAAATAAATGAATTAATTTTTATTGATCTATGACCATGTTTAATTGTTTGTAATTGTGAGTCTATGTAATTGAGATTGAGTTTGAAAGTTTCTATATTTTGTTTGCCTCCTAAAAAAAAGGACATTTTTACCTTAAATACAAATGAAAAAGGGCATAGCTTTTGTGGGCCACCTGTTTTGGCCCAGGAGTTATGCGAGGCGAGTTTGAAAATAAGTAAAAAAAAAAAATTGTGGACTATTTGTTTAAGCCTACAAGCTGATGTGAGACAAGTCGGATTTTTTTTTTTTACAACTCATTTAAACGTGAGCCATTTAATCTTGACTCATTTAATCTTGTAGCTTGTCGCGGGCAGACTTAAACAGGGCAGGCCTACCCATTTGACATTCTTAGGTGAAATGTGTTGACTCATCTCAATAGATGTGTGGTGTGTTCCTAGGTGAAGTTTTGCCTAAATTAAAATTTTTTTTCCTCTGTTGTGTAGTTCTTTTCATGTGTTTCCAATCAATTTAAGAGATTGTTTAATTTTTTGTGTATTTTTATCATTTTCTTCTTGATGGTAGAAAACAAAAAACAAAACAAAACGAAAAAAATACACTGCGGTATTGGGTGACAATCCATCTGCTTACCAGGTCATTGAGCCTAATTTACATCTTCATCTTCATATTAGTGTAAACCCACCCAAAAAAATGAATTGCTTAAACTGCAAATGGCAAAGTTGGATAATATACTCCGCATATTTAATGTAATACTGATTTGATTTGTATCTCTTTATATCAGTGTAAGCATTCAAGTTCAAGATGGTCTTCTCTGCTTATATTTTCTCCATATCCCCTTCATTTCTTTATTGCATATATTTGATAGTACTGTACAAATTTTGCTTTGAATGTGTTTGGAATGCAAAAAAATAGGAAATGATTTCATTTGTAAATCAAATTTAATTAAATTTGGTGTTTGGAATGTTAAAAAATAGGAAATGATTTGATTTTTAAAATCCTATGGATTTCATTCATTTTATTTTTTAAATTCTATCAAATTTGATAGGATTTATTAGGATTTGATTTGATTTGAAATAAATATACTATTTTACCCTTAATAATTATCTCTAACAACTTCTCATAAGGGTTAAAATGTAAAATAATAAAATTAAATCAAATCAATTCTCATTTTAATGAATTCCAAACACAAAATTTGATTTCTAAATCAATTCAAATCTTATTTTTTTTAAAATTTCAAACACAAAATTTGATTTTTAAATCAAATCAAATCAATTCAAATCAAATCAAATCAATTCATTTCTCATTTTTATTCATTCCAAACACACTCTTTGTCATCTCCTGAGCCTCTCCCCGAACCCTCTTCTTTTTTTTTTTCCCTTCTTTTTATTTTCTTGGTAACTTTGATGCCTTTTATGATTGAATGTAATCAAGGAATACAAACAATAATTATAATTAATCAATAGCCATGATTCGCTATTATAATCCAATATTCATCATTCCAAGGACAGGCTCATATATACATGATTTTGTCTCTTTTTTCTTCTTCATGGACAAGGAACATAATTCTTTCTCATTACTTGATACAATCCTAATATAATATTAATTAAGATTTTACTCTCATTTTAGTCCTTAAAACATTATTGCATCAATTTAGTCATTAAATGATAATTTTTTGACATCAAACAATTCGAAAGTTATTATTTATTAAGACTAAATTGATGTCATTGATGAGAAGACTAAATTAATGTTTTAAAAATATTTTGAGTCAAATTAAGGATTTACTTTAGTATTAATAAAGCTTCAAAGCAGTGTCTTTCTCCATGGGGAAAATATCAAAGGACCCTTGATCTAGGAAAGATTCGGCCTATTCTTGTATTATATGCTCAAATGAAATATATGGAGCAGATGATATTAAAAAAAAATCATAATATCTATTATTGAATTCATTTATAAGCTTATGTAAAATTACTGATTTGGTTCATTCAATATTATTCTATGCAGCATCCCTTACTTATCTTGCAGGATTCAAGTTCTTGGGTAGGCACATATTTATCATAGGCATTTCACACAGTAATCTCCATTCAAAGTTTACATTAAGTGGGACATTTACTGAAATACATATTTATCATAGGCATTTCACACAGTAATCTCCATTCAAAGTTTACATTAAGTGGGACATTTACTGAAATATGAGTGGAGTGTCTATGATAATCACATCTATCCAAGAATTTTTGTAAATACGATCACGCTATTTGTCCAACCAAAAGACTCCAACTTTTGTCCACCGTATGTCACATGTCATCATTTGAAATTTGAAATATAAAACTGTTCACGTTAAGAATAAGTGGTTAATACGTTATGAATAAGTGATTAATCAAGTATAAGTTTTGGTTAATACATTCGAAATAAGTGGTTAATCTATCGGTTTGGTGAATCGAGAAAGAGTTTCTAATAATGAATAAGTGGTTAATACGTTAGGAATAAGTGGTTAATCAAGATATATGTTTTACGGTAAATCCAAGAAAGAGTTCTCAATAATGAGTAAATGGTTAATACGTTAAGAATAAGTGGTTAATCAATATTAGTTTTCGGTGAATCTAAGAAGTAGGAAATGAGAAGCGAGAAATTAAATGGTTAATACGTTAAGAATAAGTGGTTAATCAAGATGGATATCGGCCACGGTGAATCCCAAAAGCGGAAAGCGAGGAAATTAAATGGTTAATACGTTAGGAATAAGTGGTTAATTGATCGGTTTAGTGAATCCAAGAAGCGGGAAATGAAAAGCTTGAAATGAAAATATATACGAAAAAGTCAACAAACATACGTACGGAAGCAGACGGTGGAGGAAAGTTGGAGTATTTAGTTGGACGAGAAACGTTTTCCTTGTAAATATGATTATATGCACCATCATACTTATACCCATCTAGTTATATATTTAAGATTGCGCGAAAAAGAAAATCACGAAGAGTGTAAGATTTTTTATATATGTATCATTATTATTCATAGATGGATATGCAGCCAAATGGCCCTACACTACACATCTTGTCCAATGTGTCAATGAGAGAGATAGAGAAATTATTGATTGAGATTCTGCTGCAACATACATTTATTGCATGTTTTAGGAATATAGTATATTTTTTTTCTTTTTTTATGTAAATTTCTAGTATCTAGAAGTCGTATTGGGGTCCCGACTAATTTAGAGTTGAGTCGAGTCGAACTATTACGCATTATGTAAAGTATACCTATTAGTTAGTTAGTTATGTCAGTTAGCATAGCAGTTAGTAGTTAGTTAGAAGTGGCATGTGTATATAATGCATATTCTGGTCAATGAGAAAGACATGAATTCATTTTCTCTCAACTCTAAGATTGTAATATGGTATCAGAGGTTTCTTAATTCCATATTCCGCATTCCTTTCTTTTTGCATTTTTCATTCTTCGTTTTTTCATTTTTCGCTTTTTTCGTTTTTTGTTTTTCATTTTATGTTTTTTGTTTTTTGTTTTTCGTTACTTTTATTCTGATCATTCTTGATCATTCTCTTTTCTTTGTTCCAATGGCAAATTTGTCTGTTGGTGATGATTTTACCAACCATTTTCTTCTTCATCCCTCTGATAACTTTGGATTATTGCTTGTCTCTCAGCAATTGACAAGTGATAATTACAACTCAAGGAGCAGATCGATGAAGATAGATTTGAATGCCAATAACAAATTTGGTTTTGTGGATGGTTCTATTCCAAAAACTGATAGCACTGATCCTGTGCTCCTTGCATCTTGGGAACGAAACAACAATGTAGTGAGTTCTTGGTTGCTGCATTCAATTTCCAAGGAAATCTCTGCTAGTGTGATCTATTCAGCTTCAACTCAAGCAATCTGGGATGATCTTAGGGATAATTTTAAGCAGTGCAATGGGCCACGTCTGTTTCAGCTTCGAGAAGATTTGTTGAGTCTTTCTCAAGGTGCACTTTCTGTCACACAGTACTTCACCAAACTCAAAATCATTTGGGAAGAATTGAGTGATAGTCATCCCTTACTTCATTACACATGTGGTGGAGCCAAGTTATTGCAAGATTACCTTCAATTTGAATACATTATGTGTTTTTGATGGGTTTAAATGACATTTTTTCTCAAACCCGTGGTCAAATTCTGCTGATGGATCCACTTCCTCCTATTAACAAAGTGTTTTCTTTGATTCTCCAAGAGAGGAAGTAGCGGGAGCTTAGGGTCATTCACTTTCAACATTCTACTTCACAAGCAGCTTTTGCTGTGAAATCTGTGGGCTCTAAGCAACATTCAGATTCTGCATAAATATTTGGGAATAAAGATAGGCCCTTATGTACTCATTGTTGTGCTTATGGTCATGTTAAAGAAAAGTGTTTCAAGCTACATGGATTTCTTCCTGGTTAAAAGAAAGGGTTCAAGAATAAGGCTGCTGACACCGTGAATCAAGTTTCTAATTCGGTTTCGATTCAAGCTAGTAATAGTGCATTGCATTTCACTTCAGAGTAATACCAACAGCTCTTAATAGTCATCACATCCCAGATATCTCAAGCTGCTCAGCCAAATGTGGAGCCTATTGATCCTTCTTCCATAGTTACTATGTTGTCTGCACATTCTTCTCAAATTCTTGTACATTCTGATGTGTGGCTTGTGGATTCTGGTGCCACAAGTCATATTACACATTCTTTGGATAATTTTGTTCAAATGTCTATTTTATATAATTCCTATATCGCTCTTCCAAATAATGATCGAGTTCAAATTCATTCCATAGGTTTTGTGCAGCTAACTCCAAGTTTGGTTCTTTCCAATGTTTTATACACTCCACAATTTCATGTGAATCTCATTTCTCTTAGTGCCTTACTGCAATGTTTTCCTTTTTCGGTTTCATTCACCAACACCTTTTTCCTAATTGATTGGTAGAGGTAACTTACTTGGAGGCCTTTATGTCTTCGAACCAGTTAGCTCCTCATCACTCAAGACTGTATCAAATTTTAATTCAAACTCTAGTTGTCTTTTGCATGCTATTGTAAACAATAGTCATGTAAACAGTAGCCATAATTCTATTGTACCTACAAATTGTCCTTCTATTCCTTTCTTAAATCCTGTAAACAATGTTTTTTTTTTTGTTTCTTTTGATACTTGACATGCAAGACTTGGCCATTTGTTTCACAAAATTCTGAAAAAATTAAATAATACTCTTTGTTTACCTAAATCTAGTCCTAGTTCTATGTGTCACATTTGTCCTTTAGCTAAATTTCATAGATTATTATTTGTCTCAAATAATCATGTCTCTAGTTCTGCTTTTGACTTAGTACACTGTGATATTTAGGGTTCATATCACATCCCAACCTATAATGGTAAGAGATATTTTGTAACTCTGGTAGATGATTGCATAAGATTTACTTGGACTTATCTCATGGCCACAAAATCAAAAGCTACTGTTTTACTGCAACAATTTTTTGAAATGGTTCTCACACAGTTTATTAAAACTATAAAACTCTTGAGATCAGACAATGCTAAAGAGCCAACCTTAACTTATTTCTTGAATAATAAAGGGGTAATTCACTAGTATTCTTGTGTACAAAGGTCAGAACAGAACTCTGTAGTGGAGAAAGGAAGCATCAACATTTTCTAAATTTGGATCGAGTTCTCTATTTCCAGTCCAAGGTTCCAATTTCATTTTGGGGGGAGTGCTTGCACACAACCACCTTTCTAATCAACAGAATCTCTGCAACATTATTGTAATTTCAGACCCCTTTTCAGAAATTATACAATAAGGAGCTAGATTATGCATCGTTAAGAGTCTTTGGCTGCCTGTACTTTGCTGCAACTCTTCTTTCAAACAGGACAAAATTTAGTCTAAGAGTTGTTCCATGTGTCTTTCTTAACTACCATCTTGGGTACAAAGGTTACAGATTATATAATCTAGAGACAAAACAATTCTTCATCTCAAGAGTGTTCAATTTCATGAGTCTACATTCCCTTTTCAAACCCTACCTATTACTGAATTCAACAGTGATCTCTTTCTTGATTTTGTTCTTCACGTTCCTCAAATAACAGATATTCTTTCAACAACTCATCAACCTCAAGCTGTCATTTCAACCACTCATCAACCTCAAGTTATCATTTCTTCTTCTAATCCAACACAACAATCACCCTTACCAGCCCCAAGAAGGTCATCCAGACCTTCCAGGTTACCATCCTACTTGCAACAATATAATTGTCACTTCGCTTCAGCATTATATCCAATTACTTCTCACCTAACCTATGATAACTTTCGCCACCATTATAGACAATTTATCATGCATGTGGATTCTGTTTTCGAGCCAACATTTTACCATCAGGCAATTAAATATCCTGAATGGAAAAAGGCCATGGATCTTGAGTTGCAAGTAATAGAAGACACACATACTTGGGATGTTGTCCCATTACTAGTAGGGAAACATACCATTGGTTGTTGTTGGATCTATAAGGTTAAGTACAACCCATATGGTACAGCGAAGAGGCATAAGGCTCGTCTAGTAACCAAGGGTTACACACAACAAGCTGGAGTTGACTTCTTAAACATTTTTTCGCTTGTTGCCTAACTCACAACGATACATGTATTATTATCCATTGCTGCTATTAAAGGATGGAAGTTGTTACAACTGGACATCAACAATGCTTTTCTTAATGGTGAACATTTTGAGGAAGTTTACATGGACTTGCCATTAGGGTATCCTAGAAAGGGGGAGAACCTAGTATGCAAGCTCAACAAATCCATTTATGGATTAAGGCAAGCATCTAGGCAATGATTTCAAAAATTCTCCAGTGCCTTGGTCACTTATATTTTTCACCAATCAAAGAGTGATTATTCGTTATTTTCTAAGGGGACAAGTACTTCTTTGGTCATCTTGCGGGTTTATGTTGAAGATATCATCATAGACAGTGCAAATCAGTATGAGAAACAACATGTTCAATCTTTGCTGCAAAGTTTATTCAAACTCAAAGTGCTTGGTGATTTGAAGTATTTTCTTGGGTTAGAAATTGTAACTTCAGCAAAGGGAATCTACTTATGTTAGAAGAAATACACTCTTTCCTTGCTTGAAGATACTGGATATCTAGACTGCAAGCCAGTATGCTTACCCATGTAGCCAAATTTAAAACTCAACAGCTCAGATGGTGATTTACTTGACGATGCCTCCATGTACAGAAAAATCATTGAGAGATTAATGTACTTGACCATTTCATAGGCTAACATCTGTTATGCAGTAAATAGATTAAGGCAATTCATGAGTTCTCCAAGGACTCCTCATCTGCAAGCTTTACATCATCTTCTCAGATATTTGAAAACTGCCACAGGCAAAGGCATATTGTTCTCAGCCTCTTCTTCACTCCATATCAAAGCCTTTGCTGATGCTGATTGGGAAAGTTGTCTTGATACAAGGAGATCAACTACAGGCTTCTGTGTTTTCTTGGGCGATTCCTTGATTGCTTGGAAGTCTAAGAAGCAACACATTGTGTCTAGATCTTCTGTAGAAGCAGAATACCGAGCCTTAGCTAGTGTCTCTAGTGAAATTACATGGTTAACAGCATTGCTGAAGGATTTTGAAGTTCAAATCGATGCTGCTACGATTTTTTTGTGACAATCAAGCAGCTATTCACCTTGCCACCAATCCTATTTTTCATGAAAGATCTAAAAATGTAGAGATTTATTGTCATTTTATTAAGGAAAATGTAAATGCTGGTTTGTTCAAATTGGTGCATGTCAAGTCACAACACCAACTTGCAGATCTATTAACAAAACCAGTTACTACTACTCAGTTCAAACTTCTCATGTCCAAGCTGGGAATATTAGACATTTACTTCCCTCCTTGAGGGGGAGTATTACACATTATGTAAATTACACTTGTTAGTTAGTAATTAATTATATCAGATAGCATAGCAGTTAGTAGTTAGTTAGAAGTGGCATGTGTATATAATGCATATTCTGATCAATGAGAAAGATATGAATTCATTTTCTCTCAACTATGAGATTGTAATACAAACAACAAAGGTGTAAACTTCTCTCAATGCTGATTTTTTTCATTCACAAAATTCAAACTTGAAACCTTACTTTAAAATAAAAAATAAGTACTAAACTACTTGAATCAACCCAGCGTTGGTATGGTATAATTTCTCTGTATATAAGGTTTGCGTTTGTGTGATTGAAAGCAATGCATGCAAAAATCAGTTAATGGCTTCACATATTATTCCATGGGCTTTTGTTGTGTGCCTAGTGTCAAATACTGTCTAGCAACTTGTACATGTTGTGGGTCCAGTCCAGAAGGAAGGAGCTATCAGCTATAGCGGATGCCTGTGGCTGATAATGATATTAGTGAATCGAATAGGTAGATTGTGTTATTTTTCTTTACATGATTGCAGCAAACAATAGTTATCATTGATCTTCATCACACGAGGGTGTGGGAACAGACACACTTTGTATATAGTGTCTCAATCCAATGCACCCGACAGCCTTGCCTTAAATTAACTGACTTTGGTCTCAACCTTGTATCCTCACACTATATATATTATATTATATTATATTATATTATATTATATTATATATATATATATATATATATATAATACCCCATGGACGGCACACATTATTGAACTCGTATCATCACACCTGATTTAATGGTTGAAATCTCATTACTTATATACAAAAGACCCCATTTTGACTAACTTTAATGAAATAACAATTGCAATCATTATAACAAGTGTAATTAATTGGTTATGGATGAAGGATCCAGTTTTATTCATTTTGAGAAATAAACCAATTTATCAATCTTAGCACAAGTTGTCAAACGTGGGTTCGAGACTTAGATATTGGCTTTAAATAACATAATATGATTTTTATTTATTTATTTTTACGAGAAATTAAAGTTTATGGGAGAAGAGAAATTCTAGCTGTGAAATCTGGAAGCTTAAAGAAAGTGTGGGAAAGTTTGAAAAAGTGTGAGAAAAACTGAGAGAATTTTCTATAGAATTGAAGAATGAAAAAATGAACTTAATTCTGTTATTCACATTTTGTACAATAGTATTTATATCTCTACAAAATAATTAGTGCACAGCTAAGTAATTACTACACTAAGTAGTGGATTAGCTAGATTGTTAATTGAATATAGAAACTAACTATATCTACTGAAACTAACTCTGCTTATTAGACTTCAATTAATTTAACTAATATTGGAATTACAAGCTTCTAGTGGAGATGGGCCTGATGACTTAGCCTCCTCCGGTGACACCCCCTGCAAGCTAGATTGTGGATGTCTAGCAATCCTAGCTTGGACTTGAGAAGATTGAAGGGTCCATGCCAGGAGCCAATGATTTGATCAGTAAGTCAACAAGTTGAGCTCGAGTGGAAATAAGCAGCAAATGGAGTAGGTCGGATTGAACTTTGTCCCTGAAAATTTGACAAATCAATTTCAATGTGTTTAGTACACTTGTTAAACACTTGATTGCCTACTATATGTAGAGCGGATTGGTTATCACAGAATAGCACCACTACCACTAGTGTTGGTTGCTGAAACTGAAAATCTTGAAGCAGGTAAACCAACCACTGGGCTTCACAAGTTGCAACTGCTAAAGCTCTATACGTAGCTTCAGAGGATGATCTTGAAACACTGTGGCCATTTTAACCATTAGACTGAAAGTCTCAAGGTAATCTACACCAACTATTTAAGTGTAACCTTTGGTCACAATTCTGGTTTTATATCTCTCTATGGACCCATTAATCTTGTGTTTCACCTTGAAGACCTGCTTGCACCTTATGACTTTCTTACCAAGAGGTAGGTCTATCAAAATCCAAGTCTTATTTGCCTCCAAAGCACTCAACTCAACAAGTATACCATTTTTCCAGCAATCATGAAGTACAACTTGTTGGTATGTATGAGGTTCAATGGAAGAAGAAATGGCTTGAGAAAAATATGTGTGATTGTGTGAGATAATGGGAAAGTATTCTACTTACCAGATTAAGAGGGGCAATTGATTGAAGAAACTAGAGCTCAATGGTAGTCTTATTTGACCATTTATTTTGCACAATTGTTTATTTAAGATTAAGTTTTTATTCATCACTTTTATATCATATGTTGTCAGGTTTAAATTTGTTTCATAAAATAATATCTATTTAGCTACCTATTCCCTATCATAGTCGTTTATGACTTTTGATAATATGCAGACAAAATGGGACATGTAAAAATAATAAAATAATAAGATATTGTTTTTCTAAATAAATAATAAAGGGCCAAAATATAACTAATTTAGCATGCAACACTAGATTAAATAGGTAATCATTTTTAGAACGGATGATGTAAGATTTAATACCTTGCCTATTTGTAACCAACCTTCGAATCTAAACTCTGGAACATAGAACATTTTTTTTAGGCGTCCAATCACGCCTTTCCATTTTTTAATGGAATAATTGATTAGTGGTGACTCCAAATCTTTTTCATTTCATTTGCCCTCTCTTGATGTGGCACCCTTTAGGACAATTACGACACAAATTATTAGGTGATACCTGATTGCCATCTAGCATTTTAATCAGAATTAGTTTAATCTTTTGTAGTTTTGGAAATCTGATAAGGAGTAGCAAACATGGTCTATTGGTCTTGTATCTAAAATCCAACATTTGGATTTGGAATTATTACAAGCAAGAATATAGGATATACCTAAGATGTGATATGACTAGTAGTGATTTGGTTTGCAATGTGAGAGGTATGTTGTATATCAGATTACTGAATCAAGACTAACATTACTTTGCATTGTTCTGGAGTAAAGAAAAGCTTGGACTCCTCTGAACTTTTCTTATGTGAGATGCCACCATCATCATTTCACATGTGTCATTAGAAACATGATTATTGATTGCACTGCTTTGAGGCTTCAAATAGGGTATAAACCCATGTTTGTTGTAGCATACATCAACTATATGCCCCATCTTTCCACAATAAATGCAAACCTTAGATTGATTCCCTCTACCTCTATAATTTCTTCCTGACTGATTCAAGAAATGTCCTCTAGACCCTTTACCTCTTCCTCTCCCTCTAGGAGCAAAATTAGACCCATTTACAGAATTGGCTAGAACCTTTGGTTCTTCATAGTCATGTCCAATTTGTCTTTCTTGTTGAACTAATAAAGAGTACACCTTATTTATTGTGGGTAGGGCATCCATCAGCATAATTTGGGATCTAACAGCAACATATTGTTTACTAAGACCCCTCAAAAATTGTATCACATAGTCATTTTTTTTATAAGAACTAATTGTGTCTAGATTACAAACACAATGAGTTTGACAGGTATAAGAAATGGTTAGCCTAAAGTTTTCTAATTCTTCCCACAAACTTTTCAATTTGGTAAAATAGTTGGTGGTAGACATCTCACCTTACTAAAAAGCATACAATTCTTCTTGGATTTATAAAATTTGAAATATACCACCCTGATAATGTTGTTATTTAATATCATTCCAAACATCTGAAGTTGTGTACATCCATAACATGCTCTGAGCTATTGTAGAACTCAGAGAGTGAGTAATACAAGATAGCACCAATGTATTGCAGCGTTCCCATGGCCCTCGCATTGGAGCAATGGTAATCAGTTGAGGAATATATCCATCTTGTTCTTTAAGAACAATGTCATTCGCATCGCTTTGGAGCAAGTGTGATAGTTACCACCATTGAACACAGTTGAAACCAAAACTGCACCAAGATTTTCACTGAGTTACATAAAGAAGGGACTTGTTAGATCCAATGTTATTAGTAAAAGGATTGAGTTTTCCATAATAAAATCTTAATGATTCCTTTTCTTTGAAAGAAAAAAGGAATTGAGAAATGAAACGAAATAATCACAATCAGAATTGTAATAGAGAGAAAAAAAATGGCACAGTAGAGCTCCTTGGTGGAGCTTTGATACCATGTAAAAATCTGAGAAGCTCAAAGAAAGGGTGGGAAAATTTGAGAAAATGTGATAAAAATTAAGAGAGAATTTTCTATTGAATTGAAGAATCAAAACTGAACTACTATTATTTACATTTTGTACAACAATTTTTATATCTCTAAAAAGTAATTGCTGCAAAGCTAAGTAATTAGTATACTAAATAGTGGATTAGTTAGACTATTAGTTAAATGGTGTTATCTAATATACACCTTGCAAAAGAAAAGTGTATGATACTTCTTCAGTGACCACTAATTTTAGTTAAAATTAGATCACTGATTAGGGTAGTTCACTAGAAACTTGTTCTTGTGATAACAACCCTAACTCCCTTTACAACCACCTCACTGTAGTCGACGGCTCCAACCCCAACCAACGATCGAACCCTGACCGGTGGCGGCGGAGGCACCATAGGGAAGTCTCCTCTGACACCTCCCACTTCTTATTTCTTCTTCATCAGACCTTGGTTGTGAGATTGGCTAGATGGGTGGTAGTTTTTGGCAAAGGGAAGCAAGGGCAGAGCTAGGCGGTGAAGTAGGACATCGAGATCGTAGTGGTGAGCGGTGTAACATCCCCAATGACTTATTAGACTTGTATATAGTTACAGAAGTAGCATAATACTAGCTTACCATGCCTGTTTAATCTTGTGACAACATGAGTTTGACAACATGAGTTAGTTTAAGCACTTTGCTGCAACACAGAAGGTGAAAAGTAGTTTAAAATGACTCAGATATTAGCATAAATGGTTTAGTTAATGAAATTAAATTTGAAAATTTTATTAAATGGTTGTTAAGAGTTGTGGTTAAAATTTGAGAATTTACTGAGTTTATTTGGTATTTTTAAGTACACTGAGAGTGTGTCTTAATACTCGATCGGCTAGTAACAAATATGAAAACTTATAAAAAAGGTGAAATTAGAATTTAAATAAATCTTAAGATTTATTTTAATGTATATGGAAGTTAGGAAATTTGATTTGGATAAATTTAAGTGTTCTTAATATATGCGTAAGTTTCAATAAGTATCCTTATGTCCTTAGAGCCACACGTTTTCACCTACTTCTTTGAGTTTCTTTAGTAACTTTTCTCACTTTCTCACCCACTCTCTCACGTACGTCCAGCAGCAGCAGCAAGAGGGAGACAAGAAAACAAAGAAAAGAATGAGGAAAGGAAAAGGAAGAAGAGGAAAAGAGAAGGAAGAGGAGGAAAAGGGAAGGAATGCCAAAGGAAAAGCTAGGGGCTTAAGTTCCATCACCATAACCTTGAGGTAGGGGTGTTTGTTCTTTAAACTCCATCTTTTTCTTTCCTTCTCTTGGTTCATGGGGTTTTCATGGGTAGTTTGAATTGGTTTTTGAGAGATTTCCAATTGTTGGAGTTGAATGAACATAACCCAATGATTTTAATGGTTGTGATTGTGTTCATGGAACTCCTTTGAAAGCTTTTGGGTTGGGAAGTGATGCTCTTGAGTTGAAAGGGAGTTAGGGCTGAAGTTTCACGTGGGAAAGCAAGTTTTCCTATTGAAACATAGGAGCATAACTAGTTATGGGTGAGCCATAACCGATTATGTGCTCATGGCAGCCAAGCACAAGGTAGTGTTAGGGCCTTATGCCTACCCTACCCAGTATATACAAAGGAACATAGTTCCTAGGAGTGAGCAAGTATCATGATTTTCTAACATAAAAACTTGTACTAGCATTGCATAAACATATTTTTAGGACATTTATTAGGCATATTCATATGGCATGTTATGCATTGTTTATATTGAGATAATTGTATTAGGGTGTTACAAGCGACACCCAGACCTAAACTACAACATCCTCTAAAATATGTTAGACTTGTAAATAGTTACAGAGGTAGCTTAATACTTTCTTAACATGTCTGTTTAATTTTGTGATAATTTGAGTTTGTTTAAACACTTTGCTACAACTCGAAAGGTAAAACGTAGCTTAAAATAACCCAGATATTAGTATAAATGGCTTAACTAATGGAAATAGATGTGGATACTTTATTTCTAAGTCACAAATGTGTATTCTATGATATGGTTAAAGTTTGAAAATAATCGGAGTCAGTTTGGTATTTTTAAGTATACTGGTTGTGTGTTTTAATGTCGGAATGACTAGTCACAGATATGAAAAATGATAGTTTTGATGCAAAAAAAAATTTGATGAATCCTGTGATTTATTTTAAACTTGATGGCTGTAAGAAAACTTGATTTGGAGATATCTAAGTATTCTTAACAGATTAGATGTTACCAAGTGACCAAGTCTTTCATGTTTCTGTGCCTTATATTGTTTTCCCTTATATTCTTCATTTGTTTACTTATTTCTCATTTCTCTCTCACGGCTGAAAATAGAAACAATAGAGAAGGAAGAGCAAGGAGCAAAAGAGGAAGGAAAGAAGAGGAAATCAAGAAGGAAAGGCAAGCTTGTGATACACTAGCCATCATCTATATCTTTGCTTCATAAGGTAGGGGTTCTTGTGTTCTTGAAACTCATTTTCTTCCATTTTCACCATTTATGCATATGTGATGCATAATAGGTCATTTTGAAATTTAGAGTTATTTGAAGTATTTTTCTTGCTTGAATGAATTTCCTTGGTTGTTTATGACTTGTTCATGGAATGAGTTTGAGTTAGAAACTTAGAACTTGTCATTTGAACCTTTGATGCTAAAAGTGAGAAAGTTAGGTCATAGATAAGTGATTTTGTGCTTGGATCTAATTTAGAGGTTTTTGTTGGTGATTAATGATTCATTTGTGTTAGTGAACTTGTTAGGGACCTTAAATCACATAGAAACTGGATTAGAGTGGCCAAAATCTGTGACTTGTTCCAATTGAACAGTGCACGGTTTTTGCAGAATTCTCCAGAAACTATTTTCTACTATGCGCGTCGCGGCGTGAGAGTGGTCACGCCTGGCGTGAGGCTGTTTTTGCTTCGTGCGCCGCAGTGTGAGGATGTCACGCCGAGGTGTGAAGTGCATCACTGCATCATTGCAAACCCGAAAGCAGAGCGCAGCGGCGTGCCAAGGTCATGTCGCGACGTGAGCTCTAAGATCTTCTAAAATTGTGTTTTTGATATTTTAAAATTTCTTAAGTGATGGGATCACTCATAGATGCTTTCCTAAGTGTGTTGAGGCACTAATGAAGATAATTCTTGGAGAGAATGACCACTTAGCATATATGAAGAGTTGTGAAACCTTAGGCATCTTTGAGTTTAGAATGCCTTAGGGTTGTATCTAAGACCTTGCACAATATGAGGTTGTCTTAAAAATCACTTATGGAGTGATAAAGTGAGGTTCTAGATATGAGGATACTAGTGACATGGTTCTTTGCTACTTTGTTGGATAAGTGAGGCTATGAATTATATGTACTAGTTTTGCCTTTTACACTAGATTATGAGGATCTTGTATTTGTTTCAATTGTGAATTGAACTTACTTTTAGATATTTGGTTTTCAAACTTGATAGTTGCTAGTTTTCTATGTATTGTAACCTTAGATTGTGTGCACAATTATATGACCTGAGAATGAGGTGTTGGATCTAAATTCTCCTAGCATTTATGTTGTGATGGTCATGGTTACCGGTATAGGGGTGGAAGTAGTACTCTTACATTGATGAGGGGAAAGCATCTACCTACTACCAAGTGGGGTTTAGGCTTTTAGGCTTATCCTGCCTTGTATATACAATGAATGAAGGTTCTTGGGAAATAAGTAAGTAACTTGTGTTTTCAAACACTAAAATTTGCATTAGCATTGCATAATCATATTGTTGGGTCTTTGAGTGAGCATATCATATACCATAACATAAGACATTGCATGGTTGACGATTGTATGGGCAATTATCTTGGTTGATTGCTTAGTTACTTGTTCGATGATATCTTATGGTTGTATGAACAATTCTTTGATATTATTGATTTTCGGATATTCTGTTACATAGAGTGCATGTATGTTTTCAGTTTGTTTATTTGTTTCTAAATAAATAACTACTAGTATATAGGTATGCTAATACTAAGAATTTTGTGAGTTCTCACTCTTATGTGTTCTTTGTAAATCCAGGTAAAAACTCTCCAAAAGAGAAAAAAAGGGTAAGAAAAAGAAGAAGTAGAAGGCTTAATTTAGTTATTTTGTTCCTTTTTGCATCAACTTGTATTTATTTACTTTGCTGAATAATTTGTAAAAGTTTATGTATTACAGTATAAGTTGTTAGCCATGATGTATATATATGATCTTTTTCATCTTTATGGCTCTCTATAATGACTATACATGTTATTATGGATTTATGTTTTATGCATGTTAGAAAGTGACATACTTGATACATTTTATCTTAAAATATTCTGCTTATTTTACGATAATTATATCAGGGTGTTACATAAACTGCGATAGAACTGTCCTTAATCGCAGATCTCCCATGGCCACGGTCCTCCCTTCGCCCAGATCTACAAGTCCCTTTGCCCAGATCTGCCCCCAACTACTCGACCTCGAGCTCTGCTGGTTCTCGAACGAAGTCGGTTGAACACCACCACACTCGAATGGTTGAAGCCCGTGGTTATTTGGTGGTGCGTGGTGGCTTCGAAGATAACGCCGGCTTGAACCCCAAACTCATGGTGCGGTGATTGGTTGGTTGGTTAGCAGCCATGGAGGAATACGACCGTTTGTGACCGATCTAGGGCATCGGTGCACCACCGCGAGTTAGATTTGGCCACCACGAGTCAGATCTGTGCACTGTGACTCAAAGGGTGGTGTGGCTGTGGTTTGTTGGGAAGTGGACATGCGCAACGATGGGGTTTGGCGGCGCGGTAGAGGACGGCTCTAACGACAGTTGGAGTGGTGCCATTAGCTGGGCGTCGTTGTGGCTTGGATGTGGAGGCGAGGGTGGTGGTGATGGGAGAGTGTATAAAAAAAACATCAAACTAAAAAAAAAAAACCAACTAGCAAACCTACTATTACAAGTCATTTTGACTGATGCACCATACATCATAACTTAAGAAGGTACATAATAGCATTTGCCTTAGTTAAATATAAAAATTAGGAAAAAGAATATGCAATCCTCCTGAACTTTAACCTTTTTATAAATTATCACCGCGAACTTTAAAACTTTTCTAATTAGTCCCTAAACTTTAATTAATGCCCCAATATATTCTTTTGTTTAATTAATTTGAATCTGTTAATTCATTAACGATATATTGTGTAACAATATATTATCCGTATTTATAAATAAAAAATATATTTAAAATTAAATTTTAATAAATAAATTAATAAAAAATTCTTAATTAATGTTAATACAAATAAAATAATATCATATAATATTATTATTAATAAAATAATGAATTTAAATTAAACATAAAGTTTTATTAAAATATTAATTAAAATTTAATAATTAATTAAAAAAATTTAAAATTTATGATAATAATTTAAAAAAATTAAAATTTTAAAAATCTCTATACTTTTTTTCTTAAAAACTAAAAACTGCTGAAAGTGACTCTGCTGACTTGACTTCAACTAATTTAATTGATATTGGAATTACAACCTCTAGTGGAGATGGGCCTGATGTCTTGGTCTCCGGTGACACTAACCACCAGCACTACTGCAATTAGTACGAGAAATTTTTTTGGGGTAAATATGCATATTGTACTTCTTACTCAAGCAATGGGATAGGATGATGCGGTCCTCCAAGTGACATGACGATTAATGGGATGTATAATGAGTCAAAAATGTCAAAAACATGTTAATAAGGTCAATTTGCATTAGATGAGCCAGATCATCAACTTATGCTCCGTGTCCTATAAGATAATTGCACAAATGTTAGTGGCTAGAATGCAATCATCCGTGAATAGAACGCAGCGCCTAAAGCGTTTTTAGGATTGCTTATCTCGGATATCATACTAATTGCTAAAGAGATTATGAATTTCTTAAAGAATAAATTAAAATCTTTGAAGATGTATTCATGGCAAATGCAGCCTGCTCCTAGCAAAATGATCTAATCCCAAATATGGCTCTGATCTGTCAACTATGTATTACTTATACTAAACGTTGGTACATATTGCCAAGGTTAGAAACTTATTCCGGCATCTTACGGCAAAGGAAATCATCAAAACTCGTACAACTGGATTTGTAGAACATTACAACAAAACTTTAAATAAACAAATTTACATAGTTCTACATAATTAATTGTCATCCCTTTTACTACTTAAGCGTTTCGTTCTTCGTCTTATCATCATCATTATCATTATTATTATTATCATCATCGTATAATGCAGTGTATGCATCATGAAAGCCCGCTAACGAGTACATTCACATTTTTTTTATTTTTTTTGTTATTATTAACTTTTCTTCTCTTTTTAGTATTACATTTATATGACCAAGACTATCTATCAATGTCACGCCTATATCATTATCCAAGACCGGACCATATGATTTGTGTAGGAGGAGTTCCTAAGATCCTATGAACCCATGCTCTGTGCCATCTGGCATATGGTTATTATCATGTATTTATTATTCTTTTTTTTTCATAAAATATCGAAGATTATTTAAAAGTGGTCAAGTTAAACACTAATTACGTGTATAACAAAAAATATATTTTTTTATTACAAAGAAAGTTTATGATCTAATATTAAGAGAGTCGGAGAGGTCTGACAGATTAAGATATTGTGTAATTCCTTTTAAAATGGTAATGATCTTGACCCTTAATTTTTTTTTTATATAGTAAAATATCATGACAAAAATAATGCAATGAATATAAATCTTTAGATCAGTAATTGCAACAGGTACAGTTAATTTTCAAACTCTAGAGAATCCAATTTGAGGGTTGACTGACTAAAGTATAGAGCGATTTTGTGAGGATTGGATTATGAGATTAAACGGTTCCCAAAGGGATTTAGTGTACCTACATGAAAGATATATTATATTATTAACTTTATTAATTGACTTATTTAAAATATATATTTACAATAATTGAGTAATTTTATAATTTTTTAATATACAAAAAAGCGATAATAAATTACCGAAACTCTCTATATCAATGATACAAGTAAAGTGACAAATTACCTGACCGACTAATATGTCAATGATGGAAAAGAAAAAGAAAAATAATCAGGAATTAAGAATCCAATTGTACCAAGTGTACCCATTTATTTCACCCGTCGTTATAACATATACCCATTTATCAAAGATTGAATTTTCTTTCAAAAGGTGAATTGTATAATATATCCTATAAATTTTTAAAAGTTGCATAAAATTATTGACACAAAATAAAGTACAAGTGAATTTTTTTCATTCTAGTAATAACAAGTGACAATAAAATAATAATAAAAACTATAACGTATATTCTAAAAAAATCATTTTCTCTTCTTCGTCCACTTTGTATTCAGCAAGTTTTTAGGGTTCATATTCTACAAATTATAACCACTTGAGCAGTGAGTAGTGAGTGGGTTGGTACCTTACAACATTAGCTACTATTATTTTCATATTGCCTTGTATAGCCATTAGCAACAAATCCTAATATTCTTTTGTGGGATTTGCCGACTAACTTTCTCTTAATCTATAAGTTTCTATTTTTCTTTCCTATGTTTAAGTTTAACAAGTCAATGATGTATGAGTTTAGGATGCCTGTGAGTCATCTTAAAGGTAATAGGCATCATAATTAATTTTTAATAATACAGTATATATGGTAACAAATTCAACTCTGGTTGAGCTCGTATGCATAAAATGTCTGTATTCTTACCACGTGCTATATATCAATGTAAAAAACGTGTCAAAGAAAATCTCCACAAGTAATTAACATTTATGATCATTATAGCCGTAGGGTTCGTTTGATCGAAATATGATTAATCCGTCACTGAAAGGAGTTATTAAGTCTGGTCTTCAAGTGTTTAATCGTCAAAGGTGACCTCGCATTGATTTGTCAAAGGAAAATTTCAATTATAAATATTCATATTTGACTTCTACTATACCGTTCTTGTTGATTTTCCAACTGATAGATTCGTAATTAGTGTTACTTTATTTTTTACTGGGTAATTAGTGTTACTTGAAACCATGGAAGGGAAATCTTAAAAGAAATTATTAATATTAAGGCATGATTAGCATGCATTATATAAGTCAAATATCTTTCTGGATGTTTGAAAAAAAGAAAGAAAGAAAAAAGACAACCTCCAATGGACGACATAGTCAAGTAATTTTTTTATAAAAAAAAAAAATACTAGTTGAGGTCCTCTCATGCACTGCGTACTTATATTTATGTTAGCATTGTTTTTATTTGATAATATGTAAATACTATACTATTATTTTAATAAGATAGTATAATTAAAATTCAAGACATGTAGAGAGAAGTTACATTATTTTAATTAAAGGCCTAAAATCCTAATATAGGATTAATTAAGTGAACTAAATCATCAGAATTTCTATATGAAGAAATTAATCTGATTTATTTCCAAACATATAATTATTAACTCAAGGCCAAAAAACAAGACTCCAATAATTAAAATATAATTATACAACAATTGAATGACAGTTTTTGTAAATCAATTGACGTCACTCAAGTGTTTACGACTTGTGTGATGTTGATCAAAATTATAAATATTAAAGAATATAACTTTTTCCAAAAAAAATTAATAAATAGAATACACATGTGCCTTGATTTTATGCAAGTGATACTCACAATTCTATGCAAACTATCAAAATTTCTGTGTCGTCACAGTTAATTCATTAAATCTAAATTTGGCAAAGGATGTAAAAGAAAATCGTTTACGATGTATAGAGATATATTTCACATTATTTCTAGCTCAAGTCTCAACAAGATATTAGATGTACATACTATTTTACATGGTTGAAGGCTTTTTAATTTTAATGTCACTTTCTAGTGTGTGTACCCTCCCCTACTCTAACCATAATTGTCCAGCATCCTAAAGCCATTCATTAGTACTAGTAAAAGCTTTCCATTGAAGTGTGCATGGCTTCAAATTCAATAACGGAAACGATGCTATTGCTCAGTCGAACTCATGTTTTGAATCTAATTGAGACTTGATAGAGATATAGTGGTGGCGAAGATGCTGCAGTGCCGGTCACCCTAGCCTCCCCTTAGCTTCACACCCTCGTCAATACATAAAAGTCTCTTCCTTGACTTCAATTATTGCTGCATCCCCCCCAAAAGTTGTACTTCAACTACTTTTCTCTTCCCACACAATTCCCATCTGATTAATGCTACTTCTTGACAAAAACAAATCAACAGTACCAATGTACTGCGTACTTTTTTTTTTTTTTTTTAATTTTGTGTCATTAATAACTGATTTTAAAAATAATTATAATTTTTTTACGTTATTTTTTATCATTTTTTTTATTTTTTATATTATTGATTACATCATTTTTTATATTTTTTCACTTAATTATAAATATTAAAAATATGATAAAAATAATATATAATAAAAAATATGTAAAAAATATTTTTATTTTCAAAATGTTCAAAAGAAGAAAGTGGCCAATGTGCAAATTCTACAAGAAAACAAAGTGAACGAAATTTCTAGAAATTTAAAAAAAAATTATTATGAAAAAAAGAAAAAATAAAAATTGAATGTTGAATTGAATTTGAATTTGAATTTCTTATTTATTTATTTCTTACATTTTTTTTATATTTTTTAATACTATTAATTATATATTTTTTATCACTTTTTTTATTAAATCATACATTTTAAAAAAATATATAAATAATATATACACTCTTAAAAATATATATTATTAACTTTTTCTAATTGAATTTGTTGCAGTCGGCAGTCGACAGTCGACACAGTTACTGTTGGAGGGAAAAGGAATAAAAGAAAGGTCAATATTGGGGGACCAGAAAGGCACGCAACTAGGTTTAAAAAATCTAATGGATTTGACGTATGGCTGAGGAAAGGGGGTGAGGCATCTAATGGTCAAATCTCATATCTCTCTTTCTCCAATCCAATCATCATCATTATCCCTTTATATTTCCACCCAGCGAACCATCCATTCTACTCCAACTTCTAATGTCTTCCCAGTTTCCTGTTCAGCCAATCAATAATTCATACTTCATTCAAAATTTTTCAGAACAAATTTAAGAGACAGCTCCACAATTAAATTATCACCCATAGGTGTTTGTGAATACTAATTATTATCAACAAAACATCACTACAATAAATCAAACGGAATGCCTTTTCGTCATCCATCCAACTCAATTCTATCGATTATACTTATCTAAATACAGCTCTTTACAGGACAAGTTGGGTTGAGATTATTTTATTCCGAATCAGATATGATATTTTCATCGTGTTAATTTTTTTAACCTTAATCCAGTTTGATCATAATTTGACAAATAACTTGACTTGATATGAGTTGACCTGATAATTAACTAAATAATATAAATTTAAATATTACATATAATTACGTTATAAAATTTTAAAAATAAAAGTAAAAGATGATTTATAATATATAATAAAAAGTTATTGATCAACGTAGATATAAACCAAGAACAACACAAAGTACAGGAAAACACCGAAACATCATAAAAAGTGTAATTAAATTAAGAAAGAACCAAAGAAACAACACAAAAGTAGCATGAGCCTATACTGCTGTTTTCAATACTGACTGAAAACCAGAACAAGGCCCTTCAAATTGATCATCACAATTCATAACCAACACTAGATCTCTTCTGATCTTGGTAGGCTTATTCCCCACCCGAGTTCCTTAGTTTTAGGTTTTTTTAAGTTGACTCTCTTAAAAGCAACGTCAGCCTTTTCAAATTGGTATGGAAGAGCTTAAAAGACAAAGTTACTTCTACCGGAGAGCTACACTGGGTGACCTCGATAGCCTTGTGAGACTAAGAGATATAAAATCATCCTTATGGCTTAAGCATTTGAAATAGTTACTTAATAACAAGAACATTGTCTTGAGTGAGAACCTTGAGAATTGGGAGCCTTGGGGATATAATGGTCACTTCATTATAACATTGGATTTTATTTTGAATTCCAGTTAACAAAGTTTCCACAGGAGCAATTTTGATCCCTAACACTCATGATTTATGAGTGTTAAGAGTGTCACATCGCTTGTCTTAATATTTCAGTTGTTAATTATATACCTATTGAGTCACTTCACTTAATGTCAATTAGTTTTAGGTTAGAATCTAACATGATATTAAAATCAAGATCTCATCTTTATCGCCTATTTTGTTATGCTTATCTCACTTACTTCAATAAGTTCATCTGTTCCCCTCCAAGCATCTATGGAGGGAGTGTTAAGAGACATTACATGTCTCAATATTTCGTATTTTGGGTGTAATTTATATATCTATTAGAGGGGAGTATTAAGAATCTTACATCACCTGCCTCAATATTTCGTATTTCGGGTGCGATTTATATATTCCTTTTAGTTATCAAGGAGATGAGTAGCATAAAAATAGATGTATTTTGGATTGCAATTTTCAGAGCTAAATTCAACTAGTCTTCCAAAAGATTAATCTACCCTTAGGCCTAAGCCAAGCTACATACTTCATCTCCTTTTGAGTACCCTCTTTCTCAGTAGTTTCTTGCAGTTTTTTTTTTCTTTTTTTGGGTTACAATTTATTGTTTTTTGCAGAATTTTGGCATTATGACTGATATGTTCACATTAGTACAAAAATGTACTTAGGAAGTCGCTCAACAAATGATCACTAACTCTGGTACCCCTTCATTTCGTGCCAAAGAAAGGAAAACATTATTTGGGAGGGTGAAATTGAGCCTTCCTGTTTTTTGTTGCATTCTGGATTGTTTCGGTAGTAAATAATTGTATTGTTGTTATTGATGAGATAATGAGATTTCAGCCATGTCCTGCTTCCCAGCCACCTTCAACTCTTCAACTAAATCTGACTTTTCAAGTATTAGTACCACAGTATCCACCTACAAAATTAGGTTGGTTAGGGAGCATGATAAAAGACGGTTAGATTTTACGCTTTTGTGATTATATGTTTTGAACATATTACGTTTAATTATGTTGAACTTTTAAGTTATGAAACATATTAGTTTTTATGAGAATAGTTGTAACTTTGAATATGCTACATTAAATATTTCCTGAATTTTATGTTCTCTGACAAGTGAAAATATATAAATTTCAATTTATTATTATTAAAAAATATTACAATTTAATCTTGCAGTCGATTTTGTGACTAATTTTTAAAAAATATAATGAAATAAAATAATTAATTTAATTGATATTTCAGTAAAATTATTTATTTTATTCAAATATTTTTTTAAGACCACGAGTTGTCTCTACATTTTGTTTGGACATTGGATTAGCCTTGACCACAAGGTGCTTGTAGTGAATTTAAAAAAAAAAAAAATAGCCATGCAGAATTTAGTTTGCCAAATAAGTCACACACCTCATATTTTTTTATTCAAAATCATTCAATACGTTAAAAAATTGAATCAGTGATGGAAAAGTTACTCTCAAATTTGCTCGTTAAATAACTTTGTTTTATGAAAAAAAAATTGTTTTTTTAATTTAGCAACTCATTACATGTTTTATTTTATTGACTAAAAAATTTCTAATAAAAAATTAATCATAATTTGTCCTTTTTTTCTTATTATTACAAGGTTTCTTTACATTGCTTAAGGTGATACTAATATTCCCTCACGTCACTAGGGGTATTGAGGCTGTCCCTTCTCATAAATCCTTTCCCATGAGATCAAATTCTAATATTGCCAAAGTCTCTCAAACGTTAACATTAAACTTGCTTATCATTTGAATCACTTCTTATAAATACAAATTATCAATTTTGAGTATTTTACAACATTTTTTTTCGTGTAGTTGATCTTTATCCTCTTGACAATAAATTATGCATTATGAATTGAAGACGGATGAGCGATGACTCAATCTAACAATTAGCCAAAATCAAATGAATCTTACAACTTAATGAACTTAATTTTTCACTGCAGAAAACCGCATAACTAGGAAAGCCAGAAAGTTCCTGAATTATGCTAATTATGGAATGATGAAGAGTATCTCCATTTTTTGGAGGCATCACTTAATGTCAATTCATCTGCCTAATATCTCATATCTATATATATATATAGGGGACATATCTAATGAGAGGAGTGTTTATTGTGAGAGAGTGGGAGCAGTAAATCTTAATCATACAATCATACATGGATGGTCAAGATTAAAAGTTACTTAAATGTCATGTGACCACTTAAAATGGTTACATGTATTTATGTTCTAATCTTAACTATTCATGAAAGATCCAATGGTCAAGATTCATTTATCTCATCTCTCACAATAAATATTTTTCTCACCTGAGTAAGATTATATATATATATATAGGAGATGTATCATGTGAGAGGACTACTTTTACGTGAAAGATGAGAGGACGGAGGCGGTGGCACGTCAAGGGTTCTCTTCACTGGCTTTGGGTTGATGATGGTGAGGTTTGGATTGAAGCAGCGGTCCTTGCTAGTGACGAAATCCGGGCTCTAATTTTGAGTTTGCTGGTGGTCATGTCCAAATCGCCATGGCTTCTTCTTGTTGATTTTGAGAATTTGTTCTCATAATTTTAATACTCCTGTAGTTCTATACTAGGAAATATATGACCTTCAAGAAAAAGAAAATGAGAAAGAAATATAAGGGAACTACGGGATGCTGCTGTTGGTGTTATGGAGGAAAAGTCTTATAAATTCTGGAATTTTCTGTACATTATACTAATAACAACCGATAAAGAGAGAAAATATGTCAAATTAATACTTTAGCTTAAAGGGCAATTTTTAAAGCATTCTGATTTGTGAGTATCGGATGACTCTCAAGAAATGCTGCGTATTTTGGCTCAAATACCTTTAAGCCATGGCCAGTTTAAGTAGCAGAAGGAAAATAATTGAAGGCATATAGGTAGAGAAAAACATGTGAGTGAGGAAGTCATGAGAAAAAAGAGGCACGTGAGTTTAATATCAGCTTTACATTTTGATCCCAAGAGTTGAGAATAGATCCTTTCATCTCTCATATAAAAGTAGTTCTCTGACATGATACATCTCCTATATATATATAATTTCATTAATTTGATCGAGTATAAAAATAAATTATATGGAAAAGTTTTATGGTGGAGCTGAAACCCTTAATTATCTGTGATAGAATGACCACAAACTGAAACTGCAAAACTACTAACTTATATAAGAGTAGAAGAAAACTACAATAATATTCTATGCGAACCAGCACTTCAAGGTAGAACATGACATACATACTCAAAAACAGGGAGAGATGCTTAAATATAAACTACTCTTAAGAAACCCTAACAAAGATGTAAAGCCACACTAAGGCGAGTTTTCAAGGGATGTGTTAGTGAGTGATTATAGCATGTAATTAATAGTAATTATTTGTAATCAAATTTATGAGTAATTTTGGGGATTATATTTCCTTTTGTACTACACAGTTGTACATTCTTAATATTATAAATAAGTGTAAAGGCCTTGTGCAATACACATTTAGAGAATATAGAAAACTTATTTCAATCTCTCTTTGTTTATGACATGGTATTCTTAGTTCTTGTCTGAAATTCTTCGTTGCTACCTTGTCATCGTTCGCTGCTCTCCTCCGTGGGAATTTCCTAACATTAGCCATCCATGGTTTGTGGCTTTCTCGACGTCCCCCACCGACACCATTGTCCCCGATGACTGCCGATTTATCCGCTGATGAAGTCTCACCGTCAAAAGACCCTCCACATGCCTTCATGCACCTTTTGTAGTCTCTGTGAATGGGTCTTGCACACTAAATCTAGATTTGTTGAGCGACCAACCTTGCGACTCGTGACCCTGCTGACGTGGCATTGCCAATGTCGCTTATTTCAATGTAATTTAGACTTCAGCCTCGAAAAACCTATTTTTGAATTTTCCTTTACTACAATGGAGAAATCTGACGTTGTTCAGCCTATTTCACTTGTGCTTAATTGTTCTAATTACATTCATTGGCTTGAAGTTGTGCATGTTTTTCTAAAGGAATGCAAACTCTGGAGATATATGATAGTGAACATCAAGTGTCAAGATTTTTTAGTGAGATCTTTCTATTTTTTACATCCTTTTCATCAATTCAACCTCGAAAGACCAATTTTTGAATTTTCCTTTACTACAATGGAGAAATCTGATGTTGTTCAACCTATATATTTTAGTTGTGCTTAATTGTTTCAATTACATTCATTGGCTTAAAGTTGTTCATGTTTTTCTAAAGGAACACAAACTCTAGAGATATGTGACATGGGACATCAAGTGCCCTCAAAAGATTGTTGTTAATACTGATGACAAATTTGCTGAGAAATTAGAAGATCGAGATAGTAAAAATAATTAGATCATCACTTAGTTTCGAAATACATTTACTCTAAGTATTCACCTGCAATTTGGACACTATGAAATTGCCAAAGAGGTATAGGATCACCCTAAAATCATTAGACCATTCTAATCTATCTCATCAGTATCGATTATTGTTGGAACTAATAGCTTGAAACAAGAACTAAGACAAGTTGTTTATGATTTCTTAGTTCAGATGGAAGCTATCTGGGATTAGCTAATCATGTGTGTACTAATCCTAAAAGACAAAACTAATGCTAAAACATATGAGGATTATCGTAATCGTACCAGACTTATCTAGTTTCTTATGGCTATTACTGATGATTATGAGCTTATTAGAGCATCTTTGCTATATCAGGATCCATTGCCTATACTTGAGGAAGCTCTCCCTTGTCTCAAGTCTAAAGAAACTAGATTGGAACTATTTGCGCAAAAGTTAATATGGCTTTTGCAGTTGTTGATAAAGAAACTAAGTTCTATTGCCACTATCATTAGCTTGGGCATTCACTCCCTAACTAGCCAACTATATAATGTCATAATTGCATGAGGAATGGTCACGTTCCAATTGTTTCCAATACTGCAAGAAACCAGGACACTTGATTCAAAATTACCCCACATGTCCTCCAATATCTAATCATAATTGGTCTCAACCTCGTCTCAATTCCTCTAAGCATGTGCTTGCTGCTACTACTGCTAATAAATCTCCAGCTTCTCCACCCACACCCTAGACTACCTTTTCTACCAATGATCTTGAATCCCTCCTTAAGCAACTATTTTTCAAGTCTGACAATACTTATGTTGCCATATCCATCACATTAGGTAATATTATATGTTATTTTGATTATGCTTGCTATAACCACATAACATCTATATCCCATTTCTTTTCATATCTATCCATTAATGACATTGCACATTTCATACATACTGTCAATGGATCTCTTATAAATATAAATCATAAGGGTTTTTTTTCTCTCTGCCAACCTTTAGTTTTCCTGATACCTATCACATTCCCAAATTAATTAATTAAACTTCAATATCATTTCTATTGGACACTTGTGAGATCTTGGCTATGAACTCATCGTGTGCAAGACATGTAGATGAGACAAGTCATAAGGATTGGATGTAAGGTCAGAAAGTTGTTTGATCTCACTAAACTTAACGTTTCTCTTACATCAAATCTTTGTGCTACATTCACCACCTCCTCCATTAAGTTATGGCACCAATGTCTTACTCATAGTTCACTAGAAGAATTGTGTTCCTTTATATCTCAATGGATTATAGGTTCAGTTACTGATGAGTCTTTTCATTGTACTTTTTGTCAAACCGTTAAACAACTTGCATTATCCTTCAATGAAAATATTTCTATTTTTTATTCTCCTTTTGATCTTGTACATTCTTATGTTTGGGGATCTGCTCCCGCACTAACTATGGGAGGTTCTCGATATTTTGTAATATTTATTGATGATTATTCTCATTTTTTTTTGTTATAATTGTCATGAGTTGCCATAGATTTATATCAATTTTGCTACAATGATCAAAATATAATTCTCAAAAGTTATTAAATTTTTTCATCAAGATGATGCCATAGAATATTGTGATTCAAAACTTTTGACTTTTTTTGCTAAACATGGTACTCTCTCTAAATTCTCATGTCCTAGTACTCCTTAATAGAATGGTCGTGTTGAGGGAAAGCATCATCATATCTTAGATTCTGTTTAAGCATTGCTTATCTCCTCTTATGTCAACAACCGTCTCCCTTTCTCTATCATTAATAATGTCTTTCCCTTTGAGTGTCTTTATAACACTGCTCTAGACTATAGTAGTCTCAAAGTCTTTGGTTGTTCTTGTTTAGTCCATCTTCAATCCCATGAATACACTAAACTCGAGCCTCGTGCTCACATTTATTGCTTCCTTAGCTATGAGACTGATTACAAAGGTTATCGTTGTTGGGATCCCATCTCTTAGCGAATATGTATCTCTCACCATGTCGTCTTCTGGGAGCACATCACGATTTCTTCATTGTCTAAGTTCAAATCCATTTCTTCTACCTCAACTCCTCTTTCACAAACCCTTCTGTTGATTTTTTTTCTTAGTGATTTTGATGCAAGTTCTTCTAGTGATCTCATAGACACTTCCAATGTTCCAACCATTCTTGATGAAGCAGTCCTAAATGTTGATCTTGCACCTGAGATAGCTCTTTCTTTCACTTTTAAACATCCAACTTGAGTAAGAACTTAACCTACCTATCTTTGTGATTATCATTACTTTTTTATCATGTTTCACTTTCATGAACCTCACTCCTATTAAGAATCCTTCACAGATCCTTATTGGCAGCAAACTATGCAAGAAGAATTACAAGCTTTGGAGAACACCAATTCTTGGGGCCTTGTTGATCCTCCTTCTAATAAGACACTTTTGGGATATAAATTGGTGTACAAGATTAAGATTCATTCTGATGGCTTTATTAAGATAAAGCTTGCATGGTTGCTAAGGAATTTACTCAAAAATATGACATTGATTATGAGGAAACTTTTGCACTTATATATTGCTTGCATCACTTCAATTTGCACTCTCCTTGTTGTTGCAACTACTCAAAAAGGACCTTTAATAAGATGGATGTGAAAAATTCCTTCCTCAAGGCTTATTTGGAAGAAGAAGTTCAAATTCATCCATCCTCTAGTTACAGTGGTCTAGCAAACAAGGTTTGTCATCTTCGAAATGCTTTATATAGCCTCAAACAAGCACATCGAGCTTGGTTTGCCAAGTTCTATAGCACTGTTAGACAACTTGATATCCTTCTAGTGCTAATGATTTTGTCTTATTTATTTGCAAAACTGGTCAATATATTGTTATATTACTTCTTTATATTGATAATATGATTATTACTGGTGGTGACACTATTGTTATTATTGAGCTTAAACAGTTCTTGAGTCAAAATTTTGAAATGAAGAATCTTGGATCTTTAAGTTATTTTCTAGGGCTTGAGATCTTTTCTTCTAGTGATGGCATATTCCTATCTCAGGCCTAGTATGCCTCTAATCTCATTTCTTAGGCTAGAATTACAAATAGTAAAATTGAGTACACTCCACTTTAAAAAAAATGCTCAACTTAATGCACAGGATGGTACTTTGCTAGATAATCTAACTCTCTATCTCTAGTTAGTCAGTAGTTTGATCTATCTTATAGTGACTCAACTTGACATCTCCTATGGTTCATTTGGTAAGTCAGTTCATGGCTGCACCATGCTCCACACACTATAATGTTGTTCTTCGGATTATCAGATACATCAAGGGTACACTATTTCATGGTCTTCATTTTTCTATTGACTCCCTATTAGTTCTACACACTTATTCAAACACTGATTAGGGTGATCCCATTGATCTTCGCTCCACTACTAGTTACTATATTTTTCTTAGTGTTTCTCTTATTTCTTAGCGTAACAAGAAGCAAACCATGACTGCTCGCTCTAGTACTGAAGCAGGATAACTTCCTTTAGCTAACACTATAACTGAGATACTTTACATTTGATGGCTACTTGAAGACTTAGGCATTTCTTAGCCTTCCCCTATTTCTCTCTATTATGACAACCAGAGCACTATTTAAATTGTGCAAAATGATGTATTTCATGAGTGCACAAAACACATTGAGATTGATTGTCACTTCATTTGCCAACACATTCTTCGTGGTGCTTTTTGTCTCATCTCCAGTGGAACTCTTGACCAACCTGCTTATTTGTTTACCAAAGCTCACCACCCTGGTCAGTTTCATACTCTAGTTTTCAAACTCAAGTTAGTTCTCTTTACACTCACTTGAGTATAAAGGAGATGTTAGCGAGTTATTATAGCATGTAATTAATAGTAATTATTTGTAATCAAATTTAGAAGTAATTTTAGGAATTATATTTCATTTTGTACTACATATGTGTACATTCCTAGGATTATAAATACGTGTAAAGACCTTGTACAATACACATTCAGAGAATACAAAGAACATTTTTCAGTCCCTCTTTATTTCTAAGAGCATGTATTAATTCCTTTTTATTATAATTTTAAAAGAAATAAAACTTTTCATTCTTTAATGCCAACTTTAGGTTATTCTTTCTTGCCACTTTTGTTATGATATATATATATAGAGAGAGAGAGAAAGAGAGACACACACACACACATATAGCAAGTTTTTTGTCCACTATGTTGTAACTGTTCAAATAAATGTGTCAACATGCAGTCATTCATTTTTTTAAACGGTTGCATGTCACTTGACATGTGATGTGTTGAGGGCACGTGCTGAATGGGAGTGCTAGGTAGACTTTGGTAGTGGGAAGAAAAAGAGTGCAAAAGGATACAAAATGCAAATGTAAGGGGTAGGTGGTTCTGTAGAGCTCATCATGGAAGTCGGTAGCAAATTCCTCCTTATCCCTCATATCAAGTGGTTGAGAGTGAGGAAGCAAAGTCTATAAAAGCGTAGGAAATAAGCCTATTGAAACTGAAATTCTAAACTCTCCATTCCCATATAGATTGATTTGTGAAATGGTTTTCGCACAATGGAAGTGCATATTAAGTTGCTAAGTAAATGGGTTAGAAAATGCAATATGGAGGGATATGGGCATCATGCATATACGATTTTCCTAAAACAGTGGTTGATTTGGGGTTACCTCTTCCTGATTTGCAGTGTCGTCACGTGATGGGAGTGGTTAGGAAAATTATTTTTTCTTTTGTGTTTCATAAACAACAATGAAATGGGTAAATGTGATTACAATTGGTTTGGATTTTGCTAGGTTGGGTTGGGTTTTGCGATTTGCTGATTATCAGTACCCTTATGTTATAAAACTATTTTTTGTATGCTCCTAAATTTGTGAATTACTGATAGTAAATTGATCTTTTCTCTATTGTCATTCATCTTTTCCTAACCACTTGGAACACACATTCATCAGTTAAGTACAATTTCCCTCCCAGTTTGGGCATATTCAAATTCAAATTCTGAGCCTTTGGTTGCTATTTAAAGGGCTTGCCATTGGATTATGTCATTGCGCATTCCTAAAACCTCTTCTCTTATTGTATTGTTTTCCTTTGTGTGATTGGCTATTATAACCTATGGCTCCACCTTGTGATGCATTAAGCAAACTTTATCCTAGGTGAGAGGCCTGGAGGTTTAGGGTCAGGATTGTTAGGCTTTGGACTATGCCTACATTCAACAAGTCCACGCTCCCAAGCTTTATTGAGATGGTCCTAATTGATGAGTTGGTAAGAACTCCATCTCTATTTTGTTTGTATATTAATGGCCTGGTAAATATAATTTCTGATTCTAATGTCTTTGTCCTCTTTCAAATTGTGGTTGTGTTAGTAAGGTGGAAATATTCAAGCAAGTGTGAGAAAAACATCGGTCTATAAGTTCTTGCATGTGTTGTCATAGGGCAATATTTATAGGATGTCTTACTTCACTATGATTCTAAATGTTGGAGCATATTGTGCAACAAATCATGAATTCCATTTGATTTTTCAGTTTAGGACAAACTTACCCCTTATGAATCAATCATGATTCCACAATATGGGTTGTCCTTTATGCCATTTACTTATGCGTTGACAAATGAAAGGAGATTCTGACTTCCTCTTATTGGTTTACATATTCCCACTCTATAATATAATTTTTCAAAGTATTTTGGTTTATTCTATTTTTTATGCCTTTTTTAACCAACTTTATTTATCATTTCCATATGCAATAAGTTTACGTTTTGGAACTTTCACTAAGAAAGAACATAAGAGGGATGGAAAGTTGACTAAGATGGTCTACTCTTAAATTAACGAAGTCTAGTAGTACCTTGTTGGCTAATGCTCACATGTATAGATCCATCGTTGGTGCTCTTCAATATGTTAGAATTACTATGCTTAAGTTGTCTAATTGTGTTAATCATGTTTGCCAATTTATACAAAAGCTTTATGAGGAGCATTGGAGAATTGTTAAACAGATCATAAGGTACTTAAGTGGTACTTCTACACTTGGTCTTCATCGTATAAAACCCACCAATTTTCAACTTACTGTGTTTTCTAATGCTAATTGGGCCAATGACATTAGTGACAAAAGATCCACCTCTAGGGCATGTGTGTTTCTAGTATCCAATATTTTTTCTTGGTGGTCACGCAAGCAACTTATTGTGGCAAGATCAAGCATTGAGGTTGAGTTCAGAAGTTTAGCTACAGTTACTACTAAGCTTATTTGGCTTCAATCATTGCTAATAGAACTCAGAGTTCCTATTCCACCCTCACTGATTCATGTGACAACTTGAGTACTGTTATGCTCACTCACAATCTTGTGCTCCAGTCACACACCAAGCATATGGAGTTAGACTTGTTTTTTGTTCATAATTAAAAAAAAACTCAACAATGAACTGGTTATCACTCATATTCCTTCTACTGATCAAGTTGTAAATATACTTACTAAACCTCTCTCTACCATTAGATTCTGTTGGCTTCGAGACAAACTCAATGTTAAAGAGCTGGCCTAATGTTCTTGCCCTCCTCCTAGCTCTCTCATCTTGAGTTTGAGGGGTGAATGTTAGAGTATGTAAGTTATGCTGACTTGGCACATAAGCTGGTAGTTTGTTACTAATTTGTTAGGCAATTAGATAGGTACTGAATTGTATATAAATTGTAAAATCTAATAGTGCTTAATTTAATTGGATAAGAATCACAATAATAGATTTTACAATTCTCTAGAACTCTCTTGTTCTTTACTCTCTCTCTCTCATCTCCTCACCTCTCCTCTCTATTGCTCTTCTCTAGTATATTCTATCAAAGGTTCGATGATTTGTAGTTACTGGGGAGGTTGTTGTATTAGGATCTCTCCTCTCTATTGCTCCTCGATCTCTGCTAGATTCTATCAAAGGTTCATCAAAGGTTCGAAGATTTACAGCTACTGGGGAGGTTGTTGTTTTAGGTGTTTTATTGGGGTGGAAAGTGGTGTTCTTGATTGAGTGAGGGGATATACAAAGATATTGAGTGCTTTCATTTTTTTAGAATGGTTTTGAAGTATACTTAAGATTCTACAACTAAAAATCCAAGTTCATTTTGGGGAAGAAGATAGAGATGCATATGATTTTAAACAAACTTAAAGCTAAAATCATATTTTTGTCCCTAAAGTTTCATTTTAGTCTTAAATTTGACACGTGAGATGTACACGTGATCCTAATTAGCCACACAAGCTCCAAGTCAATATTTTCTGTTACTAATTTGGACGGCGTTAGACAAAAACTGAAACGATTTAGTAACTTTTAAGACGTAATTAAAATAAAAAAAAATTAGAAATAAATTGAAATTTCGTTTAAATGTTAGGGATGAAAACAAAAGGTTTTAACCAAAAAAATCTAAAACATTGTTACTTGATTTTGTTAAGCTAGATGAATTAAAGTGGTTTTGTACTCTTTCTTCCCCAATCTCTCATTATTAACACAGCTATCTTTGGGTGGGGTATCGATACATGATGTTATGATCATGATTCATCATCACTGAACTACTTATTATCTTCCATATGTGTCTTTTTGGTCAATAATATTGATTGAAGACATTAGCATGATATGTGTCGGAGGAACCAAATGTTATATCAATAATTCAATATCATGAGCTTGTTTCTGTTAAGAATTGAAATGTGGGGCACTTGACATTGAAGGTTAAGAGTGATATTCATTTGTTATATTTCCTTTTTTTCCTGCACTTGGTAGTTGGTAGGCAGTTTTAGACGCAACTCATCATGTTTCCATTTTAAATATGGCAACATCAAGTGACCCATAAATACTATTTAATAAAAAAAATTACTAACTAGTGTCCTTATAATACTTATTAAATAATTTAAAATATAAAATTTTAAATAAAAAAGTAATTTTTTTAATTTCTAATATATTAAATATCTTATTTTTATCTAAAAAAAATTATTTTAATTTTTTTAACAAATATCATTGGCACTTCTTAGTAAAACTCTAAAAAGAAAAATGTACCCTCATTTCAATTGTTTGCAATTATTCCAATCAACAGTGGATTTGAACGCATGCTTAGAATAATTTGTTTTTGGATATTGTTCGACATCCAAAATATGCTTCATGAATCAATACTCATTTAAAGGATATTTTGTTGGGTTTAAATAATGAAGTTTTCCATTGCCAATATACTTTTTTTTTATGAGCGGCAAAACACCTACTAAATCACTACACTACCCACCCAATTGTAGTTAATTATATTGGAAGTGGAATGTGACTCTACGTGAACTTTACTTGTAATATTAAGAATTCAAATGTTAAAATCACAACTTTGGAGAGAATTTGACTTAATCACCACTCTTGATTTTAAAGATTACTCTCATTATAATATTTTTAAAAAAAAATTATATAAAAAACTTGTGGAAATACCTTGGTTACAGACAAAGAAGTTCTATACATATTGAGCAGGAAGACGTTTCAGGAAGTGAAGTGCCACACGATAAAAATAAGCTAAATTTGCCAAAAAGTCCGCAATCCTATTATCTTCTCTAAAGAAAAATTCTCATGAAAATGTGTGATGGCTATTGCGATAAAATAAATGAAAGCATCTTAAATATTTAAGATATACATCACTCCCAAATACAAGTTTTCTTTTTATGTATATCTTAATATGAGATAGTATGTTGGCCAATTTATGTGCACTTTTTTCTGGTACAATTTATATGCGTTTTAATAAACTCATCTTCTTCTAGTTCTGGTCAAAATTACAAAGATGAGCTCATTTATGCATTTTTTTTTCTCTGTAAAAGGCAGGTAATTCACACCAAGACTTGAATAATTGATAACTCATCAACTAAGTAACATACGCTTTTTATTCCCAAGTTATTATACCTGTTGCTGATCATTTACATTTTCTTTTATAAAATGGTTAAACAAAAATTTGAATTTATTATATGTAATATCTAGTTGTAAGTGTAAAAATAAATTCATGATATAATTAACAATTATATTTTTTATGACAGAACTGACCATATCATTATCGTATGTTCTATGATCATTCACTCTCGTTTCATTTTCCCCATTGTACTATTAACACAAATGATATGGATAGGATGTAAACAAGTCGAGTACTTAAAACTCAAATTTAATTTGTGAAGAAAAGATATGTTACTCAAGTTTTGTTTATTTATTTAAATGAAATAAATTTAAAACTTAGACATAATTTATTTAACATATTTATAATTTAATTATTTTTTCTCTTTATTAAATTTTTTTATTAAAGTATTTTTTAAGTTTATTAATATAGTATTTAATAAATATCTTTATATTAAAAGTTGAAGTAAAAATAAAAAGAGAGTAAAATATTCTTTAAAAATTAGAGTTATATAAATGATAAATAGTAAAAATAAATTTATAATTCTCTAAATACAATTATAATTTACTAAATGATAGAGATATATAAATTATTATTATTATTATTTGTTCTTATTTAAATTAACAGTTTTTTTGTGATTGATTATATATACACACGAGTTATTTATAAATTTTAAATATCAAATATATAAAACTTAAATTTGATTTATTTATATAATTAAATTTAAATTTAAATTTATTTAATTAAATATTTAATAAATTAAATTTAAATAATTTATGAATAATTCATTTCATTTATACTAATAAATATGGATCATTCAAATCCGTTTGTATCTGTGTCTCAGTGTGATAGCTATAGACTGTACTATTCCCTTCTCTCATTGTTAGAAAGAGCAGTATCAAATGCCAATCATATCACCATCGAACAATATCGATCGTTATCATGTCTTTTTCTCTCTCATTTTCCCTGGAAATTTTCTCCTATACTCATCACATGGGCTCCGTTTCCAAACATATCGTTATGCTGTTCATTTCAAATTCAATCCTTGCAAATTTGCAGGCATTGTGGGCTCTCCCAAGAGGGTAGAGGAGGGGGTGGGTGGGGAGTGGTGGGTAGCCTTAATTAGGAGAATCCCTCTAAAGTCATAGCAGCTGATGAATGATGCACACCCATATGCACCCCCACACACAACACAACTTTTGAGACAAAATGAGTCCCAAATCCCAACCCATAGCATAGCCCCAAATGAATGCCAATAACTACGCTCTGACCTAACCTGTATGATGATCACGCGCAAAGCATATAATTCTTTCGAGGAAGAATGTTGTGGATCCTTATTACTACTACCAACATTATATCTAATACAATAAAACTTGTTGCAAATTACTTGTGTGCATGTCTCTTTATATCCGGAATATATGATAGAGGTTCTGTATAAAAAATAAAGTGAAATTAATTATAATTCTGTAATTAAATAATAAAAATATAAATATAAAATAATATATGTAAAAATATATATAATATTATTTTATTCAATGCTATCTACTCACCAGTATATGAGTATCTATCTATATCTACCATAAAATAGGGTTTCACGTGTGTTTGTCAACCTTGGTAAGCTTTGTCGGTCAAATACCCTTTCTCTTGCACAATTTTTAAATTATATAAAAAAATAAAAAAATAAACTTATAAGAAAAGAAAAAGAGAGAATGCCCACTAAATAAATATAATCATAAAGACTCTTCTCTTTTAAGTCCTCCTCCTTAATTCTCAGTCCAAGCCAACCCTTTCCCCACTTCTATTCTACATTCCTTCTCTCTCTCTCTCTCTCTCTCTCTTCTGTTTGAATATTTCTGCCTATGCAGAGGAAGAGGAAGAGATCATGGAGCTTGGTTTGAGCTTAGGAGACTCTTCAAGGCCTTTCGTTGGGTTCATGGACAAGCCTCATG
This sequence comes from Ormosia semicastrata, assembly GCA_029884595.1. Classification (NCBI taxonomy): domain Eukaryota; kingdom Viridiplantae; phylum Streptophyta; class Magnoliopsida; order Fabales; family Fabaceae; genus Ormosia; species Ormosia semicastrata. Next base: position 33,944,817 of record JAQQTO010000055.1, read on the forward strand.
AAGCTTCCAACCAACTGGGATTAGGCTTCAACACCACCTTATCAATTGGTCCAATCATCACTAGACAAAGAGATCAACAACAACAAGAAGAAGAAGCAAAGCCAAACATGGACAGCAACGACAACAACAACAGTATTCACAGAACAGAAGATCAACATGAAGCTACAAATGAATATCCTAGCCTTTCTCCCAAGGCCAATAACCCTGTCTTGCATCAGCTTGATCTTCTTCCTCGCCTCTCCTTCCCATGGCCCCCTCCTTCTGAAAACGGTAAAGACCCACTTTTTCATATCTTCCACTGAACCCTTTTCCTCTTGAGTTTCTTCTCTCTTTGATAATTCTTTGTAGTCTCTTGAATCTTGATATATATATATATATATATATATATATATATATATATATATATATATATATATATATATATATATATATATATATATATAATATGGGTTTCTGTTATTGACACATGCAGGGAGTTTATCAGCTGAGTTGGGGGGTTCTTCAAGGGGCTTGGACGTGAACGTGCTGCCGACGGCGGCGGCGACGGAGGATGAGGCGGAGGAAGGGGCAGCGCTGTCATCGTCCCCCAACAGCGCAGCATCGTCGTTTCAGATGGATCTTTGCATATACAGCACAGGAGGAAGGAGTTTCAGTGGTTCAGGAGGGAACTATTATTACAACGGTGGTGGTAGTGGTAGCAAGAGGGACTCTGATGGCGAGGCTTATGATAATCAAAGGGCTTCTTCAAGAGCAAGTGATGAAGATGACAACGGTGGTGGTGGTGGCACTAGGAAGAAGCTCAGGCTCTCCAAGGAACAATCTGCTTTTCTTGAAGATAGCTTCAAAGAGCACAACACTCTTAACCCTGTAAGTATTAATTTGTAGCTTTTTTTTAAACGAAATTTGGCTTCATTCCTTTCTCTCTAACCCTTTCTTCTAACTTTTTTAATTACCTTTTATTTATTATTTTTAATTTTATGTAATTGAATTAATTGACACATCAAAGATGAATAAAAAGATTGAAGAGAAGGAATGGAAAAAAAAAATTAGAACCAAGTTTTGTTCGTATATTTTGTTTGGTCTTTGAGTAATAGTGGGAACACACAAATTTTGTGGTGTAGAAACAAAAGCTTGCTCTTGCAAAACAACTCAATCTTCGCCCTCGCCAAGTAGAAGTCTGGTTTCAAAACAGAAGAGCAAGGTACAAGTATACATATACACACATATTTAGTCCACTGCTTTTCCTATTGCAGATTCTTCTATATCAAATTTCTTTATTTAGTTTTACACTTTTACTGTATAGTGTATATGTAGATATGAGTCATATGAATAATTATCATATATATTAATATATGGGTGCATGCAGGACGAAGTTGAAGCAGACAGAGGTGGACTGTGAGTACTTGAAGAGGTGCTGTGAGACACTGACGGAAGAGAATAGAAGGCTTCACAAGGAGCTTCAAGAATTGAGGGCTTTGAAGACTTCAAACCCATTCTACATGCAGTTACCAGCAACTACCTTGACCATGTGCCCTTCATGTGAGCGAGTTGCCACAAATTCCACCTCCATTTCCTCAGCCACTCCTTCTTCTAGTGCCACCATCAATGCTAACACAGGAGCCATGGCCACTGCCACTGCTAAAACCATCAATGACACCACCCCCAAAGCTATTGGATTCCCCCTTGGAAAACCCAGGTTTCATCCATTTGCTCACACCACCCAACCCCATTCACACCACTCCACAGCATCTTGAATTGAATTAATTAGACTAAAGGCATGCAGTTCAAGACTTTTATGAGTGCTGCTGAATGGTGGTGGGTGTGAAGTTGAAGCTTGGAAATTGATTTGATTTTGTATATACGGAAAGTTCTGAGAAGCTGATAATTATTTTTTTGTTCAAATAGAATTCTGATACTTGGGTTTTGTTTTTCTAGTTTGAATCTCTCAGCATATTCCTTCTTTCTTGAGTTTTATTGATGGTGAAGTCAGAAAGAAGGGAGAAGAAAATTTTAGATAGTGAAAATAGATATCAAAGAGAAAGAAAGGGAAATGATACTGGTTTTTGTGATAGAAAATCTTTCTCTCTCATATTAATTTCTTTTCGTGAATTTTCTTGGCAGATACAAGTACAACAAAATTAAATTTTTTTTTTTACTATACAATTATTATTCAATTAATTTTAAGTTTTATTGTTGGTGCAAAATTAATTTGGTGATTAATTAGAGTTAGTTGGGTATGGCATAAAGGCATTAGGTGAGGAGGCGGAGGCCGTGGTTCAAGGCTGCTTTTCAGAAAGACCAAGAGACTTTCAAATCCATGGATTGGCCTACTTTTTAATGATTCCATTTCTTGAAGACTTCAACCTCAGCACTCACTCATCATGAAGGAGGGTTCCCTTCAGACTAGAGAGAGAGAGAGAGAGAGAGAGGGGTGGGGGGCAAAAAATGGGTCTGGTGGTGGTTCCCTAGCTTCATTTATTTATGGGTATGAGAATTCATAATGGAACACTAATAGGGTGCAATTGCATGCCTTTTGCTGACCTTGTGGGACTTAGGAGGGCAACAAATGGGACTGAGACCCAAAAGGGACAGGACATGAATGCCACGTTGATAAACATTGTCCCCTAAAGTGGGGTACCCCAATTATGAGTATGCACGAGGGAAGTACACTTTCCATTATAGTTAATCAATTAGAGTACTAGCCGTTTGCAATACGCATATGTTCTCACCGCCTAACCCTACTTTTTTATGTTATGTTATTTCAAAACTTAGAATAGACACTAAGATATTTTAACTTTGTATATAGTATATTATAATATTTAATTACACTCATATTAAAATATGATATTAATCTCACATTAAAATATGATATTAATCTCTGTGTACAAATTGAGTTTTGCATTCTTTTTATAACCTTTTTATTCTTATATTATTTTTTTCTAGAGTAATAAAATGTATATAATGTACATCTAGAAGAAAAAAATATTCACATTAATTTTTCACGTATCATTTTATCAATATTAATTGTGTTAAGGATAAAATGGGAGAGGGAGGAAGAAACGGATGATAATAATTAAGGATATGTGATATGAATTTTTTTAAAATATTTTTTATTTAATAGATGAAAGAGTATTCTTTTAAGATATAATAGTATATTTAAATGAAGTTTTTTTTAATAATATTATTTTTATATACATAAATATCAAAATTGAATTAAAGCACGTAAGCAATAACACACTTGTTTAAATGAACGAGATTTCTCTTTTTAATGTTATGCTAGTTTGTTTTTCTCCTATTTTGTCTCCTTAAGCTGCCTCTAAGTTAAGGATATTACTTTTCTTTTTATCCTCGTGGTCAGTTTTAATCTCATCTAAAATATTTTTTTTTTCATTTTCCTTATTGATATACTATCAACATACTCAGTGGCGAAGCAACACTACTTGAAAATAACAATTTGGGGGCAATCTCAAAGAAAATAGAATTTTATTTTTTTAAAAAATACGAAGTCTTTAGAAAATTTAGGTTGTAGGGGAGGCTAAAGCCTCCCATGGCTTGAACTACGCGCCACCCCTGAACAGAATTTTGTGAATATTCATAACTTTCTACATTGTATATAGTTCATTTAAGTAATCAAATTACAAATTTAAGCCGTCAAATACAAGATTAAAAGCAGTTTATTTTTAACACAAAATTATGAACAATATAAATCAGTTAAAAATACGTATTAATATTATTCTCTCTTTTTTTTTTTTGTTTACTTCAGAAGTAGATGACCGGAATGAATCACTCTTATAAGATTGTAGTTCATGTTCTAGAATGTCGTCTTCCGGGATGTGGAAGGATTCTATTGGACGATCTTGGGGTGTCTCTATTTTGAGATTTATAGAGGGTGTTTAGGGGCTTAGCCCTCCTTTAAAAAAATAAAAAAATTGACTGAATGAATGGTCAGTAATTTTCAATATTCACCACAGGTATTTTTCAGCCACAATATAAAAGGTCAAAGTCCATAAGAAGGGCAAAATATGAACCAACAATGATTATAAACTTCCTGTTTATACAGCGAGAAGTAACAAGATAAAATTTAATCTTAAATTTATGCACTTATCTAAATAGAATTTATTAACACATAAAGTTATGTTTGGTGCATCATATAAAAAGAATTTAATAGTATCAGTTAATACTATTAAGTTTTATCAAGTGTTTAGTATGCACACTTGATAGGATAGTCAAATTCGATCAAATTTTTTTTATCACTTTAATAGTATAACATTATCCTCCTCATGACTCCTTGATATAACTTGATAGGATTTTTCTTCCACCACTACCCTCACTTCCACCACTACCCTGGTAAAACAATTTTTGGGGGAAGGTGTAACACCCCAAATTTTAGACTATGTTGCAAGAGCTGACAGAATTACACTACTTTGTGTTTTCTGTACATTATAAAAATAATTTGATTATTTCGATACTATTTGTGATAATTTTGTGTGATTTGTTCCTGGTCATGAAAATAATAATTTTCGGGCCGGGAAAATTCTTGTCGATTATTTAGATACGGGGATCTTACTTAACCCGAATCCGAGTAACACGAAAAGAATCTATTAATTTTTAGAATTTATCGTAAAATAATTCTATTTTCTTGATAAATATATGTTGCTTGATGCATAGTTGCTATTGCAATGAATTATTCGATCCGACTATAATTTGCCATAATAACCAACCGACCAAAATTCTGGAATTCTAATTCGACCAAAATTCTGGAAATCTCAATCCGATAGAAGTTCCTCAACATTTTCCCAAATGGTTTTCATTTCAAAACCTGTTTCGACAAACCGAATTCGACAATTTCTTTTGAGAATAGATTCTTGTCGATCTTGACTTCATTTCAAGCCTATTCCGACAAACAAAGCTCGAGCGTTTTATGAATATACTCCTGTCGATAGACTCGGTCTTTCTCAAGCCTTACAGGGATCCAAAAGATCAATCTCACGTAACTCATTCGACAATCCAAGATTTTTGAAGGTCTTGACATCGACAGAATTTGGACAAGATCCAAACACTTGGAAGAAATTTTCCTAACATTTTGATCCCGTCGGATTTAATTACTGAATGCAAGCATAAGTTAAATAGTGAGTTGAAATTTGACACTTCCAGAGCATTTTTCCGACAACATCAATCGGTAGTTCGACAAAACCCAAAATACCTCAAGACTGGATGAAACTGATTCTCAATTCTTGAATCAGAAATCAAAGATTTTGGCTGTTATGGCTGCCTCTTCCGACAAAGACCATCTATTCCGACCAAGACCATCTTTCCGACAGAAGACCATCTATTCAAAACATGGGAGAAGTCCTCAGGTTCGACAAAGCGATGGACGTTCTGTTAGCAAAGAATCAGTTAAGAACAATATGGTTCTCCTTTTCCCTAAATCTTGTTGGACGATTTTACAAATCAAAATGAAGATGTTTATATTCGTCGAAATATACCTTTTAAAACAATGCCAAAATCCGTCGAAATAGGATCTTTTAAGACAATGTCATATCCATCGAATTTGGACTTCTATCCAAATACGTCGAATTTAATCTTCTTACTAGTTGGTACCATGTTAAAATCCGTCGAATTGGATCTTTTGATTATTAAGTACCAAGTTAAAATTTGTCGAGTGAGGATGCTAGTATCAGTTAAGTGAAAATGTCAATATTCGTCGAGTGAGGATGCTCATGTCTGTTGAGTTAGAATGTCAATTTTCGTCGAGTGGGGATACCAATGTCCGTCGAATTTGAATGATAATGTTCATCGAATTATGGTGCTAACGACCGTCGAGTAAGAATTCCTGATTTCAGTAGAAAAATTTCTCTAATGTATAAATCCGTCGAATTTGATCTTCTGACCATATAATATTTCGTCGATTCGACAATTGGAAGATTTCTCCAACATCAACACCTGTTCGACGAATTAGGATATTTGTTGACCTTTTCAAGTTCATCCAAATGACCTTTCATTTTCATTTGAGAATCACCATTCGACGAGTTCTCATCCGACAACACTTGATTTTAACCATTCTTGGGGAAATGATGTTCTCCCATCTTACCGAATTTTGTTATGTCGTTTTTCATCGAAAATTTCCTTGGAAACTCACGTTCATGCAGCAATTTGGAGGGGTTCTACGTCGGCCACGTAGCTGACTTGAAGGAGGTTCTACAAGGTTCTTGAACAATCCAATAACCTTGAAAGTCAAATGAATGACATCAGCCACGTGCATTCAGAATAAGATATTTTACTTCATGTAAATCCTAAACTTTATTTAAACTTATCCCACGGCAGCAGCATTCATAAATTTCACTCTCCCACAATTTCATTTTCTCTCTCATCAAAAAGCATCCATCTTTTCTCTCAAAAATCTCACGAACAGAAGTATCAGTTTTCTTCTTTTTCTTTTCTTTGGTTCGGCCAAGCATCCTACCGATACTATCCATCACCTGTAATTTTCATTTTCACCACTTCCTAAAGCCAAACACCATTCTAAACACTTTCATTTAAAAAGTTTTCACAAAATCCCACTCTAAGTGCTTCAAAATCCAATTTCTATCTTACTTCTTTGGAGGAATTGTTGTGGCTTGTACGAAAACAAGGAGAAGGAGAAGAGCTAAAAAGCTTGAATCATCTATTTTCTATCTTGTTCTTCAAAGCTCAAGTTTGAAGCCTTGAAGGTAGGATTCTTTAATCTTCATATTTCTCTTCATTTCAAAGTTCTAATCATGATTTTAATCCATGATTATTTTAGTTTAGAGCCTTAGGTATTAATATTGCATGTTTTCTTTGGTTTCCAAGAAGCTCTTGGTGGAGGGAGTTTGCTTGAAGGAGACATACAAGGAGCTTTGGAGGTTCTTCAAGAGGTAAGAGGGAGATTTAACCTCACCAACCAAGTTTTGGTGGTGTGGAGATGGTTGTGTCTGGTGAAAAACCCCTAAGGGTTTATTCACTTATTGTTTAATTACTTTAGTTGTGATTGTGTTGTTGGTGATTTTATGATTGTGATTGTGGTGTTTATGGCTTTGAAATTATGATTGCATGTATAATAATATGTTTATTGTTTTGATAAATGTTGGTATGTATGAAACCGAATGCATGTAAGTGTATGTGTAAATTAGGATGTGAATAATATGATGGATTAAAGCGAGAATTTAGAATTTGAAAGAAAAAGAATTGAATTTGGAAGAGTCGAATACAAACAAGATGAAATGATTTTGGAGAAACAATACTGATTATGATTTTATAGGAGCAATATTGTAATTTTTGTTTAATGGGAACATGTTGTAACTATTGATTTTTGAATGGTTATATTGTAAATATGATTTTTATAAGGGACTATTTAGTAAATATGATTTTTGAGGGACTATTTCATAAATATAATTTGTATGAGAAACTATTTCGTAAATGTGATTTTATGAAGGACTATTTTGTCAATAGGATTTTTATGAGGACTATGTTGTAAATTATGAATTTTATGAAAGATTATTTCGTAAAAAGGAATTTTATGAAAAATTATTTTGTAAATATGAATTTTTGAGGGACTATTTTGTAAATATGAATTTTATGAGGGATGATTGTCACGACCGGAGATCGCGGCGGGATAAATAGCAACTCGAATGATTTTAGAAAATGAAAATGGAAAATGGAGTCGCCACCAATTTTATTTGAATTTGGAAAAATTGGAAAACCTCTCTTTGAAAATGGTCTTTAAAACCAAATTGGATTCGGAAGTCGGTTATGCTTAGGGAAGGGTGGAAACTTAATCCCACTGCACCCCTAACACACTCGTCCTAAGACGGTACCTTAAGTCAATTATGCAAATTCTTAATAATCTTTGAAAATATTTATTTTACCCTTTTTTGCAAACATTGTAACTAAAAACGAAACCACAAAATTATGAAAATTTAATTTTGTCTTGACAGAAGTGAAATTCTGCTCCTACGTATCCCCCTGGTGCAATGGGGAACTCAAAGTCACGTAGTTCTTTATAAAATAATGTGGGTTGGTTGATTTTATAAAAAAAAATTTGAGAAATTTGAATCAACAAGTCATCGCGGCTCAGTTATTCAAATTAATGATTAAATGGGTGAAACTCGCGTCGCGCTAGAGACGTCACCCATTGATTATCAAATTTGTCACAAAACTTTTATTTAAAATTTGTCAATTAGCGTTTTAACTAAAAAATAAAAAACATGATGTAAATTATCAAGCTGTCGCAACTCAGATATTTACAAAATATAAGGGTTAGCAAGCTGTCGCAACTCAGATAACCCATTTTTATTCCCCCCTTTTTTTTTAAAAAAAAACTTTTAATTATTTCTTTGTTTATCATTTTTAACTCCCAAAATCTAGCCCAACAAACTGATAATAAATGAAATAATAAAGGAACAAGGAAACGTAAAAGAAAACCAAGAAACAGATAACCCAAAACTGAGAGATTCAACAGTAAGGACCTCGTTTACGATCAAATTAGCAGGGGAGGGTGGCTGGCTTCTTCGGTTCGACGGTCGAATTGCTTTCTGAAGTCCGACGGTCGGGAGCTGCTTTCTGAGGTCCGACGGTCGAGTACAAGGTTGCTCAATAAACACTCTGGTAGTGCAAGAGGTGACTCGTAGGAGAGGGACCTGGTATTGGCAGCTCGACAGTCGGCTGGTTGAAGGATTTGGTATCTGATCCGACGGTCGGTTGGAAAGGATCTAGAATTCGACGGTCAGTTGGAAAGGATCTCGGGTCGGTCGGTGAGGTTGATTGGTGAGGTTCGACGGTCGGTTGGAAAGGATCTGGGGTGAGGTTCGACGGTCGGTTGAAAAGGATCTGGGGTCGGTCAGTGAGGTGGATCTTGTTTCTGAGGTTCGACGGTCGGTGAGGAGAAAGTTTTAGGGTTCGACGGTCGAGTTGGAGGTTAGTGGATGGTGATGGAGTTTGGATGGGTTGTTGGTGAGGTTGCTTGGTGAGGGATGGTGACCGGTGTGGTTCGACGGTCGGTTGGAAGGAGTTTGGTTGATGGTGTGAAGGTTTGGATGACTTGTCGATAAGAGGAGTGGAGCTCACGGTTCGACGGTCGGGTGGAGATGAATGTGGGTGGTAAAGTGAAGGATCGGCTTCTATGCGGTCCGGCGGTCGGTGAGGAAGGTTGATGGATTCGACGGTCGAGTGAGGGATGGAGTTTGGTTGATGGTAATGGAGTTTTGGACGGGTTGTTGGTGGATGGTGATGGAGATTGGATGGGTTGTCGGTGAGGTGAAGGTGGTAAGCGGGTGTGGTTCGACGGTCGGTTCGGGGATGGATTCGACGGTCGGTTGGGAAGGGTGATGGATTGGTTGATGGTGGAGGTGGATATTGATAATGAAGATGAAGGAGAATGGGTAAGCTCGTAGGTGTTAGTGCAGAATGCTCACGGTTGAAGCTTAGAGAGAAGGTGATGGTGAGTTGATTAAGTTGGTGTGCTTGAAGAGTCTTGGTGAAGGTTGGTCTTTGAAAGTTTTTTTTCAGCCTCCGATGGAGAGATCCCTCCCAAGGTCTTGAAGTTGGTCCTCTCTTATTAGTTGCTAGCAGCCAGGTGATAATGGAGTGGGTGAATTAGTGAGGGAGTAGGTGCAATTAGTGAGGGAATCTGTTTGTTCAGTAGTGCAAGTGGGAAACTAAGTGGGGGAGCAAAAACTGTGCACTGTGGAAAAAGAGAATGGGAGGCAAAAGTGCTTGTCCCCTGCTGCAGTGGTGATGCTGCATGGCTAAAAAAAAATGATTTTTATCCCAACGAAAAAAACAAATCTTTTTTTATTATTTTTTATTATTTTCTTTTTTTTTTTTCATTTTTTTTTACTTTTTTTATTTTTCATTTTCTATTATATTTTGGGCTTATGTATTTGGGTTAAAAAGATGGGTTAAAAAAAGGATAACAAAAATCTTTTTTTATTATTTTTTTTTATTTTTCTCTTTTTTGTTTCTTTTTATTATTTTTTCTTTTAGTAGGTCAAAATTGGGTGTTCACAATTTGCCCCTCTTTACTTGTTTCTTATTAGATAAAAGAAAAATTGTGATTTTTCTTTTTATCGTCGTAAGAAACCAGTAAAGAAATAAACTCAAATTTTGTCCGGCAGTGTGTGGGATGAGGTGAATGGACAAGGTAAAGACGCCGCTTGGAAACCAGCGAGCTAAAACGTGGATTTACGAGTTGTCGCAACATCGTTAATCCTACCAAAGTGAAACTCGGCGTAAAGCCAAAGACGTCACTACATTGTCAACGAGCTGTCACAGCTCAGTTGACACATTTTTTTTTTGAATTTTTTAAAAAAAGATCTTGGGTGACTTTACAACTGAAAAAGGTAAACGACAGTGGGCTTGGCCTAAAATTTAAAAGACAGTGGGTTTGGCCCAGAATGTGAAGGACAGTGGGCTTGGCCCAGAAATTTAAAAGACAGTGGGCTTGGCCCAGAATTTAAAAGACAATGGGCTTGGCCCAGAAATTTAAAAGACAGTGGGCTTGGCCCAGAATTTAAAAGACAATGGGCTTGGCTTAGAAATTTAAAAGACAGTGGGCTTGACCCAGAATTTAAAGGACAATGGGCTTGACCCAGAATTTGAGAGACAGTGGGCTTGGCCCAGAATTTGAGAGACAGCGGGCTTGGCCCAGAATTTGAGAGACAGCGGGCTTGACCCAGAATTTGAGACGGTGGGCTTGACCCGGAATTTAAAAGATGGTGGGCTTGACCCGGAATTTAAAAGACAGTGGGCTTGGCCCAAAATTGGAAAGACAGTGGGCTTGGTCCGGAATTTGAGAGACGGTGTGCTTGGCCCGGAATTTAAAAGACAGTGGGCTTGGCCCGGAATTTAAAAGACAGTGGGCTTGGCCCAAGATTGAAAAGACAGTGGGCTTGGCCCAGAATTTAAAAGACGGTGGGCTTGGCCCGGAATTTAAAAGACGGTGGGCTTGGCCCGGAATTTAAAAGACAGTGGGCTTGGCCCAAAATTGGAAAGACAGTGGGCTTGGCCCGGAATTTGAGAGACAGTGGGCTTGGCCCGGAATTTAAAAGACGGTGGGCTTGGCCCGGAATTTAAAAGACGGTGGGCTTGGCCCGGAATTTAAAAGACAGTGGGCTTGGCCCAAGATTGAAAAGACAGTGGGCTTGGCCCGGAATTTAAAAGACAGTGGGCTTGGCCCGAAATTTAAAAGACAATGGGCTTGGCCCGAAATTTAAAGACAGTGGGCTTGGCCCGAAATTTAAAAGACAATGGGCAACTGCGGCCCGAAAATTAAATGACAATGGACAACTGCGACCCGAAATTTAAATGACAATGGGCAACTACGGCCCGAAAATTAAAAGACAATGGGCAACTGCGTCCCGAAATTTAAATGACAGTGGGCAACTGCGACCCGAAATTTAAATGACAATGGGTAACTGCAACCCGAAATTTAAATTACAATGGGCAACTGCGGCCCAAAAATTAAATGACAATGGGCAACTGCGGCCCGAAAATTAAATGACAATGGGCAACTGCGGCCCGAAATTTAAAAGGCAATGGGCAACTGCGGCCCGAAATGACAATGACAATGGGCAACTGCGGCCCAAAATTTAAATGACAATGGGTAACTGCGGCCCGAAAATTAAATGACAATGGAATAAGCATCTTGATCAAAAAGATTTTTTTTCTCATTTTCTTTTCTTTGTTTTTTCTTTGCTTTTCTCTCCTTTTCTCTTTTTTTTCCTTTTTCTCTTTTTTTTTTTTTTTTTCTTTCTCTTTTCTTCTTCTTTTTTTTTTTCTCTCTTTCCCTTTTTTTCTTTCTTTTTTATTTTTTTTTCTTATTTTCTAAATTTTATTTAAAAACATTTGAACCAAGGACGACTTTGGAAAGCTTTGACCACTCAAACTTTATTCACATGCTTTTCTTCCTTAGACCCTTCGGTTCTTTCCTTCTTCTTCTCTTTCTTTGTTTGCCACTTTCAACTTTCCTTTCAAGGAATGGGATGAACTTGACTGACTCCTTGAGAGAAAATTTTGCCCCAGTGTTTAACTTTAACTCTCATCCAGTTGATTCCCCGCAACTGCTTGATAACTCAATCACTGTCTGCTTGCTACTTCCTTCAACACAGCTTCTCCTTAATCCTTCAAAAATTTTGCCCAAGTATGGCCAACTAAATGCAAACAAAGCGCCCTATGTAGTGATCACACGCAATTCAAAATTGCCCCGTTTGGGTGCACCCTTCAAGGTGTTTCAGGCCAATTTCCTCTGAGATTTTGTCCATCTATTTGCCCTAACTTTTGTTTAGACCGACCTTTCAGGTTTTCAGACTAAAGGCTATTTTCCTTCTTTTTTTTTTAAAAAACTTTTGTTTAGGCCGCCCTTTCGGGTTTTCAGACTACAGGCTCTTTTCCTTTTTTTTTTTTGCCCTAGTTAAGACTCGATAACTGGACATCATTAATTATCAAATACCCCCCACACTTACTTTTTTGCACGTCCTCGGGCAAAACAAAATAAAACTGACTCAAAAGTTAAACATTCTAAAAGACTCACTTTCTAATAATATTTAAGAATGAAGATCAATTAATAATTCAAGTAATCAAACATTCATGAGATAACACATCTTCACATCTCAAATCAACAAGCAATGATACTTCAATTGAAAAGCATGAGTAAAGAATGATAGATCTTCACAGAATTTACTCTCAATCTCTCAAGTGTTTAAAAGGTAGGTATTTCACTCAATTCAACCCATGAAAATTGCACTACCATAAGCTTGCTTATCTTCTACTTCTCCACTACTCAAAACACATGCACACACAAATCATGAGGACTTTATTCAAGGTTGTAGTGAGGTCAAGGTAACAGAAGAGGATAAAATGAATATGAGAAGATAAATACCAAAAGGAATAAAAGAGCATTATGATACAGTTAGAGTGGAGAAAATGTTTGAGAACATTCAGTCTAACTTTCCCAAGATTTTCTTAGTTTTTTTTTTCTCATACAGGACAATGACCAATATCTAACTAATGTTTTGTTAAAGATCAATTGGTAGATTGAATTTCTTTAGGCTTGAACATTCTCCTTCTATTCTTGTTATTTCCAATCATCCACCCTCATTCTAGGTATGAATATATCACATGGTGCATTCTTTTGATTGTAGCAATAATCAGCTTTCTCTCTCTCTCTCTTTTTTATAGAACATATTTTCTTCTTTTTTTTATATAACCAATCTGCACATGCACCCCCACATTTGTTCAAGAACTCATCAAATAACAAAGTCAATGCTCTCTTATTCCCTAAGGTTGGGTTAGAACATGGTTTTTCATTTAAGGCACATAATGAGTTAGAAACAAAGAATGGTCAAATAAGCTCAAAGGGGTTAAGTAAAGGAAAATATACAAGGTTGGCAAGAATCAGAAAATTTTCAAGAAGTCAAAAGAGTGCTTGATATCATATTGAAAACAAGGTTGGCTATTTGGTTAAACTAGCTAAGAAAGAGGGCCTCAATCATGTTCATGCATGCAAGTGAAACGTAGCCTCAAAAAGAATCAAAGCAAGTTCTAGAGTGATCATTATCATGAGTGAAAATCACACAAGAAAGAAGAGAATGGCATAAATGTTGAATCCATCCATTAGGCTCAAGATCTCACAAGATATAGTTCTATCATTCTCAGTCCACCAATTCAACATCCATAACCAAACATACGATTAAGAAAGAAGACAATTAACTCAATCATGCAAATTTCCTGAATTTCAATTGCTACTTCCACACAAACTAGTTATCTACCCCAACTAAAATGCGTCTCAAGAGTAAAATTTACTCCCTACTCTGCCATCCTTAAGCTGGTTTAGAAAATTACCGACAAACACACCTTTTTTTGTTTTTTGTTTTTTGTTTTTTATTTATTTTTTTTTGTTTTTTTTGTTTTTTTTTTGTTTTTTTTGATTTTTGTTTTTTTGCATAACCATCCTTCCCCCCAACCAGATCATAACATTATCCTCAATATGATATAGAAAAGAGCAAAACAACCGATAAGAAGTGAATCAACGCTGCGAGAAAAAAAACACACGATCAAGTCTGCATCTCGACCACGATAAGAAGTGAATCAACGCCAAGCAGAAAAGAAGCACACAGTCGGTGCCGCATCTGACCCTGATAAGAAGTGAATCAATGCCAAGCAAAAAAGAAGCACACAGTCAGTGCCACATCAGACCCTAAAAAGAAATTAGATTATAAAACTTAAGTACTTCCACAATTTAATACTAATTAATTACTACCTAAAAACACTCCTTACTCTGCCACCAATTAAGATGCGTCTCAAGAGAAAAAATACTCCTTACTCTGCCATCCCTATTTACTTTTGTTGTTAATTGATGACAAATACAACAAACATATTAACAAACACACTTTTGAATTTTTTTTTTGTTTTTTTGTTTTTTTGTTTTTTTTATATTTAGGCACACAACGATCCTTTCCCCCAACCAGATCATAACATTGTCCTTAATGTTAAAATATAGATGAGTAAAGGATAGAATAAATTACCTGTTGGAGAAAGCGGACACAAATTTAAACAGAAACAAAGTACAATAAAATCAAACCGATTAAAGAGAAAGTGTCAGATCTGGCTTGCTTTTCTTGTTACTTCCTTCGCTGCTTCCTATTGACCAATCTATCTGAGCCAATATCTTATCAGGTACATACTCAAAAGCTTCCAATTTATCAATGAGCTCATCAATAGTGGAGGCAGAGATAAGAAGTTGTCTTGCCGAAGGAGTGATAAATTTATGTCCACATGACTTTGTCAAGAAAAAATAACAAAAGGTCAAAGAAATTATTAACATTCAACAAACCAATGGGTTTATGGTGGATGTTCGATTCAAAGCCCAAGAGACAATTTGAAAAATTTCTTCCAAAGTACCAAAACCTCCGGTAAGACAAGAAATGCATCGAATTGTCAACCATTATTTTCATGCGTCCATGCATGGATGTTACACAATTTCTTCTCCAACTGTCTTGCCGGTGATGTTATTTTCACTAAAGGTTTAGGAATAACACCTAAAACTGATGCCTCCTATAAAAGCGAGAAAGTGAAACAGCCCCCATTAACCCACGACAACCTCTCCCATATACAAGATGAATATTCCTCGCAACAAGTGATCGACCAAGAGTGCTAGCTGCGTTTATAAACTCTAATCCCTTCCCATAACTCGACCCACAAAAAACACAGACATTTTTGAGGTTACGAATAGAAGGCCCCATTCTATACTCTTTCTCTCTTTGAGTGTTTCTGAGTTGAAGATGAAGGAGAAAATGGAGTGTTTAAATAAGAAAAAGAATGGAAAGGGAAATAATTGCACCTAGAAGGGTAGGTCGGCTGTTGCCAGAAAAGTTTAAAATGATAATAATTTTTTGTTTTTTTTTGTTTTGTTTTTTTTTTTTCAAGAAAATCATCAGGGTAAAGAAGTCTAGAAACCCCCGAAGGATCCCATCCAAAGGATCGTCTGTCCAAAACCAAAATTCAACAAAATCAAAAATAATAACAAATGATTACATACCTTTATGTACAGGTTTCATGGCAGATCTTTATACTGCGCGTCATGAGTGCAGTAATACTAAGACGGCTCAGCCAATCTGGGTATTCTTCTCCCTCCCGCTTGTGGGATATTTTGGATTGAGCTACGACGCCACTAATTAAAGTGCGTAAATCGATGACTACCACCAACGACCACAGCCCAGTGAGAGGTCGCCGAAGAGCCCATGGCATTAAATCACGGGATTCGGCTCGGAGGCATTGTCACGCGAGAATGCAAGCACGGACGCTTCTTTCGTCCATCGGCCAGAAGCGAGCCTTTGGTTAAAACACAGGAATGCTTGCGCGGCTCTCTGCGAGCATGGCACACGAACCTTATTTACCGACCGGCATGCGAAGGTCCACCCAGGAGTCAATGACGGGTCCGCCACTCCACCGGCGGGGACTCTAATCTAATTAAAGATCAAGTACAACCGAAGTTTCGCCACTTTTTTTTTATTTTTTTTTTCAATTTTCGCTTTTTTTTTTTTTTTTTTTTTTTTTTTTTTTTTTAAAAATATACAAGATAATATATACATGTTGTTATGATTGTGGCTCACATCTTCTCTCTGGTTTCACGTCCAGAAACGGCTTAAACGCCTTCTATGAGTCGAGGATAAGCTTCCCATCCAATTTTCTTATAAATTGGCAAACAGGGTCTTTTTGAGTCAGATTCCCAAGACTGTAATGCTCTTGCTCGTCCTTGAAGAGATTCCACAAACTAAGAAGTTCACGCTGCACAACTCCACAAGAATGCGTCTCAAGAGTCAATAAGATATTATCTAATGACTCCTTACTCAGTCCATTCTTAATGAAGAATATTTTATCTTCTCTATTTACAGAAACCATCCCCAAAGAGTGACATCGCTTGTTACAGTTCCATCGTCCACATTTGTGACGGACTTGTAACCTTTTTGCTCTTCTCCTTTTAGAATATGAACTTCTTCCAAGGCCAGGGCATATATGAGTCCAATGAAATTGAGGACTCACCGCTAATCGGACCTTTGCTTCAATTATCCAAACAGTACATCTTCGGCATACCTTTGTGCATTAATAGTCTCAATCTTTCACATCGAACTTTGTAGATTTTTCTCAGAGCATTTTGAGGAAGAGAAGGAAAATATTTGCTCAGGTTTGAAAGAATGACATCCATTTTGAAGGAGAAGAAGGATTCAGTTATTTTGGGAAACTGAAAAATAAACCGACTTGAGAGTCACGGAGTACCGTTATCCGCCACTTAACCGACAACACAAAGAACTCAATAACTTGGTTTTCCAGGAATGGCTGAGTCTTTGGTCATTAACTTTAAGCGCATTACCATTCCTAGGATCCTCAATATCTATGGCCCCACGTGTTTGACAACCAAAGAACCGCACCACCTAGATCTCAATTTTTCCAAGGAGTAGGCGCAGATGATAATCTCAAAGCAGAACTTTATTGACCAATTTTCGCAGCTTTTGCAAAAGGTGTAACAGACCTTGAATAAAGAAAGCCAATAAAATCCATACTGCAAGATTTTCGCAGTTGTTGTCGCTGAAAAAAATGACCTCCACATGCTTCCGATAAAATTTAATGGCACTACCTACCTCATTGTCGGGTACACAGCTGTCTCTTTTTTTCTTCTTTTTTTTTATTCATAATGCGGATGGAGAAGGTTCATCACCTCCATTTCTGTATTCTCTGGAAGTTCTTGAAACTGTTTGAGGCGGTGTCTTCTTTCCTTAGTCGCGCAATA
The DNA here is from genome assembly GCA_029884595.1 of Ormosia semicastrata. Classification (NCBI taxonomy): domain Eukaryota; kingdom Viridiplantae; phylum Streptophyta; class Magnoliopsida; order Fabales; family Fabaceae; genus Ormosia; species Ormosia semicastrata. Next base: position 33,962,119 of record JAQQTO010000055.1, read on the forward strand.
GTTGCCGAACACGGTAACATCATACAAGGAATGTCATGCATAAGATGAGATGAATGAAATGAAAACATTTTCTTTTCAAATGCATGGAATGAAATGCATGATTTATTTTATTTTATTTTTTTATATATTTTTTTTAGAATGCTAAAGATGCCATGCATGAAAAAATTTTTATGAGAATGCCTGATTTATTTTTATTATTTTTTTGCTAAGGATGGCATGAAAATGCATGATTTTTTTTTTTTTAAGAATGCTTGGAGTGTCATGAAAATGCATGATTTTTTTTTTTGAATGCTAGGAATGCATGATTTTCTTTATGCAATGTCATGAAAATGCAAGTTTTTTTTCTTTTTTTTTTTTTTTTGAGGTTATAAAAATGCATGATTTTTTTTTTTTTTTTAAGAATGTAAGAAAATGTATTTTTTTTAAGTTTTTTTTTTTTTAAGAATGGATGGCATGAGGAAAGAAGAAGTACGCTCCCTTTGTGTCCTAATGAGGTTGCCTTAAACTTGGGACTCTCTATCCTAAAGATCTAAGAGTCCTTCTGATTCGTGAGAACTTTCATTGGGTGGCTCTTCTGTTCTAACGGCCTCTAGAGCTAAGTCCCATATCAGAATGTTGACCACAAATAGTAGGTAAACCACTAGGTGCGGGGCATTCATGACAAAGGCACGCTCTAGATGAGGTTTTTGCGATAACCAAATAGGATGTACATCCAAAAAGGCTACCACTACGCAACCTCTACCTAACTTAAGATTCACTCAGACCCGGGTATAGGGCCTCACTCGAATGTGTGTGATAAACATGTAGGTGTAGTGTGTGTGTGAGGGAGCATACAAACCTGTACAAAAATTTTAAAAAGAAACTACCCCCCAATCTGTAAAAACATATATACAATAACCAGGCAACAATCATCTATCCTAAGGTTTCAACAATTATGCACAATTAAGTACAAATTATATACAAGTATATCAGGTCAAAACAAACACAGGGATAATGCTATCAAATATTTACATAGAACAAAATAAATAAAGCCCATTTACAAACAAAAAGAAAACAAAAACAAGGATAAAAAGGGTAAAATAAATAAATGAAAATTATTAACAATTTGCACAACTAACAACGACAGGCTTGACTCTCCAAAAGTCCCCAGTGGAGTCGCCATCTGTCACGACCGGAGATCGCGGCAGGATAAATAGCAACTCGAATGATTTTAGAAAATGAAAATGGAAAATGGAGTCGCCACCAATTTTATTTGAATTTGGAAAAATTGGAAAACCTCTCTTTGAAAATGGTCTTTAAAACCAAATTGGATTCGGAAGTCGGTTATGCTTAGGGAAGGGTGGAAACTTAATCCCACTGCACCCCTAACACACCCGTCCTAAGACGGTACCTTAAGTCAATTATGCAAATTCTTAATAATCTTTGAAAATATTTATTTTACCCCTTTTTGCAAACATTGTAACTAAAAATGAAACCACAAAATTATGAAAATTTAATTTTGGCTTGACAGAAGTAAAATTCTGCTCCTACATATCCCCCTGGTGCAATGGGGAACTCAAAGTCACGTAGTTCTTTATAAAATAATGTGGGTTGGTTGATTTTATAAAAAAAAATTTGAGAAATTTGAATCAACAAGCCGTCGCGGCTCAGTTATTCAAATTAATGATTAAATGGGTGAAACTCGCGTCACGCTAGAGACGTCACCCATTGATTATCAAATTTGTCACAAAACTTTTATTTAAAATTTATCAATTAGCGTTTTAACTAAAAAATATAAAATATGATGTAAATTATCAAGCTGTCGCAACTCAGATATTTACAAAATATAAGGGTTAGCAAGCTGTCGCAACTCAGATAACCCATTTTTATTCCCCCTTTTTTTTAAAAAAAAAACTTTTAATTATTTCTTTGTTTATCATTTTTAACTCCCAAAATCTAGCCCAACAAACTGATAATAAATGAAATAATAAAGGAACAAAGAAACGTAAAAGAAAACCAAGAAACAAATAACCCAAAGCGAGAGATTTAATGTAAGGACCTCGTTTACGATCAAATTAGCGAGGGGAGGGTGGTGGCTTCTTCGGTTCGACGGTCGAATTGCTTTACAAGTCCGACGGTCGGGAGCGCTTTCGAGGTCCGACGGTCGAGTACAAGGTTGCTCAATAAACACTGGTAGTGCAAGAGGTGACTCGTAGGAGAGGGACTGGTATTGGCAGCTCGACAGTCGGCTGGTTGAAGGATTTGGTATCGATTCGACGGTCGGTTGGAAAGGATCTAGAATTCGACGGTCGGTTGGAAAGGATCTAGGGTCGGTCGGTGAGGTTGATTGGTGAGGTTCGACGGTCGGTTGGAAAGGATGCGGGGTGAGGTTCGACGGTCGGTTGAAAAGGATGCGGGGTCGGTCGGTGAGGTGGATCTTGTTTCGAGGTTCGACGGTCGGTGAGGAGAAAGTTTTAGGGTTCGACGGTCGAGTTGGAGGTTGGTGGATGGTGATGGAGTTTGGATGGGTTGTTGGTGAGGTTGCTTGGTGAGGATGGTGGTGGTGTGGTTCGACGGTCGGTTGGAAGGAGTTTGGTTGATGGTGTGAAGGTTTGGATGGCTTGTCGGTAAGAGGAGTGGAGCTCACGGTTCGACGGTCGGGTGGAGATGAATGTGGGTGGTAAAGTGAAGGATCGCTTCTATGCGGTCCGACGGTCGGTGAGGAAGGTTGATGGATTCGACGGTCGAGTGAGGGGATGGAGTTTGGTTGATGGTAATGGAGTTTTGGACGGGTTGTTGGTGGATGGTGATGGAGATTGGATGGGTTGTCGGTGAGGTGAAGGTGGTAAGCTGGTGTGGTTCGGATTGTCGGTTCGGGGATGGATTCGACGGTCGGTTGGGAAGGGTGATGGATTGGTTGATGGTGGAGGTGGATATTGATAATGAAGATGAAGGGGAATGTGTAAGCTCGTAGGTGTTAGTGCAGAATGCTCACGGTTCAAGCTTCGAGAGAAGGTGATGGTGAGTTGATTAAGTTGGTGTGCTTGAAGAGTCTTGGTGAAGGTTGGTCTTTGAAAGTTTTTTTTTTTTCAGCCTCCGATGGTGAGATCCCTCTCAAGGTGTTGAAGTTGGTCCTCTCTTATTAGTTGCTAGCAGCCAAGTGATAATGGAGTGGGTGAATTAGTGAGGGAGTAGGTGTAATTAGTGAGGGAATCTGTTTGTTCAGTAGTGCAAGTGGGAAACTAAGTGGGGGAGCAAAAACTGTGCACTGTGGAAAAAGAGAATGGGAGGCAAAAGTGCTTGTCCCCTGCTGCAGTGGTGATGCTGCATGGCTAAAAAAAAAAAATAATTTTTATCCCAACGAAAAAAACAAATCTTTTTTTTTTTATTTTTTATTATTTTCTTTTTTTTTCATTTTTTTTTACTTTTTTTATTTTTCATTTTCTATTATATTTTGGGCTTATGTATTTGGGTTAAAAGATGGGTTAAAAAAAGGATAACAAAAATCTTTTTTTTATTTTTTTTATTTTTCTCTTTTTTGTTTCTTTTTTATTATTTTTTCTTTTAGTCGGTCAAAATTGGGTGTTCACAGTTGCCCTCTTTACTTGTTTCTTATTAGATAAAAGAAAAATTGTGATTTTTCTTTTTATCGTCGTAAGAAACCAGTAAAGAAATAAACTTCAATTTTGTCCGGCAGTGTGTGGGATGAGGTGAATGGACAAGGTAAAGACGCCGCTTGGAAACCAGCAAGCTAAAACGTGGATTTACGAGTTGTCGCAACATCGTTAATCCTACCAAAGTGAAACTCAGCGTAAAGCCAAAGACGTCACTATATTGTCAACGAGCTGTCTCAGCTCAGTTGACACATTTTTTTTTTTGAATTTTTTTAAAAAAAGATCTTGGGTGACTTTACAACTGAAAAAGGTAAACGACAGTGGGCTTGGCCTAAAATTTAAAAGACAATGGGTTTGGCCCAGAATGTGAAGGACAGTGGGCTTGGCCCAGAATTTAAAAGACAGTGGGCTTGACCCAAAATTTAAAAGACAATGGGCTTGGCCCAGAAATTTAAAAGACAGTGGGCTTGGCCCAGAATTTTAAAAGACAATGGGCTTGGCCCAGAATTTAAAAGACAGTGGGCTTGGCCCAGAATTTGAGAGACAGCGGGCTTGGCCCAGAATTTGAGAGACAGCGGGCTTGGCCCAGAATTTGAGAGACAGCGGGCTTGGCCCAGAATTTGAGACGGTGGGCTTGGCTCGGAATTTAAAAGACGGTGGGCTTAGCCCGGAATTTAAAAGACAGTGGGCTTGGCCCAAAATTGGAAAGACAGTGGGCTTGGCCCGGAATTTGAGAGACGATGGGCTTGGCCCGGAATTTAAAAGACGGTGGGCTTGGCCCGGAATTTAAAAGACAGTGGACTTGGCCCAAGATTGAAAAGACAGTGGGCTTGGCCCGGAATTTAAAAGACGGTGGGCTTGGCCCGGAATTTAAAAGACAGTGGGCTTGGCCCAAAATTGGAAAGACAGTGGGCTTGACCCGGAATTTGAGAGACGATGGGCTTAGCCCTAATTTAAAAAAGACGGTGGGCTTGCCCTAATTTAAAAGACGGTGGGCTTAGCCGGAATTTAAAGACGATGGGCTTGGCCCAAGATTGAAAAAACGATGGGCTTGGCCTTAATTTAAAAAACGATGGGCTTGGCGAAATTTAAAAGACAATGGGCTTGACCCGAAATTTAAAACGATGGGCTTGGCGAAATTTAAAAGACAATGGCAATCATGCCCGAAAATTAAATGACAATGGGCCACTGCGACCCGAAATTTAAATGACAATGGGCAACTGCGGCCCGAAAATTAAAAGACAATTGGCAACTGCGTCCCAAAATTTAAATGACAATGGCAATCATGACTCGAAATTTAAATGACAATGGGCAATCTGCGACGAAAATTAAATGACAATGGGCAATCATGCGCCCGAAATTTAAAAGGCAATGGGCAAGCTATGCCCGAAATGACAATGACAATGGGCAATCATGGCCCGAAATTTAAATGACAATCAAGCAATATGACCGAAAATTAAATGACAATGGAATAAGCATCTTGATCAAAAGATTTTTTTTCTCATTTTCTTTTCTTTGTTTTTCCTTTGCTTTTCTCTCCTTTTCTCTTTTTTTTCCTTTTTCTCTTTTTTCTTTTTTTTTCTTTCTTTTTTCTTCTTTTTTTTTTTTCTTTCTCTTTCCCTTTTTTTTTTTCTTTCTTTTTTTTTTCTTATTTTCTAAATTTTATTTAAAAACATTTGAACCAAGGACGACTTTGGAAAGCTTTGACCACTCAAACTTTATTCACATGCTTTTCTTCCTTAGACCCTTCGGTTCTTTCCTTCTTCTTCTCTTTCTTTGTTTGCCACTTTCAACTTTCCTTTCAAGGAATGGGATGAACTTGACTGACTCCTTGAGAGAAAATTTTGCCCCAGTGTTTAACTTTAACTCTCATCCAGTTGATTCCCCGCAACTGCTTGATAACTCAATCACTGTCTGCTTGCTACTTCCTTCAACACAGCTTCTCCTTAATCCTTCAAAAATTTTGCCCCAGTATGGCCAACTAAATGCAAACAAAACTGCCCCTGTGTAGCTGATCACACGCAATTCAAAATTGCCCCAGTTTGGGTGCACCCTTCAAGGTGTTTCAGGCCAATTTCCTCTGAGATTTTGTCCATCTATTTGCCCTAACTTTTGTTTAGACCGACCTTTCAGGTTTTCAGACTAAAGGCTCTTTTCCTTCTTTTTTTTTTTTTAACTTTTGTTTAGGCCGCCCTTTCGGGTTTTCAGACTACAGGCTCTTTTCCTTTTTTTTTTTTTGGCCCCAGTCAAGACTCGATAACTGGACATCATTAATTATCAAATACCCCCCACACTTACTCTTTTGCACGTCCTCGGGCAAAACAAAATAAAACTGACTCAAAAGTTAAACATTCTAAAAGACTCACTTTCTAATAATATTTAAGAATGAAGATCAATTAATAATTCAAGTAATCAAACATTCATGAGGTAACACATCTTCACATCTCAAATCAACAAGCAAGGATACTTCAATTGAAAAGCATGAGTAAAGAATGATAGATCTTCACAGAATTTACTCTCAATCTCTCAAGTGTTTAAAAGGTAGGTATTTCACTCAATTCAACCCATGAAAATTGCACTACCATAAGCTTGCTTATCTTCTACTTCTCCACTACTCAAAACACATGCACACACAAATCATGAGAACTTTATTCAAGGTTGTAGTGAAATCAAGGTAACAGAAGAGGATAAAATGAATATGAGAAGATAAATACCAAAGGGAATAAAAGAGCATTATGATACAGTTAGAGTGGAGAAGATGTTTGAGAACATTCAGTCTAACTTTCCCAAGATTTTCTTAGTTTTTTTTTTCTCATACAGGACAATGACCAATATCTAACTAATGTTTTGTTAAAGATCAATTGGTAGATTAAATTTCTTTAGGCTTGAACATTCTCCTTCTATTATTGTTATTTCCAATCATCCACCCTCATTCTAGGTATGAATATATCACATGGTGCATTCTTTTGATTGTAGCAATAATCAGCTCTCTCTCTCTCTCTTTTTTTTTTATAGAAACATATTTTCTTTTTCTTTTTTTTTTATATAACCAATCTGCACATGCACCCCCACATTTGTTCAAGAACTCATCAAATAACAAAGTCAATGCTCTCTTATTCCCTAAGGTTGGGTTAGAACATGGTTTTTCATTTAAGGCACGTAATGAGTTAGAAACAAAGAATGGTCAAATAAGCTCAAAGGGGTTAAGTAAAGGAAAATATACAAGGTTGGCAAGAATCAGAAAATTTTCAAGAAGTCAAAAGAGTGCTTGATATCATATTGAAAACAAGGTTGGCTATTTGGTTAAACTAGCTAAGAAGAGAGCCTCAATCATGTTCATGCATGCAAGTGAAACGTAGCCTCAAAAAGAATCAAAGCAAGTTCTAGAGTGATCATTATCATGAGTGAAAATCACACAAGAAAGAAGAGAATGGCATAAATGTTGAATCCATCCATTAGGCTCAAGATCTCACAAGATATAGTTCTATCATTCTCGGTCCCACCAATTCAACATCCATAACCAAACATACGATTAAGAAAGAAGACAATTAACTCAATCATGCAAATTTCCTGAATTTCAATTGCTACTTTCACACAAACTAGTTATCTACCCCAACTAAAATGCGTCTCAAGAGTAAAATTTACTCCCTACTCTGCCATCCTTAAGCTTGGTTTAGAAAATTACCGACAAACACACCTTTTTTTTTTGTTTTTTATTTTTTTGTTTTTTATTTTTTTGTTTTTTTTGTTTTTTTTTTTGTTTTTTTGCTTTTTTTTTTTTTTGCATAACCATCCTTCCCCCCCAACCAGATCATAACATTATCCTCAATATGATATAGAAAAGAGCAAAACAACACGATAAGAAGTGAATCAACGCCAAGCGTAAAAAAAACACACGATCAGTCTTATCGCATCGACCACGATAAGAAGTGAATCAACGCCAAGCAGAAAAGAAGCACACACACGGTCGGTCCGCATCTGACCCTGATAAGAAGTGAATCAACGCCAAGCAAAAAAAAAGCACACAGTCAGTGCCACATCAGACCTTAAAAAGAAATCAGATAATAAAACTTAAGTACTTCCACAATTTAATACTAATTAATTACTACCTAAAAACACTCCTTACTCTGCCACCAATTAAGATGCGTCTCAAGAGAAAAAATACTCCTTACTCTGCCATCCCTATTTACTTTTGTTGTTAATTGATGACAAACACAACAAACATATTAACAAACACACTTTTGAAATTTTTTTTTTGTTTTTTTGTTTTTTTATTTTTTTTATATTTAGGCACACAACGATCCTTTCCCCCAACCAGATCATAACATTGTCCTTAATGTTAAAATATAGATGAGTAAAGGATAGAATAAATTACCTGTTGGAGAAAGCGAACTTAAATTTAAACAGAAACAAAGTACAATAAAATCAAACCGATTAAAGAGAAAGTGTCAGATCTGGCTTGCTTTTCTTGTTACTTCCTTCGCTGCTTCCTATTGACCAATCTATCTGAGCCAATACCTTATCAGGTACATACTCAAAAGCTTCCAATTTATCAATGAGCTCATCAATAGTGGAGGCGAGAGATAAGAAGTTGTCTTCTTAGAAGGAGTGATAAATTTCTGTTTTCTGACTTTGTCAAGAAAAAATAACAAAAGGTCAAAGAAATTATTAACATTCAACAAACCAATGGGTTTATGGTGGATGTTCGATTAAACCAAGAGACAATTTGAAAAATTTCTTCCAAAGTACCAAAACCTCCCGGTAAGACAAGAAATGCATCGAATTATTAACCATTATTTTCATGCGTCCATGCATGGATGTTACCCAATTTCTTCTCCAACTGTCTTGCCGGTGATGTTATTTTCGGCTAAAGGTTTAGGAATAACACCTAAAACCCGATCGCCTCCTATAAAAGCAGAAAGTGAAACAGCCCCCATTAACCCACGACAACCTCCCCATATACAAGATGAATATTCCTCGCGAGCAAGTGATCGACCAAGAGTGCTAGCTGCGTTTACAAACTCTAATCCTTCCCATAACTCGACCCACAAAAACACAGACATTTTTGAGGTTACGAATAGAAGGCCCCATTCTATACTCTTTCTCTCTTTGAGTGTTTCGAGTTGAAGATGAAGGAGAAAATGGAGTGTTTAAATAAGAAAAAGAATGGAAAGGGAAATAATTGCACCTAGAAGGGTAGGTCGGCTGTTGCCAGAAAAGTTTGAAATGATAATAATCTTTTGTTTTTTTTTTTTTGTTTTGTTTTGTTTTTTTTAAGAAAATCATCAGGGTAAAGAAGTCTAGAAACCCCCGAAGGATCCCATCCAAAGGATCGTCTGTCCAAAACCAAAATTCAACAAAATCAAAAATAATAACAAATGATTACATACCTTTATGTACAGGTTTCATGGCAGATCTTTATACTGCGCGTCATGAGTGCAGTAATACTAAGACGGCTCAGCCAATCTGGGTATTCTTCTCCCTCCCGCTTGTGGGATATTTTGGATTGAGCTACGACGCCACTAATTAAAGTGCGTAAATCTGACAGCTACCACCAACGACCACAGCCGGTGAGAGGTATTTGAAGAGCCCATGGCAATAAATCACAGGATTCGGCCGGAGGCATTGTCACGCGAGAATGCAAGCACGGACGCTTCTTTCTCGTCCATCACCAAGCGAGCCTTTGGTTAAAACATGGGAATGCTTGCGCGGCTCTCTGCAGAGCATGGCACACGAACCTTATTTACCGACCGGCGTGCGAAGGTCCACCCGAGTCAATGACGGGTCTGCCACTCCTCCAACGCGGGGACTCCTAATCTAATTAAAGACCAAGTACAACCGAAGTTTCGCCACTTTTTTTTTTTTTTTTTCGGTTTTTAGTTTTTTTTTTTTTTTTTTCTTTTTTTTTAAAAAATATACAAGATAATATATACATGTTGTTGTGATTGTGGCTCACATCTTCCTCTGGTTTCACGTCCAGAAATGGCTTAAACGCTTCTATGAGTCGAGGATAAGCTTCCCATCCAATTTTCTTATAAATTGGCAAACAGGTCTTTTTGAGTCGATTCCCAAGACCTGTAATGCTCTTGCTCGTCCTTGAAGAGATTCCACAAACTAAGAAGTTCACGTTGCACAACTCCACAAGAATGCGTCTCAAGAGTCAATAAGATATTATCTAATGACTCCTTACTCAGTCCATTCTTAATGAAGAATATTTTATCTTCTCTATTTACGAAACCATCCCCAAAGAGTGACATCGCTTGTTACAGTTCCATCGTCCACATTTGTGACAGACTTGTAACTTTTTTGCTCTTCTCCTTTTAGAATATGAACTTCTTCCAAGACCGGACATATATGAGTCCAATGAAATTGAGGACTCACCTGCTAATCGGACCTTTGCTTCAATTATCCAGCGTACATCTTCTGGCATACCTTTGTGCATTAACAGTCTCAATCTTTCACATCGAACTTTGTAGATTTTTCTCAGAGCATTTTGAGGAAGAGAAGGAAAATATTTGCTCAGGTTTGAAAGAATGACATCCATTTTGAAGGAGAAGAAGGATTCAGTTATTTTGGGAAACTGAAAAACAAACCGACTTGAGAGTCACGGAGTACCGTTATCCGCCACTTAACCGGCAACACAAAGAACTCAATAACTTGGTTTTCCAGGAATGGCTGAGTCTTTGGTCATTAACTTTAAGCGCATTACCATTCCTAGGATCCTCAATATCTATGGCCCCACGTGTTTGACAACCAAAGAACCGCACCACCTAGATCTCAATTTTTCCAAGGAGTAGGCGCAGATGATAATCTCAAAGCAGAACTTTATTGACCAATTTCCGCAGCTTTTGCAAAAGGTGTAACAGACCTTGAATAAAGAAAGCCAATAAAATCCATACTGCAAGATTTTCGCAGTTGTTGTCGCTGAAAAAAATGACCTCCACATGCTTCCGATAAAATTTAATGGCACTACCTACCTCATTGTGCCTGCACACAAATTGCTCTTTTCTCTTTTTTTTCTTTTTTTTATTCATAATGCGGTTGGAGAAGGTTCATCACCTCCATTTCGTATTCTCGGAAGTTCTTGGCTGTTTGAGGCGGTGTCTTCTTTCCTTAGTCGCGCAATAGTTGCCGAACACGGTAACATCATACAAGGAATGTCATGCATAAGATGAGATGAATGAAATGAAAATATTTTCTTTTCAAATGCATGGAATGAAATGCATGATTTATTTTATTTTATTTTTTATATATTTTTTTAGAATGCTAAAGATGCCATGCATGAAAAAAATTTTATGAGAATACTGATTTATTTTTATTATTTTTTTGCTAAGGATGGCATGAAAATGCATGATTTTTTTTTTTTTTTTTAAGAATGCTTGGAGTGTCATGAAAATGCATGATTTTTTTTTTGAATGCTAGGAATGCATGATTTTCTTTATGCAATGTCATGAAAATGCAAGTTTTTTTTTCTTTTTTTTTTTTGAGGTTATAAAAATGCATGATTTTTTTTTTTTTTAAGAATGTAAGAAAATGTATTTTTTTTTAAGTTTTTTTTTTTTAAGAATGGATGGTATGAGGAAAGAAGAAGTACGCTCCCTTTGTGTCTTAATGAGGTTGCCTTAAACTTGGGACTCTCTATCCTAAAGATCTAAGAGTCCTTCTGATTCATGAGAACTTTCATTGGGTGGCTCTTCTGTTCTAACGGCCTCTAGAGCTAAGTCCTATATCAAAATGTTGACCACAAATAGTAGGTAAACCACTAGGTGCGGGGCATTCATGACAAAGGCACGCTCTAGATGAGGTTTTTGCGATAACCAAACAGGATGTACATCCAAAATGGCTACCACTACGCAACCTCTACCTAACTTAAGATTCACTCAGACCCGGGTATAGGGCCTCACTCGAATGTGTGTGATAAACATGTAGGTGTAGTGTGTGTGTGAGGGAGCATACAAACCTGTACAAAAATTTTAAAAAGAAACTACCCCCCAATCTGTAAAAACATATATACAATAACCAGAGCAACAATCATCTATCCTAAGGTTTCAACAATTATGCACAATTAAGTACAAATTATATACAAGTATATCGGTCAAAACAAACACAGGGATAATGCTATCAAATATTTACATAGAACAAAATAAATAAAGCCCATTTACAAACAAAAAGAAAACAAAAACAAGGATAAAAAGGGTAAAATAAATAAATAAAAATTATTAACAATTTGCACAACTAACAACGACAGGCTTGACTCTCCGAAAGTCCCCAGTGGAGTCGCCATCTGTCACGACCGGAGATCGCGGCGGGATAAATAGCAACTCGAATGATTTTAGAAAATGAAAATGGAAAATAGAGTCGCCACCAATTTTATTTGAATTTGGAAAAATTGGAAAACCTCTCTTTGAAAATGGTCTTTAAAACCAAATTGGATTCGGAAGTCGGTTATGCTTAGGGAAGGGTGGAAACTTAATCCCACTGCACCCCTAACACACCCGTCCTAAGACGGTACCTTAAGTCAATTATGCAAATTCTTAATAATCTTTGAAAATATTTATTTTACCCCTTTTTGCAAACATTGTAACTAAAAACGAAACCACAAAATTATGAAAATTTAATTTTGGCTTGACAGGAGTGAAATTCTGCTCCTACGTATCCCCCTGGTGCAATGGGGAACTCAAAGTCACGTAGTTCTTTATAAAATAATGTGGGTTGGTTGATTTTATAAAAAAAAAATTTGAGAAATTTGAATCAACAAGCCGTCGCGGCTCAGTTATTCAAATTAATGATTAAATGGGTGAAACTCGCGTCGCGCTAGAGACGTCACCCATTGATTATCAAATTTGTCACAAAACTTTTATTTAAAATTTGCCAATTAGCGTTTTAACTAAAAAATATAAAATATGATGTAAATTATCAAGCTGTCGCAACTCAGATATTTACAAAATATAAGGGTTAGCAAGCTGTCGCAACTCAGATAACCCATTTTTATTCCCCCCTTTTTTTTTTAAAAAAAACTTTTAATTATTTCTTTTTTATCATTTTTAACTCCCAAAATCTAGCCCAACAAACTGATAATAAATGAAATAATAAAGGAACAAGGAAACGTAAAGAAAACCAAGAAACAGATAACCCAAAAGCGAGAGATTCAACAAGTAAGGACCTCGTTTACGATCAAATTAGCAGGGGAGGGTGGTGGCTTCTTCGGTTCGACGGTCGAATTAAAGCTTCAAGTCCGACGGTCGGGAGTCGCTTTCGAGGTCCGACGGTCGAGTACAAGGTTGCTCAATAAACACTCTGGTAGTGCAAGAGGTGACTCGTAGGAGAGGGACCTGGTATTGGCAGCTCGACAGTCGGCTGGTTGAAGGATTTGGTATCTGATTCGACGGTCGGTTGGAAAGGATCTAGAATTCGACGGTCAGTTGGAAAGGATCTAGGGTCGGTCGGTGAGGTTGATTGGTGAGGTTCGACGGTCGGTTGGAAAGGATCTGGGGTGAGGTTCGACGGTCGGTTGAAAAGGATCCGGGGTCGGTCAGTGAGGTGGATCTTGTTTCTGAGGTTCGACGGTCGGTGAGGAGAAAGTTTTAGGGTTCGACGGTCGAGTTGGAGGTTGGTGGATGGTGATGGAGTTTGGATGGGTTGTTGGTGAGGTTGCTTGGTGAGGATGGTGACCGGTGTGGTTCGACGGTCGGTTGGAAGGAGTTTGGTTGATGGTGTGAAGGTTTGGATGGCTTGTCGGTAAGAGGAGTGGAGCTCACTGCTCGACGGTCGGTGGAGATGAATGTGGGTGGTAAAGTGAAGGATCGGCCATGCGGTCCGACGGTCGGTGAGGAAGGTTGATGGATTCGACGGTCGAGTGAGGGATGGAGTTTGGTTGATGGTAATGGAGTTTTGGACGGGTTGTTGGTGGATGGTGATGGAGATTGGATGGGTTGTCGGTGAGGTGAAGGTGGTAAGCGGGTGTGGTTCGACGGTCGATTCGGGGATGGATTCGACGGTCGGTTGGGAAGGGTGATGGATTGGTTGATGGTGGAGGTGGATATTGATAATGAAGATGAAGGGGAATGGGTAAGCTCGTAGGTGTTAGTGCAGAATGCTCACGGTTCAAGCTTCGAGAGAAGGTGATGGTGAGTTGATTAAGTTGGTGTGCTTGAAGAGTCTTGGTGAAGGTTGGTCTTTGAAAGTTTTTTTTTTCAGCCTCCGATGGAGAGATCCCTCTCAAGGTGTTGAAGTTGGTCCTCTCTTATTAGTTGCTAGCAGCCAGGTGATAATGGAGTGGGTGAATTAGTGAGGGAGTAGGTGCAATTAGTGAGGGAATCTGTTTGTTCAAGAAGTGCAAGTGGGAAACTAAGTGGGGAGCAAAAGCGTACCTTTGTGGAAAAAGAGAATGGGAGGCAAAAGTGCTTGTCCCTGCTGCGAGTGGTGATCTTTGCATGGCTAAAAAAAAATGATTTTTATCCCAACAAAAAAAAACAAATCTTTTTTTTATTATTTTTTATTATTTTCTTTTTTTTCCATTTTTTTTTACTTTTTTATTTTTCATTTTCTATTATATTTTGGGCTTATGTATTTGGGTTAAAAGATGGGTTAAAAAAAGGATAACAAAAATCTTTTTTTTTTTTTATTTTTTTTATTTTTCTCTTTTTTATTATTTTTTCTTTTAGTCCAGGTCAAAATTGGGTGTTCACAATGATTTCGTAAAATATGAATTTTTCAAGGGACTATTTCGTAAATGTGACTTTTATGAGGGATTGTTGTGAAAATATTATTTGGATGAGGATTATAATGCAAATATTATGTTTTGAGGAGTTATTATGCAAATATGAAAAATGAAGTTGAGTTTTGGTATTAACTGAGGAAACTAGTATTCTTGATTTAAAACGTGTGAAGAGTATTTTACGTGATTGAGAAATGATGAAAAATTGATACGTGATTTGAGAAAATGCGAAAAATATGGTTTCGCGATGAAATTACAGTAATAATATTGTTGGGCCTATATGAGGACCCCGAATATGAGATAAAGAAAATTGAATTGAGAAGATGAAAGAATGAATTGAATTGAGAAAGGTGCATTTGAATGTGCATTGAAAAAGTCCGAGGGGCTGAATAAGATTGATTGTCGAAAGAAGGAAAGAACACACCTCCTGAGTGGGTGCGATGTGCGTAGTGTAGGTCACTCGTTGACCTTGGGGGCATCGGGGTACGGGTTGCCTACAATGGATAGAGAATAAAGCTTCTGTACCGTAGGTTAGACCGATGCAACACACCGATGATCCGGACCGAGACACTATCCATAATCGAGATCTGATAAAGACTATGATGCATATGCTAGATGTGCAAATGCTAAATGAGCAAAGAGAATGAGCACGTGGTCTGAGGCATGTAGTGCAGACAGATTCTTTTCGATCACTCTTTCCGACCTGAGTTTTAGCTCCATGGAGTAGAAAAATTGAGTCTAGGTACATGAGTCTAGATGCATATACGAGAGATATTGAGAGTATTATTATAATTATTGATTTTGATAACTGAATTATTGAATAAGTGAATATTGATAAGGACATGGACGTAATTATGAATTATTATATGAATTATGATGATAAATGATATGTGTTAGATAAATGATGTTGGTGGCATAATCGTAATTATGTATGATGTGTTGATATGAGATATGATGTGTGTTAGATAAATGATATTGATGATATAATTGTAATTATGTATGATGTATGGTATGAGAATTTGTATGTGTTTATCTTCATTGCTACCATACTGGTATTGGCGTAGGTGATCTCACCTCTTTGTCTGTCTATTTTTGTATTGTATTTATAATTGTAAAGAGATTGAGCAAGACGTTGAGTGAGAACGCAAGGAAGATCAGATTTTCGAGAAGGAAGTTGAGTTCTAAAGAGATGGAGATCTTTGAGTTTTCGTAAGGTTTATGGGAACAGGAGGCATAGTGCGTCGAGCTTTCTTTGGAAAATGTGTTTCTCACATAAACAAGTAATAGGGAGCTTACTACTGCACACAGTACGGTTAGTATTGTATATTTTGTGTCAAGTTGGATTCCTCCCTGTTGAAGAGTCTGAGGAGGACCCGTCTGAGGGTTCTGCATGTTTAGAGTTACTTGGACATTATGTAATTTAATTAATGTGTAAATATTTTTAGAGTCCAATTTGTAAATATTAAAGTGTGACAGTACTACGACTTATGTATATATAATGTAAAATTTTATTGTAAGAATGCTGTAATGTTTTAATTTTCACTAAGTTTATCTTACTATCACCAAGTAATTTTACAACTCGTATTTATATTATAAGCATGTTTACTAATTAAAGGGGTAATTTGGTAATTGAGCAACACGAAGTGTGACGCCCTAAGGAGGGTGTTACAGAAGGCTCTGTAACGTCCTCCTCCGACAAAGTTACTCCGTCAGGGTCCTCGTCAGGCCTACCAGCGATCTCTCCACCCTTCCTCTACCTTTTGACGTCGTACCTCTCGAAATCGTCTACGACGATGTCACTGACTATGCCTCTCTCCTCTCTGCCTACTCTGGTTGCTCTGTCTTCTTCCACTTCGCTGCTCTTGTCAAGCCCTGGCTTCCCAATCCTTCTAAATTCTTCTCCGTAAGTACTCATCTATCAATAAAAACTAAATAAATTTCTAGTGCAATTAATTGAATCCAATCCCTAAATTAATTGTTGTATTAGGTTAACATTGGAGGATTGAAAATTGTGTTGGAGGCAATGAAGGAGACGAAGACAATGGAAAAACTCCTATAGATGGAAAAGGAGACACGTCGTTTTTTGCTCTAAGACCAAGTGAAGAATGCGAGTTGTAGAATGAGGAAAACTAGAGAGACCAAACTGTTCCTCAAGAGCTTTGATGACGGAGAGAACGAACTGGATTTGAATTTTAAATTCAAATATATGGAAAGCAAATCACATGAGTAGTCTGAGAGCTCAAAATAGTTTCTTTAACTGGTTAGAGAATGGTCTCATGGAAAAGAAAGATAAAAAGTTGTGCCTCTCAATTAGAGTAAAGGCAATGACTAGATTTCCAAATTCAGCATACGTGGATTAAAGGATTTGTCGCAGTTCATGATCTATGGGTGTGGAGATTTGGAGTTTGGTGTGTTTGGGTTAGTACTTGATGGAAGAAATGGTGAGAAAGATGAAGGATAAAATGGTCATAATAGATAATTATATGTACTATCAAATTATTTGTACTATTAACACCAAATATTTGATAATATAAAAACTTATCAACTTATTTATACTATCAAACTTTATCTTATTGTCGTATACTATTATGTCTTATATATTATCAGGTGCATCAAACGTAATCTAAAATTTATTAAAACATTTAACTATAGTTATTACAATCATTGTAAACGTATTTATGGTTAATTTGACAAGCCTTCAAGACAATTTTTTTTCTCTCTTCTCCCCATATATATATATATATAATGAGGTGTCCTAATATCTTTTGAGTATGGAATTAATCCACGTTTGCTTTGCATTGGTCGCAGTGTTTTCAATGAATTTCAAACTCTTGCATTCCATATAAAATTCGCCTATATATGGAGCTCAGTTTATCAACTTAGCCGTACTTCGAAGTTTTTATACTAATATTTCACAGCATGTATATGATATGGATTTCTAGATGGCTTACCAAATTTATAAGCAAAGGAGGGAGTTAAAGTAAGGGTGTAAATTGATTTGGATAACTTGATCAATTTAATTAATTTAAATTGAACTAATTAAATTAGTTTAGTTTGATTTGGTTATATTGATTGGTTTGGATTAGTTTAGTTTTGTTTGGGTATATTGATTGGTTTGGATAAAATCTAAATCAATTAAAGCTTAATTAGTTCGATTCTCAAATTTAAAATTTTAAAACTAAATCACATCAAACCAAACCAAATCATATATTTATATATTTTTTTATTATTATTATTTTAATTTATGCTATAACCTTTTTTGGCTACTACTTGTTGTTTTGACTTTTTGTAATACTTTCTCATTTCTCAATCCATAAAACGTCGTCTTTGTCCAACGTAAAAGGCCAGAAAACTCATCTGCCAAAATGTTCAGCTCTACTCATCGGTACCGCATCTCACCGTAGGTTCTGCTCCACCAAAGCTCAGGCCAGATCTGCTCCACAACAGCTCAGGCCGCGCCATTCGTCCAACGCAGAAAGAGACACTAATGTTTTAACTTTATTAATAATAATTAGTCATAGCCTGCATAATTATTAATTTTCTAATTTATTTCATCATCAGTTTCTTAAATAAGTTAGTTGGATTATAAAATTAACTCTAGTCAATATTAGGCATAGTATATATTGAAAAATTGAAAAATTAATAATTGTTTGGTGACATCCCCAGCTCATTCAGCAATTTTCTAAGCTTGAAAATTTTGTTTTTGACCAAGAATATGCTATCATGTACGCTAGTCCAAAAACTCTTGGAGAGGTGAGAGAATTGAAAACTTTGGATTTTTCCTCCAACCAATTCTCTGAATCCATTCCTATTGAGCTTCAAAATCTACATGTCCTTCAGCTTTTGAACCTCTCTTATAATGATTTAAAAGGAATCATTCCTAATGGTGGAGTTTTTCAAAATCTCTCTATTGTCCATTTAGAAGATAATAAAAAAATTTACTTGCATTTTGCATGTAAGCCTCACGGCCATGGAAGAAGACATGTTAGACATTACATCATCATAGCCACAATGGTAACACTGATACTATGTCTGACAATTTACTTGCTACTATGCATAAAGAACAGAAAAGTGAAGGTAACAGCAACAACATCATCTGAACTTGGAAGCTTGGAAATGATGAATTGACTTTAAATGCTCTAGTATTGACTTTAAAAATAATGAATTTCTGATTCTAGTTTATGAGTACTTAAGTAATGGGAACTTGGAAGATTGGATTAAGGGGAAGGGAAAGCATGCAAATGAAAATGGGTTGAACCTTATAGAGAGACTGAATATAGATATTGATGCTGCTTGTGCATTGGATTACTTGCACAATCATAATGAAGTTCTTATTATGTATTGTGATTTGAAACTCAACAACATTCTCTTGGATGAAGATATAACTGCAAAAGTTAAAAACTTTGAATTCACTAGGTTGCTAATTCAAAGTTCAATTAATCAAGTCTCCATTAGCTCCACTCATGTTCTTAGGAGTTCAATTGGTTACATATATATCTTCAGATTAGTAGCCTCACAACTTCCTCTTTAATTGAATAGTAGCAGTATACAACTTGTCAAGTTAAATCTCTCTTGAAGAATTTTTTAACTTATTCAAATATATTTTCTTAATACAAATATTAATATGTTTATTTATTCCATCTTTATGAATTTTTTAATACACATTCTGAAACATGAAATAATTATTAGTATTCAAATTAATAAGTTTGATTCTATTTTTAGAAAAAAATTTATAGGTTTATTATGTATTTTTTTCGCTATGAAAAATTAATTATTTAATTAATTTTTGTGTTAAAAAAATGACCAATCTGATCACCCGAACCAAACCAATCCATAGATGTTTGATTCAATTTAGTCCGAATTTGACTATCAAAAAATTCAAAAATCGAACAAAACTAAACTAATTGATTTTAATTGATTCAGATTTATTTTCTCTCAAGAATAGAATCAAACCACCCACTTACACTCACCCCTAAGTTAAAGGCAGGAGCTATAGCACAATCGAATATATATATTCACAATCGAATAACGACTTCCATGAAAGGAAGCAATTATGGAGTTAGCACATCCAATGACCTGAGTGTTTGATGAGAATGTTAGTAAGATAAATAATAGTAATTCAATTTCTATAATCCTCCGTACCAATTTGATGCAGTATAGTTGAGTTGAGTTGAGTTAATACTTTATTTTTCTTTCTACATTAAGATTATTTTTTTGTACTAAAATTACTCCACACTCACATAGAGAATTAAAATATCAAACTATTTAATCATTTTTTAAGGGTTCATTCTATGCATTACAAATGTATACTTTCTGAGGTGTAAGAAATTAACTTAAGTCATGAAAACATTTCACTCTTAATGATTTTTTTTTCTCCTCCTAGTTTATGTTATGGAATAATCATTTTATTATTTCTTTTTTTGTCATGCCGATTTCAATTTACTCCTTCAAAAGCATATCCTTCCTCAATCACATGAGATATGATAATGGTCTTTCAATGGAAATGCAACTTCTAGAGTAATTTTTGTCTCAAATTTGACCTCTCATTTTCCTTCTGTTTTTCCCTTCCCACATCACTTTTACTTAGTGTAGTCTAGCATTGCAACATTGGAAGGTGAAGAGAAAGCAATCAATTTGATGAAAATTTTTAAACGTGTATTGTGAGATATATAGCTACTTGACCTAATTTACATGTAGCACTTTTGAAATAAAAATATAGTGCAATATCATAATAAAAAGTTCTCTAGATCATGACATATACATAAATGCTTATCATTACTTCTTTCCAGTAGTAAAATACCATATTTTATGTACACACAAGTAATATATAAGTTAAAACGTACTTAATAGAGTTGATCCCTTATCCTTTTCAATTATCTTGTGTCACAAAATGTTAATTTATTGAAAGAGAAAGAAAATGCAAGTGAATTTAATAAAAGGTAAAAGACAAGCACATCATTTTCTATGATTAAGCTAGCACCCAAGACATGATAGTTGATAACTCATGCAAGGCATGCGTTGGCTCTCAAATATTAATGCTAGCTCATAGTTGAGGCCTGCGGGTGGTCACACACTCACACACATATGTAGAGACACAGCACATCGCATGCAAAAGCAAAGCTTATGATTAAAATATGCAACCGACCATGGACCCATTCATTTCACATCTTCATTGGGAACACTAAGGCAAAAAGAAAAAGGAGAAATTAAAAAATAATAATAAGACATGACCTAATACTAATAGAAAGTTCAACTGCCATTATTGTATGTCACCCAATGATTTGTGCTATGTTTTGTTCACTCATGATTTCACAACCCTCTTTTTGAATATAAAGAATTAATAGTCATAATTTGATTTCTTTTGTCTATTTTTAATTACTTTGTGAAGAGAACATCAATATGAATAGTAGACACCAAGTTAGTATCCCATTTTCAAATTATCATAAAGATAATGCTGAAGAGAAATTTTTAAAATAAAAAATATAACTAATGCATAAAATTCTGAAATTATACATAAATTTCTACAAACTAATTTTATAATCATAGTAAGTTCATATATAAATTTAATGAAATAAAAAATAATTTGTATAATTATTTAATGTGTAACATTACTTTATTATAATATCCTCTTTTATATGTGCAGCTCCTTGTAATTACTTTTGTTTGATAGCATTTGCCAATATTTTTACTCTCAAAGATAGTGATGGATATGTGGGTAACGCAGGATTATCTTATTATTGTGATTGGCAAGATCGTGGATGGTGTGTGGAAGAGTTCAATTCGTAGGTTTTCACCTCTAAGTCGATGACCCCACAAGTACAGGAGTTGAAGGAGGGGGAACCAACTTTTCAACCATTTGAGAGATTGTGCTTTTCAGATTGATGGGTGGTGACTGGTGGGGGAAAAAATACCTGTCTTACCTGCCTTTATTGCATGTGGGAAACAGGCTTAAGTTAAGGGGCGCCAATAACATAGTCAAGTGGGGAATCTAAATTCTAAGCCAAAGACCTGATAATATATATCCCTATACATGCCCTGTCTCCCATGTGAATGTGTTTTCTTACTAAGTGCACCATAATCAAAGAAAAATAAACTTGATATTGAAGATCTTTGGTGGTCAATTAATATGCAATTTGTCAAAGCAAGGGATGACAATTTCTGGTTTCATCAAAAACTTGTTAACCAAGAAACAAACAAATACCTACCAACTAATAATAAGCACCTTTTGCATTTGTGATCTAGCTTTTCCCCTTTTCAAGTTTTTCCTCTTTTTTTTCTTCCACTCTTCACAAATTGTCAATAAAAAGTAAATGCGATTTAGTTGTAATGCTTCTTTGATTTTGGATAAGCTTTAAGGTTTCATGAAAAGTGAAACCATAAGGTGAGTGGTGGCTAGGCGCTCATCAACCATTGTGAAAGCCAGTTCTATAAATTTCTGGTTCATGTAGAATATTTCACACACTATTAAATCCATGTGACTTATAATGGAAAGTTTCACCCACTGAAGCACAATTAAAATAAATGCAATCTCTCTGCAGGCTGCAGCCTCTTAATGGAAAAACTAAAACACAACTCGGGTCTAGTTGCAGTCTTGCAGAAAGGTTTGCGTAATAAACCTTCCAACTAATTAGTTTGAACACAATTAAGCACTTCCCAAAATAGATTACATATGCTTAAATTGTTACTTTATTTTATTTATTATTGAATTTAATTTTGATGTATTGTAGTGTAAATTTTTTTTTATATTATCATCCAATTATTTATTACTAAATTATTAAAAAAGTTTGACTATTACAATCATTACTTGTAAAGTCTAACTTTTTTAACTCTTCATTATTTCAACCTTTTTTTTTTCTTATACAATGGTAGTAATGAGGTTTGAATCTATATCCCTATGTAAACTACTCTAATCTTTCACACCACTAGTCTAATCCTAGTAGCTTTTATTTTATCCTTTTCAAATTAATTTGGATTGTAGATTTATTTAAAATATACTACTCCCATTTAGTGAATGTGATGTTTTGAAACTCAAAATGCTTCTTGATCTTAGTACTTAAATTGAAAGATTAATCGCCCCTATTAATTATTAGATTATAAAAAAATTTATTAAATGAAATTTATAATCCAATATCATTGTGCATTAATGCATCCATTTTATTTTACAAATAGTTGTTCCGTACAGGTTATGTTCTTCGAGCCTTACAACCAACACTATGAAGGTTTGATATAAATGAAAATAAAAGAAGAAATAACGAGATTGAGAAGATAAAGAGTTAATACATTATATGTTTGTTTCATAAAGGGATAAAGAGAACTGAATGAAAAATAGGATGACTGCCAATTGCCATATCTAAATTTTTCATTTTTGATAATTTTTTGAGTAAACATCTATTTTAGCTCTCAAAATATACAAGTCTTATTAATTTAGTCCCCAGTCGTAAGTATTCTAAAATTTACCTTCAATATCATGTTTAATATGAAATTAGTCCTTTTTGGAGGACCAATATTATATGTCAAAAAATGATGTTAGAGGATTAATTTAATGTCAAAAATTGACATTGAATTACCATTTTGATGTATTTATCATATATATATATATATATATATATATATATATATATATATATATTAAAAAACTAAACTAATGACACTTACATTTGGAGAATCAAGATTGATTTTAATTCAATTTTCTTGCTGCTAAGTACAAATAAAGCTGTCGCCCATGAATTTTAATTCTTGTTATACTAAGTTTCTTTGAGAATAGCTTAATTTCGTAATTGGAATCCTAGGTAAGTCATTTTGGCTACACTTCAGCCTTTTTATCTCCCTCTCCACACCATGTCATAGACTTCCTTCGTAACCAATTTTTTTTTTAAGAAAAAATTGAGATAATTTGTTTTCCTTTTTTAGTTTTCACTCAATGGAGATAATAAGTTTGATTTCATTCCATTAGTTTCTCTCTCTCTCTCTCTCTCTCTCTCTCTCTCTCTCTCAACTTTCCTCATTATTTTTCATTTTTTGCCATTTTTCACATATCTTGCTTAAATTATATCATATGTTATACTGAGTTTCTTCTAGATTACGATAGAATTAGATAAGGTTATAACCTTAGTCAACAAATGTGATAATATTAATTTGAGCATATACATAATCCTACATTAATCTTTTTTAATAAGACAAGCAAGGCCAAATGCCCATGATGATATGTTTTGTCCATTTTATAAAAAAAAAAATTCTTTTTGGTAGATGACAACATGAGATTTAAAGTTGAAAAAAAAAGAGATTTAAAGTTAAAATCTCTTTATAAATAACCTAAACTCCTCACAATTAATCACCTAATTTTGGAGATGACAAATCTAGTTCATTGAGCATTAGTTCGTAATAGTCATGTACTTTACCAACAAGGGTTGGATACAATAGTAAGACAGAAGACCAAAGTTTAAACTTTGAAGAAGACATTTATTGAAAAAGTTTTCAAATTACAACAATATCTAATGGGTTAATCTCATATCAATACATATATATGTTGGTCAAAGATTTTTTTTTAAAAAAAAATAGCTGTGTACTTAATAAGCATAAAATAGATGAAATAATTTGTAAATAATTAATTTCAAGATTACTTTTTTTTGTATGAATTATATAATCTCTATTTTATGCCAACTACGTATTATGTATATATTGATTCTAATTTCAAATTTTCTTTCTTTTTTTTATTTTACCAATTTTTAGATCTAGTCCTTAAGACTTCCAATATATTTTTATTCTTTACACTCATCTTATCTTGTGTATAAAATGGAGATAATTAGAACATCCCACTACTCCGAAAGAGTAACATAAATCTTTGTTTCACCTCAACGCATTGAATTCAAACTCCTAAGCTTTGCGTATGGTGAACAACCACCCCTAATCACAACCCAACCCCTTGGAGGTTTTCCACTTTCACTACACTTTTATGAGATTGTACATGCATTAGATGAAAGTACAAGAATAGAATATTATCTTTCACTATACATTTTCTGAAATTTTGAATTTTTATATATAACTAATAACTCTATATATGTACACACAAACCCACGACCATATTGGAGTTTGTACCTTCCTAATTAAACAATCATCAATAATGGAGCTTAATATCTTATGTAAGCTTTATTTTTCCGTCATACATAAATCAATGAACACTTGGTGAAACATTGGATATTCTAATCAATCGCTTGATTTAAGAATTATTGTGTGTTTATCTTAATTTGAATCACGCCTTTGTATTCAATCATGATTTTTGAATTAGTGTGGGTTGGAATCTGGATGATTTCAACAGTCTTAACAACAAATATAATAATGAAAAATTAATAGTAGTACCATTAGTACATATACAACAGAACCCCTAGAATAAAACCAAAAACAAATGACGTGATGAATGAGTGTGTTATGTGAATCTGTGGTACCAAACACCGTGGCATGGTGCGGCTGCCATCTTCAACACGCAACTAGCAATGATATATTTGAAGAAGGGCAATGGAAAGAATGGATATAGCCAAGCCAAGCTTTGAGATATGGGAAATTAAAAAAATATATAAAAATACTTTTTGACTTTGAGACGCCTTTCAAATCTCATTCTTATCCGCTGAATCTTTAGAGGAAAACATCAAAAGGAAAAGACAACGATTCAGAGTGGAATTTGGATTGAAGCAGACAGAAACAGGATAATCAAAATTCTAATGGTAGTGGTTGTATGGTGACGTTGTCATTGTGTATATGATTAGTATAATAATTATATCTATCATGACCAAAGCATGAAAGTGTTGTTTAGTATTAGATGAAATCTGAGGTGGTGGTGGTATGTGTAAATGCTCTTTTATTTGCCTAATGAAACTTCCTATCCTACTTTTCTATCTTTGATCCTCTATGCATACGTATCCACCCTCACCAATTTTTCTCTCATAAGATATTCTCTTTTGGGTTTCTGCCTGCGAGTCCAGCACTTGAAATTGATCCACTTATTTATGGTTTTGTTGGCAAACCCTCCAATCCCCACAAAAATTGGACCAAGCAGGCTAAGGTGGAGAGAAAGCTGAGTCATGGTGAAAGTTAGTCTTTGATTACAAACAAACATTAGCAGATAAGTCAATGATGAGAATTAATTTCCATTACCGACCTCAACCTGATCAACAAGTTGATGCTTTATAGCTGCAAAAAAGGAGCCCAATTCAGATTCCACATGGGAAACGAAAATGACTTCAACATGTATTTTACTTTTAAAGCCATCAAAAAGGAAATCATTGACCCATGGAATGTTTGAGGTTGAGACCGTGTTTGATTTGTCAAGCTCATTCTATTTGCAACTAGTCCAAACAACTACAAAAAGTCAATTTCCTTTTACAAGCATCAATTAAAACAGAAGTGCAGGTGTCACTTATTCATCTGAAATAAGAAATCTGATAAATGTGAATGTTATTAATTTCAAGCAGAATTAACATACATGCTTTTTTAATTTTGAATGTCATAATTCTTTTTAGCTATATTATTTACTTCAAAGAGAACAATTCTGTTACGGTATTACCGGGGGGGGGGGGGGGGGGGGTGAATGATCATTAGAACGCATGTCATGCATTGATGCCAATTTTATTTGAACGGGTATTAGACCTTAGATTACAGCTGCTTCTTAAGCTAGCATTAGAGCTTTACACTTTCACCAACAGAAAGCATGTATAACTTGAAAACATATCAAATAACTTGACCGAAAAAAAGTTAAGTCATTGAAGGCTTACACTAAATAGATTATGATTCCCAAAAAAAAAAAAAAAGATTTACAATCATCCAGGCGGAAACGGACATGTCCTATCTCGAATGAGTTGGTTATCGTATCAGCAGTCAAGAATAAACATTGGTCTAGGCAGACAGTGATTTCTGATTGATTGCTACTCATTCACACATTAGCTGGAACCAATTTACTGGTCAAAGATCAACCACAGTAGAAATTCTAGAGAAAAGCTGAAAAATGTACACCCATTTTCAGTCACTTTCACATTTGCTACCATGTAGAACATATCTTGCTTTTGGAGTATAATGTAGAGAAGCAAATTATCTTTCCCCTTCTACAGTAAATATATCATGAACTTGTTACAGATTCATCAGCCCCATCCCACCAATCTTCACTCTTGAAGGAACCACAACATAATATTAAATTAACAAGAAGCCTGTTAGAGTCATCCAATTACACCGATGTCTTTAGGGTCAGCAAGGTCAGTTCCCAGCAGCTGTGTCATTTCTGAACTGTTCAACAGGTGGAGGAAGCAAAAGCCTAAGCCTACTTCTGTACCTTGTGATACGCTGTAACCGTTCTTCCCTTAATCTACAAGCAGCATAGGACAGTAATTATGACATTGTTAATATATGATGTTTATTTTATCCTGAAGTATGGTTTATACTAAAAAATTATGAGCCTGCAAGCCTTCTAAAACCATAAAGTTTTAAGATTTTATAGCATAATTCTTTAAGGATCCACACTCTACCCAAAGGTACAAACTGAGCATTCTAACAGAAAATAAAATGGCAGTCATGGCTCCAATACAGGACCAAAAGTGAGGCACAGAAAACATGCATATGCTTGAAAAACAATTCATTTCAATATTGCAATTAAAGATTATAACAAAGAAAAATGTTAACAGTCTGCAAAGGTAATCATTCCAAGTTTCAAGATGATTCAGCATTGCGCCATCACCCACCATATGAAAGACTATAAGTGCAAATATGCCTTGATTTAGAGAAAACAGAGAAGGGAACAAATTCACATAATTTAGTACAGAAAAAATGCATATGCTAGAAAAAAAATCTATTTCAATGAAGTTTAAATTTGATCCACTATCAATGTAAAGTTTTTTACACAATCATCTAATAATGTATTAGCATATCATTAAAAAAGTCAGACTTCCTAGGTAGGTAGCGGTTGTAATAGTCAAACTTCATTAATTATTTGACAATACATGATTGGATGATAGTGCAAAGAAGTTTTACACTAAGTGAATCAAAATTAACACCATTTCGATATTGCAACTAGCATTGTGACAAACAAGCTAGCAGTATGAAAGTGCCAAATTTAAAGTGATTTTAATGCCAAGTGAATAAATTCTATTGGATCAATATGAAATGACAAGTAGTCCTTATTATGTATGTCGTCAAAGGTAACACAGGAGATAATCACAGTTTTTTATAATGGACCTTAGGGAGATATGCAATTAAAGAGAAGAAAAAGCACATATTTATTTAATGCTTTGGCAAGGAGAAAAAGAAAGCTCTATACCGATGTAGTGATGTATTACTTTGTTGGGGGTGTTCTCTTATAATTTATGAACATAGAACTTACAATGTGTACAGACACATGTACATAAATACATTAATGCTTATAAGGTGATAAATATGTAAAGTGCAAGAAATCCCTAATAGAATAATATTTAAACTGCATAAATATCATACTAATTGGAAAACCAAAGGTTTTTAGCAAATATTTTGTCATATTTAAGTAATTCACTAATTTTGCCTGGGTTTCCAGTTTCCTAGCAAAGTTCATATGCTATGAGCTATAGTTATTGATAACAAAGAAAGAAAGAGGTAAACCAAAGTTGGAGAGTGAAATTCATGCCCTCTCAGTTATGGTGATTAGTTTTTATTAATAAGATAAAAGATTATTACAAGATCGTCCTGCTGTACAATATAAAGAATGATAACTAGACTACTCATACACATAGAATAATACCCATTTATCTTACACTCCCCCTCAAGCTGGAGCATATATATCATATGTTCCAAGCTTGCTACATATGTAACTAACCCGGGGTCCTCCAAGTGATTTTGTGAGAATATCATCTAATTGGCCATTTGAGTTGACAAAGCTAGTGACAATGCCACCGGCTAGAATATTCTCTCTCACAAAATGATAATCAATCTCGATATGTTTGGTCCTTTCATAGAAGACAAGATTGGACACAATATGGAATGCAGCTTGATTGTCACAAATAAGAGTCATCTGTCTTGCATATGCAATATGGAATGCAACTTGATTGTCACAAATAAGAGTCATTTGTCTTGATCCCCAAATTGGAGTTCTTTGAGTAGCTGTTTCAGCCACACAAGTTCACAGGTTGCCACAGCCATAGCTCTATATTTTGCTTCAGCTCTTGACCTGGCAACCACACTTTGCTGCTTACTCTTCCAAGACATTAGGTTACCTCTAATAAGCATACAATACCCTAAGGTGAAACACCCATCAAAAGGAGAACTTACCCAATCTGCATCAAAGTAACTGACTACCTAAGTGTGTCCTCTATCCTCATGAAGTAATCCTTTGCCCGATGCTCTTTTGATGTATCTCAAAATATGAACAATAGCATCCCAATGAGTATCACGTGGAGAATTCACGAACTGAGTGGCTAACAACACTCACAGCAAAAGAGATGTTAGGTTGAGTCATTGTAAGATAATTTAGCTTCCTAACTAATCTTCTATATCTACCAAGATCAGCTAGCAACTCCTCCTGATTAGGTAGAAGCATAACATTGGGATCCATTGGGGTATCAATAGGCCCTAGCATTCAACATTGCAGTCTCCTTTAGAATATTTAAGGCATACTTTTGTTGGGAAATGGAAATGACGCCCTTGGACTAAGCAACTTCAATTCCCAAGAAATACCAAAGTTTGCTAAGTCTTTGGTCTGAAAGTGACGGAAGAGATAATGCTTGAGCTGCTGAATGCCATGATAACCACTACCTGTAATGACAATATCATCAACATAGACAACCAAATATATGCATCCCTGAGAGATATGTCGATAGAAAATAGAGTGATCTGCTTCACTGCGAGTCAAACCAAACTGTTGTACAACTGTACTAAAGCGACCAAACCAAGCTCAAGGGGATTGTTTAATACCATAAAGTGATCCTCCTAAGCAACAAAGCTTAGTGATTGCTCCATGTATACCTCTTCCTATAATTCACCATAAGGAAAGGCATTCTTGATGTCAAGTTAATGAAGAGGCCAATGACGAACGACAACCATAGATAAAAATATATGCATAGAGGCCATTTTAGCCACAAGAGAGAAAGCGTCCCCATAGTCAAGACCAAAACTCTAAGAGTAGCCTTTGGGAACCAGTTGTGCCTTAAGGCGATTAATCTGACCATCTAGACCAAATTTAACAGTGTAAATCCATCTACAACCAGCTGTAAGTTTGCCTTTTGGAAGGGAAACCAATTCCCAAGTGCCACTAGAATGAAGAGTAAACATTTCCTCAATCATTGCTTGTCTCCAACCTAGATGGGAAAATGCCTCACCTGTATTCTTAGGAATAGACACAAAGGACAACAAGGATACAAATCCATAGTGGGACGAAGATAAATGATGGTAACTTAAGCAATTATTAATAGGAAAAGGGTTACTAGTAGAATGGATACCTTTTCTTTTGGGAAGATCAAACTCACTTGGTAAGTCAAGAGTCACTGGAGAAGATGTTGGTTCAAAGTGAGTCATTAGGAACCTCTTCAACTGTGTCTGGGGCATTAATGGAAGCAAGTTCAAGAGGATGTTCTGGCCAGGGGTGGCAATGATAAGTTAATAGTGGTGGTGTCAAAGTAGGAGTCAGGATTATTGGAGTTGTCGTGTCTATTGGGGGTGTACCAACTTCAGATGGACTTAGGAAGAATAAGTGAGGGAATACAAAGGTCCTCAAATATGGTTTGTCTCTCAGATGATACTGAACTGGAAAAAGGATTTGACTCACAAAATGTAACATAAGCACAAATCACATATCTTTTAAGATCAAGAGAAAAGCACCTCCACCCTTTTTGTGACCAACGATATCCAAGAAAAACAAATTTAAGTGATTGAGGAGAGCTTGTCTTTTCCTGGAGTAAGGTCATGAACAAAGCATGTAGAGCCAAAAATGCAAAGAGGGATAGCATGAAGAGATTGGTTAGGGAAAATAATGGAATAAGGAATCTGGTTTTGGAGAACAGATGAGAGCATTCGGTGATCAAATAGCAAGCAATAAGAACAGCATCATTCCAAAAACGAGATGGAACTTTAGCATGAATAAGGAGAGTACATGTTATCTCAATTAAATGCATGTTATTCCTTTTGGTAATCCTATTTTGTTGAGGTGACAAAGTATTGATGTCCCAAGGTTGAGAGAACACGACATAGACCCCACACATCAGTATGAATTAATGCAAAAGGAGACTCGGCTCAAGTGCAGACACGACTTGGAAAAGAAGTATGGATGTGTTTCCTAAGTTGACAAGATTCACCCTCCAAACAAGACAACTTTGATAAACTTGAAACCATCCTCTGAAATTTGGATATACTGTGATGTCTCAATCGAGCATGAATAAGTTGAGGTGACTCTATAGCAGAACAAGCTCTAGATGAGGTTGAGAGTTAATAGAGGCCATGTGACTCACACCCTATGCAATCATCCTTCCCTTAGTCTGACCATGCACAAGAACAGAGTCTTTAGTAAAGGTGATCAGGAAATCAAGGGTACGAGTTAAATGGCTAACGGAAAGCAAATTAAAAGGACATCCAAGAACATAAAGGATAGTCAACATATAGTGATGGTAAGAGGTCAACTTTCCCAATTCCTTTGACCTAAACTTGAGAGCCATTAGCTAAGGTAATGACAAGAAGATTCATTGAACAGGAAAGAGTGGTGTTGAGATTATTGTATCCCTATGAATTAGGGATTGTACTTTCCAAATTTAGTTTTGTAGATATGGGTTAAAATCTGTTTAGATATTTGTATTGATTTGTTCTTTGTTTCCTTTTATTAGTGATTGTAATTCTTCATTAGTATATAAATATACAATTGCTAAGGGATTTTTCCTTAAACAAAATCACACAAATCCTCTCTGTTTTCTCTTCCACTTGGTGCCAGAGTTGTTCAATCTTGGGGTCCCAAAACCCTAGATCACGTTAGTCCAGCCACTGTCAAGGTTAAACCTCTGATCCCACCACCCTCCAATGTCAAAGAAAGGGCACCAGTTGTCACAAATATCTCCTACCAGCCCGTTGCCGGAAAGTATTCCACGTACCTCCACACACATGGATTGTTATCGGTGCATGTAAGCCACACACCACCGTCCAAATGTCTGTTCATCCCACTGGTGGTCCAGTTCTGCTCATTGGCGTCCTCTGGTTCTGTTCTAGCGTTCAGAGGCCTAAATTGCACCCTGGTTTCTGGTCGTCCTAGGTTGCAAGGCCTCTAGTTCTCTACCTGTTCGTGGATACATCCCTGTCTCTGTCAAAATGTCCTCCACCACACCTGAAACGTCTGATTCAATGCAGCTATAGCCTAGGTCTTCTTCCTCTGGCACAAAAAATTCATCTAGGAATTTCCCCATTTCATGTGCTTTCTCTGGTACTCCTAAAATCACTTTATATTAGTTAAACGGTAAGAATTTTTTGGCTTGTTCAGCATCGGTTGAACTTTGGTACTTTGGTTTCTAAGTCAAGGGCTTTCTGATCATTTTGAAAAATCAGTGTCTGATATTTTGCCAAAGAATCGAAGTAAGTGGGAAAAGTTTGATTACCAATTATGTGATTTTTTATGGCAGTCAGTGAAGCCAAGAATCTTGGTTAATTTCAGAACTTTTGAATCATGTTTTACATTTTGGAATAAGGCTCGTAATTTGTTTGCTAATGATATTCAGCGTCTATATGATTCAGCTCAAAAGTTAGCCTCTCTTAAGCAACCAGATTACGACATGACAATTTTTATTTCTCAAGCACAAGCAAGCATAGAAGAATTGAAAATGTTTTTACAGGCTTATAACCATCAAGGTCTGTTGAAAAAGTTGGATAACCTATATGTGGTTCTTGTGTTCCATGCGATGCATCCCGATTTTCAGCATGCTATGACCAAATTCTAACAGGCCAACAAATCCCCACAGTGGAGAATTTGATCACTCGCCTGCTAGGGTTCCTCCACCTAAAGCTTCGGGCTTCTGCTCAAACACAGATGAAGCATCGGCCATGGTGACCACCTCAGGGTCTTGTGGTGGACGTGGAGGCTGTGGAGGTCGTCCCTAATGCTCTTATTGTAAGAGAATAGGCCATACTCAAGACACTTGTTACTCGCTTCATGGGTTTCCAGATAAAGTTGTCAATGTTACTCAATCCGAGTCTGGTCAAGGAGAAGAGAAAAGGTCTAAAATTATATCGAGAAAATAACCTATTGCTCTTTCTGAAACAGAGTTCCAAGAGTACCTCCAGTTGAAGGCAGCCAAGCAAACTCAGTCTTCCACTACCATAGTTGCTCACTCGGGTAATCCAACAGTTTGTATCTCTCATTCTGGTAATAGTCCAAGTCCTTAGATACTTGATTCGGGTGCCTCCAATCATGTAGCTGGTAATCGATCCCTAATTCACGCACTTTCAGACTAAGGACTTGGGCAAACTTAAATAATTTCTTGGTAGTGAGATAGGTCTATGATGCAGCCCAAGAATTTATTTAAAATTATGGGATGGATGTGAAAGGAAATTATGAAGATAGGTTGGGTGGGTATATGGAATAAAAGGTATATGTGGGAGGAGCCCACCTCCTTGGATGAGAATCCAATATTGTCATAATCTAATCCGAAGTTGAAAGTAAACATCAGAATATGTATTCTGGAAATACTTATCTCTCAATTTTTCATTCTTAACTCGGTTGAAAATTACATAGAGAATCACTATTTATAGACCCAATACGTATCTAGAACTGACTGGACTCTTAAGTGGCTTACTGACTTTTGACTGACTCTTAGACTGTTTTTAATTACTTAGACCCCTAATTACGAGATTGGATTTTCC
The DNA here is from genome assembly GCA_029884595.1 of Ormosia semicastrata. Lineage (NCBI taxonomy): Eukaryota > Viridiplantae > Streptophyta > Magnoliopsida > Fabales > Fabaceae > Ormosia > Ormosia semicastrata. The sequence goes on from JAQQTO010000055.1 coordinate 33,995,266, forward strand.
TATACTTAATTAACTTTTCAAATATAGATAACTCGAGTACTTCTAGACTTGAATATATAGAACCATGACTCTTTAGTAAATAAAATATCTACTATAATAATTATTTTTCTGCATCAGTCTAGGTGTGGTATTGCTATCTCCCAAAGGAAGTATGCTCTTAATATATTGGAGGAAATTGGAATGTTGAATTGTAAACCAGTTGACAACCCTATGGATCCAAACAGCAAGTTGTTAACGGATCAAAGAGAGCCTTATTCAGATCCTGGAAGACATTGGAGTCACCAGAAATAGTGGAAAACAAATGCTTGTTACCAAAGATATGATTGGAGACACCAGAATCATACACCCAAGATCCAGGGGATGGTGACTGAGATATACAAGCAATGGAGTTACCAGTGTGAGCAACTGAAGTCATAGATCAAGAGAGTTGTCTAGCTTCCCGTGTAGAATCCAGCAACAATCAATGGTATGGCCAACCCGGTTACAGTAATTACACTTGGGACGGGTACGATAACTCGTACATCTTCTTCCTTGATTATTAATCTGAGAGATGAATGCAGTCTTAGAAACCGCAATTTTGGGAGAAATATCAGTCTTTGGAAGGCTTTTTGCTTCTTCAATCTCTGTTTCAAACATGGCTGAATCTCTGAAGAGAGGAACACAGATTCAGGCAGTCTGTAGAAGAGCATTATCCTTGAAATGGTCAGAAGACATTTAGAACAACCTGTAGAAGAGGTTTGAGGTTCAAATGCCCCAGGTAGATAGCTGGAAAAAGCTTCAAAAGTGGTCTGAAACAGTTCAAACAAGAGGGAACACTGAACAGAAATTAAACACTGTTTGAAGTTGTCAGAAAACAGGTGGAACAGGCCAGAAATCCACTTTGAGGAGGATTTGGAAAGGTCCCAGAAGGTTTGTGGTAGGGCGTTTCTCTCACGTGCTGAAATGGTGAAGGCGCATTGAGCGTGTGAAGACCACTCGCAGAGCACACTGACAGTGTGAAGGCGCAAGCGGTGGTGTATGACTGTGAAACTTCTGGGTCCGGCCGACCTGATGATTCTGAGCTAACCCCAAGCTGGTGTGGGCCGAGAAAATTGATATACGGTGGCTGGAGTGGGCCGAGAAACTTGATATATGGTGGCTGGTGTTAGACACAGCCCAGGAGGTTCACCACTGATGATGATTCACGTTGGGTAGGAAGGGTTTGGTCACTGTTGGAAGTGAGCCAAACAGGTAGGAGGCTAGGGTTTATCTCCCCAAGCTCTGGATACCATGATAACAGAGAGAGAAAGTTTTGAGAGTGAAGTCCATGATTTCTCTGTCATGATGATTAGTTTTTATTAAGAAAAATGCTATTGTCAGAATTTTTGCCATAATTTTTTTGCTAGAATAATATGACATGCTTGTTGACTCTTGGATGGGTAAGTGGTCCCTACCACTTTATTCCATCCAACAACCACCCTTGTATTCTATCAAAATTATTTTTTTCTGGCTATGTAGCATTACTCCTTTGAATGGTAACTAGAATACTCATAGACATAGAACAATACCCACTTACCTAACAGTTATTACAAAAGCAACTTAATAGCATTGACTATAATATCAACAAACATGGACCTTCTAAGATCTTGAGTCCATTTCCAAACTCAATAATTAGAATGATTAACAATTACTGTAATATGGATTGACAATTTCACAAAACCTGTATTGTTAATCTACAACCTTCTATAGATTTATGAATGTTACAACTTATAATGCAATGTCAACTCAGTCATGCAATGTGCTGACCACAAGTCATAAGTAGATGATGAAATAAACCAGAAGGTGAAAGGGAGGGTTAAAAAACTTACCGTGCTCTAACCCTTTTAGCACGTTTAATATGTCTCTTCAATAGATCTTGTGGTGACAAGTGCTCAACAGACTTCTCATCCTGAAAGCAGAGATGAGTATAACTCAGCAGATAGGGTTTAATAGGATCAAAGTCTTGGCATAAAATTAAATTAAAATAACTCTATTTTCAACAGAAGCATTACTTAAAGATCTGCATGAGAACTGCACTATCCTATAAAACTTACAACACAAGTTGTGTCAAAGAAAAGGCTAATTTCCTTGTAAATAAGGATTTCACTTTCACAAATTATTTGATTGCTTTAATATAGGCAGTTAACCAGAAAACCCAACCTCTTCCTGCTCATCTTCGTCTTTTTCATCTTCTTTCTTGTTTGACATATAACTAGCCACCATAGATGCAGGCAATGGTTTGGGAAGTGCCTTCATTACATCTTTCTGCTGTGGCTACCAAGTACAATGAAATATAAGAGAATAAATAAATAACACATCAAAATAAACAGATGCATATAAAATATTCATCCTCCAAAAGCAAGTCTTTGGTCATAACATCCTAATCCTTTAACACTGTACTATGGAAAAATTACACAGGAAGAAACTAAGAGCATAATTACCATATTATTTGTAACCAATTTTGAGAAGACCAGTTAGAAGAAAATTATAAAGATAAAACATTCCATTATTGTTGTTAGGAAACCACATAGCAAATAGACCATCCCCAGCAATGTTTATTTTAAGCTTCTGAATAAAACCTAGTACATTCCATTCTAAGAAAAGGAAGAAAAAAAAAACATCAAACAAAAAATGTGATAAACCTTAAGGGCTGTTTTATAGGCCTATTTTGGATCGCAACTTCACTGACACACAAAAAAGCTCTATTATGATGATAAGAAGGTTTGGCTTTAATAATCTAAACAGCTTCCTCCAATGATTTGGATCCAAATAAGTTAATTTCAGCTTATTTTCATAAGATTCAAATTGATGCCTGTCTGGGTAAGCTATATGACATATCCTAGTCATAATTTTTAAACCCAGACTTTAGTCCAGTTAAACCTGTAACCCGGTGAACTGGACCCTCGTCCATAACCTCATTTAAACCCTATTTCAACTTCACTACCCGATGCAGTGCATTCCAAAGGAAAAGCACTTAAGTAAGCCAAAAAGAAGCTACAAACTCTTATTCCAAAGATGCCCATTGATAAAAAATATCATGCATCTTCATAGAATTAAGACCAATTAATTATTTTTTACAGCTTTCGAATATCACTATATTTATTCAAATTCCATGCAAATAAAGCATGACTTCAATGAGACATCACCTTTATTTAGTTGCAAATCCAATATTTGCCGTATAAAGGATAGGATACAACTGAAATATTTATCAAGTTTCCTCAACTCAAACTTATTTATTAGCAGTAATTTGATTGCACAAGAACTAAAATGGAAGTTCAATTATAGCAAAAGTTTGGCAAAGTTGATGCTGCTTTTATAAATTATCAAAGCATAAATGCAATTAAAACATCATTTCCTCAAAGTTTTAAAGTAAAATATGATCAAAGTAGACTTACAGAAGAATATTTAGTTACTCATCATCACATTTTTGAACTCAGAAGCAGATGTCAAATTCTAAAAAAGGAAGTACCAAGATATAACTCAAACCTGGCTTTCTTCATTTATACCATTTCTCAACCATGATCTACAAAGTGCATACAAAGAAGCATCCTCTGTTATTTTGACCTAAAATTTTGATATATAACATAATTACCACAACAAAATAGAAAAATACCTCTACAGAAAGCTAAGATGTTAGCTCAAGGTACCAACTCATTGTCATAACCAACACTTTCAAACTAAAACCATTTCTCTATATTTTATTTAAAAATTACTTATCCATTGGGCTAAATATTAAGTTAGTAACAAAACTGTCAAGATTGGATATAATATAAGAATAGATTTTAGGGCTTTTCAATTTAGTTGTTGTATCATGAACTTATTTTGTTGCACTAATTAATTAGGGTTCTATTATAATTGTTTAGTTAGAATTTAGATTAATCTAAAATTGATTCAATCATTTTTTCTTATTTGACTTCAGGTTAATTGGGAAATTCTCTTTCTACAGAAATTAGAATTCTTAGACCTCCAACTGTGATGTTATCCTGTACTGTAGTTTCAATCTAGGCTCTAGTATTAAATTATTGATATCATGGTCTAATCTGCTCCCTATCCTTGCTTCCTTTTCCCGTCTGTTGCTGTTCTCCTAAATCTCTTTTCTTTGATAGGCCCAAGCCCATTGGGCAGGCTAATCTGCGTGTGTATAGGAGGCAGAGGAGGAAGGACAGTATGGGGATTTAACTTAGGGGGAATGACAAGCCAAAAAAGTGAGCAATACTCGAGGGAGACCAGCACAACAAACTGGACAGCTGGCAGTCCAAGAGAGAGGAGAGGAAAGGGAGAATGACTTTGGAATATCTAAAGCATGGTTATGCCATTTTGGCATGCGTACACGTACCTAGTACGTACTGGGTACGAGTATGGCTTGGGTACGGCTTACTAAGTTTTGCTCACAAAACAATACCGTTTTACATGCCTTAACCTATTTTTCTCTTCCCTCTTTCATTTTTTGTGTTTCTGCTGGAGTGAGCCTCACGATACACGTTGAAATCATCTTCCCCCTTCCTCCCTTGACGGCTGTTTGCAGTGGTGGCTCACGGTGGTAGCACGAGGTGGTGACGGGCAGTGATGGAGCAGCACAGTGGTAACGAACGGCCCCAAATCCCCATCTTCCTCCTTCAACAGCCCCAATATATGATTTTGTTTTCTCCCCAAATCAACAATTCCTCAACTTTCTGTTCTTATACTCACATACAAAAATATTTAATATATATATATATATATTAGGTTGCATGTTGCTTGTTTCTACTCTTACTTCGACTACAAGTCCACAACATTTGTTTTTTTAAACATTTTTGGGACTCTTTTCTTGATTTGCAGTTGCACAACAACATTTTTTTAATATTTTATGTGATTTATTTTGGAATTTTGGGTGATTTATTTTGGTTCAAATGTTTTATGAAATTTCAGTTTCTTATATACATATAAAATATTTTTTTAATAATTTATATTAACATACTCGTACCCTAGATCTTTTTTAAATTATCATACCCCATACCTATATCGATACCCGGTACCATACCGGTACCCGTGCAACGTAACCTGGAATGTTATGTGAGAATAAAGAGGAGGTTAGAGAAGAGAATGGAGCAGAGGAAGTTTGACAATAGTGCAGGAACTTCTCTGGGCTCAGGATATTTCTGTGAGGGACCTCTGGGTATCTCTGTATTTTCTTTTTTCTTTCTAATGTGTTGTTGATTTCCATACTGTAAGGAGGTTTACCTCCATTTCCATCTGTTGCTATCTTAATTCTGGTACTGTGTAAGGAGGCCTACCTCCCTTGAGTTCAGTATTAATTCAAGTTATCTGTCATTCTTTTCTTCTTTCTCTCACTTGTCTATGATTTTGCACAATTAAACATCAATTTAAGAAATCTCTTCTACTGAACATCAGCTATTATTGTAAAATACAATAAATAGAATGAAATGAAATAAAAGTAATCCTTACATAGCTAGAATGAACATCAGCTATTATTGTAGCCAGCAGGGTACCTTTTGGGGACAAAGCCGCCACCACTGCTGGAAATGGTGAAAGGGTAGAGAAAGGGAAGAGATGGATCATGGTGGGGTTTGGGGTGAGAATGGGGAGGACTTGTTGTTGGAGTGGGTATAGGGAATGTTGTTGTTGTTGTTGTTGAGGTGAGTGGTAGTGGTGGTGTGGATGTGGATGAGGTTGGAGTGGAGATACAGGTCTTGATGATGTGGCGGCGGCGGTAGCAGTGGTTGCGGCTGTTAAGGTGGGATCGAGGGGCATGGTGGTGTGTGGTGTTTTTGAAGTGAGCTATGGGATTTTTTAGGAGAGTTGTGTTAGAATATCAAGTAAAGATCTCACAATATCTTGATTGTATCTTAGAATATTTTAAAGTATCTTCGATGATCTCATAAGAGTTATTTCCTATTCATTATTTCATGATTTGTTTCCTTATTTAATTAAGATTAGGAGTCTAGTATTAGCATTAGATTTGTCTTTTGTATCATCTCATCACATCAAATCAATATCAATCTCATATTATTTGTTATTTTCCTCCTTCTCTATCTAAAACCCTCCAATTCAACAAGTTGCAGTAAGGAGGAAAAGGAGGAAGCATAGTTTGTTGTTGGATTGTGTTTGTGTTTATGACTTTTTGTTTATGAGCTAAAAGAAAAGGGAAAGAAAGGAAAATTAATAAATGGGAGAAACAAAACAAGGGGGAAAATTAATAAGAGCTGGGTTTCAGTTTCAATGTAGACTCGAAAAAAGTAACATAAATATTCACACCCAAATGGTGCAATTATTGAACATTATCGTTACCTCAATGTTCTAAAAACCGATTGAACCGAAAAGAATGGCGATTCAAGGTTTAACCAGTTCAACCGATTTAACCGGTGGTCGAACCAAATAATATAATAAATATATTTAAAATAAATCTAATATAATATATATCAACAAAATTCAAAAGTATATCTTATTAAAGGAATTTTTAACATAAAAAATATTAAAGACCATGTTTTACAATTTTATTTAATTACATCCATTGGAGTTTTTTCTTGCTAATTTGTAATATTATCAAATTTTGATGTACTATAGGAAAATAGCAAATCATATTGAATCATATATATGCAATGGATACAAGGCTAAATTCAGGGGAAAACAGATGAAACTAATCAAAGAACAAAGATATAGAAAAGAAGGAAAAAAGCATTAGTGCCAATACATGTCAATTTGTAGAGCATTCTTTTACTTTGGTGATGGTCTTTTGGGCTCATAAAGAAACTTCCTTTGTTGCCACTAAGTTCTATTATATGCTTTTACTTTCTAATTTATACATAAGAAAGATGGTTATTTAATTTTGATGATGCTTTATTCTTATCCATGATTATCATTATGCCAAGTGCTTATTATGGGCTTCGGTTGATTTTCCTTTAGTTTTACAGTTAAAATTATGAGAAGTCCAACTTACATGTCTAACTGAAGTCCAACACACATAGCACAGCTCATATTACTTATTCCCCATTGCCAGGATCTGGCCAAATTAATTATATTTAAAAAATAGCAATTTGAATTTATCACACAAATTTTATTTTTCCATTTAATTCTGTAAAAAAATATAAAGCGATCCCATTTGCCAAGATCTGGCTAAATGAATTATATTCAAAAACTAATTAACATTTACCATACAAATTCTATTTTTCCATTTAATCCTCTATAAAGCTACTCCTACACCGCATTTCTCTTAGATATATCATATCTTATGACTTCTTTGATAATTCTTCACCCCCCTCTTCATTCTGTAAATTCAAATTTATGAATGACCCAGTACCTCTACATTTTACATAAGAAAACTAACTAAAACCACTTCTCCCTTCTTATTCTTAATTGAGGCCACTTCTTACTGCAAACAAAAATGAAAAGCATACTCATCCATCAAGCAATAATGTCCATGTAATGACTAATGAATCATCTATCTCAACATCTTTACTTCACTACTCTTATTGCCAGAGCCCTCTCTCCTTGTAAGAACAACGGAGAAAGAAGAATAAATCAAGAGTTATAGAACCCCCTTGGTGAGTGAATATAAGGTAAAGAATTATGGTTGGAGTTCTGTATGATACCTACAAAATCACAGGAGAAAATGACAACAACATCCACTACGCTTTATGGAACAACTTTGTTGGATTATTGAGAATAAACCCATCTATAAAAGTGAGTCTAAAGCACATAATATCAAGGTATGGAATTGACAAGAGGAAGAGAAAGTAACAAATGGGCTATTATCAACTTATTGGAGGCTACGGGTACTTGGGTCATAACCACTGAAAATTTACAAAGACAAGTGTAAGACAGAAAGAAATTAAAATAAGAAAGTCAAACAAGATTAGGAGACAGCAATATAGATATGGTCAGAGGTGACATGGATATACAGTGCAAGAGATGCCATGAACCGTGAGAGATATGGTTGTATGCAGAAGCTAAGCTCTCCGTGCATATTCCAACAATGAGTTTTAAGAAGAATTCAAGCAAGCACTTGCAATATAATGAGACTTTAGAGCCACAGAAGGCAATTACACAAACACACACACACAAAATGGAAGAGCTTCCTACTGTCAGAAATTGATGTACATGAATTCATTAGAAGCTCCACTGTAAGACATATGTCACATATCCAATGCAAAGGAAGTAAAACAAGAGAATGTGGGCTCACTCTTCTATCTCTGACAACTGAAAAAGTATCATCTCTGCTTCTTTCCCTGAGAAACACATCAAAGCTATCAATTCAACTCCATTACCAAAGGAAAAATATAACAGAACACCGACAAGAATTCATGACACATCATTCAAAAAATTCACCTTGTACTTGTATCTTTATAGCCATTATTGCTATCGGAAACCGCAGACCGAGTTGCAGCCTAAAACAAAACAAAAACCAAAAAAGGAAAGCAACACTTTAAAATGCAGTATAATATTTTCAGTACAGCAAACAACACCAAATTTCAGCCCAAAGGAAGCTTGTGATCCTGATAGCAAAGAGCATCAACAACAAGATACACTTTCAAAGCACAATATTACAGTTGGGTTAACCATAACATTCAAGCAAATTTGTATAATTACTTAAATTGGACTAGATTTAGAATCTCAAAACAAACAAAAAAAGAGAAAAAGCATAAAAAAAAAATTTCCCCTTTTTATATACCCTTCATTAAACAATGTCATCATGTTAACCAATTTCACATAATTCAAAATTCAAAGCAGCAAAAAGCTTCAAAGTTCAAACCTTGGGGTGTGCCAAAACCGTGACACCCTTGCCGGGACCGGAGGCGGTGGCCGGAGCGCGACCCAGATACTGCTGCCACAAGTGTGGTGCCGCCGCATGATGGAGATAGTCCAAGTGAGGCGAAGCCATGGCGCGAACGCCGTGGCGATAGACAAGGGAGGGAGGCGGGTACCCAGCAGGGTACCCTTTGGGGACGAAGCCGCCGGAAGAGGCGAAAGGGTAGAGAAAGGGATGAGATGGGTCATGGGGTTTGGGTAAATGAGGGTTTGGGGCACGAATGGGGAGGGCTTGTTGTTGTTGAGGGGATGGGTAGTGGAGGTGTGGGTGAGGGAGTGGGGATATGGGTCTTGAAGAAGTGGTAGCGGCGGTGGCCGTCGTTGTGGTGGTAGAGGTGGTTGCGGCGGTGGGATCGAGGGGCATGGTGGTTGGGGTGTTTGGTGTTTTTGAAGGGAGCTATGGGTTTTGAGAAGAGTTGTAGTGAGGAGGAAAAGGAAGTATAGTTTGTTGTTTGATTGTGTCGTGTTTTTTTGACTTTTTTGTAAGCTGAAAGAAAAGGGTGGGAAAGGAAAATTAATAGATGGGAGAAACAAAACAAGGGGAAAAAAATTAATAACAGCTGGGTTTCATTTTCAGACCAGGAATAAGTAACGTAAGTGTTCTAACTTCTATCATGAATTCAAAACGTTTGAGTTTATAGATTAAATTTTTTATTTGATAATATTTATATACAAATTTATATATATATATAAATTATTAATTAAAATTTATAAATTTTTTATATGTATAATTATTCATAAAATAAAATAAAAGTAATTTAACTAAATTTTTATATAAATCTAAATGTTATTAATTATAATTTGTAAACATCTAATATTTTAATGTTATTCATTGATTTATTAATAAATTAACAATTCTTATATTCTTACATCAAACAAAGATACATCTCTTTTTACACTTCATCTAATATTATTTATTATACATATTTTTTTTTATCATTTTCTCTCACTCAATCACACTCATCAAAAGCAGTGTAAATAGTAATACACCCTTTTTTAGGAGTATAAAAGTATCTTTTTCTATAAATTAATGACAAAAATGTCATAGTCCATTTATGAACCACCTTTAGGCTAGTCTATGTTAGACTTTTCCAAGTGTCCAATTATGGTGAATTAGCAGTGTAAACGACCACCTTGTGAAGGAATGAATAGAAGGGATTCTAATTTTTAAAGTATGTATCTTGGGTTATTTTAGGATTTATGTGTATAAGAATAAGAGCATGTTGGACAATAGATTAAGAGCATGTTTGGAAACAATTTTTTCGTTCCCTAACTTATGTTATTTAGTAAAAAAAAGTTATTGTAATAATAATCATGTATGTTTGATAAATTTAACTTTAACTTTTGTATGAAATTTAATGTATTTTAAAAAAATTATAATGTTGAAATTTTGTATATTTGAGATAATTGTTAAAATTTGATTATTTTAATAATTGATTATTGTATAAAATTTTTTATTATAATTAATTATAATTGAATCAATTTTATGTTTGGATATGTTAGTTTGAAAAGTAATTTTAAACTAATTTATTTTATTTGAATGATATAAAAAGAATCATTTTTATAAATTAAATTAGCAAAATAAGTATAGAATGATTAAAAAATTATTTAATTGAGGATAAAATAATATTTATATCTCAAAGTGTAATGAATAATCTATAAACTAAAATCATAAGCATCAATCTTTAGCATTATGAATAAAAAAATTATAATACATTGAATTTCGTATAAAAGTTAAAGCTGATTTTGCTAAAGATGTTATAACACTATTGAAACAATTTTTTTGAAAAAAAAAACTAAAAAAAGTTAATCAAAGTTGAATCAAACAAGCCCTTCAACTTATGATTTTAGATTATAATTTATTTCTTACACTTTGAGATGTAAATATCATTTTATCCTTAATTAAATAATTTTTTTAATTATTTTATACTTATTTTGATAATTTAATGCATAAAAAATTTTTTTTATACCATTTAAACGAAACAGATTAGTTTAAAATCACTTTTCAAATAACATATTCAACATATAAAACTAATTCTATTATAATCGATTATAATAAAAAGTTTTTATACAATAATTGATTATTGAAATAATTAAGTTTTCATAGTTATCCCAAGCACGCACTAAATCTGTTGTTAACATCTTTTTTTCAAAAAAAAATATTTTTTACTATTTTATCATGTTTGTCAAAATCAACTTCAATTTTTACTCAAAATTAAATGCATTATAAAAGTTTTTTTTTCATAATGCTGAAGATTAAGTGCATATTTGATCTATTGCCAACAATTGTTTTTCACTGTTCAATCATGTTTGGTAAAATCAGTTTCAACTTTTACACGAAATTTAATATATTATAAAAGTTTTTTTTCATAATGCTAAAGATTAAAGTTTATGATTCTAAATTATAGATTATTCTTTACATTTTGAGATGTAAATATCATTTTGTCTTCAATCAAATAATTTTTTTAATCATTTTATGCTTATTTTGATAATTTAATGCATAAAAATAAATTTTTATATCATCTAAACAAAACATATTAGTTTAAAATCACTTTTTAGCTAACATATTCAAACATAAAATTGATTCTCTAATAATAGATTATAACAATAATCGATTATACAATAATCGTTTATTGAAATAATCAGTTTGATGATTGTTCCAAAACACGGCGAAACTTATGATTCTAGATTATAAATTATTTTTTATAATTTGATATGTAAATATCATTTTGTTCTCAATCAAATAACTCTTTTAATAATTTAATGCATAAAATTTATTCTTTTTTATATTATCTAAAGAAACATATTAGTTTAAAATCATTTTTATTAATATATTTAAACATAAAATTGATTATATTATAATTAATTATTAAAATAATCAAGTTTTTCCAAATTCTCTTTTAAAATTATTAGGAGGGATCCTTATTTAGTCGCTTAACTGTATCTTGAGATATTAGTCTCTTATTTATTAAATGAGAAATATTTTAAGAATAAAAATAAGGATGTAAATGAGTCGAATCTAATGTTTTCTATTGAACCGTGAACCAATCACCTCACCGACTCTAATTCACCCAAAAAATCGGATGAGCAATTGACCAGCCAAAAATCATTAAATAACTAAGAGAATCGGTAAAAGTCAATGTACCATCTAGTTGAACTGCCTAATTTTTAATTTAAAGCCTTTAATTGATTTATATATATATATATATATATATATATATATATATATATATATAATATATGAAGAATCAAGTTGTACTAGTGTAAATTATGACATTTTTATACTACCTAATAACTATCTATATAATGAGATTTTTATCAATCCAACCGTTGAATTATAACTTTCCATTATCTTGATTATTTATATCAAATTTTGTAAAAATTTAACATCAATAATAATACAATCAAAGCAGCTCTTTTTTTTATACGTTTCAAAAGTATATATTACGTTAATTTTGATATATATCAATAAAATACTAAATAATTTTGAATTAATGTAAAATTTCATAGATATAATCTATATGATAGGAACTTTCAATCTAAAAATAAATTTTGTGAAAAAATTATTCAATAAAAAGTTATTCAATAGTGTAAGAATAATTTTGATTTTCATGGTCTTTTGGGATCTAAATTGAACTATATATATATATATATATATATATATATATATATAAGCAACCCTGTTCAAAGCAATAGCTCCTAAGAATTTAGGATTACCCATTGATAAGCATGATCTTAATAAGGTACATCAAGAACTTAATTATTCAAATCAAACATTAAATACTATTACTAAAACTCTAGAACGAATAGATAATCAGATAAGTAAAGATTATTCTGCAGGAAAAGAAAAAGAAGTAGACCCAAGTAGACCTATTTATAAATTAGTAAATGTACCAGAAGAAGGACTAAAAAATATAAGGTTAAGTAAATCAGAAAAATCATTAGATGAAATTAAAAAGAAATTAGATTTATTAACTCTATCTTCCTCATCCAGTTCTTCCGAACCAAAGATATTAACTCTAGAAAAAATAGAAGAATTAGAAAAGGAATTATTAAATATGAATTTTGAAGAAAAGAAAATAAATAAATTAAGAACTCCATTGCCAGTATCCACAACTCGAAATTATTATCCTAGACCTACTTATCCGATATTCAATTTGAAGAAAGGCCGGCCAAGATGGAGCATCTTTTCTGGAGACTCAAATTAATAGAATGGAATATAGATGGGTTAGGAGAACAACAAATCCTTGATGTAGTACAGCAAATGACTATGGCCGCTACGGCACATAAAAGTAAGAATAATTCTGATAAGAATACAGCTATAACTCTAGTAGTAGGATTTACAGGACAACTCAAAGGATGGTGGGATAATTGCCTCACCCAAAGTGAAAGAGATTTAATAATAACTGCCGTAAAAATAGAAGGATCTGAAGCTAAGGAAGATGCAGTAACTACTTTGTTATATGCTATAGTTAAACATTTTGTAGGAGATCCTTTACAGTTTCAAAATAGGATTGCCACTCAAATAGTAAATCTTTATTGTCCAACTATGTCAGATTACCGATGGTATAAGGACACATTTCTTAGCAAGTTATATTTAAGGACTGATGCTGCTGCAGACTATTGGAAAGAAAGATTTAATGGGATTACCTAGGCTATTTGCTGAAAAAGTAAAAGTAAGAATTCAAACCCATAATAATGGACAGATCCCTTATAGTGAATTAACATATGGACAATTATCTAATTATGTAATAGAAACAGGATTACAAATATGTTTAGATTTAAAAATACAACATAAAGTGAAACATGAAGCTAAAACTTGTAGGAAAGATTTAGGAACATTCTGCTCTCAATAGGGAGTAGAAGGAGTAAAAGCTCCAAGTAAGCAACATAAAACTTCTAAAAAAATATCTAAGTATGTTCCACATAAATCAAGAAAATCCAGTAGATATTATAAAAAACATGATAAATCAGAAGCCAGCTCGTCAAGAGTAAGAAAGAAACATAAACCCTCAACAAAAACAGGATATGATAAGAAAAACATAATTTGCTATAAATGTGGGAGATATGGTCATTATAAAAAAGATTGTAGAGTAAAACAAAAAATAAATAACTTACAAATTGACGAAAAACTTAAGCAATCTTTAATAGCTATATTAACAAATGAATCAGAATCAGAAAATGAAAGTAATTATGAATCTTCAGAAAATGAAGAAGAAAAGATAATAAATCAAATAGAACATTCCTCCTCAGAAGAATTAAGTAATAGTTCCGAAGAAGAAGAAGGACCTAATTTATGTAATTGTTCCTCATGTTCTAAAACCATAAATGTCATAACCAAAGATCAAGCCTCATCTTTAATTAACTTAGTAGAAAAAATGGAAGAATCATCTATTAAGCAAGAATTTATTTCTCAGATAAAAGAATTTTTAGATCAGAAAAAAGATGTAAAAGAAACCGAAAGAATTGATATGAAAGATATATTAAATAGATTCAAGAAAGAACCTATACAGGAAGTAACCATAAAAGATATACAAAATGAAATTAAAGAATTAAAGCAAGAAGTGAACTTGTTAAAAGAAAAAGATACTGAATTAGAATTCAAATTATTAGATTTACAAGCACAAATAATTATTCAAAAAGAAAATACAAATAATTCAATAGAAATAAAGGATACTGATGAAAATCCTTATATTCATCTACTTAATCAAGTAATTGTACATAAATGGCATTGTCCAATCAACCTAATAATTAAAGAAGAAAAAATTAATAGCTTTAATAGACTCAGGAGCAGATTTAAATTGTATTCAAGAAGGACTAATACCTACTAAGTATTACAAAAAAACTACAGAATCATTAAGTAGCGCCTCAGGAAATAAAATGCAAATAAAATATAAATTAACTAATGCAAAAATTTGTAAAAATAAAATGTGTTATAAAACCTCGTTTTTATTAGTAAGAAATCTTAGAGAACAAATGATTTTAGGAACCCCCTTTTTATCTTTACTTTTCCCCTTCTCAGTAACCGAACAAGGTCTAATTACAAATGCTTTAGGAAAAGAGATATGTTTTGAATTTATAAAACCACACTATGGGTATTAAAGAAATAAATCTAGTAAAAGAAACTTTAATAGAAAATAAAACTAAACAAATTAATTCTTTAAATAAAGAAATTCAATATAAAAGAATTGAAGAACAACTTAAGAACACTCTCCTTCAAGAAAAGATTAAGAATCTAAAAGAAAAATTTGAAAACGAAGTTTGCAGTGAATATCCTACAGATTTTAAAGATAGAAAGAAGTTTGAAATATCTTTACCTTACGAAGATAGTTTTAACGAAGAAAACATTCCTACTAAAGCAAGACCCATACAAATGAACTCAGAATACTTAGAATATTGTAAAAAAGAAATACAAGAATATTTAGATAAGAAATTAATTCGACCAAGTAAATCTCCTTGGAGTTGTGCTGGGTTTTATGTTATGAATGCCTCAGAATCAGAAAGAGGAGCCCCAAGATTAGTAATTAATTATAAACCACTAAACAAAGTATTAAAATGGATTAGGTATCCCATTCCTAATAAGAAAGATCTAGTAGATCGGGTTTATCAAGCTAAAGTATTCTCAAAATTTGATATGAAATCAGGATATTATCAGATTGAAATTATAGAGCAAGACAGGTATAAAACTGCTTTTGTAGTCCCTTTTGGCCATTATGAATGGAATGTTATGCCTCAAGGACTTAAGAATGCCCCTTCTGAATTTCAGAATATTATGAACTCAATACTAAATCCTTATTCAGAATTCACTATAGTATATCTCGATGATGTACTAGTTTTCAAGTAATACTATGAATCAACATTTTGAGCACTTAAGAATATTCTTAAATATTATCAAAGAAAATGGTCTAGTAATTTCTGCTAAGAAAATGAAACTTTTTCAAACAAAAGTCCGATTTTTAGGATTTGAGATTAATCAAGGAACTATCATTCCAATAGAAAGATCAATAGATTTTGCTAATAAATTTCAAGATGAAATTAAAGATAAGACCACTCTGCAAAGATTTCTAGGATGTGTTAATTATGTAGCAGACTTTATTCCTAATATAAGAATAGTTTGCAAACCATTATTTCAAAGATTAAGAAAAAATCCTCCTCCATGGGATGAAAAAATGACAACCACTTGTTAAGACCATTAAAGCTCTAGTTAAGAATATTCCGTGTCTAGGACTCCCTGATCCTCAAAAAAAGTAGCCTTGATAGTAGAAACCGATGCCTCCGAAATAGGCTATGGTGGAATTCTTAAGCAAGTCTTACCCGAGTCATCAAAGGAACAAGTTGTTAAATATTACTCTGGCTCATGGCAATGGCTCAGCAAAGGTATAGTACAGTAAAAAAAGAAGTTCTTGCTATTGTTCTATGTATTCAAAAATTTCAAAGTGATTTATTTAATAAGAAATTTCTTTTAAAAACTTATTGTAAAGCAGCACCCTCTATTATTCAAAAAGATGTTAAGAATTTGGTTTCAAAGCAAATTTTTGCCAGATGGCAAACAATTTTATCTTGTTTTGATTTTGACATACAACATATTAAAGGAAATACTAATTATCTACCAGACTTTTTAACTCGAGAGTTTTTGCAGGGTTATGGAACCCAAATCTAAAGCAAAGAAGGTCACCCTTGATAAGTATTTTGCAGAATGCCAAGTTGCTAAGCATGAGATAAGTATTGAGACCAAGACCGTTAAAAAAGCATTAAGTATTAGGTCTTCGAGTTTCTCCCTGTGGCCTTCGGCTCTAGTTTCAAAGAAAGGCCTTCGGCCTTACCCTCTTCTTCTTCTAGTTCAAACTATCCGACCCCTCGCTTCTTCCTTAAATCGATTTCTCTCCTCTATTATATTCTCAAGTCGCTAGCTCTTCTTCTTCTCAAAAGAAATCTTCCCCTTTTTATCGATAATAATCCAACTACGTAAAATTGTAAGTATTTTAAAAAAAGAATATTTTTGAGCCTTGAGCCTTTAATAATCTGTGGAATTAGGATTTTACTCTCCTACTTCCTCTGCAAGAGATGTCATTCAAAGCATGTTTCCTAAGAATTTTCATTATATTCCTCAGGACTTGAAAAAGACCGAACTTTTTATGAACTAATTCTAATTGATACTAAGTCTATTTCGTTAGATCACTATTAAGTGTTTCTAACTCGATTATATTGATTTTTCTAAAGCAAAAATTTTGAAAGTATTGAGTCCTAAAGATTGGAATCAAGCACTCCACACCCCAAAATCTTTTTCAATTAAGTATGATCCACAAAATTTTACATACTGGGATTATAAAGATGCTTGATATAAATTCCTTTGTCTTCGTCCTTATAATCATTCATGGTTTTTCTGGTTCAATAAAGGAATTTCTAACCTCCCATCATGGTTTACCGATTGGATGTACACCACCGGCCCTTGTCTAGACATCCTCCCTACTGATGCTAAGAAAGCCTATGAATCTTTTAAAGAACAAAAATGATTTCCTCATGGAACTCGGTTACTTCATTTTTATATTGCGTTTGGAATTGCATGGATAAATGTATGGGATTATGTATTTTATTGTAAGGATCGGGTTCCTAATTTTTTGAATGGGTAGCTAGGAAAATTTAGTGTAAAATGGTGGGCACGAGTTTAATATGAATCTTATCAGCCCAACTGCTCTTAAAAATGGTGTTCTACAAACCCTCTCTACTTAAGAAAAATCATAAGCATCCTTCTCAATTTGAAGAACTAAAAGCAAAGCTTCTTCAGGATTTGGCCTCCACCTCCTCTGAACAAGAATTGTTAGAGAAGATGAAGACTACCATGTCCACCTCTGGCTCTAATCAGTCATCCGAAAAAGAACTTGAAGATGACGACCTCTTGAATGAAGACGATTGTTATGGAATCTTTCCTCCACTTTGACTTGTGGAGCCCTTTGTTGGCCATTTGTCTTGCCGACATAACAAACAAAGAAAAGCAAAAGCAACATATTCATATGTCATAAAGTAAAGAAAAGTACTTTGGCAGTTTTTGCCGACTCTTGCAAGAAAAGACGTTTTGATAAGGAAGCTCGGATTCAAAATTTTTGAAGTCCGAAAAGATGAAAGCAACTCGGATTCTAGCCTATCTGAAGTCCGCGGATTCCAACTCCTCTAAAGTCCGAAGTCTATTTAAGAAGCGAGAAGATGGATGAAGAAGCATTCGTATTTACTCACAAGAAAATAACCCCTCTTCAGAATTTCCAAAACCTAAAATGTCTATATGTGTATTTCCCTTTCTCTTCGCCCTAAATCTCCTTCTTGTATACTTTTACTTATGTATCTTCTCTCTAAAGTATTTGTAAGAAGTATCTTGTAAAGAAGTTTCAGAAATAAAGAAGAAGTATTTTCAGTATACGTAAGTTTCTGATTTCGTTTATTGTTTCCTACTCTGTTATTTTAAGTTCTATCATATACTTTGTCTAATCTACTACTATTTCTTGAAAATGTATGTAATGAACACTTTGATGAGCCGTTGCCATGCCCCGCGATATATATATATGGCTTTAATATTAGCAATTTAACCACAAGTTATATTTGATTAGACCATGAACTGCTCACTTCACCAGTTCAACAATATTGGTCGAACCAAGCCAAGCACTAGAAGCTCATACTTAGCTTGTGAAAAAAATATATTATTTAAACTTAATTCATTTATTTAAACGAGTAAAATTTAAAACTTGGGTTTGACTTATTTAAAATATATAAAATTTGAGTTTTGTTTGTTTAGCTCATTTATAACTTAATTATTTTCATTTCATTTATCAAAATTTTCCTTGATTATTTTTTTTAAAAGAAAGTAACAACTTTTTTGAAAATTGGAATTAGGTAAATAGTAAATAAAAATATGTAAAATTATAATTCTCTAAATAGATTTAAAATTTACTTAGTAATAATAATATATAAATCATTATTATTATTTATATATACGGGAATATATAGACATATACTAATTATTCACAGTTTTTAATATCAAACATTTAAATATTAAACTTAGTTCATTTATATAATTAAGTCTAAATTTAAGTTTGAGCTTGTTTATTTAACCAAACAAATTTAATCGAATATTTAATAAATTAAGCTCAAATAATTCATAAATAACTTGATTAACTTACACATTTATTAAAGCCCAAATGGCACAGTTGTTACACATAAATAACTCAATTTATTTAGACATTGAGTCACGTTATGTTGCACATACTTACAATTATTTGGAAGCATTGATTGTTACTTAGTATTTGTTTGAGATTTGCCATAAAAACTCAATGTCTGACTGCTCGAATTCTGGAGCACTTTGAGAAAGGCTTATCTACACACCACGCCTAATTTAAAATTATATCAACAATTGCAATATATACAAAAATAAATAAATAAAAGCTCGATGCAAATGTACTTGAGTCCTGAAATGTTATCTTTTTAACTTTGTGTAGAATTCATATATTTTAAAGATTTAAATTTAGATTATTATATAACTTATAACCAATGAAGAACTTTTGCGATTATACGACCTTTTGTCTATTATCACCATAAAAAGCCTATGACAGAATGAAATAAGTTTTTATTAGAGATACTCTAATTAATATTAGGATTCCTCAAAATATAACAAATGTTGTTTGGGCATGTATCTCTTCTCCATTAATGTAGCTGTTATGGAATGGGAAGTGTACTTCTACTTTTAATCCTCTAGGGACTTAAGGCTCTTTCTCCTTATCTTTTTGTGCTCTGCTTGGAAAGACTATCCCACCTTATTTCTTTTGCAGTGGAAAATAATATATGGGAGTCAATTTCTTTGTCTAGAGGAGGACCTTGCCTCTTTAACTTGTTTTTCGCAGATGATATTGTACTTTTTGCTAAAGCCTCCATGGATCAAATTGAAGTCGTTTAGGGTGTGCTGGAGTCGTTTTATAAGAGCTCTGGGCAGAAGGTTAATTATGATAAATCTTGTATTTTCTTTTCTAGGAATGTGCATGGGTCTAGAAAGCAAGAGATGAGTCAGGCCCTTTATTTTCGACTCACCAATGATCTTGGTTGTTATCTTGGAGTCCCTCTTTTGCATGAGCGGGTCTCGAGGAATACCTATAATAACATTATTGACAGGGTGCATTATAGGCTAAATGGTTGGCGAGCTAGCACACTCCCTATTGTAGGAAGAGTTACTTTAGCGTAGAGTGCGATTTCCACGATCCCCTCTTACACCATGCAGACCTCCTTGTTGCTAGTTAGTGTTTATAATCAGGTGGATAAAGCTGTGAGGAATTTCGTGTGGGGAGCATCAGAAAATGAAAGGAAAATCCATTTGATAAGTTGAAATAAATTATGTAGAACTAAGAAGCACGGCGAGCTCAGCTTTAGGCATTCTCAAAGTCTAAACGCAGCTTATATGATGAAATTGAACTGGGACTTAATTCATCGGCAGGATGCTCTTTGGGTCAAGATTGTCAAAGCTAAGTATGGTACAGGTAAGAACTTAACTCCAAGGATTAAAAGTAAATCTAATTCCTCTCGAGCTTGGAAAGGGATAGTCTCTTCCTCAGATAGTTTTAAAGAAAATATTGTTTGACATATAGGAAATGGTAGGGAAACTAGTTTCTGGTTTGATCAATGGCTTCCTAGTATAAACAGGCTGGCGGACTTTGCTTTGCTCAACAGGAATCACTTGGATGAAAATGTTGTGGTGTCTGATTTCGTTAATGATCATGGTTAGGATTTGGGCAGCCTGAGAAATGTTCTTCCCGATGATTTTTACAATATTATCATTTCTCTTCT
The DNA here is from genome assembly GCA_029884595.1 of Ormosia semicastrata. NCBI lineage: Eukaryota > Viridiplantae > Streptophyta > Magnoliopsida > Fabales > Fabaceae > Ormosia > Ormosia semicastrata. Next base: position 34,015,909 of record JAQQTO010000055.1, read on the forward strand.
CGCCCCCACGCCGGAGGCTCCTAATGATTCTATTGTGTGGCTTCCTTCTCAGGATGGTAAGTTTTCCTTAAAAAAGGCTTATAAGGTATGTGTTGGTACTCTTTATCGTCAGGATGAATCTCTCTTTAAGCTTATTTGGAAGGCGAGAGTTCCCCAGAGGATTCGTTCCTTTCTTTGGCTATGTGGGAATAATGCCCTTCATACCAATTTGTTAAGATTTACCAGAAAATATTTCGGATAGTGCACTGTGTGGTATTTGTGGGATTGCGAAGGAATTCATGCTGCATGTTGTGCGTGATTGTCCCGCTGTGATGCTTACTTGGTTACTGCTTGTGGCCCCTCACAGGCATTCGACGTTCTTCAGCTTGGATCTTAAGGAGTGGTTGTGCTCTAATCTCTTTAGCTCTTTTGGTAGATTGTCTAATATTGACTGGGTTTTAATGTTTATGATGACATGTCACTTTTTTTGGGGTCAAAGAAATAAAGCTCTCTTTAATGGTCCTATATATGGATGCTTCTGCGACCTGGATTCCTAGGATTTGTGCTCTATCCTCGAAATTTCAGTGTGCTCTTGCGGCAAAGAATGATTGCACATCTAGAGTTCCTGCTCAGCATATCTTAGTGGTGTGGAGCCCCCCAAAAGCCGGTTGGGTGAAAGTGAAAGTAGATGGTTCTTTTTTTGCTAACTAGCAAAATGTTGCATATGGTGGTCTTGCTAGGAACGAGATGGGGGGTTTATTTTTTGCTTCGCTAAAAATATTAGTCAGACCACTATTACTTGGGCAGAGTTAAACGATATCTTCTATGGTTTATCTTTGGCTTTTGAGAAGGGTATTTTGAGATTAATCATTGAAACGAACTCTCGTTATGCTTTGGGCCTCATCAACTCTGAGCTCCCCCATTGGCACCCTTATGCGGTTGTTGTGTTCAAAATCAGACAACTCCTTAAACATGAATGGCTGGTGAGATTTGAGCATACGTATAAGGAAGGTAACAACTATGCTAACTTACTTTCCAAACATGGCTACTCTTTTGCTCTTAGGATACACACCTTTGAGGTTATGTCTTTTTTTCTTTCTGTTGCTTTGCTTGCTTATGCAAGTATTATATTTTTTTCTCTTAATGTAGTGTTTTAGTTTTCCTTGAACGTGTTACTCGAAGTTTATAATATATATATATATATAAAAATTCAGATCAATGATCAATTTGGTCTAGGTCATAATATAGGCCATAGAATCACTTATATTAAATCATATAAAATAATATATATAATTATTTAATAAAAATTAAAAAAATTACATAAAAAGAACATGTTACGATCTCAAGCTCAAGATTAATTGAGTCATAGAACCAACTTGATTAATTTACTATAAACCTAAAGTAAGGCTCAAAATGAAAGAATGACTTTAATTTGGTTGAATAAAATAATAACACCATTCCTATTTCCTGTCTGGACTTCACTAAAGTTTGAAACAATAAAAATGGTTTCCTATCAAGTTGACTTTCATTTTCTTTATTTTGATTATTTGCTTTTTAATACTTCTGTTTAGTAGAGGTCAATATTGTCTTCTACTGATCTAAAATATTCTTAGTTCACAATTTACATAACTTTGTCACGATTCAAATTCAAGATTATGACCAGCATATAGGGTGTACTAGCCACCCTAGCAAACCTAATAGATCTATCAAACATAATACAATTGATATATAAGTTTTATAAAAATTTTAATAGAATTTCTCTTAAAAGTTGGACATTCCCAAATTAGAAAATCATGTTCATTCCAATATATTCATATGCATATACTTAGTTTTCTAATCAGCCAAAACATCAATACGATGCACAACAGAAGAATATACATATTCATCTATACATCCAAAATTAAACAAACACAATGGAAACTAGATTCTGCTTGTAGATAATAGAGCACATATAAAGATTTATACATTAATTTAAGTAAACCAAAATAATAAAAGACATATATCAAAAGAAATTGCCCACACAAACAAGTGTTGGGCTCACCAAAATAGACAACAACTTCTATCAAGCAGAGGATCCTGGACCTTTCTCAACACATGAATCTGAAAAACAAAGAAATAATGGAGTAAGTCACAAGACCCAATCAGAGATAGCTTAAACTATAACGAAATTAGGACAAGAATAAGCACAAGTTTTTCGAGTCCAACGTGCTCTCATTTTAAAATATATATATATATACAATAAAGAACATGTAACATAAATTTTATCAATTCGAAATAATCATAAGACGTAATATATAGTGTAAATCAAATGTGAGTTCTCGATTCAAAATAGTCATATAACAAACTCAAACTGGGAGAGTGCCCACCTACTGGGGCTAGAACCATAGTTGTATGAATCGGACCGACTGGAGAAAACATGTGACCTAGCCTCTGTGTCGGTCCGATTCATGCTTATAACGGGCTTTCACATTGAACCAGTCAAACCCGAGTGACTCGAGTGAACTGCCAGGGCGGGTCAGATCTGTTCGACCTGGTTTTTATTTGTTTTGTTAATTTTTTAATTGGTGCTTCAAAAATATAACTTGTAGGATTTGAACACAATACCTAAAAGACTCTTATTGTGATGAAATGCACTTTGCTACTAGACCACATACTTTTGTTTAATAATATTCTTAGTTTTATAATTTACATTATTATCATCACTAATATTTTTAATATAATATTTTTATATGAAGTAATTTATCCATATAATATATTTCTAAAAAAAATTATTCTTTATCCAGGTTTTCCAGTTCAACCACTTAACCCGTAGTCGAATCATTAACCTGGTGACTCGACCCTCTGACCGGGTTGACCTCCAGTCCATGTTATACAACTATGGCTAGAACTAAGTTGGTCGTGTGGACTAAACATGCCAAGCTAGCAACTCCCCTGCTAGCTGAGGTTCAAATCAAGGTGCACCAATGTTAACGTCTACTACTATTAGCTACAATATATTGTCAAAGTTTCCTCCCAATAAAATCAAACTTTGCTTGTGTCCAAATATACATTACCATGTGTTACTTCAAAAGTTTCAATATATCAAAGTCATCAATAGCAACATATCAGACTCATAAAATTTGAAATGTGTATAAGTAAATCCAGAGTCTAAACTTCATTACAACTTCTCCAATGTTATCATTGAGCTCCAATTTCATCATTTATTTCATTATAATGCAATAAACATAATCCTTTAAGAAAACTAAACATTTCAAAAGGGTTTGTCCCAAAAATACAAATTCTTAAAAATAACAAAAGACAAAATAGGTTCATAAAGTACTTCAAATGAGCAATACAAAGTTGTATATGATAAAACAAATACATGAGAAATATGTGAGTTCATGAAAAACATGTTGTAGCATAAGTTACCGACTCACTTAAGAAGCTAAACAATTTGGGTCCTAAGGCTATAGTGCTACAGAACCAGCGGAATGATCCTCCAGTGAATCTAAGATCGCAAACATTATAATCAAATGTGTAATTAACATTTGGAACCAAGAATTGACCAAAAACAACTTCTATTTAAAAACCCCAATTCAAACCTTAGGTCAAATCCCCTAAATTCTGTCCATGAACCAAACAACACAATATCCATTATACTATGACTTCTAAAGAGGTGACTGAGTTCAGAGATTACCTATATGAGTCATAAAAATGAAAAGAAGGAGTGGGTAGCTTAATCTCTCCACAAACACGTTGAACCCAACCTCCACAATAGCCTACATGAGCACCCAACCAGCAAGGACGTCAACAGCAACTGAGGAAGGAAGGAAAATAGAAGTGGGTGATGGTCTAGTGTGGATGGTGTGAGAAAGGGAGGAGGAAGACAAATTTCTATTTTGGAGGACGAAGAACAGGGGAGACGAGATCGCATGGAGTGTTGTGGCCGAAAAAGTAAATCATTGGCCTACTCTGCACACTGCTTGGTGGCTTACTCAACATACTATTTATTTATATTTCTTTATTTTATTCTCCATTAACTTTAAAACATAAATATAAATAAGGAAATATCTCCTATTTGTATTTAATAAAATATTTAAAAAAACTAAAATCCTTAAGAATCTAAAGTCAAAACTTGAGTTTTAATACAAAATTTCCAATCCCGAGACTTTTAAAACTCTCCCTCTTCAAAATAAGTAGGTTAAATGGTCTCAAAAATTCATTAAAAATCATTTTGTGACTCAGTAACATATAAGGATCAATTACCGCTAATTTTGATTTCAAGAAAATACATATTTTATATAGCCATCTATGAAGGTCTTAGGTTATAAACAAATTTAAGGACTCGCATTGGTAAATAGTCATAAATTTTACCCAAATGGGTTCAATTATATTTTAGCAATGTAAGTTTAATTTAAAGGAGTTTGTAACTAAGATAAAGTGACTTACAAGGTCAATTCTAAAGGCTAAAAATGATACAAAGAAAACTACATGTGCAAACCGATTAGGATTTGCATGGTTCAACTGTTTCAAATTATTTTTTATAGAAATTTTTAAAGACAAACAATGTTGTTTTGAGACAGTCTCAAACAACACCCTTATGCTTGTTGATAAGAAGCTGCACTAATTCCATTTCTGCGTTGTTTCTTTTATTTATTTATTTATTTATTTTGTCCAGTTGTGTGAGCATCTCTGTCTTCGTCTGTGATGCCATCATCTACATTTTTTAAGTCCCTTGCTTTGCATGCTTGGTTCTTTAACAAATTAGTGTTGGTTGTTGGACAAATATATGTCGACTCCTAAACTACGTGTACTCCTTTAATGGAAAAGAATGAGCAATATAAAATGATATCTCTTATGGCATATCAACAAAACTGATACATATTAGTTTATTGCAATTCATAAATGCTTTTATCAAAAAACGTAACCCGAGTCAGAAACATAGGAGAGGAAGTTTGGTCAAATGTGGTCAAAGTAAACTTTGGTCAATAGTCAATGCAATTAACGATCAATGGTTAACGTAGTCAATAGTGATGTCATCATGTGTCAACGTGTTATTGTCAAGTCACGTCAATCAAGTGTTAATAGTCAATCATGTCACGTCAATCACGTGTCAACGATTAATCATGTCACGTCAATCATATGTTAGTAGTCAGTCACGTCATTGATGACATCATTCTTATGTTAGTGTAGTTGAGGTACTAGCGTATGAATTTACGCACTAAAAAGTTGGTGGCACGTGGGGCCACGCGCAAAGGATTCTTGCAGCACGTGGGGCCACGTGCAGAGGTTGATCGAGCTAAAAAATTGCAGTCTTGTAAATCAGAGACTCTTAATTCTGATGGTGGTGGTTCAGGTCAAGACGAGGTCCGAATGACAATGTTCTAAAGACATTCGTACAATTGTGTTTACCGGCGACAAAGATCTAGTGAATGGTATGCAACAAAATAACTTTGACTGTGAAAAATATTTGATTTCAAACAACTCAAAGCATGGGATTAACAAGGCTCAGATGCCAAATTGATGTAAGACTAATGAAGAAAGAGGACAAAGAACTCTCGTAGTTCCAAAGGCACTCGGTGTCAAGCACTTGGTGCTTAGAGACTCTATCTCAAAGTAGAAATATAATCCACTGAATTCAATAATTAACAATCAACAACTTTCAAAGTGTGTAAGAGAGATATTTATAACTCTCAAACAAACAAACTAAATATAAATTAAATACAACTAATTAAAGATAAGATTTGGAATTTGATAAAATCCCACTAAAATCTTAATTATAAAATAGATAAGATTCTTAACTAACAAAATAAAGTTTCAAAATAAAATAACAGAAAATCTCTAATAGATATTATATCATACGGTTTCAATTATGACTTCTAGAGTTACACAATATTTATTGTTTTGATGGTGTTCTAAATTTTAATATTGGCATACTCAATTTGTGTTTACGAAATACTATTATTGTTTGTGAAGAAGATGGGCAAAGTCCAAAAAAAAAAGAAAAATTGCATAGATGAAATTATTCAGGGTATGACAACTCTAGATAAATCATTAAAAATCAATCTAGCCAAGTCTCTTGGAGGATCCAACACCTCATGCAATCTAAATTCTTAAGTCATCCCCCAATTGGCCAACCAGTCAACACAACAGTTCCCCTCACACCAAGTATGAATGAATTGAATCTCCCAATCTCTGTGCTTCAAGTTTTAATATTATGTAGACAAGTTAATGATGGTGCCCAGTGGAATTCCCCAAGTTATTGATAAGATAAATTGGGACAAGTTCTCTATGGACTTACAATGGTGGATAGAGACAAATCTGTCGCAAGACTTTAGGAGTGGCTTGGACTCATGTTGGGAGGAAGTCTTTGGAGAAACAAAAAAAACCGTTGTTGCATATTATGCCCATCCAAGCAACCTAATCAAGGTGATATTAGGGTATGTAGAGAATCTTAAGGTAGCAATTCGAGAATGCAGTGTGATTTTGCAAAATTCTCCAAATTCTACCGTATTTGTATGCCGAAAATATCCATATATGAATTGGATCAAATTAAACATGGACGGAGCATCACAAGGCAACCCAAGGGATGCTAGCTACTGAGATGTCTTTAGAAGAAATTATGACAATTGAGTTCGAGGATATGCCCCCGATATTGGCACTTGTACTGCATTTATCGGGGAGCTTTGGGAATTTTAAACGCCTTGAAAATAGCATGGCAAGCAAGATTTCGACTAGTTTTAGTAGAGTGACTCCAACTCTTGCTATTGGGCTTTGATGCTCTTAATGGGTTAGTAAATTTTTGGCCTAAAAATAAAAAAATAAAAATAGTTGAGAAGGATTTTGCTTTGGAAATTGAGCCACAAGTTCATATTTTTTTAAAACAATTTTTTTAATTTTCTTATTTCAGTTTTTTAAATGCCTAAATAAAATCAGGTGTCTAACAAGTTCTATTATTTTTTCTTTTTTTAGAAGATTGATACTAATTATTTCAAATGAACGAAATACAAAAAGATTCGAAGCAATGTGTAGCTAGATGTTTGATATCACTCCTTTGTTTTATATCATTTAACGGAAAAGAAAATATGTTTCATTTCCTTTTTCTGGTTTCATTAAAGAAAAAGAATGAGAAAGCATGTAAATAAATATAAATGTATGTAAATATATAGTGGAGCATACAAAATTCTCTTCCCTTCCTTTCCATCCAAAAGAAGGAAAGGATAAAGAGGTAATAAGATCCACGAAAATATTATCTCTTCAAATCATTTCGTTTCTGTCCCAAAATGTGATACAAACAAAGGATTTGGCTAATCCTCAGGGACACAAACCTTTCCTTTACACTCAAAATATGATACCAAATCAAGCCTTAGGCCCAATCTTTTTCTTTCCACCTTATAATGTTATACCAAACATGAAAAGTGTTAAGAACACACTCTCTATGACACTCCTTTTAACACACTCTTCTATTGAGTTACGTCACACATTAAAGTACATATTCAAACTTGATTACACGTAAATTTAATTGATTACATACTAATTAAAGTTAAGTGTGTATTTTAGTGTATAATGCAACCCAATAGAAAGAAATGTATTAAAAGGAGTGTGATAAAAAGTGTGTTGCTAACGATACTCTACCAATCAAAACTAAAAGTCAAAAGAAGGAAGGGCTGCATTTTCGTAGTTCCTAGATATAATTAAGAACTCATTCTTATAAAACTGAGCACGTTGATCATTCTTATAAAACTGAACATGTTGATAGTCTCCTCTGATTAGAGGGAATCAAACTGTGGATGAAATTTTGGAGAAATATGTGCACAAGATAACATTATCATTTCCCACTTGAATTTCCTTCCTGTCCAAGAACCAAAACCGAAGAGATCAATAAACAAGAACACTAGCAGTTCATGGCAAGTTGAGATCCCACAGCCAGGTGCAGAAATAAAATATCTAAGATATAGAACAATTAAACTTGGCTCAATTGAATATGCATAAAAAATATTAATTTTACAATCTTACCACGGAGGGTGAATACGGAACAAGTTCCCAACTTCAAGGTCAACATTGTCGCAAACCCTTGGACTAAAGATGATGGTGCTTTGACTGCTTTCCCTGTCACCAAACCCCATTCCCTTGGAGTTATCTCGTAACAGAAAATTCTGCAAAAGCAGCGGAGCACCTTCAATCAATTCTTTAGTGTCAGACTGGTCATGCATTCTAGGACAACCAAGCCTATTCTTTAGTATAAATGTCAGTAGCAATAATAAGCATATACAATATTCTGTGAAGATCAAATTTCAGTTATCTTTTGTTGGTTTTTAAAACTTCACCTCTGTGTACTTGGCAAATGAGCAATAACAGACAGTCAGCTTTCCATCCAAGTATCTTGAAATGATTTTTACATCAAGACAGCAGAATTCACCTGGAAGTTTTTTTATAAAAGTCAAAAACATATACATGTGTGTGTGCCCGTGGGTAAAATTACATGTAAATTTGCTTCATGTACTACTTTCTGCACCACCCATCTGAACCTCTCCCCCCCCCCAACAAAAAAAAAAGAAAACAAAAGAAAAAACTACTAATGAATGACGGTTTCTGTAACAAAATAAGTCTTTGATGGTGTTTTACTTAAACAAGAATGGGAAGGGCAGACAGAGTAAAAGCAAAAGTATTACTATCTGGCCTAGCTCCAGTTTGTAACTTTTTCCAGAAGTCCATGTCTCTTTCTTTTTCTTTCTGCATCACCTGCTGCAGTTTTCCAAATACTCCAGCTCTGCACAATTTGGCAGGATAACCATGCACGGAATTGAGAATTAATTCAAATTCATTTTTTTGAATTGCATGAAAATACCATGAAACTACTACTTTATACCTCAATGAATTAAGTGCTGCAGCGTGAGTCCCTTCATTGATAACAGAGGAAGTCCCTAAAGCTTCCTGAAATCGATCTGCCATGGTCTGCATTTTCTTTCCAGGGAAAGTAATCTCCATTTTTTTATTACTTACCTGTAAAAGTAAATACATGTATAGCCAGTTATGACAAGAAACTAATGACTACAAGAGCAATCTTAGCAAAGATATACCTCATTGTCACTTGATGATCCACTACCCACAGGCTCAGGGGAGTCTTCACTGTCAACAATTGTGTCCTGCAAGTGGGCTCTACTCCCCTTCTGAAAAAGCTGCATTGTTTTTCCTCTTCTTTGACTATCATGTGAAAAATACTGGAACAGAGGCAGGAAAGAAGTAATTAGATAGGTCAAAGAATAAGGGAAGCATTTCTAGAATTTCCACCCACCAGACTAGTCTTATCTTGGAGGTTGTCAAAAAGATCAGCCATTGAGGGCAGATTAAATCCAAATGCAAGAGCTTCTGTTTCAGCAGGCTCGGTGTCTGAATTTATTTCCATTTTGCCATCTCCTTCAAGATCATTTCCATATAAAGTTGCAGGAGGCCTTGGATCAACAACTTTCAAAATTTCAGGCAATCTATCAAAATTGGAGATTGAAGGACCAAAGCGCCCACATTTATGTGACAGTGATGGCAATGAGAATCTTGGCTTAGCTATGCTCCAAATGCCTACAGCAGTAATCAATTTGATAGAATAATTAGGTAATTACCCTTCAAAGATAATTAGTAAATGTTATTGTTATCCTAATGAAGTACACTTATAGCTAGAACCCATAACTTGTTAAGAAAAATAAAAATCTTGAGGGCACAACAAATATGCCCACCTATGCCAACATGCATCTAGATAGTATAAAAAAATTCCCTTCATTTGTCAAAACGTGAGAATATTTGCAAGAATAGTGTCCAATTGCATCATCAAGTATATGTATTTCATGACTTCCATTTTCATAAAGCACATATAAACACCAAAAAAGAAAGGCAAGTGTAAATTATTAAGCTCAGAAAGACAGTATTCCCGTGTCCCTATCCCTTTATCTGGGAAGTGCATTCCCAAGGTCAAGTCTTTGAGATTCCATATCCACACCGAGTGTTTCTAAAGAAACATGATCATTAGTATTGCAGTAATTTATATCCTTATTTAGAACTTTTACAATTATATTAGTGGTTTGCCCAACCGGGCGCCAGAGGGGGTGGAATCAATCAGGTAATTCTCCATCCTAAATGTTTAGAGTTGTAAACAACCAACATAATGTGACAACCAATGGGCTAGACTTTGGTCATCTCATCAGCTACTGCTTAGGAGAAGAGCTCTTAAATTCAACTTCTGATTGAATGTTGTTTTCAGAAAGAAAGACCTTACTCCATTTCAGCACAGAAATTACTTTACCCATCATGAAATGTAGCAATGGATGCTATAATAAATGCTGAATGGTATTGCAAAACTTGCAGTCAGTATTGGGATGACAAAAGAAACCCAAGAAATCAAAAAGGCACATTAGTTCAACAAGATACCCCACTAACAACAATTTTCAGTTTCCCCAGGGAATTGCAAGTTACTCAATGCTCTAATCCAGAAACTCCTATTTTCTTTGGAGCAGGTACCAGATCTATTTGCTTCGAAGCAGGTAGCATGGGATGCTGAACATGAAGCACTTTCTTTGAAACGAAACAATGCTTCAGATTTTTCATTTGTATCTCTAACTTGTTCATTTCTGATAAATCGAGGACCATATTTGTGGAGCTCTCTGGTTGAGAGGACCGTGTTACCCTTTAGAGTAAACATAAAAGATTACATTATTTAACAATAACAGGATAAGGTCATAGCAAAGCTTTAACATATAAAAATAAAGGTAATAGCAAAGCTTTCATATCCATAATAAAGTGATGCACAAGCTGGACAACTGGATAAACAAATATTCTGTCTGAACTTTAATGAGTACCTCATCTTCAGAAATTATTTCTTCATCACTTGAATTGGCAACTACCTCTCCCGAGATATTACCGAAGTCGCCCTCCTTGAAGTCAGGCATTTCAACCTCATCTTCAAGCGGTGTACCTGTTGGTTTCTGATCACAGCAATATTAGTTTTGGAGTAATTCTATATCCTCCTATCCAATTCTCCTAATAATCCTCCTAATACTAAATAAAGAAAGTATTAAATGAAAAAATAAATGCATTTGTCTTGTAAAAAACATTAAATGATTGAGAGGAAGTAAGGATGGGAACCCAAACTTAGTTTTGTGTATTAAATGATTGGAAAAGTAATGGGAACCCAAACTTTGGTAAGACATGCCTCAAATGATGAACTGCTGCCTTTCCCAGCCAAACTTTGATTACAGATTCCTGTGCAGAACTCATAATTAATTATTGCACTCTAAAAAAATTGATGCAGAAAACTGTTAGATATAGCTAAATTAAGATAGTTGAGGCACCTTTTAGAAAATCCAACCGCACTTGAAGAGGCAAATCTTCCTATAAAAGAAGAAAAAAAATTAGATGATGATTAGAATAGAAGGTATACAATACATATGTAATGGACGTCATAGAATATATCTATCTTGTTTAGATAAAATTTGACGTGGCACAATGTCATACTACTAACAATTTCAATATAAAGTATGAACAGTAAGTTTCGGTGTGTATTAAAGGGTGAACCTTGTTGGTGGCAGTGTCAGAGGCGTCTAGTGAAACGACATTGTTTAACTCAGCCACGTCTTCTTCATCTGCCAATTAAGGAAGAAGACGAAGAAACAGTTGATTAGCGCTGAGCCATTTTGCATAAACGCGGATTATTGATTGCAGAAATTACCAGAAATGCTCTGATCTGAGTCAGGATTGTCCTGTTCAATTAGGATTAGACAGAGATCTTTATCTTAGCATAAGTTAACCCTTCGTATCGTAAATGACAATTGAATTAACAAGTTAAATAAATAAGTAAGAGGAAAAAAAGGTTTGAGAAGGGAATTTACGCGGAGTATATTTTGTCGCCACATTTCAGCTGCACGCTCAAAACTCAGAAGGTTGTGTTCGGAAGATCAATCGATGAAAATGGATGTTCACCTGGGACTGGGAATACGATTCTGAGTCTGGAACCCCACTTTTTTTATTTTTTTATTTTTTTCAAGAGTTCTTTGCTTTAAATTATGCGCTCGCCGTGCTTTTCCCTAAATCTCCGTTTTTCAATTCCCCAAAGATAGTCGCGGGAACTCTCTAAAATGGCCAAAAAAATAAAAAAGAACAAAATAAATAAAATTGAAAAAAAATAGAAAAATTTGTGTAAATTTTTAAAAAAATAATTATAAGATAGTATATAATTAATTAATTTTTTAAAAAAATTAAAAAAATATAAACTTTTTATGTTTAAATATAATAAATTTTTTTTATTTTTTTCTCTCTTTTATTTTACCTCTTTATAATTTATTATTTTGAGAAATTATTTATTCTTAATTTTTAAAAATGTAAAAGAATATTTTTAGATTCTGTATTTTTTTAAAATCTTATCTAAATGTTCATGTTTCAAAATCTTTTTAATAAAAAAATATTTTTTTATAAAAAAAGGGCACAAACGAACTCACCCTAAGTCTACAACGTCAAATTCAAGGATCACCATGTTCTCAAAAAACATGCTTGAACAAAATCATATAAGTTGAAAAAACATCAATTTCACAACTAAATAGAAAACTACATTCATACATCCTGAATTCCATAAATAACAGAAAACACATCAAGTCATTCTGAATGCTGAAATTCTAATCCAATACGTGTATGCAATGTCTATGAGATAGATTAGGTGAGAGAGAATTTAGAAAAATTACGAGTAACACCCAAATAAATATAAAAGTAGTTCCTAAAAATTTAAGAGAACCCAAAGGTTAAATTAAAAGTACAAAGCAATTAAATTGACTGTTTTGAATACTTAAAAAAATTAGGGGTTAAAATTTTCATATCTGACACAAAGAAGACAACATGGACAGAGAAATTGTCTATGTATGAAAATAAAGAGCAGTCACTTCATTATCTCCCTGGAGTTCAGGTGTGAATGTCATCTATATTGGTTAAGTCTGCATTTAATACATCTTGGTATTTATTTAAACGTTTTTGAGCATATACTTCATGAACATAATTAGCTAAACATAAGCTCTAAGGAATCCTCATATCACATGGATGGTACTCTTTTACAATTAAAAAGTTAGAAAGAAACAATAAAAAAAATGTGACACTTAACTTAAAATAACATTTTTGAAAAAATACTTGTCAAAAAAAGTTGAGATACCTCCTTACACCCTTCTATTTTCCTTTCTAGCATGTAATTGGTAAAGGTCACCTTTTAAGTATTGGTGCATCCTATAACTTTAAAAGAAAGTCTTTTCTAATTGCATGATCTACATCTCAGTTACTACAAAGTCATATTCATTGTGGAAGAAAGATTAATTAACTTTTCTAAATTTAGATAATCATTGAAAATTTGCATTTATTTCAAGAAGATTCCTTTTTGGATTTCATTTACACCTTATAAGATTATTTTCTTTCCCATTTTGAGCATCATGCATTTCTTGAATAATTATTGTTTGAACTCTTTAAGTTTTGACTAATCCTTCTATTGCTCCCAATATTCTTGCCAATGTATGATTTGGATTTCCTTGAACCTTTGAAATTCTTCGATTTCTCCATTGTAGCATCAATTCCTCCTACAAAATAGCTCAAATATTTCAAACATTGATAAACAATTACACAAATCTCATTAGTAGGGTATTTATAAATCGCCTATGACCTTGGTTTGATACCAAAGTTATCAAAGCCTAGGAACTAAGAGAATAAAACCTAATTATTCTCAATGTCCATAGAGTACAAAATAATAATAACTAAGAATATAAAATTATCTTAGTAAATAGAATTTAGTTACATAGTTGTAAGAGCATATAAACTAAGAGGGTAAGGGCCAAAATATTATGAACGTCCATAGACTAAAACTAGGAATGACTATTTATTTAACTAAAAATTAAGTTACTAAAAAAAACTCACCAATCATTTGACTTTATTTCAGTCTGAAGTACTAGAGCACCATATTGGATCAAAAGAATCAAAATCCCAACCCAAGGCTTAGTGAGAATACGTATAGACTATTGCCAAATAGTCTTGATGAAACATAAAATAAAAAAAGTCAAAACCTATACTTCTAGTGACAGAATCATGCAGAACTTCCACCAACATATCTAATTACTAACTTGGGAACTCATGCTTTTTTTTTGTAACTCATGTTTGATTGAAAAAAAGTCTGGTTATTCTTATTTATTAATTAAATACTATTTACTTAGTTTTATCTTTACTACCTTGGTTCTTATATTGTCCAAAATAGGTCTTCTTGCAAGAAGGGAAAGGAATAACCCATGAGCCTGGGGTCTGGTCCATGAAGTCCATATCAAATCAAGTCAAAGGCCATGATCCATATGAGATTAAGGTCCTTGGTTCTTTGTCCAGCATCTATAATTAGTCTAATGGATAACAGATACTGTCCTTGCTTGAATGCTTAACACAATTGGCATCATAAGGAAGATCAAAAGAGTCATATTAGTTCACATTCATTCTTAACAGTACTTATATCATCATCATAGGTCTTGTACCTTATTTAATTACATATCTCAACAGTAAAGGGGCATGTCACATTACATCCCAAGATAGTAACTTATCTATACAATCACCTACAAAACAAAAGGCTATAAGACTACATTGCAAAACAGGTTCACATATTACTGATTAGTTAAGCTCCTAATGATTAATAAAGTGAACCCTAATGACTTTCATGTAACTCCTTTCCCCGGACATGAAGATCTAAACATAGTCGATTTCAATCATAATGGTAGTTGTGTTCATCTTCAGAGGAAGAACCAGGAGGGACATGTATGAATCGTGATCCCCTCTTAACTTTGGATATTTTTCTTACATACACATGTTATATTTTTTTGGTGATCCTTATAGTGAAAAAACAAATGTTGTATTGTATTTCACTTCTACAAGTTATAAAATAAATCATATACTCTTATTGTAAAATATAAAAAGACCACAAAGTAAGAATAAAATAATATAAAAAACAAAGAAAGTAAAAAGTAAAGAAAGTAGAGAGACGAGACAGAGGCTTCTTTAAGAAGTTTCTAACATTTTTTTTCTCTAACCAAGCATTTTAACATTTCTCCTCTTATCACTTTCTATTTGAAATTTTCAACACACAAGAAAAACACACAAAGGACCACTTGATTTGGAGTGTTGTTTTCACATTTTAATAAATTACCAACCAACAACTGTAGAAGAAGAACATCGAACAAGAATTGGGCACACGCACAAGGCCTCAAATCCAGCACCACAAGATTAGTTTGCATTGCATAATATTGTTGGATTACTTTTTATTTGTTACTACAAGTCTTTTATTAATTTTTTATTTTAATGCTGTCTTTTTCTCTCTTGTTTGTTTGTATAGATTTAAAAAATTAAAAAAATAGAAAGCTTTTTTATCTTATACATTATTTAGTTTTTTTATTCATTTTGTTAACTAATATTTATATTGTCATTGGTTTAGAATATTTAAAGTACATTAAATTGTAAATAGATTGTAAGCTCATTTTTTTTAATATATATGCATTTTTTAGGTTGAAAGATGTATAAGAAGAAAATAATTGATTCATTTTCTAAGAAGAAAACAATTTATAATTACTTAAAGAATATAATATTGAATATTTTTTAACCATATGTTATGCTAGGTGCGAATGAATAAAATGTCATTCTTCATTTAATTATGGAATCAAAAGATTCTGCATTTATTAATGAAAATAAATATAAAATGACATTCTTATTTAAATTCTATTATAAAAATTTGTGAAATTCTATTCTTCCCAAAAAAAGGAGAGAATGAAATTCTATATTTTTGTAGAATATGATTCCACAATTTTTTTATCGAATATGCTTTTGTTCAATTTATAAATTGACAAAAGTTATTATTTAATAATCTATTTAACCCTAACTTATTTAAATCTATTTAACTTAAATTTAACATTTAGCCTTCAAACTTTGTACACCATGTGTTTAAAAGAAGCGATAAAAACTTTTACTCTTATCTAGAGAGTAAAATAATATTATCAAATTTGATGATCATGATTTTTGTTATAAAAAAATTAATCTTAAAACGTTATTTAAAAAATATAAATTATATATACATAGAAGAAATAATTAAATTTTTTAATTTTTCTCATTAAGGATAATTATGTTATTTACATGAATTTACATTTTATTCCATATTATATCTGATACACCAATTGTTAAAATGTTTTTCATTTCATATTGTATCATATTATACTAAACTATAAAATTAGAATAAGATTCTCATTCTAAGTTATCAATTATTATTCTTATTCTATGAAATTTCATTATTTACATCAAATGTAACTTTAGTTAAGAAATCCCTAATCCTTAGTAATAATAATAATAATAAAAGGATATTCATTGTGTGTTTGGGCCGAAATTCCGACCAAGCCCGAAAGGCGTGAGATACATAAGCAGTAACTGGCGGTGTGGCCCAAACAGACGTTGCGCTATACACTGGTAGCTACGGGGTAGTGTGCAGACAGTGCCGCTTTGTTTGTTCATCGTTTTCCACCCGTCTTCCTCTATCACCATCATCGAGCATCGTGTTTAGGGTTTTGCAAACTTCGCCTTCACACCCATCTCCACTCATTCTTCACTCCATGAACTAAAAATTCCCCAGAATCCTCCATTCCTTTCTTCCCTTCTAAATCAAAGGTGATTTCACATTTTCCGTTCTATGCACTGAAAACTTGTTTCCTTTTTTTTTTTTTGCCCTTTTCTTAGATTTCGATTTTGATTCTGAGACATCGATTTTTTTTTTTTAAGTTTTTTCTCAGAAGCCGAAACGATGTCGGGTAGGAACCGCGGGCAACCTCTTCCGATGAAAGGCGCTCCTTCTTCTGTTCCGCCTCCTCCTCACGCCGGATTATCTCCGACGATTCACGATTCCCTCTTCGGCGCCAGAGCCCTTGGGCCTCATCACGCTCTCCTCGAAGAATTGCGAGAATCGCAATTAGGGTTGGGCCCCCGGCCCCTCCCCCTCCACCCTGCAGCCATCCTCGAGGAGCGCCTCGCCGCGCAGCACCAAGACATCCAAGGCCTCTTGGGCGACAACCAGAGGCTCGCCGCCACCCACGTCGCCCTGAAGCAGGAGCTGGAGGCCGCGCAGCACGAGTTGCAGCGAATGGCGCACTTTAAGGAGTCGCTGAGGGCCGATACTGACGGGAGGATGAGGGAATTGTATGACAAGTCGGTCCAGTTGGAGGCCGAACTTCGCGGTGCGGAAGCCATGAGGGCCGAGCTTCTTCAGGTTCATGCCGATATCAAGGAGCTTACTGCTGTGAGGCAGGATTTGTCCGGTCAGGTTCAGGCGATGACACAGGATTTGGCCAGGATGACCGCCGATTTGAAACGGATGCCGGCTTTGAGGGCAGATTTAGAGGCTATGAAACAGGAGTTGCAATGTGCAAGGTAGTAGCTTTCTCAATTTGAAGCAAAGTTATAGATTATGCTTGGGATCATTCAATTTACGATTATTTTTTGAAATATGTTAACCCTATGTATGAAAGCATATCCACCATTGAATTTTATAATATGCATATATTTATAAGTTTAAATTATGTTTTGAATGGTGGATATGTTGCTATATACTTATCGTGACTCTATATTAACACTGCTCTTAATTTTTGCGTCTTGGCTTGTAGGGCTGCCATTGAATATGAGAAGAAAGGGTTTGCGGAAAACTATGAACATGGTCAGGTGATGGAGAAGAAGTTGGTATCGATGGCTCGGGAGATGGAGAAGCTTCGCGCAGAGATTGCAAATGCAGAGAAAAGAGCGCGTGCTGCTGCAGCGGCTGGGAATCCAGGTATATGCAATTCTATGCGTGTATGTATTTGCTAAGTATTGATGTAGTCTTAATGAGTTAGCTAATTGTAATTAGTGACATCTAAGTGGGTCTACTTCCATTCTTCTTTGTATGATGAGGTTTGGATTTTCACATTTTATCAAGAGATCGCCACTTTTGGCTTGGAATTTGTGCGGGTTAATTGATTTTTGCTTTCTTCCATAATGCTTTAACTTTGTTTCTTGTCGATTTTATTTGTAGGTCCAGGGTATAATGCAAATTATGGCAATGCTGAGGCTGGATATGCTGGAAATCCTTACCCTGCCATTTATGGCATGAATCCTGTAAGTTTTGTCATATTCCAATTGTATCTCGAGTGTATTTGGACTCTATAATGAATAATATGCATTTGGTCGGAGCAGAAACCAAGTGGACCTGCTTGAACCAAAGGTTTGCAGTTGGTTTTCATTTCTCAGTAAATCCCTTCCATTTGGGTTTAGTTTTGAAAAATCTTTGGGTTGTTCGGTTGGATTGGGTGGAAATGACCCTGCCAAGTATTAGTAAAACCTTGAATTTGTTAATAATTCTTAGTCATGTGTAGGGGTGGCAAAATAATCCATGCATCCATTATCCATCCAATTATTATAATATTTTAATGGATTGGGTTAATTGGATCAAGGTTAATTTCTGGATGGTTAATGGATTGCCTAGAATATCCATTGGATATCCACCAGTGACTTTACTTCTACAGCCATTTAACAAAAATGAAAACCCATAAAAACTCACTTGTGCATAGCCAATCATTCTATTGTGCCACGTAGCAGGACTGCATATGTGAATGACAGTATGTATGCGAATGAGAATTTATTGCGCGCAGCAGGATGTATGTGTGTACTTAATTTATTACTGTCTAGGCCTTGTTGTCTTTTCTTACAGGCTTACATCACGTGATTCTTCCTGGGATTTGGAAATCACTCTAAAGACAAGTAAAATATTTTCAATCACACTATCACATTGCACCATTCCATTTAATTCTGCAATTTTTTTTAAAAAAATATATTCTGACTACTGAATTGTCATAATTTCACCTTTTTTTTAATTCTCTTAATAAATTCAGGAAGCTTTAAAAGATTAATATTTAATATGATTAATAATGGATGAGTTGGGTGGATTGGATATTCATCTATTAAATGAAAATGGATTAATGGTGGGTTGGAAATCAATCCATTAAATGGACCATGGATGAATTGGTTTTTCTAAATAAATTTTTAATGAATCTTAAATCGATTAATGGGTTTTTAAATTTTTTGTTTTTATCTATCCATTATAATCTGATCCATCCGTTTGCCATCCTTACTTATGTGTTAACCCTTGTTCTGTTAAGCTGTACCCATCTTTTTTGCCTGTCCTCATTTCCTGATATCTTCCCTACCCATATTGTTGTGCCTCCCACTTCAGCCGTGGCACATTATCTCCTTTGAAGGTCTAAGGTTGTCATCTCTGACACCCTTTCCCCTTATCTATTTATTTGTGATCTCTGATGCAGTTCCCATAAGATCTGAGCTTTTCGCATCTTCTTTGGTGACACATGATCCCAATAGATTTAACCACCGCTAATGGAACTTTGCGCATTTGTCAGTTTGGAAACCTGAGCTTTCTTTTAACCCAGTTTTCGTCTTAAACATCGACGATTGTCATATTTATTTTTGATCTGGAGCTTTATTTTCTGAATATGAAAGCTTTATGTAAGCTTTAAAAAGTGAAATTTGTTGGTATGGGGGGTTGTTATTATGGCTTCCCCTGTCTACCATCTGATCTAACCTCCAAACTATTACATTTGATCTCTTAATCTGGTCAGTTTAAATTAGTCAGTTAGTTGGCTGTGGGTGGCAAAATCGTATTGTATAGCTTGCAAAGAGCTTAGTTTATTTATAGCCCTAAATGTATTTGGTTGTATATTGATGGAATTTTTTTTTTCTGCATGGTATATGGTCATGCAATGCCCTTTTCCCTCCTTTGGGTCAATTTGGAAATTGTTCTATGCTAACTCTGGCAAATTTCAGGTACAGCCTGGTGTGGAGAATTTTCCTCAGTATGGACCTGGACCTGCTGCTTGGGGTGCATATGACATGCAGCGAGCTCAAGGACACAGATAGATTTCATCTATCCTGTTAAGCAATCTTATAACTGGTATCTTGGGCTGCAACTTTCTAGATGATTGGTTCAGGGTCTTAAGGGTTATCTACTCATGAACGTCATGGGAAATCGTCTATTAGATGTTTTTTGAAGTTGTACTTTTATTTAAAAGCTCATATTAGGTTGATGATGAGTAGCTGATGTTTGTCTTGGTGTCTGTCAATTAACGGATATTTTGCTTTATTCTCTCTTTTACTTGAGATGTGGTGCTTGCGCAAAAGTTTGCTCTAGTCTTTGGCTCTAGTTTTTCCTTTATTCCTGTCTCCTATGGAAAAATTAAGGTTGCTCATTGTTAAAATTGTGCACCTATAATTAGATTCTATGTAAATATCAGCAGCTTGGTAACCATCACCACCCCCCAAGTAAACAAGAAAAAGAAAAGTTGTTCTTGTATCCTTCCTTCGCTTGTAATAGGCTTTCTAGGAAGCGTTGTGAAATTGCTCAAGGTATACAATCTCTGTTGGAGCTATTGTTGGTAAAAAAAACTGAAAATAGTTGGATTTTATGTAAATATCAGCTGCTTGATAGCCATTGCCACCCCCCAGGAAAACAAGGAAAAGAGAAGTTGTTCTTCTACCCCTCCTTCGCTTGTAATAGACTTTCTAGGAAGTGTTGTGATATTGCTCAAGGTATACAATCACTGTTGGAGCTGTTAGTAAAAAAACTGAAAATAATTGTGAGGTTTAGCTGTACCTTCACGTACAAAACAAGGTTCTATCTTGCAAACCTTGCTTCTTTGTTGATTCTTCATATGAATTTTTTCGTTTGTTGAAAGCTGTATAGTTTTGCAATATTCTTTATTTGCTATTCCTGCCCTTTATGTGTCTTGTGAAGAGAATTAGAGATCCTTAATTCTTTGACAATTTGTTTTAGGTGATATTTTGATCTGATGAGATTTTCCATATCTTTCATTTTATTCCTGTTTCTAGGTTGCTTCCTATGGCCCCCCCCCCCCCCAAAAAAAAAGGTCTACTCAAATTCAGTAGCATGACTTGCATAACCCTAATAAGTGATCAAATTTTTAGCAAAAATCAGTAAAAATCAAATGCTTTTCTTCATGGATGCTTTTACCCTGTCACAATATCAATGTTTCTCATGACTTTTTTTATGCATTATAGTCTATAAGTTTGGCCACAGTATTGCTATTAATGATTCTATCCTCATATTGCCTGCCTTATCACCATGTAAACATGCTAGCCCTTTCTTAGTTTTCACTCATGATGAGGGTGTAAAGAGAAAATCTAACTTTATTTAAGGAATGAGGTTTCCTCTTTTTAAATCTAAAAAAACTGATTTTAACTGCAATATAGAAAAATAATAATTTAAAAGAGAAGTTCCTAAAAAGGAGTGGGTGTAAGTGGTGGGCCTTTGAGGTGAGTTTGTAATGACAATTTTGTCCTCTGTTTTTAGTTATTGGAATAAGATACCATTAATACCCATTCTATAGTAGTATAGATTTTCATTAATCCCAATTAGCTAATTGAGTATCGCCCAATCTATGAAGGCTTTGTATTAAATGGCATGCTAGTTTCCTATTGTCTTCAGTGGCAATGCCTAACACCTTGAGTACAGTTCATCTCCATTTTTACTACGTATTTTGTTCAGAATTCCAGTTATATGATTGCATAGAGGATTGAGAAGATTATGAGAGACTTCCTTTGGTCAGGTTTAGGGGAGAATAGTAGAGATTCCCTTTTTTGCAGCAGTCCTCGATCCTGGACACCAATATTTTAGAAACTTGCATGATAGAGATACTTCTGAACTGACGTTCCGTTTGGTGTTTCTTGAATTGGCTGTTTTTGTCCTCTAAACCAGATGGGAGATTTTGGGCTCTTTTTCTTTTGGTTGGTCTTCTTGTAAATCTTCCAGTTTGTCACTCATTCTCCAAACTAAAAACAAATTCCTTGTCGAGAAACTTTGGAAATCTAAACGCCTTCCAAGGCGAAGTCTCTTATCTGGACAGTGATATTAATACTAATGATGTAGATGTGTAGACCTAACTAGGCTTTATCTCCTAATCTATGTGATGTGTTCTTCTGATTCAGAAACAGCTACACATTTATTTCTGCATTTCCCAGCAGTAAGCTACATCTTTAGACCTAACAGGTCTATCTCCTAATGGTTAAGTTCGGAGAGTTTGGCAGGAGCTAAGACATAAACGTTTTATGGCAGTTCGCTATGTTTGCTGTTCTTTGGTGTCTTCGGTTAGAAAGGAATGATCAAATTTTCAAGGAAAAAATCCACCCTAGGGTATGCTTCAGGACAAAGTTGCCTTTTTAGTCTCTAGTGCTTGGCTCATGATTTTCTTTTAGAAGTCTCTTTGGTTGATTTACATAGGGACTAGAGAGCTCTTTTGGATTAATGGTTTTGTTATGTTTCTGTTGATTGTTGGTTCCTTACTTGTTTGTCTAAGGAGGATTCCTTATGCTCCTTCCTTAGTGCATCCCTTCCTTCTAATAAAATATTTTCTCCCGGAAAAAAAAGGTTGGTCAGTGGGAAATTTTTTTGTAGGACCAAAGAGTTTGGGGGTTTGTGTCTTAAAAGAATAAGTGTCCAAAAACATTGCTTTGATTAGTAAATCTGAAAATGGTCTTGGCATTTCCCTCTAGAGACTTCTTCTTTACAGCATCAGCTAAGAAAGGAGTTTGGTTTACATCAAAATCAGTGGAATGCCAATCCAGCCATAACTGCATCTTTTTGAGTCCTTTGAAATTCATTTCTCAGGGGTATGCCTCTTTTAGTCCGTTACCTTCCTTAAAACAAGTAATGGTTATCTTGTTTGATTTTGAGTGGATATCTAGGTATGGGATTGTTAAGGTCCCACATCGATTAAGTAAATGGGCAAAGTACCACTTATAATAACTTGGGCAACCCTCCGCCTATGAGCTAGCTTTTGGGGTGGAGTTAGGCCCGGTTATTTTAATAGGGATATTTGAAGGGGAGCTTTGGCTCAAATGGTTAGAGTTGTTGCCATGTGACTCGAAGTCACAGGTTCGAGTTGTGGAATCAACTTCTTGCAAATGCAAGCTACGGTTGTCTACTATAGACCCACACAGTGGGTCCAACCTGGACCCCACACATAGCGGGAGATTTATAGCACTAGGCTACCCTTTTATCTGGGTATGGAATGTTTCCTTCTCAGAGGCATTTCTTCTCCATCATCTCTTTTTTTTGGCATTGTTCTCCTATCCTAAATTTTTATGATCAGTTATTTCTTTGAACTTCCATGTCCTAGAAACTTGCATGACGAAGAAACTTCTGAGTCTGAGTCCCTCTTGTTCTTGCTTGTTTTTGCTCTTATGTCTTCTAATTTGGACAGCAGAATTTGGACTTTCATTTCTTTTGGCATGTTTTCTTCTAAATCTTACCTCTAGTTTCTCACCCATTCTCCAAACATAGTTAAATTCCTTCTTGGTAAACCCCTTTGAAATTCAAAACACCCGTTAAGTCTTGCATTTGGATAGCAGCAGTTAGTAAAGATTAATTGCTAATATATGCTGCAGATTTGTAGACCTGACAACGCCTTATCTCCTAATATATGTGCTACTACATGTTGTCGTAATTTAGTACAGCTGCGCATTTATTTCTACGTTGCCCGGCAGTAAGCTACATTTGTAGAATTTGATGAACCTTGTGTCTGTCCTAAAAACTTGGATCAATTTCTAATGACAAGGTTCAGAGGGTTTGGCAGGGGTAATGAGTCATGCTTTGGGACAAGATTGTTTCCTTGGCCTCTTGTTGGTGTTCAAGACGTGGTTTATTCTAGGGAGTTTCCTTGGTAGATTTGCACAGGGACTGGAGAGCTCTCTTTTTTATTTTGTTAGTGGTTTTGCTTTGTTTCTGTTGCTTGATGGTTTTCTTAGTTGTTTTCTCTAAAGATGATATCTTCTCTTCTTTATTTGTATCCCTTTTCATCTTCTAATTAAATTCTCCTCTTTTAATTAAATTCTCCTCTTTTATAAAAAAAGAAAAAGTTAAAACACCTTGAGTACAGTTCTCCCTTCATTGCTGCCAATTTTTTATTTTTCTTTCCTGGTTCTATAGACCAGTGGAGGCAATTTCCTTGAGTTATTGTGCTGTTATAGCAACGATGGCCAGTTTGGTAAGTTGCAGTAAATTCTTCACCAAGGAAGTGAAATGTCATTCTTTTCTCCAGTACCATCCTATTATTCACTTTTCTGAAGCATTAAAAAGTTGAGTATCCATAGTTCATGTTCTTAGCTTGCTGCAGCTGCAAATTTAGTTTTATTGTGCCCCTCTTTTCTCTCTAATAAAATTTCCTTTTCTATAAAAAATGTCTTCCCCCCCCCCCCCACCACAAATCCCTTTTTGTCTTGTGCTTGTTTACACACAGATTATTGTGAGCAGCAGTTATTCTGTGATTTAAGTCTCGTTAAAGTCACAGCTCACAAGACATCCGTAACCCAAGTATATACTAGAAGGTATAAGGATGGGCTGGGTAAAAATGGGTCAGATGGACCACGTGTATGGAAGGAGAAATAAAATGAAAGGGAGAATTGGAGGAATGACTGTAACAGTATAGAAACAGTTAAAAGAGGGATCAGTTATGGGAATGATGGTTGTGACTACAACCTGACGGCTGGCAGGTGGCAACTGGTGAGGAGGATTCAGGAATCAGGGGAGAGGAAGAGAAATGTGAATTATGTGGGGCGGGGGAGGCTGAGAGAGAGGCAGGCATGAATTGAGTGGTATAGGGAAGGATTGGGAGGGGTGGGGGTGTCTCCGTACATCTGCAGAACACCGATTGTTATCTTCTATTTTCTGTTTGATAAGAGGACTATCTCTGTGTGTAAGGAGCTAAGTCTCCATTATCTCTGCATGTAAGTCTCCTTGAGTGAGGCTGCATTCAAGGAGAGATGTTCTCTGTTGGGAAGTTTTCTATTCCATTCTGAAGCAGTGAAGCATATTTATAGCATGATTTATGTTGCTGGCAAGATATATTCAACACTGGAGCAGCAGGATGGAATTCTTAGTCGAGTAAGTTATGCAGCTTTCTGAACGGTAAATTCTGTTTGTTTGTTTTCCATTTCTATTCCCCATTATGTGTAGGCTTGAATGTAGGAATTGCCTTTTTTGCCCATTCAGACTTTAGGTTATGCTAATGTTTCTCTTTAGTTGATTTAGTCTACTCTGGTTATCGAAGTAATAGTTTGTGCCCATTAAAACTTCTCTACTATGTTAGATCTAAATTTCTGATTGGTTTGGTGATCCAGTTTTTCTGTTTGTTTAGATGACAGATCCAGTTTTCTGTTTATGTCATGGAGTTGTATGTTTTACTACTATGTTAGATCAAAATTTCTGATTGGTTTGGTGATCCAGTTTTTCTGTTTGTTTAGATGACAGATCCAGTTTTCTGTTTATGTCATGGAGTTGTATGTTTTATTTTTCTTCTTGTCTGCTGATTGGTTTCTCCCTCAACTGTTATAGCTGAGCAATATTGTGCTTATCATTTGCAAAAGTGTGGGCTAGAAATTGAAAGAAAAGGGTGATGAAGGTCGGGTATACTATTTATTTCACTCTTGGATTCCCTGATAGAGAACTCCAGCTCTATACCTGGGGCTAGCTACTAGCTCAGACTCCGGCTTCTGAATGTGGCGAAGTGGTAAATCCTTTCTTTTCTATCTGAGAATATGTCTTATCTTCTGAGGTGGCATGAGACAATCTGTGAGTTCCATGTGGCTTTAGTCTTTTGAATGCTCCTGAGGTGGATCGAGTCTTTGGTAGTTCTAGGTGGCTAGAGACCAGCGCTAACAGTCCTAGAAAGAGCAGTCCTCTTTCTAAAGTACACGAACATCTTTGACATGAGGACGCTTTCAATCTTTCTTCATGAAAGCTAGACAGCAGAGATAGAGTCCAAGCGCACTATAGCACTGCAGGCAAAGAAAAGATCTTCCTTTTATAAAAAAGGTAGTACTAAATCGAAGAAAGGCATGAATTGCCCAAAGGCTAGGTTCTTTATTCCCATAGGCACAAAGATCGATTTCGACCATCCTTTCTTGTTTTAAACGTTTATGCCTGGAAATGATGCTTGAATTCTTGCTTGTCTTATGAGCCATTGACTTATGGAAGACATGGTTAATTAAGTAGGCTATGGAGCATGAGCCATATCAATGCTAGAAAGACTTCCTTTTTCGATATCCTAGTAGGAGAGTAGTAGTACCCCTATGGAGAAGAGCAAGAGTTTTAGCTTTATCCTTTCTATCGAGTTGTCTGGTATGGTTCATCTGCTCTTCTCTACCATCTATCTAAGCGCTAAGAAAGGTTCCCGTCTGGCTATCTCCTTCTCAGATGAGAGTAGGCATGATAACTCAATCACGAAATGCCACAGTAGGCTTGTTTTCAAGATTTAAAAAAGGGCTTTCAATAAATGTCTCAATGACAACCTATTGGTAGCACCTCAGAGATGTCTATTCCTCTCTTTGATAGTCAAAGTAAGCCAAGCGCTAGCAAGCTTAAGTGAAGAAAGTTCATCATAGAAAGGAGGAGAAGCCTGGGAAGAGATCTTCCTTTGAGTCCTACTCTGGGTTGATTCTTCTTAGGAGCTTTTGTCCTTTATTGAAAAAGCTCAATCAAGGCGTTACGTTAGCCTGTTAGCAGTCAAAGGCTTGAAAGCATGCCCAGCGAGTTCGGAGGTCCTCTTTTGGTTAGCGGTTAAGTGTGTCAAGTTGGGCAGGAGTTATTGCATTGATGCTGAGAATTCAAGCTTTGGAAGACAGTCAAGGAAGCAAGGCAATGGCTGCTATGAATGAGTGAAAGCTTCTTCATTTTCTTTTTCGATGATAATTGAATAGCCCTTCTTCGATTCCTTATGAATTTTGTCTAGTAAGGGCAGCTGGCCTTGGCTTGGGCTATTAGAGGTTTACTTCTATTTTCACTCCTCCGAATCTTCACCTCCGAAACTTGAACTTGCTTTCCCACCACCTTCTAATCGGAGGAAACTGAGGTTTTTTATGAGCCGCTCAAAATTCACTATTTTCGTAAGTTTGCATACAACTCAGCTTTCAAAAAGTCTTATTGCACTAGCGTTCGATGCATCAACTATGGCAGTTCTGATAAGAAAGAAATAGCTAGATTTGAGGGTTGCGTCCTCCAACTGGGGATACCTTTTTCTTATATAAATAGGCTATTTGCCTATAGAAGTACTCTAGCTCTCACCGATTCTTCTTCAATTGCAGACCCCTCCCACTCCACAAACTGACAACCAAACCATGCACTCTAAATTGGACAGTCTCGAGGGTAAAGTAGAGCAACTCTCTGATAAGTTTTCACAAATCCTGAAACACTTGGGTAAGCGCCCTGTAGGAGAGGATTTACAGGATTCAGTTAGGCAGTTAAAGGGTTCCCCTTATTTCTTATTTATATTATTTATAAAATAGGGTCAGTGCACGGAAGACTTCCCACTTCTGGGACACACGGCGCCCTAACCTAACCTAATAGGATGAGTCACGCAACCCCTAGACCAACTGTCAGATTTCCCCCTGATGGTGATCTCCTTCCAACCTTAGATCCTAGAGCGGCACTTGATGATGGTGATCATTTTCATGAGGACCAACCCATAGAGTTCCAGCCCATAGAGTTCCAGCCCATAGAGTTCCAGCCCCATGCTAGGGTTCCAGATAGACACAACAGGCGTTCACCACAACCTCCTAGGTATGGTCATGAGGATTTAGGAGACATTACTAGGAGAGTCAAAGTGGATGTCCCTGAATATGATGGAAAGTTGGACCCTAATCTCATATCTTCAAAGATTGGTTGGATAACATGGAGGACTATTTGGATTGGTATGGCATGTCTGACATAGAGCGTGTTCGTTTTGCCAAGATGAAGTTAATAGGATCCGCCAAGAAAGATTGGCACAGTGTCCAACGCAACTTAGGGCGTCTAGGTGAACCACCCATCACTCAGTGGGCAGTCATGAAGCAGAAGTGGAAGGAAAAAGACCTCCCCACCTACTATAGGAGTCAATCGGTTGAACAGTTGTTAAATCTTAGGCAATCGACGTCTAATGTGTCTGACTATTTGGCTCGATTTGAAGAGCTTATGCTTAGGTGTGAAATTGATGAAGAGCCATTCATTACAGTCAGTAGGTTCGTCAATGGTCTGAGGGTAGACATGAAGAGGGAGGTTATACTGTACAATCCTGAATTATTTAAAAACGAAGCATTATCGAGTGCAGTCCAGCGCTTCTTTTAGGGCTAATAGCCCTAAAGAAAGTAAAGCAGTCAACGGTAGCCGACACCGGTTTAGTTACAATAGCCCTAGTCTTTTAGCGGACTCAAGGACTGATTTTCTCACCAGAGTAGGATAAAAATAAAAGATGGAGAAGGTTTTCCGGCCCCCGGCCCCCAATAGAATAGAATAGAGGATATTTAATGCCTCGTGAAAGTAATTACTGGCAAAGCCATACTCCGTAATATCAGAAAAAATCTCAGATAACGTAGATCCGCCGGATCCCCAATGAATGACCTGCTCGACTATTTTTGAATATGTCCAGTTTTCCGGCAGGGAAAAGGATGTGTTACCTTAAGTTTTTTGACACTTTCGGTGACAGCATTAAAAAGTGTATCCACAGCGTTTTGCTCCAGGGGATCGTAGTTCAAATTCGTATGGGGAGCGGGGGAGGGTTAGATTAGAGGGAGGGGGACTGCGAACGCCCGTCCCATGAAGCGCCAGGGAACCATGCATTCCTCCCGGGCTGGGCTCAGGGACTGCAATCAGCCGCTTCCCCTGTAGTCGTCAGCTCGTTCTTGACAGATCCGATCGGGTGTTCATAATCTGGAGTAAAAGGATTCGAACCTTTGCATGCCGGTACCAAAAACCGATGCCTTACCACTTGGCTATACTCCATACGGCCTTGTTTTGGACGATAGAACGGGGAGAGGGGGACGGGAGAAGCAGGGCTCGAAGAACGAGCCGTGCAAGAACGCGGGGATATAGCAAGTAAGCAGCAAGTTCTCCCTTCACGGACCGACTACAACAAGCTCGCGACTCTAATAGAAAAAGACGGTAAGCTCTCTGCTCTATTTGCTTGCAATGCGTTTACCTATCAAAGTTGGCGAACGCTTCTGTAACCTTAGACTCGTTACGCTGTTCGACTGAACTCGTTGGCTCCGCGCTCTATTCGGTCGGAACCCGGTTTGAGAACCTTCTCTCATAGATTCCTTTCACCAAGTCATCGCCAGCAATCAGCTCTTATCCCTTGGTGTGGTGTCAAAGCAAAGCAAAGGGCGAGTTCCTTTCTTGTCTTGCCCAAAAACTTGCTTTATTCTCATTGGAGAAAGACTCTCCCGCGGCAAGGTTTTACACATAGGGCCAGCTGCTTTCTTTATCTCGCTTGCCGTTAGTCCGTCTAGCGCCTTTCTTTCGGTTGGGGTCCGTCCCGGGGCTTAGACCGCTTGGGTTCTCTTTTTCTCGAAGGCAGTCAACGTGTCAGCCATTCCTCTCCCATTAGACTTGTCAATCCTTTGCTCTTTTTCCTTCTCTCTTCCAGTTCTCTCCCTCTACTTTATTTGACAGGGGCGGAGAAGACCACTCTATCAATAAAAAGAAGACAGTAGCAATTCAGTTTCAAATGGTTTGAGCTTGGAAGCAACCTACTATCTATCGATAGGCTAAAACAGACTGCTATTGGCTGCTTTGCCTATCTATTCTATTATGGCCGGCTTGGAGACATCAGAGGAAGACCGTCATTTATATCCGAGTACGATCAGATTCTATTAGGTTTGAATCATAACCAAGGCTTAGTATATTTGGGGCTACAAAATAGGAGAAAGTTACTAACAGTTTTTTTGGGGGGTGGGGGTCTACTGTTGCACTGAAGGTGAAATTTTGATAGTGTGTAACTTTGGATTAATTGACAAGAAGCTATGTAGTCCTTTTCGTAGTGAGTTGATTGTTTAGAGGTGAACTTCTACTATTTTATGTGCGCATTCCAGGTCTTCCCATTAAGGATTCTTAGCTTTCTTTTCTTTTAAAGAATTTTGTGGGTGTGTTAACTATTAGATTCAAGAGCATGGTAAGCAATTTTAGTACAGTTACATGCTGTGTTGCATCTTGCTCACTTTTCTTGCCATGTTTTGAGAAGGGGCTGAAAATGATACCTTATTGTCAGTTTTGGCAATTACAAGTGTTGCTTGCTATGTTATCTGTATAATCCAAAGATTTAGTTTCATTGTATTTTGTTTGTAGTTCTCTGAAATGTTTCTTTTTTTTGTTTTGGGGGGGGTGTACTGGAGAGTCATATGGCTTGCAGGTTAATGATGAACACATACATAGTTGATTAAGGAAAAAACTCCTCTAAAGTGAGTTTGTCTCTAAAGTGAACAAATAAGGGCGAATCCACCCATAATTTAATCTAAATTGCATTGGGATCTTAACCCAGTAAAATTTAATGGCAGATACATCTTTACTTGTTCACTTTAGCGACAAGTTCACTTTGGAGGAGCCATATCCGTAGTTTAACTGCTGTTGTTTGCTTTTTCTTTCATTAAATTCATTCCATCTCACTTTCGTGTTCCTCGAAGCTGGAACCACTGGTGTGTTAGAATATCCCAATTCTTATTATGTTACTTAGGATTTTTTTTTCTTGATAGGAGTTACTTAGGAGTGTTATTGGACTGGGCTTCTACTAGTTGTAAGGTTAATATTTTATATCACATCACAATTATCATTAGTAAATATATTCTCTGTTTTCTCCTTTCCATCATTTCCTTATAATTTCAACAAGTGCCTTTGTAACATGTGGTCTACTGGTGTGTGTTAGAATATCCCAATTCTTATTATGTTACTTAGGATTTTTTTTTTCTTGATAGAAGTTACTTAGGAGTGTTATTGGACTGGGCTTCTACTAGTCGTAAGGTTAATATTTTATATCACATCACAATTATTATTAGTAAATATATTCTCTGTTTTCTCCTTTCCATCTTTTCCTTATAATTTCAACAAGTGCCTTTGTAACATGTGGTCCATCCCAATTTTAGCTGATCTATTTTACTCTTGACCTTGAAACTTCTGTTTAGTAGTTCTTGGCAATGAAAGCCCATTTAGTCTGCACTTGTGTGATTGTAACACAATTTTTTTCTCTCTATCTGTCATGTCTTAGTTTTGTATATTGGTTTTCCTGGATTTTTAGCATGTGCTCTATAATGACATTTGAATGATTTTGTTTCTAGGGTTATGAAAAGTGGGCCCAAACTTTCTGGCTCTTGACTCTCTTATTCCCGTCTTCATGTTGAGGTATGTTCTAACTTTGCACGTTCTACTTTTTTTGTATCCATGTTCATGGACTTTTTTGGAGGGGGTTGGTTTCTCTTACAAAAAAATAGGGACTTGCAGGTTTTTGCTTTTCTTCCATCATTTTTAATCGAGGTTTTTCTTTTTTTTGGGGGGGGTGTATAAAAGTTGAAGTTCATTAAAACAAAGGGAATAATAGTACAAGGAATCATCCATAGCAAAAAAAGGGAAAATAAATAGCAGATAAAAAGAGAAACTTCACTAAAGCAAGCTGCCCAATCCATCAATCCCTCTGCATAGCCATATTTAAGGAAACTCCTTTAAAATGACCATGTGCTTTACACTAAATAGAAGAGTATCATCTAATCTTATCTGAAATCAATTGCTAAGCCAATGAAACGTCCTTAAAAATACTAGCTTTTATTATTTTTATTTTATTATTCTTGGATGTATCATATTGTTAGATATATAAAGTCATTCATGAGCCTTTACCTAATAGTTTAAACTTTTAGGAGAGTTGGTCATTAACATGGTATTAAAGCCTCTATGATTAAATGGTCATGAGTTCGATTCTTGCCACCCCTATTCTTTTAGATATAGTGGGCATTTGCATTGTTTGTGCATGAAAGTTGAAAAGGCTCTTGCATGAGGGGGCGTGTTAGTTATATATAAAGTCATTCATGAGCTTTCACCTAACCAATTAAGCTTAAGAGAGTTGGTCATTGACACATACAAAGTGGCAGAAAAATAGATGGATATGTAAATCATAGGATTCAAGTGTGGATGAAATGGAGAAATTTTTTAGGTTTAATTTGTGATCCTCTCAAGCTTAATGGAAAACTTCACCATAAAGTCATAAGACTAGCAATGCTTTATGGTGCTGAATGTTGGGCAGTAAAGTGCCAATAAGTGTTCTATAGATGAGAATGCTGCAGTAGATGAGTGGGCATACAAGAAAAGATAAGATCAAGAATGGATGTATTAGAAAGAAAGTAAGAGTCTACCTATTGAGGAAAAAGTAATAGAATCTCGTCTAAGAGGGTTTGACCATGTGAGAAAAAGACCAATAAAAGTCCCCGTAAGAAAGGTTGATCAAATGGAGGATAACCCAATAAATAGAAGTAAGACTAAGAAAACTCTAAGAGAAACCATTAAAAATAATTTACATTGAAATGGTCTTTTTGAAATTTGATTTTTGACAGAGCACAATTGCGTCATTTTATTTGTGTAGCTGACCTCACCTAGTGAAAAGTTTTTGTAGTAGTTGTTGTTATTGTGGTTTTAAAATAGCTCTTACCTCTTCTTCTTTTCCTCCACCTTTGTACTAAACTTAGTTTACTATCTACTAAAACGTTTGTGATGATTTGCCTAAAAGCACATGAATGTTATGCAGGTTGCTTTAATGTTATAACTTTTCAAGTTGGTGTCAAAATCAGATTGTCAAGGACTGTAACAAGGTTTTCTTCTGCTTCAACTCTGCCGTAATGGCAAGAACATAGAAGCGTACAGAAGAAGTAAGTTCGCATCTGCTAGGTTTTAGTCTTTTTCTGTTTAGTAGTCAAGTCTAGGTTTGAGAACTAATTAGTTTACTTGCTTGTTTTACTAGGAATATGGCTGTCGACAGTTTGCGTGCAGTGCCATGTTTGGCTTCAGGTGGTGGCTCTGTCGATATGGTTTTCAAAAGGCTTACTGGTATACTGTAGTGTTGCCGTGTTTAATTGATAAGGTGAGCATAAACTGGCCTCGACACTTCTTAACCATAATTGCAATTCACAAGGTGTGTGTGTATATATAATGCATTCTATGGTTCAATTCGGATGGTCGTTGCACCGGTACAATTCCAGCGTAGGCAAATTAAAATCTTACATGTGATGTGAATGTGGCATTGTAGAACCAATTTTCAACATTTATAATCTAACCTCATGACTCATTTTAGATTATATATCCCTTTTGACTTGTCACATCTGTCAGTCTATCAATAACTTTTATATTGAGCAAAATAAAAACCAAACGCAAGAGCTCATCAGTTCATTTTCTTCTTTCTATTGTCGAGCTTAGCACAAAATAAGAGAGCCCAAAACTTCAACTTCATCTTTGTATTGAGAAAGCTTTGTACTTCAATGGTGTTTGGTCAAGCATTCGTCCTTCCATGGCATTTGTTTATGACTTCGTCCTTAAATAGAGGTTTTATTGAAACTTGGTAAGAAGTTTTAACTTTGATATTTTACTTAATTTTTTCAAAATGTTTTCTTTGTCCATTCCATGTCTTCGTTCTTCCATGGCGTTTGTTCATGACTACGTCCTTAAATGAAAGTTAACTTTTTAATGAGTAAGAAGCTTTACCCTTTATGGTCTTTCTACACCACAAACCAAAAGAAGCTTTAGCTCTGATATTTTTCTTCATTTTTTTCATTATGTATTCTTTGTCCATTTGATGTCTTTAGGCTTTAGGGTGCCTCAAACCAACACATCTAACAATGAAAGAACACTAGAATTCGAATTCATAACAAATTTATCTAGGGTCATTGATTTATTCATTGTGTAATAATAAAGTTCATATCGTGACAATTCCTCTGTAATGATTATTTATTGTGTAATGAATAAAGTCCTTATATTGTCCCATTGATTGATGATAAATGAATGACACATTGAAAAAGATGCATCGTAATTATTAAATTGTTGGTCTTGTCTCAATTGTTTTATTCACGTTCTCATAAGTATTGATTACATCAAAGTATGTGAATGACACTTTGAAAATGGTATTAATGTGCCTCTTACCAAAGCTATTACGTTAGGCACATTATCTCAATTACAATAATACTCATGACTTGATTTATGCACAGTTTTGAATAAAATGGTATCATTAAAGGCCAATATTTAGGATGTGTGAGAATCTCAATCGTTACGAATGTCCATCACAATCATAGGTTAAGCTGTGTATGTGACACTAATTTTTTGTAAGAGGCACATTTCTTGTTTGAAACCAAAACTATAATAACGAAAATAATTTAGTAAAATGGTTAAAGAAGCGATGAGAAAATTGAACGCAAATCATAATGTGGAAGAGGCACCTTATCTCAATCACTCTAGTAACGAAAAGAATTTAGTAAAATGTTAGGGTTAAGTTCAATTTTCTCATCGCTTCTTTAACCATTAATTGTTTGTAAGAGGCACATTTCTTTAACCATTTTGGTAATAACATCGTTTATCCTATATTATGTTTGGCAAGTATTTTCAATTGAGATACCAGCCAGGTCTTAACTTGACAAATCGAATGTTTTGCAGTATTTGTCGAAGTTACTTGGCTGTGAGGTGCTCAAGTTTAAATACATTTTTATAGCAGATTTCATCAGTCTTTAAAATTCAACAAGAAATACAATGCCAATACTTATCTCGGTTTCTAGAACCTTTGCTTTGGAAGTTCTTATCCGATGATATTTTTGTTTACTTTTTGAAGAATGTTTCATTGGATTTCAAATTATTGTCCAAATTAGTCCACTCCTAGAATGTGGAAATTGATATGGAATTTGGGTTCAGTCATAGTCATATTGAATTTGATGAATAAAATTTCTTTTCATTATTATAGTTTTGGTTTCAAACAAGAAATGTGCCTCTTACAAAACAATTAATGTCACATAAACAGGTTAACCTATGGTTGTGATGGACATTCGTAATTATTGAGATTCTCACACATCCTAAATATTGGTCTTTAATGATACCATTTTCAATTAAGGAAACTGTCATTCTAAACTGTGCATAAATCAAGTCACGAGTATTATTTTTTAAATTTTTTTAACTCATTTTGTTCTCATTAGCTTTGGTCATTTCATTATTACAAGTTGTGCAAGGTCATGTCAAAGATCTTTTCCTATTTTATGAGAATCCAAAATTCTAAACGCAAAATGTACAAGTGCCTAGTAGAAAAAAGATTGTGGATTTTATCTTTTCTATTGGCCTTTCACGTACAGTATTTATTATTGCGTGTTTGCATTCATCAAAATCTTTAATGAAGATCAATTAATTCAGTCTTATTTTATCTTAGAAGTTGTGTTCAAGTCATGTTATATATATATATATATATATATATAGGGGACATATCTAGTGAGAAGAGTTTTTATTTTGAGAGTGTGAGAGAAATCTTGTTGGTCAAATTAACTTGAAATGTGATCACTTAAAAATCACATGCATTTATCTTCAATCTTGATCATTCATGAAAGATAGATCACCGAATAAGATATATGGGTTTTTAGTTTTTATTGTAAACCACTTGAGAGAAGTAAATCTTGACCATACATCCATATATGGATGGTCAAGATTAAAAGTTACTTTAAGGTTATGTGATCACTTAAAAAAGTTACATATATTTATCTTCTAATCTCAATTATTCATGAAAGATTCAATGGTCAAGATTCACTTCTCTCACCTTTCACAATAAACACTCCTCTGGTGAAAGTAACATCTTTTATATATATATATATATATATATATATATTTTTGAAAGTTGCAAATAACAATTAATAGTAGATAAAGATTGTGGGTTTTTACATAACCACTTGTGCTAACTTAGCATGCACAACGTTCAAGATTTGCATGCAAACATATGTCACTTCTTACAAGAAGGAAAATTGGTGGAACAAAATATTGTCTTGATATATTGACTGTGTTGTAAAAATCGGTCTAACCGGATAAGTTGGACTGGCAGAGCCATCGACTGGGCAATACTCACGGTTGGGTTTCGGACTCAATCGATTTTAAGTGGTTGAACCGGTTAAAATTGGAAAAACTGGTGAACCACCGTATCTAAAACTGACTGGTTCTCTAATAAAGGGTAGTAATTTTTAAATTTTAATTAAAATAAAGAAAAAATGAAGAAGAATGAGGGTTATTTTGACCTTATCTTCCCCATTTTAGTGATCTATTCAACATTGATGAGTCGGGGACTGTAGGACAAGGTGCCTTCGCATGTGTCTTGTTTCTGCACTTTCAAATGCATCAACTTTGGAGCACCACGGCCGCCCTTGTACTCATTTGATGAATTTCTCCTTTGCACGTTGTTAAAGATTAAACCGTCCTGAGTTTTGTGGGATATGATGAGATAAGGTGGGTTTGATATTCTGGTGAAGGCAAATCAAAGAAGGCTACATGGAAACACTTATCCATTAGGATTATTTAAAATATGTTGGGTGTGGGGACGGAGCATTACTGATAGAACGAGTGAGGATTTATTATTTTTAAAATGAAACTTAAATCCAATTCATGGCCGGGCTTGGGAGTGTAATGGTTTAGCACATTAAAAAATCTGTACAAATACAACATTTTTTATAAGCTTCTCATAAATAAATAATTAGTTATATATTTTATTTAATTTATCTTAATAATATCTGATTCAACCATTGGTTTAATTGGTTATATCATAAATCACCTTCTTTTCTGGATTAATGGTTGAATTGATTTCTAAAACATCGGTATCTGTAAATAATAGATTAATATTTATGGTCAAATGTTTAAATGAAAATTTCTCTTAATGATAACAGTGTTATTTTTATATATATGAATTTTAATATCAAGCTTAAGATTATATATTTAAAAGATTCGAATCTTTTAGACTTGAACAAGCGCACATTAGTTATACAATTTTTTTTTTTGAGCTGAAATAAAACTTTAATCATAGCCGGAAGAATCCAGCAAAAGGATAGGAACAAGAAAATAAGGAGGCGACTCTACCCAAGTGTTGAAGTCATACTCCCTCATAGTGAGCCACCATTTCAGCTACTCGGTTAAAATATCTAGGAATATAATTTCAATCAAAACACTCAAATCAAGAAGCATACATGAAAATATCAGAGTGTGTTACCATTATAGGATCTATCTATTTGACTATCATTGATAGTCTTGTAAACATTGCTAGCATCACCTTCGTTGCACTAATGTCCCAAGCGAACAAGAGCCCAGCCCTAGCTGCAAGTAGTTCACTTGTGTATGGGCCCATTAAATCATTAAACCTCTGTGTTCTAGCAGCAAGGCAGCACCCTTCCCAATTACGCACCACGATTCAAACTCCATAAGCACCCAGATCCGCCAAGGAAGAGAAATTTACATTAACTTTGACAAATCCACTGCTTGGTTTCTTCCAGCCAAATGCCGTGCCAACCAAAGACCAAAAGTTCCAAGTCTTTTTTATCAGCTTTGACAACAAATTCACACAGCCCATCTATCCACGCCTGGCCGTCCTTGGCATAGATAACTTATTCGATCCCACATTTACTCCTTTGGAATTTGGAAGCCAATCTCAAACAAGTTGGTAAAATATCCCTGCATGCCCTCCAAGCAAAGACCTTCACTTTTGGAGGAACACGAAGTTTCCAAATCACCTTCCAAAGAGGAATCTCCAAAATAGCACGCGCCTCATCTGCGTTCCACACATTAAGATCCGCATTAATGAGTTGAGAAACCCATGTTTATCGTCAAGTCTACAATTCATGGATTTTGAGCTCTGAAATTCGGTAATGATGGGATCCATGGGTCCTGCCATATATCAATGTCAACCCCATTAGCAACTCGCCAAATCACTCCCAAATCAAGGACATCCTTCCCAGCAATAACGCTTCTCCATGTGTAAGACGGGTTTGCCCCTAAACCAACAGTTAGAAATTTGCCATTTGGAAAATATTTATCACTTAAAATTCTGGTGACTAAAGCCTTAGGTCTGCACATTAGACGTCAGCCCTGCTTGGCTAGCATTTTAAAGTTGGGAAATTCTTACCTAAACTATAGATACCCAAGTTGGGTGCATCAGATCAATCAAGGCTTAATATTTTTATAGATCTTTGTTAAATTAATTATGTGACACAAAAATTCATAAAAATATTAAGTATTGGTTGGTTTGGTGCATCCATTTGGGTGCTCAGGATTTAGATAAGAATTTCTCTTCCAAATTAACGGTATGAAGTCACAGAATCCCATGCTACCCGCAATTTTAGGCCAAACACATTTTTTCCCAATTGATCCAACGAATTTTCCTGCGATCCATCTGAGTGCCCCCACCAAAATTTGCACATCATATTTCCAAGCTCCTGGCACATGCTTAATGGAATTAAAAAACATGACATAGTATATGTTGGAATAGCTTGCGTCACTGCCTTAATTAATATCTCCTTTCCACCCTCAGATAGCAATTTTTCCTTCCATGCCTGTATTTTCGTCCATACTTTATCCATCAGATATTGAAAGGTCTGATTTTTTGCACTGCTTACCGTGGGCATCCCAAATATTTTTTAGATAATGTAATTGTGTTCACATTACAAATCTGCATGATCTCCTGCTTCAACAGTTCATAAATATTGGGACTAAAAAATATGGCAGGCTTATCAAAATTAATTTTTTGACAAGAGGCACCTCCATACATATTAATAATATTAATTATTGTTGTGCAGTCCTCAACCGATGTTTTAGAAAAATTAGACTATCATTTGCAAAAAAGAGATGTGATATCTTAGCATTTGCTCTGGAGCCTGTGAGCCCGGAAAACCGATTTTGCTCATCTGCCTGGTCTAACATAGCTGACAAAGCTTGGGCACAAATCACAAATAGGTATGGAGATAATGGATCACCTTATCTCAGACCCCTTTGAGAAGAGAAAGAAGCACATGGAACTCCATTAAGCAACACCGAGTAAGATACAGAAATGACATAATTCATGACCAAAGCATTCCATCTTTCATTAAAGCCCATCTTCCGCATCCATCTCATCGCTTGTTGCAGTGACCTTCGTCTTTCTTCTTGTACTCACACTTGTTGTTCATCTATCTATTGGTGGTATTTTAGAGTTGGTATTTTAACTAAATTACTCAAAAAATTATAGGATATGGTGGGCTTATACTATTGTAAAATTATGCATAAAATTAGAGTAAGAAGAAGAATATTTGAGGTGAATACCTTTTTTTTTATTACACTTAATTGTTACAGCACATGCACATCAATTTATAGATTAAGAAATGTCTCTTAAATTACACAAGTGATTCTTAGATAATTAAAAACAAAGAATTACATTCATCCACTCGACTTATCATAATTAAACTTAATATAACTCAAACATCAAATGACAAATAAGTAACAGCACATTACTCATTAACACTGTCTTTCCATGGCAGGCCATGCCATGAGATGTGTGCTGTCCCATGTTGTGGCCATGTTTGCCGCTGCTCATTGCATGGTGGCCTTTGGATATGCTCACACATCGAGTGCAGTGAGTTTTGGTCACAGTGACATAGTGTGGAGTAGGTCTGGGTTTGGCAGCAGTGGCATTAAGTTTGGGTCTTGCTAATGGTGTGGTCAGGGCAAAGAATTGGCCATAGCACTGACCCTGGCTGTTGGCATGGTGTCCATAATGGTTTCCTTTGAGAATCATGCCAGCCATCCTAGATACCTAGTGGCCAAAGGAGTTGTCATGTCACTGGTCTCCTGTGCAGGTCTGTAGCATTGCAATGAGGCCATCAACTATCAGCCTTTTGATATTGCTTTTCAATTTTCTTTTTGGTAAATTGCTTTCAAAATTTGCATATGCATAAATATTTGTTTTTGAACAACTTTTAAGAACAAGATTAATATATTGCTATTTTATCTGAAAATGGCCAGAGAATATATACATGTGGGGTCCAACCAAAGAAAAATATGCACCAAAATTGCAAGATTTTAAAATTGCACAAAACCACTTTTGCATCAAAAAAACAAATATAAGTTTTTGACATTTTTCAATTTAATTATAGGATGGCAAGGCTTTTGGTGTTGAAATTCTAAAATTTGAATCATTTGATTTTAAAAAAAAACAGATCAAAGTCAAATTGATTGAGAGAATTTGAAACATTCCTTAGAGAGAGAGCTTTAGAGAGCTTTCAGTTGAGTCATGAGAGTTCTATCTACAAATTTTTATATATTATTATATTTTTTTATTACTCATTATTTTTATAAGGAAATTCAGTCACTGTCACTGTAACTGTTGTTGTTACTGCAGCTCCTTTTACCTAAAATTTCATCGTGTTGTTGCAGTGATTTTCGTCTTTCTTCTATTTTGAGTTCACACTTGTTGTTCATCTATCTATTGGTGGTATTGTTAATTAAAAATTATTGGTATTTTAACTAAATTATCTTCACATCGAAAAGAATTGGGATAGGTCAACTAAAAATTTTATGAGTCGTTTGGTTGGGGACCTATTTGTAATTCAATTATGGAGGGCATAAATGGAGATATGAATAAGAAGAAAAATTATCCTTGAGGATGATGGAAGACCACTATATTGCAAGGATTTTTATTTACCTTAATTGATAAACGGAAGGAAGATCGCACAAAATTTATAAACTAAGAAATTCTTGATCCACAAATACATTGACACAGTTTGTTGACTCTTATACAAATGCTAAAAACAAACTTGAATCCTTGATTCATCGAGAAACAAAGCTCACCTTATCATAATTAAACTTAATATAACATCTAACATTCAAAGGTACAAATAGGTAAGGCAGAAATGAAGATAGATCATTAACACTGTCTTTCCATGGCAGAGCCATGCCATGAGATGTGTTCTGTCCCACGAAAAGTTTAACATGGCCATGTTGGCCGCTTGCAATAAAGAGTCATGGTGGAAACTTTGGACTAGTTTATGCTGAACACATAAGAATCGTGCAGTGAGTTTTGGAAAATCACAGTGACTAAATGTCGATTAGGACTAAATTGGTTTGGCAGGCAGTGGCATTGAGTTTGGGATTCTAATGGAGTGGTCAGGGCAGGAAGAATTGGCCATAGCACTAGATGACCCAAAG
This sequence comes from Ormosia semicastrata, assembly GCA_029884595.1. Lineage (NCBI taxonomy): Eukaryota > Viridiplantae > Streptophyta > Magnoliopsida > Fabales > Fabaceae > Ormosia > Ormosia semicastrata. The sequence goes on from JAQQTO010000055.1 coordinate 34,056,959, forward strand.
AAGAAGAGTTGGAACCATGGTGGTCCATAATGGAACATTTCCTTTCGGAGAAGAAAATTATCTAAATGTTGCATCTTATTTGGATAATTACTGAGCATCCTTCCATGTAACTCCTCATGAAGAATTCTTTCATCATACCAAAAAGGAGACTTTGATACGGTGAAGTGGGAAATCATGTCATAAGCAAGATTGTTGGCATTGGTGAAGTAATGAGAGAATAGAAACAAACTTATCAAGGAGGTAAGCCTTTTGAACCTTATCTCACGGGGAAAGTTTTGCAATTAGGATTTCAATTTGGTAGATGGAAGCTCAACATAGGAAGCATGATTATTGTCGTGGAAAGAAGGAAGACTCCTTGTACATCATGCATACAAGGGAGAGAAATATTTGTTTTTGAACAACTTTTAAGAACAAGATTCATATACTAGGCACATTTTATCTGAAAAGGTTTGGAGATTCTACAAAGATCATCTTCCAGAACATAATATATTGTCGTACTTGAATCTCCAAACTGAGCCATTTCCCATTGAAACGAATTTGTTCTTTCCAAAGATCAAATGCACAAGAAGAAAAAGCATATGGATGGTGTTGAGAGACGTTTGATCAACATTTGAAAGGTCCCTTGGTGGTGCTCAATACTTTGTTACCTTCATTGATGATCACTTAGGAAAAGTATCCATAAAAAAAGATAAGTTTTAAGCTTTTAAGGAAATAGTTCAAGAAAAGAACACCCGGAAGAAAGTTGAAATGTTGAAAGAAATGAATATAGAGGTCCATTTATCGTTCAAAAGATTGTGATAAGACAGAGAAAGGTATCTCCTAAGACCTCGGATGAATGTTATTTTTATTTGAAAGGATTAAGAATGAATTTCAGAGAAAGTTAATGCTTTCTATAAAACTTCCCAAGTCATTTTGGGGTTCTCCAAAGATTTGATAAATTATCTCCATGACCTTTATATTGAGAGATACTTATATTAACGGAAATTAACTCTTATGGTCATAGTCTTTGGATGGGCATTTGTCTACATTCCTAAAGATGAAAAGAAATATGCTAGCAAAGAATGCATAACCAGTTGAAGAGACAAATTGGCTTATTATGGGATCCTACAAACAAGTTGATTGTTCAATGCGAATTGTGGTATTCTTTGAAGAATGACGATCCAAATATAACAATGGAGCCAAAGGTGATCTTCGATTCACTATTGAGATAAATTTGTGTGAGAGAAAAAAGATAAGCCATTTCGAGACGATACAACCCGATTCGACTAACATTTGGGTTGGGGTTGAAGAGTAAGCAATGGATAATTTTAAACCCAATTTATAAATCCCAAGTATAGGAAACTTTCGAGAAGGTATTTATTAAACAAATTGTTAATCTCACCGATGAAGGAGAATCTCAAAGTTTCATGGAAGTATTTAATATAAAGTGATATTTTTTATTCTGGAAGAAGGAATGATTAAAAATAGAGAGATATACACTGGTGAAATTACCCGATGGAAGAAAAACGTTAAATCAAGTGGGATTTAATGAACATAGAGAACAACTTTCATACAAAGAAATAGATGAAAGGGTTTTCTTGAACTGTATTCATTTTGAAGAAATATTATTTTATCTAATCATTTGCTAAAAATGGAGATAACTTGATGTCAAAACAACAAATGAGACCTAGAGGAAAAATTATAGGTTTGTAAAGAACACCTTTGTTTTTCAAAGCTATGGTAGGTATATGTTATAGACATAAGAACAAACATCAAAAACATTATGTTTTTGTAAAGAAGTGAGAATGGTGAATCCATCTCTCTATTGTATGTTGATGATTCTACATTTTGGGAAAGATAAGACAAAGCCACTCAAGAAAGTATTGAGCAAATCTTTTTTATGAAAAACGGGTGCGGTAAAAAATTCTTGAATAAAGATTTTTAGAGAGTGTCTAGAAGAATTTTAGGTGTCAATAGTCTCATATCAAGAAAGTTTTGAGAGGATGCATAATGTCAAACTAATGTTCCATTAGTCATCTTAAATTGAGCAAGACATGTCCAGGGAATAAATGAACAAGGTGCCATTTTCTACATGGGTTTTTTATAATTTTTGCACAAGAGTATTTTATAAATTAAATTTATAAAATTTAATGAAATGATCATTGGAGCGCTTTTTGGATATTAAGGTAGAAAAACTACCAAAAGATGTTTTTGTATATGGAAATCTAATTTATTATATTGTGTGGATTTAGATGGAAAGTATAAGCTATATCGGGTATTTGATTACTTTTGTATAGAGTACAAATTGGCAATATATATAGAAAAATGCATTGCTTTGAGCACCACGTGTATTTATGAATCAAGAAAATATTATGTCTGTGGATTGAAGGGGAGTTAGGCGAATAAAAAGTTATTTATTATTGGATAAAATTCATTAATGACTCAACAATCAAGAGATCAAAACATCGCATAAGGTATCATGGAACGTGATGTGTTGGAAGTAAAACCTCATTGAAAATACAACCAGCTTTAATGACAAAGTATAAATGGATGTAGAATTTTTAACAATAATGGAACATCAAGAAATTGATCCAAGGATGTTTTCATTGGAGGGGAAAACAAATAGAAAATATGGCCAAAGGTTAAGTTTCAAAGCGCACAAAATCATTTTCAGTCCCCATACTTTTGAAAAAAAGCATAACTTTTGACATTTCTCAATTCACAAAGAATTATGGTTGGCATCCTAACTTTGCGAAATTTTATAAATTTCCATTTGATTCAACTTATATAAATGAACCAATATGAAGGCAAAGAAAAAGCAACTTTAGTGATCAAAGAGAAAAATAGTAAAAGAAAAAAAAGTCTCAAATCGAAGAGAGAAAAAAAAAATAATAAGAGTTTATCCACAATGAAGATATATTAATATTTTTGTACCATTATTTTTAAGTAGAAATTTAAGTGACACATCATTTTTTTTACCATTGATTGAGAAAGTTTTTCGTTAAAATTTACCTGTTAACAGAGGCTTATTTTATATTCTAGACTCTAATGCCTATTTTTTGCGCAGCATGATGGAAATGATTATCAAGTACCAATACAAAAGTGTTCATATTAATATATTGTCGTACGAGTCTCCAAACTGAGCCATTTCCCATTGAAACGAATTTGTTCTGGGTGCACTAAAAAGCATATGGATGGTGTTGAGAGACTGATCAGAGTGCACCTCGCCCACTCTTTTTTAAAGATAAAATAAATAAATTTCGAAAGAGTTCAAAAGAGACCCATAATGAGGAGTTGAAAGAAATGTGTTATATCGTTCAAAAGATTCCAAAAAAGTGCACAGAGAAACTATCTTTGAGGACCCATTTATGTTATTTTTGGCCCTTAAGCATGAATTTCGTTAATGCTATATAACTATTGTCTCTCTTCTCCAAAAGAAATAAGTTATCCATGCATAATATTGAAGCACTTATATTAACAAATTAACTCTTAAAACATACTTTAGGGCTGTTAAATTGAAGAAATATAGCCAGAAAACCAGTGAAGAGAATTGGCTATACCCTTCCTACCACCGTTGTTTCAATGCGTGATTGTGGGCAAGCAAGTGAGAAAATAACTAATGGATTAAAGTGTCTAGGAACACTTGAGATTTTTGTGTGAGAGAAAAAAATAAGATTTCGTTTAATTCGACTAACATTTGGGTTGGGGTTGGGAAAGAATTTTAAACCCAATTTATAATTCCGTATAGTTTTAGGAAAATATATTATTGCTTACGAATCATGCTTGGAAGTATTTAATATAAAGTGATATTTTTTATTCTAGGGAATGATTAACAATAGAGGATATACACTTAAAAATAAATCAGATTTAATGAACATAGTAGAACTTTCATAAGAAATAGATAAAATTTTCTTGCACTGTTTCATTTGATAATATTTTTTTATCTAATCATTTGAAAATTAACTTGAATAAAATGGATAACATTATATGTTTGTTTTTTTTTTTCAAATATAGGTATATGTTATAGACTAGAACAAACATCAAAAACTTTTGTTAAATGAGGTTTTCTTTTATATATATATATATAACTTAGGAGTGTTGTTATTAACACTCTCAATTGTATTTCTACATTTAGCCACTCATGATTTTTTTTTAAAAAACTAAAATTTTGATTGATTTTTAAGGAGTGTGAATAAGAATTTTAGAGTGTCAATAGTCTCACTCATAATTTAGGATCATATCTCACTAATCATTTAGTCCACACATTATATATGCGGCCATTTGTATTTTTTATAATTTTAGTAAGTATTTTATAAATTAAAATTATAAAATTTAATGTGATGAAGCACTTATTTTTTTTTTTTTAAAGATGTTTTTGTATATTATTTTTTTATTATGATTGTGTGGTTTAAATGGAAAGTATAAGCTTTTCTTTATTATGATTATGTATATGTACAAATTTATATATAGAAATTTGTATAAGCACGTGTATTTATGAATAAGAAAATATTATGTCTAAATTGGGGGGTTTGCGTAAATTTAAGTAATTTATTATTGGATAAAATTTTAATGATTCAATTAATCAAGAGTTCAGAAATTGCTAAACATAATTACTTGGAAGAACCTCATTGCATAAACCAGCTTTAATACAAAGTATATATGGATGTCAATTAACAATAATGGAACATCAAGAGTTTTTATACATTAAAACAAATAGATACTATGGCCAAATTTTGTTGTCAAAGCCACTAAAGTGCTATTACATTCAGTCCCCATACCAAAAAGCATGACAATAACACAAAATGTGGTTGGCATCCTAACTTTGCTTTTATAAACTTTCCATGCAACATATATAAATGAACCAATATGAAGGCAAAAGCTTAGTGATCAATCATAAAACCAAATAAAAAATATGTTTACACAATTATAAAATACCAATACTGTGACACATCATTTACCATTGATTGAGCATTCTATGATTTACCTGTTAACAGAGGCTTCATTTATTCTAGACTCTCCCTATTTGCTCTGCGCAGCATGATGTCAAGTTATCAAGTACCAAAGAAAGTGTTCTTTAACGTTCACAACTTCCCATATAGTTATCCCCAAGTTGTAGATTGTTTGCCTCGTCAAATAATTTGAGTATGACAGTCTAATAGAATAGATTTATATATAACAGAATTAGGCCTTTAATTACGAAACTGTTGTCCACCGTACATGCAGCACAGCAATGTTCCTATTACGATACCAATCAGAGATATTTTTGTGTATATATAAATATAACACATTATTTTTATATATAAGAGATAAAAAATTAAAAAAAAAATTTCACTAAATTTACTCATAATAAAAAATTATTCTTTTTCTCTAATCATTTTTTGTAAGTATATATAAAAATGAAGTGTTACATTTATTTTTAACCATGAATTTCTTTACCAATCAAACTTATTCAGATAAAAATGAATTCAGCTGCCGCACGAATGATAACACATTCAATTTCTTGGTATCAGGCAATAGGGAATAACTGTATAAATTTCTTAATCTCAATATAAATGATTTCTCTTTTTGACAAATCAAAAAGGTGAATTAGTCCAAGTACGTAGAAACTGTCCGAGAGAAAAATTTTGTATACATACAATTTTAATACATCATATTTATATTACACATATAAAAATGTGGTTTATCTCATATTTTATTATTTTAATATATATAAATAATAAAATATAAAGTAAACTCTATTTTTATATATATATGTATAAATATAATATATTAGAATTATATGCATATAAGAATTGCTCCTATCCGAGATATCACTTACCGCAATACCACAAAAAAAAATGATATCATATTTATTGTACATATGTACCACCATACTCTTAATGCAAAGCCATCATTATTATTATTAAGCCATTATGGCCATTATTTACCATTACATCATTTACTTAATTAGTACAGTAGTACATGTTTATTGCAAGGAGCCTTCATGATGTCAGATGTGGCTGGACCATCACCAAGTACCCCAAATTTTGCCTTCTCATCAGGATTCAGAAGATATTCAGTTGCTGTCACTGCCACTGTTGCTGTCACTGCAGCTCCCATTTCCATCCCTGTGGTTGTTGCCGTGGCTCTTCTTCTTCTTGTACTCACACTTGCTCTTCACTTTCTTCTCAGTCTTTCCATGGCAGCAGGCCATGCCATTACCATGAGATGAGCTGTGCTGTCCCATGCTGTGGCCATGGCTGTGACTCTGGCAGTGGCTCATTGCATGTTGGCCATGGGATTGGCTCACACATTGAGTGCAGTGAGTTTTGACCACAGTGTGGTCAGGGTAGGTCTGGGTTTGGCTATGGCATTGAGTTTGGGTCTTGCTTATGGTGTGGTCTGGGTTGTGGTACCCAGTGGATTGGTCATAGCAGTGACCCTGGCTGTTGGCATGGTGTCCATAACCATAATGGTTTCCTTTGAGTACCATGCCAGCCGTCTGAGATTCCTTGTGGCCAAAGGAGTTGTCATGGTGGCATTTTTTCTCGCAGGTCTCTTGGGCAGATCTGTAGCATTGCAATGAGGCCATGGCAACTGATGCAAGGGATTCTTAGAAGGTCTTTTAAACTGGGTTTGCTTGCTTAATTGGTGCTGAGAGGTTGTGCCTGAACCCCTATATATACTAGCATGCATGGAGAGGCCTTCCTCATCTTTTGTTTTGTTTTGTTTTTAATCAATGATGGGTGGGAATCTGACTTTCTTCCATTATATAGCACCCTTTGCATCTGCTTTTCTCAAACGTATTGTTGGAATTTAAAATATGTGTTCTATTATTCTTGCACAAAAAAAAAAAAGAAATTGTATTCTTATTTTTTGAAAAAAATATTATTTGCACATCAAAATAATTATATCATTAAGGAAACAAAAAGTAAAAAGTGTATGTGTTGGAATATGTATTTTACTTATTTTATTACCTAAAAAAAGTGGTATAAGAATTATGTAAAAAATAATAATGAAATATCTTTATTTTTTTTTATTTTAAAAGATAAGATAGGACGTTGCGCCCAAAAATTTCATGGCAGAGCATAAAATTGCTATTCTTTTTTTATTATTCTGATATTGGCCAACAGAGAATAAATTCCAATCTTTTTTTTTTCTAACTCATTTTACTCTTTTTATATGGCAATATTATGTGCTTCACTATCAAGGTGAGCAAATTTCCCTTTTGAGACGAATTGTTCTCCATGCACTGAAAATCATATGGATGCCAGACACAAGGGGTGCAGCCCATAATTAAAGTTCAGAGTCCCATGCTGACTCTTTTTACATAATTTTATATTTACAATTTCTTCTAACAATTTTTTTAATATTAAAGAAGAAAATATTAAATAAAAAATAAATGTATATAATATTTTAAGAATATAAAAATATTTAATATTTTTTTATTTAATAATTAAGAAGATTAATAAGAAGATTTAGGAGATATGATGCCCGATAATAATTCATCTTCAGGACTGGTTCTCCAATGTATTTGTGTATATCAGTATTTGTTTTTTGAAGTAGGATTACTGTTTACTTTGTTTTTTAGTTATTAAGAATAAATTTATTTTCTTTACTAGTAAAATTTAAGGAGGCTTTTGGTAGAGCGGTATCTTAAATATATACACGAACATATTAAATGCATGTTATAAGTTAACTATATTTGGCTTCACTTAACAATTCTTATAAAAATGAAAAATAAAAAAAAAACCACTTTGTTTTCTCAATTATAAATATACCAAATAAATTATATTTATATCACAATTTAGTTTACCATAAAAATTTATAAAATTTGAATAAAATAATAAAAAACTAGTTTTATATCAAGAAATATTTTCTCATTATTATATATAAAAGTTTTCATTTCAATTTGTAATTTTTCATAAGCTTATTTTACACTTTCATATCAAATAATTTTAAAGATGAGGGGAAAAACATTGCATCTTTAAATTATTAAATTATTATAAAATTTTAAGAACTTTTTTATTTAAATTTTAAGGATGCTTAATTATTGTTAACATAAATCTTTTGCAATATGAAGTTAATGAGACAACATTGACATTAAAAAAAATCACAAAAAAAAGAAAAGAAAATTAAGCCTAATGCATGCTCTAACCTCTAATAATTTCAGAAGGCATCACTTACTCACACTAAACCGTGTTTTGGGCATTTGGACTAAAGAGAGGACATCATCTCATTCCTACGTGCTAAACATAGACAAAGCTTAAACATCTTTCAAGTTTAGATGAAGATACATACACTACACACCAACTGCCTCTTAAAAGTTTGTTTGATGCTAAAAAGGAAAATACAATAGAAGAGAAAATGTTACCACGAAACTTTTAACATAATTCTTAAACTATTCGTCCCCACGGGAAAATCAATAAAATTCACAACTACACTAAACTATGAAGCGCGTACAACGTGTAACATCCTAATACCGATATCTTAGTATATCTTACATATACCCGAAAAACAAGATCAGTCATGCTACTTCTAACTTAATCTTTAACTAATCCATAACATTTAAATAAATAATTATGGAGAGTCATATTTAAAAGTCATACATATCAGTATTATACATATAACTTTTTACATTTTCAAAGCAAATATAAATTAAATTACATAAGCTTTGAACTGAAAACATAAAAACTATACTACACTGGTTCTTCTTTTTCCTTCATCTTCTTACCCTCTTGTAGGGCCTTTACCTAGATTTACATGGAAACACAGTGGGGTGAGAAATAAAATTTTCAATATGAGTAACCAATACCAATACTAAAACATTTATACTAAATAAGTGTCCTTTGAAAACTAAATATACTGTACTAAATTTTTTTTTGGTCTAGTTATTCATTATCCTGGTATAAGTACTATACAAATATCACCTTATAATGAATAACTCTATGAACATTAAATTAACAGTTGCACTAAGTAAGTGAGACTATACTCACTACCACTAAAACGTTCACATTCTGACTTTATGTAAACATTCATCTAACGACTATATAATTCTTCACTAAGCCAATACATGCAGCTTAACTCTTTCTAGGAACAGAATTCATTCATTTGACATATTACTTACTTATCCTTAGCATGGCATAGGATATGCTCATCCTTAGCCTAGCATAGGGTATACTGATCCTTAGCTTAGCATAGGACTATCTCGTCCATAGCCTAACATAAGACTTAACTTATCACAACTATGGTTCAACCTTAATTAATAAGGGATCCATGTTTTACTAGGTTCAACTTTAATAAGTAAAGGAACCAAGTCTTGTTAGGGTTCAACCTCATTAAGAGAAACAATTCTTGCTTGGGTTCAACCTCATTAAGGGAATTAATTATTGCTAGGGTTCAACCTCATTAAGGGAAACCAACTGTAGGTTCAACCCATAGGGGAGCCAACTCTAGGTTCAATCCATAGGGGAGCCAACTCTATGTTGCTTAAGGTTCCTATTGCACCATCTCATCACATCTTGAGTGATATCTAATGCAACACTAGGTTACCTAAGATGCTATGTTCTTACCTAGGGCAATGCTTCACTTTTGGATGCTCAAAACCTAATCTTTCTCATTCATTGTACGTGATAATTTTCTTCTTGAAAATATCCTCATTTGTGCCTTAACACACTTTAGGAAACATATGCTAATGATATAATCTAGTCCATAGCTTCAAAACATCAAAAAATGATATTTTTGAAGATTCTAACCTTAGACATGGGCCATGTTTGATTACAAGGCCCCCTTGTGTCTGATTACACGTCCCCTTATGTCTTGCTCTATGAGTACTATTCACGAATTTCAACTGGCAAAGAAGGACACCACCTCCCTCCCGTGTCTTCGAACATGAGCCGTGTCTTCGGACACAGGCTGTGTCTCTCAATCAAAAGCAAATCTGCAGAATCGTGATACGGTTTCATGGTTTCAATCTTACTTCCAATTATCTATAATTGGTTTCTTAGTGATTTCTAACACTCATCTATGCTCCTAAACTTGTTGTAACTCAATTACAACCTATGGATTCACACTACAAGAAATTTGAGATCTGGTGACGGAATTTTGCAAGGGATAATTTTCCCTCACTGTTCCCTCGCTGATCAGTGAGGGATCTGCGACGAAAATCTTAGCCCTCGCAAAATTTCAAAAATATAATATGGGGAAAAATAACGAGTTAATAGCGAGGGAATTGAGAGGGAAAATATCCCTCGCTAAAATTAGCGAGGGTATTACGAGGGATATTTTCCCTCACTGAATATTAGAGAGGGAATTGAGAGGAATATTTTCCCTCGCTAACTGACAAAAACTTAGCAAGGGAAAATTCCGTCGCAAATCCCTCGCAAAATAAACTTAATTACAAATCCCTCACAGCTGCGCTCACCTCTCACTATCACCTCCTCCCTCACAGCTGCGCTCACCTCTCACTATCACCTCCTCTATTCTGCTCTCACTCTCATCTCTCTCTCTCGCTCACCTTTCCCTCTCATTCTCAATCTCGCTCTCACTCTCACTCTCAATCTCGCTCTCACCTCTCTCTATTCTCGCTCTCCCTCTCCCTCTCCCTCTCAATCTCACTCTTACCTCTCTCTCTGTTCTAGTCTCCCTCTCCCTCTTACTCTCAATTTCACTCTCACCCTCCTTTTAAGCACGACAGCCACGCAACGACGCTTATAGCAGCTCGCCCACTCTGTTCCCCTCATTCTGAGCACGACAGCGTTGCCACCCAAGCGAGCGACAACCCTGCAGGTAAGTTATCCCACCCTTTTCTCTTACACACTCATGAATGGCATTATTGATTCTAATAGGTTTTGAAAATGCAGGTGAGAAGCTCGTTTATCTGAGCACAAAGAAGAGAGCCCCCGGACCCAAGTGCCCCATTACTGGAAAGAGGATTCTGGGGGTATGCATATTTCATTCCTCTTTTAATTTTTTTTACTGGACAAGAATATTACTCTCAGTTTGCATAATAATTTCTCTGAAAAATGGTTCAAAGACCCTCCCAGTCACCCCACTTGCTTGAACAATGAATTTAGTTTTAATGCAAAGTAAAAGTAAGTCATCCAATATCCATAGGTGCCCATAACTCTGGTTGTAACGTGTGTGTTTGATCCCTCTGGCCCCATTTTTGCTAGTCCAAAATCTGACAATTTTGCTGTGAAATCCTATATTAAACAGAACCACATGATACGGAGGATTCACATATCATTGTCAAGTGTTTTATTTTGTCCATTTTGTGGGCATCTGTCATTTCTGTCTGATGTCTGTTACTCTTGGTCTTTATTTTGTTCACATGTCATGCATCAAGTGTTTTATTTTGTTAATTTTGTGGGCATCTGTAATTTCTGTTCTAATGTCTGTTACTTTTGGTCTATAAATTATCCAGCTATCTGTTTGAATCATTTGAAAAGCTAAGCTATATGCTTATGACATCTCTAGAATAGTAATTATGTATTGTTAATGAAACATAATCAAATACCCTGTTCTAAATTTTCTGATTCAAAAAGGCTGAGATCGAGATATGTATTTTGAACCAGAATGCTATTTTCTAAGGTGAATCGTATTGAATCATGGTAAAATATATTTAAAAAATGCTATAAAAATATATACCTATAAAATGAAAGGAAATACTTACAATAGTAGCTTTAACCCAAAGTTAACATTAATAATATCACATATGGCCTTTAATAAACCATTAATTTTAGAAAACGCAAATGTAAAATTATATCTTTTGTTTCAAATAAAAAAAATTCCATTTGTCTTTTTTTTGAGTAACGGCAAACAAATTGAATAACAAGAGTGAATTTTAGTTTAAGATATGAGTCAGTGGTCATGAAATCCATCTTTTTTACCCCCTTTCTTGGTGAGTGGGCCTGTTTATTGACCTTTAAATTTTTGAAAAACTTATTCCTTGAAAATTTCAAATTCTTAAATTTCATTATTCACTGCATGAAAACGACTGCTGGAACTCTACCCGTCATCCTGTTGGAACTTCATGGTTATAAATAACTGGAGTGGCTAGGCTTGCAGTTCTATCCCTAGTTGGGTAGCTAATCTAGTGTATCCTTAGAAAAGAGAAGATAGAAATGGAGACTAGGGAAGCCCTTCACTAATGATATTCTAATTAAGAAAATAGGTGGTGCTACCATATCAAAGTGAATCTGGCCATGATTCTCCACCACTACAGCATTCTCAGGTTAAGAGAAATTGATAGAATTCCGTTAAGCATCACATTAGCATCATCGCTGGTCTGCTCTTGGAAGGCATAAAGAATACCATCAATCAGAATATCTTCCAACCGGGCATCTATGTCAGATGCTCCTAAGTTAGTGACCACCTTCTCAATAGTTTCCATAACTATTCGCCTGTAAGGTTCATGGTAGTCAGTATCGTAAGAATCGCGATTCGATTCTTACGATTTGATACGAGTCGGTCCTCCAACGATACAGATCGGTTGCTGTATCGTTTTCATCTCTGAATCGCACTGCGAATCCGATTCGCAGTGGAATCGCAAGAATCGTGAATCTACAGCGATTCATGTGATTCTTGCAGGGATGGGTCGCGAATGCAGAAACGGGTCGCGAATGCAGAAATGGGTCGCGCATAGCAAAAGCTCCAGAATAGTCGCGCATGGAGAAGTTGCAAAACACCCAACCAAAAGCAACAGAACCGGTCACGAAGTTGCAGAACGGGAAACAGCAAACGGGTTGCGCAGAGCAGAAGCGGGTCGCGCAAAGCAGAAGCTCCAGAACGATCGCGCATGGAGAAGTTGCAGAACGCCTAACCAGAAGCAGCAGAACTGGTCACGAAGCTGCAGAATGGGAAGCAGCAAACGGGTTCCGCGAAGCTCAAACGGGTCGTGCACGAAAACGGGTCTGGTTTTGTGCGACCCAGTTCTGAAAATCCATTTTTGAGGGGTTTTTTGTAAATTTTTTTATGGGCTTGGAGGGTGGTGTGGTGTGGAATGCGATTGAAAATTAATATTAAAAACAGTTGCCAAGTTCCACCAAAAATATAAAAAACCTTGCAACCAGTTGTAGTAAGCAAGGGTCGATCCACAGAGAACCAATTCAATTAACACTATCAATCCAATTCCTAAATTAAACTCTGATGAAAAATAAGTAGTAAAAGTAAAAGGGGGTTTTGTTGATTAAAACTAAAAAGAGAAATTAAACTTAAACCAAAACAGTAAACACAAATTGAATTATCAAGTTAAAGATATTGGTTAAGAGATGGAATCCACCACTAGATTTATATGATTATGCTAACTTACATACCCTTTATACCAACATGATCAATTATGTTCTTATGCAATTGCGAGATAAATCTCATGTCTTCCTTAAGTTTCGCTTAATTCAGTAACCGCTCAAATCAAATCTTAACCATTAGTTATTTGTAAAGCAACCGCTCTTACACCTACCTAATGATTGCATTAAGAATTAGAAAACCAATCACACTAAGATCTAATCACACACCGGGATTAAATTACTTAGATCATATGTCTCACTAGTCATACTACCGCAACCGCGCATAGCAATCCTAGTTTTACCACATTCGCAGTTTGGCAAGAATATAAAAACCTTTATATTGATTTATGAACAGAAACATATGAATAAAAACATAATTGTATTGATATAAAGAGGTATGCAAGATTCACATAATCAAAACTAGAGTTTCATCCTCCCTTAACCAATCAAGAAGTTTAGCCACACATGGCAAATTCAAAAACAGAAGAAGAATTAAAAGAAAACATTGTTCGAACAAAAGAAGAAAAGAAAAACTAAAGATCAAACTAGTTTCCAAGGCTTGAGAGTGATTGATCTTTGATCGCTCGAATCCGAGTCTCCAATCCTCGATCGAATCCTTCCCTTCTTGGTCTTTGTGTTTCTCTTAGTTTCCTTCACGTCTCTCTACGTCCAGAATACCTTCAAGGGTTCTAAGTCACCCTATTTATAGGTTTGGGAACCTAATTTAATCATTAAAGCACGAAATTAACTTCCTGGTGCGACGACACGGGCCGTGTCCTACTACACGGCCCAACCCGTGTCTGATTCTGGAGCTAATTTTTCAACTATTCCAAGGTCAGAAGGGAACACGGCCTACCCCGTGTTAATTGACACGGGCCGTGTTATCAGTCAAGGCTTCAAATCATCCTTCCTTGTGAAGTCAGAGGCGTACACGGCCTACCCCGTGTTTATTGACACGGGCCGTGTTGATCAAAACTTTCCAGTCTTCAAAGTCAGAATGACACACGGCCTACCCCGTGTCAATTGACACGGGCCGTGTTGATCACTTTCTTCGAGTTCAACATTGATTCTTCATGAATGCTCTTCTTCCTTTACTTCTAGAGGTTGATATTGATTCCCTTAAGTCTCTTAACTCTCTTCTCAACAGCATTTCAATACCAATGGAATCCATCACTCATAGATCTCCTGAAAATCACAATATGTTTATGAGTGTCTATAATCTCATTTAAGCAAAGTTTCACAATAAACATCCAGAGACAACTCTAAATCAGAAACTTGACTAAATGTCAGCAATTAAACGCATTTAGAATCCAATTAGATTAAACAAAGAACATTCAAGAGCTGAAATTATTAACAGATCAGAGGGAAAGGCCGAATCTTTCCCTCCCATCAATCCCAAACAATAATATTAAATAAACAATGACCTAATATTAGTCCCCACTCTCTGCCTCTCTCCCACATTTTGTCAGTTTGCCCTTTACTCTTTTTCTCTCCCACGAAGCTGCTTTTTTTGTCTCTTGGGAATGATGAATGATGATCATTAGATTATGTATTAGGTTTATATTGGTTTATATCTACAATGATGATCATTGATCTTGAATATTGGTTTATATTTCAATTTATTTGACTATGTAGTGAGTTATTTGATTTCAAAATACTAATATCTAGATATTTTTAATATTTCTTTATGTAAAAATATATTTTATATTATTTTTAATTATTGGTCATGAATCTTCGATCCATGATAAGATTCGATTCACGATTCAAAAAATAGGTCTTCCGATTCACGATTCGAATCTCGATTCGACAACCATGGTAAGGTTCACTCTCATCTTTAAGATCCTCAACAATTCTCCCGATAATATCAGCAACGCCAACTTTGTTTGCTATCTCTACAATAGGAAATGAGCACATTGCTTATAGTTTCTTCGATCCAAAGCCATCCTCCTAACCCAGACGTTCTTGTTCAAAAGTCAGGGAGAATATCATTTCTAATATAATCAGTTTCCACACCCTTAGCAGGTATACCAAGAGCAGAGGCAACAACACTGAAAGCTCTAGCAGTAGTGTTCCTAACATATTCATCAATGTTGTCTATGTCAGGCCGCATAACAGCAATCATTGTGGCCAGTGAAAACTTAGAGTTTATTTATATTTTTCTCTCCTATGAGATATATTTAGGACTATCTAAATATGACATCAAATCTTGAATGTTGAAAATAAAAGTTATGAATTTCTAACGAATTATGTGTTAAGAATATTGGTTTCATTTAACTTTTGATTGTGCTTTAACATATGCTTAAAATTTTATTTTCTTATTCGAGTGAAGATTTGAGCAAAACTTTAGTTTTCCGTTTGAGATTCAATATGAATGAGCATACATACTTACTGTTCGTACTGCCCATTGTATTGAATCTTGAATTGTCCAAGTGGGACAATTTGGTAAAAAAAATTTCCTTTACTTGGTTAATAGTTATTATTTAAATCTCATATCTTATACTTGTTGAAATTTTGGTCTGGTACATTTCCTTTTGTTCTCTGGGTGTATACTTAAACGTGGTAGATCTCACTACGTTATAGTCATGCACTTGGAGACCAATGGGAAATGTTGCCGAAATTTCGTCAAGTATAAAATATGAGATTTAAGGAATAACTATTAACCAAGTGTTGAAAAAGTTTCTTATCGAATGGGATAGGGCCATACCATGTTAAGAAGGATCGGTTGATATAAGGATTTGTATAAATACGCTAAACCAATTTCAGCAATCATGAGACCCGATCGAAGTTAGATGTTATGAAGAAATGATCCTACCGGCTATGTAAGTGAAGAATTCAAGGATAGAGTTGATGATTTCATTAGGGTTGCTCAAGGAGACCCGACAGTTAGTGATGCATTAAATCGCATCCTTTGTCCATGTGGTAGATGTAAGAATCGAGCTTGGAGGGAGGTATTTGGGGTAGAACAACATCTGTATAAGTACGAATTTGTGAATGGTTATGTAAATTACACCATCCATGGTGAGGACATATGGGGGGATAGCGGCTCAACATTCATTGTCCATGATGATGAAGTGGAGCCTAGGAATCCATACGTGGATATGGTTATAGATGCCGCAGGTGATAGATTAAATCCAGAGGCTCAAGATTTAGAAGAGGATCCAAATGCGTCAGCTGCGAAGTTTTATGACTTGCTACGAGACGCTGACGAACCTTTATGGGATGGTTGCCATAAGCACACGAAATTGTCAGCTGTAACTCAACTTTTGAACTTGAAGTCAGAGTTTAACATGAGTGAGAGTTGTTATGATAGAATGATTGTCATAATTAAGAGCATGCTTCCAGAGCCTGAAAGGTTACCCGAAAACTTCTACAAATCGAAGAGAATGGTTCGTGAGTTAGGATTAGGATATGAGAAGATAGATGCGTGTCTTAATCAGTGCATGTTGTATTACAAAGAATATAGTGATAAGAGACTCTACTCAGTTTGCTTAGTATGTGGACACCCACGATTCAAAATGAAGGCGAGACGTTCATCGAATGAGAAGGATGTGTCGCACTCAGTATTGCGATATTTTTCCATTATGCCAAGACTCCAACGTCTGTTTATGTCAAAAAATACTGCATAGTATATGACTTGGCATGCGGATGGAGTGCGTCAAGATGAATCAGTGATCAGGCATCCAGCTGATGTTGAGGCTTGGAAACGATTTGACGCTACCCATCCTACAATTGCCCTAGACGCTCGAAATGTTAGGCTTGGTCTGTGTACAGACGGTTTTAATCCATTCAGTGGTTCAACCACACCATATTCATGTTGGCCTGTTTTTGTCACACCGTATAATCTACCTCCAAGTATGTGTATGAGAAGGGAATACATATTCCTCACTCTTGTGATTCCTGGACCAAAGTCACCTGGTAAAAATTTAGATGTCTATCTTAGACCCCTAATTGACGATCTGAAGATATTGTGGGATGTTGGGGTGCAAACTTATGATGCCTCGAAGAAGTAAAATTTCAATATGAAAGCGGCTTTGTTGTGGACAATAAGTGACTTTCTAGCCTATGGAATGCTGTCTGGGTGGAGCACTCATGGAAAACTTTCTTGTCCGCTTTGTATGAATCACAGTAAGTGATTTGTGTTGAAACACGGTAGGAAATGTTGTTGGTTTGATTGTCATCGCCAATTTTTGCCCTTTGATCATCCATTTCGCCGTGATCGAAACTCTTTTATGAGATCAACAGTGGAAAAATCGAATCCACCGCAACGCCTGAGTGGGACAGATGTCTTCAATAGAGTGACTCAACTTAAGGAAATCATTTTCGGCTTGAATTCAGGTAAACAAAAACAAGATGGCTTTGGTATACACCACAATTGGGTGAAGAAGAGCATATTCTGGGAATTGCCTTATTGGTTGACTAATCTAATATGACATAATTTAGATGTAATGCATGTTGAGAAGAACGTGTTTGATAATATCTTTAACACTGTCTGGACATAAAGGGCAAAACAAAAGACAATGCAAATGCAAGAGAAGATTTGAAGATAATATGCAAACGTCCTACCTTGGAGCTAATAGTTGACAATGGCAAGTGTAAAAAACCAAAGGCGACGTATGTCTTGGATGCCAATAAAAGAAGGATGGTGTGTGAGTGGATAAAACAGTTGAAATTTCCTGATGGGTATACGTCGAATATCGCACGTTGCATCAATGTAGACGGCGGGAAGATATATGGAATGAAAAGTCACGATTGTCATGTTTTTATGCAAAGGTTAATTCCTCTGGCATTTCGTGATATCTTGCCAAAACCTATATGGGGACCGTTAACATAACTAAGCTTGTTCTTTAAAGAAGTTTGCGCAATTGAAATTCGTGCTTCCACCATTGAGAATGCAGCTTTCTATCATTGAAACAATTTGCAAGTTAGAGAAGATTTTCCCTCCAAGATTCTTTGACGTGATGGAACATCTAGTCGTGCATTTCCCTTATGAAGCTAAGGTTGGAGGACCAGTGCATTACAAGTGGATGTACCCCTTTGAGAGGTGTATGCTGTACTTAAAAAGAAAAGTCCGAAATAAGGCGAAAGTTGAAGGATCTATTTGTGAAGCGTATATTTTAGAAGAAATTTCTAATTTTACTTCTATGTATTTTGATCCCCACCTACAGACCAGGCGCACTCAAGTTCCTCGGAATGACGACGGTGGGGAAGATGCAATTAATGAACGGTTGTCTGTTTTTAAACATCCATGTCGTCTTGTCGGGAGAGGTCGAAATAGATTCTTGACGGATGTGGAACTTCAGATTGCTGAGACATATGTGCTTGTAAATTGTGGAGAAGTAGAACCTTATCTCCAGTAAGTTTACTCTCTATCTAATGAATTTGTTATTAATGTGCTAAATTTATGCTAAATATTAATTATTGTATTGATTAGACAATTCGAGAATTCGTTAAGGGATACAGATCCCAATATCACTGATGATCAAATATTGGAAGCTCGAGATAAGGACTTCAGTAGGTGGCTAAAACATCTAGTGAGTCCTTTTATCCATAATAGTGATCTATCATATTAAATTCAATGTGCATTATGCTAGATGTTACAACTATCCACCATCTATGTAATGATACAGGTTAATATAGGTCAAGTCGAGGATCAAATGATACGAGAGATAAATTACGGTCCATCCAAGTCCGTGACTTATTACTGTGGCCTAATAGTTAATGGGTACAGATTTCATACCAAGGTGTATGGACAAAATAAAGCTACCATGAATAGTGACATATGTGTTAGAGGTAGTATATATGGTAAGAATGACTTCGACTATTATGGCATAATTGAAGATATATTGGAATTGTCATATGTAAGAAATCAGAACAAAGTATTTCTTTTACAATGTCATTGGTTTGACCCGATAAATGGAGTCAATGTTGATGAGAGATATGGGTTGGTTGACATCAAGCATAAATCAAGACTTCACTCAAATGAGCCATTCGTCTTAGCCGAACAAGCACAACAAGTGTACTATACAAGATACCCACAAAGCAGGAATAGAGCTAATGGTGAATGGTGGGCAGCTTGCAAGGTCAGAGTAAAACTCTTCGTGGTGAGACATTGAATGAGGAAGGTGATGAATTAAATGACTTAGCGCCACATCGATTATTACCAAGATGATGGATCCCTTGGAACATACAATCCTCGTGATAGATGATGAAGCGATCTCCTTGTTTGATGCACATGCCCGGATGGAAGAAGTTAACATACGTGATATACATTATCCAATGGACGATCCTGGTTGATGATGAGTTCATTGATGACAACGAAAATAATGAAATTAATGAATTCTCGGATGAAGATGAGGAATCTTTTGCTTGACTCAAGTAGTTAAAATTGAAGCTTGTTCAATAAATTTCGTTAATGGTATTTACACTAGATTATCATTATTATATTTTGAGCTTTTTGTTGACATATAGTTGCTTAAATGGAGTAATGTTTCATTATGTTTCCTTGTGCAGATATCCATCATGACCATTCGAGGGTAGAGTGCCGGACGCAATGGGAGAGGCCGTAATGTTGTATCTACCTATGATTCTCCACCAAGACAAAGATTCTCACTCTCTCCGGTATAACTATAGGATAATCTTTTTAATTATTATTAACTCGTAGTTTATATAAATGTAATATACATGTGTTTTTTATGTATAATTATATTAGGTGCAACTTCACCATCGGCCCATCGACTAGTGCAGCCCTACCAAAGATCTAGTTCATTGACCATTGGAGGCGCATCACTCGTCCCACCCCGTACCGACCTGGCCGATTTCTATGCCACCCCCTGCTGACCCACCCACTAGCAGCCCGAATGTGGTGCCTTCATGTGGAGAATCAAATGTAGAAACAGATAGCAGAGAACTTATATATGTGGCGCCTGTCCCTGAATCGTAAGTACTAGTGATATATCTTCTTTTATTACATCTATTTACTTTCAGATAACTAACATTATCTTATTGTACTTACAGGAGGAGGTTTCTACCGTTGAGGGTGACACGTGACATTATGTACAATGTCATGACACGGATGCCTGTTCCGGCTAGTACGTGGCGAGGTTATCCAACTGAGATGAAGGAAATACTATTTACCGACTTCATGGTAAGTAATTGTGTTTATAGAATTATATATTATACGTTTATTAAAAAATAAATATACATACATATCCTTTGTGTAGGCTAAGCATCGGTTCACATTTGATGCTGATTGCGGCATGACGAGAACTGTCTGGGAACGGACTATCTTGGATCGTTATCCAGACCAT
The DNA here is from genome assembly GCA_029884595.1 of Ormosia semicastrata. Taxonomy (NCBI): domain Eukaryota; kingdom Viridiplantae; phylum Streptophyta; class Magnoliopsida; order Fabales; family Fabaceae; genus Ormosia; species Ormosia semicastrata. Next base: position 34,077,510 of record JAQQTO010000055.1, read on the forward strand.
TTGAACAAAGCACGAGATAAGGCCTTTGAGAGGGCAAATTCAAACAACTTGGCTGATATTAAGGGCCATGGGCCCAGAGGAATGAGGAGGGAAGTGTGGGATGGCCTGGTCGACATTTAGCTGACAGATAAATGGATGACGAGGTCTGCAGCTGCCCGAAGGAACAAGGCAGCCATGCCTGATGTCTTGAAGCATACAGGCGAGTTGATAAGCTTTGGTCAACACAAGAGCAAGATGGTAATCTAACTTTCGCATTTAAACTTTTAATGATAAGCATCTGTATATGAACATGTTGTAATTACTTGAGTTATTTGCCTATCTTGAGTATGACATAGTATTTTAGAGGGATTGCCTTACTTTTGATATGTGTTTCTTATATAATATTCTTCCATATAGGATTACTGTATATGCGAGTTAAAGCATCCGGTTTCTTACGAGAGATCTGTATGCAAAAGTTCATAAGAAGAAAGACGGAAGCTATGTTTCTGAGCGCTTGAGGAATTTTATTGTAAGTGTCTTGTTCCTATTCAACAGTCATATATATTTTAGATTGTTCATTTTTTTGTTAATATTTTTCTTGTTTTTTTATTTTTAGGAGTCATATGACACTGCAATGACAGAAAAGTATAGAGAAAACTCTTCCTCTCACCCTATGGTTGACCCAGAGGTCTGGTTGGATGCGGCGGGTCCCAACAAGAAGGGACGTGTACATGGCATAGGTAACAGCTTGCACATTGGTAATAACACCAGGCCAGCTTCATCCTCCTCGGTTGCGGGTCCTTCCCACTCTACACTGTTGACACAAGACATATCTGAAGTTGTAAACACAAGTGGTCGCAACGATGGCTTTGTTTGTCCAGAGTCAACTTGTCCCTATGTTGGCGCCCTTCCAATCGTTTCTATCTACGATTGGATCAACAAATGTTGCTCCACAACCACCATCGCAAGATTTAGGCAGGGAGGGTCGAGAGGAAGAGGAAGACGAAGACGAAGATAATTTAGACCGATTGTCATTTTTTATTCGTATTGTTACATTTGTATAACTTTCAACTATATTGATTGATTGATTATTTGTATAATAACTTTTAACTATATTATTGGATTATTTTGTATAAGTTTTTTGTCGTAGCATTTTATAATTATTGGATTGTTGTTTGCTGGATTTCTGTTTGTTAGATTGTGGTTTGATATGCAGATTTTAGGGAAAGTTATATATATAAACAGGTTATAAAAAAAAATTTAGCTCATTAGCGAGGGATTAGCAAGGGATTAGCGACAGAAAATATATAGCGAGGGAATAGCGAGAAAAATATTACCGAGGGATTAGCGAGGAAATTGCGAGGGATATTTAGCGAGGGATTAGCGAAGTTAATGGCGAGGGAAAATTTAGTGAGGAATTAGCGAGGAAATAGCGGCTGAGTACTACAAGCCATTAGCGACTGATTAGCGAGGGAATTTAGAGAGGGATTAGCGAGGGTATAGAGACGGATTTAATAGAGAAGGAATAGCGAGGAACAAATGAGGAAATTGACAAAATTGGTAAATAATTTAGCTGAACGAATAGCGGGAAATTCCATCGCCATTTTGCGAGGGAATATTAGCGAGGGATTAGAGAAGAATTAGCGAGGGAAATAAATTTTCTAGAGACGGATTAGAGAGGGAATACTTTCCCTCGCTAATTAGTGATGAGAAAAAAGCGAGGAAAAATTCCCTCGCTAATCCCTCTCTATTCCCTCGCTGATAATATTAGTGAGGGATTAGAGAGGGATTAGCGAGGGAAATTTCCCTCGCTGTTTCTCAAATTTCTTGTAGTGTCACTTGTGCATAGATTTAGGTTCCAAAACACACTAACCTCAACCATTTATCAATTCTCATCTATGAACCAACATGGTTTAGGTTGAGCCATAAATAGCCATCTAGTACTCACTGAGTTGAAACTAACCTAATTTAATCCTTGGAATCAAGAATCAAGCTAAGAACTAGGATTTAACTCTCCAAATTCCTTTTTCCATTCAAAATCCCTAACCCCATTCAAAACGACAAAGAGGGTAAAAGAATAGAAATCCACTACCTCAAGACTTGGTGATGATGGATTGAGCTTGACTTTCCTTGTTGATTTTCCCTTCTTCCCTTCCATTTCCCTCTTCTTCTATTCTATTTTTTCTCTTTTCTTTCTTCATTTCTCTTTGTTTCTATTTCTCAGCTGAGGGAATGAGAGAAAAGAGAAAGAGAAAAGTCAAAAATGATAGGAACTAATTCTGTGTTAAAACTTATATCTACTAAAGACACTTGAATTATACTAATTCAAGTTTCCTAACTTTCAACAACTCTAGAATAAATACTAGGATTCATCCAAATTGTTGTTTCACCTTTATCTTATTTTTCTATATCTGCTACTAGTCAATCCGGTATTAAAACACACAACTAATATGTTTAAAAATATCAAATTGACTCTGATTGCTCTTAAATTTTAACTGCACCATACTTAACTCATTTATGGCTTAGAAACAAGTTATTCATACTTGTTTCTCTCAACTTGGCCTTTAAAGCCATTTTCTGAGCCATTTTAGGCTACTTTTTAACTTCTGGATTGCAACTAAGTGCCTAAACTAACTCAATTTGTCACAAAACTGAACTGACATGTTAAGTAAATATTAGGCTACATTTGTAACCTGTTTCCAAGCCTAACATGTTATTGAGAGTGTTACATTTCTCCCCTCTTTAAAATTTTGTCTTCAAATTTGCTTCTTTCTTACCCCAACTCTGGGTAAACTTACTGTATATGAGACTCTAACTCCCAACTAGTTTCTTTAGTGCTAACTTCACCTTATACTATTTTCTGGCAAAAAGGCACTTGACCAGATATTCTGCTATGTTCTTTTTCCTGCTAGGCTACCAAAACATAACATTATCCAAAGATCTTGGTACATCTTAGGAGCCTTTATATGGATGATATACTTTCTCTTGTGAGCTTCCCTTAGAATGCCTTCCTTTGATTCTTGACTCTCTTGGAACATAAATTCTGTCTTTAAACTTTGTTGTTCCATCCTTAGTCATAACAACATCCTATTGGTTTCCTAAGAAGATCTTTTCACCATTGTCCCTTAGAGCTTCATCATTCTTGTGAGTTCCTAAAATCTGAGTCCTTAAGTTATCTACTATGCCCACTTTGCTCACTATGAGACTATATGGCATTAAAGTCACCGCTAGACTCAATTTCTTGAAACTCTCAAGAGGTTCACTTTCTTGGACCGTCATCGGGGACACATGTAGGACTTTCCTACTTAGTGCATCAGCCATTGTATTGACTTTACCCGAATGATACTATAACCAAAGTCGTGATCCTTTCGTCACAACCGAGTTCTATTTAGCATTCCATCCATTATCTCTGCCTCATATGTAGCTTCTTCTGATCAAACAAGTGTTGCAAACTCGTATGATCACCAAACACCTCAAAGCCATTTACTAGCTTAACTTGTACTATACTTATAAAGAGTTCTATTTCTCTCTTAGGTGGTACTCAATTACTTTCATAGGAAATACCTCTGGATATCTTCTTATCATAAATATATTTCCTAAGACTTATTTAACTTCCACATTCGAGGAGAAAAAGGAGAATCCTTAAGCCTCCTCTGCTAAGGAGTTGTTCACCTGTTTAACTCTCAAAACATAGACTCGAAAGAAATAGGCACAAAAGAATCATTCGATATAAACCTCAATGTCCAATCTAATTAATCCAAAATCATGTCTAGTCTAACATCCGTGTTAAGGAAAGATAAACTGATAAGATCCAAAGGAAATCTTAACTTCAACTTTGCACAACCATCTAAACTTACTAAGGAAGTTGTGACTAGCTTTCCTATTGGTGTAGACAAGGATAAAACATGGGAAAACTCCAGCATAGATAAATTTGATCCCTTTCTATACTCATATGAAATCAAGGAGTGAGGACACTCTTGAATCATATACTAAAACTTAGAGATCATCTTTAACTATGTCTTTATCTCATATGAGATCGGGAGTCTGAGTCGTCTCCTTGTTACTTAGAGTATAAACTCTTACTTTAACTTGAACTTTAAGGTTAGGCACTACTCCCTGCTTTTGTGTACACTTGTTTAAAAGTTTTCTAGTTAGTCATAAGTATAACATACTATCTGACTAACTTAACTAGGTCTGCCCCCATGTTAACTTCCACATCTATCACACTTTGGTCCCTTCACTTGTACTTAAGCTCACTCATGTCTATGTAACACTCTCCCTCTACTCCTAAGGGGTCGTTAACATCTACTCAGGTATTGTCTAGCATTGGACACAACGTTCAATTCCCACCTTCGATCTGCAGCCCTTCCCTAGGAATTGGACTCGCGACCAAGCCTTTTGTTCCACTCAAGGTGGACGCCTTTCACCAGTTGAGCTGCAGCTTAACTTGTCTTTATCTTGTGGATGACTTGCTTTAGAAGCACACTTCATATACCTATCATCCTCTCACTTCCTGTTGTGAGAACCTTGCAACTCTGTTCCACTTAAGGCTAACTATAGGGACCCTCAACTGTTCTCTTGAATAGCACTAAAAGCACCATTTTACCTTTTTCAATCAATTGAAAATAAGCTCCTCCTTGCCTATTTCGACTAATCAAAACTATGCTAATCGAATAACTCTTATAGTATACTCGATTAACCTTGAACTCTTGCTAAATGAATAACTTCCTTTTGTCTACTCGGTTAACTTAACATACCATTCTGTAATGGCCTCTTCGAATAGTTCTCCATATATTCGATCACCTTTGAAAGTACGTCATTCTGAACTACTGCTCGAAAGCTAGCATCATATTTCGATTAACATCGAAATCTTACTTAATCGAATAGTACACGTAGTCTACCCAAATAAAGATAGTCTGTCTACCTGAACTGTGCTAATCGAATAGCTCTTTTAGTTTATTCAATTAGCCTTGAGGATCATGTTATTCAAAATTTGCGTACTTAGTAAACTTTGGCTCACCACTAAGATCTTGCAATTTCGAATAACCGATGCCCCAAAAATATGATACTATCTATTCAATTTGAATTACTACTTTGGTCTGATTCGAAAAGAATATTGTAGGAGGACAAACTGAAAATTCTCAGAACAACGACTTTCTTATTCTTTCACTTCTCTACCAATCCTTTATTCTAAAAGTATCTGACGACACCATAACTCACGTAGAAAAGGATTGGGAGCTTAACTTCACTTATTCATGATATTAGTTGGAGTATCACAAAGAACTCAATATTATCCATCCTTCGTCAGTCTTCACCAACAAAGAATGATGAGTACAGAAAAACGAACACCACAACCCCTTAACTCTAAGTTCTATGAGTTGAAGTTCGATTCTGTAGCTTGCTCTGTACTTATCGCTTACTTCTTCAAACTTAGCCACATACAGGTCTACTAACTTGCCACCTTTTCAGGTCTTAAGAACTTTATCTCTTTGGTATTTTGTTCACCAAAACTCTGCCTCCCTTTCTAACATATAGGAGACAACCAAAACTCTTAGGTCATCTGAACAAACCTCAACTGTAGAGATTTTTCTTCATTTTTCTTAAGTCACTTCCACCTACTCCCAATGGGTCTTACTCACCCTTACAGAATGTAGGATTGACCTTTCTAAACTTTGAGAAATTTGGGGAGTTTCGATCTTTTACTACCACCTCTCTATACACTGACTGTACTAGTGGTACCAGCAGCTTAGATGAAATTACTTCCATCCTTTCTGAAACTTTGCTTGCGATAGCAATCTATTTCCTTTTAGTAGTTGCCATCTCTCAGAACTTCTTCATCTATTTTAGCTGAATCTTCGCTAGAAGAATTATCACTTCTCCTAATTCGCCTTGATGAAGTAATAGTTCCCCAATCACACTAAGTGTAACGGTAACCATTAACACTCCAACCTAAGGTCTGTCATGCAATCTTATCCATATACCCTACATATAGGACAAGAAATGCACAACACTTAGTGGAAAAATCTAAACTTGGCTAAACTTAGTCAGTCCATACCCCGGCTCACAGGAGGAACTGCTCTGATATCATAATGTAACATGCTAATACTGAAACCCTAGTATATCTGACACATACCTAGATAAACAGTATCAGTCATGCTACTTCTAACTTAATCTTTAACTAATCCATAACATTTAAATAAATAATTATGGAGAGTCATATCTAAAAGTCATACATATAAGTATTATACATACAACTTTTTACATCTTCAAATCAAATATAAATTAAATTACATAAGCTTTGAACTGAAAACATAAAAACTATACAACACTGATTCTTTTTTTTCCTTCATCTTCTTACCCTTTTATAAGGTCTTGACCTGAATTTACATGGAAACACAGCGGGGTGAGAAATAAAATTCTCAGTATGAGTAACCAATTCTAGTACTAAAGCATTTATACTGAATAAATGTCCTTTGAAAACTAAATATACTGTACTAAATTTTTTTTTTTTGGTCTAGTTATTCATTATCTTGGTATAAGTACTATACAAATATCACCTTATAATGAATAACACTATGAACATTGAATTAACAGTTGCACTAGGTAAGTAAGACTATACTCACTACCACTAAAACGTTCACATTCTAACTTTATGTAAACATTCATCTAACAACTATATAATTCTTCACTAAGCTAATACATCAGCTTAACTCTTTCTAGGAACAGAATTCCTTCATCTAGCATATTACTTACTTATCCTTAGCATGACATAGGATATGGTCATCCTTAGCCTAACATAAGGTATACTGATCCTTAGCCTAGCATAGGACTATCTCATCCATAGCCTAGCATAGGACTTAACTTATCACAACTATGGTTCAACCTTAATTAATAAGGGATCCATGTTTTACTAGGTTCAACTTTAATAAATAAAGGAATCAAGTCTTACTATGGTTCAACCTCATTAAGGGAACCAATTCTTGATAGGGTTCAACCTCATTAAGGCAAGCCAATTCTAAGTTCAACCTATAGGGGAGCCAACTCGATGTTGCTTAAGGTTTCCATTGCACCATCTCATCACATCTTGAGTGATATCTAATGCAATACTAGGTTACCTGAGGTGCTATGTTCTTACCTAGGGCAATCCTTCACTTTTGGATGCTCAAAGCCTAAGCTTTCTCATTCATTCTAGGTGATAATTTCCTTCTTGAAAATATCTCCATTTGTGCCTTAACACACTTTAGGAAACATATGCTAATGATCTCATCTAGTCCATAGCTTCAAAACATCAAAAAATGACATATTTGAATATTTTGGCCTCAGACATGGGCCATGTTTGATTATAGGGGCCCCCCGTGTCTTAGAACATGGGCCATGTCTGATTACACGTCCCCCCCCGGTGTCTTGCTCTGTGAGTACTATTCACGAATTTCAACTGGCAGAGAGGGACACCCCTCCCCCTGTGTCTTTGGACATAGGCCGTGTCTTTCAACCAGAAGCAAATCTGCAGAATCGTGATACAGTTCCATGGTTCCAATCTTACTTCCAATTATCTATAATTGGTTTCTTAGTAATTTCTAACACTCATCTATGCCCCTAAACTTGTTGTAACTCAATTACAACCTATGAATTCACTTATGCATAGATTTAGGTTCCAAAACACACTAACCCCAACCATTTATTAATTACTCATCTATGAACCAACATGGTTTGGGTTGAGCCATAAATGACCATCTAGCACTCATTAAGCTAAAACTAACCTAACTTAATCCTTGAAATCAAGAATCAAGCTAAGAACTAGGATTTGACTCTCCAAATCTATTTTTCCATTCAAAATCCCTAACCACATTGAAAAGAACAAAGAGGGTAAAAGAATAGAAATCCCCTACCTCAAGACTTAGTGATGATGGATTGAGCTTGACTTTCCTTTTTTATTTTCCTTTCTTCCCTTCCATTTCCCTCTTCTTCTCTTCCCTTTTTTCTCTTTTCTTTCTTCGTTTCTCTCGATTTCTATTTCTCAGCCGAGGGAATGAGGAAAAAGAGAGAGAAAAGTCAAAAAGGATAAGAACTAATTCTGTGCTAAAACTTATATCCGCTAAAGACACTTGAATTATACTAATTCAAGTTTCCTAACTTCCAAAAAATCTAGAATAAATACTAAGATTCATCCAAATTGTTGTTTCACCTTTATCTTATTTTTTCATATCTGCTATTAGTCAATCCGGTATTAAAACACATAACCAGTATGCTTAAAAATACCAAACTGACTCTGATTGCTCTCAAATTTTAACCGCAACATACTTAACTCATTTATGACTTAAAAATAAGTTATTCATACTTGTTTCCCTCAACTTGGCCTTTAAAGCCATTTTCTAAGCCATTTTAGGCTATTTTTTAACTTTTGCGTTGCAACTAAGTGCCAAAACTAACTCAATTTGTCATAAAATTGAACTGACATGTTAAGTAAGTATTAAGTTACCTTTGTAACCTGTTTACAAGCTTAACATATTATTGATGGTGTTATAGTCTGCATGTCGGACATGTGTGTGTATCAGACACATAAGGACGCGCGTACGACACAGGTGTCCTACGTGTCCAAATGTGTCTAATTAAAACGATTATTTTTTTAGGCTTGGACACATCTAGGGCATAGCTTGGACATGACCCATTAATATTTCTTTTTAAAAAAATAGTTTTCATAACTAATATCTAATTAATAAGCCCGTAACCTACTCAAACTCAATCACATGACTGACGTCCTAAGTAACTATTTTCTCATATCAATATTTTAAGTTTTATCTTTTCATACACCACTATTAGGCTTTTAAGTTTTATCTTTTCACACACCACTATTTTTATCTACTTCTTCTGGTACCAAACTGTCCACTTTGTTGTCACCGAAGCTTGCCTCATACCATTATTTTCTCTAGTTAATTTTTTTAGATGCACATGTACTTGTATATAGTTAGTTCTATTACGAGAAATTAGTGTAGGAGTTTTTTTTTTTTAAATATCAATAGAAATTATGCTCTATATTTTTTGGGAGAGACTTACTAGGTAGTAAATATTAACATATATGACATATATTAAGATATTATAAATCTTCAAGTTTATAGAAATGATATTAATATTAATGAATTATGAATATTTTTTCTTAAATTTTGTAATTATCTTTAATTTAGTTTTATATATACACACACACACACACATACCGTGTTTGTGTCCTACATTTTTTTGAATTTGATGTATCCCTGTGTCTGTATCATGTCCCGTGTCCGTGTCCGTATGTGTCCTTCGTACATACTAAATAATGTAATCTTACCAGTCGACTTAAACAGTTTTATAATTACAAATTGTGCGCAACTGCAAATATGACCCCATTTAATGGAGTAACTTTATGACTTATGTCTAGAATAAGGGTCGTTTTACAATGCTCACCCTTATCAAGTGAGCATCATGCTCACCCTAGTCATAGACATTGGTTGGTAATAAATTATGATCCACAGCAAGCATGCATGGCGAGCAACTTGGTCATCTTGTAACAAAATAACTCAAAATTTGCACATTGGTCTAACTTCCAACCATTCCTCCCCCCACATCCATTGAAAGGCTTGAACTTGAAGCATTTGGCAAGATCTATGTCTCAGATCAAATTAGATCTCAGCAAATATCAACTATTACAACCCCGTTCCACGAGACAGAAAGCCTCCATGATTAAAGGGTTGAAGCAAGCACCAAGGGGGCTTTAAGGGAAAATATCTACTTAGGTTTGGTGGGTTTGGTTGAGTTTACAAAATAAATTCCAGAAAATTTTAATCTAGAATAGAGGTTCAAAAATTATTAAACACCGAAAGGAACTAACTACATTTAAATCTATCAAAATAAATGCCAAAAAATTTTGTCTTCAAAACTATTAGAATGTATCAAAGAGACTAAGAATGGTCTGGAATATGACAAATCAAATTCTATACTTAAGGTCATTCACAATAAGCGTCGATGCTTAACAATGGATGTTGGTTCTATTGCTTGGTAATTTGGTTGAGTTGGGTTTCTATTTGGGTGTGAGGATGGATGGAGACAGCGGTTATAAGCAATGCATGGTGGTTCATGATGCTGGGCAGTGGTGTACGGGTTAGGGGTGTCCGCTAAGTGGGTTAGGTGGGTTCAGTAGCGTTTTTGGACTCAATCCACTCATCAGAGCAGTGGGTTGTGTTGAGTTAGGTCGAACCCGTGAGTCTGACATGTTTTTTTTTTAAAAAAAAATTCCTGAAAAAAAAGTTCAAAACACAAAATCTAACAAATTATCACCATAAGTCTCAATCTCAAACATAATAGGTCTCAATCTAACAAACTAACACCATAAGTCTCAATCTCAAACATAATAGGTCTAAATCTAATAAATTAATACTATAAGTTTCAATCGACCTTACTCAAACATAATAGGTCTCAATCACAAATAAACTAAATATCATAACTCAATAAGTGCATAACAAATTAACAACTAACAAATCTTACTAAGTTTGGAATAAACTAAACAAAGTTAGTCATAACTCAAACAACAAATTAGTCTAACCAATCAAAGCCAGTGTCATCACATATGTCATATATATTAACATAATCATTGACTTTACTCTCTATTTTTTCCATATACTCTTTATCATGTAAATGAATTTTTACTAAAAAAAAAGCGTGGATGACTTGGGTTTGTGCAGGTTAGACGTATTCCAACCCGCTACCCGACCCACACATTGCGAGTTGAAGCATTTTTCAACCCAACTCAACCCGCGAACCCAATCCAACCCGCATTTTATAGGTTGGATTGGGTTGAAACCTGCGAGTTCGTGGGTTAACCCGACCTACTGGACACCCTTAATACGGGTTACCGTGATGGCGTATGGAGGTTTGGGTGGTCAACAACGAAGACGGTGATCTTGCTATTTAGTGCTATGAATTGGAGTGTGAGTTGGTGGGTGCGTGTGTTGCTGTTTGGGGATGGTGGGTGCGATGGTGTTGGATGGCCAGGTGATAACTTTATGAAATAAAGTTATTTAGTCTCTTTTAGTGCTTAAAAGATTATTTATATCATAAGAAATTACTTGGATTAGCTAGTTTTTAGCTTGGTTTTTGAGTTTTGGTTTGTTATGTGGTTTTATGTGTATTTGCGTTTATTTTTGTAGCATCCGAATCAATTGATTGAGTTTTGCATTAAATGATATTCCTCACTTATGTATGTGTTGGTATTTTGAAGGCACAAAGCCAAGGAGGAAGTTAAAGATGTGAGAAAAATGAAATAGAGAGCCTGCTTGACCTATGTGTAGTAATTTGGGTGTAAGTGGATGATTTCAATGTCGTTGTAAAGTTAAAAGAAAGCCCTACAAGTTTGATGAAGACCTGAAGCCCAATTCTCGAGTTTGGAGGGTGTAAAATTGTGCATAAGTTAGGAATGAGATTTTGGGCAGTAGATAGAGCGCCCTAGCACCTTGGATGTGTGGATAGTAGCGGCTTGGGCGCCCCAACACCTTGTGTTGGATATAAAACTTGATGGTTAAGTAATTTAAAATTTGCAAGCCAAGTAATAGGATTCTTAAATATAAAACTTGATGGCCAATTAATAAGATTTTAGGGACATATAAATAGGATCTTTTAGGGATTTTTAAGTATTTTTAGTCTGACTTTGAGACAGGATTTTAGAGAGAGAAGGAGCCACCATTCATCAAGAAATTCTTGGAAGATTTGAAGATTGGCATTAATTCTTGATTTTTCTACTTCTTCTCTTGTGATGTATTATTGGATGATGAACTTATCTTTGATTATGATATTCATGTTTATTATGAACTAAAGCTCTTTTTTCTAAGATTTCAATGAATCTCTACATGTAGTTGAATTGAATTCTTCTTTCTTTTTTATTCCAATGTTTACTTGAGTCGTTTATTCAATCTTATTCTCAATGCTTGTAATTTGTTTGATCACTAATTAATTAATTCTTGAAAATCCTAATTTGAACTTGGGAAATAGAATTTGGGGTTAAGCCACAAATTGGATAGCTTATGTTCATATTCATTCAATTGAATGGTAAATTGATTCGCTTGTGAGATAGGAACATATTCCCAAGTCATAGGTAATCTGATGCATATGATTTTAAGATAATTATGATATTTATTATTATAAATTTTCTGTTATTTGATTTTAGAATTTTATTTTGTTAGTTAAGGATCTTGTTTATTTTATAATTAGGGTTTTAGTAAGATTCTATTAAATCTTAAATCTTATTTTTAATTAGTTGTATTTGATTTAGATTTGATTTATTTTATTTGAGGATTATAAATACCTCTCCTACGCACTTTGAAAGTAGTTGATTATTGATTATTAATTCAGTAGATTATATTCCTATTTTTAAACCAAGTCTCTTAGTACTGAATGTCTTTGGAACCCTGAGTATTCTTGTCCCTTGACCTTCAATTCTACATCATAATCAAGATTAAGGTTTAAACTTAAAAAATCTTTTTTGATTCAATTCTCATAAGAATATAGGAAATTAGTTAAGAAAGATATTTTTATTTGACCATAAGAAGAGACTAATAAATAAATTAGTGCCATAAATTAACAACTCATAGGCATTGGATAAGTTAAGAAAGAGTGAAGGAAATCCATACAAAGTGTAGAGTGAAGTTCCAATCCTAGGTTCTCTCATTGATTGGCTTAGGTAAATTTTATTTTCTTGCACATTCTTATTTACTTTATCTTGTTTTCTTGCAATCTTTAATTTTTAATCTTTACTTTTTATGAAGTTTTCGTTTGTTTAAATAAGATTGAGATTGATACAATTTTAATAGTTAGCAAGATTTAGACACAAATCTCTTTCGAAACGATCTTTATTTATCATTATATTACTTGTGCTGATACGTGCACTTGCGTAGTTTGAAAACCGTCAACACCAGGCTAAGCGGTGGTTAAAGTATAGAGGCTCTGATTTCTTACTCGTCTCTGTTTCAGGTTGGTGTTGGTTCAAGTAGGATTATAATGATAATAAGATTACATCTAGAGCTAAAATTAAAATACAGCGAAGTACTTTAGTTACCTACCTGTGATATCAGGTAAGGTCTAGTGAGCATCAATGCTCCGGTGACCAAGGTGAGTATTGTAAAAGGACCTAGAATAATGCAGTCATAATACATCAATGTTGTGCAAGGTCTGTGATTATAAAATTGTGCAAATAAATATTATTACTCTTCAAAATTCAGAAGGGATAAATGAGGGGAAAAAAATGGATAAAAAATATGATATTTCATGATTCGTGTATGAAATCACATTACACATTACACCACATACCCGGTAGCAGAATGTTATTGAAAAGCCATAACCCAATAGAGCTTCACAATTTTCACAAGTGCCATGGAATAATCTAAACTACATTTCTCCTCTTCCCCTTACAGTTTCTCCCTTCCCAAACAGATATTTTCCCCAGGACAATGCTAATTATATACCATATTAGTTGAAAACTAAGACAATCCAAACCAGTTGACTGCAATTTGATAGCATATAGCTAGAATGACAAATGATATGTCTAATGAGAGAAGAACGTTTCAACAAGAAGGCAATCTAATTATGGAAAAGGATTCGCCCGAGCAACCTTAGAATGTCATCAACACCTTCTCCACCTTCCATCAGTACTTCTCTCAAAAATGCGAGGCTGCTTCTTTGGAAAGGTTTCCGTCCAGTGTGGATGCTCAATCAAATAATTCCCCCGCCTGAAGATGGGAAATGTGATCATTATCTCAAGTGATATTATACAAAAATATGAGAAACTAGTAAACAATGGACTCTGCGTAGATTTAGATATCAGTCTAGTAAGTCGTCTACTCAGATATGCGTAGAAAAGAGTAATGGATTCTAATCCTACAAAAACTCTTGGGCTTCTGCCAGAGAATATATCAGAGAAGAGAATCAGATCCAGATACATGATATGTGAAAATAGCTACTTAAAAGTTTGAATTTCAACATCATCATTGAAGAGAGATGAGGAATAACTAGTAAATAAATGGAAGGGTCTGAACTTATACAGTTGAAATTAGAGTATTCAAGGGAAACCAACCTCACTAGTTGCAGCCACAGGCATAATTTTTTTTTTTTTAAAAATTATTATTGTTTTTTTTTAATAGAAACTACAAGCATAAGTTTGCTGTTCAATAGGTATTCAAGCCTGTCTAGGTAGCATTTCACCCTTAGAATATTTATAGTTATATACAAAGGATTATTTTAAAAAATATAAGGGCCTGTTTGGTTTCACTATTTTCTATTTTCATTTTCAAGGAAAACAGAAAATGATAGAAGAAATATGCTTGAAAGACCATTTTCATTTTCAGATTTGGAAAACGTCATCAATATTTCCAGAAATTCTGAAAACACCAAAATACCGTTTTCAATGTTTTCATTATGGAGCAGTGGTAATTTTGTAGTTTTAATGAAATTATTTCTTCTTCTTCCTTGTTTCTTTTTCACGCCTCTGCCCGAAAGCCTCTCTCTTTCTCCACATCTTCCATTTCCATTGACTGAGCCAGAGAAGTAGAGAACCTGCAACGCAACCCATGCCACTGCCCTAGACTGCCGCTGCCTCCCCTCCACGCTATCAGCCACAGCCGGCACCCTTCCCAAGTGCCGCCACCGCGTCATATCGCCATCTACACACCCACACCTCCACCTGTAGCAGCCATTAGAACCAGCTGCACACCCACGCCAACCAACTTCCTGTTCCTGCTGCTACCATTCCATACCTCTGTCGCTCCATTAGCCACAAAGCCACGCCTCTGTGGAGCACTTTGGTTTGCTCACAAATAAAATGATACCAGACAGAACCCAGAGTTCAACGACCCAGACGACATCCAAATTGGAATTGATCTGAACAACATTGAATCCAGTGGCAGCTTTGCACTTCCTCCAAGAAGCTTCCATGGCAACCTCTCCGCCTTCTTCTTCCTCTGATGCCGCAGACAGAAACGATGATGTCATCTTCGTCGAGATAAACGACGACCAACCCAAACCGGTTTTCATGGAAGCCACCCTTCCTCCTCCTCCTGTGCCCGTCGATTCTGATTAGTGTAATTCTGGGTTTTGCTTCTTTGTAATAGAATGTGGGTTGTAAAGACAATTCACAAATCAAAATTGAATAGGAGAAAAAATAGAGAAAATGAAAACAACAAAACAAACGTTTTCAAAAACTGAAAAAATGAAAATGAAAATGATTTTGAAGAAATGAAAATTGAGAATGAAAATAGGAAATGTTTCCTGAAATCAAACGCAGCATAAAATAATAATTCAAAAAAATTCTGTTATCCATCATTTTAAGACAAATTAGGAATAATTAGAAAGACAATCATGAAGTATCTGATTTTGTAGGTGCGGGTTTATGAAATTCTAATTTAGTTTCCAATTCCATTATTTGATTTTATTCATTCGGGTTGTTGTTTAGGAGTTTATTTTTGTAAGGCTTTGCAAATTTTGCTAGGCCTTCCTTTTATTCATAATTGGGTTAAAGGATTATATTAGGGTAATTATTATAGTTTCCTATTCCGGTTAGATTTATGAGTTTCTATTTAAAAACTGGGATTAGTTTAGGATTACCTATTACCTATTACCTATATAACCAGCTACAGTATAGTTCGGGTCTCAACTTGATGATTAATTGATACCATAGACCAGAAAAATTTGTCCTAGTTGCCTCTCTCTCTCTCTCCTATCTTGTTTCCTCTCAATCTGTTATTTTTGCATTACTTTCCTATTCTCTTTCTCAGCAGCTTCAAATTTGGTTTATCCAAGATTTACGAGAGACTTGTAACTCAATTATTTTTCAAAGATATCATAATGTCAAAGACCATATCCCCAAATCTCTTTGATATTTAATCAGGAAATAAGATAATAGCCAGAAACATTTAAAATCAGAATCAACCATATGTTTTACCTTCTCAAACTATCCACAAAATCTGGGCCCTCAGCAGTAGGTGAGGTAGAACAGATTGAAAGAATTTCTGAATCAGAATAATGCTGAAGAGACCAAGCAATATGATATTGGTGAAGAGTCCTAAATAAGAAGGGGCCAATAAGCATCAGTAATCAGTATACCAGAATGAAAGAGATAGGATTATGTGCATCAATATATAAAGACCATCAACCAAGGAAAATGATATAATACCATTCCTTCCAATAAGAAAACAACTTTCACCAATATGCATGGCCTAGCACAATTTATTCTTTTATTTTCTTTCTACATTGGGTTCATAAGCATTCTTTTACATGTAGGTTTTAAAGATGAATTCATGAAACTTCACAAGTTACCAGCGACAAGGAGCAATTTTGAACCGGTCAGTGCCAGTATCATATGTCTCCAGTAACTTCCCATCCCAAGTGGTATCTTCATGAGAAGCAGATACTCGTATTCTTCTGACAATTTCATCTGGGCATCTAGAACTTCTATCAAAACTTGCTGGGATGATAATTCCTGTTGTAATCTCCACCTGAATGGTGCATAGGATGTAAGAAGTCAGAATCCCATTTAACGGTTTGAATAAGCATGTAACCATTACACCAAAGAAGACTACAACAGCTTTTGGCAAACCATTAAATCCAAAAATGTATCATGTTACTATAAGTACTTTTACCATGCTATGTGTATATAATTTTAAAACTTAGATAATATTGTCTGTTCTAGCAAGAGGCTTCCATGGATAATATGATTTGTAATGATCCTCAGTAGCTTGCTCATGGATTCCTGTCGTGTTACCACTAAATTTTTACCCAGTATCAATATGCATTTTGAACGTGTCAGTTTGTTTTTATCCAGCTCAATTTGAAAAAAAAAATGTTAATAACTAATACATCCAAACAGATTCACTTGTGGTAGAAAGAAAGAAATGTCAATGACCATATCCATGAATATGTAAATCATTCAAGTTGACTGTTAATGCTTCAAACATATTATGCCTATGTTGATATTATACAAAATTTTAAAATGAGGAAACACTATACGTATTCTATTGATGATTGATGATAATGCTAAACATGTATGTAGGTAAAGCTAGCAGACAATAATCAGCTCCGTACGCTTTATGCACAATAATTATATGTTTTATATTGAAGGAAAGTAAGAGGTTTATCACTTATTGTAAATGAACCAGATGTAAAAACAAGATTTAAAAGCAGGAGCTGACCACAAATCCATTGAAAAACGGGTAAGTGTTTCCATCAGAATCCCTTCCGGTATTATGTCCAAGAACACAGATAGTTTGAATGTGAAACTTCTCCTCTCTTGCCCATAACGTGTGAACAATCTTTGTACACAAAGGAAAGGAATAACCATCCAAACCTGCGTGGCTTTCTGATACAGTGCTACCATTAGCATGCTGCACAAAAGTTCAACAGATTCAACTTCAATTTTTCTGCCTTTGAGTGGAAACTACATATTGAAAATTCACTAACAAAGAAGAAGACACTGGGGCCAGACTTGCAGTGAAACATCTTCAAAACCCCCAATGAGATGCACCTACAATTTTTTTAATAAAGCAAACTTTTCATTTCAAAAAACATGTAAGTCAAAAAGGAGTCATAAAACAAACTGATGACAAAAGAACCAAAAATCACTGCAGAAATTAGAAACAAAGAAAAGGAAACGCACATCCAACTCAGTCTCCAAACTGTCGTCAACAAGTAGTGATAGCATTTGAGAGAGGCCCATTTCTACAACTTTTGGTGAATCCATATGAGCAACTGATGTCCTGCAGTGTCAAATTAAAATTAATAAAATCAGAAATTGAAAACCAAGCGGAAAGAATATCTGTAAAACTTAATATACGCTGGATTTTTCATCTATATAGTAACTAATCCCTAATCCTTACATTCCATTCCTTCGGTTGCGAATAACAAGGCCAACACATGTTGTTGCTTCATCAGTGCCAACAAACTAGTGATGTGGGGAGAGAAGAAAAAAGCACATAAATACTACATTAAAAAAAGAACTGTGAAACTCAGCACAATTAATTGAAATGTAAATTGGCAATCATAGTGTTAGATTTGCTAACTTCCTCAGATTATTAAAACAGTAATGGCATGGAGTCATTGATTAATTTACAGAAAGTTAGAAACCTAAATTAAATCATCATAATATTTTAAAGAGAGTCTCCTCAGCTTTTGCTCATATTTTTTGGATCAGTTTCTCTAACAAAAAGGTCGACAGGAGCCCAACTAAAAGAAAAAGATCAAAGAAATATACAAGAGAAAAAATGGAAGGGATAGGACGCAAGGAATAATCCATGGAATATTCAGGACAGGAAAAAGAAATTCCACAGATGATGTCACTTACAGTCCAATTAAGTATGAAGTGCCTGCATGCAAAAGATTATTTGTTGCATGCCACAATGAACTAATTTAAAATTAAATAAAATTTAACATGAATTATCTCTTGCGTATCACAAAAGAAAAAAGGGGAAGGTTTACATTTGAAGTAATAAATATTAGCTTAATGAAATTACAAAGGGTTAAAAAGTTACATACATCGACAAATGCAGGGTCAACAGTAGCATATTCTCTTTGGAAGATATAAACCCATTTTGATCTCTCTGGACTAGACTCTTCAGACACTGAGAACTTCCTCTCTGGGTTAGCCTTGAAAGAGCTTGAGGCAGATACCAGAATGGGATTTTCCAACAAAGCAAGTAGAATATCCATTCCCTGTTCATAAGCACAGAATGTCAGACCTTTCACATGTTTATCGCAAAATTCTAAATTGATTTATACTCGCATGACAAACCCCTAATTTTCAACCATGCAAACAAGAGCTCATAAGATCATGCATTTTTGCTGGAGCTCTTCATTGACACACATAGAATAGAATGTGAAACAATAAGTTACATCATTACATGATTTCTGTAATTCCTTGCCTTCTAGATGTAAGTTAGCATTATTTATTTAGTGAAGTACATAGCAGTTTTGTAGACATTGAGCTCCTAACTGTAGAGGGTCAAGTGATAAGCCTATGCACATGAAGCTGATATGTGTATGCCTAAGGCTTTTTCTACCTCAGATTTAGTTTTCAGTAAAAGTAATTGAATCAGCCAAATCTTTAAATAAAAAACCAGTGGTCCTAGTATAAATATAATAAAAAAACAAAAAAAAAAACAGCCAAAAATTTGCCCCAATCGTACAATAAACAATACAGACAATTGATAAAGAAGATTAAGCTATCCCTTTTGTCAATTCTCTCCTGAGCCCTGGTTCCCACACCTTAATGAAATGGGTATCAGTTTCACTTTTCTTCTATGATTATGCTTCTTCTCAATCAAGGAAGCTGTTGAAACATTTATTCAGTTAACTCTCTATCAATGACATGAGTGAACCCTTCACTCCTATAGTGATAAAAAAAACAAAACTTTGTTCCAATTATAAGTTGACTAATGACAAGAATGAGTAATCTAAACAAAACAAGCCCCTCTATATAGCAAAAAAAAAAAAAGTGTATAAAGTAGGTTCAGGAAAATTGTAGCTTTTTCACTTCCTTAGGCAAATGGGTATTTGGAAAAGGGAGATGGGGAAAGAGAGAGAAAAGGAAGAAAGGGGGTACCTGAGACGTTGAAGATGAATGTGTGGAGAATGGAACCCCATCAACGAAGATCATGATTTGGGTATTGATAGAATAGAAAGAACGAAGCTTAGTTAGCGTCGAAAATAAGTTGGTGCTGCTCTGCTGCTGGATACTCACTGATGTCTGTGGTAGTGGTGGTGTCCCATGGAAAGCAGCACCGCAGGCATGGTTTCATCAGGCTTCAACTTTTCAATGCTTTGACTTTTCTTTTATGTTTGATTTTTTCTTTCTTTCGAGTGTTTCCTGGAAAAATAATAATAATAATAATAATAATAATAATAATAATAAAATGATTTTGTCATTAATAGGTAAAATTGTTTAACTAAAATCGAGCTGGAGCTTTATTTTTTTTAATTTTGACTAAAATTTTAGTTTTGTTATTATTTTAAAGATTAAATTAAAAAAAATTAATTTGACTAAAATCAATTAGTTCGAATTTTACATTTTTTCTTGAATAAACTCAAATCAAATCAAACTTAACAATAATGAGTTTATTTAGTTCAAGTGGTTGGGTTGTTTCTTTTTTTATATAAAATGCCCTGGTTTACAAGTGTAGGGGTGTTCACTAATTCGGTTCAATTCAATGAACTCGAAAAACCAAACCAAACTAACTAACAGTTCAATTTGGTTGATTCAGTCTAATAGGATAAAACCAATGTTGAGAAAACCATACCTGGTTTGACTAGAAAACTAATGAATCGGTCATAGGTTCGATCTATTTGACCCACAGAACCGATTTGAAAGAGAATTGGTCAGAACTGACCAAGAATTAGTCAAACCAATCAAAAATCAATAAAATCGATAGTTTTAACAAAATAAATAAATTTTCTTATTAACAAATTTTTAACTCATTCAAAAATAATTTTTAAGTCAAATAACGACTCAATGTCGAGTTACAAAAGCCCACATATTAGGCCCAAGAAAGACATAAAAAAGTTTGTCCCCTCTTGACTTTTATATTAGTTGTATGTTTGGATGTTTCACTCACTATTCTATGTGAGACTTATAAGCATGACCTCCTCTTAGCTTTTATATTTCTTGTGTGCTTGAATGCTTTATTCATTGTACAATGTGGGATTTTGAACTACTAAACAACATAATATGAGACATTAGTATGTTAGTTTATTACTTAATATATTACTTAATATATTATATAGTATTCAAAAATATATATTTAATTATCACTGGTTCAACTACAGTTCGACCACAGTCGAACCAATGAACCGTGAACTAGTGTCTTCACTAGTTTAATGACAAGTTCAGTTTTAAAAACATTGGGCAACGCCTGATTAAAATCGATCATGAGTGATTCGATTCTCAAGTTCCATGATTTCGAACCCAATATTAAACCACTTGACCTCATTGTTTTTTACAGCATTACACTATTGTTTTAAGTCCATGTTATGAGAATCACCTTAGTCTCCATTTTCCACCTTTCCATTTCGATCCCATTTCCAAATCTAGCAACCATCTCCTTGCCTTAGCACCGTAGCTGCCGCTCACAACTCTTATCCTGTCACCCATCTAGACTTGTCGACAAGACAGCTTGACATTCCTTCACTCGTTTGGTACAAGGTGAGAGATCTATTTTACTCCATCTGTTTTGGCATAAACAAAAGGGTGGGAGGATTTGTATTGTATGCTTCCTACCTAGCTTGATCCACTATTTAAAAAATGGAATTACATAATGCTTATATGATATGGTTTTGCTTACATGTTCTTTTTATATAGCTATTTAGTTGTTTCTATCAAAGAGATGCGGTAAAATTGGTCTCTAGTGCTTGGTGAGTGGTCTCTAGTTGTTCTTTATATAGCCACCGTAACAACCATCAACCAACTACTAAACTAAACAGAACCCTAATCAACCCATTAAATAGCTATATAAAGAAAACTAGAGACCACTCACCAATTCCACTCACCAAGCACTAGAGACCAATTTCACTGCATCTCTTTGATAAAAACAATTAAATAGCTATATAAAGAACATGTAAGGAAAATCATATCATATAAACAGTATATAATTCCATTTTCTAAACAGTGCATCAAGCTGGTTAGGAAGCATATGATACAAATCCTCACACCATTTTGTTTAGGCCAAAATAGGTGGAGTAAAAAAGATCTAACGAAATGAGTGAAGGAACGTTAAGCTATCTTGTAACACCCTCCTTAGGGTGCCACATTTATACCTCAAAACGTCAAAGCTTTATATAACACGCGGAAAGATTTCTTGGAAAATACAAATTATAATTTTTCTTTTCAAAAGCATAGACTTAAACGAAACATAAACAACACAAGATATAATTTACTAAATATTACACACCAAAAGAATATATATATATACATTAGTGCCATGGATCACAATCCACCCAAAATTTACAAAGTTTATACACAAAAGACATAAATAATAGTTTAACAAGACATGACTAGCCCAAGTCTAAATGCCTAGGAAGTGGGATCACCCCTTGGACCCTCCATTGGATCCTCCTCTGGATCCTCTGTTGGATCCTCCTCCTCAGACTCTTCCCCAGTCAAATCCCTCAGCCGAGGCAAAAGTTCGCAGACAGGTATCCTAGCAGATGACACCACCGGGTCCGTGACCTCCCTCAGGGTATAATGTAAATCACCCCATAACTCCTTAATAGGCATAAAGAACTCTAGACGCACAAAGACACTAAGAGAAAAGAAAGGACCCCCATCACGGGTCCTATTAATGGACAAAGTTAATTCTCCTACATATCTAATTCGTTCAATACCCCAGTCGATACGCCACGCGTCTGCACCTCCGTGGAATTGAACTCTAACAAAACCAATAGAATCTCTACGAGCAGCCATCCAAAAGCAAAACAATGAAAACGATAATTCTTCTTCTTCTTCCATTAATCTTTATCAATAGAACACATAGAACAGAAAAACGGAGAGAATAGTAATACAAAGAGGTGATATTCTCTACATCAATACCAGTATAGTAGCAAGAGATAGCAACATCAATAAAATCACAGAGTACCAATATAACAATTATAGTCATAAAGTTTCTCAGCAAGTATTTCAATAATATATCAAAAGACGATTCCACAGTATAAATGTATCACAATAAAATGCTCAATGTCTATGCAAATGCACAATGAACTGACATCTACTCCATGGAGTTCAAACCAACATCGGAGAAAATGATCGGGGAGTCAGTGTCTGTATATCGTTAGTCTTAATTCATGTGCTTCTCAATATAATTAGTATGCGCAACATGGCTATACAAAACACTCTCAACCGGATCGGGAATAGGATAGTACCTGGTCGAGATCGTCGGTGCGTTGCACAGTCACCATGGCCCAGTGGAGCTATCAATTGGCCACATGTGGGATACCCGCGCCCCGACGCCTCTAAGTTCAACAAGTGAACTACACTATGCAATTCGCACCCACACAAAGGTATAATTCATCTCCTAGGCACATAGCATTGACAACAAGTCATTCTGACTTTCACAATGCATGATCTCATGACAATGATCAACAATATTCATAAACAACAAAAGTTCCACTAAGAGGAGCCACCACAGGGCTTAAGTCAATCACTGACATTTTCGGGTCCAGTACATCGGCCCGATAACACAATACTATTATATTCCTTCACAAGGTATCCCAATTGCACAAGTTCTGAGAATCATCAATTTCAAATTAAATGAGACATTCTCACAAGTCTTTCTTTTTAAAACTTTCAAGAATTTGTATGGGAATTCACTCAAATTTTAAAATTCTTCTAGTTAAGTTCCTCTAGGTAATACTTCCTCACATTTTTCACGAAAAACCTAAATAGAAAACTACATTGTCTAATTTCACAAATTCATTTCCTTTTCCCCTAAGCCCTAAAAGTACTCTAAATTTTCATGACCTCACTTTCTAGCTTATTTTCTCTCTCAAGGCCAAAATCTCTCTCTAAACAAATGATTGAATTTTATTTTATCATTCCTTTATTATTATTAATTCTTAATCTAATTACTTTTTCACCTAAACATCTAAGTTCCAAATCAACACAATAATTTTGTCTTGGATACCCTATTTGGGATCTCTTAGCCATGAGCTATACAAGGTCCTTGGGCCTCAAAATTTTCATCTTCCGCAAAGGATTTCAAGCAACCAATATATATATATCAATCATCAAGAATTTTATATTCTACCAAGATCATGAACAACACCAAGCCACAAAATCATATAGGACAAAAATTACAAAAATCACCAAGAGTCAAATACAATCAAGTGAAGAATCCTCACATGGATTCTCCACTCTCAACACAACACAACGTCTCTCACTACCATGAAAGGTTGATGAGAGTAATCTCCCTCTTACCTTGGAGGATGACCAACTACTACTTGGATATCTCCTTGGAACAAGATTCCTCTTCCAAGAGCTTCTTGAAAAATGAAAATGACATGCCAAAGAATCAACATTTTAGGCTTAGAGAAGAATGATCATGGATCAAAATCATGGTTTTAGAATGAAGGAAAGAAAGAAGAATGAAAAAATAGAAATTTTACTTTACAAGTCTTCAAGCCCTAACTTGAAGAAATATTTGGAAAAAGATGAATAAGTCAAGATCTTTTCACCAATGTATCTTAGAAAGAGATTTAGATCCAAGAAAATAGATGAGTGAAATCATAGAAGATGAGAGGGTGGATTTGGTGAGTGTGGCCGTGAGCCTAAAGGAAAGAAAATGAAAGAAGAAAATGAGAGAAAAATGTGTATAGCTTTTAGTTGATGAGAGAGAAATGGATAGAAAGTGATGAAATGAAGATTAGATAAAAATTTACTCTAGAAGTCTCCTTCCTTCCTCAACAAGCTTCACAAAGCTTCCTTGAGAAGCTTCCTCCTTTGGTCCAAAAGTCAAAGATGATGTCATGTGAGTGATGTCACATGGATGATGTCATAAAAGTGACTAGATAGAAACAATCTACTAGATATTTTCTACAAGCTATTATCCAATGGACAAAAGTCACAGTTAATAAAGTTGGTATCTATTCTTCAATGGATAATAGAGCGTACCCAAATTTTATCTGTCAGATAAAATCTTAGACGATGAAAACTTCAAAAACTGTCTCCGGCTGCGGGTTTAGTAAGATCCCCCGACCCTAGTTCAACAGTCCAAAATTTTCTAAAATAATATTAAAATAATCCAAAAAAGTCAAACAATTTATAAAAATTCACAAAAATTTAAAAAACTCACGACATTAAGATAAAACAGAAACAAAGGAAAAATCAGGGTGTTACATATCTCGTCAGAGGAGGAACGTCGCCAAGTCTTGATGGGTGACAGGATGAGGGTCTTGAACAACGGTTGCGGCACTAAGGCAAGGAGAAGGCTACTGGGTTTGGAATTGGGATTGAAGTGGAAAGGTGGAAAATGGAGACTGAGGTGAGTCCCATAACCTAGACTCAAAACAACAATGTGATGCTATTAAGAGGTTTAAAAAAAAATGGATGTCAAGTCTACGAGTCGGGTGGTCAAGTCTCGGGTTCCAAATCATGGAACCCGAGAACCAAACCAACCATGATCGGTTTTAATTTAGTTTTACCCAATTAGACTTGATCAACCGAATTGAATCGAACCAATTTAATTGGTTCAGTTTTATTTTTTCGATTTGTCGGGTCGAACCGAACAAGTGGATACCCTTATGTAAGACTACCCATAAAGGGTCTTGGGACGAGGACGTAAATTCAAATCCCAAGGAAGCAATTCTTGTGAGGTGAAGCCATAACCCTCGTGCTCCTACGGTCGAGCGGGGATTAGTCTCATAGTCTATTCAAATGAGTCAAACTAGTGGGAATACCAAAATTACTTTGTAACACCATATATTTCATTGAGTTCTCAAATAATTTCCTTTAGTTTAAAGATTTTTAACGGAGCTCTTATACTTCAAGAAACTTTTTAATAAGTTTTTCTTGGCTAACGACTTCATTAATGAATGTTTACAATCATATTCAGACCATTCTATATTATAAGTTTAAGAGACTTGATTATAAAATTTTATAATTAGTAAGAACTTGATTGAATACTTAGTTAAGCTATAAAATCTTAATTTAAATAAAATTAAAATTAAAATTAAAAACTTATTACTAAAAACAGAAACTCATGTTAAGCGGCCAATTATAAAGTTAGGATAAATATCATTTTCCAAAAAAGAAAATACTAAGCAAATGGGCAACTTGGCCTAAAAATCATGAAATAATTCTCTAGTCTCTAAACCCAAGTTTAGGCCCAAAACAAATTAACCCTTGTATTGTTAGTTATTTTTTAATATTATTTTTTATATCTCATAAATAATATATAAATTTGTGGTTAATTATATATATTAGTTGATTAATGAATAAATTTAAGTTTCAATTCTAAACAATGAATTTATTCATTAATCAATCAATATATGTAATTAACTAAAAATTTATATATCATTAAGTAAGTAAGTGTAGTAGAAAATAATGTTTGGAAAATGGATGATTATTTCTCAAAACAAATAAGGCTCCTGATCTATAATTCAAAATCAAAGATTTATCCCTATAAAGCTCCTACGGGAAAATACCACAGTGAAGACGATGAGGAAGGGGACTCCACGATGGACAGTGGCTGTGCACGGTGGCTCTTGGCTGGTGCAACTGCGGAGAGCTTGGATTTAGATGGAGGACATTGTCGATGGATGACTGCCATGGAGGTTTGGGGTGAATTGTGGTGGTGATTTGAGTTCTGTTCTGTGTCTGGGTGTGAGAGCGAAAATGGATTTGTGGTTCAATTTTACTGTTTTGGTAATGTTTTTGTTGTGAAAAATGCTTTATTTCAAAAGAATAAATGTCCTACATTGGTTAGAAAATAAGTTTTTGAAGAGGTTTAAAAATAATTTAGTTTTATCTGAGTTTTGACCTGGTCATATTCCAACGGTCATATTCCAACGGTCATATTCTAACGAACATATTCCAATGGTCATAATCCAACGGTCATATTCCAACGGTCATATTCTAACGGTCATATTCCAACGGTCATTTTCCTACGACCAAAAACTGTTTTCTATAAATACCATCATTTATTAAGTTTTGTGGTGAGAACTTCCTCTTCATCATTCTCCACTTCTATTCTCTTTCTCTACTGGGTTACGTGACTTAAAATCTCTTGCAGTTCTTGAAGCCCTGTCAAACAGAAGAGCCTGCAGAGACAGGGGATTTTCGTCTATACCGAAATAATCCTTGAGGGCAGTGCTTTGCACGCTACAAGTTTCACGATTTAGCTGTTTCATTTATTTGCAGGTTTCGATTAAGGCTGCACGGGTGCCAACAATCTCAAGGATTAAGGAACCATAACAAGCCACCCCCTCAGCCAACAACGGGTTTTACAACAATCTCAAGGATTATTGCTGCACGTCAATACTATCCATACAATATTTAATTTTACCGGTCCGTTTATTTTTTTTTTTGTTATTTTTCCTATAATCTCCATGATATTGATATAACTTATTTTAAATGTGGGGTTTTTATGAGGAAATGTGTAACACAGTGGAAAGGGAAAGAGAAGCTCGTCATTTTGGACGTAGGGGCAGAGATGCAAACAGCGTTACGTGGGTTCACGCGCTGGTTTTGGGTGGTGTTTGCTGTTGTGGTGCTTAGAGGTCATGTGTTCTGTGAATGAGGCAAAGATTTTCTTTGGAAAATGCTTGGCTTGAAGGAGATCAAAGTTGCAAAAGCAAAAACACACAAAACCCTCAAACTCGTTTTGGAGAGTGAGAAGAGACTAAAGTCGTTACTACTCCACCGCGCGCTGTCGTCAGCCACCAGGTTTTTTTGTTTTTTGTTTCTATTAAATTAAAAGGAAAAAGAAAAATAAGCACATTTAGAGTAAGATTAATGTTAATGGTGAAGCCGTGTATAGATGAGGGTAATGCACTAATTTTGTGATATGTGGTTTTGCTGTTTAATTGTATTTTGAACTTATGTTAATTTATGACTTGATATAAATATCTTAAAGTGTGGGGGTGTCTAACTAAAATTCTTTACGTGAACCAAGAAAGAGACATTGTGGTGCTTTTAATTGTGTGAAATAATTTTTTTAGAAAGACAATTTTGTTTATGTCTCTTTCGGATAAATCTATTTTTATATTGAAGTTATTTTAAATTTAAAATCATGATTTAATGAGATTAGAAGTGAGTTAAAAAAGTTTAGAATATGATCTAATAGTGGTGCATCACAATGAATATGCTTAAATATTGGTAGCATTTATATACTTGATTTTGCATGTGTTATAAATTGAATGAGTAAATATACACATATAATCCTTATAATGGTTTATGTAGAGTTTAAAAATTAAAATAGAGCATTTGAGTGCTTCATATAATGTCTTACATAGTATCGCATATATCCTTGTTATTTTTGAGTTATTATTAACTTAGTTATGTGACATGCATAGTTAATTATATATGTATAGAGTGTGATAACCATGATCTAGATGTACATGATCAAGTATTTGATAATATTTGCATGAATGAATTCCATGTCCCTATTGCACTATGAGATTAGTTGAGATTAATGAGACTATGGACCAAGAGCCATGGTGTTGAATTTGAGGTGTGGACATGATAATCATAATGCTAAATAAATCATTGATTCAAATAAGACAAAATCCATAAGTGGGTTTATTTTTAACCTCAATGGAGGTGATGTTACTTGAAGTCATCCAGTAGAATTAATATAGCCAGATGTGAGGTCAAGTTTATTAACTTGGTAGGATCGAGGTTGAGTGGCTAAGAAATCTTAGATATTCCTTTTATGGAAGAATTGAAGACATAGATTCTTCAGAGTCTGTGATTGCCAAAATGATAATAAGAGCAAACAAAATTGTGTATAATGAAAGTGACATATATGTATACATCACAATTCGTGAAGCATATGCTAAAAGATGGAATTAAATCTATTAATTATGTGAAGTGGAAATTTGGCCAATTTCGACAAAATCTCTGTGTAGAAAATGAATAAATACCACATCGAAGGGAATGGGACTTAAGCCAATTTGAAAATCAATCACTTTTATGAGTGGAGATCCCATGAAAAAAGTTCATATGGGTAATAACAAGTCACTTGTTAGTTCTGCTATATCGTGTTTGTCCCTTCCTATGGTGTGAGAAGCATGAGAAGTGCTAGACCGCATTTAATGTGAGGATAAGCTAAATGCTTTTAATGAATTTCATAATGGTGGTATATAAATTATTTCTCACTTGATGAAATCACCTAATGATAAGCCGCTCCTATGAGATAATGGCATAGTTAGAGCACTCATGAACAATCAAAGATTTATGGCCCTAGGGTGTAAATGTGATCAAGTGGGATTCTAATTTACGAAAAATGTTTTGGAAAAGTTTAAACTTCACCAATTATATTGTAAGTTAAAATCCTATTTATCTAGACGATAGTCAGAAGACAGGAAACGGACTAACCCACTGCATTTTTAAAATTATTGATTTGATTTAATATTCTTTTGAAACAGTGGCTGTGAAAAATGCTTTATTTCAAAAGAATAAATGTCCTACTTGGCTGAAAATAAGTTTTTGTTTAAAAATGATTTAGCGAGTTTTGGAGAGCTTGGCCATATTTTAGGTCATATGGAGGACATTGTCCAACGATATTCTAACGGACATACTGCCATGGAGCCATTTTTGACCAAAAACCTGTTTTCAATTGTGGTGTTTTGTGAGAATTTGAGTTCTGTTCTGTGTCTGGGTGTGAGAGCGAAAATGGATTTGTGGTTCAATTTTACTGTTTTGGTAATGTTTTAAGGATGGGATGTGTTCGTTGTATGAGAGTTGGTAGTTCACAATTTTGGAGTGGGTTTCAATGAGGAGTGGCTTTCAGAGTGGTGCACAGTGGTTGGGAGCGGCTCTGTTTATGGGCTTCATAGTGCTGTTTTGTATCTGGGTTGATGGGGCATTGGTTCTGTGTTATGTTCTGTTTATGGGTGGCGTTTGCGTGTTTGATGTGGTCGGATGGAGGAAAGTTCTGGTTTTAATGGAATGGGGTGATGGGGTGGCTTCCTTGCCAAAATGGCCACTAGGCATGGAGCCCATGTAATATTATTCCTGACAATTCAGTGGTGGCGGATCTAATTGACTTTGATCTCCATATATTGAAGCAGCACCTTGTAGAGGCTATCTTTTACCCATTTGAAGCAAAGCAAATACTTGCGGTCCCCCTCATTGCTATACGACGCCATGACTAATTTGTGTGGGGGGAGACTCGGGATGGGACATTCAAAGTGAGCTCAACATATTGAAAATGGGACGCTGAACCTACTGGTCCAAGTTCTTTCCATGGCAGAATTGAAAATGAATGCTGGAAAAAGCTTTGGAAGGTGAAGATTCCTCCTAGAACCCGACCCTTCATAATGCTCTCCCAATGAGATTAAACATCAACCGCATAGGGGTAGGCTGTCTTATAGACTTGCGGGTGTATATGAGATAAGTTTGGCTTCATCTGAATCCTACTTCATATTTTGATCGGGTCAAATTTCTTAGACGTGAACTCAACTCCACTATAGTCCAATAGTGATTGGGTTTAAATCGAGTTAACTTCATATATATGCATAATGTATAAATTTAAATATTATATATAATTAAATTATAAAATTATAAAATTAAAAAATTAAAATTAAGATATATTTTATAATATATATTTTAAAATAAATAATATTAATATAAATATATTATTTTATTATGTAAAATTTTTTAATTTAAATCAATAAGTCTTATTATTTATAATTAATTATAAAAAATAATTTTAAAATAATTTGAGATATCAAAACAAATTGAGACGATTTAAAGTATAATCTAAATCTAATTTAAAAACACATCAAGTTTAATTTTAAAACCTAAATCCTTTCTAATTAGCTTCAGGTCTAGTCAAGTCAGTAGGAGTAATTGAGTCTTGAAAACCCTACTTATAGTATGCCCTCGGTGCTCTTGGGAGGAGGAATCATTAGCCCATGCTATTCGTGAGAGTAAATGGGTGAGAGATGCGTGGTTCAAGTCTCTGCTGGGATTGCACTTCCCACCAAATGACACATCTTAGGTTAGGGTGTTATGTTGCTCGCCCAATTCGTCATTCACAACCCAGCAGAAGTATGAGAGATCTTAGCAATGTTGGCTCATGGTATCTGGCTCTCCAGAAATTCTCTGTGCTTCCAAGGAAAGCTCATTGACTGTAACCTGGTGATTGCGAAAGCAATGTCCCTGCTTGACAACTATAAGGAAGTAAATGGGTTTTTTAGAAAGCAGGACCACCAAAAGCACATAAGCTTCCTTTTGGTCCCCCCAGCAGTGGGATCGATTAAACTTAACGTGGATGCGGCGAAGGCAGATGACTCCGAAGGCCATATCCTAGCGGCTGCAACCTGGATTTGCTGCTGGGATTGACCCTTGCCAACGAACTCTGCTTCTTCTCCTTGAAAGCTGAGTCGGACTACCTCGAACTGGCTGGTATATTGAGAAAGCACGTGAAGCCTGGGTAGCATTTTGGATTACTACAACTACATTGCCCAAAACCTTAAATCCTGTAGCTTTTCACACGTTAAAAGGAATGGCAACAAGCCTGCCAATGCACTAGCAAAAATTGCATGTTATTCTTAGGGTTGTCTAGCAGGTCGGGTTAACTCACAAACTCACAGATTTTTGACCAAACTCAACTCATAAAATGTGAGTTGAGTTGAATTCGCGGGCTGAGTCAGGTTAAAAAATATTCAACTCACAGTGTGTGGGTCGGGTAATGGGTTGAAACTCTTCCAATCCGCACAACTCAATCCACCCACGGTCTATTATTTTTTTTTGTAAAATCAGTTTCCACTCACTTCCAATTTATAACACTCACTCTCATTATTAAATTTTTGAAAGTTTTTTATGATGCTACTCTTACTTTTTCTGAATCATTACATGTTACTTCAAATACTTTCTTTCATAAATTGTGTGATATCAATAAATTTATAAAGAAGCGGATTGAATGGAATGATCCAATTTTGAAGGAGATGGTCATTTCTATGAAAATGAAGTTTGATAAATATTGAGATGGTATTGATGGTCCTCTAATTACTTATTGCTTGTGGCTATTGTCCTTGATCCAAAGTATAAAATTATGTTGAGTTTTGCTTAGAAAATATGTATAGTTTGGAATTGAGTGTGAAAATTATGAAGATGTTGGACGATGTTATGAGGACATTGTTTGAACATTATCAACAAATGCATCATGTCCCTCTTGATGCTAGTGATTCTAGTTGCATGTCATCTGATGTTCTTTCCTCTACACATGATGATAATATTGAAAATGATAATAATAGTTATAAATCCGAGTTTAGATTAAAAGTGAAGAAAAAACAAGTGCGATAAAAAAAAGAGCTTGAGAGGTACAAGGAGGATGATGTTGATGACTTTGATATTCTTACATGATGGATAGAAAAGACCAAGAAGTATCATGTTCTTTCATTCATTGCTAAGGATATCTTAGCAATTCCTGTTTCTACAGTTTCATCTGAGTCAATATTTAGTACTGGAGGGCAAGTTCTTGGCCCTTTTTGTAGTTTTTTGCAACCTACCACTATTGAGGCATTGATTTGTACTCAAAATTGGTTGAGGACTCCTAAGAAACCCATAAATTTACGAGTTCAAATGGATGATATCGAGAAACTTGAAGTTGGTAGTGTGTTATATAGAACTCATTCAATTTGTTTAATGAATTATTAATTGTCTATTACTAATTGTTAATACTTTTTTGGTACGTTAAATATGTCAGATGTTAGAGAAGAAATTGTGGGTCTTAAACATTAATTTTTTTAACTGTTTGCGGTTTAATAGTTGGCTTTCTAATTCTTATGAACTTATTATTTCATTGTTGAGTTTAAATTTGTATGTAATTTGACAATTGTCTTGTTGATTGTGCAGAGCAAAGAGGAAAGGAGGGCATGCGGTCATGCAGAGTTCTATGACATGTTTATGGATCCTAAATACCCATGGTGACATTTTAGGATGTTTTCTCTTCATTTTTGTATTCCTCCAATCAAGTTTAAATGTAAGATTGTGATGTTACTCTCAAAGTGAACAAAGAAAATAAGTTCATAAGATTCTCGATGCACCTAAGTGACCGTTGTATTGAAAAATTAATGGATCGTTTAAATGATAAAGAGTATATGGATAAAATAGAGAGTGAAGTCAATAATTATGTTGTCCATAATTCATATGACATGTGTGATGACACTGACTTTGATTGGTTAGACTAATTTGTTGTTTAAGTTATGACTAGCTTTGTTTAATTTATTCAAAACTTAGAAAGACTTGTTAGTTATTAATTTGTTATACACTTATTGACTTATGGTGTTTAGTTTATTTGATATTGAGATTTATGATATTAATTTATTAGATTTCATATTTTGATTTTTTTTTCAATTTTTTTTTTTAAATGTCGAACCCATGAGTTGGACCCAACTCAACCAACTCTTGAGCAGGTCGAGTTGGGTCAGGTTGAGTAAAGAAAATCTCTTGATCGGGTCTGATCGGGTCGGGTCAAAGGAAAAATCTCTTACCCAGGTCAGGTCTAAAAATGACGTTGAACTCATCCAACCCAACCCATGAACACCCTTAATTATTCTAGTGATTGTGTATGAGTTGAAGAAACCCCCTTGGAAGTTTGTAATCTTCGGTACTACACATTGCCAGTCTTTTCCACTGAATGAAGTTTCATCATATATATATATATATATGAAACGTATATAATAATATGAATATTTATTATAAGATGTGAGAAAAATAAATCTTAACATATATAATGAGATAAATATTTATTGTAAAAAGTGAAAAAAATGAATCTTAACTATGCATGTAATTTTTTAAGTAGTTACATGATATTTAAGTAAATTTTAATCTTAACTATTTATGTATAATTATATAATCAAAATATATTCCTCTTATCTTCTCATAATAAAAAAAACTCATCTCACTAAATATATCTCCGTATATATTATATATATATATATATATACCTAAATTAAAACACTCAAACCCACCTTTTAGATAAAAATATCAAGACATATATCACTTCATTGCAAACTCATTTTTTATCAAAATCAAGTTTACAAAATCAAGTTCATCTAAAATTAATTATGCAACAATCTTAAAAAAGAATTCATTTGGTGCATCGAACAATGTTAAACCCTTGTTTTGCTAAAAGTAAAATTTTCTTACATATGGTCAAACATTCATTTGGCAAGAACGGATTGCAGGAATTTACATTTTAATTTTTATTTAGAATATTTAAATAAATTTTAAAATTAACTTTTACAATTTTTTAGTAATTTCATACCTAAAATTTTATCCAAATAATATACAAAAAAAAAACTTTTAAAAAAAATACTTTTAGAGAAACATTCAAAACACAAAACTAATTTTTTTTTTGTATGGACACAAAACTCATCCAAAATACATTCTACTGAAATTATTTTAAACAAATTAATTAAACAAGATCATAAACAATTACTTAAACTTAAATCTTATCATGTTTATCTTTTCAGCCCATCGCCAACATCTTCAGCAGTGTCAACTTTCAACCTTCCTTATTAGTAAAAACAACTTCTGATCGGTTGCAAACTTAACACAATGGGAAGCATGTCCTTTCAGCATCATCTGAAGCCCACCAAATGATGCATATACCTCCCTGGAGCAAGACAAAGTACTCAGTGAAAAAGTCGATCAATCTCATCAACAAAAATAAGCTAATGGACTTCTGCATTTCTAAGTAAGAACATAACAAAAATGTAGAAGAAAAGGAAAATCCCATTAATATCAATATATAAGAATATATTTACTTTCATATCACAAAATTTGTAAGTTAACCCTGCCCCGTAGGATCCTTCCGTGTACACTATACTGAGTTGCAATAGTTGTCAAATCGTGAATTGTATCGAGAATCGTTTGCTCAATTTTTGAATTGTGAATTGTAAATCGTAACGAATCATATAATTCAAAAACACATCAATAAAAAACTTAAATATACATAATTACACACCTAAAACATAAAGAAAACACTTAAAAAGTCTCAAATAAATACATAAATTTCACATATCAGTATATCACTAAAGAAATAGACTCAAATAGTAAACTCTAATAATACCAAAATACCATCATAAGCCATAAGTCATAAGTAAACCCATAAGTCGTAACTTAAATATAGATAAATGGTACACGCAGAAACTTCTTAACGAGTTCCTGCTAAATGGTGCTTCATCCTAAACGCACTACCCCACATTGTTTGTGGACAATAATTACACTTCACATGTAATCTATTGTCAAGAACAATACAATGTTCTGAGGTAACATCCTTCTTCCCCTTCTTCTTAGCCTTAGGAGCCACCTTAGGAGCCATACAAAGTGAGTGAGTGACAAACAGAAAAACAGAGGACAGACTATGAAGAAGCCAACCCACTGATACAAAAACAAAGTCCAGCCTTGTGACGTGAAGAAGAGTAGAAGCGAACAGAACCACGGAGTCGAGACATGATGAAGATGACCCACCGGTCACAACTCACGAACAGAAGCACGACGGAGTTGCAGGCACAGTGAAGTTGCAGCAGAATGCAGAGTCTAGTCGCAGAGTGAGGTGCAAACAGAACAGAAGCATAGCATGACGTACAGACGTAGTGTGACGTGAAGAATGAAACGTTTAAGGGTGAAGAATTAAAAGACCCTTCACTTTCTTTTATTATTATTATTATTATTTTAACCTCAGCCCCTTCAGATTCTCATCAGAATCTGTGGAAAAAAACAAAAAAAAAAAATTGTCCATGAATCGCACAAAGAAGCGATTCGTATCGTTGATTCCAAATTGGAACGATTCATGCGATTCAATCACGATTCAGAGCAAATTATGATTCAAAGTTGTTTCTAAATCGCTGGGACGATAAATTGCACGATTTGAATCGTGAATTGTACAATTCTAATAACTATGCAAGCAATCTAATAATAGTTACAAAGATATGATTCCATTTAGCAAAAAGCAAACTATAATCTACTCAAGCTCCATGAATAAGCAGAGAAACAGAATACTTGCAAATATGCAGCAAAACTACTTGTGCTGTAGCTCAATTTGTAATGTAGAGCTGGGTTTGATAAAACATCCTAGATTTATAGGTGATATTTCCGAAGAAAACAAAATGGAGTAAAACTGCAATATAACATGGGAAATGTTTACGTACACTTCAAGCTGAGGTTTTGAACCTCCGTCATTTGTAATATTATATAACCTTCCATGCATGATGTATTCAAACTTGTCTTGAATTGACACTGCACCTTCCTGGAGAGGAAATCAATTCATGAAAAGGCAATATCCACTACTTAGACAAATATAAATCATTCAAACTACTCTAACAGTTATCTTTTTGTAGATAGCGCTAAATAAACATTATCCAAACTCTGATAAACTCACATAGTAACATAATATTGTCATTACAGATTATTAGTTAAAACTTAAAACAGCCTGAGAAATGTTTTTTTTTTTACTACAATTTGTTTAATCCTTTACAGGCATTAGAATTCTTAGGTTCAGCTTCAAAACAAATGCATTTGCAGGCAGAAAATCTGAGAGAGTAATAACTTCCCCAGTTCGCCATGACTTTGGCATGATTTCTGTATAATTATTTTACAATGCATTAAACATTGCTCAGTATTGGCATGCTGGTAACTGTTGTTGGAGAGCAGATTTTTTTTAATCAACCAGATGAGAGATAAATGGAGTTAAAGATACCGTCCACTTTCTTTAAGGTCTGTCAACAATAATTAAAAGAAACAAAGATGCAAAATGCTTTCCCGATTGCCCCTGCAGCATTGTATGAAGCATGAGAATGATATAGGTCTTCCATAATAAATTCAAAGATTTTCCCGGTTTCCAGTGAGAAGATACGTATTGAAACAAATTAATAAACTACTAATTTGATCACCTCTTTGTTATTTCATTTACATTATTCAGAGGCAGAAGTTTCAATTGGTCAACCATCACTTACAGAAAATAAAGTTTCAAGAAAAGCCAACACCTGGCATGGTGTTGGAAGGTATAGCACAATAATAGAGGAAAAATTCAATATAGGACCTGATAATTCACTATCTTAGAGTTAACTACAATTTTGCATGGTGCACTGTCTATTTGTCAGTATATTAGAAGCATGGAGCGCAAAAACTTCTATAATTCTAAAGATTACATTGATGTGCTCTACCTTTTTTTTTTTTCGTTTTTTTTATAAAAGAATGATGTGCTCTACCATTTACTCTCCTTTGTCTCCTATCTCTGTTAATAAGTCTTTTTCCGCAACATTTTTTGCCAACAGCTATTTTGAATGTCCTTTTCCGGGCTTTATCTATACTAGTTATTCCTCAACAATAAACCACACTGGTTTCATTTATTTTCCAAGGGGTTTACTGGGTTTTATTAGATATATGACCATTGAATAGTCATTTTTTGGACCTTTCTCCACATGGTCAACTACAAATTGAACTTGTATATTTCAAAGCATGTAAGACTTTTAATCTCATTGGACTCAGTGCCTTGTCATTCATTTATTTAATTTACCTCAACCAGGCCCATGCTGCTAAATATGCAAGCTACCTTTGGGCAAGAGTTATTCCAATTTTCAAATTCGAGGTATCAACAATAAGTAAAAGATGAGAAACTGTTTAATTAGCACCAGTTGAGAGCACTTCCACATAATATGTGTGACTGAAAGAATGGTTTTTTGGCTAGGTTCACAAATGATCAAGAAGATAATTCAAGCAGACAAGAAAGCTTACATAAGACTTGGATTATGTAAGAAGGATAAATAACTTATTGAGTAAAGATGAGAACTATGTTTATATTGTCTATAACCACAGTAAAGCAGAGAACCATAAATGATAAGAGAATTAACTTTACCTTAGTATTTAAAATAAGTGATGGAGACAAAGTGATCAAGAATCGTTCATTTTTGTTCATAGGATAAATCTCTGTATTTACATCTAGAAGCATGTACATGTCACGCTTCTCACTTCGAGCTACAATCCGAGAAACTACAAGAAAATAGTCATGAAACTGTAAAGTTCATGCCAACTGAACACTTGATTAATTCAAAGGGATGTAAACAGGAGGAAAGCACACATACCAACGCAACAAGGCAATATCACAAAGTATTGTCAAGCTTGTCAAAATCCACAAGGATATCTATCTAAAACGAAATCTGAAGAATAGTATAATTATTGAAAATTTTATAACACATCGTTGCTACAATTATATTCAATTGAGTTGCAGATCTCTAGACTGAACTACCATATCCGCATCCCATGTAGTGAACGTTTTTATAATCAAACACTAGACTTTTCCTAGGTTCACAATTTTTTGTTTTCAGTAAGTGCACTTTACTCTTGGAGCCAAAGCAAAACTTAAATTTTCCTCAACTTACTTAACTGACTTCTGTTCAATATCTGCTCTAATTTAGTTAGCCTGACATTTCATCTATCCCGTCTGCACCCCATTGTAATTTCAAATAGAAAACAATCCCAATTCTTGTCAAAACTAACAGTATAGACTATAAAGGCATAGCAACCTAACAAGCTGTGATTTATATCGAGGCAACCTTCAACTCATAAGGAGCAGCTTCACTCCAGTAATAAAATCACATTATCAACTCTTTAAAAGAAATTTGCATATCAAAAGCACCTAAATTAAAAGCAATTTGATTTAAAAATAAAAAATTAGTGCAAGAAATAAGAGGTGGTGGGTTATGAAACTAAACAGCAGTGAGAAGCAGGGTTCCAATCCAACAATGCACATACCCTTGTCATACTTTTTACCATCTGGGTCTAAATTCTCAACCTTAAAAACGTCATCAAAAAGAAGCTCACTCATCCTTCAAAGCCAATTAGAAATGGTACTGAATGCAGCGGCGGCAGAGGACTCAGGTGAGGTACTGAGTGTCGTTGAAACTTGAAACTAGAAAGAAAAGAGAAGGTCTCTGAAGCCGAATTAAAAATTGCAATTTGGGAAGAAAATTTGGGTCTGGGCTGGAAAATGGACATTGGGTCAGTGTTATTGGGCTAGAAAATGGGTCCGGTTAATGAATTTGATTTTAAATTTAAAAATCGGGCTAAAATGTGTGAAACCCACTCCCATTTAGAGAAATTCTTACTTTCTTAGTTAGGTGTTAGTTACTTTATGCATTCAAATTAATTAACGTGTGGAACTCGAATTTTTAAAGATATGTACGTTGATAATATAGTTCAAACAATGTTACAAATGTTAACTGTTAATTTAAATATCTATGATTGGTAATGTCTATTTAAGACTTTAAACATGTTTGGATTAGATTATTTTTAAAAAATAATTACATATTTTTTAAAAGCTCTTAGAAGTAATTTTTCATTATAAATTGTTTTGAGCACTAAATAAGCTAATTTAAACACAAAAATTATTCTCCCTGTTTTCAACTTAAAGGTTAAGTGAGTAAGTCAAAATGAATCAAATTTAAATGAGAAAAAAAAATACTCTAGGTTGGTGCAACAACCCACTTTGACCCAAAAAAATTAATAATAAGATTGCCGAATTTGTTTTTAAATTTAAAAGTCAAGCAAACATGTGGAAATCAAACTCTCGTTCAAATTAGGGGTGTCAAAATGGGTCAGGCACGATGGGGCGACCCGAAAGCCTGACAAAATAGATGGATTGGCCAAAAAAATTAGTAAAAAAATGAATTTTAGCCTAAATGGACTAAGTCCAAATTTGGCCGGCCCGTTGGCCCAAAAAGTTTTTTTTTTTGGCTTTCTTTATTTTTTTGTTATTTGGGATAAAAAAAGATTTATTTTTTTTGTTATAATTAAAATAAAAGAGGATTAGCACAAAAAAAAGATACTAACATTGTAATTGTAACGTTACTAACATAACTATATAAGTAAAAAAAATATATATAAATGCCTAAAAAAATGTAAAACATATAGCTACAGACCACAATATTATTGATCTATTATCCTTTACGCTTTACCCACTTTACCACTTAATCACTTACCCAGTTTCTCAATTCTCAAAGTAATTTCTCATTTTCCCATGTCAGAGTCTCAAAGAGACAACACTACAGTCTCTCATCAAGTACAATCTCTAACATTGTAATGTAATATTGTAATTGAAACGCACGACCATGTCCATGGAAGAGCAAGAGGCCGCGTAGCAAGAGGAGCACCGTTACTAACATAACTATATAAGTAAAAAAAATATATACAAATGCCTAAAAAAATGTAAAACATATAGACCACGTTCCAAGTGTTGGTGTATGCCACAATACAATTGACATATTATTGATCTATTATCCTTTAATAAACGAATAGTAAGTTTTTAGGACCCACTTTACCACTTAATCACTTAAACCCAAGTATTATTGTTTCTCAATAATTCTCAAAGTAATTTCTCATTTTCACCCATGTCATATTAGAGTAATGAGTCTCACCCACCATGAGAAGAGATAGAGACAATGGTGTTTGTGGTCCTTTGACCGAAATCACTACGATTCCTACAGGAGTTGTGTGTTTTAATCCATCTCAAGGTGATTATAAATGGTTATTCATCACTCACCACTCTCACTTTGTCACTCACACAAAAGCACGACCATGTCCATGGAAGAGCAAGATTGATCTCATTTGTTGTTACAAAGCTTGAGTATCGTGAAACGAATGAGCACCACGTTCAATGAGAACCTGACAAAGGGGACTAAAACAACCATGATGACAAGATACCGCTCACTTGTTTGTAATATTAAAATAAGATTTTAATATTACTACCAACGTCATGAGAACCGCAGGTCGCACACGAACAGACTAAATTGGAGCAATAAGGATCCAAGTTGAGGCACCTAACCACGTTCCTGTGAGTACAACTTAGACCACTATTATTCCAAGCTATACATGTTTCAACCCTAGCCGACCAAGAAAGTGAGTGAGAGACAAGTGAAAGGTTCTTCTCTTCTATTCAAGCTAGCACCGCGGCGAGGCGTGACTCCTTTTGCAAGTCCTGCATTCGTGTGGATACCGAAACATCGTCGCTATTACGGTGTGTGATTCACCTCGCTTGTGTTTATCACCAGGTGTTCGGATTATAGACTTTTCGTGGATCTGTGTGGGAATCCTAGCGCCGCGAGATATTTTGATCCGCAATTCCCAACACCAAGCTTCTAGTGACCACGAGGTTCGAGGCACCGATCACGTTCTAGGTGTACGACATCGACCATGTTGAGGTTCAAAGCGGTGACCACATTCCACATTAGGTTCTGTGTTGATCTATTTTAGGCTTTTAGCTACTTGTCCAAAAAATCAGCATTTCTCAGATATTTCTTTTTGGGTTTTTTTTACAATTTAAAAGAGAAAAACTATAAAAGCCCAGAAGTTAAACTATACTTTTTTTATATGTTGCAGTCTCCAGTTTGTGACTATGAGTAATCCTAATATTAATGTTGAAGATAATTGTCAAATTTTGGAACAACAGAATTCAAAAGCATCTATAAAAGTTGAAGAGGGTTCTGAACCACAATTGAAAAAGGCTAAAACTCAAACCTCAAATGCTTGAAAATACTTTGAGAAAATTGGTTTCACCACAAATGGAAAAGAAAAGTGTAAATGTAAGGGTTGTGGTAAGGAGCATATTTGTTAAAGTAAGGGGGTACATCTCACCTAAATCGTTACATTTCCAAGTGTGTAAAGATTCTTAGATTTGATGATGTGGGGAATATGATGCTTGATTTTACCACTAAAATGAGGTCTAGAAAGCTTGACCAAAAGGTTGTTCATGAATTGACAATGAAAATGATTATATTGCATGATCTTTCATTTCAATGTGTTGAGTGGGTTGGATTTTGAGCATTATGCCAATATCTTTCTTGTGGTGAGAACATTATTATTTCTAGAAATACTACCATGGCTGATGTGATGAAGATTTATTTGCTTGAAAAAGAGAAATTGAAAAATCAATTGGCTAGAATTAATGGTAGATGTGTTTGACATCTGATTGTTGGACTTCTTGTACTACTCGTGGTTATATCACTCTAACTGTTCATTTTATTGATGAAAATTAAAAGTTAAATAGCAAGTTACTGAACTTTTGTCATTTGGAATGAGCTATCAAGAAAAATGCTTGAGTTTTTGAAAGGATGGGGAATAAAAAAAAAAGATTTTTTCAATTACTCTAGATAATGCTTCCTCCAATGATAACATGCACAATATCTTGAAAAGTCAACTTTGCTTGTCAAATAATTTGTTATGTAATGGAGACTTTTTTCATTTTAGATATTGTGCACATATCTTGAACCTCATAGTTCAAGAAGGCTTAAAGGTGGCAAGCAATGCATTGCACAAAATTAGGGAGAGTGTGAAATATGTGAGGGGTTTGGAATCAAGGATGAAACAATTTCTTCAATGTGTTAAAGAAGTTGGTGGCATTGATAGTAGTGTTGGTTTGCGTTTGTATGTATTCACTAGATGGAACTCCACTTACTTGATGCTTGAGAGTGCAATCAAGTATACAAGTGCATTTACAAGCTTGAGTTGAAATGATGTGAATTATAAGCATTGTCCATCAAATAAAGATTGAGAATGAGGAAAGAAGATGTGTGAATTTTTGGAGCTTTTTTATGAAATTACCAATATGATTTCCGGTTCCACATACCCCACGTCTAATCTATATTTCATGCAAATATGGAAGATAGAGGTTCTATTGAAAAATAATGTGTTGAGTGAAGATCATGTGATAAAAGATATGGCTTCACAGATGATGGCGCAGTTTTACAAGTATTAGAATGAGTATAACACAATTCTTGCTTTTGGTTATGTTCTTGACCCTAGGATAAAGTTTCAATTTTTGAGATATGCTTACTCTAGACTTTATTCTAATAAGTTCATAGTTGATGAGAAGTTGAGCAATGTGAAGAAAGCTTTGTATCCACTTTTTAATCATTATGTCAACAAAAGTGCACCACATTCTTCTATAATGGATGCAAGCACTTCAACTTCAATGTATGAAAAGAAGGTAAAAATAAGTTTGTCAATCGACTATGATGTAAGTTTTAGTTTAATTAGTCCTTTAAATTATTCGAATGTTTATTTAATTCTACTTAAATATTTTTTTTATTTGTTTGAAATGTGGTAGGACTTTGAGTAAGAAGAGAACAAAGAATCATTATTAGTTGGAAAATATGAACTTGATCTCTATTTAGAAGAGGCAAAGCTTGTGGGTCACAAGAATTTAGATGTTTTAGAATATTGGACAGATTATAGTCTTAGATTTGGTGACCTAGGAAGGATGGCTAGTGATATATTGAACATTCCAATCACCACGGTGGCATCCGAGTAAGCTTTTAGTATTTGTGGTTATATCTTGAATAAGTATAGAAGTTGTATGCTTTCAAAAAACTTGGAACCTCTCATATGCACTCGCAATTGGTTACTTGGGTTTTCACTAAATGGTTTTTTTATTTTTACAAGCTCTCATCTAACATCTTTGCGCCTAGTTGCTTATTATTTATCGTTGGTTATCTTTAAATTGTTTATTTTAATATGTAGATGGATCAAGTTCATTTGGAGATGTGCATAAAGAGGCAACAAAAGTTAATGAAAATGACAAAGGCTTAAATGTCATTATTTCGGATGAGCAGGAAGACATGGATAGAAGATTCAAATCTCTTTTATGATGAGCTCTTATATTTTGTGTGATGGGCTCCTATATTCTCTTATGATATGATGAGCTCCACTTTTTTTTTTGTGATGGGCTCCTATGTTCTTTTATGATATGATGAGCTACTCTTTTTTTGGTGATAAGCTCTTAGCTTCTTATATTTTTTGTGATTTGATAAGCTCTTGCATTTTTGGGAAAATGATACTTTCATGACCTTGCAAGTTGCAACTTGTGAGTTATGAATGTATCAAACTATCAAATGTTAATATGCTATATATAAGATGTAGGTTATTGTAAATGTAACTTGCGAATGTAGGACAAGAATGTGGTAGGATGCTTTGTGCATGACTATATATTATATAAAGATAATGCTTCTAATATTGATATAATGTGATTGTGCTGTAACATTTAATTGGCACGCTTCCTTTAACAAGTGGCTTGTGAGGTGCAATATATTCTTTTACCTTGGTTTTGCTCTTTGTTTT
This sequence comes from Ormosia semicastrata, assembly GCA_029884595.1. NCBI lineage: Eukaryota > Viridiplantae > Streptophyta > Magnoliopsida > Fabales > Fabaceae > Ormosia > Ormosia semicastrata. The sequence goes on from JAQQTO010000055.1 coordinate 34,121,323, forward strand.
TCCCATATAATAACTTAAATTTTTTATTGGAGAGGAATCAAGGAAGTGGTTTGAGGAGGTAGTTCCAGCATTGGGAAATTTGCCTTTTGAGGTTGCCTTCTTTGTTGGAAGCACACTATGAAAATGCTTATATGGTTATAGATGGAGAGGGACGTGTGGTCAGAACTGGTCTTTGCTTACTGGATTCACAGGAAGCAGGGATAGTGTTCCTTAGCCATGTTTGCTTGTATTGTAGTTTTGTGTACTTTCATTAGCCCACTTTTCCTCTTCAACTTAGTTTTTACTTTAATCTTTTTTAATGGTCGAAGGTGGTTTGAAATCCAAATTCTAAGTATCTATTATGATATAATTATAATTGTGACTTATATGCTGAGGATGGTTATAATTAACTTAATCAAATGCTTACTTTTCAGGAGTTGATTGCTGCTCTTCTTGGGTGCTCACTTTTTTGTCTATTCCCAATCTATGACAGATTTGTGAAACATCTTCCAATGATCAACTTTGATGAATTGTTTGCGTATGCAATCTTTAGTTTTTTTTTATGTCTAAGTAGTCTTCTACTCTTGTTCAATTGCTTATTTTAGTCTTCATTTTTATCATCTTGTTGCTCCTAGTGGTGTCAAGATGCTGCAGCCAATGACATATGTGTGTTTGTATGTGAGAGTTTGCCTAAATGAGAGTGAAAGAGAGAGACATAATTCATATGTCTAGGTCCATATAGTAGTAGCCATATTGTTCTAATGTTCTCTATTACAAAATTATTTCTATTTGCAAAAAAATACTGAATATCTTATTTCGCACATTTAAAAAAAAATCTTCTGTATTTTCAGGAGTTTATATGATGATTACAGTCAAAACCAGGAAAATAAGATTCGGTGCATTGTTCACTATTTTCAAAGGATAATTCATGATATGCCTAAGGGTGTTGTCTCATTTGAGCGAAAGGTGATCCTGGTCACATTTCTTGCCCAAATGCTAACTTTTGGGGCACTTCTGTTATACCTCTATGCAAATTTGAGGTAACTGTTGAAATTATATACAATTGTTAGTAAAAAATAATTTCTTTTAATTTTTTTAATGCTCCATTTGGTTTTGTAATAAATAATAATAATACTTTGATATTTTAATATGTTCACAATTCAGGCCTTATAGAAGATCAATCAAGTGGAGCTATTGAAGTGGATTTTGCAAATGGATATCTTAGTGGTGGTGCTCTTTGTAGGGGCTGTATATATGTACAATATGTTTATATTTTCACCTATATCCTTTTATGCTTGAATTTTTTGTAATTATGATAGCTTTTGTGAACCTCAGTTCCTAATGTGTTTTATAAGTATATGCACGTAGTCTAGTGTACATTTTGTATTTGCACTTTTCATCCTTTTGTAGATTTTGTAGGTTGAGATCTTATTTTGTCATGTGAACTTTGAGTCTACTGATTTTAACAAATTTGCTTGTAATTGTCTAATATAAGAGAAAATTTGTTTTATGGTCAGTCTATGGGTTGGCCCGCTTCGCCCGTGGCCCGCATAGGGATGAGTTGGGTTAAAAATTTACTAACTCACAACTAAATTGAGTTAGCCTAACCCGACCCAAAAATTTTTGGCCCACTGCTCGGCCTCAAATGACAATCTTAGTTCAAATAAACTTTTATGTAAGTAATGTCTATAATAAATACTCAAATTAAGAGTTAACATGCGTAAAAATATTTTTTAAAAATAAATTTATTTTTAAAATGACTCACGTAACCTTTCATGTATCAACTGTTGATTTAAATAGCTAAATACTTTAAAATTTATCTTCTTGTTCTTTTTGCCTATAGGTAAAGTTTGTCGAAATGATCCAATTTTAAATGACCCAAAAAAAAAAACACTTAGCTATCGTCTAATTGGTCTGTGAACAGCAACTTACTTTGGCCAAAAAGCACAAGGTAAAGGTTATTTAAATGAAAATGATTTTTCGTTCTCTGTAAATGAAAAATGATGTTTGTAAACAATCCTTTCACAAAATTCCATGCAAACTATTAAATAAAAATTTTAAATCAACTATAATTTTTTTTAATGGTTTATGTGAGTTTATATTAAAGTCTATAAAGAATTCATAAAGATAAAGTTTATACAAAGATTTTCTGTTTTTGTCCAAAGTTCAGAGATACAAAGGCCCAAAACGGCCCAAACCAAGCAATGAAGACAAAACACTCATGCACAGTATAATTACCATCAATATAATTACTTTATTATTCAAATCAATTCAAAGGATAAGCCACTGCGATTGCGCAGAACCAGACCAGAGCCAAAGCTGCTTCTGCTAAGCCCCTAACCCATCTCCGTCTTAGTGTTCTGAGTTGTTGACTCTCTGTAACGGGTCTGACTGGATTGATCGGGATCATGAGCAAATTAGTGGTTAGCCATTGCCCACTAACAACAAAGTTTTTTTTTTTTTTTAACATTCACCATCACCAAAGTTGCTTGATATCTAGAAAACAAAAAGAACGGAAAGATCTAACCAGCACCCTCTAGTGGTGCATACAGAGGGCAAGGATAGGCCTATCCATAATAGGCCTTGTTGCAGCGTCTCTCTCGTACGGCGTGGCGCGGAACAACAAGACTCCTCTTTTAGAAAGGAAAAATAAAAAACATAGCAAATGATGATTACACTAATTACTCTTTCTATTAAAATAAAAAGGTAGATCAAGTATATAAAAAATGGTTTATATTCTAACATTTAAATTTGAGAATTGATTACGGGTACCGAATTAACATTTTATATCGTCTGTTTTAAGAAGAATTATTTATTTAATCTAATATTATTTATAAAATTAATTAAATTAATTTTTTATTATTTTATTTTATTAACATATTATGAAAGATGATAAATAACATAGACTGACAATGGAGATAGGCATTATTGTATAACAAAAGGCATATCTGCATAAGATTTCACCATTCATTGAGATTGCTAATGCACTATAATCATAACGTTTCAAATCTGGAGGCTCTCTTGCATAATTCAATGCTGCTGTAGGAACAGAGTTAGCATTGGCATAACACCCTATGGTAACTATAGAATAATTCTCAGCGTCAAATTCCGCTTTTGTCTTGATGGTCTGCACCCCGATGCCCCCACACACAAGAAAATTTTGAAGAGAAAAGTGTAAAAGGGAATTTAGTGGCTGGTACAACATATTTAGGACCTTTCTTGCTTTTTTCCTAGTTTTTTTTTTAAGACCTTCAATGACTATATAATAAGAGTTGAGTAAAATGAGAAATGAAATCGAAGATGACGTGCTCCCCCATGATCAGACTAGGTCACAGTTGAATGGTGAAGGTAATGGTCTAATGGAGAAAATGTTGGTGAAGTTTTAAAGAAACTAAGTGCCATGGACATCGGCTGAAGCTGCTATTTGGTGGTCTATGTTAAGAAACATGGGGAGGGGAACTGGAATGCTGTTTAGAAGCACCTAGGACTGTCCCATTGCGGAACAAGTTGCTGACTCCGGTGGGCAAATTGCCATTTAAGTGGAGGCGAAGGAGAAACCTGAAACATACTCCTAATCCAAACGAAGAAGAGCAATTTGATGACGTGTTGCTTCATCAACCGTTGATGATAATTTAGTTAGGATAACAAGTTGGGATGTTGTGAATAGGACTTTCTCCTGTTTCTCCTAACAGGAGAGAGGATCTAATCTTATAAGTTGTTTCCCCTAACAAGAGAGGATCTGATCCTATAAGTTGTTTCAGCCAATCAACTAGAGTTGAAATCTCATCTGTTTGGGGCATGCAAACTGAGAGAGAGGCACCACGAGCAGAGGCAAGCAGTCAAAATCCCCTTTGGTTCAAGTTTTTTCCTTACGGGGAAAGCATCGTGAGTAAAAGGAGATGGCATATCTTCTTTTGTTTGGGAAAAAAGAAAATGAAATCCCTTTATATATCGCAGAGATGGCCATATCAACCTGTGGGAGAACTTTGGCAAAAATATCAACACATGAATTTTTTTTCTTAGTTGTTAATTATATTTAATGGATTCCCAACATTATTTGAAAACTTATTAAGGATACATTGTTCTAAAAAAATAATTAGAATACACCTAGGACTTTTTTTTTGTAAATAAAATTTAAGAGGAAAGAAAGTTTCTTTTTTAAATTTCAAGTTAACTGCAAGAGATACTTATGATTTTTTCATTAATAGTTATCAATTATGTACTTTATTTTTTAAAGTACATCTCTCACTTTAAAGGATCTAAATCTTAGTGTATGTCTCAAATCTTAACAAAGACTTTTAGTAATACTTATAGATCTTACCATTGAAACACTAATATTAAGAGTCAAACTTAATACCTTTACATAAACTACAATTTAGAGGGTGTAGGAGAAAGATTATTCTCACCCCCAACATATATTATTTGGTAAAAAAAAGTTATTGGAATAGTAATCGTGTATGTTTGATAAGTTCTGTTTTAATTTTTGTACGAAATTCAATTCATTCTAAAAGTTTTTTTTTATAATGTTAAAATTTCAACTTATAATTTTAAATTATAAATTATTCTTTACACTTTGAGATGTAAATATCATTTTGTCCTTAATCAAATAATTTTTTTTAATCAATCGATAACTTTTTTAATCATTCTATATCTATTTTAATAATTTAATGTATAAAATTGATTCTTTTTTATACCATCCAAACGAAATAGATTAACTTAAAATTATTTTTCAACTAATATATTCAAATATAAAATTAATTCTATTATAATCGATTATAATAAAAAACTTTTATACAATAATTAATTATTAAAATAATTAAATTTTCATAATTATCCCAAACACATACTTAATCTTATTAGTTGAGTTAATTCTGAATAACATTGGTCATAATTAATAATTAAATAATATATTTATAAAAAAAACATATATATATTGAATTTCCACAGAGGTATATAATTTATCATTCTAATTTGTATATACAAGAGGATATATAATAATAATAATAAAAATAATAATAATAATAATAATAATAATAATAATGTTCCCTCCGTGATATCAATGGAATCCATAGCCGTGTACCTTTTGCATTTTTTTTTAATTTTTTGATATTCAAAAATCACATTAAATTTCAATTAATTTAGAGTCATTAAGTCAAATTACAAAAATATTAAACTCTTTTAATATTAATTTTTTTATTTATAAGACTTGAACTCGATATTTTACTTAATCTAGTAATAAAGTTACTGTCTGCAAAAAAATTCAATTCAAAAAGGATAAGAAATTACATTAAGTCAATAACTTAATTATATATATATAACATTTATTTATATAAAATTATGTTGTTTAAGTAACATTCTTGTTCAACTCAATATATGTCGTGCAACTCGTCTTTGTTAGTTTTCTCGGCCCAACCAAATAATTGTCAAATCTTCTAAACGCTGATAGAGAAAAAACTAAATCCCTCAAGGATAAAATCCCCCAAATCCTTAAATAATAAGGATTAGCTCCTAAAAGAACTTGGATTCCTCGTCTATAAATACGGGGCAACCCTCGCAGTTAAATACACCATCCACTACATACTCTAATTTCATGCTCAATTCCAGAAACCAAACGGACACTTAGTATTATTTGAATCGATGGAATTGAGTAAAATTGAGGAGAATAAAATAGAATAAAAATATGTTTTATTATTTAGATATATTAAAAAAAGATAAAAGTAGGTGGAATAGATTCTATTTTATCTTATAAAAAATTATTAATTTTTTTCTCTTCTAATTTAAGAGGTATGTGATAGAATCATCTTTATTATTATTATTATTATGTTTAAAATTTTATCTCATCTCATTAAAAATTATTCACTTCTCAAATAATAAAGTAATAACTTTACTCTATTTTATCTTAAAATATTTAAATAATATAATAATATTTTTATTTTATTTCATTTCATTTAATCTCATCACATCTCATTCGATTCAATTCTATTAATTATTAAATATCTAAACATAATCTAAGAGAGCATCTCACAATGTATTACCGAAAATATAGTATCAATAAAAAATAGAAACTTATAATTTAGGACAATGCTAATAAAATTAAGATTAACTATAATAATAACTTAAATTTAATAAAAATAAAAAAACTAAGGTAAAATAGTACTACTAATATGATTCGCATAAATGCAGAATTCAATTAGAATTGAGATATTCAATAACCAAAAAAATAAAATAATAAATTTAATTATTTCTCAAGTTCTCACCAATCATCCTTTAAAGTGGTTATATAATAAATTTAAAAATAAAAATATTAACAAAATCCATAAAATTTCCTTTTTTCTTTCTTCATGCAATACACAGGTTACAAATATAGTTTGATAAATTTGAAGAGATTTTTCAATTATTTTTAAAACCTAGAGAGTAAATCACACATCACTAAAACTTTAAGAATATTTTTACGTTATAACCAATTACATCAGAGATATATAAAAAAAAAGGTAAATCGTAATTAATGATACACTTTAACTGTGGGCCGTTTGCATATTAAACTTACAGTTTGAAAATAAACAATTGACTCATTGTACTTCACATTTTGTGTGAAAAACATAATCTCTTAATCAAACCGTAAAAATATGACATGACCAAAATTCGATCTCACAATTAAACAATTCTTAAAAAGACTTGGTATTACTTAAATTAAGGCTTCTTAAATTTTAAACTTAGAAAGCTCAATGGAGCGATATATGTTAATTACTTGTTTTAAAAACTACATAATCTCGTATTTAAATACAGTACTATAAGTGTACCAAAGAAAAAAAATACAATATTATACGTATACCTTACGCTCAAGGGCCAGCTTAGCCCAATAATTAATAAGAGATTTAACTCGAATGGCTTGACTTAGTCAACTCGGATTAGCATGAAGATTTCTCATATGACAATTCTACAATAAACGTGTTCTAATTTTAATAAAACAAGTCAACAAGGACAAAGAGATCAAAACCTAATACAACAACAAGGCTTCTAACTCATGAACTATATAATAAGAACTATATAAGAGGCTGTGCCCCAAGCTGTACGTATGATATGCATTCATTCACTCAAAAGCACCCTTGTGCCTTTTTACTGATTTGAGACCCTGGACTTCCCAAGCTCATCTTGCCTCTTCTCCACTCATGTATGTATTGTACTGAACAAAAAACAGTGTTAAGAGGGGGGGGAAATCTAAGAGGTAACTAAACAACTCTTGAGATTAGTTTTTATTGCATCCGACAATTATTTTGTTTGAGAAATTACATCCGTTTCCCTTACTTTATGTACTGTTCTTATACCAATACTCTTCTTTATTTAAAAAATTAGACATACATATCCCTTATTATTTATGTATGGACCATACATGAAGTCTCCTTATAAATGACAAACGAAGAAATGTAAATGTATGTTTTCAAAATAAGAAGGGAGCAGACATGGGGGGGGGGGGGGGGGGGGGGGAGGGCACATGCTCCCGTTTTCCTAATTCCCATCCTTCTATTTGACAAATGCGGTAAATGCTAAATCCTAATTCCAATTTAAATATCAATTGTAAGGAAAAATTGATTTGATTTACTAAACTCTATTTATGTGATTTTTCTCCCACTAATTTGACAATTCTTGATAATTAGTTAGTTTGACGCATACATTATTAATATGCATAGCAATGATGATTTCTTAAATTTAAAAGAGGTTTGTAACTTAACATAGAAATTAGTTGAAACTATAAAACATCTTGTTTATTCATTGATGTATTTACTTATGAAATTGACATTAATTTTACTTATTGTTATAACAATTATTAAAAAAACATTATCTGCTATAAAGATGGTAAAAAATCAACTAAGAAATCGAATATGAAATGATGGGATGAATGATTATTTAATAACATGCATTGCAAAAGATATATTTAATGGCATTGACAAAAAACTTATTATTTAACAATTTCATAATATGAGAACTCATCGAACATAATATATAAAAAGTATTATTTTATTCACAGATAATAATTAATTTTGTTTATCTTTTATATATATCATGATGTTATTAATAGATTTATAAAATAAATTTTTATAATTACTTTTACTTCCTTAGCCTTCAGAACCTAGCTCGTCCTTGAGGCTGGAAGAGAGTAAGTGTAAGTGTAAACTTCAATAGAGGTGTCAAAATGAATCAAGTTCGATAATTCAATTTGAATAACTTAACAAAATAGATGAGTTAGACAAGCAAAATGTTAGCCCGAAACTTACATGATCCGAATGAACTAAATCCAAATGGGCCGGATTAGCCCATTTTTTTAACACTACATAAAATTAAATGGGTTATACTGACTAGTAAAATATCAACCCAAAACTTACATGATTCGAATGAGCCGACTCGAAAAATGGTCGGACTCAAATGGGCCGACCCGGTCCGTTTTGACATCCCTAACTTACTTCAATTGAAGTTAGTGTAAAAAGAGTAATTACATATTTACCCTTTATATTTTGTTAATGGTTTTGTGCTATATTTTATTTATAGGCTTCAAGGCTTGGCTGTACAACGTATAAACATCTCAGATCTCCTCTCCATTCCGGATAACAACAGTAGCCACTGATACTCCGTCTGAAGAAGCCACTGCAGTATCAACTTCAACATATATGAAACCTCATCAACTTTAATAGGCTTGGTCTTGGGTTTTTTTTTTAAGAGAAAGGTACTGTATCAACCCTTCTGAAAACTTCATTGTTGGATAAGTAAAGGAGTTAAACTATATGTAAAAGTACAATCAAGACTCAAGAGTAAAGGGACTTATTTAAAATCATATATATTTATTGAAAGTTATATAAAATAACAAATTTATAAGGATAATTTGTTTTACAAATCTTGAAAAAAAAACCATTTATTATGATTATTGATGAGTAGCAGAATGATTTTTTTACGTGCAGGTTCTAAAGCTTAATTAGTTTAAGCCAAACAGCAATAATATAGGTTGGTCTTGTACAAATAAAGACTGTTAAAATGTTAAAAGTCTTTGAAATTTATTTTAAAGAAGGACGACGATGAGTGAATAATTTTAGTCAATATGGATTCGTTTGGATAAACTTATAAAATAATATCTTTTTTGATGTGATCTTTCTTTAAAATGTTTGTTTAAAAAAGTAAAAGATATTTTATATTTGGATTTAATATTAGAAAAATATTTTTTTACATATTTGAACAGTTTTTATGTTATAATTTTTTTAAATAAAATATTTTTTATCTAAAAAAAACACATTCAAATAAGTTCATAATATAACTTATTTAAGCTATATTTGGGAGGATGGCAAGGAGGTGAATGACATAGAATAAAATGAAAGAATTTAATGAAAGTGTCTTTGAAAATTATTTTAAAAGGGTTAATGAGTACTTAAAATCTTCAATTTTTGTTTCCCCAATTTAGGGATTAAGAAAAAAAAATAACTTAAACACTTTAATATTTTCTCTCATTTAACTCATTAAACATCTAAATAATAACATTATATATTTTCTTTCATTTTACTCTTCACCTTGTTATTCTATTTCATTATAAGTCATTCATTTTCATTCTCAAATATAGCCTTAAGAACTGAATAAGTCGATGCAGCATTGGATGGGAGACATCAATAACAATAAATTGCATTAAAAGTTAAGATAAAAAGTATTTAATTTTCGAAACAGTAACCACAAGTAAAAAAAAAAAATACAAGCACATGTAATTATTTCTTCTTTATCTAATAATATTATTTAAAAATATTTTTTCTTCTGAAAATCACTGCCAAATCCGGATTATACATTTGTCAGGATGTAATTTGAATAGACACAATCTTAAACCTCATAACCGTGTTTACTTAAATTGCATCCGGACAGACACAATCCAGAGACTCTAATAGGGCTGTATTTGCTTTGGTCTAAACCCGTAAAACATATGGCATATTGGGCCTCCAGGGAGCATTACCATACCAAAGATAAAAAAATGCCCACAAGAAAGGGGCCAAGAGTCCAATATCCGCGTGAACCCGAGGGACAAGTGGGGGAAATTACTGCTGAAATTTGAGGTCAGTGTCACACAAAAAAAGCAAAACTCTCCAACTCATTTGCGTGCTGATTCAAGTATGTGCCCCAGGTCAGGCCCGTGTTAGTGGAGACGTTAGTGCACAGTATTGGTACATTACAACATTCATAAATCACAAACTTCACCACACCACATCGCCATTCCTTCCAACCCAAAGAACAAAAACACCAAACCAAAACGCCAAGCCATGAACTTGAAGATTTTTCTCAACAACAAATGAACATGAAAACAAACATGACCAAATAGGTAGAAATTGTTACAACCCAAAAAAGAAAAAAAAGAAAAAACCCTAATGGTTCTTTTTTAATTTTAATTTAAAAAAAAAAAAATAAAGGATTGGATTTGAAGAGGTGTGAGAAGAGGAGGCAACAAGGGTCTTAGAGAAGAAGCAGTTTATGGTTAAACCATCATCTTTCACATATCATATGGAAAACCACCAAAACCACAACCCAAACCCAGACCCAGACCTAGAGAAACAGCACCAACAACACCAACACGAGGTGTGGGGCACGTGGGAGGAGCTCCTGCTCGCGTGCGCCGTCAACCGCCATGGCTTCAAAGACTGGGACGCCGTTGCCATGGAGGTCCAGTCCCGCACCACCCTCCCTCACCTCTTCGCCACCGCGAGCCACTGCGAGCAAAAATTTCACGATCTCAACCGCCGATTCGCCGACCAATGCAACGACGACGCTCCGTCGCCCTGCCAGAACGGCGTCGCCGCCCGCGACTCCTCCGATCACGTCCCCTGGCTCGACGAATTGCGGAAACTACGCGTCGCCGAGCTCCGGCGAGAGGTCCAAAGCTACGACGTCTCCATTCTGTAAATCTCTCTCTATATCTATCTCTTTCTCTCTCTTCTTTAAAATTTAGAATACTTTATTTTTTTTTTTAGGTTTTAGATCTAATTTTAGTTTTTTTTTTAAATTTTCTGGTTTTTATTTTTTTCAAGGTCATTGCAGTTGAAGGTGAAGAGGTTGGAGGAAGAGAGAGAGAAAGAGAATGACAGAAAAGAAGACGAGAAACCAGATCTGGCGGTTTCCGGTAAGCAGCGGTTGCCGGAAAACGACAAAACCGGCGGAAAACGAGAAGAGACCGAACCGGCCAGTTCCGAACCGGAGATTCGCCGGCTCGACGAGAGCACCACGAACACTGATAAGCTGTTACCAACAACGGGTGACGAATCGGATCGGGAGAACCAGTCGGTTAACGAGTCCAACTCGACCGGTTCACGGTTCGAGGGAGGAAAAACCGGGGAGGGCGACGTGAAGTTAGGACATGGACAACCTCCGGTCCAAGCCGGTCCAAGTGAACCGGACCCGGCCGGAAGGAAGGGAAAGTCGGTTGGGGAAGAATCGAATAACGGAAGCTGCGATACCGCGGCTAAGGTACCAACGTGCGAGTCGGTGCCTCCGAGTGAGGAGAGGAAAGTGGAGGAGGACGACTCGTCCGAGTTGCGTGACTCGGTGGCTCGCTCGGGGGAGGGAGGGACGAGGGAGAGCAGCGACGTGCAGAGTTCGGCGAGCTTGACGAGGAAGAGGAAGACGCGGCGGAGGAAGGAGGTTTCCGGCGGCGACGGTGGCGGCGAGGTGGAACCGGGGAACGACGAGGCGGCGGTGGTGAAATCAGAACCGTTGGTTAGCGTGTTGGAGTTGATCAAGGGACATGAACACAGCTCATTGTTCGAGCGCCGTCTCGATAGCCAGGTATTCCATCCAATACCTTTTTGCTTGGATAAAACCGGTATTTCACGCGTTTTTAAAAATTTGAAAAAAAATAATCATGTTTTACCTATATTTTTACTTTTTACTTGTTTTAAGTTGTGTTAACTTAAAAATTTACATCCAACCAAAAAAAAGTTAAAAATTTACATGCATGCACGTCAAAATATTTGCTTTTTTCTTTTTTGTTTTTTAAACTATTGTTATTATTCTTGTTCGAATAATTCAAAAAAAAAATCTAATTATAATATAGAAGGCAAGAAATGCATACGTTCCTAAATCATGACTGTCCAACAGAAGGGGACCACTTTGAAATAGATTGGTTTTTTATGGGCACGAAGTTTGTGAATAAAATGGCCAAAACCAAAAAATAAATAAATAAAACTTGCTTAAATAATATGTACCCAAAAAAAAAAACTTGCTGAAATAATCGATTTTGTTCAAACAACCAAAAATAAAATAGTTCATAGAATCTGTTTTAACTTCAAGGAGTCAAGTGGAGTTGGATATTTGATAGTATCCCGCAGCCGAAAATGGTAGGTACCTATGGTCAAGTTTCTATTGTTTGTTGACCCTGTATCTGGAAGGTCGATATACATCATTAACCATCGAGTATAATTACATTATATGCTTAAATAATTTCATAAATCTCTTTCCTATACCATTGAATTACGCACATAGTAAGTAAAAATAATTAAAATATTAAATCTATCGTGTCTTGTTTTGCAGATATGTTATGTCTTGATGTCAAACATGCAAAATTAATTTCCATATATATATATATATATATATATATATAATTCCTCTAAAATGAACTTTTTATATAGAGTTAACAAATAACGATTTATTTATTTTTGATTTAAATTTAAAATATATTAAAATCTTAACTTATTAATAATTTAATGATAAATATATTATTATTTGTTTATTTTACATAAAAGTTTAATTTAGAGAAATTTTTTTCGTATTTTATTATACATCCTTATCCTCCTTATCCTAAGGCCAAAAAGGTGTCAATACAAAATGACCATTTTTACGCATTCTTGCACTTGGAAGAAAAATAATTTATTTATTTTCTTAATTTAGGAAGACAAACTGTGAAAAGATTATGGTTTAGCTGAGCACGTGCATTCTTCTTAGCCCAGGATTGGGTGCCATCCATGCAACGTGTTTAAACATGATTTCAGAACAAAACATTCGAAGCCCATGAGCTGGTTTGGTTTTGGGCTACATCCTATTCAACACGACCCAAAAATTTCGACATGACCAAGCTTATATTTAACTATTATTCAGACCAAAAATAATAATAATATTATTACTCTTTTTTCTTTCTTCCGTTCCTTGCGCCCCTACTCCGCGGCGGTGACGTGTTTGGTCATAGGTCGTAATCGTCCAACCGTGTCGCGAATTGTATTTTAATATTTATAGTCTAATGGTATGTGTCGATTAGACGGGAACGTTATGGTTTTGTGGGCTGTAAGCTGTTAATGCTCGAGTCTAATAATAGAACAAAAGAAAATCTAAACGGTAGTGGAATTACGAATGGGCCCTACCTATTTTGTACTCTTTCGCTCATTGTTCCTTTGCTCGTCCTTTCTCGTTGAAACAACAAAAAGCTAGGTCTTCGATATGCACTTTTTGATATGGTTTTGCCTAAAGAATGTTTTAATACTAAATTTATCCTAAAAATTAATTTCAAAAAGTAATTAAATCTTTTTTATGTATTAATTAGTTCGTTTATTTTATGCTGCGAATATTGTTAAATAATTCACTTTAACGGTGTTTGTAATTTTGTTAGAAGAAAACCAAATTTCAGAACGCCCCATGATTTTTCAAGATAAAAAGCAGCCACTTTTTTAATAGTAATATTATTTGCATACCATCTTTTGCACATTATTCTTATTCTATTTTTTTTAGATAATAAAATAAAATAAATATATTTCTTAAAACATATTCTCTCTCTCTCTCTCATTTTTTTAATGACGTAGGTATGTTTTAAAAGTCTGTAAAAATAATATGCGATTATTATTTTCCTTTTTTAATGATAAAGGGACATCAGATGTAGGTTCATGACTTCATGGAATTATGAAAATTTAGTAATTTGCTCAGTTTTGGTTTGTTTTCTTGTGGCAGCAGGAATCGGATAGATACAAAAACATAGTGAGACAGCACGTGGATTTGGAAACCATACAATTAAGACTCCAAAAGGGTTACTATTCGTCCTGCACAAGCGCATTCTTCCGCGACCTCCTCCTCCTCTTCACCAACGCCACCGTGTTCTTCCCCAAAGACTCCGCCGAATCACGGGCAGCGCAGCAGCTGCGCTTCCTTGTCACGGCGGAGATGAAGAATCGAGGCCAAGCGCAATCCGACCCATTACCCCAGAAGACCGATTCACTCCCTCCAAATGCACCACTAGCCAAACCAGATTCTCTCTTCTCCAAGAACAAAGACTCTGCTCCTATCTTGGTTTGCCGCAAACACCGTTCAATCTCCGCCAAACCTTCCTCAGCCACCTTCGGCCAGAAGGGTGATCAACCCATCATCAATGACAAGAAGGAAAGGCCTTCTTCTGATGCAAAACCAACCTTGAAACCCTCTTCTTCTGAAACGGATGAAGAGGAGCCTTCCAAGGCTAAGGAAAAGCCTGTCACCGGAGTGAGAAGCCTGAGGAGAAGCAACAAGAACCTCAACAGCAACCCTGGCAATAATAAGAAACTCCCCTCTAACTCCACTCCCAAAGCAGGGTCCTCAGCAAACAAGCCCGCCGAGACGACCCCGAAACTGGAGAAGAGCAAAGCAGATGGGGTGCCCGACAAGAAGAGGAATGCAGCCGCGGATTTCTTGAAACGGATAAAGCGAAATGCTCCGGTGGAGGCGCTGAGGAGTGGTAGTGGTGGTGGTGGTGGAAGTAGCAGCAGCAGCAGGGGTGGTGGAGGTGGGGTTAGTAGTAAAGAGCAGAAGAAAATGGTGAATAGTGGAAAGGGGGATAAAGGGAAAGAAAGGGCTTCAAGGCATAACGGTGGAGGAGGGTCAGGGTCAGGGGATAAAAGGAATAAGAATATTGAGAATAGCTCTCAGTCAAAGAGGAGTGTTGGGAGGCCTCCAAAGAAGGCAGCAGAGACCAATGCAGTTTCTGCAAAGCGTGGGAGGGAAAGTAGTGCTAGTGCTGGCAAGGATAAGCGACCCAAGAAACGTTCTAAGAAATGATTCTAAGTTTCATAGTTAGTTTTTTTTTTTTTTTTGTCTGTATATTATATTGTCAAAGCATGTCTTTACTTCTTTTTTATTTATACTGCTAATTTATTGATCAGCTGTAGCCTGTAGACAGTTTTCAGTTAAATGTAAGTGTTTTTGTATCTGGGCTAAACCTTCTAACAACATTGTCCTTTTGTGGACTTCTTTTCTTAATTTTGTTTTAACAGGAAAGCATAGCTAGTGCTTGATTTCAACGATCACTGGCTCTGTTTTTTTTTTTTTCTCTCTTTTCTTTTTGACTTTCAAGTTGTGCATCAGGATAATCAACATTGGGAGCTCTGTTTCTTAAAATACGTCTTTCTGAAAATATTTTTCTACACGAAATACAAAAAATTACATAAAATATTTTTTAAATAATTTTTTAAAACAAGCTCGCCCTATTAATTTTTTTTTTTAAATTGTTCTCATTTGGATAAAGTTAAGTATATTCATGGGTACTTTAATTGGAAATTCGTAATGTGTTTTTTTCCTCTATTTTTCCCCCGATTTGATGGATTGAATTCAGAAATATTTAATTTCACGAAACTTGAGAGAATAATACCAGTCATACATACTTGTAGATATATCATTTTATATTTATATAATTTTTATCTTATGATTTTCGTAGTCTTATATTATCATTGACCACATCGATATATAAAAAAAGATGTAACTCACGGAGATGTGTATCAAACATTACTCAACTTAAAAATAAGTTGGTAATAACTTAAGAGTAAGGAGAAATTCTTACCGAGTCATTGGCTATTACATTATCTTTTAGTAACTCTATCTAATCTTTAATACATGTAAAAGTGATAGCCTACATTTCTAAATTTTTATTAAAGTCACACAGTTAATTATTAAGAAATTATTACATGTTCCAAAACGTTAGAGCGTCACGTAAATTTGTACTTAATCTAATCATATTTTGAGGTCTTAACCTTAAACAATGATGGGGTTCATCATTCATTTTAATTATTAAGTTTATTATTATGTTTAATCATTGATTAATAGTTTTTTTATCATAATTTAACTCAATAATTAAAATGAGTAGTGAACCTATCATTACTTAAGGTCAAAATGACAAATTTTAAATGGAGTGAGTGTAGTGTAGCACTTCAAGTTTAATTCTTCTAATTATGTTCTTGCAATAAATTCTCCTAATTATATGACTTCACTTGTGTGTTGACTTATTCTTTGTCTTCTTGTTTTCTCTTTGCATGTTATTAACACATCTATTTAAAACAAAAATTAAAATATATATATTTTATTTAATTATCAAAACTAAAAGTGAAAACTGAAAAGACATTCTTTGCATCTCCAGTTACCCTTGTCCTCTTCCTTTGAGATTTCCTTTCTCGCTCTCTGCCATTGGCTTTCTCGCTGTGATAATGACACGCCATTGAAGCGGTACAAGAATGCTTAATAAAGTTGTATTTGAGCGAAAGGAAAATTAGTTAGTTGAGGATAATGAAGTTAGGCAAACTCTAATCCGTGTGTAAAAATTAAATGAATGTTCAATCTTCAATTCAAAAGTCATTTTAAGAGTTTAAGAAAAGGAAAAAATAAAACTCTAGTTCAAAAAAAAAAAAAAAACCGAGTACAGGGTTGATTATATTTTGATGGTTTTGATTAATTCTATGTTATATAAGATTTTAATTTGTGCTAATATATTTTTCTATTATAGAAAAAAATAAAAAATAGAGTAAAGTAGCCAACCCACTTAAACTACAACAAAAATAACTGGAAAATAACTAAGTCAATCAGTTCAAGATTAACTCATCTCCCTAGTGATTGTCAAAATTGTCTATTATCATTCCTTTATATTTATTGTCACTCTTTTTTATTAACTTTTTATCAAATGGTCTTTAATTTTGTTTTGATTTAATGATTCAAAATAATTCATTTAATAAAAAAATTAATAAAATAAGAGTAACAATAAACACTCATCATTGTTATATACACCATCTCAAGTAAGATTGCCTATATTATTTCTTACCTTTGAAAAAGAAATTTGAATATTGTGTTTGTAACTTATTTTATTAGTTTATAGAAACTTTCAACAAATTTGTGAATCTAGCCACTAACATGTTTCACTCGCAAATGTGTTATTCCAATTTGAGTACAAATGCTTCAAACATCCCTTTCACTAGCATGTTGAAAGTAGTGAACTCTTGGTAATCATTTTGCTCAAGTTTGTTTTATATCTTTCTTTTATTGACTCATGTTTTTCTTTTTGTTGTTAATTTATTGCAACCTGTTTTAATTTTTTTTTTCTTTGGCAATTAGGAGTGGTCCTCAACTGATTGGAGGCTATCAAACCTAAGGGTGCTCAAGAGCAACTTAGCATGATAATCTAATTTTTACAAATCTAATTGAGTTAGGTTCAAGTTCTAAAAATTAGATTAAGTATATTTTAAGGTAAGATTTAGGTTACATTTTGAGTTAGTTTAACCTAGTCTGATGTTATATAATATGTTAAGACCTATTCTTTTTCTAAAAAAATTACGAATAAATTAAAAAAAATCTTGACTTAAATTAATATCTTAATATGCATAACATAATAATATTTTTATATTGATATAATTTATTTAGATACTGTAAAACATTCCTTAACTTTAGTCTCATGCTTCTAAAATTTTATATGTTAGTTATGTATAATGTATAAATTTATATATTTTATCTAAATATTAAATCATTCCAATCTCAACCCCATTAGTCAAGCCATGATAATGTCAGAATTGGATTCAAAAAATTGATTCGACCAACGTGTCAAGCTAAGATCATGTTAGATTAAACTCGGCAATGAGTACTCCTGGCCTAACCAATCCAAAGAAGATATGCAATGATCAATTTCTTAAGTATGTAGTTTGCTAAATTGTGAAAATATACTTTGTTTAGATCAATTATAAATTAACATGATTGTATTTACACGATAAATTTCTTTTCATAAGCAATATTGAGACTCTCTACTTTATTTTAAAATTTTGACTATGGAATTAATGCAAAAATCAATGTGAATATCGTATTTGGTAGTGGATGTTACACCAATTTTCTTATTTATCATATATAATCATTGATAGAAATTATATGTTTTTACTTTTTTAATTTTTGTTTTATGTTATTACGAGAGTGCTTAAGGTCATGTATTAAAAAATATCTGTTTAATAACATTAAAATGGCTAAAATATTAAGTTTATCTTAGATTTATATATTTTTAACATTATTATCTAAAAATGTAACAAGAAATTGGTGGAAATATATATATATATATATATATATATATATATATATATATATATATATATATATATTGTAATTTATCTGTGAAGAAATAGTTATTTTATAAAAAGTATATATATTTGGAAAATGAATATATCTTTAATACTATTCTGAACGAGTTTAAGAGAATTACCTGAATAAAGTTGATGTAAATGGTTTTCTTCGATGCACAGTAGTTGTAATTGTGGTACGAGAGGTGGATACTTGCAAAAAATATTCTGACATTCAATTTAGACTGTGTACAAAATGAATAATATTTAGTAGGGGTGATCACGGGTCGGGTCGAGTTTAGGGGGAAAAATCTAAACTAATTAGGTGAGGTATGGTTGGGTTGGGTCAGTTTTTGGAAAAAAAATTTGAAGTAACCCGAACCGAACCATCCCAATTAGAATCGGGTTGGTTCGAATTGGGTAATCGGGTTGGTCAAATTTTCAATCGGGTCGATCGGGTTCGTGGACCACTGGATCGAGTTGTGCAGCCTAAGTGAAAAAGAATAAAATGAGGGTTTGAATTTAGGTAAAACGACATCGTTTTCTCAGGTCTTCGGATCTTCGAGTCGAGTCATCGGATTGGTTTATTAAACCTGTAAGCCGAACCGATATCTGGACGATTTTATCGGGATTAACCCGAATAGACTCGATTACTTAAACTAACCCAGATATATTTGATCGGGTCAGGTTGGGTTATTTGGGTTCGCAGATTTACGGGTCAGGTTGTGCATTCCTAGTATTTAGAATTAGATATATACCTTTGCTATCTTATGTGATATTTATAGGAGTGTCTTGTTTAATAAGAATCATAGTTAAATCGTATTAAATATTATTAATTAAGATAAAAATTCAATAAAATTATTATCTATTATAATCCGATTCTCTATTTATAAAAGATATGAATGATCTCTTTATCTTTAAAAAATTTTATAAGAGATTTACTCCTCATAAATAGATAAATTTACCTATTTAATAACATATATAAATATTTAAAATTCAATTTTAATAGACCCATTACTCCTAAATTATTAATCCAAAATCCGGTTCGAAAGAAACACTATTAACACATGCATTCAGTTTAAAATGTTACAGTAAGTACTGGGAAAGTGAAGGGTATGAGAATATAGTGATAAACCAGAAAAAAAAAAAAGAGTTCTGATAAAGCAATTTTTAACAATTATTTTTAATTTATAATATAAATTTTATTGCGCCACAAATTCATATAAAGTAGTTTGTGACGTAGTTGATAAGTTATAAGTTATCTCACTGTCTTTTCATTTCTTTGTCATTTTGAATTTTAGTAAAATGTATAATTTTAAAAAATTAAGGAAGAATTGGATGGTAGCAGTGAGTGGTAATGGAACTGTACACATTGATGGTAAAATCGATTAGTGCTCGTGCTTAACGGTACTAGCGGAAAGAAGGCGAAAATTGCAAAGAAAAAAGTACTTAAAGAAAACAAAATAGAATTGCGAAGAGGGGAAAAGAATTGAGAAGAATAAGGAGAAATATTAGGGGTCATCATGGGTCGGGTTGGGTTTATGGAAAAAAAATTTAAATTAATTAGATAAGGTTAGATTTGGTTGCATCGATTTTTAAAAAAAAAATTAAATAATCCGAACAGAATTAACCTGATTAGAATCGAGTTAGTTCTGATTTAGTAATCGAGTTGGTCAAATTTTAAATTAGGTTGATCGGGTCAGTCGAGTTCATGGGTCACTGGATTGAATTGTATACCTTAAGTGAGAAAGAATAAAATAAGAACTTGAATTTAGGTAAAACGATGTTATTTTCTTGGGTCTTTGGGTCATCGGGTCAAGTTTTCAGGTTGATTCACTAAATTCGTTACCCGAACCGATAATGAACGATTTTATCGAATTTGACTCGAATAGACTTAATTACTTAAACTAACTCAGATATATTTAATCGAATCAAGTCGAGTTATTCGAGTTCGCAGACTTTTGGGTTGGGTTGTACACCCCTAAAATATCATAGGGCAGGTTTCTATTTTAGAAATATAGTAGTTATTTGACATGTGTTACTTACAGGTTATATAAGTTGTATTTTTTTATTAATTATTCATATAATTTTAGATAAAAAGTGATAGTTAAATAAGTTTTTCTTTAAAAATAAAGATTCAAAAATTTAAATATTTGACATTACAGATAAAATTTATCTCATGTGGTAGTCAACTTCTAGTTCAATTAATTGCAGATGGGTATATAGGTTGTATCTTTGACTCTCCTTTTTGTCATTCTTCTTTATTTAAATTTAACAACATTTAATTTTAAATAAAATTTAATTATCTTATTCATTAATGTTCAATTAAGAAATAAACAACAAATAATGAGTGTATTGAAATAAGTTATCAATTATTTATTAATTGTTAATTTTACTTCAAGTGTTTGAAATTTCATTGAATATAATTAACAAGTAATAACTAATTCATAATTCATCTTGGATACGAGTACTATTCAGAAAAAGATAGAAACCAGAGTAATACCCACAAATGATATAAAAAAAAAAGGTAAAACACTATTAATGGCCAAATTTGTGGTACAAGATCTAACGGTCAAAAATGAAGAAGCTGATAACATAATGGTTCACAATAATTCTCACGACAAACAAGAGAAAGAAAGCCAATATTATTATATAAAAAGTCAAACATCAGTTAAATTTATGGTGCAAGATCTAATAGCAAAAAATTAAAGAGTTGATAATATAATGGTCCAAAATGATTTCCGGCAAAACCAAGCAAAACATATGCCACGATTGTTATATGATATATATGAAGATATGATATAATTAATTTAGTTTTACATGTATATTAATAACTAGTTGCTTGGTATCCTTATAGCTATGGAACCATGAGTATGTTGTCAAATATTTATTTAATATTAATTTATAATAAATATTTAAAAATTTATTAAATATAACTATGAGCTAATAAAATGCTTATACTTTATCTTAAATATTAATATAAAAAATATTTATACCAAAGTAATGCTCATATTAATAAGGATTTTGTTAAAGAGTGTTTTAAGAATACTTATTAAGGATTTAAAATAAAAATTTCTTTTATAAAAAATAGAATATTTAATGTATTAGAAATTAAAAAAAGTTATCTTTTATGCGAAACTTCTTATTGTGTATTCCTAAACAAATAAAACACTTGTTAAAAAAGTCTCATTAATTAATAATATGGTGAGAGAAAAAGAAAAAGAAAACAAGACAACATTCAAGCTAAATAGGCTTATCAACGAGGTAAGGGCAAGTTTTTACTCATTCTAATTTCGTCTCATATCCTTAAAGATTAAAGAAAATTTATGTTATTATATTATTTTTTATCTTACATAATTTTTTATTATACTTTTTAATAATTATAATTAAGTAAAAAAATAAAAAAATATAATCAATAATATATGAAGTAATATAAAAATTAATGTAAAATAAAAATGATATAAAAAATTCATAATTGAAAATTAAAATCCAAACTAAAAAAAAATATAAAAGTCGCATATATTTTGGTCCACACTTATAACAATTCTTATATTTTTATATTAAATAATATATATACTTATTTTAATATTTTATCAATATTATTTATTATATATATTTTTATTATTTTTTTTTCACTCAATTATATCTTTTTAAAAGAATATAAATAATATTTATATCTTTTTTTAAGAGTGTAAAATAATTATTTTTTCATACAAATATTTAAATTAAATTTAAACGTAATTAGTTGGCGGACTAGAAAGTCGCGAGTTGACTTTTTCTGTTCATCGGACTAGCATAGTCAAAGCCCAATTATATTTCTTCCTTTGTTTTTGTATTTACATATATTTATACGCCTGGCTACCAATGCATACAGTTAATCAACTAAAGGTGATAAAAGATAGCTTACCGGATGTTCATTAAATGCTAGTTGTTTTGGCTGTTGAGATAAGGTTATTGTATGGTCCAGCAGTCCAGCTCTCGCTTGGATATGTATTTTAAGATAAAAAAAAATGAGTTTTATTATATTTTTTTAAAAATTTCTCTTAATAATTATTCTAATATTAAATAAAAAATATTTAATGAAAAAAATAAATGTATTTAATGTTTTAAAAACATAAAAAATATTTATTACTTTTTTTATTTAATAATTAAGAGGATTTAGAATTATTTAAAAAATTATTTTTAAATAAGTATTTTTATTTATTTTTAATATATTTGAATGATTTTTTTTAAGAAAAAGTATTATAAAAAATACAAATTATACCTTTTGTTAGAAGTTAGATTTTAATACTTTTCAAAAATAACTTTTTTATAACATAAAAAAGTTGGTCAAACATTAAAAAATGCTTTTTTAATATTATATCTAAACATAAAATAATTTTTTTATTTTTTAAAAAATCTTTAAAAAAGATCATATAGAAAAAATCTTATTCTTAGAAGTTTATCCAAACCAGCCCCCAATTGACTAAGATGAAGACTAGTTCAAATATTGTATTTCAATCTCGGCAAAAGAAAATATTGCATTTCAAGCTTCAACTCTTGTTATCTCATTCAAAAATAAAAGTTTGTTGTGCCATCAATGTGCTTTTGGGCCAGACCTTGTAACAACATTGTCCTTTTGCGGACTTCTTTTCTTAATTTTGTTTTAACAGGAAAGCATAGTTTTAGGGGTGTTTAAGAAATGAGTTGAGATGAGTTTATTTTGACCTGAATTTAATTTGATATGTTGATCAAATTATTTCTTTTGACT
The DNA here is from genome assembly GCA_029884595.1 of Ormosia semicastrata. NCBI lineage: Eukaryota > Viridiplantae > Streptophyta > Magnoliopsida > Fabales > Fabaceae > Ormosia > Ormosia semicastrata. The sequence continues at coordinate 34,144,375 of JAQQTO010000055.1, forward strand.
TGGACTTAATCTGGTCATAGTCTGACTAATGATCGAGCCGGATCAGGTTGAAGCGATATTTATATAAAATATATAATATTAAATATTATGTATAGTTAAATCATAAAATTTTAAAAATATGAAATTAAAATAAAGAAATATTTTATAATAAATATTATAAAACAAATTATATCAATAAAAAATTATTATCATGTTATGCAAAATATAATAATTTATGTCTAAAATTCTTATAATTTACCACTAATTTTTAAAAAATCATAATAAGTTTTAAAAGTTGTTACATGGGACCAGGCCAACCTTTAATGTGATTCAAATTTGACTTAAAAATATACAGGATTAATTTTTAAAAACTCAAACCTGATTCAAAAAACTTTAGGTTGAGACTGATTGTCAAGCCAGGACGAATCATGAACGACTCTAAATAGCTTGTTCTTTTGTGTGTGCATGAGATGCCCAAGTCTCGAACTTGTGCTCGTTGATTGCTTGCTCTATTCCTTTTTTTTTTTTTAGTTTTACTAATAAATATTATAAGAATACTTATTAAAAAATTAAAAATAATAAATAAAACATTTAAGACATTAAAAATTAAAAAATATTTTTTTATTTAAAATTTATTATTTTTTTATTCTTTAACAAGTGTTTGCAAAATTCTTCTTTTTTCACTTTCTTAGTTTCTTTTCTTTTTTATTTTTAAGGTGTGCCTAGGGATAATCAACATTGGGGAAGTTCTGTTTCGGTGTTTTTTAAAATACATCTTTCTCAACATTTTTGTACACGAAATACCAAAAATTACATAAAACATTTTTTAAATATATTTTCTTAAAAAACTCACCCTAAGTAAAACTTCTTTAAAATTGTTTTCATTTGGATAAAGTTATGAGTAATTTTTGTTTAAGTACAGTCTATTATAAATATTTAAATTATTATTTAATATGTGTAAAATTATAATATTTATGATATAAATAAAATTATATTTAAATATATTTTTACACGTATTAAATAATGATTTGATCAATGTTTAATAAATAATGTAATAGACTGACTATTTAAAAATTACTCATTATGAACATTTATGTGTATAATATTTGAGATTTTTTTATTTTATTTTTTGCTTAAATATATTTTTTGTCTCTCTAAATATCTTAATTTTTTGTTTTAGTTCCTTAAAAATTTTGTAACAGTTTATGTTCTTATAATTTTAAAAATGAGTAAAATTAAATTTTATATTTATTTCAAAAATAAGTGAAATTAACTCAATTTAATTCATCATATTAAATTTTTCTTAATACTTAAAATGAATGTGTGTTTAATATAAGCGGGTTGAATTAAGTCAATTTTACATATTTTTGAAATAAAATCAAAGACCAATTTCACTCATTCATGAAATTATATGGACAAAAATCGTAAAAAAAAAAATTTGGAGGGATTAAAACTAATTACTGATACATCTAAAAGGACAAAAAATCGTTTTTAAGCCTTTATTTTTATTTTTATTTTTATTTTAATGCACATGAGGGGCCAAACCCCCTAACAAAGAACTACATCTCGTGGGAAACAAATCCCAACATTATCATCTTAAAGAAAAGAAACACAACTATCTGGAGGCCAATCCAAGGTAAAGCGTTTAACATGCTCTAAAGAAAGTCTGGAGCATTCGTGCTCCAGCTTAAATACTGGTGGTAACCAGTTGCTTTGGTTTCTTTATTTTCTTTTATTTTAAAAAAAAATGGGTATGGCTCTCACTTCTTTTCTATCCTCCTTGCAATTCGATTTTCTCTTTCCATCCTCACTTTCTCTCCCTCAAATGCATGTTGCCGCATTTCGCTTTTCAGCTCTCTCCCTTGCTCTGCCACCGACACAACATCAGCCAAATGGTTAAGCGGCAAAAGTGGGAGTATGCACGAATTGCTCTCTAGATTCTTGAGTTTCCTCTGAGTTTCTGTTACAATGCTTATTAACCCATTTGGTTCGTTTCCCTTTGGACCTCGTTTCATAACAATAATGAAAAGACAATATTTGTTGATATTGGAATGATGATAATAGTTTAGATGGTGTGTCCTTTGAATAACATTGAGACTGCACATTGCCTATTCAGTTTTGCTTGGGTGTTTAGAATTATTAGCAAACAAGTTGATTTTCTAATCTCATACTACAGTTGAAGATAGTGGGAGTAATTCAATTTCATTGGAAAATTGGGTAGCATATGCTACTTGGGATATTAATGTGACAATAAGTATAATTTAAAATAATTTGTGTCTGGAGGTATTTTTGTTAACCAAAACCTCAACTTTTCAAAGATGTAACTTCTTGTGCCGTGTTACTGACATTCCAGAGCTTATGAAGATGCTCAGTGCCATGGTCCTCAAGTACCAGTTGCTTCTTGAAGATCTTGATGCTTTGTTTTAAGTTAGAAGAGATGAAGATCTCAAGCACATGATTAATTGATATGCATGATCTCCATCAAAGTGGGAGGATGTCTTGATGCAGAGTAATGTGGAAGATGTCACAACTGGAACGCGCTGTTGAGGAAGAGAAAGTCAGGTTGGAGAGAGAAAGTGGAATTGTGAGTAGGAGAGAGAATGAATGACACCCATTAAAAATTTATCTGATATTAAAGTTATAAGTATAAAACATGTGAAAACGTTTTTTTTTACAATTAAATATGTATGATTTTTTTTATTGTATTTTTGTGTAAAAAGAGTGTTAAATCAAATTATATATGATCGTAATATTTTCGTGAGATATAATATGAATTTATGAATGAAATAAAAAAATATTAAAATAATTTTGGTGAACAAATAAGAAATCCTAAAATATGAACCATTAAGTTTTATACAAAGTCAATAGTGTAAAGTATGTGCAGCATTCATGTTTCAAAATTGAAAAATAATTAATTTTCTTAATTCATCTTCTTAATATTTTTTTAATTATTAAATAAAAAAATATTAAATATTTTTTATATTTTAAAGATATTAATTACATTTAATTTTTTATTTAATATTTTTTTATTAAATAATAAAAAAATTATTAAGAAGATATAACATAGCTCTTCAAAATTATTTAAGAGCATTGTAAACGTTTTCCAATTAAACACGTGAAGCCCAATGGGCAAATCATGAGCCGAATTTGCAAGGAAAATAAGCTACCTTGTTGCTTTCTTTGTGACGATGAGTAAATTTGAGCTCCTGAATACGACGAACCAAACTGGCACACGGGTGAGAATCTAAACACCCAAACTTGACAAACTGAATGGCACAGGTGGAGTCACTCTCCGCCCAAAGTTTCCCAGCCCTCTGTCCCAAGCAATTCGAAGGGAGGTGAGAATGGCCCAAAGCTCAGTAATGAGACCTGTCTGTAGTTTGTGGGCAAACCCACACGCCCAAGCTCCTCTAGAATCACTCAAAACACCACCCAACTCTGACAAAACCATCAGCGCTAAACTTTAACCAATTGCCGAGAGGGAATGTCCAGCCCACCAAAAGCTCGGAATGTTTTTTCTTCCCCTCTTCCCCTGATTTTCAAGGATTGAATTTAGAAATATTTAGATTCAACAAGCTTAAAAATTAGTAGTTGGTAATAGCTTTGGGCTAAGAGTAATGAGCTCGCCCACTTGTAACTCACGAATTTGACTTTTTCAATCACGTTTAAAGTCCAATTATGTTTCTTCCGTTGGCTTTGTATATGGAAAAATAGTAAAAAAGGGTTTTTTCTTTTCTTTTTGTCACTTATTCTTATATTTCTTTAATTTAGTCCATTATCTTTTATTTTTATCAATTTAATCACTTATTTTGTAAATCATCATTCAATATAATCTTTTTATCACGATTCCATCACTCTCTAATAGAAGTGATAATGTGTCACTAACTGATAATGACCACGTTATCGTCATGTCATATACACATCAACCTTGTCATCATTATTAATGACATGTCATCATTGTTAATGACGCGTCATCAATTTCATTAAGATTTGTAATGGAATTATGATAAAGAAACACATTGAAAGACGATTTGCAAGATAATAAACTAAATTGATAAAAAATAAAAAATAAGAGAACAAATTACAAAGAAAATAAAAATAAGAGACCAAAGTACCTATATTGTCAAAAAAAAATTGTATAAACCTAATGCATTTAGATTGAGTGCAAAACTAATATATTATTGATATATTATTAATTTTAATAATTAATCATTAAATAATTATGATAATTAATTATTTAATTATATTTATTAGTTTAGTGCATTTAACTTGATTGCATCATATTTATGCAAGAATCTCTTTGTATCTATATACTCTTAGGTACTAATACATATAGGGCTTATTTGATACGAATGATAGGATAAGACTTGATAGTATTAGACCTGATAGTATAAGGTTTGATAGTATAAGACCTGATAATATAAAGCCTAATACGTAAAGGTTAGGGATATCGAGGTATTTAGAATTGTAATGAAAAAATCTTTATAAGAGCTTATACATCAAAACTTTATCAAGTCTGATCCCTCCTTCTAAGGCTTGATTAAGTTATTTATCATTTTAGGTTATGTTTGGTGCAAATGATAGTATAGTATAAGATAAGATTATAAGATAATATAAAGTATGATAGTATAATTAATAGGATAAGACATAATCCTATCTTTTGTTTAATAATAAAAGGATAAATTAGCTGATTGTATAACATTTTTTTTAAGGTCAAAATATTCTTTAACATAAAAATTAAAATAATTAGAAAATAATAATAAAAAACCCTTATGGTGGTGGTGGTGGTGGTGGTGGTAGCGGCGGCATGGCAGCTAGTGAGGTGATGGGGGCGGCGGCGCGACGGCGCGGTGGTGGTGGGGATGACTAGCGGCGCGACGGTAGTGGTGGTGGCGTCGGTGGTGGCGGCGGTGGTGGTGGTGGCGGCGGAAGTGGTGGTGGTGGCGGCAGCGGCGGCGGCGTTAGCGGTGGCGGCGGTGGTGGCGCAAGAGAGAGGAGTGATAAAAATAAAATTGAAGATTAGATTGGAATAGAAATCCTATCATGTCTTATCATATACTAGGGGAGGGGATAGAGTTATCATCTTAGAATAGGATAAAATGACTTGACTTGATTTTATTATACTATCAATTAAATGCACCAAACATTGAATAAGACTTGATAGTATTAATTTATACTATCATGTCTTTTTTATACGATGCATCAAACATAACCTTAATGTATAAGATGAGTTTGATGAATAAACTTATACAATATAATATTTGTACCAAATAATTGATAATATCATAATATATTATATTAGTTTATTCTATCATATCTAATACAACATATTAAACAACCTCATAGTTAAATCAACTAATAATAAAACATAATTTTCATTAAATGCTAGTAGTTTTGTCAGTTGGGATAAAGTTATTGTGTGATCCAATCAGCTAAGATGAGGACTAGTTTACAACTTTACATATTGCATTTCAAGTTTCAACTCTTGTTGCCTCATTAAAAAAAATAAATGACATCCTCTAACTTTGAAATTGGTAACTTCTCTCCGTTCAATTTTGTGGAGTGTTTAGGAATTTTCAGAACTAATTTAAAATGTTACAAGATGGAATCAGTTACATAAGTTTATGTAAAAATTAAATTAGTTTAAAACTTAGCTTTCTTTGGCTCAAAATTGATTTTGATATTGTATTTCTTTATATAAATGTAAAATATTAAGATTATTTAAATTTTAAAAAGTTAGCATGCCTATTATCTCTAAGTTGAACGAGAATCTAGGTGAAAGAGAGAGAGAAAGGAAGAATGAAAAAGAAGAGAGTATGAAAATTTTGAACAGAAAAAAAATCAACTTTGTGTTAAACTTTTTAAAAACTAGTTTTATCTCAAATTTAATTTAGATAAATACCTTTTTTTTTTTTTAAAATTGAGAGATAGCCAAACATCATACATCTAAAATAAACTTGTGGATTGTTTGGGTAACTTCTCTCCATTCAAACTTGTGTAGTGTTTGGGAACTTTTAAAACTAGTTTAAAATGTTACAAGATGGAATCGGTTACATAAGTTTATGTAAAAATTAAATTAGTTTAAAATTGAGCTTTGTTTTTGAAAAATTGATTTTGAAATTGTATTTCTTTATATAAATGTAAAATATTAAGATTATTTAAATTTAAAGAATTGTTAGCATTTTTATTTACTCTTGGTTGAAAGAGAATCCAGGTGAAAGAGAGAGAGAAAGGAGAATGAAAAAGAATAGAGTATGAAAAATTTGAAAAAAAAATCAACTTTGAGTTAAACTTTTTAAGAACTAACTTTTTCTTCAGATAAAAACCTTTAAAAAAAAATCTGAGAGATAACCAAACATCTTACATAAAAAAATCAGTCCTACTATATTTAGATATCTAATTTTTTTTTAAAAATAATTTCCAAACACTAAGTTAGTTTTATAAAAAATAGAAAACCTTATCAACTTTCCATTTTTTTTCATCTACACAATTAGGCTGCGTTTGGTACACATGATAGTATAAGACCTGATAGTATAAGACAGTAGGATAAAGGTTGATAGTATAAAGAACATGATTAGCTCTTATACAATCGTACATTTGGTGCTTAATAGTATAATAATCTTGATAGTATAATAATTATTTAACATGTCTATTATACTCTTTAATATAAAAAAATAAAAAATAAACTGGATCAGGGGAAAATGGGTTAGAGATCTGCAGAACAAAGAATCATCATCTTCTCTCAATATTCGTAGTCCTACCCCCTGTGCACCCAAAACTAGTTTTGTAGTCCATGCTCAAATACTCAAAACAAAACCAAATCTAACCCTGTAACACAACATTTGAAAGTTGAAACGAAAGTAAATAAAAAGATGATAGAGACTCGAAAGCCAAACGAACATCACAGAGGCGTGCAACCTCATAGGTGCGCATGGAAACTACGGCAATCTGATGGGTTCTCGGTGAAAGGGCATCGACAGAGACCAAGGTGGTCTTGGGCGGTTCGGTTTGATGGGTTCGATTGGTGATGGTGGCTGGTCTGAGGTGCTGGTTCGGTGGCCATGGGTTTGTCGAGGCCGAGCGGCGAGGTGGCACCTTCTTTGCGAGAGGGCGGATCTGCAGCGACAAAGGTGGAAGGGCTGCTATGGAGGGATGACGAAGGTGGAAGGGATAGAGTTGAGGGGTAGAGTAGGAAGATATATTTTATCAGGTCTAATCAGGGGGGTGGGGAAAGGATAGAGTAAGCAGGTTAGAGTAGGATAAAAATATAGAACCTGATTTTATTATACTATCAGGTTAAACTATCAAACACCTGATAAGACTTGATAGTATTAATTAATACTATCAGGTTCTTTTTATCCTGTGCACCAAACATAACCTTAAATTATAGTTTATTCTTATGTGTTTTGACTTAAAATCATATTGCTTCGCGGTGGTTTAAAAAGCTACACTTTGCCCCATGTGGTTTCTTTCATTATCACATTATCACCATGTGATTTTTTTCCATCCAATTTCCAAAAAAAAAAAAATGTATTAGAGTTATAAAAGTAACTTCTTAAATGACTAGAAAACTTCTGTAGAGAACATCAAATATTTAATTTCAAATAAAACAAAGTGACGAAAAAAATTTCAGATCTCACATTAAGAAGATGATGGACAAATAACAAAATTATAAGATGATTCATAATATTATAAAATAACAATGCTGCACTTTTGTTATAAAACATGTAGAATCACAATTGAGAGTTGATTAGCAACAAATTTTTAAATTCTAACGCATGTCTTCCTTTTAAAAATAGATAGAAAAAAAAATGCATGGTTATTATGTGTTAAATGGTGGAAATTACATAAAGACGAATTATCACTTTTTAAAGCATAGAGGACAAAGTAATTTCGAGTTAAACCATATGAAATAAATTATAATTTACTCTAAGTTAAAACTGGTAATATTTTAAATTGTCCAACTTTCGTAACTCAAGTAGTGTTCCTAGTTATATTTGAGGAGGTGGTGTTAGGACAAGTTGATCACGCCAGAGAGTTTTATGCTGATTAACAATGACAGTCCATTAGTTGAGAATAAAATGAGATATTTATAAATATATTATAACGTTTAAATTAGTCTTAGAATAAGAATGAATGTAAGAATATAGATAGAAAAAGTAAGTATAACTAAGATATTCTTAAGTATCTGTTTATAGAGAAGACGAGACTCTTAGATCCTTAAGTAGTGAGTCATGTATAAGTTATTAAATTTGGGCTTAATAGGACATAGTAGTCCAAGTAGCTCTATATTTCTTTAGAGTTTGCTTCATCTTGGGATTGAAATTGACTCATATTTTCCTCTTAATTAGCATCACATGTCATTTAAATGACAGGAAGATCTTCAGGGGAATGAGAATTTTCCTTAACAATACTAATTTACTGCACTTTAGCCTACTATATTCTTTTTCACTTCATGTTTTAAATCTCAAAGTAACATTTTTATATGCACCAAGTGCAACGCACTTAACATATTAGAATTTGACATAAACAAATAAATTAATTTTATTTCATTAAATTAAGTTTAAATCGACTTTTTAATCATTGGGTGAAATACATTCAATGTAAGTTTCTCTCCAAAGTTCGAACTTATGTTTAGTTTATCCACACTATACATGCATTATCTTAAATTGGAAGAAGTTAAGATTAGTGGGCTAATTACTTTAAAATTCTTCTGACTTTTTTTTGTTTATTTTCAATAAAAAAAATTAGTGCGTGTCAAAATGCTACTTTATACTATACTATTAAAGATTAGAAAACAATTCTTGCACATTTTTTTCCTTCTACATCACTTTCTTGCGCAAAGGATTATTCATGTGTAGTTCACACACATGGTGACAGGTGAGTCTATTGTGCAAGAATTTTAGACTAATCCTTGGTAGTGATTAGAGTTGTGCAAGAATTTTAGACTAATCCTTGTGTAGAGATTAGAATTGTGCAAAATTTACATAATTAAAAAAAATAGTTTACAAGCAAATTTTGATTTATTATTAATCCTTGTTTTTTTTTTAATAATGTTACAACACTCATTCAATTTTTCCACTCATACATGCAATGAATACAAAGTTAAAATTTCTTAAACTCCTTTCACATATAAAAACTATTATTTTTTTTTTTGGGGGGGGGGGCGCTTATAATAGGAGGTTTTTTTTTTTTTGACATATATAATAGGAGGTCTTTAGTTTAAGAAGAGTGATAGAAAATAAAAAAAAATAGCCTCATAAAAGATGAGAGGAAAATCACACGATAATGATGACATAAGAATTAGATTAACGGCACAAAGTGTGACCATTAAGTCAAAGGCCTCAATTAATATTGGACGTATTCATGGGTCAAGTTGGCTCATAGGCATAGGCTTCAGCGTAACTTTTGGAGTCGATGATTAGATGCATATCTGGACCTGGACTAAAAAGTAGGCCTAAAAGTCGCACCAAACATTCAATTCAGACTTTTTTTTTTTGGTTGAAACAAACTATTTATTTATTATATTCCTTATGTGTTTCCATTTTTCTATTTCTTTGACTTCTTTTAATAAAATAAAACATGATAAAAATATGACTAATTAGATAAAATTATCCTAGTATAAATAGTAGAGTTGTAAAAATGAGTTAGTTTAATTTAAGTTGAGTCATTTTTGAGTAAGACTAAATTGGCTATGTAAGTTTTAAGTTAACAAAATCTATTTTTTTTAATGTAAACAGGCTAAGTTGCGGGTTGGTCTATTTAAATTATTTTTAATTTTAAGTTAGTATTTATTAATTTAACTCATTTATTTTGTCAGACTATTCAAATTGATTCATCGAACTTGACCTATTTTGACAGTTTTAATAAGTAGCGCTAAATTATTTTTATTTTTTTCTCTCAATTTTCTTTGACAAAAAATTCAATTTATTTGTAATTATTATTGTTTCAACTTGACTCAGTCAATTACTTTCCTCAAACTTGAATTACGTGTGAATTTAATAGTATTTATATGTAGTAGATAAGAGACTAAATTTTTAAAATATAATTAAATACTTAAATAAATAATTTTTATAATAATATTATTTATATATATATAAATTTTAAAATTAAAATTAAAATTATATATTTAAGTGACTTAAGCTCTTTCTATTCATACCAACACATGATATTTGTATAAATCTAAATCTTGAAATCAAATTTGAAACTATATGCTTAAGGACTCAAGCTCCGTCGACTGATACCAACACATGATATTTGTATGAATCTAACTATTGACATCAATGACAATATAATAAATGAGACACACTTCTATCCAGACAGTTAGATATTAGATTTGAGACGCTTCAATGGTTAGATATAATAAACAAAACATTTTTTTTATTGTCATAAAAGTGATTATCTATATCTATATCAATCTCTCTCTCTCTCTCTCTCTCTATATATATATATATATCTACTTTTTCTATAGACATCTATTTATCTATTTACTTATTTATCTACAAAATATTAAAATGGGCACTTGTAAGTCATCTTATACTAAATCATTATAAGTAATGACGAGACATCTTTAAAAAAAAAAGTCTACTCCTTTAAACTATTTGATTCTACCTGAGATTCATTTAATATAAAACTATTTAACTCTATTTGAGATCATGCAACATATTCAAGAAGCTTAAAGAAAATAATTTTTAACCAATAAATCTAACACAAAAAACTACAAAAACATAAAAAATCATAAATACCTAAAATATTAATAACAACTAAAAAAATATTTTTATGAATATTACAATATATTTCTTAAACTATTAATGTCATACACCTACTAATAGAAAACAATGATTTCAAAAAAAAATCTTAAATAATATGATGAGTACAATGAAATTGATAGATGCAATGCAATCTCATTACAAGAAATTATTTAGTGCTCTTGGCAATGTTTTAAAATTCAAATCAATGAGATTTTTAAGTCATAGTTCAAATGATTCAACCAATTAAATTAGTGATAAAATCATAATTGAATCGAATAATGTAATATGAGGCAATTGGACAAAAACATAAACCAGTTCACGATCTGTCCAGTTAAACTGATTAGTCTTAATTAATGTGTATTGATTTGAGTAAAAAAGACTCAATTCTCTTAAGCATATAGTGTTGAGTTTGATTTTGAAATTTATATATATGAAAATAATACTATTAAGAGAGATTCTCTCTTAAGTGCTTGATTGTATTTTAAGACATTAATCTCTCAATTTTTAGGTGAGAAAATACTCTGAAAAAAAAAACTTGATTAATCTAGTCTGATTTTTAAAATATTGGCTCTAAGAGTAATAATTTTTTTCTTTTTTAGCTCCATACTATTAAATGTATATCACTTTTATTATAACATTAAAAATATAATTAAAATAAAAAATAATACTCTATTACTAAATTAGTACACATTTAATGATACAAAGCTCGGGTTCTTATGCCATATTGGCTAAATAGCTAACATGACTTACAGGAAAACAAATCATCCCACTGACATAATTAATAATTAATGATTATAAACTTGATGAATAAATATAATGTTATTGAATTGACTTGAATGGGCCTACAAAGCAATAGTTTATATATATATATAATTTAAATTTTCTCAAATTAATCTTCACTTTTAATTTATTACCAAACTTATAATTATAAAAAAAATTAAAATATTACTTTTACAACTAAAATCATAAATATTTTTACACAACCACTGGTGCGTTATATTTTAATGCAAGGGCTGAAAGGCTAGCATGACTAACATTTTTGAGAATTTAAAAACGTTATAGTTGTACTGTACTTTTTATGTAAATTTTATATTATTTTTGTGTAGAGATTAATTTAACTCTTTTACAAGGATATGTGCGACCAACTGACCATTTACAAGAATCAATTATTATCTATATTTAAAAGTGATAGAAAAGCATGCGGGATTTAATAAATTTTACTTTTGATAAAAAAAGAAAAAGTGATATAAAAGATGTTATATTACCGTGTGGGATTTTATAGAGCTATATAAATAGGTATATGTCTTTCAAAGAAGAAATATAAGTAGGTCTATTATACAAAAATTATTTCATATATTTGAAAACTCACTATTATTTTTTGTTATCAAATAGTCTCAATACTTAAGAGAATAAGTGAATTGAGTTTATAAAATAAGTTAGTAAATCTTTCACAAAATACTTGAATTCTTATTTTCGTTGAAGTTATTATTTGTTAAAGATGAATGGATAGAGGAGATATGAATTTTTCACTCTTAAATGAATTAATTAAGAGAGATAAAATTCAGATAAAATAATAAAATAATACTCAAAGTAAAGAGTAGAGTTTAGAGAAAATAAACACTAAGTTTTATCCTGATTCAGCTACCAATCCACTTGTAACTTACGTCCAGTCCTCAAGTAAACACTCAAAATTTTTCACTAAAATCCAAGCTTGAATTAGGTGCTTGTACAAATTGGAGCACTTAACACCACCTTAGGATACATCACCCTTTGTAGCTTGAGCCTCTTTAAACAATGGATGTCTCATCCTTTTACAATTCTTTGAAGGATGTTTCACCCTCTTTATAGATTGAACAAGATATAGAAGAATTGAAGCTCTATCTATAGAGTAGATAATACAAATTGAAACTTATGAGTATTGAAGATTCACACGTTTAAACCTCAAAAATAGAGTATGATTGATAGGATATTAAAATCAAGTATTCAATGCTTAGAAATGATTTTTAGATTGTTTTTCCTAACCTTTCATAAATGCCAAACACTTTAAATTTATAGCCAAGAGCAATTAAGAGCCGTTGGGGGTAGTTGAAAGCATTAAATGCTCTTAATAGAGCCGTTGAACGTAAGTTCTGGTTATCCAAATAACTGGTTAGGATATTTCTCCTAATTGGTTAGGAGTCAAGAACTGACTCCAAATAGGTCTCCTAACCAAGTACAAGAGGTTGCTAATCGGTTAGGGGCTTTAAGTTTTAACTTCTGACAATTAGAATAACCGATTAGGGGGACTTCCTAATCGATTAGGAGCATTAATATTTAGCTCATGTGAAGCATAATAACCTATTAGATGGTCTCTCTAATCAGTTATGAGCTTTAGCCTTTTAGCTCTAGTGATGCATAATAACCGATTAGATAGTCTCTCTAATCGGTTAGGAGCTTTAACCTTTTAGCTCCTGTGAATGGTTTGACAAGAAAGATTTCAAAGTGATTTTTAAGAACATTTTTCATAAACTTAAATACCATCTTAAAATATATAAATCATTATTTTGTAAAACATATTTAAGTTGAGTAAAAAATTATTTTATGAGCTTAGTGTAAATCCTTCAACTACCTTTACATAAGATCTAAAGCCTATATTCTAGACTTGATGCTCTTTAGGATTTGTCTTTTGCATTTGCCTTTCTTTCTTTGTTTTGTTATCATCAAAATCATTTCTAGAGTCAATGTCAATCACATTCTCCCTCTTTTTTATGATGACAAACAACTATTGAGAAAAAGTTAGTTCAAATAATTATTAGAATTCATACCAAACTCTAGGGGTTTATTTTAAGCCATACAAGGCCTTTTTCAATTTAAAAATATGGTTGGGCAGTTCAAAGTTTTTAAAATCAGGATGTTGTTCCACATATACTTCTTGTATAAAACTATTTAAGAAGACACTTTTAACATCCATTTGAAAAAGTTTGAAATCCATGATGCATGCATATGTATACAGCATTCTTATGGCCTCTAATCTAGCTACGAGAGCATAAGTTTCTTCATAATCTATTCCTTCTTCTTGATTATAGCCTTTTGCAACCAACCTAACTTTATTTCTTGTTATTAAGTCTGTTTCATCAAGTTTGTTCCTAAAGACCCATTTGGTGCCAATTATAGGATAATCATTGGGCCTTTGAACTAATTTCCAAACTTGATTTCTTTCAAATTAGTTTAGTTCTTCTTACATGACCAAGATCTAATGTTCATCATTAATGGCGTCATTTATGTCTTCAGGTTCAACTTGAGAAACAAAAGTCATATGGTTACATGCATCTCTAAGTGAGTTTCGAATAATTACTATTTTGATACATCACCTATCACTTTGTCGAGAGGATGATATCTTGATATCCTCCATTCCTTGGGAAGGTCCATGATTGATGAATCCTCTTGCCTTGGGGGGATCAAATGAGCTTTCTTCTTACTTCTTGGCTTCTTTCTCTTGATTCTCCAAGTGAGTTTTTGATAAAATTTTTGCAACATCATCAACTAAATCCTTTCTCGGATAATTTGGATTAGTTTCATCAAATGCAATATGAATTGATTCTTCAATTGTCATTGTTCTCTTATTATAGATTCTAAAAGATTTACTACTAAGAGAGTAACTAAGAAATATTCCCTCATCGGATTTAGCATCAAACTTGCCTAGCTTGTCTTTTCCGTTTTTTAAAACAAAGCATCATAGGGGAATGTTTGGTTTCCTTCCTTTGTATAGTTCATAGGGGGTTTTCTTTAAAATTGACCTTGTCAAGACCCTATTCATAACATAACAAGCGGTACTCATTGCATCCGCCCAAAAATACTTAGGAATGTTTGTTTCATTGAGCATAGTTCTTGCTAACTCTTCTAAAGATTTATTTTCCCTTTCAACCACTCCATTTTGTTGTGGAGTTCTAGGAGTAGAAAAATTATGCTCAATGTCATTTTCATTGCAAAACATTTCAAAATCTTAGTTTTCAAATTCCCTACTATAATCACTTCTTATGGATGTAATGTTACAATTTTTCTCATTTTGAACAATATTTGCAAGTTTTCTAAATGCATGAAAGACATCATTCTTATAAGTAAGGAATAATGTCTATGTATATCTAGAGTAATCATCCACAATCACATGAGCATAGTAATTACCCCCCAAAGCTCATAGTTCTTGATGGTCCAAAAAGATTCATATCCAAAAGTTGTAAGGGTCTAGTGGTGGAAACAACATTTTTAGCTTTGAAAAAGACCTTTACTTGTTTACCCTTTTGACATGCATCACAAAGTTTATTTTTCTCAAAATTGAGTTTTGGTAAACCAATTACTAAATCTTTAGAAACAAGTTTGTTTAGACGATCCATATGAATGTGAGTAATTTTCATATGCCATAGCCATGAATTACTTTCTTTACTCATAAGACATTTTGTATTTTGAGAGGTAATATCATCAAGATTATTCATTATATGTTATCAAGTCTATGACCAACAAACTTAACTTATTTATCATTTTTGCCTTCAATTATGGAACAATTTGAGTCAAAGATAATTTTATTTCCTTTATCACATAATTGACTTATGAGAAGCAAGTTATGTTTGAGTCCTTCGACATACAAGACATTTGCAATTGAAGTAAAGGGATTCTTACCAACTTTTCCAACTCCAAGGATCCTTCCTTTGTTGTTGTACCCGTATATGACATGTCCATGCTTCTTTGGTGCAAGGAAGGAGAACTTGGATCTATCACCCGTCATGTGTTTCGAGTAACCACTATCAAGATATCAACTTGAACTTTTGGTCTTCAAGTACATCTACAACACACATTCAAGTTTTAACATTTGGTACCCAAATTCTCTTGGGTCCTTATGTGTTAGCATTGGGCAAGGTGCCCTTAGGAACCCAAATCCTCTTAGTTCCAACCTTAGTGTTGATATTCTTTCTTACATTACATGTTAATGCACTACGCCCTTTCTTATCACAATGAAAGCATTTGATAAAGGGACTACTTGATGTACTTGAGGAAACATATAAATTCTTATAAGACTTTTGATGGTTATTTGAATTATATCCTAAACCAGCTTTTTGAAAGACACATTTTTGCTTCTCCAATAACACATTTAAATTGTTTCTTCCACAGGTGAATTTTGCAAGACTATTTTTTATATCCCTAACCTCCTTTTCAAATGATTTACATGATGAGCAAGATAATTGAATGGATGCACGATCTAGTGAATAGCAAGTCATGCATAATGAGTTAGCATCAATAAGTCCTAAGGTCTCATTTTCAATTTTCAGTTCATTAATTTCCTTGTTCAACATAGAGACTTTGTTTACCAATAAGAAAATTATTTTATTTGAAGATAAAACTATTTTTGTGAGCTTGAGGATCATCATGCAATTCTTGAAAAGCATCTTGCAATTCATTATAGGAAGGTAAGAAGTCTAGGTTAGAAGAAGTTACCTCAGTGTTACTTTCTTCTTCTTCTTCTTCTTCTCCTTTGGCCATGAGATATAGATGAGCATCTTCATTCTTCGAGCTATCGGAGGAGTCTATGTCATTATCTTCTCATGCAATGTATGCTCTTCTTCTTTTTTTTTCTTTGGAAGGTCTCTTCTCAAACTTCTCCGCCTTCTTGAGGTACATAGGGCATTCCATCTTCATGTATCCTGATTTTTCATATTCATAACATGTTGGAGTAGATGAGGTTCATTCTCCTTTGTGATATGTCTTCTTTGGAGGAAAATGTGCTTTTCTTTGAAATCTCTTCTTCTTTAAGAATCTTCTAAATTTTCTTACAAGGAGACTAAGACTCTCCTTATTTAGCTCTAGATTTTCTATGCCATCTCCATTATCTTTATCATCATCTTCAATTGTAGATGAGGTGGCCTTGAGTGCAATTCCTTTCTTCTTCTTGTCATGTTCTTTACTTTGATTGAGCCTATTTAGCTCCAATTCATGCTCTTGGAGCTTCCTAAATAAGGTCGCCAAGGTCATTGTTGATAAGTTTCTTGTTTCCGCAATAGCCGTCACATTGGGTTGTCAATTCCTACTTAAACACCTCAAGACTTTGTTAATAAAATCCTCATTAGGAAAAGTTTTTTTCAATGAAGTAAGATGATTTATAATATGTGTAAATCTTTTTTGTATTTCTTGAATACTTTCTCCTTGATTCATTCTAAATAATTCATATTCATGAGTGATAGTGTTTATTCTTAATCTTTTTACCTCACTTGTGCTCTCATGAGTTACTTGTAGGGTATCCTACATTTCTTGGGTGATCTTATAATTTAACACCCTAAAGAATTCATCATACCCCAAGGATATGGTAATGATGTTCTTGGCTCTCAAGTTCTATTGAACCTTCTTTTTGTCTTCATCTATCCATTCACTTCTAGGTGTGTTAATTCTTACATCATCGACTATACGTGTGGGAACAAAGGCGCCATTTTCAATGACATCCCACACATCAATATCAATAACTTCAATAAAAATTTTCACTCATTCTTTCAAATAGGCATAACCATCACCATTGAAATAGAGAGATCGATTATTAAAAGAACATTCATTAGGAAAACCATTTGAAGTCATCACTTCTCTTGAAGCTGCTAAGCTCTTTACATAAGAGTCTAACTCTGATACCACTTGTTGCCAAGTGGCCTCGATACTCAAGAAGGGGGGTGAATCGAGTTTATAAAATAAGTTCGCAAATCTTTCGTAAAATATTTGAATTCTTATTTTCGTTGAAGCTATTATTTGTTAAAGATGAATGGATAGAGGAGATATGAACTTTTCACTCTTAAATGAATTAACCAAGAGAGATAGAATTCAGATAAAGTAATAAAACAATGCTTAAAGTAAAGAGTAGAGTTTAGAGAAAACAAACACCAAGTTTTATCCTGATTCAGCCACCAATCTACTTGTGACTTACGTCCAGTCCTCAAGTAAACACTCGAGATTTTTCACTAAAATCTAAGCTTGAATCAGGTACTTGTAACATTTACAAATTGAAGCACTCAACACCACCTTGGAATACCTCACTCTTTGTAGCTTGAGCCTCTTCAAGTAAAGGATGCCTCATCTTTTTATAATTCTTTGAGGGATGCCTCACTCTCTTTACAGATTGAACAAGATATAGAATAATTGAAACTCTCTCTATAGAGTGGATAATACAAATTAAAACTTATGGGTATTGAAGATTCACACGTTTAAAGCTCAAAAATAGAGTATAATTGATAGGATATTAAAATCAAGTATTCAATGCTTAGAAATGATTTTCAGATTGTTTTCCCTAACCTTTCATAAATGCCCAACACTTTAAATTTATAGTCAAGAGCAATTAAGAGTCGTTGGGGGTACGTGAAAGCATTAAATGCTCTTAATAGAGTCGTTGAACGTAAGTTCTGGTTATCCAGATAACCGGTTAGGACATTTCTCCTAATTGGTTTGGAGTCAAGAACTGACTCCAAATACATCTCCTAACCAATTACAAGAGGTTGCTAATCGGTTAGGAGCTTTAAATTTTGACTTCTGACAATTAGAATAACCGGTTAGGAGGACTTTCTAATCGGTCAGGAGCCTTAATATTTAGCTCCTGTGAAACATAATAACCGATTAGATGGTCTCTCTAATCGGTTAGGAGCTTTAGCCTTTTAGCTCCTGTGATGCATAATAACTTATTAGATGGTCTCTCTAATCGGTTAAGAGCTTTAGCCTTTTAACTCCTGCGAATGGTTTGACAAGAAAGATTTCAAAGTGATTTTCAAGAACATTTTGCTTCAACTTAAATATAATCTTAACAGATATAAATCCTTATTTTGCTTAACATATTTAAGTTGAGTAAGAAATCATTTTATAAGTTTAGTGTGAATCCTTCAACTACTTTTACATAAGATCTAAAGCCTATATTCTAGACTTGATGCTCTTTGGGATTTGTTTTTTGTATTTGCCTTCCTTTATTTATTTTGTTATCATCAAAATCATTTTTTGAGTCAATGCTAATCACAGTTTTTACTATAAAATTTACTAAGTTTTACATAAAAAACTCTCATACAAATTTAAATATAATTTAATGACTGCATATTTATGATTAATATTTTTTTTCTACATTGACGGGTCCAAAAGATGTTTGGTCTTCTTATATTTACATATAAGGTGTATTGAGTAATTTTTGTAGTATAAAAGTATGTAGTATTGATACTTTAAAATGATCATTGTATTTGTATATGATATATATATATATATATATATATATATATATATATATCATATTAGTTATTTCAATACTTTTATATATTTTTTGTTTATATATCTTTCAATTATTTTTTAAATTTTTGTCATATCAATATATTTGTATTATATCATATTTATCTATCTATTCATGTTATCTATCTATTTTTTTATAAACATATTTTTATCTATTTATTTATCTATCTACCTATTTATTTATATACAAAATATTAAAATAGGCACTTGTAAGCCATCTTATGCTAATTCATTATAAGTGATGATGTGACATTTTTTAAAGAAAAGTCTACTCCTTTAAACTATTTAATTCAACTCGAGATTCATTTAATATAAAACTATTTAATTCTATTTGAGACCACTTAACGCAATATATTCAAGAAGCTTAGAGAAAATAATTTTTAACCAATAAATCTAACCAAAAAAAAAAACTACAAGAACTTATAAAAGAAATAATAAAAATCTAAAATATTAATAACAACCAAAAAAAGGTTTTTATGAATATTACAATATATTGCATAAACTACTCATGTCATCTACCTACTAATAAAAAATAATGATTTCAAATAAAAATATTAAATAATATGATGAATACAATGAAGTTGATGGATGCAATGCAATATCATTATAAGAAATTATTTAGTGCTCTTGGCAATGTTTAAAAATTCAAATATGTGGAACTTCTAGCTCATGGTTTAAATGATTAAATCAATTAAATTAGTGATCAAATCGTAGTTGAATTGAATAATATAATAAGGGGCAATTGGACAAAAACATAACGAGTTCACAATTTGTCCAGTTAAACTTGTTGATCTTAACTAACGTGTATTGATTTAAATGGCATGAACTCGGGTTCCTTAAGTATGTAATATTGAATTCGATCTTAAAATTTATATGTATAAAAATATTATTATTAGGAGAGGTCCTTCTTAAGTGTTTAACTGTATTTCAAGACATTAATTTCTCATTTATTAAATAAGAAAATACTTTAAAAAATAAAAAAAAATTAATTAATCTAATCCGAGTTTCAAAAACATTGGCTCTAAGAGTAACAATTTTTTTTTGGCTTCATACTATTAAATATATATCATTTTTATTATAATATTAAAAATATAATTAAAAATAATAATAACCCTATTGCTAAAGTAGTACAGATCTAATGATTCAAAGCTCCTAGTTCTTAGGCCAGATTGGCTAAATAGCTAACATGGCTTGCTGAAAAACAAATCATCCCACTGACATAATTAATGATTATAAACTTGATGAATAAATATAATGTTATTGAGTTGACTTGAATGAACCTAAAAAAAATAGTTGAATATTTATATATATCAATAACTTGAATTTGCACAAATTAATCTTCACTTTTAATTTATTATCAAACTTATAATTATAAAAAAAAATTAAAATATTACTTTTACAACTAAAATCATAAATATTTTTACGCAACCACTGATGCGTTATATTTTTACGCAAGGGCTAAAAGGCTAGCATGACTAACATTTTTTAGAATTTAAAAACGTTATATTTGTACGTTACTTTTTTATGTAAATTTTATATTATTTTTGTATAGAGATTGATTTAACTCTTTTACAAGGATATGTGCGACCAACTGACCATTTACAAGAATAAATTATTATCTATATTGAAAAGTGATAGAAAAGCATGTGGGATTTAATAAATTTTATTTTTTGATAAAAAAGAAAAGTGATATAAAAGAAATTATATTACCGTGTGGGATTTTATAGAGCTATATAAGTAGGTATATGTCTTTCAAAAAAGAAATATAAGTAAATCTATTATACAAAAATTATTTCATATATTTGAAAAATCACTATTATTTTTTACTACAAAATTTACTTAGTGTTACATAAAAAACTTTCATACAAATTTAAATATAATTTAATAACTGCATATTTATGATTAGTATTTTTTGTTTCTACATAGACGGGTCCAAAAGATGTTTGGTCTTCTTATATTTACATATAGGGTATTGAGTAATTTCTTTGATATAAAGCTACGTAGTATCAATATTTTAAAATAATCATTGTATCTGTATCTGATATATATCATGTTAGATACTTTAATATTTTTATATACTTTTTGTTTATATATTTCTTAATTATTTTTTAAATTTTTATCATACCAATATATCTATATCATATCATATTCATGTTTTATATTTATATATATCCTTCTTAGTTATAAAGATGTTTGGTCTTCTGTGGATGGAGAATCACACAGCTTTAGGCAAGCTTTCTTCCATGAGATAAGGTTCCTTTTGAAATGGTCTTTGGAGTTTCGTCTTCTTCGCTGCTTTTTTTCTTGGCCTCTTTAGTCAAAAGCTACCGTTTTTGTACGGAATTTCAGAAAATCATTGTTGCATAGTTGCATGACATTCTTTTGATTATTTTGGATGGGGATTTACTTTCATCATGATGACCAGAATAATGTGCAAGTGTGCATGTATATAAAGTAAACACAGCACAATAGTACAGAAACATATCTGCCAAACAACAGCAATACAATTAATTTTTTTCTTATGTTTCTCTCAGTTCTGGGTTTTTTTTTAATACTTTCTTGATTTTGGTTAATGAATATGGTATATGGACAAGAGTGACAAACCTTTTGATTGTAGTCATGTAGATAACTTTCAAGTTTGCTGCAATGGAGGTACAGACTTGAGAATTGATATAATTTTTTTCATTTTTACGAAGAAAAAGTAGTTTCGGGTAAAAGAACAGAAATAAATTAATGCTGACTCTACTTTAGTCTGCTGCAGTATATCTGAACTGAAATCTAGCTAACTTTAACTTTTATTATGAAGTATCACTGGCAAATTGTAACAAAGTTTTTAATTATATATAATGCCATACTGTTTTAGATTCAATCATGTAGGTTAATAAGGGTTGCCTTGTGGAATCGAAACCTAATTATTCAAGACAATATTTGATAATGGCAGAAAAGAAAAAGACAATATTAGCCAAAAGTCAGTACAAGCAGATGTTACAGTGGTGAGACATTTGGTTATTTCCTTGGTACATCCTATTAAATGCATTTGGGCTAAGAAATTGGTAATATACATTTGATGGACTTAGGCCCCAAATGAATGAAATCCAAAGCTCGGCCCATTATTTGTCTACATATACCCGGGTCCATTTTTATCCTCAAAAATCAATTTTCTCTGGTTTGATTTGAAAGTCGAGGACTCGAGATACATGGTTAGAGTTAGGATTGGGATCGTTGGATAAAACTATGAGACAGAGACTAATAATCCATCCAAGGACCAAGAGTTAAAAAATATGTCAACTCATTTTGGCTATTGCTAATTACGGCCGACTAATAGCATTTTCTCTATTTTAATCTTCAAAAATCACTCTCCCTCATAAATATGAGTTTTATTACCAAAGACTCATGTTCATGATAATGGACATGAAAACGAATCAGATCCTCTGCAGTTCTTTTCAAACTGCAAGAGATCTCAACCCTTAAAACTATTTTGTTGTCTGATTAAATATTGATCGTAAACAAAGTTCAATAACATTTAGTTCTTTTGGTACAAGAAGTTCAATAACTTTGAATGGCTAGATCAACTACTGCACTCTGGGATTCATATTCATGCGACAACATGTTTATGGACTGATTTTTTCAAATTATTTAAAAAAAAAAAACAATCACCTAGTACATGATAACAGAGTCAAACAAGATAATGGGGATGGTATTGTGTTAACCAAAACTTTCAGACGGTAAATCATAAGAGACATCTATAATCTATCTCTTACCCATCCTTAGCAATCATCCAAGTAAATAATTGTGGAGAAGTGAACTTCAAAAGAGTTCAAGCTACATGATTGGCAGGGTGCTTTATCTGCATACTATGAATTACGAGTACTTCATAATATCTGTCGTACTCGTGTCAGATACATTTTTGTATCTGTATCAGATATTCAGATACTTGATAAATGTTAATTTAATATTTTAACAAAAATTGTATCTCTATACCATATTTGTGTCATATCTGATATTCGTATTCGTATCCGTGCATCATAGTCTGCATATTTGTTAGATTTTGCTGAAAAATAAACATGAAAGGGTTACAATCTGTTCACGTTACAATCTTTCTTTTAATTTTTATATTATATTTTAATGTGATTACAAGCAAGTAAAGTTCACAAGATTTAAGCCGGAATCAAGGAGGAGAGAACAAAGTGATAGAGACTAAACTTTGAACTCAATATAATTAGGTCGATAGTTGACAAGCATCTTTTATGCCATCCAGCTAGTTGTGTGCAATATCCAAACCCGTGGCATTGTTTTGTTCTCGTATCTACCAAATACGTAGCCTTGAAATTAAGATTCTGGAAATAAAATTTCAAACAATTTGCTGTTTGCTAGTGCAGCTGAAAGGTTGCTTCTTAATAGCTCAACGTGGTTCAGACCCAACCGATTTTTGTGGTAGAAGATTTTAAAGAGATGCGTACACGGGTCATATTCTAAATTTTTTTTAAGATAGCTTTCGTCCTTTATAAGCAAAAACTGATTAAAAGTAAGCATATTTGAAAATTGGCAGAGTAAAAATTATGGAACTAGCCTTGAATTAAAGACAGTTTCAAATAGCCTTTGTAATACATGGCATGTGATCCTATTATTTGATGACACAAGCTGGTGGTTTTCAGATAATGTAGGAGAACCTGTTGCATGAAAAATTTTCACAATAGAGGGGAGAGGAGGGACCCATTTTCTCTGAAGATTACAAAGCCGATAACTTCTTAAAGGCTGAGTTACTTAATCAGACCCGTCAGAGAGGGCAGAAACTAAGAAGGATAATGCTACACATATATGGCCATGTACATTTTTAATATTTGATTACATGTGGTCTCATATATCTATACTCTGATTTTGCCATTGCATTTTGGTGTGAGGTGACGTGTACTAGGGTGTTGTGCACCAAGCATTATTTAGAAACAAAGGTAGATTAATTTAAAAGACTATTTTGTATATCAATCCCTTGGTTTCTTAACAATATTCCATGAAAGGCTATTTAACTTGATGGCAGTCCATCATAACTTTTTTGGGAGGTTATACATTACATATTGTAATGTTTAATGTTGCACAATTTGGTAATTCAATTGTTAGAAACAAAGGAATGAACTAGAAACAACTTACTTCCAAATTAACATTCTTTCCGGATCTATTTGTTTAATTATATTGGCTGCATTGGCAATATAATGAGTTCCAATATTATGGAACTTTGGATACATGGGGGCACATAGTTCGTTAATCCACCCAAATATGTGGAACCAGATTAAACGCACCTAATAAAATAAACAAAAGCGATTGAATGCCAAAAGCAAGGAGAAAAGGGAACTCATTTGAAAATAAAAAACTAAAAAAGGAAGGATAATTAGTATATTTTAATTCTCACCATATTGCATCTTCACCTATTAAAATATCACTATCACAGTGCTGTCCATTTTGAAGGACCACTTTGACCTGATGGTGAATGTAAAATGATCCAAGGAAGATTAGAATAATGCTCTCTTCAGCAATCAGAAAATTAGTTGTTTAGAGAAACTCAAACCTTACTAGGTTCCCCCATAAAATCCATAACTTCAGATTTGTTTCTAAGCATGTTGGAACCAATTTCATGGACTAGCATATACTGGAGTGTCGACTGTGGTTCTACATATGACTAGGGTCTAACAGGAAGCTCTTTTCTTGAAGCTGGAGTCAAAAGGTCAACCTCAGTGAACCTGAAGTGAAGGGAAGAGACTCACAAAAAAATTTAAATTTATCTATCTCAAGCTTCAGACGATACTTTTTCTACCAAACAACCTTAACTTCCAAGATAGCCAACAGAAATATACGGAAAATTGCTGAAAATGGAAGAATCCAATATTTCAAAGTTCAACTGAATAGCTGCTCACTTTAATTT
The DNA here is from genome assembly GCA_029884595.1 of Ormosia semicastrata. Classification (NCBI taxonomy): domain Eukaryota; kingdom Viridiplantae; phylum Streptophyta; class Magnoliopsida; order Fabales; family Fabaceae; genus Ormosia; species Ormosia semicastrata. Next base: position 34,169,287 of record JAQQTO010000055.1, read on the forward strand.
GGGGTCTTCAGGCTTGACTCAAAATTAATAAGAACAGATTTGGGTTCTAAAAATTAAATTTGGTATGTTTTCGGTTTAGATTATAATTTGAGTTGTCTTAACTCGATCTAATGTCTTAAATTATTTTAAAATTATATATTTTTTTATAATTAATTATAAATAATGAGATTTTTTAACTTAAATTAATAATTTTTATATAATATAATAATATATTTATATTAATATTATTTATTTTAAAATATATAATAAAATACACTTTAGTTTTATTTTTTTATTTTTATAATTTTATGATTTAATTATACATAATATTTAAATTTATATATTATACTTATATATTAAGTTAATCTGATTTGGATCTAATAATTATAGAACAATGGTCGAGTCAAGTTAAATTCAAATCTAAAAAATTAACTCAACTAAAATATTAAGTCGAGTTAAACTTAGTCAATCTTGGCCGGAACTTTCTTATATACACCCCTACCTTAATTTGAAAACTTACCACCTGCACATTGAATAGCTTTTCCCACTGACATTATATAACTTCACATGAGGATATCCAGTACTGCTCTAGTGGTTAGCCTGACTACATTAACAGAGTATATGCACAGATGCCAGTGTTAAAAAAATAGCAAGTGAAGAAGCCAATAATAAATGCTTAATGGTTTTCATGTATATATTAAAAGATTCGTTCAACAATTTTTTTTAAAAATTTATCCGTACATGTACTTTTTTGTTTAACTGAGATATATGAGAACAACTAGCATTTTACCAACGTAGTTACGTAGCGTTCAAGGGGGATTGCCATTTGAAACTAGGTCTTTTATCTTGGTGGGAGACCTTGGACCAAGTGTGCTGTGTAAAATATATATACAATCAAATGATTTTAGACAAACACCTTTACAAGACTAAATATCGTTTCTCCTATTAAAAAGAACAAAGGTGGTTACAAAGTTTTGTCCAACTGTTCACACAGCTAATAGGGCAAGATGTCGGTTTGGAAGGGCCTTCCACTTTCTCATAGGTGAAGCCTAGCTAGTGCTAAGTTTTGATATCTAACTGTATTTTTTTAATATAAAACTATACTATACAGCACAAAAGATTGCACTGAAGAAGGCAACGAATTCTATATGTGAGATTATTAGAGAAGATGGAGAAAATAGGAGTGGTGTCAGCAAGATGAATACACCCATTCCTTTTGAAAATCTAAGTTGGGGTGAGAACAATTATGTTTATTAAACAGGTGACATCAATTCTTTTGAAATAAATTTGGGGTAACACTAGGAGAAAGTCTAATGACACAAAAGCAAAGTTAAAAAAATAAATCCTGCTAGCTTGTGTCATTAATATGAAAAGTAGTTTTATAAATTATAAACATTTTCTTGCATTAACTAGTAACTAGGTATAATAAATTTCACGAGTGCCTACTACCCAAAAATGTCCCAAGTCTATTTGAGTTTTCTTCACACTGCTCTCCTTTGAGGTTACTAGCAATATTGGGGACCAAAGAATAATGAATTTGACTCAAAACAAAAGAAAAATTGAAATTGAACGAAGTTAACACCTTAGGCCGTGTGTCGCTCTCAGCTAGGGCCCAATAACCAATTGAGGATTGACTAGCAACAACAAGCGACAGGTACAAGTACAAACCAAAAACAACAAAGGTACAATACAATACTAATCTGGCCAGACACCTTTTAGATTCTCCTTGTTAAAAATCACATTCTTTCACACAGCTGTTTATATCTAATCGGATAAAGAGACCAGAGTACGAACACGGCCAAATTCAATGGACTATCTGTGGTCCAGAAGCCAAGTCATCTTATCTCCACCACATCACAGAAGAAAGAATAAAGAAAAAAGATCTCAAATCTCCACCAAAGTAACATCGTGTAATTTTCTGTTTGTGTCTAACACATGGGGCTGCTCAAACATAAGAGTTCAGAGAGTATTTACACCGTTAAATTGTATTGTCGTGATATATTCATTGCATCTATGGAATATGAATACATGTGCATTACATACAATTTTGGGTGGCGTCTTGTCCCCAATGAGCCCTACTCTGAATCCCATATCTCATCCAGAAATATACAATGGTTAAGAGGAAATTCATTGTATAGGTTTGTAAATACTTGAAATGTCACCCCATGCTAAAAATTAAGTTATTTACCATATTAGAATCCATAGCCCATAGGACAGGTTAATAGAAGAAAATGATTCTAAAAAGTGATGTTGCAGGGAGCGAACTGGACACTTTTTTAATAGAAGAGTGGACCCATAATTTGACACAACAAATACAATAATTTGTACACTATCACGCTTTATACAAGCATCAGCTGGTCCTAGGTCAATTTTTAACCTCAATAAATAATTATTACCGAACTACATAATCGCCAACCTACTTAATGCCTAATACACAAGACCCAAGCCTAGAGCTATCATCTATCAGGGAAATGATCTTTTATGGCATAATACAAGAGAAGTCCACTCTTTTCCATGAGTTTTCTACCATAATGCCTCCTCTGCCCATTGTACAAAGGTGGTCCTCCATCATTCTCGATCCATTGATTGAACATGTGAGAAATGGTGGCCACCCTCATCTGTATAAACAATAAGAACATCAAGAAAGGTTATACAAAGAACTCAGTTTAGGACTAATGACTGTTATATTGAATAGTTTAATGAACCCAGAAACATCATCTGTAAAGTCATTAATATTCACATGGTGATTTCCACGAGGTAAAATGCATTTTCATGTTTTAATGACATTACATTTTTTTTAAAAAAAAAAGTGACTACTCTCAGTAGATACTTAGGCTAGGCTTGTTTGAATAGGAGAAAAAGGGGAGTGAACAAAATGGAATCAAAATTACTTCACACTTACATGGTACAACAAAATTGTGGGACGATTGAAAGTGGAGTGCAACAAATTTGTGGCCTCTTTCTATAGCATGAAAGTGATTTTCCAATTTCCACTCTACCTAGTAACAATCAGTGAAAACGAAAACATTTCCATCTGAAACCAATTTTACTCCTCTCCTCATTTTTACTCAAATTAGCATAGCCTTAAGAGTTAAGAGTCCCAGGCATAAGGTGAAAAAATGCTAGCATTTTAGTAGTGAACATCCCTAACAAGTCAGACTAACCTGTACTAAGCCAACATCCCATCACGAGGAAATCAGTTCAAATTTCATGCACAGAAATCTTGTGCTGAACCAATGAAAACTCTAATTTATTATGATTGGGCACTAAATAGTCCCATTCAACACCCAGATAATGTCCACACTATTCTAATATCTAATTTAGAAGACTACTTTTGAAAGGATAAATCTCAGATAGTACTGCAATAAGGTATGAAAACTGAGAAGTACCACTTTCGCCATCAGAAAGATCTGCAAGTCTTGCAATTGCATCAATAAGAGCTTGCTCATGATCCTGCATTTAATTAATTATCGATTGATTATTCATACATACACCATTTGCAAGAAAATAAAATAAGTCAGTAGCTTTAAGTAAAAGAATGGCAAACTGACATATATAATTGTCCCTTACCTTCAATACTTTCTTGGCTTTCTCAATTTCAAGTGCATCAGGATGATTTGCACTGAATATCCTCTCCACCTGTCATGTTCACCAGAAACTTAAGTATATGCCAAAATAAGATCAAACAATCTCAATCAAAGAATATTCTGATTGAACTGTTTTCAGTTACCTCCTTGATTAGTGTGTCTGTGTGAAGTATTTGTATATCATCTGGAGCCTTCTTTCCCATTCCATTCTGTGATGGCAAGAAATCTTTTCTGGATTGCCCCTTTGTGGCTCCTCTACCTCTCCCAGCTCCTGGAACACCATCACGTCCTACAGACCTATTCATCCCATGACCAGATCCGCCAAAACCCCCACGACGATTGATTCCAGGATCCTCACCTACCCATTGAATATCTTCAGGAGAGATCTGCAGTTACAATACTGTATCTGAATTAGCTAAAACAATATAGTACTAACAAGTGTTAAGCATATCAAGCAGATGGAAAATCCATATTATACATATTATTTAACATTCAAGATACATAGGAAGAGCAGAGCTTCCATCTTATGAAAATCAAATAACCACCACAATTCAGGGTTTAGGGAAAGTTTAAAACAAATCAAAAGATTGTTTATTTGAGTACATGTTTCTTTTCATATGGTATCAGCAACTGCAGCATCAAGTTTGAAATATAGTACACATTATATACACATGCCTAGATGAAAATAGTCAAAATAAGTAGACTAAGCCAGTTTGAGATCTCAATTCGGCGCTGAAAAAGAAAAGATCATAATACATGCCAAAAATGAAATTAAGTGAAAAAGAGCTGAAAATATTCAGCACGAGGTCATTAACTGTATTTAGGAGCAACAATTTCCTCATTGAACTCGTTAAGTGAAAATATATTTCATTACTATAGTCATATTTATTATATTAAATGCCAATTTTTTTCCTTTAATACAATTTCAGCATTTTAAATTAATATTTTAAACATTACAAATTTGGTGACTAATTTGTCACCACTATAAATTCAGAACAGAATCAGTGCTAAACCTACAAGTTTTAGTTTTATCAAACACACCCTAACTCTCAATTTAAAGATGGAAACAAATGCTTAACAAAACATTCCTAAAGGCAAACTATTTGATGAGGCAAAGATATGGGGCACAACATAGATACACCACATTTACCACAGCAATACAAAGTTTTCTGAAAAAGATAGGATATAATACAGCTAGTATACATCAGCACATATTAATAAAAAAAAGTTAAAATAGGAACATCAATATTTGATAACTAAAAAAGCAAAAATAAGCACCAGTTATTAGTAGAGCATATTACAAAATTAGTATATCATACTCTTAAATTTGATTGCATAGTATATTATTGTAAAATACTCTTCTCCCTGAAAATATTATTGTAAATCACTAAATTGTAACAAAAAACTAAAAGAAGTTTTGGGCTAATCTTTCATGACTTGTTTTATATGCAAGGGCTAATGGCTAGTAGGAAGAAATTTTGAAAAAGAATTAAAAAACCCAGCCCATCCCCTGGAAAATTATGCATTTGTTGTATTGGGATATTATATTTCTACAATCTTCATTGCCCCTCCTTCCTTGAGTGTCTGCTTCTTCCCTCTTTGGAGGAAATTTCTGCACCTCAAAACCTAACAAGAAATAAAGAGCCAACAACAACAAAGAAAGATCATGGGGAAGAAGCTCTAGTTTATCTGATCTTTCTCTCCCACAGTCAATGATTCTGTTTTGCTTGATGTTGAAACATCCTATGCTCATTGTCTTCTCTTTTATTCATCTCAATCTCACATATTGTTGGTCTGATTCTTTTAAATTTAGGGAAAAGAGTTCCTATGTCGTATTGGGCTGGAGTATCCAAGCCGAATCCAGCCAACACAAGCCAGACCCAAAATTGTAAAATATTATTGACGTATGGTGCCTGTTCTCTGTTGGATATGGCAACTAATTACATATCCAAGACTGATAGATGCAAAAGAAATTGCTAGACTCTTAAGTTTTAACAATGGTAGATAAGGTCCCAATAATAAGAAATTTCTTAACAGACTTGATAAAAGAAATCCCATTGTCCTTAGTATTATTAACACATACCCGAAGGCATTAAAACCTCTTCAGAACTCTAGTCAAAGGTATTAAATTACAAACCGTTCTCAATTTTTTTAGATATTCTAAAATCTAATTAATAAACCCTTGCATAAGCATGGATATATTTAAATTCCTGAGTAATATTATAGACTATTTTAGCAATGTTAAATTCTTTGTTTTTATAAATATGAAACATACATTCTAGTGAAATGTTAATCTGTTGATAAAATGAAGTTTTTGCTGCCACATACATGGGATATCACTTTTAGGGCTCATGAAAAAACTAGAAACAATTTTTTTAAACAAATGGAACACTTTTACCACTACTGTTTTTTTTTTGTTTAGGGGGGGGGGGGGAGACAAGTCAAAAGAACATGAACATCTCCATGTTCACTCACTGCCTCATTGCCATTTCATGTTTGTTAAACCACTTCCAAGCATTTTTACAACCATAGTTCTACAATGATAAATTAGTGCCACAGTGTGTAAATCATAACAAAGTGCACAAAAATTTCACCATAATAATCAGTATCAGATATACCTCTGACAGATTAACCCATTCCCATGTTTCATTTGCACTCCCCATGTCATAGACCAGATTATGTCGACCCTGAAAAGTTAGAAGCAGAAGTAAAAATGTTAGCTACGTACTAATGGACAAACAAATTTCTAAATAATTGGGGGCTGTAAGTACATCAGCTGGATTGTAGTTAGTGATAACAGCTTCATAAAAGTTATTGTCATCAGGCCATTTTGTCCGTACTCTCCTACCAATCAATGAATCAAATGATGCTCCCTCAGCAAGCTCACCCATGACAGTACTGGAAGTAACTCTATTAGGTACTTGATTCCTTCCACCTGGTCCAGATGAAGGGTATTGCTTTATTGAAGATACACCAGGTAATACTTGGCCCTGCAAATAAAAGAACCCAATAAAAAAAGAACACAATAATGTTGCCGGTATATTATTACACTCTTTTGATGTTCTAATCCATTTTTAAAATAAATTTTCCTTAGCCACAAAGATTTTATTCATAGCTGCCAAGCAGCCAGACCCAAGCTCAGTCAAGGTAAACCAAAAAGAAGAGCACTGTAAAGTGAATTCATCATTTACTTACAGGTTTGTGCTTCTTGCCCTTTGGTCCAGGAACAGATCCACGTTTTGCTACAGATGAAGATGGCTGGTGCGGTGCAGCCACTGGTTGGGGGTGAAATGGAGGAGAAGGCCCACCAAAAGATTGTGATGGTACAGATGGTGTTATCTTTTGCTTCTTACGAGATGCAGAGATTGTGGGACTTGGAATTGAATCATGAATAGCTTGCCCAGTACTCAGCACGCCAGGCTGATGGCCTCCTGCCTGTCTCCACTCCCTAACATCAACATAAAGTGTTGATTAACAAAATAACAATGCATATATGGAAAATGCAATGACAAGAAACCATGTTACACAATTTTATCAGACCTTATCCTTCGAATGACATCATCTGCATTAACACGGCCTAGAAGTTCCCTGTGTTCCTCATTTGATAATCTCAATTCTTTTCTAAGTTCAGTAATCAAACTTTCCTTCTCCTGAAGAAAATACATGTCATGTAGCAGTCATTTAAACCTGATCAAACAAATTTTAAAATATTAGATATGTGAAAACAAAAATGACAAAATGTACCCAAGTAATGGCATCAGCTTGAGCTTTAAAGGCTCGTAGAACTGAACTGTATGCTTCTTGCTCAAGTTGGTGAATTTGAGTTTCCATATCAATTTCACCATACATCCTGGGGTATGGAATTGAACCTACTGCAGATCTACCATTTCCAGCAAGACGTCCCCCTCTGGGAATTCTATTTTGATGTGTTGGTGGAAGATCATCATCAGTTCCTGCAATCATTACATCAAGTGAATGGACATAAGTATAAAAAGTGAGGCTGGACCATAAATCCTTGAAATATAAATCAATCAGAATTTTTCAGCGCTGCTGAAAAATCTATCTCATGCACAAGAAATACATTATAAGAACTAAGAACAGTTTGGTGCATCAGGAAATGCATTTATTAACCATACAAAGTGAGGACACAATCTACCCACCGCAAAAACAATTAACTAGATAAGAGATACTGTAGTAAGGGAAAAAAATTAAAATTTCAAAGCACCAAAATTTCACCATGTATAAAATGCAAGCATTCTAATATAAGTCGGTGTTACACTTAATGGTATAGAGAATCACTTACACAATATTATTTAAAGGAAAAAAAAAGAACGGGGTAAAAAAGTAGACATTTGAGGATCTTGAGTGTGTAAACATTTAATTTTGAGAAACTATAAATCCTTGTATAGGAAGGAATCTATCCAAAATTTAAGGAGGGAAAGCCATTAGTTATGGATCAATTATATTTCTATGATAAATTATATGCTCTCTTATCTCCAATCAATCCTTCTCTCTGTTTATTTTCCTCTTCGTTCCTCCTTCTTTTCCTTCCATTAGTAATTCTTGGTAAAAGATCCCTGTTCCCTGTACCAAAAAAAAAAAAAGATCCCTGTTCCTCCTTCTTCCAAAAGAAGCAACAATTGAATCCAACAAATGGATGGAAAACTCCATATGTTTCTTCCTTCTTTTAGTTTGAAAATTTTAAGAAACTACGTCTCAGTCAAACTGTGAATCAGTGTAGATCAATTCACCAGAAGGGGTCAGCACCTCTTGCTAGTTGAGTTGCTGCCCTTTCAGTGAGTTGCACACCTCTGGCACCTTAGGTGCACCTTTCTTGTTGAGGTGAGGCACACCTTTAGCACCTTATTGATAACTACAAAAAAAAAAAATCCAAAAAGCTCTGCCATTTTAACTTGCTATGCTAAAGACAGTAAAATAGTGCCAGATTGTTAAAAATATAACTAGTTGTTGGCCTTTGGAACTCTTAGCAGAAAGCAGCTAAGGATTTTGAAATTGAACATTTTAATCTTTTATGTTTACTGTGAATGTTATGTTTGAGTGGTAAATTTATATGGCAAATTAATGCAAAACAATCAAATAATTCACTGCTTTCTTCTTTCTAACGCGTTTTGGTGCCTTTGGCCTTTGACTACCTTCCAGTCCATAGGATGAGAAGCTACACAGTAAATTCATAGTTTGACATGAAGACTTTTACTTTCATCATTGAATAACACAGTCAACGAAAAGACTACTCCTTTAGTCCCTTGAGATGTTATCAAAACAAACAGGTCAAGTCACAAAACATGCACTATTTGTATTACACCCATTATTCAAATACACTCCTTAAGTTATTCACTGTTACATGGATCACAGAAAATAAAACACAACCCATGAATTTTGGTGCCAATTGAACTTCTCTCCCTTCTCAAACCACCAAAAAATAAAAAATAAAAAATTGGTGGAGTAAGAGAATAGTAGCAAAGAATTTTCAAACAAAACCCTAACTCAAGAATTGAAAGAGGAAAAAAGTTGCAAACTTTTGATATAGATAGGCAATAAAGTAAGGAACTTTAGAGTAAAGCTCACCACTACTATCGTAGGGTTCGTAGTCCATAGCCAGTTTGCACCAAAATTAAACTACCCAGATCCACAAGAAATGCGAAAAACCCTGTTTCCACCGAAATTGGAAGGAGAAGTGGGAGAAGAGCACGAATGAGGCGAGGTGAGGTGCAGGAACAAGGAGTGTAGACGCGGATTATGGTTGCTCCGGGAATCGAAGGTGGAATGAATGGAAGATCGTAGCTCTGTAGTCAGTAGAGGCTCAATTTGTCGGGTCGGATTCGGACACTGAGTTATGGGTGCGATTCGCTTTACTTATTTATCTTAGTTCATGTGTGACCCTACTTAAAACCACATGAATTCTTTAAAGTGAAAATTATTAAAGTTAGCAAATAAGTTTATATTAATTTTAATAATTAATATAAGTTTATTTATTCACTTTATTAAAAATTTTATTTTAGAAGATTTTTGTTTACTGAAAACATGTTCAAAAGTAGGAATGTTGGGTTAATGTCATGGATTTTGACTCAATTTAATTCATAAAATATAAATTAAGTTGGATTAAATTGAAAAATATTTCAACTCATAATATGTGAGTCAGGTAACTGGTTAAATATGTCTAATTCGCACAAACTTGACTAACTTACATTTTATTTTTTTAGTAAAAAATTATTTAGATGATAAAAAGTATATGAAAAAAATAAAAAGTGAAGTCAATGATTATGTCAATTCATATGATATGTGTGATGACACTAATTTCGATTAGTTAGACTAATTTGTTATTTGAGTTATGATTAGTTTTATTTAATTTACTTCAGACTTAATAAGACTTGTTAATTGTTAATTTGTTATGTACTTATTGACTTATGATATTTAGTTATTTGAGATTGAGACCTATTATGTTTGAATAAAGTTAGTTGAGACTTACGGTATTAATTTGTTAAATTGAGATATATTATGGTTGAGATTGAGACTTATGATATTAATTTGTTAGATTAAGACTTATTATGTTTGAGATTGAGAATTATGATGTTAATTTGTTAGATTTTATATTTTGACTTTTTTCTTTTAGAGATTTTTTTTAGAAAAATGTCAGATTCACGGGTTCGACCCAACTCAATTTACTATTGAGTGGGTCGGGTTGAGCGAAAAAATCTCTTTGACTCAACCCAATTCAACCTACTGCTCTGGTGAATGAGTCAGATTCAAAAATGTTACTGAACTCATCCAACTCATCTAATAGATACCCCTATTTGAAAGGATGAAAATTGATAGAAGAATCGAAAATAGAATAATAAATTTAAAAAAAATGTATTTAATAGTTATTTAATGGAAGAGATTATAATGATAAGGGAGAGATTTTCTAACTTTAAGCCTCACATTTTGGTCTTCTTAAATTGAGAAGTCAATGAAAAAATGATATAAATTTTTTTTCATTCTCTTATTAAACTTATTAAAATTTACACAATAAAATAATATATTTTATTTTATTTCATTTTTTACTATTTTATTTTATTTTATTATATTATGACTCACTCTATTCTCTTCAAAACTTAAAAACATATCCTCGGTTTTTTTAGAGAATTGTTTAATCTTGGAATTTTAATATATATTTTTCCAAATTCTTTTTTGTTTCTGGTAAATTGGAAAAGAAACAGAAAAGGGTTTTTTTAATAAAGTTTTTAAATCTCTTTTATAGAAAAAAGATTTTTTTTTTTTGCTAAGACAGTTAATTTATTAATTTAAGAGTATTGCACAGGTTTTATTCTCACACTTCTTTATAAACGTTTATGTAAGTAATTGAATAATAACTTGATCTAATTGTAACTCTATTTAAATGATTTAAATAAGTTCACTTTAGTATACATGAAGATTTTATGAAAATAAATACATGTGTAATTATTATTTTATTTCATTTAAATTAAGGGTATAGAATATATTATTTAAATAAAATAAATTTCATTTATTTTCAAAACAACAACAATAAAACCTTTTTTTCACTAAAGTAAGTTTAATTATATGAATCAAATAACATCATTTTTTTCACACATAAACAAATTGACATCTTATTTGTATAATGAGTTAAAATATAAGAATTGGTTTTAAAATGAATTCAATACATATCAATTTTATATTTTTATCATCCCAATTAAGGTTAAACTGTTTAAATCGTGTAAATTTCATATTTTCTACAATGTTGATAAAACTAGAATTGACAGTAAATTGGCAAGACTTATAATTAAGGTTAAACCGTTAAATCGTGTAATCAAACAAGGTAATGTCATAAAAATAATCTACATGAAACAATATCAAAATATTTTGGTCCTTGACAAAGTATTGCCTTGGATCCTCTTCTGTGGAAGCGTACTTTCTTATACCGTACCGAATTTTTATTGATCAACAATATTAAAATATATAAAAACATTTATGAAATGTGAAGAAATATGATTTTTTATAAAAAAAATAATGGACGATCAATTCAACATTAAACCAATTAATTCAATTGATTTTTGACTCGTGTTAAACTGTTTTGACTGATCTAGAGTAGTCTATTTGTGAATTTGATTATAAAACTAAATTATAAAAAATTAATATTATGTTTGGATATTTTTTATTAATGAAATAAAACGAAATAGATAGAGATAAATAAAAAAAAATGAAATGAAATATATTATTTATTTAAAAGTTTCATTAATAGAAGAGTGAAATTTTATTATTCATATATTCTTCTTATTCTACCTCAATTTAAAAAAGAATAAAAATTAGACATTTAAAAAAAAAATTTCTCATATATTTTATTTTTTTTCATGTATTTTAAAATTTTAAAATAAAAAAATTATTTTTTTTATTTTCTTCATTATCTATCATCTAAATATAAAATAAGTGTTAATAATAAAGAGTGAGAATAAGCTAAGCCACCTATCACGGACATATAACTTAGTCTATTTAATAAATAAGTAAAATTTAAACTTTTAAAAATATTTATTTAACTACATAGGCTAAGAGTTTAACTATTTAACCTACCATGTTAATTAATTTATTTATTATTTATATATAACTGATAATTTATAATATTTACATAATTTATAATATATGTAAATAACATTTTTTCAAATTTAATTGGAGGAACATGATTGGACCAAAATTGAGGACAGATGATTACTTGGCAATGACTAATGGGTCAACCGGAAGCTAATATTAAGATAACTGGATAAGATTTGCTGTGGAATATTTTCACTTTTCCTTCCACACTTTTCCATGAACTTTCTACTTAATTTGGTGGGGTTCTTCCTTTAGTCCCTCTATAAGTCAATTTGCACTGCCTTTCAAAGTCTAATAATACATAAGACAGTATTCCAAGCCCAATTTAACAATTTCATTTCTTTGTTGGGCATTCACTTCTTCATCTTGCATTTGTGGAGACGCCATGGCTTTGGAACTCGTGAGTGGAGCTTTCTTGGATGCTGTTTTCAATCTCTTGCTTGAAAGAATAGCTTCTCCTGTGGTGGTTGACTTCTTCAAGAAGCGTAAAAGCAGTGACATGTTGCTCAAGAGGTTGAAGATCTCCTTGTTGTCTGTTAATGCTGTGCTCAATGATGCAGAGGAAAAGCAAATGAGAAATGGAGCCGTTAAGGAGTGGCTTGAGGAACTTAAAGACGTTGTCCTTGATGCTGATGATCTACTGGATGAGATATGTACTGATGCAAAGATGGGTGCAAATAAGGTAAAGACCCCCAACTCCACTCCTGTGAATTTGTATGGTAAAGAACTTGAACAGAAAGTAGAAGATATTCTTGAAAGATTAGACTTTATCATAAAACAGAAAGATGTGCTTGAACTGCAAATGGTTAAAGAAGTCAAAATCCAACCAAAAGTACCAACTTCATCTGTAGTGGAAGCAAGTGGTGTGTATGGTAGGGATGATGATAGAGAGGTCTTAATTAGTTTCCTATTTTCGGATGATGCTGATGATGACCGCAATATAAGTGTCATTCCCATAGTGGGCATGGGGGGAATTGGAAAAACCACCTTAGCTCAACTTGTATACAATGATGATAGGGTGCGAAAGGAATTTGATCTCAAAGCTTGGGTTTATGTATCTGAACAGTTTGATATTCTCAAGATTACAAAAACCCTTGTGGAAGAGATCACTTCATGCAGTTGCAGTATTGAAGATTTGAATTTACTCCAACAAGATTTGAAGAAAAGGTTATTGAAGAAATTTTTTTTATTTATTTTAGATGATGTCTGGAATCAAAATTATATTAAATGGGAAACTTTGAAGAATCCATTTCTGCAGGGGGCTCCAGGAAGTAAGATTATTGTAACTACACGAATTGCTCATGTTGCATCAATCATGCTGACCGTTAAACCTTATTATCTTTTGGAGCTGTGTGATGAAGATTGTTGGATGTTGTTTGCAAAACATGCATTTGGCTATGCAAATCCAATTGTTCAACCGATTTTAAGAAAAATTGGTAAAAAAATAGTTAAAAAGTGCAAAGGATTGCCTTTGGCTGTGAAGACACTTGCAGGACTGTTGCGATCTAAAGATGATACGCAGGTGTGGTATAAAGTACTAAACAGTGAGATCTGGGATTTGCAAGATGATGAGAGTAATATTCTCCCAGCTTTGAGATTAAGTTATCATTATCTTCCTTCACATTTAAAGAGATGTTTTGCATATTGTTCAATTTTTCCGAAAGATTATGAATTTGAGAAGGAGAAGTTGATTTTGTTGTGGATGGCAGAAGGTTTGCTACAAGAATTGAGAAGACATAAGAGAATTGAAGAAGCTGGAGATGAGTACTTCGGTGAATTAGTGTCTAGATCATTTTTCCAGCAATCAAAACGTGATAAGTCATGTTTTGTAATGCATCATCTTGTAAATGATTTAGCTCAATTTGTATCTGGAAAATTTTCTGTCAGAGTGGAAGGTAATTATGATGAAGTAGAAGAAAGTACTCGTTATTTGCTGCATTTGATTGCACATAAATTCCCTGCTGTACATTGGAGGGCTATTAGCAAAGCTATTCGCCTACGAACCTTCATTGAACTGAGGTTGGTAGATAAATCTGTGGGCTTTATTGATGAGATGCCATATGGCTTGTTGATGAAGCTAAGGTATTTAAGGGTGTTATCTTTGGCAGGCATCTATTTTCAGGGGTTGCCTGATTCAATTAGTGAACTAAAACATCTTCGCTATCTAGATGTTTCTGGGGCTAAGATGTACATGTTGCGAAAATGCATTGATGGATTGTACAATTTGCAAACCCTGAAGTTAGTAGGATGTTCTAATCTACAAGAACTTCCTACTGATATGCATAATCTAGTTAACCTGCGTTACTTAAATATTACTGGCACTTGTTTGAAATGGATGCCATTGCATATGAGTGCATTAAGAAACCTACAAAAGCTGAGTGACTTTTTTGTAGGAAAAGAAAATGGATCTTCAATTGGTGAATTGGGAGAACTATCTGATTTGCATGGATCATTGTTCATTCATCACATTGGACATGTTAACTATAGGGACTCTGTGAAGGCCAAGTTGAAGGAAAAGAAATTTCTTGAAAAGTTAATTTTGGATTGGGGTGAGAATGGTGATACTGATGATTCACAGCATGAAAAAAATATACTGGAGAGCTTACGACCACATATAAATTTGAAGGAACTTGCCATATATAACTATCCAGGGACTGAATTTCCAAATTGGTTGGCAGGCTCTTACTTCTGCAACTTGTTGTCTATGGAGCTTAGGGGTAGCAAATATTGCTATAAATTACCCCCGATTGGACAACTACCTTCGTTGAAAGAGCTACGGATTGCTAAATTTGATGGATTGGTGAGTGTGGGGTTTGAGTTTTATGGGAATGAAACTTGTTTTTCAGCTGTAACTGAGAGTTTTCGTTCCTTAGAAATTCTGAGGATTGAGAATATGTCAGCATGGGAGGTATGACGTTCTAATGAAGGCAACAGAGCTTTCCCAGTTCTTCAAGAACTTCATATAAATAGCTGTCCCAGACTGACAGGGGATTTACCTATTAACCTTCCATCTTTGACATTACTTGTCATCAGAGACTGCAAGCAGCTCATTTCTTCATTTCCAACAGCTTCAGCTATGCGGGTGTTAAACATTGAGAACCGTGGGAATTTAAAATTCCCAGCACAAGTACATCAGTGCCACCAGTCACTCACATCCTTATACTTACACAGTAGCTGTGACTCACTTGAGTTTTTGCCATTGGATATCTTTCCCAACCTCAAGTCCCTGGATATTTCCGGTTGTAAAAATCTGCAAGCACTTACAGTTTCAGTGAAAAAGGCACCTCCTCCAATCCTTGCATCCCTCCGTTCCTTGTCCATAAGTAACTGTCCAAAGTTTGCATCCTTTCCCACGGGAGGGTTTGCTGCTCCAAAGCTCACATTGTTGAGTATTGACTACTGTGAGGAGCTGAAGTCCCTGCCACAAAAAATGCATCTGCACATGCCAAGCTTGATAGAACTCCAACTATGGAGATGTCCAGAAATTCAGCCTATTGTGGACTGGCCCAGTGATTTGAGATCAGTCAGCATCTGGAACTGTGACAAACTCATTGCCTGCGAGTTAGAGTGGAATCAATCCAATCCCATCCGTCTTATAGACTTGACAAAGTCTAGGGCATTCACTGTCAAATCTGCTGATTGCTGCTCAACAGTTTCAACTCAAGTCTCTCCAAGGCGAGCATTATCAAGCTCCTCTCAAAGAAGAACATTTGCTGGAAGAACATCCAGACAGTTGTCATTCTGGCCCATCATGCGGATCACTAGCAGTGGATTTGTTCATATTTTCTTACAGGTGCTTCATGCTTGTTATGCTTTCACCAGTTATCACTACTATTATCTAGCCAGATAACCAAGACTGATATGATCTTTTTTTCTTTTTTATTCTCTGCTTTCAGGATACTATTTCTCTGTTGTAGATTACTTATCTACTTATAATTTGAAGTTAGGAAGCTTGTCTTCCATGAATGAGGCATCAGGTCAGCAGGCAAGAATGAGGCTATTTGTCCCGTTGGGATAAATGAAAGATAAATCAAGATGTATAAATCTAGTATGGATCGTTCTATGTTGTCGTTATATGTGCTAAGTAATATAAATTGGAATGTTTATCAGTTGTCTCTCACGAGTTCCACATGGTGGAAGATTTTTTATTTATTTTTTAAGAAAAGTAATGCAACAGTTGTTCTTGGTGACTCCATGTTTGTTTGTCAAGTGTGGCATCAAAGTGACATCATGATTCACAGTCATAGAATTAACCATCTAATATGTAGTATTTCTAATATCTACTTGATTTTATTTTTTTGCTCTTTCTAATTTATAAAGGAAAGTAAAATGGGATCTTACACGGTTATGGGTAAAGTGGGGATACCAATAGGTAAAATATCACAATAAACATCTTTCACATAACTCCTTAGTACAAGTGGGACTTTATATTTACGGGTGACTTCTAGATAAGTATCATCTATTTAAAGTATCATAAAAGGTTATAAGGAAGGTTTTATATTTAGACCTCATCTAATCACATTCCTTTTAAAAATCACATTTAATATGTTATCATTATTGATGATTAGATTACAAGTTTTATCCTTGCATTTAATGTAAGTTTTTCATGCATCATAAATAAGAGATTTATGAATGCAATTTATGATACTATTGTGATATGAAAACAAATTGTTCATGCTTTATAATATGAACATATTACAAATAAAAGAAGTATCAATCGACTAGATACAAAGTAATGAGAATTATAAACTATTCTAAAAGGACAAATAAAGATCAATATTTCAAGAGCCAATATTAATTGAAAAATTTGCACCTTTGTTAAGCAATAAGAGAATTTTGCACAGATTTGGTGAGCAATAAGAAATGGAACAACTTTAATTGTGAAATTTTTTTGCTTTCAAATAACTCAAAGTGTAAGATCACAAGGCTCATATGCCAAATTGAATTAGAATCAATGAAGAAGGAAACAAAGAACCTTCAGGATTCCAAAGGTACTCGGTGTCAAAAGAGTCGGTCTCAAAGTAAGAATATAATCCACTGAATTAATAATCAATAATCATCCGTCTTCTAAAATTTGATAAGAAGGGTATTTTTAATCCTTTTACAATAGAAACTAAATATAAATTAAATCTAACTAATTAAAAATAAGATTTGAAATTTAATAAAATCTTAATTATAACTAAAATATTAAAATAGATAAAATTTATAATTAACAAAATAAAATTCAAAATAAAATCTTAATAATAAAATTCATAATGATCCTAATGTAATCTACATCAACTATATAATAAATTTAAATTATCATTTTACATCACTTATATGTCACCAATATAAATAAAATTAATTCAAGTGATTACTAAATAAGTGATAAATAGAAGAAAAATAAATGATAATTTTTATATAAACTGTAATGATTAATAACTTAAACTTAATTGATATATTTAAAAATCTTATCAGTTATATAAGTCCCAGATAATCATTTTGGAATGTTAGAAGAATTTGAAATCATATTACGACTGTGAGTGTTTATCTATGACCACATGTTTAGTAAAGGGTTTAGATTCAAGTAGTCAAACAATGGATATTATAATACGTGGGTGACGTGGTGCCTTGTCGTCTACCTTCACTGCACCAAAGGGCATTTTGGCAATGGATGCGATACCTGAAAGCCTGGAGTTATCACTTCCAGTTCCAAGTGTTCAAGAGCTAGCACTCCAACGCCCAGAGAAAGTGCCAACAAGGTACATAAGAGATGATGATGGTGATGACATCATCACCACCGTCCCTTCTGATCCATCTCTTCGCGTACCATTGATCGACATGGCCAAGTTGGTCAACGCAGAGACACAAGAAGAGGAGCTTCAAAAGCTTCACCTTGCATGCAAAGACTGGGGTTTTTTTCAGGTACTACGTACAAAAGCACTTGTAACTATTTCTTGCTTTCAGTTACTTCAGGTTGATATTTGTTAATGTTCCGTGATTTTAGGCACTCGTGCTGTTGATCAATACCTGTAATTTCTATATAGAAATTTTTTTGAATTTTCTCAATTTGTTGATGAAGAGATTACAATGTGAAAATCAATGCCTAATCTAACATATAATCCATAATTGAAGTATTTCTAGTTGACCTTTCAATTTCAGTTCATTAATTTCTTTTTATTCTTGGTTGTTTTTGAAATAATCCTGGAAATATCATTAATTCATGGACTTATATTCTCAAGAAAGTGAAAAACATTAGCCAAAGTTGTGTCTATTTGTCCCTTTGGATATTGGAAAGAAAACTGAACTGAAGGCATGTCAGAGCTGGGGGAAGGGGATGCAGATTCATGAAAATTTGGGAGAGGCCCTCAACATTTTTTGGCTTCCTTTTTACCTGATTTTTTTCCCTCTATAGATGGTAAATCATGGAGTTTCAAATACATCCGTTAAGAATATGAGGAATCAAGTTCAAAGATTTTTCGAGCTCCCTTTTCAAGAGAAAAAACGATGGGCACAGAAACCAGGAAGTCTTGAAGGTTATGGCCAAGCATTTGTAACCTCAGAGGACCAAAAGCTAGATTGGAATGACATGATCTTCCTCAAATCTCTCCCCATTCAGAACAGGAAATTGGATTTGTGGCCACAAAACCCTCCCGAGTTCAGGTATGTGAATACTAAATGGCTGAACTGAACAGCATAATGATGCCCATGGGTGTTAGAATATGGATAAATCGAATAAAACATTGCCTTGATAGATTTTATGACATAATCTGCTCAGAAACTCTTCCACTTAGAATAAAATTAGCTCTTTGTCATGAAAATTGTTCTCTATAAGATACTGATACCCCATACTCCACATTGATATAACGTGCTGGAATGTGATATATGCACCAAATAGTCTCCCTTAAGATTTCTTTGGCCTGTTGGACTATTTGGGGCCTTAGCACTGGAATCAAAGCATACTAGTTGTGACGATACCGTTTCTATTCTATTAAGTATTTTACCTGTTTTCTCTCTAATTATTCCTCTCACAAAAGGTTATCATCTTTGTTTTATGCAAGCTAAAATGCAAAGAACCCCTTCAACTATAGATCAATTTCAGAAAACTCCATGTAATTCAAAACTCAACAACTTAACTCCTTAAATTGACCAAACCATGCATATTGTTGACTCCCTACTGGGAGTTTTCTGCAGATACATAAAGGGTTAAATTTACACTATTTTGCGCAGCTTGTAAAATTCACGGAGTTGAGTTAATGAGTTTTGAACCACAAGGTTTTTCTGAAATTGACCTAGAGTTGAAGGGGTTCATTGCATTTAACCTTTTATGCAAGAGATTCCCTTGTAAAATTTCTATCGCAACCTTTTCTTATGTTTGTAAGGGTGTACTTTTGCAATTGATTATCAGGGAAACATTAGAGAGATATTCTGAAGATATGAGGGAAGCAGCAATTTCAATTGTGAAGTTCATTACTATGGCTGTGGGGCTTCAGGATACACAGATATCAGAAAGTTTCCGAGAAGGACTATATGATATAAGGATGAATTGCTACCCACCCTGTCCAGAGCCTGAAAGAGTTTTTGGGATTGTGCCCCATGCTGACAATTCTGGGATCACTCTCTTACTTGATTGTGGTGATTTTCCAGGGTTGCAGTTCCTCAAAGATGGAAAATGGGTCAATGTTGAACCTATAGAAAGGGCCATTGTTGCAAACATAGGCCATATTATTGAGGTTTGTACTTGTGACTCATTAGGCTGCAAAATCAACCTCAGATAATGATTGATTGCAAGTTTGTTACTGATCACTTAAACAGATAAAGCAAAAAGATCATGGCATTATATCTGAACAAGAATTGCCCTTGCATTCTTTGGTTTGGAAAATGAGATTTACACGAGGAAAAATTCTATTAAAATCAAAAGCATGAGTTTTATTCTGCTCATTTTTCCGTTATGCAGGTGATGAGCAATGGGATATACAAAGCGCCAGAGCACAGAGCCGTAGTAAATAAACTGAAGGAGAGGTTTTCAATAGTGACATTCTGCTATCCCAGTCCTTCAATGGACATTGGACCAGCTGAAAAGCTAATTGGTGAAGGAAAACCACTTGTATACAAGAACTTGACACATGCAGAGTATTTCAGCAGCTTTTTCAATAGGAAACTTGATGAATCGTTCATTGATAGCCTGAGAGTCTAATTTATGTTTTGCTTTAGGTGAGCTTACTTTACTATCATACAACATTCACTAAAATAAGTCACGAAAATTTGATATTCGGGAAAAAAAAAAGTTGTAGGTTTTTATGAAATATGAACATTTTTCTTGCTTTCACCATAGACCAATTTTATAATGATCAATGTAATAAAAAAGAAAGTTTACTTAAATATTTCAGTTCTATGGGGTTCTTCATTGGGGCACATTTATCAATATCAAGATATTATTTTCTTTTAAGTAGATTTTATTTTCGAACAATTGCTTAAGCATTTAATATCTTCTTTTTCAAAGTTTTTTTCGCGTTTGGTATATAATAAGATAAATTAATATAATATATTATAATTTTATTAATTATTTAATATAAATATTGTATTATATAAATTTATTCATAAAATTTTTTCTTATCTATTAAAATAGTAAATAATTTAATTAGACTTTAAAAATGAAATTAAGTTTAATTAAATTTTGATGTAAATAAAATCTTTTCCATTATAATCTTTCACCCCAATAATCCCAAACCCTCAAACCAATAGCCCCAGGCTCAATTCCACCGTCACCTCTCCTCCTGCCCCCGTCTTCTTCGATGCCCAAACGCACCAGGTTTCCACCACCATAGCCATCACTAGCAACTCAGCCTTCTTGCAACCGCTGACCACCATTGCCATTGCTGCCCTAGACCACTGTTGCCTCTCCTGCATACAAAGCCCCAACATGCACAACCCCTTGTACACCCATGTTGTCCTCCACTGCCGCGTCCAAAGCCTCAGTTGCACCACCATCGCATCATCCCCTTACACTTCTTCGAGCCGCCGTGTTACCTTCCTCCAATACCCATTCGTCATAAACCCCACCATATGCATCTCCTTGTGGCTCAGTTTCTTTCTTTATCTTCCTCCACCTTGCTCTTTGTTTGGATTCCGAAACTTTTGATCAATCTATTTTCTAATAGATAAGGTTATCCAAAAGTTGTTGTTATTCTGTGATCTGCTGTTTTGACTCGTTCATCTTATCATTTTGTATTATTTGTATTTTGTATTTCATATTTTGAATTTATATTTTTTTTATGCACTCCTTGTTTTTTTATTGAATGTGCACAGCAGTTATGAGTTTTTTTTTCTTCTCCAAGGCTTGGGACTTTTATTTTTTAAAAAATTAGTATAACATAACAAATTTGAGGGAATATAATATATTTTTAAGTAAAGGATATTTTTATGAAAAGAATTAATTTTTATCCTATCCAATATTATTTGTGCATCAAAAAATATAAAATAGTATTATTTTATATAGTATAGTATCTTATATAATTTTTTTAATAAATACAATATTTTACATAATGTCATATCAAATATTAGATAATATTAATATTTTATCACATCTTATATTATCAAATATTATATAAATTATCAAGTTTTATATTATTAAATATTATTGTATCTTGCACACCAAAATAGATAAAGTGTTATAAGTTGGGATGTTAAGTCCATCAAATTTAAAGGGAAGCGTGAAATGAATAAAGTCAATAATACATAACAAAAGAATCATGGTAATCATGATGTAGATAAGAAAGAGAGAAATGTGAATTCTAGCATAGTTATATAATCCGAATGAAAAGTTGACCTAATCAAAAAGTTGGGTCATCATGTCAGCATTTTGATTGTGGGTTAAGCAATCAAATTGAAAATTTTAGATAAATAAAAGAATACTTTTAGAAAATATTATATGAAAAGATTACTTCATATGAGAAATATTATATGAAAAAATACTAGTGGTGATAATAATATATTAATTTGATATATAAATTAAAAAATTAAAAATATTATTTAATAAGAGTATGTGGTCTAATGATAGAGTGTACTGTATTCAAATCATATAATTTATAATTTTTTATGCATCCATTATTTTAGAAACAAAAAACTGATCAACCTAATCGTTCGGACAAATCATATCATGTTTGACTGATTCAGTATAAAAAATTGTTAGGAACAGGAATAGGACTAACTCAAGAGCCAGAGTTTAACAGTCTAACCGGCCTAGATGATCCAATTGACAGAACTATGTATTCTACTTTTGGTCCATGGATGCTAACTAAGAGACCCCCTAAGTGTAATTATGGAAAATCCCAAGATCTTAGAAATGCTGTTTTTGAATGGGAGAGATTCCAGGAGTGGATCTTGGTTTGACGATTCATGGGTTGGGCGAACTGCGTGCTTTTGCGAATGATAAGAGGACTGGGCTTAGCGAACCCCAAAAAACCCAAAAATGCAAGTGGCCCTAGTGGCCCATTCAAATAATAAGAAGGTAGAGCTAAGCTTAAGGAAGGGAAGACTCATGATGCGGCATGTAAGGCTTTTGTGTAGCAGGACGGGGCCCTAAAGATTGTTCCCGATAAGGATCACAGTCATAATATGATTTGGCACCTCTTTGATTTTGCCCAGAAAGCCCCAACGGGATAGTTGTTAGGAGAGAAGGAAGAATGATGTATTGCTTAAACTCAAGTTGTGGTTTTTTCTAATAATATTAAGGAAGCTCGTCAAAGGGAGAACTTGCAGACTCAAGGTTAGTTTGTGACACCAAAGCCCCCTTATCATGCTAGTAAACAAAATATGAGATCAGTCAGCATTCAATTTTTTTTGGGCATTTAAAATTTAAATTAAAAAATTGTTCTTGAAAAAAATTTAAAAAAATTTATGGTCCAATTCCTAAAATAAGTTATTCATGCCCAAACTAATATCCTTTCTCAATCGTTGTCTTAGTCCAAAATTCCTTGATCCAATAGGAGTGTCCAGATTCATGAAACGAGTTTTTAAAATGTGTTTCTTATTTCTTTTGAAAAACAGAAGAACTAGTGTGTTTTCCCTTACTATGCACGGATTATACAATTACCATAAGGTTTTCTTTCTTTATAATTATACATAAGTAAGATTAAATACATCTAATTTCATAATTCATTGAAATGATCAAATTAATTTTGAGATCTTTTATATTATGTAGAGATGGTAATTTTTCCGCCGCCATGGCATGCCTGTGCATGGTAATACCCGTGATGGGGCGGGTAATATCACCACAAATTCCTTTCGGATATAAATCCGTTTAATTATCCCCGTTTAATAAATGGGAAGAAGTGGGAGTGGTTCCTCAGACCATGTAGTCTCCACAAAAATTTTATATAAATATTTTATATAAAATTATTAAAAAACTTAATTATATAAATTAAAATATTAAAAAGTTATATAAATTAAAAGTATTTTAGGTGTTTGATATTATTTTTAAATTAAGTTGTGTTGGACAAATTTTAAAAAATTATAGTATTATACTTTTTTTCATTTTTTATTTTATTATTTTATTTTTTTGAATTTTTTTTACAATTTATTGGATACCGCGGATATCTGCGGATATCCGCATTACCGCGGGAGAAAGATAAAGCACTTACTTACACGGATATGGAGGCGGACGCGGGGGCGGGGACGGATATTATTCGCGGGGGCAGGAGACGGGGGGCTACTACCCGTCCCCGCCCCGCCCCGTTGCCATTCCTAATATTATGTTATGTTTATTTCCAATAATTTTGATATATGCAATAATGTTGATATATTCATAATAATTTCCAATACTGTGAAGAACTATCAAACCAAGAAAAGAAAGTGAAAATGCAGCATAGGAGACATTGATAACTTCATATTTTTAAGCTTAAAGAAGCTGCTCAAAATGACTATCCAATAGTGATGCTCATACTCATGTAAATAAATTAAGTTATTAAACAAATGTCTACCCTACCAATATTGTGTTGGTCTAAGCGGTAATGAATTTGAGTACCTTAAGTATGTGATCAGGGATTCGATTTCAGATTCATGTGTATAGAAAAAATACAGTTGGGAGTTGTCTCTTTTTTTGGAGTCAGACAATACTATGGTAGATTAGTCCTTTACCTTCTGGGCAGAGGAATATTGTCCTTTGTTAACAGACTGTTAAAGTTAAACATATGTCTATATGTTTATTCAAAGGACACTGGGGTGGATATTGGCAAATGATAACATAGATAAATATATCCCCTTATCCTATCCTTGTAATCACTCTTGATGCTACCTTCATGGCATGAAAGCAAAACAATTGTTCAAGAAAATCAACACAAACAATTGTTTCAGCTCTTGCACCAAAGTTGAACAGTAAGTGTTAGTCATGGCAATCATTACCCAAGAGGGGGGGTGAATTGGGTATTAAAACTTTTTCACAAATGCTTTTAAAATAAATACAAATATTTAAGCTATTAAATAAAAGAGAAAGAATTGCGAGATGAAGAAAGAAAGCTTTAAGAAGCTGTAAATAAATAAATGTACAATAATATAAAATTGTATAAATAAATGTGCAATAATATAAAATTACGTAAAATAAAGATTGCACAAAATAAAGAGATAAAGAGAAGAAGAAGCGAGGCACGATATTTATCCCTGGTTCGACCACCAACCACTTGTGGTCTACGTCCGATCCCGAAACACGATTCAAGATTTTTCACTATATGTACAAGCTTCAATAGGTGCTTGCAATCGTTACATGAAATTACTTTTCACACACAGAGAAACTCTACCCTTGTGCTAAAGTCTCACCTGAGGATACCTCACCCTTATACAAACCTTAGAGGATACCTCACCCCTTTACAAACCTTGAAGGATACCTCACCCTCAATATAAGAACAGAGAATATAGATGAAGAGAAACTCTCACTCGAGTAAATAATACAATTTGAAGCTCTATGAAGCTCTCTAAGGATATCTCAAATTTTGGCGAAAAAGAGCACGAAATTTGGTAAAATATGTATCACAAAATAAAGTAAGAAATAGTTGTTTCGAGATAAATGGGTGTGTGTCAAAGATGTCCCAAAAACATGTATTTATAGTGGTATAAGAAAAAGAGCCGTTGGGTATCATTTATTTCAACATTAAAAGCATAGAAAATAGCCGTTGCGTGATTCTGGGTCGTGTTATTCGAATAAACGTATGCCTATTCGAATAAAACCTTCAAACAATACGTTCCTAAATGTCTTTATTCGAATAATTAGGTTTATTATTCGAATAAACCTTCAAAAACAAGTTGAACGTTTTATGGGTCATGTTATTCGAATAGCCTTTTGGTTATTCGAATAAACCTCTAAGAACTCGGTCTGATATAAATTTTAAGGTGTGTTATTCGAATAACATTTGGTTTATTCGAATAAACCACTCAGATTTTGAAAACTGAATTTAAACGGTCATAACTTCTTCATTTCTTGTCCGTTTAAAGCAAATGACCAGTCATTGGAAAGATCTTTGAGTCTACTTTCAAATGAAAGAAGTTTCAAAACAAAACTCAAAGTATTTTGAAAGATATGATTAAAAGAGTGACTAAAGGTCAGTTTTGAAAAACTCAAACTTGGCTATTTTTCATAAATTTGAACTACCACCATAAATAACTTTTCAAACTTATTTGTTGGGTATTTTAGCATAGAAAAATCATTTGTAAAAACATATTTGAGATATCCATAAGGCTTCGTACATAAAGACACTAAGCCCTATAAGTTATACCATTTAATCTTCCTTTGGACTTGGTCTTTGACATGACTTCGATGTTTATCAATACATTCATGAAATAGGCATTCACATTCTCCTTTGTGTTGAGCTTAGTTGATATCTTTTGCTTTCTTGTTGCAAGCTCACTCTTGGTACTTGGACTATCCTACAAAGTATCACTCACTTAAACAAGCATAGTTAGTCCAAAAATATAATTTAATATCTTCATATGCATGAATCATAAATATATAGCTTTAGTTAGTTTAACATGCATATAAGACATTCATAGACACATCCAAATAAGATATTTATTAAATATTAATGGATATGCTCTATATAGAATGCAACAAAGAGTATAAGCAAGATATTCTTTTTGTCTTGTATTTGTCATCATCAAAACTTAACATATAAAATCATTTGGGGCAAACTTATTTCCACAATCTCCCCCTTTTTGATGATGACAAATCACCAAAGAAAAATATATTGAGCAATATACAAGAATTGATATTTATGTAAGCATATCAAGCAATTGAGCACAAGAACATATTTTTCTTTCTAATTTTCTCTCCCCCTATTTGATATCAACAAAAAGGCTTAGGAAGGAAAGATAATAATTTATGTAAGCATATCAGGCAAACTCATGATTCAAAGAGAGATGAAATAAACATGCTTTTAAGATATAGAAGATTATTCATGCAATGCTTGTCATATTTTTTGTATGTAAGCATTTAGCATATGATAGCAGTAAAATACTTTATATAATCAAATAAAGATGTAAGGCAAGAGATATAAACAACTTCAGAGCTAGGCTCCCCCTCAAAATATGCATATTATCAAAAATACATCTTCTTAATCCTTCAATCAAAAAAGCCACTTTAAAAACTTCTCCCCCTTTCAAAAAGAATTTTACAAGAGCACATTATATTTTCAAAAGCATTTTAGAAAGGTAGAGATATTTTATATAAAAAGCCATATATTCCTTAGAAGCATCTAGTAATTTAACATTAATTTATCAATAAGTATTTTCAATTCATAACATATAGAATACCATAAAAGTTAAGGGATAGAGATACTTATTGAGTCATATAAAAAAGTGATGCTCCTTCTTTATTGGTCCTTTAACTTTGAGTTTTCTTCCTTTGAATTCTACATTTCATTGCACTAGAAGAAAGTCTTCTTTATCTTCCTCTTCATTTGAATTCCATTAGCTTTTCTCGTTTATGCTTGTATGTAAAAATCTGATGGCTATATTTGAAACACATAGAGAGACTTGCAAAGCTAACTTTAAAAGTCCTCTAAAATATAGGTTAGCACCAAATATCATTTAATCTCATTTACAAGCATAAATTAGGTTGATATATAATTTAAAGCATGTATCACATTATCAACCATGTAATATTAGTTCTAACAAGAAAGCATGAAGCACATATGCACTTGAATCAGAAAAAAATGTTTAAGCATTTTAAGGCATGATTCAAGTTTATTAAGAAATACATGATCAACATCAAAACTTATATAAGCATTTTGGGGCAACAAAGTGATCATGTTAGGCATGTAATATCAAGTAAGGAAATTTAGTACTCACACATACCAAGAACAAAAAGTCCCTTATTGTAATGAAAGAATTGAAAAGCCATGGAGTCTGTAACTTTTGAAATTATTTACTTCTTGTTTTCAAAATTTAACATATCAAGCAAGAAGACATGTAATATTTTACTTTTCAATCTCCAAGTAAGTATATAAGACAATTAGGCATCAAAGAGAAGGGATTAGAATGACTTCTGAGAATGTGAATTTTCATATTTAAACAAAGAGAATTGATCACAAGCTTAATAACAAAGATATTACCATAGCATGTCATTCCAAGCAAAAATGTATGCATATCTAGCATGTTAGCATATGTAGAGATACTTTCAAGACATAATGCTAGAAAAGCACAACTTAAAACATGGTAAGACATAAAAACAAATTTCTACTTATCCAAATATCACATGATATCAAATTTAAAGCATAAATAAGGATTGATATCACCAGAAGTGTAGTCTTTGAATTTTTGTAGATGACTCTCATTTCCAAGCTTCAAGTTTTCACGAGGGAATAGAGATTCTTTGCACCCCTTTCAAAAGTTGAATTCTTTTACTAACTTGAATAAGTTTATTCCATTTAAATGCTTGTTTGAGGTAGTTATCACCCTACAACACAATTCAAAGAATTTTCTTTGGTATCCATCAATTTTGGATCCATAGAGGTTAGTTATTATGCCAAACTCATTAACAAATAAGCATTTAAAATAATAAATAAGTTCACAATGGCAACAGATATTTCATGATCAATCAAGCTAATTATATATAAGCATCAAAAGAATTTAACATGTATTAACGAAACGTAGCAGAACCTTTTGTTTTTAAAAAAGAAACGTGATTATTCGAATAAAAAAGGTTTTATTCGAATAGATGAGCAGGGAAGGCCAATCGTTTTGGCCATATACCAGGTTTTATTTGAATAACTTAAGAGTTATTCGAATAGACAGAGAGCATACATAAAAGACTGAGAAAACAAATCTCAGGTTATTCGAATAGAGTGAATGTTATTCGAATAGACAGAGATCAGTCAAATAAGACTGATGAAATAAGCTTCTGCTTATTCGAATAAGCTTGAATTTATTCGAATAGACAGAGATAGCAGTAAACACTGAACTGACATAGGAGTCAGTTTATTCGAATAAACTTAGTTTTATTCGAATAAAACTATTAAAAAGCACAGTAAAGCATACGTTCAGAGACTCAAGACAAAGTATATATTCATGTGATTAAAAAGAAATAATATTCAGCAATAAAACATGCAATCATATATTGGATTGATCAAAAACTCAAGTTCAAGGATATTATTATTTCAAACAAGAAGTGTATTTTCAGATTATAAGGTTAGAAAAGCATAATAAAAATTTTCACTTATCCGAAATTTGAAAGTCCAAACTTCACGTGGACAAGGAAGAGAGCTTGAAATTATTTTTGGTCTTTGTACTTGTGGCAGCCACTTTCAAGATGCCAAAGTCAGTTCTTGGCCTTCAAGCACACCTACAACACACTTTAATTTTTGACTTTTGGTACCCAAATTTTCTTGGGTCCTTGTGTGTTAGTTTTTGGCTATTAATCTATTATGCTCTCATAAAGATCAATTTTTTTATAATATGTAAATTGAGCACAATAATTAAATAATCATTTTCTATTAAGCATATAACCGATAACATGCTTGCTTTCATGATACATAGACTGTTTTAAAGCATATAAAGCATACATAAACATTATAGAACTTTATGTACCAAGATATAACAAATTAATGAATTTTAATATAATAAGAATGAACATAATCATGTGTTAAATATAATATTCAAATTTTATCAAATACACATGATTCTATCCTCTACCTAAGGCCTACAAGGAATATACCTCAAATTTATTGACTTTGCATGTAAATGCTCATGAGAGGTAAAAACTGTTGATACCTTGGCCTTGGTAAACAAGGGAACTCTTTTCCTTACCCATTGCTTCTCTTTTGGTGTTTTGAACTTTGCAAGTTCTACATTTTGTACTTGAGAAGCTTTGGTTGAAATCATCTTCCTTCTTTGACTAAAATCTCTTTCATTGGGCTTTGGAAGCGCTCTTCGTGATGATTCCTCTTTCCTTTGACCAATAAGTCCATCCTTTTGAGAAATTTTCTGCATAATTGAAACACTAGGAGGACATTTTGGTACCCACTTCATTTTGGGTCCTTGAATGTTAGTATTATGGCCTTTAGGATTTTTAGGAACCCATACCATACAATTTCTCATATAATGATTTCTTCTATAATTGCAATAATGAGAAATATGTCCTAGATGACCACAAAAATTACAAATAATTGAATTTAATGATGGCTTAATCATTTGAATATCATTTTTGAAAAACTTAAGTTTTTTCTCATTATTACATTCTATGTTATTTTTGCCACAAGCTTTACTTGAATTTTCATGTGGAATAATACTAATTTTATTCTCATTAACAAGCATAGAATATAAGCAATTAGAATAATTAGCTTTGGAAAATTCAGAATATAAGTCCTCAACTTGATTTTCTAAATTAATGCATTTTTCACCAGAAGATGAGGTTTCATATTTCAAAGGCATTTCCTCATTAAGAAAAACATATTCATTTTTTAAAGTCTCAATTTCATTTTCAATAGAGGAAATATTTTTCAAATACGATAAGTTTTTCTTTTCTAAATTTAGTAAACCATCATGCAATTCATTATATGCTCTTTACAACTTATCATAGAAAGGACTATAATATAATTTACAATTATTTACCTCAAAGTCCTTTTTAGCCATATAAGAAGTAGTCGCAATTTCTAGCACACTTGGCTCTTGAAGAGAATCACCTTCTTCATCATCAATTTTATTTTGCTTTGCCTCTTCTTCAAATTGAGCACCATCCTTACCAAGAGACATTTGACTTGCTTCAGTAGTTTGAGCATCTCTTTGAGCATGCGTTTCATGACAGGCTTCCTTCAATGACTTTTGCTCTTCTTGCTTTCTATATACAACTTTATGCACAAAATCATTGTTAGCAAGATAGATAGCATCAAGAGCATCCCATATATCTTTAGCACTAGAGCAATTTTTAATTTTAGCATAAGTATCATCATTCAAATAATTTCTTAAAATTTGCATAGCTCTAATGTTTAAAGAAAAACATTTCTTGTCATAGGCATTCCAAGTTTGTTTGGGTTTAAAAATAAATCTATTTAGCACAACATCCCACAAATCTAAATCAATAGATTGTATATAAAATTCTATTTTAATTTTCCAATAAACAAAATTCACACCATCAAAGAATGGTGGTTTATCAATTTCAAAACATTCCATTTTGAAAAACTTTCAAGGTTGCCAACAAGCAAGGATCTTTAACTCTAAGCGGTTAAGCTTTCACCAGAGCACGAAGCTCTGATACCACTTGTTAGTCATGGCAACCATTACCCAAGAGGGGGGGTGAATTGGGTATTAAAACTTTTTCACAAATGCTTTTAAAATAAATACAAATATTTAAGCTATTAAATAAAAGAGAAAGAATTGCGAGATGAAGAAAGAAAACTTTAAGAACTGTAAATAAATAAATGTACAATAATATAAAATTGTATAAATAAATGTGCAATAATATAAAATTACGTAAAATAAAGATTGCACAAAATAAAGAGATAAAGAGAAGAAGAGCAGGCACGATATTTATCCTGGTTCGACCACCAACCACTTGTGGTCTACGTCCAGTCCCCGAAACACAGTTCAAGATTTTTCACTATATGTACAAGCTTCAATAGGTGCTTGCAACCGTTACATGAAAGAGCACTTTTCACACACAGGAAAACTCTACCCTTGTGCTAAAGTCTCAGTCTGCAGGGATACCTCACCCTTATACAAACCTTAGAGGGATACCTCACCCCTTTTACAAACCTTGAAGGATACCTCACCTTCAATACAGAAGAACAGAGAATATAGATGAAGAGAAACTCTCACTCAGAGTAAATAATACAATTTGAAGCTCTATGAAGCTCTCTAAGGATATCTCAAATTTTGGCGAAAAAGAGTACAGAAATTTGGTAAAATATGTATAACAAAATAAAGCAAGAAATAGTTGTTTCAGATAAATGGGTGTGTGTCAAAGATGTCCAAAAAACATGTATTTATAGTGGTATAAGAAAAAGAGCCGTTGGGTATCATTTATTTCAACATTAAAAGCATAGAAAATAGCCGTTGTGTGATTCTGGGTCGTGTTATTCGAATAAACGTATGCCTATTCAAATAAAACCTTCAAACAATACGTTCCTAAATGTCTTTATTCGAATAATAGGTTTACTATTCGAATAAACCTTCAAAAACAAGTTCTGGAACGTTTTATGGGTCATGTTATTCGAATAGCCTTTTGGTTATTCGAATAAACCTCTAAGAACTCGGTCTGATATAAATTTTAAGGTGTGTTATTCGAATAACATTTGGTTTATTCGAATAAACCACTCAGATTTTGAAAACTGAATTTAAACGGTCATAACTTCTTCATTTCTTGTCCGTTTAAAGCAAATGACCAGTCATTGGAAAGATCTTTGAGTCTACTTTCAAATGAAAGAAGTTTCAAAACAAAACTCAAAGTATTTTGAAAGATATGATTAAAAGAGTGACTAAAGGTCAGTTTTGAAAAACTCAAACTTGGCTATTTTTCATAAATTTGAACTACCACCATAAATAACTTTTCAAAACTTATTTGTTGGGTATTTTAGCATAGAAAAATCATTTGTAAAAATATATTTGAGATATCCATAAGGCTTCGTACATAAAGACACTAAGTCCTATAAGTTATACCATTTAATCTTCCTTTGGACTTGGTCTTTGACATGACTTCGATGTTTATCAATACCTTCATGAAATAGGCATTCACATTCTCCTTTGTGTTGAGCTTAGTTGAGATCTTTTGCTTTCTTGTTGCAAGCTAGACTCTTGGTACTTGGACTATCCTACAAAGTATCACTCACTTAAACAAGCATAGTTAGTCCAAAAATATAATTTAATATCTTCATATGCATGAATCATAAATATATAGCTTTAGTTAGTTTAACATGCATATAAGACATTCATAGACACATCCAAATAAGATATTTATTAAATATTAATGGATATGCTCTATATAGAATGCAACAAAGAGTATAAGCAAGATATTCTTTTTGTCTTGTATTTGTCATCATCAAAACTTAACATATAAAACCATCTGGGGCAAACTTATTTCCACAGTAAGTTGTCAGCAAGCCTTAATTGTTCTACCAATCCCTAATTTTCCACGATTAAATTCTCATACCATCCCTTTTTTTTTTCATATGACATAGTGCTGCACATTTTTTTTGTAAATATAGTCTTTAGGAGAAAAATAATCACAACAATAAAACTAAACACAAATTTAAAATCTATATAAAATGTTGAATGTTCTATACAGTGTTATATTCATCTTACTTTTGAAAGGACAACATGATATTAAGGGGTACAAAGAGATATATACAATACAAAATGGTTAGATAAGCCAAGCCTTATATAGTTCATTTGTTCTCAAAAGATTATCTTAACTCCAACAAATCAGCACATTTATCATATTGGTAATGAATTGATATTGATCTTATTGAAATTCAAAAAAAAAAAACCTGTAGTGAAAAATACAGTATTTCCCATGTCATTTCACTTTAGTTTTATATCTTCTTGTAAATAAAATTACGCCAGCATACCCTACAATAGGTTGAAAACTCCACAATATGCAGATAAATTAAAATAATTAGATAATATACCTAAGTCAGCAAGCAAATGCCAAAATCATGAACCTCAATACTAATTGTATTGAAATGTGAGCCAGAAGGCCATTAGGATAGTTTACAACTGGGTAAGGTTGGACCAACAATATATAAACCTACACTATATTTGGTCCAATCTAGCTTGATCCACATTTGGCCAAACAACATTGACACATTATTAAATGTTTCAGAGATTTAATTACAAAAAATATAATGGAGAGCTTACGACCACATATAAATTTGAAGGAACTTGCCATATATAACTATCCAGGGACTTAATTTCCAAATTGGTTGGGAGGCTCTTACTTCTGCAACTTGTTGTCTATGGAGCTTAGGGGTAGCAAATATTATTATAAATTACCCCCATTGGATAACTACCTTTGTTGAAAGAGCTGCGGATTGTTAAATTTGATGGATTGGTAAGTGTGGGGTTTGAGTTTTATGGGAATGAAACTTGTTTTTTAGCTGTAACTGAGAGTTTTCGTTCCTTGAAAATTCTAAGGATTGAGAATATGCCAGCATAGGAGGCATGATTTTAAATTGCAGTTGCCGTCGCGGTCACAGTTGCTACGATTGCGGGTATTGCGGCTGCTGCGATGCGGATTGCGGTCATTACGGCGTAAATTTTCTTTAAGCTTGCACAAAATGTAAAAAAATCTATAATTATTATAACTCTTCATATATCTTTATTTATAATGTTTTATAAGTTTTTACTCATTTAATAAGATTTTATACCATCTTAAAAAATAACCGAAAATGAATTCATAACTAAAATAACATAATTATTGTTATAATAATTATTAATAGGTCTTTCAAAGTTTTATTTGGGCATATAAAAGTATAATAGAGTAAGAAATTAAATAATATATAAATTTAAATTAGTTTCAAATAAATTTCATAAAAATATGTCATATTTTTTACACTGATAAAAAAGAATCAAACTTAGAAGAATACATAGCTATTCTATAGGCGTAAATTTGAGAAGAATCAAATTGATTTGGGAATAATTCGACTAGTATAATTTTGATTAGTTGAAACAAGCAAAGAGAGGCTTATTTTCGATTGATAGAAAAAGGCAGAATGGTGCTTTTAGTATCATTCAAAGAAAACAGTTAAGGGTCCCTACAGCTAGTCTCAAGTGAAATGAAAGTTACAAGGTTTTCACAAGTGGAAGAAAGGGGATGATAGGTATATGAAATGTGCTTCTAGACCTAGCTATCCTCAAGATAAAGGTAAGTGAGTTTAAGCAGAAGTGAAGATACCAAAGTGTGATAGATGTGGGAGACAATAAGGTGGCAGACATTGTTTAGTAAGTCAAATAGTATGTTATACTTATAACTAACCAGAACACTTTTAAACAAGTGTACACAAAAGTAGGGAGCAGTGCCTAACCTCAAAGCTCAAGTTAGAGTAAAAGTTTATACTTTAAGTAGTGAGGAGGCGGCTTAGACTCCTGATCTTATACTAGGCAAGGGCATAGTTACAGATGATCTCTAGGTTGTATTGTATGATTCAGGAGTATTTCCACTCCTTGATTTCATATGAGTATATAAAGAGATTAGATTTATCCATGTTTGAGTTTTCTCATGTTTTATCCTTATCTACACTAACAGGAACACTAGTCACAACTTCCTTAGTAAGTTTGGTTTGTTGTGTCAAGAGAGAAGGTAAGATTTCCTTTGTGAATCTTATCAGTTGATTTCTTTTTAACATGGACGTCAGAATAGGCATGATTTTGGTTGCTAGTAAACCATGTTGTTCAAATTTATCAGATAGGACATTGAGGTTTATATCTGATGATTCTTCTATGCCTATTTCTTTAAAGTCTATATTTTGAGAGTTAAACAAGTGAACAACTTCTTAGTAGAGAGGATTTAAGGAATATACTTTCCTTTTCTCCCTATATGTAGAAGTTGAGTAGGTCTTAGGGAATATATCTGTGATAAGAAGATATCCAAAAGTATTCCCTAAAAAGATAAATGAGTCACCACCTAAGAGAGAAACAAAACTCTTTATGAGTGTGGTACAAGTTAAGTAAGTAGATGGTTTTGAGATTCAATAAATCTTATGACAAAATAAGAACTTTAAGGTGTTTGGTGATCATACTAGTTTGCAACACTTGTTTGACTAGAGGAGGCTGAACATAAGGCAGATATGATGGATGGAATGCTAAGCAGATTTTGGTTTGCTGAAAGGATGATAACTTTGAGTTATAGTATCATCTGGGTAAAGTCAATGCAGTAACTGATGCACTAAGTAGGAAATCCCTACATGTGTCCCCAATGATGGTCCAAGAGAGTAAACTTCTTAAGAGTTTCAGGAATTTGAGTCTAGCGGTGATTATGATGTCACATAGTCTTGTAGTGAGCAGAGTGAGCATAGTAAATGACTTAAAGAAAAAAAAAAGGATGAAGCTCTAAGGGACATTAGTGAGCAGACCTTCTTAGAAAGTCGAAAGGAAGTTGATATGGCAAATGATGGAATGATAAAGTTTAAAGGTAGACTTTGTATTTCATGAGGGATAGAAATCAAGGAAATGGATTCTGGAGGAAGCTCACAACAGTAGCGGTACCATCCATTTTGGGGCTACTAAAATGTACCAAGATCTCCAGATAATGTTTTGGTGGCCTAGCATAAAAAGGACATAGCAAAATATGTGTTCAGGTGCCTTTTTACCAAAAGATACTATAGAGTGAAGCTGGCACTGAAGGAACTTTTTGGGAGTTGGAGTCCCATTATAAGCAAGTTTACCCGAAGTTATTTATATGATATAGGTAATTTTGGGAACAAAATTTTTAAAAATATGGGGAGAAATATAACACCCTCAATAACATGTTAGGCATATAAATGATACAGAGGTAACCTAATACTTATTTGACATGTTGGTTCAGTTTTGTGACAAATTAAGTTAGTTTAGGTACTTTGTTGCAACACAGAAAATGAAAAGTAGCGTAAAATAACTTAGAAAATGATTTTAAAGGCCAAGTTGAGGGAAATAAATATGAATAATTTATTTTTAGATCACAAATGAACTAAGTATAATGTAGTTAAAGTTTCAAGATAAATTGAGTTAGTTTGGTATTTTTAAGTACACTAGTTATGTGTTTTAATATCAGATTGACTTGTAGCAGATATGAAAAATTATGGAAGTAGTGTTTTTGGTATTTAGATAAATCTTTAGGATTTATTCTGATACCTAAGGAAGTTAGGAAACTTAATTTAGTAAAATCAAAGTATTCTTAAGAGATATAAGTTTCAACACAGTAAAAGTGCCTTATTCCTATCCTTTCTTGACTTTTCTTTCTCTTATTTCTCATTCTCTCACGCGGAAGAAATAGAAAATAGAGGAAAGAAAATAGAGAAATGATAAAAGAGAGAAAGAGGAAGAAAGAAAGAAGGAGAAGATGAAGAAGAAGAAGATCAAGAGAGAAACTTAAAGATCTTCAACCACACCACAAGAGGTAGGAGAGTTTCTTACGCAACTTATCTTTTTGCTTCATCTTGTATGGAGCTAATTAAGATGATTGAAGAAAATACATTTTGAAAAGCAAAATCTATCTTCTTTGATCAGTACTTGTTCCCAACGGTTGTAAAGAGTTAGTTACAACCTAGAGGATACAAGAGAGTGA
Organism: Ormosia semicastrata; assembly: GCA_029884595.1. NCBI lineage: Eukaryota > Viridiplantae > Streptophyta > Magnoliopsida > Fabales > Fabaceae > Ormosia > Ormosia semicastrata. Next base: position 34,206,172 of record JAQQTO010000055.1, read on the forward strand.
TTTTTGACTTGATAAATACCTTTTAACTCCTTGAGCGTAAGGTTGATAATATGGGCAATAGTGAGTTGAGTTTGAAGTTAGAATCATATGTTTTTATTCAACTTGATGGATTGTGATTGATTCTACTTGCTTTTTTTACTTGAATCTTGTGTTGAATAAGCTATATGATGAGTTTTTAAAGTGTAAAGTGAAAAAGGAAGGAAGCATAAAAGAATAGGGTTAAAAACCCTGTTATCTGGTGGAAGTTTACACTAGATAACCAATTATCCTATGTGGATAATCTGTTATTGTGTGATGGCAGATAGGATGCCATTCTGTCACACGAAAATAATTGATTATCCCATGTGGATAACTAGTTATTTGTTTAAGTCAGAGAGTGAAAATACTCTATAATTGGTTATCCAATAAGCCATAATCAATTATTGAGTGTCTGAAAACAGATGTTATGCAACCATAATCAATTATTCTATAGCAATAACCGGTTATGAGCTTGCCCAAACAGATTTCTAAGGGCTTTAACTGATTATTCAAGTAGCATAACCAGTCATAGGCCTTGCAATAGTAGAGTTTAACACTCTTTGGGTTAAAAGAAACTCTAGTAAGGCTATGTATTGGTGATTAGTGAACCAAACAAGCTAAGTTAAGAGTGGTATGAGCTAAAGAAGTTTTAGTTACACCTTTTATAGGTGAAAACAAGCAAGTACAAAGAGGATTATTCTTTTGCTTTACATAGCAAGAGATGGTTCCTTTATTTATTAAAGTTGAACCATAATAAGAGTTTGGCCCTTATTTATTAAGGTTGAACCATAGCAAGAGTTGGTTCCCTTATTTATTAAGGTTGAACCATAACAAGAGATAGATCCCTTATTTATTAAGGTTGAACTATACCAAGAGATGAATCCATTATTTATTAAAGTTGAACCATAGTAAGAGTTAATTCCCTTATTTATTAAGGTTGAATCATAGCAAGAGATGGATCCCTTATTTATTAAGGTTGAACCATAGTTCATCACGATTCCTAACTATTGGGAGCGAGACAAGCCCCTTGACCTTGTAAAGGAAGCACTTTGTTAAAAGTGAAATTTGTGGGATAAGCATTTTGCTAAGTGAAATTGTTATCTTACAATTGTAAAGACACATGTTTGATATCAATAACAAGTTATGAGCCTATAGTTTATAAATTTACCTTTGTGCATCTTTATATTAGTGCCATGAAATGTGTATGTTATTAGTTAGAATTTTTATGTTTTCACCTCGTTTATGTTTCATGGACAAACAGGACAAGACCCTTCTGAGGGGGATTAAGAAGAAGAAAATAAAAAAGAAGAAAAAGTTTCAAAAGTAGATAGTTTCAGTTTTATTTTATGTTTTGATGACAACTCTTGTAATTTTGTTACTTTGAGTTGTATTTTGTTGTATATATTTCTCTTTGCCTATGAGGCTTCTGATGTGAATATGTATGACTTCCGATTATCGTGGCTTTCAATATTTATTTGTACAAATGATATGGGAATAGCTTTTTAAATAAGTTAGCAGTAGCATAACTAATATTGCTATCAAGGTATATGTTAGATATACTAAGTTATCGGTATTAGGAAGTTACAAACTTAATGCTTATGTATGTTTCGAATCAAATTTAATTGAAGTTCCTCATAATACTTGGTGGATTAATTCTGGATGCACAACTCATGTTTCTAATACGATGCAAGAATTTTTTACAATGCAAACTATAAGCCCAAATAAGAAGTTTTGTCTTCTTGGGGAATAGAGTGAAGGTTCCAGTGGAAGGTGTGAGGACTTACCATTTAATCTTTAGACACTAGACATCATTTAAATTTATTTAAAACTTTTTATGTACCTAATATTTCTAGGTATTTAGTTTCTTTGTCTAAACTTGATGTTACCGGATACTCTTTTAAGTTTAGTAATTGATGTTTTATTTTATATAAGCATACCTATATGATTGGTTCTGGTATACTTTGTGATGATTTATATAAATTGAATATTGATAATTTATATGTTGAAATTCTTTTGACCTTGCATCATAATGTTGGCACTAAACGTAGTTTTGTGAATGAACGTTCTGCTTACTTGTGGCATAAACGTTTGGGTCATATTTCTAAAGAAAGAATGAAAAGTTTAGTAAAGAATGACATCCTTTCATATTTGGATTTTGCTGACCTTAATATTTTGATGGATTGCATCTTCTTGAATTTATACACACTGATATATGTGGATCATTTGATGTCAATTCTTTCGGTAAAGAAAAGTACTTTATCACCTTTATTGATGATTATTCATGTTACGATATGTCTATTTATTGTATGAGAAATCTCAAGCAATGAATGCCTTAGAAATTTATATAAATGAAATTGAAAGGCAGTTGGACAGAAAGATGAAAATTGTAATGTCAGATAGAGGTGGTGAGTATTATGGAAGATTTGATGAAACTGGACAACACCTAGATCCATTTGCTAAGCTCCTTGAAAAGTGTGGCATATGTGCTCAATACATAATGCCAAGTACACCATAACAAAATGGTGTATCAAAAAGGCGTAATCGAACCTTAATAGATATGGTGAGGAGCATGTTAAGTAACACGACTTTACCATTGTCATTGTGGATGTATGCTTTAAAAATTATCGTGTATTTATTGAACAAGATTCCTAGTAAGATAGTTTTGAAGACACTTTTTGAAATGTGGATAGATAGGAAACTCAGTTTAAGACACTTGCATATTTGGGGATATCAGGCAGAAATAAGAATCTATAATCCACATGAAAAGAAATTGGTTGCAAAACAATCAGTAGATATTTCAATGGATATCCAAAAAATTCTAAAGGGTATAGATTTTACTATCCTACCCATAGTACAAGAATTGTTAAAACTGGAAATGCTTGATTCATTGAGAATGGTGAGATCAGTGGGAGTGAAGCTCCATGAAATGTGGAGATTAAGGAAGTTAGAGTACAAGTTCCTTTGACTTGTGCTCCTACTTATGAAATTGTTGTTCCTTATGTTGTTGAACCGCATAACAATCAAGAAGAACAACAAATTAATGATCTCAAGGTTAACACTAAACCTATAGTAGAACAACCACAAGAAATAGCATTAAGAAGATCCTAAAGAGAAAAGAGATCTGCTATTCAGAATGACTATGTGGTGTATCTACAAGAGTCAGAAAACAACTTGGGAGTTAATGATAATGATCCAGCTTCGTTTTCACAAGCCATTAATAGTGATAATATTGATAAATGATTAAATGCCATGAAAGATGAGCTTAAATTAATGGAACATAATGGTGTATGGGACCTTATGGAATTACTTGCAGGGTGTAAAAGAGTTGAGTGTAAATGGGTCTTTAAGACTAAACATGACTCTCATGACAACTTTGAACGCTACAAGGCTCGTCTTGTTGCTAAAAGTTTTACTCAAAAGAATTACATTGACTATAAGGAAACATTCTCATCAATATTCAAGAAAGATTCTTTCAGAATTATCATGACATAAGTAGCTCATTATGATCTAAAACTGCATCAAATTAATGTAAAAACTGCCCTTCTAAATAGAAATTTAGAGGAATATGTTTATATGAATCAACCAATGGGGTTTTCAGTTGAGGGGAAAGAACACATGGTGTGTAAACTTAAGAAATCAATATACAGACTTAAGCAAGCTTCCCGACAATGGTGTCTCAAGTTCAATGATCGTATTACATCCTTCGGGTTTAAGGAAAATACTGTTGATCAGTGTATATATCTGAAAGTCAGTTAGAGTAAGTTTATATTTTTGATTTTGTATGTTGATGTCATCTTACTTGCAACTAATGATTTTGGTCTATTAATTAAGACTAAGAAATTTCTCTCTAATAACTTTGAAAAGAAAGATATGGGAGAGGCAAGCTATGTAATTAAAATAGAAATATTTCGTGACAGATTACAAGAATTGATATGTTAGTCTCATAATTCCTATATCAATAAAGATATAGAAAATGAATAAATGGCTAGCAAGTATGATTCCAATTCAAAAGGGAGACAAATTTAATGTTATGACATGGTTTGAGGTCATTATTAATGAATTATGGTTGCAGAATTTTATTTAGAACTTGGAATTGTTGACAGTATTGCTAAGTCGCTAAAGTTTATTGTCTGCAACAATATTCTTTTCTAAAAATGATAAGTATTCTAAAGGTGTTAAACATATGGAATTGAAATACTTTGTCATTAAAAAAGAAGTTCAGAAACATAGAGTGTTAATAGAGCACATTAGCACCGACTTTATGATTGTTGATCCTTTGACATAAAGGTTACCGCCCAAAACATTTAGTAAACATGTTGAAAGTATGGGCATTGTTGTCAAGTATGCATTATTGTATATTGTGTTAATGTTTATGTTTTATGTACTTCGACACTCTGAGCTCATGAATGAATATGTTTCTGTCTTACCTATTTTTTGAGTTTATATACATGATTGAATAGGAACTATGATAACATGGTTTGTCTTTAATAAAGCATTATTATTGGACTAATTATGTGTTTCCCATTTATAGGTCATGTCAAGGAGAAGACTAACTTTGTAGTACATGGAAGGGACTAAGACTAACTTTGTAGTACATGACAGGGACTATGTCGATTAAATGATATACGATCACTGATAATCATATATTTGATACATTAATAAACCCTCAATTTTAGTCATTTACACTCTCTATGTACTTAATTGATTGAGCTTGGTTATGTTTTGTAAGTTTGGACTCAAATTGGACTTAATTGATTTTTTTAGCATGATTTATGTCTTACATTGTTTCTGTATTTTGGCCATATATTGAGTTCTAGATGTCTACTAATTATGTATTTTACCTTGTTAGAAAGATAAGAGAGAGCTCTACAACTTTTATGAAGAGCTCGAGATCAAAGTCAGACATCTAGTGGAACTAATTGAGCTTGGAAGTTAGAATACGAGTTTTGTGATTGGAACCTGAATAGTGTACAGTAATCAGAACATAACTCGGGCTGTAAGATCTAGATTGGGTTAAAATTTTGGTATTTACAAGTTAAAACCCTTATCAACAACTTTCATGAGAACACAGGACTCAAATCGGACTCATTGGAGGTCATATTGGGCTTGTAAGTCAGAACAGAGGAGCTGTAATCGGGCCTGAATACTTTGCAGTAATTGGGCCATATCTCAGGCTGTAGATGGCCTTTTGAGGTGATTCTGGTGGCATTTGAAAGCTAAGATCCAGGCCTACAACTTTCATGAAGACCACTTGGTGAAAAAATATGAATGTAATGACTTCAGAGCTGAATGATTTCAGAGATAAAGAATCTCCATAATTTTTCACTCATCAAAAGTCATTTGATATTTTTCACTCATTTTCCACTCATCCACTCACTCATAACTCAGCCCCCTTGTCATTTTGTATCCCTAATCCTCTATAAAAGGGAGCCTTGATAGATCATTGAGGGTGCTAGGTGTTAGTTACCAAAATGATATTATTTTATTACTAGTTTTTATTGTAGTAGTTTTCCTTTATTCTAAATTAAAGTCATGTTCTTCTTCTTCTTCTTCTCTCTTTCTTTCTTCTTGTCTATGAGTAACTAAGTTTAATTTTACTTGGATGAAAGGGTGAAGCTCTTGGTAATGAAATAAGGTTAGATTCATTTCTTTATTGTGCTTAAATGATATATTTTCAAGTGATTATTATACGTGTTGTATTTTGTTTCCAATCAATTTAGAAACCATTTTTGTAAAGTGGAGATCTTGATTCATTATAGACAAGAGATTGACACAATGAATGCTTGAGCCCATTTATGAGTGGTGGTGTTAATAAATAATTAAAGGAATCATAATATAATTATGTATATAATTTTTAATGAACTTTAATTGTTGTATTTTTCGATTGGAACCTCCATTATGTGTGGATTCTAATTAAGTTATAAAAAGAATTAATCTTATCTTTATTTTATTTTCCGAGAGTAGATCTCCTAATCCAAGTAAATTTTTTTATTTGTGACTAAGTTTTATTACTTTTATTGTTGTGACAAAAATATTTTCCTTACGTCAAATAAATTTTTCTTCATCAATTCCCTGTGGATTGACCTCGGACTCGCGAGAATTTATTACTTGAAACAATCTACACTTGGGTTTGCAACTTTTAATCTGCATCAAGTTTTTAGCACCGTTGCCGGGGACTTGATTTGAAGAATAAATTTATGGTATAAATATTTTGTATATATATATTTATATTTTTTCCTATGGATCTTGTATATATATATATAAATATTTTCTACTCTTTTATTTTTTTTCTTTGTACTTACTAACGTACTAACTTAATGGGAAAAACTCTCCCTAATCTCTCTGTAATTTTTAATCATTAATGAAATAATCTTTCTTCTTATCTTCTCTCTCGCTGGAGCCAAAAATTGGCTCTGCCGATTCTCTGATTTTCATAATTTAAATTTACTTTCTGTACTTTATTTTCTGCACTTTAATTTCTGTACTTTACTTTTTGTATTTTATTTCTAACTTTCTAACTTATTAACCTACTGATAATCACATATTTTATTCATTAAGAAACCCTTATGTTTAGTCATTTACACTCTCCATATTCTTAATTGATTGAGTTTAGTATGATTTTGTGAGTTTGAGCTCAAATTGGTCCTAATTGAATATTTTCAGCATTATTGAGATTTTACACTGTTTTTGTATTTTGGCCATAACTTAAGTTCCTGATATCTGATAATCATGAATTTTATCTTGTAGGAAATCTAAGAGGAAGCTCTACAACTTTGATGAAGAGCTCGAAGTCCTAAACAGATGTCTAAGGGACCTAAGTTTACATGGAAGTCAGAATACGGGTTCTGTCACTAGAATCCGAACGGTGTGCACTCATAAAATCATATCACAAGCTGTAATAATGGAGATGGGCTGAAATTTGGATAGTTGATAGTCAAGACCCAAATAAACAACTTTCATGAAGAACACCTTTTGAAATAATGAAGTCTAATGGGTCATTTTGGGCTTGCAAGTCGGAACAGAGGTGCTGAAGTTGGGTTTGAGTAACCCGTGGTATTTGGGTTATATCTTGGGCTGTAGGAAGCCAAATTGGACGATCCAGATATGCATGTTATAGCCAAGACAAAGATCTACAACTTTCATGAAGAGTACTTTTCATGAATCTGAAGTATAATTGGTCGTTTTTGGCTTCCAAGTCAGACCAAGGAATTTTCACACTCAACCACTCCACTTCACTCATCCACTCAACCAAACCACTCAACCACTCATCCACTCAACTAACCCACTCAACCAATATTTAAACCAATCCACTCAACCACTCCAATCCACTAACCCACTCATCCATCCACTCACCTTTGTCATTTTTTTACCCTAGACTTTTATAAAAGGGCACTATTGGTTATCATGGGGGGGTTGGACTCTCCTTCATTTCTCTCAGTTTTTCTTGTGATTTCCTTCTAGCTATATGTAACTAAACCTCCCTTGGTTAAGGGGGTGATGAAACCGCTAGTATTGATGTTGTAAACTTTGCATATTTGATTATTTCAACACAATTATGTTTTTATTCATATATTTCTGAATCTATTGTTGGTATGAAGGTTTTTATACTTGTTTCCACTTTCAAAGTGGTAGATCTAGGTTTATTATGCGCGGTTGCGGTAGTAGATCTAGTGGGATGTATGATGTTCATGTGGGTATAATTATCTTTGTGCTATTTGCCAGTTATAAAAGTGGTAGATCTGGGTTTATTATGCGCGGTTGCGGTAGTAGATCTAGAGAAATATATGTTCTAAGTAATTTAATCCCGGTGTGTGATTAGATCTTAGTGTAATTGGTTTTCTAAATCTTAATGCAATTGTTGGATAGTTGTAAGAGCGGTTGCTTTATGACTAATCAGTGATTAGGAGTTGATTTGAGCGGTTGCTAAATTGGCCAACACGTAAGGAAAACAGAGATTTACTCTCACAATTACATAAAAACATAATTGAGCATGTTGGAATAAAATGATATGTGGATTTACATCATCATATAAATCTAGTGGTGGATTCAATCTCTTAACCAATTTTCTTATATTGTTGATTTCAGTTTATTTATTATTATTGCCTTTGAAATTGTTCATTATTCATCAAAACTCCAAAAATGCCCTATTTACTGTTTATTATTGATTAGAGTTTAAATTGAGAATTATTTGATATTGTTAATTGAATTGGTTCTCTGTGGATCGACCCTTACTAACTACAACTAGTTGTAAGGTTTTTTATTTTCTGGTGGGCCTGACAACTAATTTTTTATAAAAATTTTAATCACTATATCCTCACGCATCAGAATTTTGGCGCCGTTGCCGGGGAACCAATTTTTCAATTACACTATTAATTTATTTCCTATTTTTACTCTATTTTTATTTTGATTTTTATTTTATTTTTTTTTATTTTTGATGTTTTCTTTCTGAGTGACTTGTAGGTGTTGATGTCCATTGATCATGGATGCTTGTGGGATTTGCTTATCACCTGGACATATCATCGATTTGTGTCCTACTTTCCTAGTGGACACAAATGAGGAGGTAGAGGCAATATGGGGATATTCTGAACCTTCTGATAACTACAACCCGTACTCAATACATATTATCCAGAGTGGTGGGACTATCCTAACTTGAGTTATGGACAACAACCTCATAATCAACCTCCATCCTATGAACTTCCAGAATTTTAGCAGAGGCAAACATATTTCCTCGAGAGACAAGAAGCAAGTTCAAGATCCTTGGCAGCCTGAACCTTCATTGGAGGAACTAATAAGACAATTTGCCATTAATACTATACAGTTCCAACAAGAAACAAAGGCCAGTTTATAGAGTTTCCAACAAGAAACAAAGGCCGATTTACAGAGTTTCCAACAAGAAACAAGGGCCGCAATCAATGACATACAAAACTCTTTGGAGCAAGTTAGCCACAGAACTCTCAAGAATATGCAGAGCCTATATTCGAAGGACTTCCCTCACAACCCGAAGAGGATGTGATGGAAGATCCTAGTGCTGTCATATTGCAAAATGAGAAGACGTTAGATGAACCCACCTCTCCTCTACAAATCACTACAGAGAAAGACCAAGAGCCTAAACAAGTAAATGAGGAAGGGAAAAACTCTGAAACCCCCAAGATAAGTAATCTTGAACCCCTTCTAAATGTAGTGGAGGAGCAACATGATGAGTTGTGTGATGAATTTCTTGATTTTATTGGTTTCAATAATTATATTCATTGCCACTCATGTACTGATATAATATGTGCTAGCTGTGCTGAGATTTCTGCGGACTTGAAAGTTGATGATTCTGTTTGCAAAGCAGATTCTAAGACCCAAAGGGAGGAGAAATTGCAGGCCATGGAAGAATTTTTAGAAAAAGAAGAAGAGCACCCGATGACAATGATACCATCTCTTGAAGTGGACTTTGTTTTTGGGCCATCATTAAATAAAAATAATGCACATGAAGCTGATCAAGTGCACATATTACTTTTCAGTGGTGAAACCAAGGAAAATAAGGGCCAATGGGACCCTGGTGGGAGCCCTTATGCTGCAAGCTTAATTTGTTCATCACACAACCAATGGCATCCTGGTGAAAGCTCTCATATTATTTCACCTACAGTTTGGTCATCATACTTCAACCAATGGGACCCCGGTGAAAGCTATCATGTTGTCTTAACTATAGCTTGGTCATCATGTTTCAAACAATGGGATCCTGGTAGAGTCTTTTCACCTACCTCACTTGATAAGGCCAATAAACACCGCCTCAAACAATATCATGAACTTCTAGAGAATGCAGAAGTGGAGGTGATGAACCTTCTCCATCCGCATTATGAATAATAAAAAGAAAACAAAAAAAATAAAAATAAAAAAACCAAAAAAAAAAGATAACCAAAAAAAAAAAATTTTAGCCTTTTATTTTTATCTTTATTTTTATTTTTTTATTTTCTATTTTTTTTTACATATTAATTCCGTGGGGGTAATTCTCCATTTTCTTTTCTTGTACATATTAATAGTGAGGTTAATTCTCCTTTTTATTTTATTTTATTTTATTTTATTTTTTGAACAATGGGGATAATTTCTCTTTTTTTTTTTTTTTGTAATTACTAACGGGGAAATCTCTCCTTTTTTTTTTTTTACATACTAACAAAGTGGGGAACCTCTCCCTTTTACTTTCTGTAATTTTTTTTTATTATTTTTGTCATTTATTTATTTTCTCATCATTTATTTTTTTTTTTATTTATTTTTTATTTATTTTTTATTTTTGTCGTTTATTTATTTTTTGTCATTTATTTTTGTTATTTATTATTTATTTATTTTTTGCTTATTAATTTATTTGGTGGTTGGTTTCTACCACACTATTTTTTTGAATTTTTTTATTTGGTGGTTGGTTTATTACCCAACCTTTGTTATTTATTTATTTTTATTTTATTTATTTGGTGGTTGGTTTATTACCCCACCTTTGTTATTTTTTTTATTTTATTTATTTGGTGGTTGGTTTATTACCCCACCTTTGTTCTTTTTTTTATTTGGTGGTTGGTTTATTACCCCACCTTTGTTATTTATTTTTTTTATTTTATTTATTTGGTGGTTGGTTTATTATCCCACCTTTGTTATATATATAAAAAAAAACCAAAAAAAAAAGAAGCTGTGTGCCCGACAATGAGGTAGCTAGTGCCATTAAATTTTGTCACTCGGAAGCATGCGGAGGTCATTTTTCTTCAACGACAACAACTGCGAAAATCTTGCAGTATGGATTTTATTGGCCTACTTTATTCAAGGTCTACTACACCTTTTGCAAAAGCTGCGAAAATTGGTCAAAAAGGTTCTGCTTTGAGATTATCATCCGCACCTACTCCTTAGAAAATTGAGATCAAGGAGGCGCAGTTCTTTGGTTGTCAAACACGTGGGGCCGTAGATATTGAGGATCCTAGGAATGGTAATGCGCTTAAAGTTAATGGACAAAGATTCAACCATTCCTGGAAAACCAAGTTCTTGAGTTCTTTGTGTTCTGCTAGGTTAAGTGGCGGATACGGTACTCCGTGACTCTCAAGTCCGTTTATTTTTCAGTTTCCCAAAATAACTGAACCCTTCTTCTCCTTATGGATGTAATTCTTTCAAACCTGAGCAAATATTTTCCTTCTCTTTCTCAAAATGCTCTGAGAACAATCTACAAAGTTCGATGTGAAAGATTGAGTCTGTTAATGCACAAAGGTATGCCAGAAGATGTACGCTGGATAATTAAAGCAAAGGTCCGATTAGCAGGTGAGTCCTCAATTTCATTTAACTCATATATGCCTGGTTTTGGAAGAAGTTCATATTCTAAAAGGAGAAGAGCAAAAAGATTACAAGTTTGTCACAAATGTGGACGATGGAACTGTAACAAGCGATGTCGTACTTTGGGGATGGTTTCCGCAAATAGAGAAGATAAAATTTTTTTCATTAAGAATGGACTGAGTAAGGAGTCATTAGATGATATCTTATTGACTCTTGAGACGTATTTTTGTGGATTGGTGCATCGTGAAATTCTTAAATTGTGGAATCTCTTCCAGGATGAAGAAAAACGCTACAGTCTTGGGAATCTGACTCAAAAAGACCCTGTTTGCCAATTTATAAGAAAATTGGATGGGAAGCTTATCCTCGACTCATAGATGGCGTTTAAGCCATTTCTGGATGTGAAACCAGAGGAAGATGTGAGCCACAATCACAACATGTATATACTATCTTATAAAAAAAAATTCAAACTTTTCTGACAGCAGCCAACCTACCCATATAGGTGCTATCATTACTTTTTCTATTCTTTTCCCTATTTAAACACTACATTTCCTTCACTTTCCTTCAACTTAAAATCATTCAAAGGGAGTGTGAGTGTAAAATGGAGGGAGCTTCTTCTTCTTCTGTTCGTAGACTTATCAATATCTGTGTATTTTGTGGGTCAACTTATGGGAAGGGTTTAGAGTATGTAGACGCAGCAATCACTCTTGGTCGAACACTTGCTGCGAGGAAATTCGTTTAGTATATGGGGGAGGCAGTATTGGGTTAATGAAGGCTGTATCACTTGCTGCTCATTTAAAAGGCAGTCAGGTTTTAGGTATTATTCCTAGACCTTTAGCTCAACAGAATATCATTGGAAAAATAATTAGGGAGGAGCTTCAAGTATCATCTATGGATGAACGAATGAAGACAATGCTTGCAAATTCTGATGCATTCATAGCCTTACCAGGTGGTTTTGGTACTTTGGAAGAAATTTTTCAAATTGTCTCTTGGGCTCAACTGAACATCCACAAGAAACCCATAGGTTTGCTGAATGTTAATAATTTCTTTGATCTTTTGTTATATTTTCTTGACTATGTTGTGGAACAGAAATTCATCACACTTTCGGCAAGACAACTCCTTATTTTTGCTTCCACTGTTGATGAGTTGATTGATAAATTAGAAGTTTTTGTTTATAAACCTGATCCAGTAACAGCTCAGATAGATTGGTCAGCAGGCAGCAGCAAGAGAGGCAACAGCAAGGGAGGCAGCAAGGAGCAAGAGTGTGATTTGTCACTTCATCTATAACTTTCCTTTATCTTTAGTTTTATTTATCGTATTTTTTTTTCTCTGTTTAAATTTGTGTGAGATTTTTCTTTTCAGTAATTGCAGCAATAGGTAATATATTCTATCCTTTACCTATCTATGTTTTGACAAAAAAAAAAGAGTGTGTTTGTTAATATGTTTGTTGTATTTGTCATCAATTTAGTAATTAGGGATGGCAGAGTAAAGAGTAAATAATTTTACTCTTGAGACGCATCTTAATTGGTGGCAGAGTAAGGAGTTTGTTTTTAGGTAGTAATTAATTAGTATTAAATTGTGGAAGTACTAAAGTTTTATTATTTGATTTCTTTTTAGGGTCTGATGCGGCACTGACAGTGTGCTTCTTTTCTGCTTGGCGTTGATTAACTCCTTATCAGGTTGTGTTGCTCTTTTCTATATCTCTCTTTCGCATTGAGGACAATGCTTATATTAAGTGTGGGGGAGAGATTTTAGAAATTTTTATTTCAAAAAAAAAAATTATTTCAAAAAAAAAAAGTTTCGTTGCATGATTGAATAACTTTTCTCCCTTCTTGAACTGATATGCTTGGTGATGGATGATTAAATTGATGAATTGAGTTTGATGGATGCATACCTTGTGAGATTTTGAGCCTAATGGATGGATTCAACATTTATGCCATTCTCTTCTTTCTTGTGTGATTTTCACTCATGTTAATGACCACTCTAGAACTTGCTTTGATTCTTTTTAAGGCTACATTTCACTTGCATGCATGAACATGATTGAGGCCCTCTTTCTTAATTAGCTAGTTTAACCAAATAGCCAACCTTGTTTTCAATATGATATCAAGCACTCTTTTGACTTCTTGAAAATTCTCTGATTCCTGCCAACCTTGTATATTTTCCTTTGCATAACCCCTTTGAGCTTATTTGACCATTCCTTGTTTCTAGCTCATTATGTACCTTAAATGAAAAATCGTGTTCTTATTTTACCTTAGGGAATAAAAGAACATTAGCTTGGTTAATGGATGAGTTTTTGAACAAGTGTGGGGGTGTGTGTACAAAATGGTTGTTAAAAAAGGAAAGAGTGCCCAAAAAAAAAAAAAAAAAACAAAAAAAATGTATGTATATAGTTATGTTCATATATATATATATATAAAAAAAAGAAAAGAAAAGGATTGAGAAATGAATATGTAAAGGGTTATACATTAGAGTTGGGATGAACTTTTATGCTTGTTATTTGAACTCAGCTCTCCTTGCTTTTATTCTCTTTGGTATTTATCCTCTCATATCCATTTTATCCTCTTCTGTTACCTTGACCTCACTACAACCTTGAATAAAGTCCTCATGATTTGTGTATGCATGTGTTTTGAGTAGTGGAGAAGTAGAAGATAAGCAAGCTTATGGTAGTGTAATTTTCATGGGTTGAATTGAGTGAAATACCTACCTTTTAAACACTTGAGAGATTGAGAGGGAATCTTGTGAAGATCTATCATTCTTGATTCATGTTGAAGATACCTTGCTTGTTGGTTTGAGATGTGGAGAATTGTTAACTCATGAATGTTTTGATCTCTTGAACCTTTGGTTGTTCTTCTTGATTGTAAAATTTTGGACTCTTGAATGTCGTTGGAATTTAAAATTTTTTTAATCTTTTATGTCCTTGTTTTGGTCTTGAGTTTTGCCCAGGAGTGCAAAAAAGCTAAGTGTGAGAGAATTTGATAATCACATATTTTATTCATTAAGAAACCCTTATGTTTAGTCATTTACACTCTCCATATTCTTAATTGATTGAGTTTAGTATGATTTTGTGAGTTTGAGCTCAAATTGGTCCTAATTGAATATTTTCAGCATTATTGAGATTTTACACTGTTTCTGTATTTTGGCCATAACTTAAGTTCCTGATATCTGATAATAATGAATTTTATCTTGTATGAAAGCTAAGAGGAATCTCTACAACTTTGATGAAGAGCTCGAAGTCCTAAACAGATGTCTAAGGGACCTAAGTTTACATGGAAGTCAGAATACGGGTTCTGTCACTAGAATCCGAACGGTGTGCACTCATAAAATCATATCACAAGCTGTAATAATGGAGATGGGCTGAACTTTGGATAGTTGATAGTCAAGACCCAAATAAACAACTTTCATGAAGAACACCTTTTGAAATAATGAAGTCTAATGGGTCATTTTGGGCTTGCAAGTCGGAACAGAGGTGCTGAAGTTGGGTTTGAGTAACCCGTGGTATTTGGGTTATATCTTAGGCTGTAGGAAGCCAAATTGGACGATCCAGATATGCATGTTATAGCCAAGACAAAGATCTACAACTTTCATGAAGAGTACTTTTCATGAATCTGAAGTATAATTGGTCATTTTTGGCTTCCAAGTTAGACCAAGGAATTTTCGCACTCAACCACTCCACTTCACTCATCCACTCAACCAAACCACTCATCCACTCATCCACTCAACTAACCCACTCAACCAATATTTAAACCAATCCACTCAACCACTCCAATCCACTAACCCACTCATCCATCCACTCATCTTTGTCATTTTGTTACCCTAGACTTCTATAAATGGGCACCATTGGTTATCATGGGGGGGTTGGACTCTCCTTCATTTCTCTCAGTTTTTCTTGTGATTTCCTTCTAGCTATGTGTAACTAAACCTCCCTTGGTTAAGGGGGTGATGAAACTGCTAGTATTGATGTTGTAAACTTTGCATATTTGATTATTTCAACACAGTTATGTTTTTATTCATATATTTCTGAATCTATTGTTGGTATGAAGGTTTTTATACTTGTTTCCACTTTCAAAGTGGTAGATCTAGGTTTATTATGCGCAGTTGCATGTAGTAGATCTAGTGGGATGTATGATGTTCATGTGGGTATAATTATCTTTGTGCTATTTGCCGTTATAAAAGTGGTAGATCTGGGTTTATTATGCGGTTGCGGTAGTAGATCTAGAGAAATATATGTTCTAAGTAATTTAATCCCGGTGTGTGATTAGATCTTAGTGTAATTGGTTTTCTAAATCTTAATGCAATTGTTGGATAGTTGTAAGAGCGGTTTCTTTATGACTAATCAGTGATTAGGAGTTGATTTGAGCGGTTGCTAAATTGGCCAACACGTAAGGAAAACAGAGATTTACTCTCACAATTACATAAAAACATAATTGAGCATGTTGGAATAAAATGATATGTGGATTTACATCATCATATAAATCTAGTGGTGGATTCAATCTCTTAACCAATTTTCTTATATTGTTGATTTCAATTTATTTATTGTTATTGCCTTTGAAATTGTTCATTATTCATCAAAACTCCAAAAACCCCCTATTTACTGTTTATTATTGATTAGAGTTTAAATTGAGAATTATTTGATTGTGTTAATTGAATTGGTTCTCTGTGGATCGACCCTTACTAACTACAACTAGTTGTAAGGTTTTTTATTTTCTGGTGGGCCTGACAACTAATTTTTTATAAAAATTTTAATCACTATATCCTCACGCATCACCTACTAACCTTTTAATTTTCTTGCTTACTAACTTACTAACCATCTAATTTTTTACTTTATCAGCTATCTAACTTTTTACTTTATCTGCTTCTAACATTTTAATTTACTTACTTTTAACATTTTAATTTATCAGTATACTAACTTTTTAATTTTTCTACTTATTAACTTATTTGGTGATTGGTTTATACCACACATTTGTTGATATTTATTTACTAAGTGTTAATATATATTTGGTGGTTGGTTTATACCACATCTTTATTAATATTTAATGGACGATTTATACTGCTAGTTTGTATATTTTATTTTATATTTTAAGTTACTTGTTTATGCTTAATTGGTATCGTGATTTAAATTCTAGTTGTTTGGTTAAAGTTAATCCTAGTACTTTACATATTGATTTGTCTGAATCATAATCACACACATCAAACACAATGGCTGAAAACGAAAGTATGCATAATGAACATGAAAATCAACCGTTGCGAACCATGCATGAGTATTTGCAACCATCTCAAAATTCTAGTCCATCATGTTTTATCTTTCCACTCAATGTTAACAATTTTAGATTCAAGTTAGGTATGATTTCTTTACTTCTTAATTTCCATGGTTTAGAATCTGAAAGCCTATATTTACATCTAAAAGAATTTGAGGAAGTATGTATCATTTTTCATGATCAAACTTGTACTGAAAAGGTTGTTAAGCTTAAATTGTTTCCTTTTTCTTTGAAAGATAAAGCAAAAACTTGGCTTAACACTTTGAAACCAAGATCAATTAGCACATGGCAAGAAATGCAAGGTGAGTTTTTAAAGAAATTTTTTCCAACACATAAAACTAATGCTTTGAAAAGACAAATCCAAATTTTTTTCTAAAACTCAAATGAAGCATATTTTCAAAGTTGGGATCATTTTAAAAATTTATTGAATTCTTGCCCACATCATGGTTTTGAAAAATGACGCACTATAAGCTTCTTTTATGAAGGGTTAACACCCGAAACTAAACAATTTGTGAAAACAATGTGCAGTGATGAGTTTCTTGATAAAGAACCTGAAGAAGGTTTAGACTATTTAGACTATTTGACTGAAAATTCTCAATCTTGGCATAGTACTAATCCTTCTGAAAATTTAATTAGATATAACCTTGCAAATGCTAGTAAAAAAAATGTCATCTTAGTCAAGAAGAATATCTAAATGCTAGGTTTGCTAGTTTGGCTAGAAAGGTTGAAGCCATGGAATCAAGGAAAGTAAAAGAAATCAAATCTGTGCAAAATAAAGAAATTTGTAACATTTATGATGAATTGAGACATTCAACAAATGAATGTTCAAAAAATTTTGTTTTTAAAGAAGTTGTGCATGAGCAAGTAAATGCAATGAATAATTTTAAAAAGCCATTCATTTTTTCTTTTTCAAATACATATAATCCAAGATGGAAAAATCACCCAAACTTCAGTTGGAGGACCAACAATCAGGCACAATTCATGCAACCATCACTTCCTCAGGCACAGTAGGATTCACAAAATTCTCAAGGATATGCACCTTATGTCCCACCATATAAGAAAAACCTTGAGGGAACATTGCATGTATTCATGGAAAAGTAAGAGGCCATTAATAACCAAAACACTCAAGCCATGATTGACATAAAAGACACTCTTGCTAAACTTTCTTCTACACTTGCCATTCACGAGAAAGGAAAATTTCCCTCTTAACCTCAATCAAATCCCAAGAGTCAGTATAGCATAAATGAAAGTAGTTCAGAAAGCCAATAAATAGATCAAGTCAAGTTAGTGATAGCTCTTAGGAGTGGAAAAGTTGTTGAAAAATAAATTTTTGAACCTTGTGAGAAAAATGATGAGTCAAGTCCCAAAGATGAGGAAGGAGTTGATAAGCCACCTAGCCAAAAGGAGACCAAACCCTTGCCTTCACCCTCATATCCTCAAGCATTAAACAATTCAAGTAAAGTGAACCGTAACAGTGACATTTTTGAAATCCTTAAACAAGTGAAGGTCAATATTTCTCTGTTAGATGCTATCAAACAAATTTCTTGTTATTCTAAATTTTTGAAAGACTTGTGCACTGTTAAAAGGAAACATAATGTGAAAAAGAATGCCTTTTTGATTGAACAGGTAAGTTTCATTATTCAGAACAATAATGCGTTGAAATATAAAAACTCTGGTTGTCCTACAATTTCATGCATTATTGGTGAACATAAAATTGAACGAGCTTTACTTGATCTTGGTACTAGTGTTAATTTGCTTTCATATTCAGTTTATCAGCAACTTGGGTGAGTTAAAACTAACTTTTGTAACTATTCTACTTGTGGATAAATTAATTAAAATTCCAAAAGGAATAGTGGAAGATGTATTAGTATAAGTTGATAAATTCATATATTCTGTGGATTTTATTGTCTTGGAAACTGAACCTATGGAAAATAGTAGCAAGTCAATTCCTATTATTTTAGGTCGCCCATTTTTAGCAACATCTAATGCTTTGATAAATTGTAGAAATAGAGTGGTGAAGTTAACATTTGAAAATATGATACTAGAGCTTAATGTTTTCAACATGTGCAAGCAACCACATGAAGTTTATGATGGAAATGAAGAAATTGAAGGGATTGAGGCCATTATAGATGATCATCTTCAAATCAGGAGTTCTTCGGATCCATTAAAAATTTGTTTAATTAATTTATTTGATTTAGCTACACAATTAGATGATGATATTTCTGAAATATGCTCTTTGCTTGACTGTGCACAAGTAATGGAATACAAAGGATGGAAGCTGAAATTCGAAGAGATAAAAATCATGAATGATGATATCCATAAAGAAGTACCTACACTAGAACTAAAGTCATTACCTGCTGGGTTGAAGTACACATTTTTGGGAGAAGAACAAAGTTTTTCAGTGGTAATTTCCTCATCTCTGACCAAAGAACAAGAAGATATATTAATAGAAGTACTTCAAATGCATAAAAGTGCAATTGGATGGACATTAAAGGATATAAAAGGTATTAATCCATTAATTTGTACACATAAAATACATTTAGAGGATAATGCTAAAACATCTCAATAACCTCAAAGAAGATTAAATCCACATATGAAAGAGGTAGTTAGAGCTGAAGTTCTTAAATTACTTGATGTTGGAATTATTTATCCTATCTCTGATAGCCAGTGGGTAAGCCCTACACAAGTTGTGCCTAAGAAATCTGGAATAACAGTGGTTGAAAATGAAAAAGGTGAATTAATACCTACTCGAGTCTCATCCAGTTGGCGTATGTGTATTGATTTTAGAAAATTGAATACAGCCAGTAGGAAAGATCATTTTTCCTTGCCATTTCTTGATCAAATTTTGAAAAGAGTAGCAGTACATCCCTAATATTATTTTCTTGATGGTTATTCAGGTTATAATCAAATAGCAATTGCATTGGAGGATCAAGAAAAGACCACTTTTACTTGTCCCTTTGACACTTTTGCATATAGAAGAATGCATTTTAGTCTTTGTAATGCTCCGACAACTTTTCAAAGATGCATGCTAAGTATTTTCAATCACATGATTGAGTATTATTTAGAAGTTTTCATGGATGATCTGACAGTTTTTGGAAGTTCTTTTAAAAATTGTCTTGATAATTTGAAAAAAGTTCTTAAAAGATGCGAAGAAAAAGGATTTGTGTTAAATTAAGAAAAATGTCATTACATGGTTACCTCAGAAATAATGTTAGGTCATATGATATCTTCTAAAAGAATTGAAGTTGATAAGACCAAAGTTGAATTAATTGCTCATTTGCCTTCCCCAAAAATAGTCAGAGAAGTTCGTTCCTTTTTAGGACATGCAGGATTTTACAAAAGATTTGTAAAGGACTTTAGTGCCATATCTAGACCATTATGTAATCTTCTAACAAAAGATGTACCATTTGATTGGACCCAAGATTGTCAGAAATCTTTTGAAAAATTAATTGGTCTTTTGACATCTGCTCCTATCATGCAATCCCCTGACTGATCTTTACCTTTTGAGTTGATGTGTGATGTTAGTGATTTTGCTGTTGGTGCTATTTTAGGCCAAAGAAATGAAGGTAAGCCTCATGTAATTTATTACGCAAGTTGAACTTTGAATAGTACACAAATGAATTACACCACTACTGAAAAAGAACTATTTGCTGTAATTTTTGCATTGGACAAATTTTGAGCTTATTTAATTAG
This sequence comes from Ormosia semicastrata, assembly GCA_029884595.1. Lineage (NCBI taxonomy): Eukaryota > Viridiplantae > Streptophyta > Magnoliopsida > Fabales > Fabaceae > Ormosia > Ormosia semicastrata. The sequence continues at coordinate 34,226,421 of JAQQTO010000055.1, forward strand.
TTCTTCCACTGTTATTTTCACTGATCATGCTACTGTTAGATATTTAATGTCTAAGCAGGATGCCAAACCTAGGTTGATACAGTGGATCTTGTTGCTTCAAGAATTCAACATCACAATAAAAGACAAGAAAGGAGCCGAAAATATTATTGCAGATCATTTGTCCAGACTTACAACAGGCTCATCTTTTGATAGCACACCTATCAATGATTCTTTTCCCAATGAATTTTTATTTTCTGTCAATTCCATGCTTTAGTTTGCTAACATTGTCAATTTTCTTGTAATAGGTAAGATGTCACCTCAATGGACGGACCAAGACAGAAAAAAAGTTTTGATTGAGGTGAAAAATTTCTATTGGGATGACTTATATTTATTCAAATATTGTTCTGATCAAATTTTTTGGAGATGTGTACCCGACAATGAGGTTAGTAGTATCATTAAATTTTATCATTTAGAAGCTTGTGGAGGTCATTTTTCTTCAAAGAAAATAGTTGTAAAAATCTTGCAGTGTGAATTTTATTGGCCCATATTATTTAAGGACACCTATATTTTTTACAAAAGTTATAAAAGTTGTCAGAAATTGGGTTCTATTTCTAAAAGAGACAACCCTATCATTGTCATTGAAATTTTTGATTATTGGGGAATTGATTTCATGGGTCCATTTTCATCATTATTTGGATTTGTGAATATTTTGATTGTAGTTGATTATGTCTCAAAATAGATTGAGGTGATTCCATGTCGACACAATGATCACAAAACTGTTCTTAAATTTTTAAAAGAAAATATTTTAAGTCGATTTGGAATCCATCGAGCTATCATCAGTGATTGGAGAAAATATTTTTGTAATAAATCATTTAAATTTTTAATGAAGAAATATGGCATCACACATAAAATTGCTACCCCTTATCACCCTCAGACAAGTGGACAAGTAGAATTAGCAAATAAGGAGATTAAACAAATTTTAGAAAAAAATGGTTAACCCAAATCGTAAAGATTGGTCTTTAAGATTAAATGATGCACTTTGGGCTTACCGTACTACTTTCAAAACATCTTTAGGCATGTTACCCTATCGGTTAGTCTATGGAAAACCTTGTCACTTGCTTGTAGAATTGGAGCATAAAGCATTTTGGGCAATTAAAGCTTTCAATTCAAATATTGATGATACTTCCAAGTTATGTAAATTGCAATTGAATGAACTTGAGAAATTAAGAAATGATGCATATGAAAACTCAAAGATTTATAAAGTTTGAACAAAAGTTTTTCATGACAAATCAATTTTGAGAAAATCTTTTGAAATTGGTCAAAAAGTTCTGTTTTATAATTCTCGTCTTCACCTATTCTCTGGAAAATTGAGATCTAGGTGGACTGGTCCTTTTATTGTCAAACATGTGTATCCTCATGGGGCCATAGACATTGAGAATCCTAAGAATGATAATGTATTTAAGGTCAATAGACAAAGACTCAAACCATTTCTGGAACATTAAGTTGTTGAGGTAGAATCCATATCCCTTTCTAATCCTTACTATGACTAGAATTTATTTTAATTTTGTTTCTTTCTTTTTGTAATTCTTTGTGTTCCCAGTTAAGTGGTGGATAACGGTACTCCGTGACTCTCAAGTCAGTTTGTTTTTTAGTTTCCCATAATAACTGATTACTTCTCCTTCAAAATGGATGTCATTCTCTAAAATTTAAGAAAACATTTCTCTTATCTCCCTTTAAATGCTCTAACAAAAATCTACGAAGCTAGGTGTGAAAGACTGAGACTGTTAATGTACAAGGGCATCCTAGAAGATATACGATAGATAATCAAAGCAAAGGTTCGTTTAGCTGGTGAATCTTCAGATTCATTTGTCTCATACATGCCAGGTCTCGGTAAAAGTTCATATTCAAAAAAGAGAAGAGCAAAAAGAATAAAAGTTTGTTACAAATGTGGGCGATGGAATTGTAATACGCGATGTCGTTCTTTGGGAATGGTTTTCGTAAACAGAGAAGATAAAATTTTCTTCATTAAGAATGGACTGAGTAAGGAGTCATTAGATAATATCTTATTGACTCTTGAGACGCATTCTTGTGGATATGTGCAGCGTAAACTTCTTAGTTTGTGGAATCTTTTCAGGGACGAGCAAGAGCGTTACAGTCTTGGGAATCTGACTAAAAAAGACCTCGTTTGCCAATTTATAAGAAAATTGGATGAGAAGCTTATCCTCAACTCATAGAAGGCATTTAAGCCGTTTCTCGACGTGAAACCAGAGGAAGATGTGAGCCACAATCACAACAACTTGTATATATTATCTTGTACATTTCTTAGAAAAAGAAAATAAAAGAAAATAAAAAGAAAATAAAATAAAATAATAAAAGAAAAGAAAGAAGTGGCAAACTTTTGTGTACTCTATCCATAACTGGATAGAGAGCCCCTAACCTTAGGGCTTTAAATCAAATGGAGAGCTCCTAACCTTAAGGCTTCAAATCAAATGGAAAGCACTTAACCTTAGGGCCTCAGATCAATTCCCTAAGGGTTAGACCTGTCATTGACTTGGGTGGACCTTCGCACGCCAGTCCGTAAATAAGGCTCGTGTGATGATAATCACATATTTTATTCATTAAGAAACCCTTATGTTTAGTCATTTACACTCTCCATATTCTTAATTGATTGAGTTTAGCATGATTTTGTGAGTTTGAGCTCAAATTGGTCTTAATTGAATATTTTCAGCATTATTGAGATTTTACACTGTTTCTGTATTTTGGCCATAACTTGAGTTCCTGATATCTGATAATCATGAATTTTATCTTTTAGGAAACCTAAGAGGAATCTCTACAACTTTGATGAAGAGCTCGAAGTCCTAAACAGATGTCTAAGGGACCTAATTTTACATGGAAGTCAGAATACGGGTTCTGTCACTAGAATCCGAACGGTGTGCACTCATAAAATCATATCTCAAGTTATAATAATGTAGATGGGCTGCAATTTGGATAGTTGATAGTCAAGACCCAAATAAACAACTTTCATGAAGAACACATTTTGAAATAATGAAGTCTAATGGGTCATTTTGGGCTTGCAAGTCGGAACAGAGGTGCTGAAGTTGGGTTTGAGTAACCCATGGTATTTGGGTCATATCTTGGGCTGTAGGAAGCCAAATTGGACGATCCAGATATGCATGTTATAGCCAAGACAAAGATCTACAACTTTCATGAAGAGCACTTTTCATGAATCTGAAGTATAATCAGTCGTTTTTGGCTTCCAAGTCAGACATAAGATTTTCGCACTCAACCACTCCACTCCACTCAACCACTCCACTCAACCAAATCACTCCACTCATCCACTCAACCACTCAACCACTCCACTCCACTCACTCCACTCATCCACTCATCCAACCACTCAACCACACCACTCATCTACTAAATTAATCATCCACTCAACCACTCATCCATTCATCCACTCAACTAACCCACTCAACCAATATTTAATCTACTCCACTCAAACCAACCCACTCATCCACTTACCCAATCAACCAATCCACTCAACCACTCCAATCCACTAACCCACTCATCCATCCACTCACCTTTGTCATTTTGTTACCCTAGACTTCTATAAAAGGGCACCATTGGTTATCATGTAGGGGGTTGGGGGTTGGACTCTCCTTCATTTCTCTCAGTTTTTCTTGTGATTTCCTTCTAGCTATGTGTAACTAAACCTCCCTTGGTTAAGGGGGTGATGAAACCGCTAGTATTGATGTTGTAAACTTTGCATATTTGGTTATTTCAACACAATTATGTTTTTATTCATATATTTCTGAATCTATTGTTGGTATGAAGGTTTTTATACTTGTTTCCACTTTCAAAGTGGTAGATCTAGGTTTATTATGCGCGGTTGCGGTAGTAGATCTAGTGGGATGTATGATGTTCATGTGGGTATAATTATCTTTGTGCTATTTGCCAGTTATAAAAGTGGTAGATTTGGGTTTATTATCTTGTGATTTGCGGTAGTAGATCTAGAGAAATATATATTCTAAGTAATTTAATCCTGGTGTGTGATTAGATCTTAGTGTAATTAGTTTTCTAAATCTTAATGCAATTGTTGGATAGTTGTAAGAGCGGTTGCTTTATGACTAATCAGTGATTAGGAGTTGATTTGAGCGGTTGCTAAATTGGCCAACACGTAAGGAAAACAGAGATTTACTCTCACAATTACATAAAAACATAATTGAGCATGTTGGAATAAAATGATATGTGGATTTACATCATCATATAAATCTAGTGGTGGATTCAATCTCTTAACCAATTTTCTTATATTGTTGATTTCAGTTTATTTATTATTATTGCCTTTGAAATTGTTCATTATTCATCAAAACTCCAAAAATGCCCTATTTACTGTTTATTATTGATTAGAGTTTAAATTGAGAATTATTTGATATTGTTAATTGAATTGGTTCTCTGTGGATCGACCCTTACTAACTACAACTAGTTGTAAGGTTTTTATTTTCTGGTGGGCGACAACTAATTTTTTATAAAAATTTTAATCACTATATCCTCACGCATCGAATTTTGGCGCGCTTGTTCTTGGGATCCAATTTTTCAATTACACTATTAATTTATTTCCTATTTTTACTCTATTTTTATTTTGATTTTGATTTTTATTTTATTTTTTTATTTTTGATGTTTTCTTTCGAGTGACTTGTAGGTGTTGATGTCCATTGATCATGGATGCTTGTGGGATTTGCTTATCACCTGGACATATCATCGATTTGTGTCCTACTTTCCTAGTGGACACAAATGAGGAGGTAAAGCGAGTATGGGGATATTTCGAACCTTCGATAACTACAACCCGTACTCAATACATATTATCCAGAGTGGTGAGACTATCCTAACTTGAGTTATGGACAACGAGAACCTCATAATCAACCTCCAAACCTATGAACTTCAGAATTTCAAGCGAGAGGCAAACATATTTCCCTCAGAGACAGCAGCAAGTTCAAGATCCTTGGCAGCCTGAACCTTCATTGGAGGAACTAATAAGACAATTTGCCACCAATTTACAGAGTTCCCAACAAGAAACAAAGGCCAATTTACAGAGTTTTCAGCAAGAAACAAGGACCGTGATCAATGACATACAAAACATTTTGGAGCAGTCAGCCATAGAACTCAGCAAAATGCAGAGCCTAAATTCTGAAAGATTTTTTTCACAACTCGAAGAGGATGTGATGGAAGATCCTAGTGCTGTCATATTGCAGAGTGAGAAGATGTTGGATGAACTCACCTCTCCTCCGCAAACCACTACAGAGGAAGACCAAGAGCCTAAACAGGTAAATGAGGAAGGGAAGAACTCTGAAGCCCCCAAGGTAAGTAATCTTGAACCCCTTCTTAATGTAGTGGAGGAGCAACATGATGAGTTGTGTGATGAATTTCCTGATTTTATTGGTTTCAATAATTATATTCATTGCCACTCATGTACTGATATGATATGTGCTAGCTGTGCTGAGATTTCTGCAAATTTGAAAGTTGATGATTCTGTTTACAAAACAGAATCTAAGACCCAAAGGGAGGAGAAATTACAGGCCATGGAAGAATTTTTAGAAAAGGAAGAAAAGCACCCGATGACGGTCACTACTGAAGTAAACTTTGTTTTTGGGCCATCATTCAGTAGAAACAATGCACATGAAGCTGATCAAGTGCACATATTACTTTTCAGTGGTGAAACCAAGGAAAATAAGGGCCAATGGGAATGGGACCCTGGTGGAAGTCCTTATGCTACAAGCTTAATTTGGTCATCACACTTCAACCAATGGGATCCTGGTGAAAGCTCTCATATTGTTTCACCTACAGTTTGGTCATCACACTTCAATCAATGGGATCCTGGTGAAAGCTATAATGTTGTCTTAACTATAGCTTGGTCATCATGTTTCAAACAATGGGATCCTGGTGGAGTCTTTTCACCTACCTCACTTGATAAGGCCAATAAACACCGCCTCAAACAATATCATGAACCTCCAGAGAATACAGAAGTGGAGGTGATGAACCTTCTCCATCCGCATTATGAATAAAAAAAAAAAAAAAAATGAAAATGAAAAAAGAAAAACCAAAAAAAAAAAAAGATAACTAAAAAAAAAAATTAGCCTTTTATTTTTATCTTTATTTTTATTTTTTTATTTTCTATTTTTTTAACATATTAATTAGTGGGGTAATTCTCCATTTTCTTTTCTTGTACATATTAATAGTGGGGTTAATTCTCCTTTTTATTTTTATTTTTATTTTTTATTTTTTTGTATAGTGGGGTAATTCTCCTTTTATTTTTTTTTGTATATACTAACTCAATTGGGGAATCTCTCCCTTTTATTTTTTTTATTTACATACTAACAATGTGGGGAACCTCTCCCTTTTTTTCTGTAATTTTTTATTATTTTTGTCATTTATTTATTTTTTCATTTTTTTTTTTTTTTTTTTTTATTTTTTATTTTTATCGTTTATTTATTTCTGTCATTTATTTTGTCATTTATTTTTGTTATTTATTTATTTATTTATTTATTTTTTTTTATTTTTTTTATTTTATTTTTTTCTTATTAATTTATTTGGTGGTTGGTTTCTACCACACCATTTTTGAATTTTTTTTATTTGGTGGTTGGTTTATTACCCCACCTTTGCTATTTTTTATTTATTTATTTTATTTATTTGGTGGTTAGTTTATTACCCCACCTTTGTTATTTATTTATTTTTATTTGGTGGTTGGTTTATTCCACACCTTTGTAAATATTTATTTTGTGGCTGGATTTATACCACACCTTTGTATATATATTTTTATTTTATTTTTTTTATTTGGTGGCTGAAAATATTTCATGTGTTTTCATTTCAAAACAAAAAAAAGAGAAAAAAAAAAGAAAAAAATAGTTGTATGCCCGATAATAAGCGACAACAATTGCGAAAATCTTACAGTATGGATTTTATTAGCCTACTTTATTCAAGGTCTACTACACCTTTTGCAAAAGCTGCGAAAATTGGTCAAAAAGGTTCTGCTTTGAGATTATCATCCGCACCTACTCCTTAGAAAATTGAGATCAAGAAGGCGCAGTTCTTTGGTTGTCAAACACATGGGGCCGTAGATATTGAGGATCCTAGGAATGATAATGCGCTTAAAGTTAATGGACAAAGACTCAACCATTCCTGGAAAACCAAGTTCAGCAGTTCTTTGTGTTCCCGGTTAAATGGCGGATAACGGTACTCCGTGACTCTCAAGTCGGTTTGTTTTTCAGTTTCCCAAAATAACTGAACCCTTCTTCTCCTTATGGATGTAATTCTTTCAAACCTGAGCAAATATTTTCCTTCTCTTCCTCAAAATGCTCTGAGAACAATCTACAAAGTTCGATGTGAAAGATTGAGACTGTTAATGCACAAAGGTATGCCAGAAGATGTACGCTGGATAATTGAAGCAAAGGTCCGATTAGCAGGTGAGTCCTCAATTTCATTTAACTCATATATGCCTGGTTTTGGAAGAAGTTCATATTCTAAAAAGAGAAGAGCAAAAAGATTACAAGTTTGTCACAAATGTGGACGATGGAACTGTAACAAGCGATGTCGTACTTTGGGGATGGTTTCCGCAAATAGAGAAGATAAAATTTTTTTCATTAAGAATGGACTGAGTAAGGAGTCATTAGATGATATCTTATTGACTCTTGAGACGCATTCTTGTGGATTGGTGTATCGTGAAATTCTTAAATTGCGGAATCTCTTCAAGGATGAAGAAAAACGCTACAGTCTTGGGAATCTGACTCAAAAAGACCCTGTTTGCCAATTTATAAGAAAATTGGATGGGAAGCTTATCCTCGACTCATAGAAGGCGTTTAAGCCGTTACTGGACGTTAAACCAGAGGCAGATGTGAGCCATATCCACAAACAATCTGTACGTATCATCCTCTTCTTCTTCTTCATGTCATCTTTCAAAAAAAAAATAAAACAAAACAAAACAAAAAAAAAAAAAAAAAAAAAAAAAGATTCTGTGTTTCTTAATTTCAACCTTTTCTGACACCAGCCAACCTACCCATATAGGTGTTATCATTACTTTTTCTATTCTCTTCCTTATTTAAACACTACATTTCCTTCACTTTCCTTCAACTTAAAATCATTCAAAGGGAGTGTGAGTGTAAAATGGAGGGAACTTCTTCTTCAGTTCGTAGATTTGTCAGTATCTGTGTATTTTGTGGGACAAGTTATGGGAATGGTTTAGAGTTTGTAAATGCAGCAAGCATTGTTGGTAGAACACTTGCTGCGAGGAACATTCGTGTAGTATATGGGGAGGTTGCATTGGGTTAATGGGGGGCTGTATCACTTTCTGCATTTGTAAGAGGTGGTCAAGTTTTAGGTGTCATTCTGAACCTTTAACTCGAAGGAACATCGTTGGAAAAAGCAGTTTGACTGGAAATTAAGGTATCCTCTATGCATGAACGAATGAAGGCGATGCTTGACAACTCTGATGCATTCATTGCCTTACCTGGTGGTTTTGGTACTTTGGAAGAAGTCTTTCAAATTGTCTCTTGGGCTCAATTGAACATCCACCATAAACCCATAGGTTTGTTGAATGTTAATAATTTCTTTGATAATTTGTTATCTTTTGTTGACCATGTCTTTGTGGAACGTAAATTTGTCACACCTTCGCAATACAACTCCTTATCTCTCGCTTCTACTTGTTGATGAATTGATTGATAAATTAGAAGCATTTGTTTATGAACTCGATCCAAGAATTACTCGGATAGATTGGTCCGAAAGAAGCGGTGAAGAAAGTGGTGAGGAAAGCAAAATGAAAAGAAAGCCACCAAGACACTCCAACTATTTAAATAATTACAAACTTTGGTTTTATTTATTGTACTTTGTTTTTGTTTAAATTTGTGTGAGGTTTTTCTTTTCGGTAATTGCAAAGAGTAATATATTCTATCCTTTACCTATCTATGTTTTGACATTGAGGACAATGTTGTGATCTGGTTGGGGGAAGGATAGTTGTAAAAAAAAAAAAAAAAGAGTGTGTTTGTTAATATGTTTGTTGTATTTGTCATCAATTTAGTAATTAGGGATGACAGAGTAAAGAGTAAATTATTTACTCTTGAGACGCATCTTAATTGGTGGCAGAGTAAGGAGTTTGTTTTTAGGTAGTAATTAATTAGTATTAAATTGTGGAAGTACTAAAGTTTTATGATTTGATTTCTTTTCAGGGTCTGATGCGGCAATGACAGTGTGCTTCTTTTCTGCTTAGCGTTGATTCACTTCTTATCAGGTTGTGTTGCTCTTTTCTATATCTCTCTTTCACATTGAGGACAATGCTTATATTAAGTGTGGGGGAGAGATTTTAGCGTTTTTAAAAAAAAAATTCATTTCAAAAAAAAAAAAAGAGTTTCATTGCATGATTGAATAACTTTTCTCCCTTCTTGAACTGATATGCTTGGTGATGGATGATTAAATTGATGAATTGAGTTTGATGGATGCATACCTTGTGAGATTTTGAGCTTAATGGATGGATTTAACATTTATGCCATTCTCTTCTTTCTTGTGTGATTTTCACTCATGTTAATGACCACTCTAGAACTTGCTTTGATTCTTTTTAAGGCTACATTTCACTTGCATGCATGAACATGATTGAGGCCGTCTTTCTTAATTAGCTAGTGTAACCAAATAGCCAACCTTGTTTTCAATATGATATCAAGCACTCTTTTGACTTCTTGAAAATTTTCTGATTCTTGCCAACCTTGTATATTTTCCTTTGCTTAACCCCTTTGAGCTTATTTGACCATTCCTTGTTTCTAGCTCATTATGTACCTTAAATGAAAAATCGTGTTCTTATTTTACCTTAAGGAATAAAAGAACATTAGCTTAGTTAATGGATGAGTTTTTGAACAAGTGTGGGGGTGTGTGTACAAAATGGTTGTTGAAAAAGGAAAGAGTGCCTAAAAAAAAAACAAAAAAATAAAAAAAAAAGAGAACAAAAAAAAAAAAAATGTATGTATACAGTTATGTTCAAATATGAAAAAAAGAAAAAAAGAAAAGGATTGAGAAATGAATATGTAAAGAGTTATACATTAGAGTTGGGATGAACTTTTATGCTTGTTATTTGAACTCAGCTCTCATTTGCTTTTATTCTCTTTGGTATTTATCCTCTCATATCCATTTTATCCTCTTCTGTTATCTTGACCTCACTACAACCTTGAATAAAGTCCTCATGATTTGTGTATGCATGTGTTTTGAGTAGTGGAGAAGTAGAAGATAAGCAAGCTTATGGTAGTGCAATTTTCATGGTTGAATTGAGTGAAATACCTACCTTTTAAACACTTGAGAGATTGAGAGGGAATCTTGTGAAGATCTATCATTCTCGATTCATATTGAAGATACCTTGCTTGTTGGTTTGAGATGTGGAGAATTGTTAACTCATGAATGTTTTGATCCTTTGAACCTTTGGTTGTTCTTCTTGATTGTAAAATTTTGGGCTCTTGAATGTCGTTGGAATTTAAAATTTTGTTAATCTTTTATGTCCTTGTTTTGGTCTTGAGTTTTGCCCAGGAGTGCAAAAAGCTAAGTGTGGGGGAATTTGATAATCACATATTTTATTCATTAAGAAACCCTTATGTTTAGTCATTTACACTCTCCATATTCTTAATTGATTGAGTTTAGCATGATTTTGTGAGTTTGAGCTCAAATTGGTCTTAATTGAATATTTTCAGCATTATTGAGATTTTACACTGTTTCTGTATTTTGGCCATAACTTGAGTTCCTGATATCTGATAATCATGAATTTTATCTTGTAGGAAACCTAAGAGGAATCTCTACAACTTTGATGAAGAGCTCGAAGTCCTAAACAGATGTCTAAGGGACCTAATTTTACATGGAAGTCAGAATACGGGTTCTGTCACTAGAATCCGAACGGTGTGCACTCATAAAATCATATCTCAAGTTATAATAATGGAGATGGGCTGAAATTTGGATAGTTGATAGTCAAGACCCAAATAAACAACTTTCATGAAGAACACATTTTGAAATAATGAAGTCTAATGGGTCATTTTGGGCTTGCAAGTCGGAACAGAGGTGCTGAAGTTGGGTTTGAGTAACCCATGGTATTTGGGTTATATCTTGGGCTGTAGGAAGCCAAATTGGACGATCCAGATATGCATGTTATAGCCAAGACAAAGATCTACAACTTTCATGAAGAGCACTTTTCATGAATCTGAAGTATAATTAGTCGTTTTTGGCTTCCAAGTCAGATACAAGATTTTCGCACTCAACCACTCCACTCCACTCAACCACTCCACTTCACTCATCCACTCAACCACTCAACCACTCCACTCCACTCACTCCACTCATCCACTCAACCACTCAACCACACCACTCATCTACTAAATTAATCATCCACTCAACCACTCATCCATTCATCCACTCAACTAACCCACTCAACCAATATTTAATCTACTCCACTCAAACCAACCCACTCATCCACTTACCCAATCAACCAATCCACTCAACCACTCCACTCCACTAACCCACTCATCCATCCACTCACCTTTGTCATTTTGTTACCCTAGACTTCTATAAAAGGGCACCATTGGTTATCATGTAGGGGGTTGGGAGTTGGACTCTCCTTCATTTCTCTTAGTTTTTCTTGTGATTTCCTTCTAGCTATGTGTAACTAAACCTCCCTTGGTTAAGGGGGTGATGAAACCGCTAGTATTGATGTTGTAAACTTTGCATATTTGGTTATTTCAACACAGTTATGTTTTTATTCATATATTTCTGAATCTATTGTTGGTATGAAGGTTTTTATACTTGTTTCCACTTTCAAAGTGGTAGATCTAGGTTTATTATGCGCGGTTGCGGTAGTAGATCTAGTGGGATGTATGATGTTTATGTGGGTATAATTATCTTTGTGCTATTTGCCAGTTATAAAAGTGGTAGATCTGGGTTTATTATGCGCGGTTGCGGTAGTAGATCTAGAGAAATATATGTTCTAAGTAATTTAATCCCGGTGTGTGATTAGATCTTAGTGTAATTGGTTTTCTAAATCTTAATGCAATTGTTGGATAGTTGTAAGAGCGGTTGCTTTATGACTAATCAGTGATTAGGAGTTGATTTGAGCGGTTGCTAAATTGGCCAACACGTAAGGAAAACAGAGATTTACTCTCACAATTACATAAAAACATAATTGAGCATGTTGGAATAAAATGATATGTGGATTTACATCATCATATAAATCTAGTGGTGGATTCAATCTCTTAACCAATTTTCTTCTATTGTTGTTTTTAGTTTATTTATTATAATTGTCTTTGAAACTGTTTATTGTTCATCAAAACTCCAAAACCCCCCTTTTACTATTTATTTTTAATCAGAGTTTTAATTGAGAATTGTTTAATAGTGTTAATTGACTTGGTTCTCTGTGGATCGACCCTTACTAACTACAACTAGTTGTAAGGTTTTTATTTTCTGGTGGGCCTGGCAACTGAATTTTATCTGAATTTTAATCACTATATCCTCATGCATCATGTGACATGCTCTGTAGAGAGTCGCGCAAGCATTCCCAGGTTTCAACCGTAGGCTCTGCTTGCTGATGGACAAATAGAAGCATCCCGTGCTTGCATTCTCGCGTGACAATGCCTCTGAGCTGGATCCTGTGATTTAATGCCATGGGCTCTCCAGCGACTTCTCACTGGCTGTGGTCGTTGGTGGTGGCTGTCAGATTTACGCACAGTTGCATCGTAACTCAATCCAAAATATCCCACAAGCGGGAGGGAGAAGAATTCCCAGACTAGCTGAGTCGTCTTGGTATTACTGCACTCATGACGAGCAATATAAAGATATGCCATGAAACTGTATATAAAAGGTATGCCATCATTTGTTGTTTTAATTTTATCTTTGTTTGATTTTATTGTATTTTAGTTTTGGACAGACGATCCTTTGGGCAGGGTCCTTCAGGGGTTTCTAAACTTCTTTACCCTGATAGTTTTCTTGAAGTCTAAAAAAAATAAAAAGAAAAAAAGAAAAAAGAAAATAAAAAAATAAAAAAAAATTCTTAATTTCAAACTTTTCTGACACCAGCCAACCTACCCATATAGGTGCTATCATTACTTTTTTTATGCTTTTCCCTATTTAAACACTTCATTTTCTTCACTTTCCTGCAACTCATAATCATTCAAAGAGAGTGTGAGTGTAGAAATAGAGGGAGCTTCTTCTTCAGTTCGTAGATTTACCAGTATCTGTGTATTTTGTGGAACAAGTTATGAGAATTGTTTAGAATTTATAAATGCAGCAAGCACTGTTGGTAGAACACTTGCTGCGAGAAATATTCGTATAGTATATGGGGAAGGTAGCATTGGGTTAATGGGGGCTGTATCACTTTTTGTAACACCCTTGTGGGGATGTCACATTTTTAATGCAATAAAATAAAATAAGATAAAATTCTTACCCAAGTTATAAAATGTTTGGTACATAAATAATATTAGTGGTAAAATTTTCTCCTTTTTATACTTATAACGTTAAATAAAATAACATGGAACACAAAATAAGATAAAACATCATCACACACCATAATATACATATGATTTTTGTCTGAAGTATACAATTAATTTACAACTAGAAATATTTAATAAAGCAGTAAAAAGTCAGTATAATACTAAAACGTAACACCTAAGACATGGGCCCTTATCAGAAGACAAATTCCCTAGTCGGGAATGTCTTGACCGATAGAAATTCGACCCAAAAATATATCGAAGTTCTCTCTAAGAGTGTGGTAAAATTCATTCCATAACTCCCTAATAGGTAAAAATAACCTATACGAAAGCAACCGTATACAATGAAGTAACGATCCCATGTCGAGTCCTACTTACTGATAAAGTAATGTCACCGCTATATTCTATGTGTCATGTGTCCCAATGGATATAGCAAGCCTCAGCGCCTTCGAGAAACTGTAGTCTAAAGAAACCTAATTGATCTCTCCTTGCCGCCATTGTAGTCTTCGATGATATAAACATAAAATAGAAATAGACAGAATAATACAATAAAGAGGTGAGACAATATACATCATTACCAGCATGGCAATAAAGAAAATGACAATACAAATAAATATCACAATAATTACATACCATCATATCATATACAGAATATCAATTTAATACATCATACATTCAAACACAGACTATAGTAAACATTAAAATGCAAATAATGAATGATAACACACACTGACTCGTTCCTACTCCATGGAACTAAACACAGATATCTGAGAGAATGATCCGAAAAGAACTAATAGTACCTCAGGCTACCCAACCAAACTATTACATTGTCCAACGTCATGTCTATAGCCCACAGTCCAAAACATCGTGTAGTAGTACACAGTCCAATACATCGTGTACTATAGGCATTGTACATAATAGTCTCCATAAGATCTCGATTAAGAATAGTGCTTGTCGAGATCATTAGTGTGTTGCCCGTTACCACAGCCTAGAGGTGCTACCAACTGTCCACATATGGGATTCTCCGCACACTACGCCTATCATACCCACAACACGGTGTAATTCGTCTCGTCAATCAATCGCCAATTATCAACCAAATTGGTACAACTCTCAAAGCATGATAAAAAATTACAAAAATATCCTTAGTCTCAATATATTACCATATTTATGAAAATACCCTCAATCTCAATGTTCCAAAATATAGTATGTCTCCACTTGACAGTACTATCTCACAATATGTCCGAGTCCACCACTTTGGCCCGACAATAAAACTCACTGTTCTATTTAGTAGCATATTTTATCGCATTTTCACAATCGCATCGCTTTTACAAATGTTTTTAAATCGCGTAAATATATTTTGATGTTTTTAAACATCGCGTAGTGTTTTCAAATCATTTTCCTAACCATATAACTTAAAGTCTTAATTATAACAATGCATAGGCTTTATTTAGTACTTTTAAACTACGTAGAATATTTTTCTTATGTTATAAATATATTATGGAATCTTTTTATTTTATTTATCTGATTTTAGTAAATTTTGGCAGCATTTTGCCTAAAAAATCAGTATATGGTATTTTTGACATTTTTCTCTAAATACTATTCATTTTATCCTTACCCAACAGTTATACCTTGAAACTTGCTAACGCACTTCAAAACTCAGAGAGTGAGCTCTACGTTAGTATTTTTCAAGCGTTTGCTTTATTTCTTAGTTATCACAAATCCTTCTAACCTAAAATTCTAAAACTAACTTTATTCATTTTATTTCTCAAAGATTCATTGGAATCAAATTCTTTTGTAGATTAGTTATTTAACCTACCTTAGAAAATAACTTTGGAATTCAATTGTACATTAAATGGCATGTTGGCCATAATTAACCTATCCTTCACAACTAATCATTAAATCATTATCTAACTTCTAAATTATTTCCAAACTCATTGTTTTACCTAGATTCTTTAAATCATTGTTTTGGAAAATGGTTGAGAACAATTTGGTTCTCTTTTTCTTGGAGAAGTCGTGAGCCTCTATTGTGTTCTTTGGAACACTCATGCAATCCTTACATGTTATTCACATCCTACATTAATAATCATATATCTATAAACACATGCAATATATTTTAAAAACTATAAACATGCTTGCAAACAAAATCAATCACAAATAGGAAAAACAATAAACAACCACACAAATACAATCCATTTTCTCATCACCATACAAGGTTGATGAGATTAAATCTCCCTCTTACCTCTTGAAGACAAGGATCTCCTAGTCTCATCCTCCTCTTTGATTTTCATATGGACTCCAAAACAAATCCCTAAAATTCTTAAACAATTAGCAAAATCACATACAAGGCTTTATATTGAAGAACCATGGAACAAACATGGTTTAGAAAATCACAAACTAAATTTTAAACTATAAAAACCAAAGTTTACCTTTAGGGAAGTAAACAAAAGCTTGGATTTTGAAGTAGAAGGAGTAGGTTTTTGACAAAACCTTGTAAATGAAAAATGTTTAGGAGATAGTTTAGGTTTAGGAAAAGCTAAGAAGAAAAATTATAGAAGATAGATAGTGGACTTGGGTGTGGAAGCCGAACCACAAGAGAGAAAAAGAAAGGAAAGTGTTCTTGAGTTTTTGATATTTTTGAGAGAATAGAAGGCTTAGATTTAGGTGAATGAAAAAGTGAATATTGAGTGTAAATGAGAGGGGGCTGCCATGTGAGTGTATAGGAGAGATTTAAGAGATTAACTTGGATAGTAAAATATCACAAATGGGTTCACACTTGAAGGCACATGGCCTATGTCACATTTGGTCATGCAATGGTCACTTAGATGGTTTAAGAAGCTTGTGGAACTTGGTGAATTGGCCTCCCTTGGCCGTGGGGTACTAATGGGTTTAGGGGCTTAATTTGTTTTCATTTAAAGTCTAATTGCATGTTAATTAAATAGCTAATTAATTAGGTTAAGTTTCTTAATTACACTTAATGAACATTCTAATTACATAACTAATTAATTAAATATATAATTGCATATATCATAGCCTCTAAATAAAATTAGGATATCTAATTAGAAATTAGATTATAACTAATTTATAACTAGGTTAGCTTACTTAGTTCTTTAATTAGGTAAGTAGATTAACCAAATTAGGTTTAATGAGCTACTAATCAAGCCACTATATTTGACTCAATCTTGGCCATTGAATTCTACTTTGTTTCCAATCCATCGATCCAATCTAAGGTGGATATCACTTAGTGATTTAATTAGGATTGTTCTCATACCATTGATTTGATCAACAGTTATGATCAAAAGCATCTTAATCAAGCTTTACATCTAATGGTCCACAAAGAAGTCTTTACCTCTTTATTTGACCAGTTCTTATTGGTTTAAAATTTTCAAGCCACCTTCGTTGACTGATTCCTATTGGCTCAAAATTCAATCCAGTCAGAATCATTGACTGTTACCCTGAACGTGGGTCCCACAGACTTTTCAGGGTCCATAGTCATTTTGGAGCAGATTTCTAATATTTTTGAGACAGTAAGTACTGCCAAATAAAATAATATTATAATAATATAAAATTATTTTATTACACTGTAAAATCCTAAAAATTAAAAGATTAATATATATATCAATCAGAATTGAGTTTAGTAAGATCCCCCAGTTCTGAATAATTAAAATAAGATTTTTTTCAGGCCAAAAAATTATTATTTTCTTGACTCAGAGTAAATCACACAAAACAATCAAAAATAGTATCAGAACAGTCAAATTATTTTTATATTGCATAGAAAATACAAAACAGTATAATTCTGTCAGTTCTGTAACATAGTCTAAAATTTGGGGTATTACACTTTCTACACATATAAGAGGTGGTCAAGTTTTAGGTGTCATTCATGAACCTTTAACTCGAAGGAACATCACTGGACAGACAATTGGGTTGGAAATTCAAGTATCATCTATGCACGGACGAATGATGACAATACTTGAAAACTCTGATGCATTCATTGCTTTACCAGGTGGTTTTGGTACTTTGAAAGAAGTTTTTCAAATTATCTCTTGGGCCTAACTGAACATCCACCATAAACCCATAAGTTTGTTGAATGTTAATAATTTTTTTGATAATTTGTTATCTTTTGTTGACCATGCTGTGGAACAAAGCTTTATCACACCTTCGGCAAGGCGACTCCTTATATCTGCTTCTACTGTTGATGAATTAATTGATAAATTACAAGTTTTTGTTTATGAACCTGAACCAGTAATAGCTTAGATAGATTGGTCAGAAGGCAGCAGTAAGGGAGGCAGCAAGGAACAAGAGTGTGATCTGACACTTCATCTATAACTTTCCTTTATCTTTGGTTTTATTTATCGTACATTGTTTCTGTTTTAATTTGTGTAAAGTTTCTCTTTTCAGTAATTGCAAAAACAGGTACTATCTTTTATCATTTACCTGTCTGTGTTTTGACATTGAGGATAATGTTGTGATCTGGTTGGGGGGGAAGAATAGTTGTATAAAAAAATCAAAAAAAAATTAGGAAGTGTGTTTGTTAATATGTTTGTTGTGTTTACATGTTTGTCAATAATTTATTAACAACGAAAGTAATTAGGGATGACGGAGTAAGGAGTAAATTATTTACTCTTGAGACGCATCAAAATTGGTGGCAGAGTAAGGAGTAATTGGGTAGACAACTAGTTTGTGTGGAAGTAGCAATTCAAATTCAGGGAAATTTGCATGATTGAGTAAATTGTCTTCTTTCTTAAAATTCACATGCTTGGTTATGGATGTTGAATTGGTGGACTGAAAATGATAGAATTATGCCTTGTGAGATTTTGAACCTATTGATGAATGGATTGAACATTTGTACTGCTCTTCTTTCTTGTGTGAATTTCACTCATGGAATTGTTATTCTAGAACTTGCTTTGATTCTTTTTTAGACTATATTTTCATATGCATACATAAATATGATTGAGACATTTTTCTTGAAATAGCTACTTTAATCAAATAGCTAGCCTTGCTTAGCAGCATATTGTCTCAATATGATATCAAACACTCTTATGACTTCTTAAAAATTCTCTAATTCCTAATATAATATCAAGCACTCTTATGACTTCTTGTAAAACTCTGATTCCTACCAACGTAAAGCATTGGAAATGGCCTATTTCTCCTTACTTATCCCCTTTGAGTTTATTTGATTATTCTTTGTTTTGAACTCATTATGTGCCTTAAATGAAAAATCATGTTCTTACCTGGCCTTTGGGAATAAGAGAACATTAGCTTTGTCATTAGATGTGTTCTTGAATAAGTGTGGAGGTGTGTGTGTAGAATGGTTGAAAAAAAAATTGTTTAAATGTATATATTATGTTCATCTTCTTAAAAAAAAAAAAAAAAAAAAAACAAAAAAAATTGTGTAAAAAAGGTCAACAAGGTAATAAAGGAAAAAAAATAATATGTAAAGGGAATTTGTATTAGGTAGAGTTGGGATGAACTTTTATGCTTGTTAATTGAACTCAACTCTCATGCTATTCTCTTTGGTATTTAACTTATCATATCCATATTACATTCTCCTTTACCTTGACCCCATTACAACCTTGAATAAAGTCCTCATGATTTGTGTGTGCATGTATCTGAGTAGTGGAGAAGTAGAAGATAAGTAAGCTTATGATAGTACAATTTTCATGGGTTGAATTGAGTGAAATATCTACCTTTTAAACACTTGAGGAATTGAGAGTGAATCTTGTGAAGATCTATCATTCTTGACTCATGCTTTTCAATTGAAATTTCCTTACTTGTTAGTTTGAGATGTGAAGAAAAATTACCTCATAAATGTTTTGATTACTTGAATGATTGGTTGCTCTTCATTCTTAAATATTATTAGAAATTGAGTCTTTTAAAGTATTTAGCTTTTGAGTTTGTGTCATTTTTTTTCCTAGTTTTAGTCTTGTGTGTTTTGCCCAAGAGTGCAAAAAGTTAAGTGTGGGAGAATTTGATAATCACATATTTCATACATTAATAAACCCTCAATTTTACTCATTTACACTCTCTATGTGCTTAATTGATTGAGCTTGGTTATGTTTTGTAAGTTTGGACTCAAATTGGACTTAATTGATTTTTTCAGCATGATTTACGTCTTATACTGTTTCTGTATTTTGGCCATATCTTGAGTTCTAAATGTCTAATAATTATGTATTTTACCTTGTTGGAAAGATAAGAGAGAGCTCTACAAATTTCATGAGAGTTCGAGATCAAAGTCAGACATATAGTGCAACTAATTGGGCTTCGAAGTCAGAATACGAGTTTTGTGATTGGAACCTGAACAGTGTGCAGTAATCAGAGCATAACTCGGGCTGTAAGATCTAGATTGGCCCAAAATTTTGGTATCTGCAAGTTAAGACCCATATCAACAACTTTTATGAAGAACACAAGACTCAAATCGGATTCCTTGGAGGTCATATTAGGCTTGTAAGTCAGAATAGAGGAGCTATAATTGGGCCTGAATACTGTGCAGTAATTGGGCCATATCTCGGGCTGTAGGTGACATTTTGAGGTGATTCTAGTGGCATTTGAAAGGTAAGATCTAAGCCTACAACTTTCATGAAGACCACTTGGTAAAAAATGACGAATGCAGTGACTTCAAAACTGAATGATTTCAGAGACAAAGAATCTCCATAATTTTTCACTCATCAAAAGTCATTTGGCATTTTTCACTCATTTTCCACTCATCCACTCACTCATGACTCAGCCCCCTTATCATTTTGTATCCCTAATCCTCTATAAAAGGGAGCCTTGGCAGATCATTAAGGGTGTTAGGTGTTAGTTACCAAAATGATGTTATTTTATTACTAGTTTTTATTGTAATGTTTTCCTTTATTCTAAATTAAAGTCATGTTCTTCTTCTTCTTCTTTTCTCTTTCTTTCTTCTTGTTTATGAGTAACTAAATTTAATTTTACTTAGGTGAAAGGGTGAAGCTCTTGGTAATGAAATAAAGTTAAATTCATTTCTTTCTTGTGCTTAAATGATATATTTTTAAGTGGTTATTATACGTGTTGTATTTTGTTTCCAATCAATTTAGAAACCCTCCTTGTAAAGTGGAGATCTTGATTCATTGTAGACAAGAGGTTGACACAATGAATGCTTGAGTCTATTTATAAGTGGTGGTGTTAATAAATAATTAAAGGAATCATGATATAATTACATATATAATTTTTAATGAGCTTTGATTGTTGTATTTTTTGATTGGAACCTCCATTATGTGTGGATTCTAATTGAGTTATAAAAAGAATTAATATTTTCCTTTGTCAATAGTAGATCTCCTAACCCAAGTA
The DNA here is from genome assembly GCA_029884595.1 of Ormosia semicastrata. Lineage (NCBI taxonomy): Eukaryota > Viridiplantae > Streptophyta > Magnoliopsida > Fabales > Fabaceae > Ormosia > Ormosia semicastrata. The sequence goes on from JAQQTO010000055.1 coordinate 34,247,186, forward strand.
AATCTTTTTTATTTGTGACCAAGTTTTATTACTTTTATTGTTGTGACAAAAATATTTTCCTTACGTCAAATAAATTTTTCTTCATTAATTCCCTGTGAATCGACCTCAGACTCCCGAGAATTTATTACTTGAAATAACTTACACTTGGGTTTGCAACTTTTAATCCGCATCAATCACAATGCCTTGCGTTAGTTTTCATTCTTGGTCATGATGAATGATGTATCAAATGTAAATAAGAGTTTGACTATATATATGAATTCATATTATGTTTTGACAGACTTATCAAATTATAAAGAAGGTAATGCCACATGAGTCAAGTGGGAGAATGTTAGATTAAATGTCTCACGTGATGGACTTGTGACTTATCTTATTAGTTTAATAAGTAATTAAATTAAGTTAATGAGTCAAACTCTTATTGGGTAAAAGAAAAAATGTAATTTTATAATTATTGTAACTAACAACTTGATGAAAGTTAGCAGTATTTAAAAAATAATTTTTGCGTAAAACTCAAGGTCTGTTTCTGACTGTCGGGATTTTTTCTTCTCTCATCATCATTAAAGTAGAAGAAGCATAAAGAAACGGTAAATGAATAGAAAGTGAATTTTGTGATCTCTCTAACACTCTTAGAATACAATCTACTAATTATTCATAGATAAAAGTTAGTATTCTCATATATTTTTATTTATAAGAATTATGAATTCTAATATCTTTATGTTGTAATAATATTTTTTATATTAATATTTTTAAAAAAATTATAAATTAACATATAATATCAGAATAAATTTATAAAATTTATGACTCTTTGTTAATAATGACTATTTTTTAATTTATACGAATCCTAATTATAAAAATTGAGAGTTTTTTATTATATTATTCTAATGCACTGTATAAGTTAATTTCATGGCACGTCAAGTGTCTACACTTTTTCGTAAATCACGTCTATTTGAATCGTAAATCAATTTGCATTTTGCAATGTGACGTGACGTCTCCATCAATGAATTTTGATTATTTCAATATATTATAATTGTATATCAAACAATTATATTGGAAAATTCACGTATTTGAATGTTGACTACAAAAGTCAACAAAATGCAACGCTACGAGACGTCTTCATGAATGACTTATGATTATTTCAATATAATATAATTGCATATCAAACAATTATATTGCAAAATTAATGCAACGTATTTGATTGTTGATTACAAAATTCAATTTCGCCACGAAACTTGTTTTCGTAATATTGATTATTGATTGTTTTCGTATTTGATTGTTTCGATATTGCAACAATATTGTTTTGTAAATTAACAACTTCAAGTTTTATTATTTTAAAGAATATGTCATATTTAATTTTTATGCATAATAATATCAATTTAAAACGATATTATGTGAAATTTATTAATTATCAAAGTAGTTAAATTTTTAAGTTAATTTAATATCAAATTATATAAAAGTTATTTTTTAATTATCTAGAGAATTGATGTTATAAATGACATGATGATTATTTATGTATAGATAAATTAAAATTTATTGTTATAAGATATTTATGAATTATTTAAAGGTTAATTAATTACTTTTATAATAAATGAACATGATTATTGGTAGTGTCAATTACACTATTAATTTTATTTATATATCTAAAAATAAATAAATAATTATAATTAGTGCATATATCATTACCAAATAATGTTAAATTTTATTAGTATTATTATATTGAATATGGTATATTGATGGATTGCTCAAAGGTGAACATTAACATGCATTGTATGAAGTATTTTATCTGAATCTGTATAGTATACTAATTTATGACTCAAAGTATTAATGTTAGACATGTGATCATTGCAGCATTTATCTCAATTTCTTTAAATTTGTTAGTTTCGTCTATTTTAGTCTTTAATGGGTTGAACTTCTCTGAATGAAGTGAACAAGTCCAATTTCACCTTAGTGTAACAGATCTTGATTTGACACTTCAAGTTGAGAAGCCTATTGTTATTACTGTTGCTAATAGTAATGAAGTGAAAACTTATTATAAGGCTTGGGAAAGGTTAAACAGACCGAGCCCCATGTTTAGGTGAATGAGCATAACAAACAACATCAAGTTGACTATTCTCAAAATGAAAAGAAAAATTGGGTAAAAAAAAAGTGTAATTTTATTGGATAAAAGAAAAAATGTAATTTTATAATTATTATAACTAGCAACTAGATGAAAGTTAGCAGTATTTAAAAAATAATTTTTACGTAAAACTCAAGGTATGCTCCTGGTCGTCAAGATTTTTTCTTCATTCATCATCATTAAAGTAGAAGAAGTATAAAGAAAAGACAAATGAATAAAAAGTGAGTTTTGTGATTTCTCTAATACTCTCAGAATACAATCTACTAATTATTCATAGATAAAAGTTAATATTCTCATATATTCTTATTTATGAAAATTATGAATTCTAATATTTTTATGTTGTAATAATATTTTTTATATTAATATTTTTAAAAAAATTATAAATTAACATATAATATCAGAATAAATTTATAAAATTTATGACTCTTTATTAATAATGACTATTTTTTAATTTATACGAATCCTAATTATAAAAATTGAGAGTTTTTTATTATATTATTCTAATGCACTGTATAAGTTAATTTCATGGCACGTCAAGTGTCTACACTTTTTCGTAAATCACGTCTATTTGATTCGTAAATCAATTTGCATTTTGCAATGTGACGTGACGTCTCCATCAATGAATTTTGATTATTTCAATATATTATAATTGTATATCAAACAATTATATTGGAAAATTCACGTATTTGAATGTTGTCGACAAAAGTCAACAAAATTCAACGCCCGAGACGTCTTCATGAATGACTTATGATTATTGCAATATAATATAATTGCATATCAAACAATTATATTGCAAAATTAATGCAACGTATTTGATTGTTGATTACAAAATTCAATTTCGCCACGAAACTTGTTTTCGTACTATTGATTATTGATTGTTTTCGTATTTGATTGTTTCAATATTGCAACAATATTGTTTTGTAAATTAACAACTTCAAGTTTCATTATTTTAAAGAATATGCCATATTTAATTTTTATTCATAATAATATCAATTTAAGATGATATTATGTGAAATTTATTAATTATCAAAGTAGTTAAATTTTTAAATTAATTTAATCTCAAATTATATAAAAGTTATTTTTTTTAATTACCCAGAGAATTGATGCTATAAATGACATGATGATTATTTATGTATCGATAAATTAAAATTTATTGTTATAAGATATTTATGAATTGTTTAAAGGTTGATTAATTACTTTTATAATAAATGAACATGATATACTATTAATTTTATTTATATATTTAAAGATAAATAATTAATTATAGTTAGTGCATATATCATTACCAAATAATGTTAAATTTTATTAGTATTATTATGTTGAATATGGTATATTGATGGATTGTCCAAAAGTGAACATTAAGATGCATTGTATGAAGTGTTTTATCTAAATCTGTATAATATGCTAATTTATGACTCAAAGTATTAATGTTAGACATGTGATCATTGCAGTATTTATCTCAATTTCTTTAAATTTGTTAGTTTCGTCTGTTCTAGTCTTTAATGGATTGAACTTCTCTGAATGAAGTGAACAAGTTTAATTTTACCTTAGTGTAATAGATCTTGATTTGACACTCCAAGTTGAGAAGCCTATTGTTATTACTGTTTCTAATAGCAATGAAGTGAAAACTTATTATAAGGCTTGGGAAAGGTTAAACAACTTAGCCTCATGTTTAGGTAAATGAGCATAACAAACAACATCAAGTTGACTATTCTCAAAATGGAAAGAAAAATTGGATAAAAGAAAAAGTGTAATTTTATTGGGTAAAAGAAAAAGTGTAATTTTATAATTATTGTAACTAGTAACTTGATGGAAGTTAGCAGTATTTAAAAAATAATTTTTGGTAAAAATAATTCCTGACCGTAGGATTTTTTCTTTCCTCATCATCATTAAAATAGAAGAAGCATAAAGAAAAGATAAATAAATAGAAAGTGAATTTTGTAATTTATCTAACACTCTTAGAATATTATCTATTAATTATTTATGAATAAAAGTTAGTATTCTCATATATTTTTATTTATGAGAATTATGAATTTTAATATTCTTATATTGTAATAATATTTTTTTATATTAATATTTTTTAAAAAATTATAAATTAACATATAATATCAGAATAAAATTATAAAATTTATGACTCTTTATTAATAATGACTATTTTTTAATTTATACGAATCCTAATTATAAAAATTGAGAGTTTTTTATTATATTATTCTAATGCACTGTATAAGTTAATTTCATGGCACGTCAAGTGTCTACACTTTTTCGTAAATCACGTCTATTGATTCGTAAATCAATTTGCATTTTGCAATGTGACGTGACGTCTCCATCAATGAATTTTGATTATTTCAATATATTATAATTGTATCAAACAATTATATTGGAAAATTCACGTATTTGAATGTTGACTACAAAAGTCAACAAAATTCAACGCCCGAGACGTCTTCATGAATGACTTATGATTATTGCAATATAATATAATTGCATATCAAACAATTATATTGCAAAATTAATGCAACGTATTTGATTGTTGATTACAAAATTCAATTTCGCCACGAAACTTGTTTCCGTGTGTTTGGTTTATAGTTGGTAAATTTAAGTTTAATTAAAAGTGTATTTATAAATTTTAGTTTGATTAAAAATAAATTTGTAGTAACATAATTTATGTTTGAGAATTTTTGTCTCAAAAATGAGTTTGACAAAATGAATGATATTTAGATAAAATTAATCAAAATCATTTTTAAACATATAATTATTAAAATGGGTATGAGTTTATATTATAATATTAATAATTATATTACAAAAAGTGAAAGAGAAAAGGTTATAATCAGAATATTTGTGTTTCCAAGAATGAAGACTATAGGCAACGTGAATTTGGTAACAGAAAAGTAAGAAAAAGATGTTTTAGCACAAACCTTGGTTTCAAGCCAAAACCACGTTGAAAATTGGCAAACGAGAATTTGACCAAACAACAAATTATCTCTCTGAACATACTTTTGGGAGCAGCCAACGTGAGTTTGGCAATCCTAACTCCAAAACAAACACACCCGAAGGTAATATTGATTATTGATTGTTGTCGTATTTGATTGTTTCAATATTGCAACAATATTGTTTTGTAAATTAACAACTTCAAGTTTCATTATTTTAAAGAATATGCCATATTTAATTTTTATGCATAATAATATCAATTTAAGATAATATTATGTGAAATTTATTAATTATCAAAGTAGTTAAATTTTTAAATTAATTTAATCTCAAATTATATAAAATTTATTTTTTTAATTACCCAGAGAATTGATGCTATAAATGACATGATGATTATTTATGTATAGATAAATTAAAATTTATTGTTATAAGATATTTATGAATTGTTTAAAGGTTGATTAATTACTTTTATAATAAATGAACATGATTATTGGTAGTGTAAATATACTATTAATTTTATTTATATATTTAAAGATAAATAAATAATTATAGTTAGTGCATATATCATTACCAAATAATGTTAAATTTTATTAGTATTATTATGTTGAATATGGTATATTGATGGATTGTCCAAAAGTGAACATTAAGATGCATTGTATGAAGTGTTTTATCTAAATCTGTATAATATGCTAATTTATAACTTAAAGTATTAATGTTAGACATGTGATCATTGTAGTATTTATCTCAATTTCTTTAAATTTGTTAGTTTCGTCTGTTCTAGTTTTTAATAGGTTGAACTTCTCTGAATGAAGTGAACAAGTTTAATTTCACCTTAGTGTAATAGATCTTGATTTGACACTCCAAGTTGAGAAGCCTATTGTTATTACTGTTGCTAATAGTAATGAAGTGAAAACTTATTATAAGGCTTGGGAAAGGTTAAACAGACTGAGCCTCATGTTTAGGTGAATGAGCATAACAAACAACATCAAGTTGACTATTCTCAAAATGGAAAGTGCTAAAGAATTCATGAGTTTTGTAAAATAATGCACTCAAATTGTTGATAACTCTTTTGTTGGGACAATAATGGATACTTTAACCACCACAAAATTTGATAGTTCTTGTACTATGCGTGAGCACGTCATTAAAATGACAAACATTGCAGCAAGACTCAAGTCATTAGGAATGAAAATGGGTGTGAATTTTCTTGTGTAGTTCATTTTGAACTCATTATCGTTTGACTTATCTTATTAGTTTAATAAGTAATTAAATTAAGTTAATGAGTCAAATTCTTATTGGATAAAAGAGAAAGTGTAGTTTTGCAATTATTGTAACGCTAACTTGATTGAAGTTAGCAATATTTAAGAAATGGTTTTTGCGTAAAACTCAAGATATGTTCTTGACCGTTAAAGTTTTTTTCTTCCCTCATCATCACTAAAGTAGAAGAAATATAAAGAAAAGATAAATGAATAAAAAGTGAATTTTGAGATTTCTCTAACATTTTTGAAATATAATTTACTAATTATTTATGAATAAATATTAGTGTTCTTATATATTTTTATTTGTGAAAATTATGAATTTTAAGATACATATATTTTAATAATATTTTTTATATTAATATTCTTAAAAAATTACAAATTAACATAAGATATCATAACAAAGGTATAAAATTTATGATTTTTCTTTAATGATAATTATTTTTTGTAAAAATTGTGAGTTTTTTATTATATTATTTTGTTGCACTGTGTAAGTTAATTTCATGCCACATCAACCCTTTGTTTGGATGAGGAGAGAAAATGAAAAGAGAGAAAATGGAAAGAAGAAAAAATGAGTAGAAAAGAATATTTTCTCTTCATGTGTTTGGATGAAGGGAAAATAGATGGATAGAAAATAAAAATTGTGTAAAAAAATAAGAGAAAAAATATATATAATTATATTAAATGACATATATGTCCTTATCATATTATTATATAATAATATAAGGTACAAACATTATTTTTTATATAATGAGATTTAAATATATTATTTTTATTTTTATTCATATCTCTAAATTAAATATATTTTTATATGTTTTATAAATAAATAAATTCTTTAATAATAATGAAATTTTAAATTAAATTATTAACACTTTAAATTATAAATATAAAGTAAAATTTAGCTCCAAGTTTCCTTCACCCTTCCCATCACCGCCACCTGCACCCCCATTAACCTTTTTTCCAATTCTCAACTCTCAATTCCCAGTTCCCGTAACCCCAATCCCACCCCTCCAACCCATGTCCCTCTCAGCACACATTTTCTTACCCCTCCAATCTTCCACTCCTTTCCATGATTTTCTGTTAAACCCAAACAAAAAATATCATCACTCCCCAACCCACGCCCCCTTCCTCACAAACCCCACCCCACCACCCCCAAAACACACACCCACCAGTCGCGCTGTTTGGTTTCATCTTGTTTTCAATTTTTAAAATGTTGTACTGGGAGATTGTGGAGTAATTATTCTTATTCCTATTTATGCTCTTGTTCATGATTGAAATTATAATATAGAACTGGAGATTGAGTAACTATGGTGAATGTTACAGTAGGCAGAGCAACATAAGTTTAAAAGATAAATTTATCATTTTATCCATTTTCTCTCTTTGTCTCAGATTTTCTTCACAGTGGTGGAGGAAAACTTTTGTGTGAGTCTTACATAAGTTTTTTTTCTCCACCTTATTTTCTCTCCTCAATGTTGACTGCAAAATTCAACAAAATTCAACGCCACGAGACGTCTTCATGAATGACTCATGATTATTTCAATATAATATAATTGCATATCAAACAATTATATTGCAAAATTAAAGCACCGTATTTAATTGTTGATTGAAAAATTCAACGAAATTCAATGCCACCAAACTTCTTTTGGTATTATTGATTATTGATTGTTTTCGTATTTGATTGTTTCAATATTGCAAACAATATTGTTTTGTAAATTAACAACTTCAAGTTTTATTGTTATAAAAAATATGTAGTATTTAATTTTTATGTATAATAATATTAATTTAAAATGATATTATGTGAGATTTATTAATCACTAAAGTTGTTAAATGTTTAAGTTAATTTAATCTTAAATTGTATAAAAGATATTTTTTAATTACTCAAAGAATTGATGCTATGAATGACACGATAACTATTTGTATATGAGTAAATTAAAGTTCATTATTATAAGATATTTATAGATTATTCAAAGGTTAATTAGCTGCCTTTATAATAAATTGACATGATTGTTGGTAGTGTAAGTGTATTATTAGTTTTATTTATATATCTAAAGATAATAAATATTTCTAGTTAGTGCATATATCATTGCCAAATAATGTTAAATTTTATTAGTATTATTATGTTGAATATGGTATATTGATGGATTGCCCAAAGGTGAACATCAACATGCATTGTATGAAGTGTTTTGTCTGAATCTGTATAATATGTTAATTTATGACTCAAAGTATTAATTTTAGACATGTGATCATTGTAGTATTTATTCTCATTTCTTTAAATTCACTTGCTTCATCTGTTTTAATTTTTAATGAGTTGAACTTCTCTGAATAAAGTGAACAAATTCAATTTCATTTTGGTGTAATGAATATTTGATTTGACACTTCAAATTGAGAAGTCTGCTGCTATTATTGTTACTAATAACAATAAAGAGAAAACTTATTATAAGGCTTGGAAAATGTCAAATAAATTGAGCCACATATTTAGGCGAATGAGCATAGCAAACAACATCAAGCTGGCTATTCCCAAAATGAAAAGTGTTAAGGAATTAATGAGTTTTGTGGAAGAATACTCTCAAATTGTTGACAACTCTTTTGGTGAGAAATTAATGAGTACTTTAACTACCATGAAATTTGATGACTATTGTACTAAGTGTGAGCACGTCATTAAAATGACAAACATTGCAGTAAGACTCAAGTAATTGGGAATGAAAGTAGATATGAATTTTCTTGTGTAGTTCATTCTGAACTCATTACTGTGTGACTTATCTTATTAGTTTAATAAGTAATTGAATTAAGTTAATGAATCAAATTTTTATTGGGTAAAAGAGAAAGAGTAGTTTTGTAATTATTGTAACTGCCAACTTGATAAAAGTTAACAGTATTTAAGAAATAATTTTTGTGTAAAACTCAAGGTTTGTTTCTGGTCGTCAGAGTTTTTTCTTCTTTCATTATCACTAAAGTAGATGAAACATAAAGAAAAGATAAATGAATAGAAAATAAATTTTGAAATCTCACCAACACACTTGGAATATAATATATCAATTATTCATAAATAAAGGTTAGTATTATCATATATTTATATTTATATTTATAAAAATCATAAATTTTAAAAATTTATATTTTAATAATATTTTTTTATATTAATATTCTTATAAAATTATAAATTAACATATAATATCAGAATAAAATTATGAAATTTATAACTCTTGATGATGATTATTTTTTCTCAATTTATATGAACATTAACTGTAGAAATTGGGAGTTTTTTTTTATTATATTGTTATGCTGCATTGTGTAAGTTAATTTCATGGCACATCAAGTCTCTGCACTTTTTCGTAAATCACGTCTACGTGATTCGTAAATCAATTTGCAATGTGATGTGACGTCTCTATTAGGGGTATAAATAGATGATTTGATTTATTTTTTAGGAAAAATAAATTAAAATTAATCAAAATTAATTAGTTTGATTTAATTTGATTTTTGTATTTTTTGATAGTCAAATCTGAACCAAATCGAACTAAATATTTATGGATTGGTTTGGTTCGAGTGATTGAGTTGATCATTTTTTTAATATAAAAATTAACTAAATAATTAACTTTTCATAACAAAAAAATATAAAATAAACTAATGAAAAAATTTAGAAATAGAATCAAACTTACTGATTTGAACATTAATAATTATTTTATGTTTTAGAATGTGTATTAAAAGGTTTATAAAGAAGGAACAAAGAAACATATTGATATTTGTATTAAGAAATTATATTTGAATAAGTTAAAAATTTCTTCAAGAGATATTTAACTTGACAAGTTGTATACTACTACTATTCAATTAAGTGAAAATTGTGAGGCTACTAACTTGGAGATATATACGTAACCAATTGAACCCCTAAAGACATGAGTGAAACTAATGAAGACTTGATTAGTTGAACTTTGAATCAGCAACCTAACGAATCCAAAATCTCCAACCTTTGCAGTCATATTTTCATTCAAGAGAATGTTGTTAGGTTTCAAATCACAATGCACAATAGAAACTTCACTATCATTATGCAGGTAATCCAATGTACAAACAGCATCAATATCTATATTCAGTCTCTTCATAAAGTTCAACTCATTTTCATTTGCATGCTTTTTCTTTTCCTTAATCCAATCTTTTAAGCTCCCATTACTTAAGTACTCATAAACTAGAGTCAAAATTTTATTTTTTTTAAAGTCAATATTAGAGCATTTAAAGTCAATTTATCATTTCCAAGCTTTCAAGTTTAGATGATGTTATTGCTGTTACTTTCACTTTTCTATTCTTTATATATAGTAGCAAGTAAATTATCAGACATAGTATCGGTGTTATCACTGTAGCTATGATGATGTAATGTCTGACATGCCTTCTTCCATGGTCACGAGGCTCACATGTAAAATACAAGTAAAATTTTTTATTGCCTTCTAAATGGACAGTAGAAAGATTTTAGAAAACTTCACTATTAGGAATGGCTCCTTCTAAATCATTATAAGAGAGATTCAAAAGATGAATGATATGTAGATTTTAAAGTTCAATAGGAATGGATCTAGAGAGTTGGTTGAAGGAAAGATCCAAAATTTTCAAGCCTCTCACATCTCTAATAATTTTTAGAATAGCACTTGATAGTATATTCTTGGCCAGAACTACAGTGCCGGTGAGCAGAACCGAACATTTTGGCAGATGAGTTTTCTAGCCTTTTGTGTTAAACAAAAATAACGTTTTAAGAGTTAAAAACTGAGAAAATATTACAAAAAATAAAGAAAAATAAGTAGTAGCCAAAAATTGTTGTAGCATAATTTTTTCTTAAATAAAATATATAAATATATAATTTGATTTGTTCGGGTTGGTTCGGTTTTAAATTTCAAATTCGAGAATCGAACTAATTAAACTTTAATTAATTTGAATTTTACTCAAACTAATTAATATATCTAAATCAAATCGAATTAATTTAATTAGTTCAGTTTGGATTAATCAAATTAGTCAGTTCTCTAAACTAATTTACACCCTTAATCTCCATTAATGAATTTTGAATATTTCAATATATTATAATTGTATATCAAACAATTATATTGGAAAATTCAACGTATTTGAATGTTGACGACACATCATCATGAATGACTTATGATTATTTCAATATAATATAATTGCGTATCAAACAATTATACTGCAAAATTAATGCAACATATTTGATTGTTGATTGCAAAATACAACGAACACGAAACTTGTTTTCGTATTATTGATTATTGATTGTTTTCATATTTGATTGTTTTCAATATTGCAAATAATATTGTTTTGTAAATTAATAACTTTAAGTTTCATTGTTTTAAAAAATATGCAGTATTTAATTTTTATGCTTAATGATATCAATTTAAAATAATATTATATGAGATTTGTTAATCACTAAATAGTCAAATTTTAAGTTGATTTAATCTCAAATTGTATGAAAGTTATATTTTTAGTTATTTAAAGAATTGATGCTATGAATGACATCATAATTATTTGTATATGGATAAATTAAAGTTCATTATTATAAGACATTTATGAATCTCTTAAAAATTAATTAACTGTCCTTATAATAAATAGACATGATTGTTAGTAGTGTAAATATATTATTAATTTTATTTATATATCTAAAGATAATAAATATTTCTAATTAGTGCATATATCATTGCCAAATAATGTTAAATTTTATTGATATCATTATATTGAATATCGTATATTGATGAATTGTCCAAAGGTAAACATCAACATGCATTGTATGAAGTGTTTTGTCTGAATCTGTATAGTATGTTAATTTATGACTCAAAATATTAATGTTAGACATATGATCATTGCAGTATCTATCTCTATTTTTTTAAATTCGCTTGCTTCATCTATTCCAATCTTTAATGAGTTGAACTTCTCTAAATAGAGTGAACAAGTCCAATTTCACCTTGGTGCAATGAATTTTGATTTGACACTCCAAGTTGAAAAGCCTGCTGCTATTAGTGTTGCTAGTAGCAATAAAGGGAAAACCTTTTATAACGCTTGGGAAAGGTCAAATAGACTGAGCCTCATGTTAGGCGAATAAACATAGCAAACAACATCAAGTCAATTATTTCCAAAATGGCAAATGCTAAAAAATTCATGAGTTTTTGTGAAAGAGTGCTCTCAAATTGTTGACAATTCTTTTACTGGGACATTAATAGATATTTTAGCCACCATGAAATTTGATGGTTCTCATACTATGCGTGAGCACGTCATTAAAATGACAACATTACAACAAGACTCCGATTATTGAGAATGGAAGTGGATGTGAATTTTCTTGTATAGTTCATTCTGAACTCATTACCGTTTGACTTTTTTTATTAATTTAATAAGTAATTAAATTAAGTTAATAAACTAAACTTTTATTGAGTAAAAGAGAAATGATAATTTTATAATTATTGTAACTATCAACTTGATAGAAATTAATAGTATTTAAAAAATAATTTTTGAGTAAAACTCAAAGTCTGTTCTTGATCGTTAGAATTTTTTCTTCTCTCATCATCACTAAAATAAAAGAAGTATAAACAAAATGTAAAATAATAAAAAATAAGTTTTAGGATCTCTTCAATATTATTGAAAAATAATCTACCAATTATTCATAGATAAAAGTTAATGTTCTCATAAATTTTTTTTTGTAAGAATCATGAATTTTAAAATTGTTATATTTTAATAATATTTTTTAATATTAATATTTTTAAAAAATTATAAATTAACATATGATATCAGAATAAAATTATAAAATTTATGATTCTTCGTTTATGTCGATTATTTTTTTCTAATTTATATGAAGTTTAGAGAATTTTTTATTATATTATTTTGCTGCACCGTGTAAGTTAATTTCACGGCACATCAAGTCTCTGCACTTTTTCGTAAATCATGTCTATGTGATTCGTAAATCAATTTGTCTTTTGCAATGTCATGTGATGTCTCCATCAATGAATTTTGATTATTTCAATACATTATAATTGTATATCAAACAATTATATTGAAAAATGCAACGTATTTGAATGTTGACTGCAAATTTCAACAAAATTCAACTCCACGAGACATATTTTCTCTTGTTTTTTCAACGTATTTTAAATTCTCTTGTTTTTTCTCTAATAAAGAAGATATAATAAAAACGTGTTTAAAAATTATTTCTCCTTATCTTTTTATTCTAGCTGGGGTTCGAATAATGCACTATGCTTCCTTTTCAATTCCTTTCCCCACTTTTCTCCACGTACGAGGTTGGTGGGCCTTCTCCTAGATTAAAAAATATATAATCTCACATTAGTTTTTTATGAGATATTAGATTAATTCTTTGTTGATAATGAATATTATTAATTTTTATTTAAGGATTAAGTTAATATGATTTTAAAATTTAATTAAATGTCAAAAAAGGGAGCCATTTGATATATTTATAAATAGAGTTTTTGAAGAACTAAAAATAAAAAATATTAAATAGAAAGCAAAATATTTTTAATTTTTAATAGTTTCTATTTTTAATTTATTAATAAATATTTTTAAGACACTTATTAAAAAACCCTTATAAAATAAAACTTAAATGAATTGTCGTGTCCATCTTTATAGCACTAAAATGAATATGTAGTCACTTTCCTTTCTCTTTTTTACTCATTAAAAAAAAATGTAAGAATCTCCAAAACAAAAAAGTAAGATTTTAAGAAATCCAAAATTTTTAATTTTAGAAATGTTCATATATTTGAATAATTTATTAAAATATTAACATTAAAAATTTAATTATAAATTTTCTAAATCTATTATTGTTATGAATTAAAATCACGAAGAGAGCGTATAAATTTTCTTAAGACACTTATTAAAAAACCCCTATAAAATAAAATATAAATGAATTATCGTGTTATCTTTATAGCAATAAAATGAATATGTAGTCACTTTCCTTTCTCCTTTTTACTCATTAAAAAAATGTAAGAATCTTCAAAACAAAAAAGTAAGATTTCAAGAAATCCAAAATTTCTAATTTTAGAAATTTTCATATATTTTGAATAATTTATTAAAATATTAACACTGAAAATTATAATTATAAATTTTCTACATCTATCATTGTTATGACTTAAACTTATGAGAAGAGCTTAACTCAGAAAACTGGTCAATTAGGTAAGAGAGTCTTATAATTTAAGTACTATATTGAGTTTACTTATTTACTCAATGTGAGACACATAACATTGTTACCCTTTTTAATTGGGAGTAATAAGCAACAGAACAACTTTAATTGTGAAATTTTTTTGCTTTCAAATAACTCAAAGTGTGGGATCACAAGACTCGAATGTCAAATTGATGTAAGACCAATGGAAAAAGAAATAAAGAATCCTCCGAGTTCCAAAGATACTCGGTGCCAATAGACTTAGTTTCAAAGTAAGAATATAATTTACTGAATTAATAATCAATAATCAATTGTCTTCTAAAATCTAATAAGAGATGTATTTATAATCCTCTTATAAAAAAATCAAATATAAATAAAATCTAACTAATTAAATATAAAATTTAAAATTTATTAGAATCTCATTAAAACTAAAATATTAATTATAGCAAAATTTCTACAATAGATAAAATCTCTAATTAACGAAATAAAATTCAAAATAAGATCTTAATAATTAAAATCATAATTATCTTAATGTAATTTATATCAATCACATAATGAATTTAAATTACCATTTTACACTACTTATATGTCACCAACATAAATAAAATTAATTCATGTGATTATTAAATAAGTGATAAATAGAAGGAAATTAAATAGTAATTTTTATGTAAATTATGATGATTAATAACTTAAACTTAATTAATATTTGAAAACTTATCAGTTATATGAGTACTAGATAATCATTTTGGAATGTTAACTAATTTGAAATCATATTACGACTGTGAGTGTTTATCTATGACGAAATATTTAGCAAAGGGTTTGGATTCAAGTAGTCAAACAATGAATATTATATATATACGTGGGTGGCTTGGTGCATAATCGTCTCTCTTCACTGCACCAAAGGGGATTTTGGCAATGGATGCGATACCTGAAAGCCTGGAATCATCACTTCCAGTTCCAAGTGTTCAAGAGCTAGCACTCCAACCCTCAGAGAAAGTGCCAACAAGGTACATAAGAGATGATGATGGTGATGACATCATCACCACCGTCCCTTCTGATTCATCTCTTCGCGTACCCTTAATCGACATGGCCAAGTTGGTCAACGCAGAGACACAAGAAGAGGAGCTTCAAAAGCTTCACCTTGCATGCAAAGACTGGGGTGTTTTTCAGGTATTACGTACAAAAGCACTTGTAACTATTTCTTGCTTTCAGTTACTTAACATATGTTTGCCAATAAATTTTTTTTTAATTTACTCAATTTATTTATATTAAAATTAATTTAATTTATTTAATTAAAATAATATATTTTATTAAATTGAATCTAATATATCAAATTTAATTATAAATAATTAATAATATAATCAAAACATGTATTAAATATTCAATTAAAAACTAGTTCAATAGATATCTAATTAAAAACTAATCTAATAAAATGAAAACTGATTATGCTGTGAATCCCACCACGAGTTTGTCACCACCTTTTGGTTCGTTTCGTTCGGATGTGGGCATATCCTCGAACTGCCAACTAAGTCATGCACACTTTAACCAACATCTCGCATAAGCCCCAAAGCTTTTTTTATTTATTTTTCTATAAAAAAATACTATTAATTATTTAAAATTATAAATGCCAAATATCCTAACCAACTGAAAAGAGTTTAAATATTAAATATCTAAATGCTAAAGTTATCAACTTAGGATATAATAATTCATCAACCTATTCTCAATATTTCATTTTGGTACTTAAAAACAAAAATTGACCATTATCTAAAATAATTTAGATATGCGATACTTATTTTGAAATAACTATGTCGGTCAAAAAAATCATCATCCCTATTTATCAAAATAATTAGGTATATACTATGAATTCGAAAGCATAAGACACCAAAGCACATAGTACTAGCTACGAATACCGGTGCTTTACGTTCAAAATTCCACTTCCATAAAAATATTCGTCAATATGAAGTACAAATTTGCATATACCTTTTGTTGAGATTTATAAGAAAGTGAAGATATTATTGTCATAACATAAACATATATACTAAAGGATAGCTCCATAAATATAGTTAGTAAATTAATATCCAACCTGTATATTATTGCTTTTAAAGAAAAATTGTTTTAAAAAAAAGAAGCTATTTCAGTAACATGTTTGGGTTTGATTATTTTTGGAGAAAATATCATTTTTTTAAGCTTCAAATTTTGATTTTAAGATTTTTTAACACAAAATACATTGATACACACATGAAACACATATACTTAGACACAAAATAAGTTAATCTAAACACGCCATAAACATGTAGTAACTTGTTATTTAGACTTTTTTAGAGTGAGAAAAAAATATTTTTAGAGAAAGAATGAATAGATATATATATTTTTTAGATATATATATATATATATATATATATATATATTAAATGAATAGGTTGGATATCTATTCATTTAATCTATTAAAATAAATTAATGAATAGATTAAATATTCATCCATTTAATTAAGTTATGAATGAATTAGATAATATTAAATATTTTGTAATAAATCTTAAATTAATTAATAATTTATTTTAAATTAATCTATTATGACCTAATTCAAAATCAAATTAATCTATCCATTTGTCACTTCTAACTTCATGTTGTGATTTGTTAAAGTTCCGTGATTTTAGGCACTCGTGCTGTTGATCAATACCTGTAATTTCTATATAGAAAATTTTAGAATTTTCTCAATTTGTTGATGAAGAGATTACAATGGGAAAATCAATGTCTAATCTAACATATAATCCATAACTGAAGTATTTCTAATTGACCTTTCAATTTCAGTTCATTAATTTCTTTTTCTTCTTGGTTGTTTTTGAAATAATCTTTTAAATATCATTAATTCATGGACTTATATTCTCAAGAAAGTGAAAAGCATTAGCCAAAGTTGTGTCTATTTGTCCCTTTGGATATTAGAAAGAAAACTGAACTAAAGTTATGTCAGAGTTGGGGGATGGGGATGCAGATTCATGAAAATGTGGGAGAGGCCTTCAACATTTTTTGGCTTCCTTTTTACCTGAATTTTTTTTCCTCTGTAGATGGTAAATCATGGAGTTTCAAATACATCCCTTAAGAATATGAATAATCAAGTTGAAAGATTTTTCGCGCTCCCTCTCCAAGAGAAAAAACGATTGGCACAGAAACCAGGAAGTGTTGAAGGTTATGGCCAAACATTTATAGCCTCAGAGGACCAAAAGCTGGATTGGAATGACATGATCTTACTCAAAACTCTCCCCGTTCAGAGCAGGAAATTGGATTTCTGGCCACAAAACCCTCCTGAGTTCAGGTATATGAATACTAAATGGCTGAACTGAACGGCATAATGATGCCTATGGGTGTTAGAATATGGCTAAATAAAATAAAGCATTGCATTGAGACGTTTTATGACATAATCTGCTCAGAAACTCTTTCACTTAAAATAAAATTAGCTCTTTGTCATGAAAATTGTTCTCTATAAGGTACTAATACTCCATGCTCCACATTGATATAACGTGCTGGACTGTGTGGTATACATGCACCAAATAGTCTCCCTTAAGATTTCTTTGGCCTGTTGGACTATTTGGGACCTTAGCACTGGAATCAAAGCATACTAGTCGTTGCGATACCGTATCTGTTCTATTAAGTATTTTACCTGTTTTCTCTCTAATTATTCCTCTCACAACAAGTTATCATCTTTGTTTTATGCAAACTAAAATGCAAAATACTCCTTCAACTATAGATCAATTTTAAAAAACTATCTGTAATTCAAAACTCAACAAGACTCTTTAAATTGATCAAACCATGCATATTGTTGACTCTCTACGGGGAGTAGTAAATTTACACTACTTTGCACAGTTTGTGAAGTTCAAGAAGTCGAGTTAATGAGTTTTGAACTATAGGGTTTTTCTGAAATTGACGTAGAGTTGAAGGGGTTCATTGCATTTAACCTTCTATGCAAGAGATTCCCTTGTAAAATTTCTATTGCAACCTTTTCTTATGTTTGTAAGGGTGTCCTTTTGCAATTGATTATCAGGGAAACAATAGAGAGATATTCTGAAGATATGAGGGAAGCAGCAATTTCAATTCTGAGGTTCATTACTATGGCTTTGGGGATTCAGGATACACAGATATTAGAAAGTTTCCGAGAAGGACTATATCATATAAGGATGAATTACTACCCACCCTGTCCAGAGCCTGAAAGAGTTCTTGGGATTCTGCCACATACTGACTTTTCTGGGATCACTCTCTTGGTTGATTGTGGTGATTTTCCAGGGTTGCAGGTCCTCAAAGAAGGAAAATGGGTCAATGTTCAACCTATAGAAGGGGCCATTATTGCAAACATAGGCCATATTATTGAGGTTTGTACTTGTGATTCATTAGGCTGCAAAATCAACCTCAGATAATGATTGATTGCAAGTTTGTTACTGATCACTTAAACAGATAAAGCAATAAGATAATGGCATTATATTTGAACAAGAATTGCCCTTGCATTCTTTGTTTGGAAAATGAGATTTAAACGAGGAAAAATTCTATTAAAATCAAAAGCATGAGTTTTATTCTGCTTGTTTTTCCGTTACGCAGGTGATGAGCAATGAGATATACAAAGCGCCAGAGCACAGAGCTTCAGTAAATAAACTGAAGGAGAGGTTTTCAATAGCGACATTCTGCTATCCCAGTCCTTCAATGGACATTGGACCAGCTGAAAAGCTAATTGGTGAAGGAAAACCACCTGTATACAAGAACTTGACACATGCAGAGTTTTTCAGCAGCTTTTTCAATAGGAAGCCTGATGAATCGTTCCTTGATAGCCTGAAACTCTAATTTATGTTTTGCTTTAGATGAGCTTACCTTGCCTTACTATCATACAACGTTCATTAAAATAAGAGTTGTATTTACTAATAAATAAGGTTATCCAAATGTTGTTGTTATTATGTGGTCTTCTGGTTTGACTCGGTCAATCTTATCATCTTGTATCATTTGTATTTTGTATTTCATATTTTGAATTTATATTTTTATGTGCACTCCTGAGTTGTTCTTTTATTGAATGTACATAGCAGTTGAGTTTTTTCTTTTTCTCCCAGGCCTTGTGACTTTTATTTTTAAAAAATTAGTATAACATAATAAATTTTAATGAATGTAGTATATTTTTAAGTAAAGGATATTTTTGTGAAAATAATTAATTTTTATCCTATCCAACATTATCGATACATCAAAAAATACAAGATAATATTATTTTATATAGTTCAAGTATCTTATATAATTATTTTTCTTAGATAAACACAATATCTTATATAATGTCATATTAAACACTAGATAATATTAATATTTTATCAGATCTTATACTATCAAGCTTTATATAAACTATCAGGTTTTATACTATCAGATTTTATCTTATCTTCCGTATCAAGCGAGAAAGAGCAACATGAGTTGGGATGTTAAGGCCATTGAATATTAAGGGAAGCGCTAAATGAATAAAGTCAACAATACATAACAAAAGAATCATGGTAATCATGATGTAGACAGGAAAGAGGGAAAGATGGATTTTACCATAATTGTATAATCTGGATGAAAAGTCAACCTGATCAAAAGGTCATGTTATTAGGTCAGCGTTCTAATTGCGGGTCAAGCACTCGAATTGGAAAACTTAGATAAATAAATAAAATTTAAAAATATTATATGAAAAAACTACTTTATATAAAAAATATTATATTAAAAAATACTAGTAGTGATAATAATTTATTAGTTTGATATGTAAATTAAAAAATTGAAAATACTATTCAATAAGAGTATATGATTTAATAGTAGAGTGCATTGTGTTCAAATCCTACAATTTGTATTTTTTATGCATCCATTTTTTTAGAAACAAAAAATCGACCAATCTGATCATCCAAGCGGGTCATACTGAGTTTGACTGATTCAACTCGATAAACTTTTAGAAATAAAAATAGGACCAGCTCAAGAGCTAGTTCGTGAGTTTCACAATCTAACCGACCGATACGATCTAGTTGATACAACTATGAATTCTACTTTTGGTCCATGGATGCTAGTTAAGAGACCCCCTTAAGTGTAAGTGTTAGATGATATTGTAATTCTCTTTTAATAAGAGTAGTTAGTTAGTTAGTTAGAAGTTAAGTTGGTATTCTGTTATTTTTCTGTTTCTTGCAAGTTTCTTGCTTCTTCCTCCTCTGTATATAAACATCCTCCCCGTATGAATAAACTACTTCTTTTTGACCTATCATAATATGGTATCAGTTGATATAATCCAAAACTCTTTCTTCTTCCGCACCTCTGATCTTTCTCTATGATAACCTCTGCCATATCTTCCATGGCAACTCCTTCTATCTCTTCTCAAGATCCTTCCAACCCATACTACATTCATCCCAATGAAAATCCTTCACTTATCTTGGTTTCCCCACCTCTCGAAGGATCCAACTATCACAGCTGGTCAAGGGCCATGTCAATGGCTTTAGAAATGAAGAACAAATATGAATTTGTGGATGGCACCATCAAGAAGCTTTCTTCCACTACTGATCCTCTATATGCTGTCTGGAAGCGTTACAACACATTGGTTTTGTCTTGGATGAATCATTCCATGACACATGAGATAGCTACCAGCATTCTTTGGATTGACACTGCTTCAGATGTTTGGAAAGAGCTTAAAGATAGATTTTCCCAAGGTGACTACGTTCGAATTTCTCACATTCATTCAGACCTCTATTCTCTCAAACAAGGTGATCTTTCAGTCACATCTTATTACACCAAAATGAAGATTTTATGAGATGAACTTTGCAACTTTCGCCCCCTTCCACAAACCATTCTTTGATTTTCGAAAACTATTCAACAATATAGGGACAATGATTTGTGTTCTTTGTTTCTTGTAAGGATTAAATGACAATTTTGCTTCAGTCAGATCTCAAATTTTACTGATGGAACCATTGCCCTCTATTAACAAAGTTTTTTCTATGATTACTCAACAAGAAAGACAGCTACACACTGGAATATTGTCATTGCCCGATTCTACTGCATGAGCAATTCAATCCAACTCTGCACCTACTTCCAATTCATATGGCAGAGGTCAGAAAAGTTACCATTTTAAGAATGTTTCACACAGGCAATGCACACATTGTGGACGTACCAATCATACAGTAGATACCTGTTTTCTAAAACATGGTTATCCCCCTAGTTATAAGTTCAAGAAGTCAGCAAATTAGGTTGCCATAGCTGTAAATCCTGAAGAATCTGTCATTAATTCACCTCTGCATGAACTCACAAAGGAGCAAATTCAAGGTTTATTGGCTTTATTACCTCCATCCACTCCTACTGCAACATCTCATGCTTCTAATTTGGTCAGCACTCACAACATCACAACCTCGAATCTACCTTCAGGTAAAGGCCACACCCCCTGGATATTAGATTCAGGGGCCATAGATCATATCACTTCTTCTTTAGGTTCTTTTACCACTTATAAATCCATTTCTCCCATTCCTGTTTGCTTACTAAATGGTCAACAAACTTCAGCTACTCACTGCGGTACAATTTATCTTAGTGATCTCTTCATTTTATATGATGTCCTTTACATTCCCTACTTTTCTTTCAATCTCATTTCTGTTACAAAACTAACTGAATCACTTTCTTGTCAATTGGTTTTCTCTAATGACCATTGCATAATTCAGGACCAACATACTTCGAGGAAGATTGGCACTGCTAAAGCAAATGGAGGACTTTATGAGATGGTGCTCCCTCAATATCCTCAATCTAAGTTGCTTGTCACCATCAATACTGTCAACACCACCACACCTCCATCAAAGATATATGGCATTATCGTCTTGGACATCATTCCTCCCAATGTTATCACATTGACAACAACAAGAACCGTCTTTGTATTCCCACTCCCTCCACTAACTGTGATATATGTCATATGTCTAAACAAAAACATTTGCCTTTTTCAAATAGCAATTCTGTTTCCAATTGTATCTTTTATCTTATACATATTGATATTTGGGGTCCATATGTTGTTCCTTCATTACAAGGTTTCAAATACTTTTTAACCATAATAGATGATAAATCAAGGTTTACATGGATTAGACTCATGAAATCCAAGCATGAAACCAGACAGCATCTCACTAGTTTCCTCAATCTTATAGAAACTCAATTTCACAAAAAGGTTAAAGTGATAAGATCAAATAATGGCCAAGAATTTTTCATGACCTCTTTCTTTCAATCTAAAGGCATTATTCATCAACTTTCATGTGTTGAGACTCCCCAACAAAATGGGGTTGTTGAAAGAAAACATCAACACATTCTAAACATTGCAAGATCCCTTATGTTTCAATCAAATTTGCCTTTGTCTTTTTGGTCCTTCTCTATTTCACATGCTGTCCATATTCTGAATATGTTACCCTCTACAGTTTTGCAAAATAAAACACCACACTCAGTTTTGTTTGACAAACCTCCTGACTTATCTCACCTTAGAGTTTTCGGGTCTTTATGTTATGCTTCAACACTGGTGGCAAATAGAAGCAAATTTCATCCTAGAGCCCGAAAATGCATCTATCTTGGTTATAGAGAAGGCACTAAAGGTCATTTACTTTTTGACTTACATAATAGAGAAATCTTTCTTTCTAGAAATGTCATTTTTTATGAGAAAAATTTCCCTTTTTGCAATCAATCCCATTCTTCTCCTTCTGATATCTTTCCTATTCCTTCTCTGCCATCCTTAAACAGCACCTCAGACCTCACACCTGAATCCATTTCCTGCTCAACCAATCTCACAAATGAGTTACTTCCCTTCTCTACAAATACATCTCAACCACCTACACACACATCTGATTTTCCAGCCCCAAACAGAAACTCTACTCGAACCAGGCATCCACCTACCTATTTGAGGGATTACCATTGCAATTTACTTCAGTCCAATGACATTGCTGCCAATTTGTCCTCAGGTAATATTCTTCATCCCATTTCCAATTTTCTTTCTTACAATCATTTGTCCACTACACACAAAGCTTTCATTTGTTCCTTGTCCACTAATGCTGAACCAAAAAGCTATAGACAAGCAGTACAACATGAATGTTGGAGGTTAGCCATAGACCAAGAAATTGTAGCTTTAGAATTAAACAATATATGGCTTTTAACTGAATTACCACAGGGCAAACAACCTATTGATTTTTAAATGGGTTTTTAAAGTCAAGCATAAGGCTGATGGGAGTATAGAAAGGCATAAGGCACGTCTAGTTGCTAAAGGTTATACACAACAAGAAGGGGTGGACTACTTTGAAACATTTTCTCCAGTGGTTAAAATGAGCACTGTCAGAATGGTCTTGGCAATTGCAGCAGCAAAATCCTGGTATTTACATCAATTGGATGTAAATAATGCTTTCCTACATGGTGAGTTAAATGAAGAAGTATATATGGCTGTTCCACCAGGATTTCAACCATCCAAACCCAATCAAGTTTGTAAGCTTTTGAAGTCCTTATATGGGCTTAAGCAAGCCGGTCAAGTGGAACCAAAACCGACTTCAAATTTCTAATATCACTAGGCTACCAACAATCAAAATCTGATTATTCACTATTTGTGAAATCTGTCAAAGGGCATCTAACCATTTTGCTTGTTTATGTGGATGATGTGGTTCTCACAGGGGATGACCTTACTGAAATCAACTTGGTCAAATCTTATTTGGATGCTCAATTCAAGATTAAAGACCTTGGCTCACTCAAATTTTTCCTTGGCCTTGAAGTGGCTCGATCCAAGGCCGGCATCACTCTTAATCAAAGAAAGTATGCTCTTGAATTATTGGAGGATGCAGGGCTACTTGGCTGCAAACCAGCTTCCACACCCATGCTTCCAAATTTAAAGCTACTCAAAGATGATGGCCAACCTCACTCAGATCCTAAAGCCTACAGAAGGCTCATTGGGCGTCTCTTATATATTACTACCACTAGACCAGACCTCACCTTTGCTGTAAATAGGTTGAGTCAGTTTGTTAGTAATCCAATGGAAGCTCATCATGAGGCTGCTCTTAGGATCCTGCACTACATTAAAGGTTCTCCAGGAAAGGGCTTATTTTTCTCAGCCAACTCTGATCTTCGCCTCACTGCCTTCAGTGATTCAGACTGGGCTGCATGTCCTGATTCACGACGTTCTACCACAAGTTTTACCATCTTTCTTGGACCTTCCCTCATTACCTGGAAGTTAAAGAAACAGCACACTGTTTCTCGTTCATCCTCTGAAGCAGAATACAGAGCTCTAGCAGCTACTACATGTGAGGTACAATGGTTATTGTATATCTTACAAGATCTACAACTTCATCATCCCCAACCGGTTTCCATTTACTGTGATAACAAGTCAGCTATACAAATTGCTCAGAACCCTACATTTCATGAGCGTACCAAGCATATTGAGCTTGATTGCCACCTTGTTCGAGAGAAATTGCAAGCTGGGGTTATTCATCTTCTGCTGGTTCCTTCATCAGCTCAACTTGCTGATCTTCTGACTAAAGCCCTACCTCCTCATCAGTTCCATACTTTGGTGTCCAAGCTGAGCATGCTGGATATCCTTGCTCCTCCAGCTTGTGGGGGGGGCTGTTAGCTAATATTGTAATTCTCTTTTAATAAGAGTAGTTAGTTAGTTAGTTAGTTAGAAGTTAAGTTGGTATTCTGTTATTTTTCTGTTTCTTGCAAGTTTCTTGCTTCTTCCTCCTCTGTATATAAACATCCTCCCCGTATGAATAAACTACTTCTTTTTGACCTATCATAATAGTAAGTAGGGAAAATCCCAAGATCCTAGGAATGTCGTTTTTTGAATGGGAGGGATTCTAGGGGTGGATCTTGGTTTGACGATGCCCCTAAAGATTGTTCCCAATAAGGATCATAGTCATGATATGATTTGGCACCTTTTTGACTTTGCCCAGAAAGCCCAACGGGATAGTTGTCAGGAGTGAAGGAAGAATAACATATTGCTCGAAACTCAAGTTGTGATTTTTCCTAATAATGTTGAGGAAGCTCGTTGGAGGGAGAACTTGCGGACTCAAGGTTTGTTTGTGCCACCAAAGTTAATTCCCTTATGATGCTAGTAAACAAAATCTGGGATCAGTCACTACCCAATTTTGTTTAGGCATTTAAAATTAAAATTAAAAAATTATTCTTGAAAAAAATTTAAAAAAATTTATGGTCCAATTCCTAAAATAAGTTCTTCAGACCCAAACTTAATATCCTTTCTCATAACTAATATCCTTTCTCATTCGTTGTCCTAGTCCAAAATTCCTTAATCCAATATAAGTGTCCAGATTCATGAAACCATGTTTTTAAAATGTGTTTCTTATTTCTTTTCAAATGAAGAAGAACTAGTGTGTTTCCCCTTGTTATGCACGGATTATACAATTATCATAAGGTTTTCTTTCTTTGTAATTACTATTTACATGAGTAAGATTAAATACATGTGATTTTATAATTCATTCAAATGATCAAATTAATTTTGAGATCTTTTATATTATGTTACGTTTATTTCCAATAATTTTGATATATGCAATAATGTTGATATATTCATAATAATTTCCAATACCGTGAAAAACTATCAAACTAGTAAAAGAAAGTGAGAATGCAGCATAGGACACATTGATAACCATATTTTTAAGCTTAAAGAAGCTGCTCAAAATGACTATCCAATAGTAATGCTCATACTTATGTAGACAAATTAAGTTATCAAATAAATGTTTGGAAATATATTATACACAAAATACAATGATGCATCACAATCCAATCTCTGTTAACAGATTGTTAAAATAAAGTTAAACATATGTCTATATGTTTATTCAAAGGACACTGGGTGGATGATGGCAAATGATAACATTGATAAATATATCCCCTTATCCTATCCTCATAATCACTCTTGATGCGACCTTCGTGGCATGAAAGCAAAATAATTGCTTGAGAAAATCAACACAAACAATTGTTTCAGCTCTTGCACCAAAGTTGAACAGTAAATTGTCAGCAAACCTTAATTGCTCAACCAATCCTTAATTTTCCACGATTAAATTCTCATTCCAACCCCCCCCCTTTTTTTCATATGACATAGTGCTGCACACGTTTTTTTTTTTTGTTTAACATAGTCTTTAGGAGAAAAATAATCACAACAATAAAACTAAACACAAATTTAAAATCTATATAAAATGTTGATTGTTGTATACAGTGTTATATTCATCTTAGTTTTGGAATAACAACATGATATTAAGAGGTACAAAGAGATATATATCCAATACAAAATGATTAGATAAGCCAAGCGTTATATAGTTCATTTGTTCTTAAAAGATTATCTCAACTCCAACAAACCAGCACATTTATCATATTGGTTATGAATTGATATTGATCTTACTGAAATTCAATTAAAAAACTGTAGTGAAAAATGTAGTATTTCCCATGTCATTTCACTTTAGTTTTATATCTTCTTGTGAACAAAATTATATCAGCATACCTTACAATAGGTTGAAAACTCCACAATACGCTGATAAATTAAAATAATCAGAGAATACACCTACGACAGCAAGCAAACACCAAAATCTTGAAGCTCAATACTAATTGTATTGAAATGTGGACCAGAAGGGCATCTCGGATAGTTCACAACCTGTTTAGGGTAGCCAACAATAAATTAGTCCAAATTATATTAGGTCCGATCTAGCTTGATCAACATTTGGCCAGACAGCATTCACACATTGTTAAATATTCAGAGATTTAATTATAAAATTTTATAATTAGTAAAGATATAATAAACTTAATTAAACTACAGTGATCTATTTAACAATTTTTAGATGTACAAATACCCATTAAAAACGTTTAAGTTTTACCTATATTTGAATATTTAGTAAAACTAAAAACGCCTACAAATTAATTTATCCTAAAATTATAAAATTTTATAATTAGTAAAGATATAATAAACTTAATTAAACTACATTGATCTATTTAACAATTTTTAGATGTACAAATACCCATTAAAAACATTTAAGTTTTACCTATATTTGAATATTTAATAAAACTATAAACGCCTACAAAGTAATTTATCCTAAAATTATTTGAAATATAATTTATAATTAGAAATCTATATTAATTAATTATTATGTTTAAATAATCATTTTTATTATGATATATGTTTTGTTCAATAATTTTTAAATATTTTCATTTTTTGTTTCTTAGAATATTCTCCACCCGATATATAAAAACTAATCTCTCAAAGTATGTTCAGACGTCTAAGTAGGGACATCTCCCAACAGTAATATTTTCATATACATGAATTTCAAAATCGAACTCAGAATCACATGCTAATAAAAACTTTACATGAATACATAATAAATTTGATTAAAATCTAATTCTCTATTAGAACATTAAGTTAATTAAATACATTTTCTTCACAAAATAGCTTTTAAATTTAAATTATATAAAAAGGTAATCCCAAAAATAAAATTCCATAATTTACCCCATGCTCCAAATCGCTTGTGTTTTGGATCAGCATCCTAGATCCAGGGCCCAACAAAAGCAGTCCAATTTGCCCAACTCATAATGGGTTCGATCCCTTCAGTTTAGAGGGCTTATCGACCTAGTTTCTAGAGGGATTACTACTAGAAATTTTTGATTTAGAGACAGAATTTTGAGATGAAAAAAATTTCGTCTTTAATAGAGATGGAAACAAAGATGAATTTGATGAATTAGATAGGAAAAATAAAATTTAAAATTTAGAGACGAAATTTAGATACTAAAATGATTCATCTCAAAATTTTTCGTCTCTAATTCCATATCTATTTAGTTAATTTAAAGTCAAATATACTTAGAGACAAATTTTAGAGACAAAATTTATCCGTCTCAATTTTTTTCGTCTCTAATTTTGTCTTTATTCAGTCAATGTGATGTTTTAAAAAGTTAAATATGTGTAGAAATGAAATTTAGAAATTAAATTTATCTGTCTCTAAATTTTTCGTCTCTAATTCCCTCTCTATTTAATTAAATAAGTATTTAAAAAAAATCAAAATATATTAGAGACGGATGTGTTCCGTCTCTAAATTATATATATTATTTAATTAATAATTTTTTTTAAAAGATAAAGACAGAGTGTTGTTTCCGCCTCTAATATTTCTCCTCCTCCTCATGACACTATTCTTTAATCATCTCCCACTCTTTTTTTCCTATCTCCTACTCTTTTTCCCCTCTCTCTCTCTCTTCCCACTCTTTTCCCATTATCTAGGACAGTCGCGTTTCGTCACCAAGCTCATCACCTTCTAGTCGTCGAGCTCCGCCGTTTCCACCACCACAACCACCGCACCACCAAGCTCGGCCCTGCAACCCGTGACCCAGTAGATCCACCACGAACCAGACCCCACGACCATCATTGTTCACCCCTGGTTGCAACCACCGAGCTTGGCCCAGCAACTCGCGACCTATAGATCCTCCACGAACAAGACCCCACGACCACCATTGGTCACCCTATGACCACCGAGGTCGGCCCTGTAACCCGCAACCCTGTTGATCCACCACCTGCACTCAGATCTCGTTACCACCGCGTCGCTGCAACTCTGACTGTGCCTAGCTTTTGGTTTCTCCTCATCGCTCCTTCACTAGCTCTACCTTCGCTAAGGTTCGTCTTCTTTGAAACCCACCTTCCTCCTTTGTTCAGTTCCCAAATTTTACACTTGAAATCACCTTCCTGTTGAGTATTTTTGCCCTTTTGGTGATTTTTTTTAGGGGTTTTATTTTGTCATTTATTTATTTAATTTGTTTTAGCTATGAAATGTTTGATATTGGGGGAGTTCAACTATGAATATAAATTGATTAATATCTACTGTTGAGTAATTAGTGTAAAATTGTAAATGTTGATAGTACATAAATAATGACAATTGGAAGAGCTTTGTTTAATTAAATGAAGGGGCAAGGTTAAATCAGATACTCTATAAGAGAGTTCAGTCTATAAGGGACTAGTATTGTTCAATGCTAAAAAAGTGTGATAAAAGTGTGATAGTATTGTTACTGTCTATACACTTTAAAGATTATTTTGGTTAGTGAAAATGACTCTGAAGGTTGTTAAAACAATTTAATAAGGAGCAAAACTAAATAATCACATTTACAATTGCATAATGGAATAACCAATTTCTATGATGGGATACTCAATTGACATCCAACATGATCCTTTATCTTTTTTGGGATGACTTGTAAGGTTGACATTGTTTCAGTGTTTGAGATTTTAGTTTTCCATTACCTCAATAACTTGTCTTGACAATTGACTTTGTTTTTATCCATTTCAGTGTTTGAGAAGTTGTTTCTCTTATCCAAGTCATTGTTCTTATTTCCATATCTTTTTTGCAGGTATATTCTAACAGATGTTCTTAGGGGAAATTATAACAAAGGAATTCTTGGTAAAAATATTTCCAATTTAGAAAGAATTAGCCTCATAACTAGTTAGCAGTGTTCAAAGAGTGGTTAATGAATAACCACTCATTGACTTAACAAATCACTTGTGTGGTTAGTTATTCCTAAACAGGAAATATTTTTACTAATAATTCTTCTTTGTAATTTTCCCTTCAAAGTATTCCATATATACTCATAAAAATATAGTATGGAATAATTTACATTTAAATTGTAATGTAAAGATGGACAATTGTTGATTTTGTAGCCTTGCCCAAAGTTTCTAGACTTTGGCTGACTTGGCAGAGCATCTAGCTACAGTTGTGGACATAGTGTTTCCAATTATACATGGTCAATTTAGTAAAGATGGTGGCATTCAGGTGTAGTATATATATAAGGATTTCTTCTGGGTTATAATGAACTTGTGTATTTATGAATAATATTTCTCTATTATAAATATTTTTAGGAATTATTGGAAAAGTATAATGTTCCATTTGTTGGCATAGGATCAAATGAATGTTGCCAAGCATTTGAGCTAACTGCATAAGATAAGGTTGCACTTGAGCTTCATGCTAGTCAGGTAAATTTAGCATTAGTTTACTATACTTGTATTGTGCCTTCAAATTCTTTACTTGGGCCTAGTGATGATTGCCCTTGTTGCATGCAGGAGGTTCCTGTTGATGTAAACCATGGTTTCAGTGTTGATTTTGTTTGGAAGAGTACAAGCTTTGATAAGAAGCAGGGAGCTATGAAAATTTTTGCTATCGATGAGACAAGTGTCAGTGGGTAAGTTGGTTGTAAGTCAGGTTTGATTGAGGTAGTATGTAATTGTATGTCTTGTATTGCCCCCCTTTTTCCTTATATATATATATATTAACTTCATTTGTTATTCTACATTAATGGAAGATTGATAGGATTGCTCAGGATAGTAATTTTTGTTGAACATGCTTACTTACATTGGTAGAACATAGTTATTATACTATAAGTCGCCATAGCTATTGTACTATAAGGCGCTATTAATTGGAGTGAGATTAGAAAAGATTGGGTAACAGGACAATATATATTATATCTATCTTTTCTTGGCATGTGAAAATTTCTCATTTTCCTTAAATTTCTCATTTTCCTTAAATTTCTCATTTTCCTTTCTTCCTTAAAGGAATCTCCCAAACAAGGAGAAGGTGTCCCTTAAGCCTTCCATTGCCCTCCATTATCCTCTACCTAAGCATACCTTTTTGTTTACTTTCTTCCTTGGAATATTACACTTATTCACAGCTTTTAATAATGTAAATGGTTAAAAAAACTTTAAAAAAATTGGAGAAATCAAGGGAGGATGTGAGTTCTCCTGTTGAGCACCTAACGCTTCACTATCAGGTTAGTTAAATTAATTTGCCTTTTTCTTCAACCATTTTTTTTAATATCATGGCCTTTTCTAGTATGCTTTCCCTCTTGCATGATGCATAGAATGATATTTCATCACATCATGAGGAATGTGAATGGTGTTTCTTGCAGGTTCGACATCTTGACACATATGACAAGAGTGAACTTCATAAGTTACAATAACTGAAGGATGAATAAGGTTTGAGTTTTTTTTTGTTTGTTAAAAGCTATATCAAACCTTAGAAAGTGTTGCCTGGTTGGCCTGGATTCAATTGTGCAATATTGAGCAGGGTTAGCACAATCACTTTTTATTTTATTTAATTTTTAGTTGCGTTATTTGTAATTGTAAAAGTTAGAGAGAAGTCTACTTGTAAAATATAATAACAATTAATGGTATGCATAAGATATTGTAACTACTTCATATACTTTCAACTATTTTGATATTTTTTATAGTTATTTGGATAATTATAATGATTGATGATTTATTATAATTTTTGATAAATTTTAATTTTGGATAATTATATGCATAGGAAACTAATTTTGTTTCTAAAATGAAGGCGTCTAATTGTGACAAATCCCAACTAAATGTCTATTTTTTAAAAATATTTTTTAAAATATTAGAGATAGATTTAGAGATGAAAAAATCCATCTCTAATTTAGAGACGAAAATTTTCGTCTCTAATTAAAGAATTGCAATGAATCTTATAATTAAATAGTGATAGAATTTTAAAATTTAGAGACAGAAAAAATTTGTTTCTAAATTAGAGACAAAATTAAATTTTCTGTTTCTAACAATCAGAAAAGTCACTTTTAACCATGGATCAATTTTCGTCTTTAATTTCGTCTCTAAATATTTAGAGACAGAATTTTTCCGTCTCTAAATCTAAAATTTCTAGTAGTGGTTAGTAAATCCTAATGGAATCTCTTATTTAATGAAGGTAATTAGGATCACATCTCCTCTTAACTACTAGAATCCTAATCAAGAAAATTATATCTCCTCATATATTTCTTCTCTAGTAAACATTTACACGCTACAAAAACGATACTTAGCCATTCAGATATGTATCTATTATTGTATACTCTCCCTTCATAGTGTAAATCTTAACTTGAATATTTGTCTTGCAAGTATACTATCTCCCTCTCTAACAGTTGCCGCAAAATGAGAAGCCACCATATTCAACCACTCTCAATCGTTTGGTTCGTGAATAGCGTAAGTGTGTTTCAAAATGGATGGGGGTAGTTAGTTAGTTGCTCACAAGCTTTTTATTGTGATCAAACATGGCGTGGGCTCTTCGTGACCTGTTAATGTTGTGCACTTTTCATAATAGGTGATGTTATTTTTAGATCATTTTTATTTTTTTTACATAATTTTTACACTGTTTTTTTCTTAGATAATAAATTAAGAGAAACACATCTTGCATTACATATTATCTCTCTCTCTCTTTCTAAAAGATTAAGTGTAAATAAAAAGGTGTAAAAATTTAGTGTGTAAAAATTATTTTGCTTTGATAATTGATACACTATATAAGAGTGTCATTTGATTAATAAATGAAATTCTTTATTTGAAATGTTTGATTTTTGTTTTAATTATTTGAATTAATAATTTTATCCTTATTATATTAGTTTATATATTTTATATAGAGAAAGTTAATACAAAGAATCATTATGGATTAATATTTAATTTAAAGAGACAAAATTTTAAAATTATTAAAAACAATTATTCTAATTTTAATTAAAGAGTATGACCATATAATTTTATCTAATGGTCAAATTTCCCTTAATGAATTACCCTAATTTTTTTTATAGTTCTTTCTCTTCTCTTCTTTTCTCTCTCTCTTTTCATGAATGATACTCTTACCAACGCCATCGCCAACTAGACTGTACGCCCTTGCCATCGCTGGACGAGAGGTCCTTACGAACGGCATCAATTGTTTTGTTTGTTGCTATTGTGGCCAGCTAGACTCTATTGCTCTCGGTGTAGCTCGAGGCAAGTAATATGATGTTTACTTTTTTGCTATGCTGTGCCAACTACATCTAATCCCGTCATTAGCATACATCTTATTAGGAAGGAGAGAAAAGAAATCGTTTGTAATTCTAACAGATCAAATCATCAAACTAATTTAAGAAATCGTTGGCTAATCTTTCATTCAAAGTTGGCAAAAGAGTTTGGACTGATTTACTCACCGAACCTTCTTGTGCTTGGTTAGTGGCGGAGAGTTTTCATAGTTTACATGGGATTATACTTTCAAATTTCATTGTTATCATTGCATAAAAGAAAAAATTAATGTTTTATCTTTTGAGTAATTAAGATGATTTATTATAGGGATATAAAATTAAGAGGATTTATGAGAAAAATGTTCATACAATGTATCGGTGTTCCAAATGAATTGGCGCTATTTGAAAATCAATATAGTGTGTATCTAACTAGTTTACCCCCACAAGCTTTATATTGTGATCAAATATGGCGTGGATTATGCATGACTTGCATGTTGTTACTGTGAACCCTTTGATATTTGATACAAGAAGTTACTT
The DNA here is from genome assembly GCA_029884595.1 of Ormosia semicastrata. NCBI lineage: Eukaryota > Viridiplantae > Streptophyta > Magnoliopsida > Fabales > Fabaceae > Ormosia > Ormosia semicastrata. The sequence continues at coordinate 34,280,895 of JAQQTO010000055.1, forward strand.
TTTGTTGAAGGTATATTAAAAAAAAATCTCATTTCATGGGGCGTTCAATTACTATTCCTACATACCTATGAGGAAATGTTGATTCTTAGTTATAAAGTAGACATGGAAATGAAATAACAATTTCATATTTTTTTTTTAAAAAAATTTTTGCAAACAAAAATTGGAATGCTCTATTCTATGAAATTGAGCAAGGGATGAAAATGGAGATTTTACCAAATAATTTTGTGTCATTTTCTCTCCTACTACATGTTACATAATTGGGGAGGATCAAATTCACGTAGGACCACGAGTATCTTTATACCTTTTGAGTCTAGAACTAATCTCCACATCAAACTTGTGTTGTGCAAGTAAACTAGTCTACCCACATGAATCTTGGATTGCAACTGAGACATCTCATGCTTATCCAAATCACATAACTATATTCATTTTTTGAATGTTTTAAAAAATAACTGCTAAAAATATTTATAAATTATGGAAGTTGAAAAACCGTCATTTTATACATTAAGCAGTCTACTATATTTTATCCGAAGGCATGCATAATTACAGTGGTGATGAAAACATATAACAGATAATGAAAAATTCTTGTATACACTTATTGTACATAAGTTGTGTACATTAAACTAATTAACATTAAATAATTACATAAGTTTTTATACCACTTATATATTTTATATTTTAAAATAATAATATATCTTTTTATTTTGCTCAATAATATATCACTTATCGATTGGTGTAGTGAATACTGTGTACAATAAATAAGTGAAAACAAAAATATCTTTGCAAATACTAGCAGTTTTAAGCTGCCGTATTATGCAAATATAATCAATGTAATATATAAACTTTTAGTGATAACCTTTGACTTCTTCGCTTCTGTGTTCACCCATGGTTGTACTAATTTGCTTCATTTTACATTCATTCTTACAAAGGCCCCGGTTAATGATGTCTTCACCTAATGTTTCTAATATATTTGCCATTTGGTTTGTTAATTTGAGAACCCTCATCTACTTTGAGAACGAGCGTATTGGATGCCGCTACATTTAGTAATTAGTATTATAATCCAATATAAAAAACTGCAGCCTTACACGGTTTGAGTTCCATATTCTTTATATAATTCAGTAGGGAAAATATAACAAACTGCTTCAGAAATTTATTTAACAATTTTAAATGAAAACTTACAAATTGACCAGAGAGTAGAGATATACCAATTTAAGCAAGTACATCCAATGTAAGAATAAAAATTTAAGTCAATAACAATGACAGCGTTTTCTTTCGATTTGATGGAAAAGCAATACATTATAACTTTCAGTAGTTGACGCAATCAGCGTGCCTAAAGGACACAGTCTTCTTCAGCTTATCATAACCAACCTGGTAGTTCAACTGCGCTACGTTTCCATAGATGGCACCGCTTGACGAAGGGGTGAAAGCAAAGCACACTAATTCTTTGGAAAGACTAACAAAAGTGTTGAGTGGATACAACACGACGTCTGCACCAGTAAAATGTGCCGTAATGATTGGGGCTTGAATTTTATTTGGTGGGGAATTATAACAAAGTTTTACTGTTGAACTTGGGCCCGGAACAGGTTTTAAATTGATATGTGCTGCTACTGCTGACTCCAATTTGGTGTAAAACTCTTCTGGCAGAATGGTCAGTGTTGTGCCTGAGTCAATTATGATGTTACCCTCAGTAGCGTTTGAGGCTGATCCACTTACAAACTCTAGCATTTTGCCTCCAACACTAATTCCCTCCAAAGTAAGATAATAGAAAGTATCAACAGGACCAGATGAAATGGGAGTAGAAACTGTCCCAGGACCAGAAACCACAGCATTTTTTCCAAAATTTAATTTACTTGTGTTTTTGGTTTCAAAGTATGGCACCAAGCAGTAGGAGAATTTGTTATCTATTGAAGTAGCTATTTGGGAGGTAAGTGAGACAGCACCAGCTCCTAGGCCAACTATGCCAGAAACTTTGGGGAGAAATATACCAGCATTGTCATGACCACAACCAAATGAAAACTTGGGAAAGGAGATAGGGGTACCTGCAGTGGAACCTAAAGTGAGTGTGTCAAAGGCAAGATCTCCATTTGAATGTGATCCATCCCCATATGTGATGCTGTATTTGCAATTGGATGACCTGCATGAGATTCGACGTAATGAATTACACACGTCAGAAGAGCAAGAGACGTTTTGGTAAGTTGTGGATTTGGAAGGATCGAACAATGGATCGGTTTGGTCGTAACAATTGTCACAAGGGTTGCACTGTGTCCAAGTGAGGTCACTGCCGGTATCAGCAATGCCCATGATTTCTAATGGAGGGGTGCCAATGGAGTACTTCATGAGGTACTCGAAGTAGATGCTGGTTATTTCAGACTGTGGTGTATTTGGGGAAACTTTTGCTTTTGGGTAGAAATGGTTGACACGGTTGACAGAACGGTTAAAGGCATTGATCACTCGCTGAAAAGGAGTTTCAGTGGAGCTGTAGAATGGAGATTTTGGAGAATCTCTGTGAATGAGTTCCACACTGAAGCCACCATTGAGTGCCTCAGTGAGGGATATTCCACAAAAGCAAATGATTGATAATGTGAGTGGTAGGATAACAAGGAGAAGTTTGGGATAAGCTGCCATGTTGAGGGTTGAGTGAAGAGGCTAAGGTGAAATGAGGATTATATATAGCAGTGCTAGCAGTGATGGAGATGACTGATTTAAGGTTTATAATTAAAGCGGAGATTATTATTATTATTATTATTATTATTATTATTATTATTTATTATTATTATTATTATTAATTATTCCTTTCCATAACATATGATTTTGCTTTGAATAAAAACGATGATTGCAATTCAATGCAGATTCAAGGTTTGTTAAGCGGAGATTATTCCTTTCCATAACAAAACTCATAATTAATGTGTATGATTTTATTTTTGAAAAAGGATGTTGCGTTTTCATTGATATAAAAATCTTAAGCCATTTCAGCTTAAGAAAACGTATCTCTAGTTTAATGCCTTAACTGTCGTGATTTTGTAATTATACATGGTCAACTAGGTTTGAAATATGATCTCGGGTTAGAGTCGTGGACCTATGCAAGAAGAACTTATTCCACGTTTGTTTCTATATATAAATGATTATTTACTGATTAATAGAGTGAAGATTTTATTTTGATTTTAAATTCGTTAATTTAATTTATTTCTATTTCACTTTCTTTTTGGTTTTATAGATGATACATTTTTCTTTATTTTTTTTTTGGGTAATTTGAAAGGAGTTAATGCTTTAAAATTAGAAAATCGTCATTGTAATGATTGGGAATGATATCTTAGACATAAATTTAATTAATTATTTGGTGGAGGTCTAAGTGTAGTTTTATCACTTGGCTCAGATTTTGGTGTCCTCTTAAAAAAGTTGATGAAAAATCATGGAATGAAACTGTATAAATAATATAAAGAATTATTTATAAATTCTCATCTAAATTTCTAGAGAAGAACAAAATTACTCTCTTACTGTCTTACATCATGTATGACGTAACGGTAATTTAGTAATTTCATTTAATACTTCATTTTATATTTTTATGAGATGACCATTCCCATATTTAATCAATAACATATTTTCTTTTATTTTTTCTCGTAATTTAAAAGAAGTTAATGCATTTTAAAATTAGAAATCGTGATAATCGTGTTCGTTAGGGGATATAATATTTGCTAGACGGTGGGAATACTGCCTAAATTAGGGTGATTGTTTGGCGAGGCCTAAGTGAATTTATTTAACTTTTCGTGTTCAGTATTAAGGGATTTTCCTATGAAGCCCAACTCAATTACATGAAAATATGCTGAAATAAATGCTTTCATATGTGATATATGAAAACAACAATAATGCCTTTTCTCACTAGGAGAAGGATGGAATAAAATCTGAGGTTACGTATATCGAATAAGAAAGATATAATAGTATAAGAAAATACTATTAGATTACATAAGTGTTTGGTGTTAAGATATGATAGTATTTTGTCGTCTGGTCATACCAATTTATACTACTATGACCGGATAAAATTATCCTTCCATCATGAAGAGGATAAGACCTAATAAGCAAAACAAGGTGACAAATTTTCAACTATACCCATTTTTTGTGTTCTTTTTCCCTCTCTCTCTATCCAACCTTGTGACCTTTCTTCTTTTCCCTTCTCTAGTTCTCCAACCTTCACCACCTCTTCTCTTTAATGGAAGCTCATCAGTGTCAACGACCACCATACTCACCAATGCCTAAACACAATTGATGATAGAAAATAGTTGTTGTGTCACCACAGACAAGAAATTTGATGAAATAGCCTCGTCAAATGACATCGACGTCCACCCCCGTAGCTAAAACCTCTATCAACGGCATTGACCATCCTAGTTGATTTGGAACACCCATCATTGATGGATGTCTTCTTCCCCCCTCTCTTCTCTAACCTTCACTTTCCCTTTCTCTTTACAACCAAGCTCATCATGTCGACGACCACCACGGCGAAATGAGCCTATCGTATGATGACATCGATGTTTGAATCGTTAGTTCTAAAACCTCTGTCAACGACATTGACCACCGCAATTGATCTGGAGCACCCATCAATGGCAACGACGACTACCAGCACTACTCAATAATGACAATTGTTGTAGCCCATCTAGAACATTAGTTTGTGGCAACGATGACCGCTGCTCGAATCACCCCTGCTTTCCCATTCAGAAAATTCAATTTTGGGGCCAATTTGTGTGTGTGTGTGTGTGAGAGTTAGAACAAACCATAGCAGCATTTTGAGAATGAAAAAAGAGGTTTTGGATCTGGTTTGATAAGTGAGTATAAGACAAGCAAGGAGTTGCTAGTAACAAGATCTGGTTTGATAAGTATAAGACCAACATATTTACTAGTATGTTCTTGGAGGCGGTCTCCATGGATGAAGGATTGCTAGGTTTGGGGGATCTGGTTGTTGGGTTGCCCATCTAGATTTCGATTTGGTTGCTGAGATTGAGGAATTGAAAATAATCCCATTTCTGGGTTTGAGGAATTGCTCATCTGAGTTTGGTGATCTGGTTGTTCTCGTGTGTTTTGAAGAGAAAAAGTAATATAGTTATTATAAATAATTAATATACTATTAGGTTACTTATCTTATTGTGTATCAAATTTCTTTGATAGTATAAGGAAGTATCGCATATTCTTTATACTATCTGCTCTTATTCTACTATTTATATATTATCGTGTTTATTTATATTATTAGGTGCACTACACGATTTACGCAGCATCTTATTTATTTGTGATAATATAAGACTTGATAGTATAAGACTTAATATATAATGATTGAGGATATCAGAGTATTTAAAATTATAATGAAAAAGTCATTATAGTAACTTATATATCAAAATTCAATCAGATCTAATCACACCCCAATGCTTGATTAAATTATCCATCATTTTAATATATAAGAAGAATTTAATAGATAAATTTATACAATACAATATTTGTATCAAACAATTGATAATGTCATAATGTATTATATTAATTTATTCTATCATGTCAAATATAACATGTCAAACAGATCCTAGGTGCATTGGCTTAACCCAGTGCTTATGGGCAATGATTTACCATTAATGCAATTACATCGTTTATTCATGTCATAAAAATTTAATAAAATTTTATGTTAAGTATTAACTGCCTAATACAACACTCTTCTTTTATCAAAATCTAGGATCAACTATGTAAAATATATGCAACAAAGCACAACATATGTAGAGTTTCATATGCGATATATGAAAATTTTAAACTTTATACTTTTTTGACATGAAATAGGTAAAAGTATTGTCTAACTTACTTGATTTATGCTTAAATCAACCTTTAAGTGGTGCTCTTTATATTATTATATATTTAAACAATTACACACGTTTAATATAGAAAAATATGCTCTTCCTTGATATATGTTTAAATGGACCTCTTTATATAGAAAACAATCACAAGCACGTAATGTCGAAAAGGAAATAACAATAAATTGAAGAAATAAAAATAAATTAAACGTGAAAAGAAATGACAAATTATATTACGAGATAGTAACTTAATTATGATAATGCATAGGAATTACCCATATATCTATACATTTGCTATACTCAAACTAGAAATTAACCGATAGGAGTTATCCTTGCAAGTAACCTCAAACTTCTTAGTCTATTTTATGAGATGAACATTCCCATATTTAATAAATAAGGTATTTTTCTTTTTTTTTTCTTGTAATTTGAAAGAAGTTGCATTTTAAATTTTGGAATCGTGAAAATCGTGTATGGTTGGGCCTTGGGGGATATCTTCTTTGCTAGACGGTGGGAATTCTGTCTAAATTAGGGTGATTGTTTGGCGAGGCCTGAGTGTATTTATTTAACATTTTGTGTTTAATATTAAGGGATTTTTCTTGATTGATGCCCAACTCAATTACTTGAAAGTATGCTGAAAATCACAAATAAATGCTTTCATATGCAATATATGAAAATATTTAAAAGTATACTTCCTTGATTTATGCTTAAATCAACCTCAAGTAGTGCTCTTTTCATTACTTCCTCTAAACACATTTACACACATTTATTTTAATATAGAAAAGAGTGGCGCTATATCACACAAACGCTCTTTCATGAATCAGCCACAAATGGGTTTTTTTTGCTTACTTTTCTATTGTTATTAACTAAAACATTAAAAAAAATGAAACTATTTGACTTTGACGAAAATCATGGGAGGAAATGTTTTCATAGATAGTTCCGTGAAATGACTTCATGTGAAATAGTATTTTCCTTACAGAAAAATATGCTCTTCCTTGATATATGATTAAATGACCTCTTTATATAGAAACAACCACAAGCATGTAATATGGCAAAAGAAATAACAACAAATTGAAGAAATAAAAATAAATAAAAATAAATTAAACGTGTAAAGAATGCATCGGAATTACCAATATCAACAGATTTACTATCCTCAAACTAGAAATTAACCAATAGGAATTATGCTTACAAGTAACCTCAAACGTGTGGCTAACAGGAATCACCTACATCCATTACATCTATATGGACCTCCTCAGCTATTTTTGGAATATATAGATGAAATCGCCTCCCACAGTATTGTGGGCAGCGTTGGGTGACATTCGAGCTTCCCATGAACTGTGATGCAAAACCTGTTGAACCCACCCAGTATTTCTTGCATCTTGTGGTGAGGCAAAACCCCACTCACTTATAATAAAATGCTTCATATATTATGGATATGTTAATTTTCCTGTAGCATTCCACTCTCGGAACATGTCATACGTAGGCATTGTCGACATAAATCCCATTGTTGAATTTCATGGTTTCAGAGTAAATGGAGAAGAGAAAGTTGAGAGAAATTAAGAAAGGAAAAAAATGACGTTTATATTACCAAAATACTCCAACTTTCCTCCATATCTACGCATTTACTATACTCAAACTAGAAATTAACCGATAGGAGTTAACCGTATGTTTGTTGACTTTTATGAGATGCCAATATTTTTATTTCAAGCTTTTCATTTCCGCTTCTTGGATTCAAATTTTGAAATCGTGAAAATTGTAATCTTGATTAACCACTTATTCCTAACGTATTAACCATTTAATTTCCGCTTTTCATTTCCTTTTTGGGATTATTAAGGGATTTTTCTTGAAACTTGAGTATCTGATTAACCACTTATTCTTAATGCAATATATGAAAATATTTATAACCATTTAATTTCTCGCTTTCATTTCCTACTTCTTGGATTCAAGAGAAACTAATATTGATTAACCACTTATTCTTAACGTATTAACCATTTACTCATTATTGAGAACTCTTTCTTGGATTTTCATAGAAACATATGATTAACCACTTATTCATTATTAGGAACTCTTTCTTGATTCATGAAAGTGACCTCGATATAGATTAACCACTTATTGGCAAAAGAAATAAAGGTATTAAATAAATAAATTTATATAAATTGATTAACCACTTATTCCTAACGTATTAACTAGAAATTTACTTATTTGAATGTATTAACCTAAACTTTATCTTGATTAACCACTTATTCATAACGTATTAACCACTTATTCTTAACGTGACATTCGAGCTTCATATTTCAAATTTCAAATGATGACTTGTGGTGACGTGACATACGATGGCTTCAAAAGTTGGAGTATTTTTTTTGGACAAATAGAACATGTCATACGTACCGATTAAGAAAACTGTATATTGATAGAATGGTGAAAAAGTAAGAATTATAATGTAAACTAGGTTTATATAGCCAAGTAAATCAACTAACAACTAACTAATTAATCAACTAACAACTAACTAATTAATCAACTAACAACTAACTAATTCTAACTATCTTAACAGCCCCCCGCAAGCTGGAAGGTGTACATTACACTTCCAGCTTGGGATGATCAATACAAATGCATATCCAAAAAAATACAATGATAATGTCAAGAACTGATAAGGTACGCAGGCCAACAAATGCTTAACTACCATAAAAGGTAGAAGCTAAAATCATCAAAGCCAATGAAGGCAAAAGCTTAACCATTAAGCAGAAGTCATAACTCAAGACTTAACCACTTAACAGAAGCATATATGCTTAACCACCAATAAAAGGCAGAAGCTAACAACAAAGCCAATTTAGGCAAATTAACCGAAAGAACAGAACCAAAATCATTTGTCAACAATCATCAATCGAACCAAAAGAAAAAAAAAACAACTGGGCTCACTTGGCTGCACGCCCACTGCACCAACAAACTCATTTGCTTTGAACCTACATCTGTTCAAAGATTTGCATCTACTCTGGTCAATTTTCCTTCACATATAGGACGATGGCCAAGAAGTGAAGTGGCATGTCTGACTAAATAGGATTGACACGATGGTATACACCATTTATGGGTCAAAGTCAATCGCAAAGAAAAGGGAAAATTCAAGATACAACGCTGAACCTTCAACCAAAGTTCTTGATGAGTAACCAAAGTACCAAACAGGTCTCAACGTGAAGAAAATTCAACTATCTTCTTAGCAAACTTAACCAAAAGTGCAGAATCAGAATCTGTACATCAAGAAATCTCTGAGCAAACACATCAATTTCGCAATGATACTTAGCTGTGCAATCAGAACCAAAGTTGCCAAGATAGTTCACAAGTTTCACAGCAATATCAAGAGCACCATAGGAGCTGCAATGAAACCCCCAGATCTGAATAAAAGCAAGAAAGGAAACCAAGAATCATAGAAAAAAAAACTTCACCACCAGTGAACCAACAAACATGGAAGAACCAAATCCGAAAGAGAACAGATCGCAATCGCAGAGAGAAAAAAAAAATCAGCAGTGAAGTCGGATCTGAGAGGCTGAAGAACTTCTGATACGGTTGAGTCTCTGACAAGGTCACCATCATCGCCATAACCGACATAGGATTTCCTCGGCGATAACAGATCGAACCAGTAACTGATCAGAACCAGCAATAATAGAGCAGCAAATTGATGCTGGAAAACGCCATTTTCGGCCACAAAGAACATTGCCGAGACCGGATCGAAAAACAAGAAACAGATCGAGTGCGAAACTGAGGAAAACGAACCGTGTAGCGGATCTGAGATCCAGTGATGCGAAAAACGACAACCTCTGCAATGAAGAAAAACGAAGATACAAGATACAAGAACTATAGCAAAATGGAGATTTTGGATTTTCTTGGGTAGAAGAAAATTGAAAAGAAAAATAAACTAAGAAAAGAAAAGGAAAATGGCAAAATGCAGCGGAAGAAAATGTTCAAGGTGAGTGGAATGACTCTGATACCATGTTGAATTTCATGATTTCAGAGTAAAGGGAGAAGAGAAAGTTGAGAGAAATCGAGAAAACTGTATATTGATAGAATGGTGAAAAGGTAAGAATTATAATGTAAACTAGGTTTATATAGCCAAGTAAATCAACTAACGACTAACTAATTAATCAACTAACAGCTAACTAATGCTAACTATCTTAACACCAATCTTGATCATTTTTTTTTGAGATATCTATCATACATTAGGGCACTCTATCAAAGTTCAAAGGTATTTAAGTACACATTTTTCCTACTCTTTCTTTAGATTATGTAAGGTAGGAAGAACCAAAGTAAAAAGCACAAGAACAGACCAACATGGCTTGGTACGGGTGGTTGGAATCCCGGACTTGAACGAGTGCTCTCCAAGACATAAGTTCGAGTCCGCTCAGCCACTAAAGTCCTTCGTTGGTGAGTATCCCTCCACAAGAAAGTCCCCTATCGCCTAGGGGCAATGACAATGAGTCCTCTGGGCGAGCCCTTCATTGGCCTGGTGTAGTAGGTGGCACTGTATATATATCCCAACTAGCTAGATCCTCGGTAAGGGGCATTGGCGCCTTACCTAGTAGTATAGAGGTACCTCCTCTACTATCTCTATCAACAATCTTTAGTGAAAAGTCTAATAACTCACCCTTAAACTTTGTCTGATGTACACTTTGGTTTTGTTACACAACACATACTACTGAGAAGCTCATCATGTGCAAATCATATGAGGTTATTATTGGAAAAAAATCATTAACGATAACACGTGACAACCCAGTGTTCTCAAGCATCCATGTGAAAGGAACATGACATGATCACCATTATCCCTAAAGAAAAGCTTGTAATAATCTCCCTAACGCTAAAATCCCTTTCAAAGTCCCTCGAGTAGCATTTCGACCATTGAAAGAGAAAATAGATCGTGAAGGAAGACAAATTTGTTCATGTGAAGAAAGACCGTATCGTGGAGGAAAGTGAATTGGTTCTTGCGAAGAAAAGATTGAACCATTGAGGAAGGTGAGTTCTTACGAAACCCTAGAACTATCGCGGTTGTCTTGTTTGTCTCGAATGGATGTTTGCTTAGGGTTTTTATGTGTTGTGATGTCACCTTAGTTGTGGATTGTTTCTTGGTTGTTTTTTTTATTTTGGTTGGGTAGATTATTTGGTATGGTTTGGTTTTATGGGGTTAAGATTGCCGCATGTGGTCTCAATTTTGTGTGTGGTCCCAAAATCTTATATAAGTGAGTTTGTTCAAGGCACTTTACTGACTTTTGATTCTATGTGTGTGTGTGCATGAATGTGCCTATTTTATTTAATTTTTGGTCACAGTCGAGCCAAATTTGTATAAGGACCCCATGAATCTATGGTTTTTTTTAATTATTTTCAAGCTACAAATGTGTGTTGTTCCCATGTGAATGTAGGTTAGTCCCATATGCTTGTGGAAGAAGAAGAAGAAGGATCAAGGAACCCGAGCCTCTCCTCAGGCCTCGCTTTAAAAACAGAGTTTCAATCCGAGTTAGAATACCCTAATAGCAGGATCGGAATGGGCTAAAAACTGAAAAGAAATAAAAGCAGAAAACTAGGAAGTCTATTTTGCGCGCCCCGTATTGTATATGTACTATAACATGCTTAGTTAAACTTTGCATATGGATCTCATAATAATCCTATTTCATTATGGAGGGAAGTTGTAGTTTCGGGCACGTATGGGTTATTATGGAGGTGTGTGTAATAAGCTAAACAACTTTGATAGTGACCTTCTGTCCACCACCTATTTGTTTGCTTATGTAAGAAAGAATGAGTTATGGGAACCTAATAAGTATTTATGGTATAAGTATTTTGGTCAAACTTTTGAGAATGGACTAAGGAAATCCTTCAATGATGATGATGTTAAAGGAGTAATTAAAATAGTAGAGAAAAGACCTAAGTTAACAATTGTTTGTTGAAAATGAGAGTGACCAGAAGAAAAGTTCAACTGAGATTGAAACTAAACCTCAATCTAACCCTGTACACCCTGAACACCCTAATCCTGTGGACCCTGAACCTCAAATTGAACCCTCATCCTAAACCTGTAGCTGGGATTGGACCTCACTCTAAAAATGCTGGTAAGAATAGACCTCATCTTGAACACCCTGAACTTGCAACTAAGATTGAAACTCACCTTGAACCTCATCTTGACTTTGATCCTCATCCTACCAATGTTAGATAAAGTAGGAAAGAAAAGGAGAAGGGAAATGGAAAGTAGAAACAAAAAGGGAAAGAGAGGGAAAATGTAAAGGCAAAGGGAAGAGAAAAACCATTCCTCTAGGTGATGAGAAAGATGGTGAAGTTGATTTGAATGCCTGACCAAGACATTCGTGACATATTCTTTAAGGACCATGCAAGGGAGGTTGAGCAAGAAATGAGAGATTGTACGGATGTTAATGAAATAGTGTATGGAGATGATGAGGTTAATGGTGATGGGCAAATAAATGATAATAATGGTTGTTGATATCTAATTTTATTCATTTTTGTTATTATTTTTATTGCTTAATCAAAGACTAATAATTTTGTGTTAAACAATGTTTAATTATAACATTTTGAACACATAATTTTTTCAAGTTTTATTTGTTTCCATCTTATTTCCATCATTGCTTTTTCTTGTTATTTATACCAAAAAAAAAAAATCACAACCCAAACATAAGCTCACCTTAGCCTAGTTTAAAAAAAAAAAGCAAAAAAGCAAAAAATAAAAGAAACAAAAAAAATAAAAAAGCAAAAAAAATAACAAAACATATCACCCCTGCTGCTTGACAATTTTTCTAGTTTTGGGTGAAAATAAAATTTATTTCCTTTGCTTTATTTTTTATCCTTTCTTGGCTATACATTGTACGATAGGTTCTCTTATACGTAATTAATCGTATATGGTAGCACCAACAGGTGCCTAAATTTAGAAGGTAAGAATTTCTCTCTTAGCTATACGTTGTGCACTCTCTTATACTGTATATGACAGCAGACAATATCCAACCAACACGGTAGCGAGGACCAACCTCCTTGCTCCCCACTCACTTTCACATACATACCACCCACATCTTCACTCAAGCATAGTACACACCCAACAGGCACACACGACACAACACCACACCACCCTGCCGGCGGATGAACATTGCTTCATGCTCCCAACACGCTATACCTTGCACAATACACATTTTGGCACTACTCTCACACATGACACTCACTCATACAACACACTTCAAGAATCACATTTCTTCTCATAAATACGACATTCAACAAAAAAAAATAAAGGAGTTCTGCTAATAAAAAATTACAAGGGAGAAACAATATAAGATTGGGGGAAGACCTTTGGGGAGCTGAGTTTTCTACAAGTAAGAAATGGAAGGAGAAGAAGGGAGGTTAATTGCTATTCTTCATCAGAGCACACAGTCCCCATTACCCATTCAAATATCATCAAGCCTCAGTACCTCACACTTGATCCTTCACATCATCAGCCATTAGTCGTGCTAACCAAACCACCCAAACCTCCACCAAAGCCATACACAAACCATAACCACCATTAACAACTAGAAACAAACCACAAACACTATTAACAACCACCCACAACCACCATAACCTCCTAAAACCACCACATCCATCATCTTCAACCACCATTAATAACCATCGAAAGCCCAAAAACACTAACCCCTCCACCACACCACTAGATCTGTGACTCAACCCCAAACTGGACATGCCCCACTGTCACGAAAACCACCGGCCTGCACCAGCACTGAGCCATGCACCGCACCACCCAGTCCAAGAGGTCTAGCCGCGAGCCGCACCAGAAACCACATCGCAACCTGAAATCGTCGCTCCACCCAACTTGCTAGAACCAGACTGTGACCCCGCACCTTCACCCCCCACCGGACCGCGACCCGACGGTGCCCAGATTTGGTCAGCTGAGCTACCACAAGTTCAGACCCAGTCAAACTAGCAGCCACGTGCCGCACCACCAGACCACCGCGCGTCACTGCGAGCCGCTCCGCCCCGTGCCGGTAAGCTGCGACTAGCTCTTCCCGGATCGCGTCGCCGCATCGCAGCTTAACGCACCACCGTTCCGAATCCGTCGCGCGCCATCACCTCACCGTTAGCCTCCATTGTTGCAGCTTTTCCTCTTTATATGAAGGTGAGAAGCATTTGTATGAAGAGATAGGTGGTGTCTAATATGCATCCTCTTAAATAGGGTATATGGTACATTACTAAATTTAAGTTATTGATTTATTTATAAAATAAATTAATGACTTAGATTAATTATAAAATATTTGTTAAGTTGGTTTTTTTTTCAAGGTTTTTTTTAATTTTATATTTTTTTCATACTACCACTATTACAAAGTGGTTTCGGTTGCAAACCATTATCTGTTATTTGTCGATTGCTATCGGTCACCTTTAATTTTTTTTAAGTTGTATAACTGTATAAATATTATCAGTTAAAATTTATAAGATTTTTCAACAAACACAATTATAGTTTTAGGAAAATGGACCACCTCTACTTTTTTTTAGATTGTATAACTGTATAAATATTATTAGTTAAAATTTATAAAATTTTTCAACAGTTATAGTTTTAAGAAAAAAAAATTTAGTATGCACAATTATTTATGAAAAAATATAAAGATTGATATAATTTTAACTGATATTATTTACACAGTTGTATAATTTTTAAAAAGTAAACAAATAGCCAGTAGGAGGTTCTTGCTTGAGGATCGATTGCCGACAGTAACGGTAATGCTAGCCGAAAAAAAAAAAAACAACTAAAAAAAAGATAACTTGTAGCCATACCAAAAAAAAAAAACTTGTTGTTGTAGGTAAAAATTTGAGTGTATAGTACACTCCAAACTTGACAAGATGCACAATATCACCCGTCTTTAATAATAATAAAAGGTAAAAGATTGGATCTTGGGCCATTGATGCCCCGGCCCACCAATGTTGGACTGGTCTACAAATGTTTAAAAATGTTACTATTATGTGTTGGAATTTATTTGAATGTTTGGGTCTAGTTTAGTTTACTTTAATCAAACATGGTAAAAAAAAATTAGATGAGCCCGGTAGTTCTCAAAATGTATAAAAAAAAAGAAGAAGAAAGATTTACTATCTTGGGGTTGGGCTAAAGAGGTTTAGTTTAAGTTGTGGTTGCTTCATACATTATAGTGGATCAAAGTTTTAGTATTTTTTTTAGAGTGTTTGTTAAGCATATGAAAAAGTAATAAATAAAAAAATAAAAATAAATCTTTTTTATCAATGTAATGACCAATGATGATGACTGAATAGTGGATGTTATCTTTAATGTCATTTGGATCGTAAGAGTTTATTGAGTAGTCCGGTGCTAACTTGAACCCTATGTAAGAATGTATTTGTTTTCAAACAAAATCCATTTTCCAAAATATTTTCATAATTTAAATCAACCAACCCACAATCATTTTTTAAAGAATTACGTGACTTTGAGTTTCTCACTGCATCAAGGGATACGTAGGAGTAGAAATTCATTTCTGTCAAGCCAAAATTAAATTTTCATAATTTGGTTGTTTCTTTTAAAAAAATAGTTATAATGTTTTTAAGAATGGTAAAAATAAATATATTTGATATTATTAAAATTTGCATGACTAACTTAAGATACCGTTCTTGGAACGGGCAGTGTAGGGTACTAATATATTCTCTACTTGTAATTGACTCTCGAATCCAAATTCATTTTTCAAAAGATCAGTTTTCCTAATTAAAGGGTTTTTATAATGTTTCTCAATTTAAATAAACATTGGTGATGACTTTATTGATTTTTAAAAAATTTTACCTTTTTTGGTCGTCCCGTCGTGATCCCGATTGTGACAATGGTGATGGAGGACAGTCTAGCAATGCCAACATTGTTACAGATACAAATATTAGACCACATTGGAATGGGGAGTATCACTAAGATTATGAGGACAATGGCACTCTTGTTACTCCCCCTAGGTTTGATGAAGAAGGAAGGAAGGAGAAGGAGGACATTACCAAAGTTCAATAATTACATTGACATGAGAAAAGAGATAAAACTTAGAGTGAGAATGAAATTTGCAAATCATAAGGTGTTTAGGGAGGGTTTAAGGTAGTTTGGTATTGAAAATGGAATTCATTTCCACCTTTTGAGGAATGAAGGAACCCGAATAACAGTAGAATGAAAGAAAGGTTGTGGGAGAAGATGCATGCCTCTATATAAGACTAAAAAATGAGAAGATTTTTAAATTAAGTCATGATATAATACTGAGCATGCAAGTTGTAGGTGAATAATTGTAATACCAAGGCAAATTTAAGGTGGTTATCTACCTAGTATCAAGACCATATCCGAGACCATAAGGGAAAATGGGAGAATGAACCTTTCATTAATCAGGTTGTAAAAGAATACAATATTTTTTTTTTGGGTCAAGATTCCAAGTGTATAGGGCAAATAAGATGAGATGACCATGAAGAAATTTCAAGGTAGTCATGCAACTCAATATTTTATGATGTGGAATTATGTTGCAACAATGCTACAGTACAACCATGGTTTAACCATTCTGATCAAGAAAGAGGATGAAGTGTTTTTGAGAATGTATATGTTTGGATACTGCCAAGAGAGGTCTAAAGTCTTTTAGACCCATAATTTCATTAGATGGATGCTTCTTAAAGGTTGGATTTGGGGTCAATTACTAGTGGCAGTGGTAAGAGATGCAAATGATAACAATGTTTCCTATTGTATATGCTATAATTGAGGCTGAGTTGAAAGATAACTGGCTATGATTTTTGAATAGGTTGCTTGAAGACAATAGGTTAATTAAGCAGAATGGTTGGGCTTTTATTTTTGATAAACAGAAGGTAAAGATCTTATTTCTAGTTCTTATTTGGGTTACGAAATTTCTCTAAACTTGTTTGTGATACTCACTTCCTTTACTTACAAGGTTTGAGCCAAATACTTGAGGATGTAGGGGTTGAATATTGATTCTATGTTAGGCATGTATATGCCAACTTCAAACTAATTAACATATAAAGGACAAGTGTTGAAAGATCTTCTTTGGAGTGCTACAAGGGCCACAACCAAGCATGAATTTGATTTTTATATGCAAAAGATGAGGAGGCTGAATGAAGGAGCAGCCAATTGGTTAGCTTCAAGTAGGGATGGAAACAGAATGCCAAGATCACCCTAATAAAGCCGAAGTTTTTTGTGTTGTAAATATCTGGCCTGAGCCTGGCCTGTTACCTGTCAAAGGCTTTTTTTTTTTTTTTTTGGTCGGCCTGTTTAAAAGCTTGGCCACGAAACCGTTTAGAAGCCTGATTTATATTAAGGCCTCTAAATAGGCCAGTAGGCCAAGGCCTTCATATAAACCTCAAATAGGCCTAAGCCTTTAAACAGACCTTGAAAGGCCATTAAAAAAAAATAGAATATAATTTTATAAATAAACATAAACATGCCGGCCTAATAGGCCTAACAGAACTTTTTTGAGAGGTTAGGTTACGACCTACTAAATGAAACAGCAGAACCTATCTCATTTTCTAAATTGTGCCAAGTTAGCAAGCTAACCTATTTCCATCCCTAGCTGCAAGAGATGCTACCACTTGGTTAAGACATGCATTCACTCCCAAAACTAAATTAAAGAGTTTATTGAATAACATTGCAGAGTCATTCAACTTTGTTATAATGCCTGCAAGAGATAAGCCAATCATTATAATGATGGAAGCCATTAGGAGGTTGTTGATGAAAAGGTTTGCTGCAAAGAGGGATGAGATGCTCAAGTATTAAGGTCAGATTTGCCCAAGAATTCAACAAAAATTTCATAAGTCAAAAGAGCATGTGATTTTGTGTATTGCTCATATGAGTGGTAATTACAAGTTTGAAATTGATACATTGAAAGGGAGAAAGAAGGTGGTGGATTTAGTATAATTATGTATTATGTTCAAATAATAGCTATATTTTTGTACTTTTATTGCCATAACATACCTCTTATGGACTTATTTATATCCACTAGGTATCCTTTGTGCATATGTTATGACTGTCATTTATGTGCTAAGAGATCGGCCTAAGAAGTAAGAACTATGTTGATGATTGTTAAAGAAGGAGACATTTCTAGAATGTTATGGAGTGATGATCAACCATGTACCTTCAGTAGATGAGTGGCCACAAATTGAGAATGATCCTATCCTCCCTCATTCAGTAAGAACCCCTGCTAGAAGACCGAAGAAGGTTAGGAAAAGAGTCAATGATGAGCAACCACAGAATCCAAACATGGTACGTAGGGAAGGAAGTGAAATTAGTTGTGAAAATTGTATCTAGTGGGGCCACAATGTCTGTGAGTGCCAGAGACCCAAAATCCAAATAGGAAAATACATAGAAAGAAGAAAAAAAAGTGCAAGCAATGGTTCTACTACATCCAATCCGAGTGCTCCAACTGAAACAAGTGCTCTAACTACTCCAAGTCCAAGTGCTCCAACTACGAATGCTCCAAGTCCAAGGATAACAACAACTCTAAGGAGGGTATATAGGGGTTGTGGTCCCAGCCAACCTAGTTCTCAAAGCTCACTTGGGGGTGGTGCTCCAAGTAAAAGTGCTCCAAGTCCAAGGATAGCAACAATCCTAAGGAGGGCATATGGGGGTTATGGTCCCAGCTAACCTAGTCCTTAAAATGCCCAATTATCCCACTTAGGAAACACACACAGCCTCTGTCAAGAATCTCAATGACTTGACCAACTCCGAGGCATCAACATAAAAAATGACAAGAAAAATTGATGCAAGTCATGGGAGAATCAGTGGGGCAAGGCTAACATAGTAAACTTGACTAGGATGTTTTTTAATGTTGGGCTATGACAACTATGCTTGTTATATGTCTAGTTTTTTAGAGTTGTATAATGGTCTTGAGTTGTATTTGACCTTCTATAGTGGTTTTGGTTAGGGTTTTTTGTGAATAAATTTGTTAGTAGTTTTTTTTTTGTATTGGGTTGCTTTTTGTGACTATTGACAATGGTTGTGAATGATTAATTACCCAATTGAGGCCCTTAATCTAAGCTTATTTATTCTCTACATGGTTCATTGGTGTTTATTCATTAATGCTATCTTAGTTTATTATTGTAACCAATGTGATATGACTTAGTTCTTTGAAACTTGAAAATTGGTACAACTAAAATGTCTGGGTCAAATTTTCATTACTGATTGGAATTGTGCTAAAAAAATGTGACTTCATTGGACTTGGTTAATCCAAGTAGAGTGTGTCATTATTGTCATTTGTTGGACTGATTTGGTGATTAACAACAAAATTATATAATGGCTGTGAAAGATTAGCTTACACATTCTAATTTCATTTAATTGCAACAAGGTAATTAACAAATGCTACTTTCATTCCAATCAACAAGGGAATTACATCACAATACTTACATTACAGATCATCTACTAATCATTCCATTAACAAATACTTATATAACACATCCCAATTACTTAGTACTTATATAGCAAGTGGCATCCCACGCAACATGTATAGTTGAGCCTTCTGTGATTCGAGCTTAACCTTCTGTGATTTGTGGTTAGCATATAACACACACAACTGAACTTTCTTTTCTTCAAGTTCATCATTTAATTCCTTGTTCATTCTCAACAAACCGTTGACAACTTTTTCAAATCTTTTGATTGCAGGTGGGTCATATCCCAGGTAAAGAAGTTGCAATCATTTGGGCAGCCACACCTAGCGCAACCAAGGAGCCTCCTTCTTAGGTTCCTTTCAGTCCACAAGGTTTGCAACCAAGAAGGAATGCCGCATTTGCATCTGTGTATTCCCATTGAAGGTAGATGAACTCTCTATGGAGTGACTTTGTTGCATTTGCTCAACTGATCGTGCTCCTCGATTCTAGTTGGTCACTTATGTCGTCTTCCTCAATGGCTGCACAGTGGAGTTATGTGAAATTTTAGGGTTTAGTGTTATTGGATAATAACACTGAAAAAAACCAGAGATCAATCAAGTGCCCTCTTAATGAAAATTTTCTGCATTACCCTCACATGATTTGCACAAGATGAGCTTCTCAACATTTTTTAAAAGCATGTGCCGCTCACATGCTATTTTTTTGTAGCAAAGTGAACATGTTTGAAAATGACAAGACCTTGCACGTTTTCATAGCGATAGGATAAGACCAAAATACACGACCAAAGTTTAGATCAGATAGAGTTCTAGGAGTTCTTTCTGAACTTCTCCCTAATCTTTATTCAGTATTTATCCAACACTACAATTTATTCTAGTTCACAAAAATGGCGTTCAAGAATTCTCCCCTATTTTAATTGTTTCCAAATAGAATAATTAGTACTCTCTTAAAAGCAGTTTATACCAAATCATAAGATGCAGAACAAATTTACCCCATTGGCCCTAATTGCATTTTCTTCATTACCCTAACCATAATTTTCTTCATTACCCCATCCAGGATAGACTAAGACGTCAAACTAGCATTAATGCAAACATCCATCGTTCAAATTTGTAGCAGAATTAAATTCAGGCTATGAACCCTGACAGAGTATGGTGTAGGTCATGTTAGACCCTAGCCCAATAACACAGATAAAAGATAAAAGTAGCGCAGGAATCATGCAAAATGGAAATGAATACTCTCACACAGGAATAGCTTCAGTCCAGAGATGCATGTTCCATTTCGTAGCATGAACCTCAAAAGGAAACAAACTCAACCACATGAATCAAACATACTGGATATATAATAAGTTTCCACTCATTTTACTTCTCCATGTGAGGCCAAAAAAATGTCTCGGTGCAACAATCATATCATAGATCCTTTATAGCTTCCCCCCATAGTTAAAAACCAGCCCATCCAGCAGGTTGAGAAGTTGACTTGCTCTCAAAGGCTTTTGCCTCACCAAAAACCTGAGAATTACTCCCTTCACTAGGTCTTGGCATCTGTGGGCTGCCAGCACGTACAGCACTGAAGTTATCTGTTCCAAAACCCCATGTATCAAAATCAGTAGTTAGTTGAGCAGGCTGCTTGTTCTGCTGACCATTTCTTGTCCTGACAGATTTGGAAGTATTGTCTACTGAAAGGGACTTTAGTGGTTGGGGTTCCTCTGGAAATGCTTGCCATGACTTTGGTTCTGAACTAGGAGTTTTCCATTCAGTTTTATCCTGCTGAAGTTCCCAAACCATCCCGCCAATCTTCTCCCTCTGCAGTTATCATGCAACATTATCCATGTGTCACAAACACAACCTAAACAAAATCAGCAAGGCAAATGAATAGAGAAGAAAATTACAAAATGCTATTACCGCAGATGCAGATGATGTAACTCCAGGAGAGGTTCTCAAACCCTCTCTACTTGGTGAAGGAGTTCTTGCTGCAAGTGCTTGCTTGAGATCCTGTAATTCTTGCCTTTGCGATCGGCAGATTGCAGAAAGCTTTTCATATTTTGAAGTTATTTCAGCTTTCTCCAACTTAGCTTCTTTCAGCTGCTCTTTGAGTTTCTCTACCTCGGCCTCTAATGCTTCTTCCTTTTCGGATTTGTTACCAAGTTCAGAGTTGAGCTTATTGGTATCAAATTCTGCAACAAAAGTGTTAAAAGCCTGATCTTGAAAGGTAGCTGTATTCTCCACACTTGACATCCGCCTCTCACTTGCATGATCTTTATCCTGAAAAAAATTTATTTCAAAGTCCTTGGAAGATCCAGTATCAGGTTTGTGTGGTTTTCCATGTACACTGCCTTTTACAGTATGAGTTTGTGTATTAACCACTTTGTTAGTACTAACATTTTTGGGTAATTGATCATTGTCTGGACGAATTCTATCATGTTTCAATGAGATATGGTGGCTAAATGGTTCTTCATCAAATATAGGTTTGCTCTTTTCCTCAGGGACAAGTGAATCCTTTGCATGCTGAGTGGACCAGAAAGCACCAAGCTGCCCCCCACTTCCCCCTCCCCTAGAAGCAAGGGATGGCTGTAATGTATTTCTGGGTTCTCCAGATGAAGGTGGAGGAGGTGGACTCCTATGAGGCATTGGAGGTGATTTATTCGTGGACATTGAAGCACCTGCCAAAATTGAGCTACAAATAAATCTTCTTGTTTGATATTCGGGATAAAATCGTATATACAACTCCAATCTTCTACCAAGAGCTTTTAGCAATTTCGTCTCTAATTCACACCAAGGTCACATTTGAAGTATTTTGAAGACATGAAAATAAACAGTAGTATCTTTGTCAAAAAAATGCATCACCTTCATGATTGTTTGAAGAAGGCAATTCAAGAGGCCTGTCAGGTAATGACTTCTGCAAATTAGTAGGTAGCTGCTCATTAACACGAAACCAGACCTGCCATCATAGTAGAACATCCAACATCAGTAATTGACTGCTCTAATTCTAGTACCTAAGAATGCTATTGATGGATGATCTAAGACCAACCTAAACTGATGGAGATGAATGGCCAATCAAGCAAAGCGCTTGCCTGCGTGATATCTGGTCTGTCATCTGGTCTAGCTTGAAGCATGTCTCTGATTAAGTCGGTGACAGATGAACTGAATTTAGGTAAATCAGGAATGCGGTAGTTTCCATTTAAGACTTGGAGCTTTGATTCTCCATCAAATGCACTTTTGAAGTAGCATATGCGAAAAAGGAGACACCCGAGTGCCTAACATATTCAACCAGTAATATGATTAATCAGTTAGCCTAGAAAGACTTGGCAAAAGTTTTTATCATTAAAGAGATGAGTTTTAGGTATGAATGACTTACCCAGATGTCCACTTTCTCATTAATGACTTCTCTCAGGAACAAATCCCACATCTAAAATGCATTACAGAAAAGAACATTTGTATCACACATGACTATAATTTTATTTACAGAAAAAAAATCTCAACTTACCTCAGGGGCCCTGTAGGCAGGGGTTGTGTACTTCCTGATATTGTCTTCCTCAATCCCCATTTCTACTGGCTTCTCAAAACGTTTGTGATTGGTGGAAGTGCTTCCAAAATCACACAACTTCCATAAACCATCTGAACCTAATAAAAGATTCTCTGCTTTCAAGTCTCTGGGAAATGCAAAGAAGAAAAAAAAAATTCATTAATGATTAAGGAAACACCATAAAAACTCTCATTGGATTTGTCAAACTCTTTCTATGATGTCACAGAAAAAGAAAATAAACTCAGCCATATGAAATGGTTCAGTTGAAATAAATATTTTCATCACATGTGAATAAATTAAGATCTTAAGAAAAACAGAAATACAGAACATAATCACAGAGCAATCATGTCTGAAGATGTAGAAATCATTTCATTGTCAGTACATACAATATGAAGTACAGGGCTACAAGTGAAGGCTTGCATAGATGTGTATGCAAGCTGTACTAATGGAGATGAGACTGACAACATGAAATTTCTTTGTGGAACATTTTATAGAAAAATTCAGATATGAACATAAAACTTCATACTTTGCAAATGGTTTGCTACATAAAATTTTCAAAAGAATTTAGAATACTAAAGAGAGAAATCACAAATTTTGACACTCATCAAATTTTATTAGCTAGTATTGTTACCGGTGAGCAATAGGCAGGGACTGGCAGTGCATGGCAAAAACTGCATTACATACATCCCTGAAGATTAAAAGAACCTGTTTCTCATCAAAATAACCAGCTCCTCGGCTCTCCAGCACATTGACCAGAGATTTCTCACAAAATTCCATCACAAGGAATGCCTCTTTTGTCCTACCCATATCAAAGAATGCATGTGCATGAAGTGTGACTACATTGGGATGTCCTACCAGCAACTTCATCACAGATATCTCCTTCTTTACCAATGCAAGTGATTCTTCATCATTGCATATTATGTGCTTCAAAGCATATTGCTTTGACATATGTACAGCATCACGAGCTAAGTAGACACAAGAGAACCCTCCTTCAGCAATGGCCTTCTGGACATTTATTTTAAGATTGCCAACATCTACAGAGCGTCCTTCAAGCCCAGCTGGCTCTTTGTGCATGAATGGCTTAAATTTCCACATTTTTTAGGCAAATCGGGGTAGGATGCTCAAAGCTGCATATGTAAATTAAAATATGAGATATAACTCCCACATAATAAATGACACAGATTCTCTAACTAAAGAACAACATTGGTTTTGAGCATATAACAAAATCATTTACACTAAGCATATGATACAATTTCCATTCTCATGTTTCGCTAGCTTACTATTTGATTTCATCCTCCACAGCGATTGATCTAAACTAAATGGTTAGTTGTACCACAAAATAAATAAATAAATGGTTAACGAGGGCTCCCAGCTATAGAGATTAACAAAAATCAACAAGTTTCCTTAGATCATCATAATACATTTGCAAAAGGGGATAATATATACTATAATTATTATCGCACCCAGTTTCACGAAAAAAAAAATTATTATAGCACCCAGATCAAAATAACTTAATTTAGCAACATAAACTTAAAAAAGCAATTAAAGAAAAAAATAATTCATAAACTAAATAACCACTTCAAAAGATCCAACAAGACCGTAACTCCATATCATCATTAAACTTTCAATCATAACCCACATATCCAAAAGATCCAATATATAACAACACAATGGTAATCAACACTAAACTAAAAAATTTAAACAAAAAAATCACAAATAAGACGTTGGACACGCCACCTTACAAAGAAAAAAATTTACTCTGATTGCTCCCAGAGATCCTCAAATCCGAAATTCAGCTCAAATCGAATAGAACACGCCCTCGATCTGCATCGAACTCAAACACCATTCCAAGCTAAAGATCGCATAACTCAAATCCCAAAAAAATAAAAAATAAAATCCGTACCCTTCACAATACGAATCTTAGACAGTTACCCAGAATTTATATTAACAAAAATAACAAAACTTTACAAAGTACACGATCAAATCTCGTGGTTCTACCTGTTCACACCAGATTGAGGGATCGAGAAGTTCGTTTCAAAATGGAATCGAATCGAATCTAACAGTCCGCCATTAACGCAACTGATTGAGCTTCAGCTCCTGCTTCAGCTTCAGATTTGGCGAAGTGATAAAAGAGGAACGCGTGAAGGGTTCATATATAGGTGGGTGAGTTGCAGAGAAAGGTTGAGAGAAAAGATCTGGACCGTCTAAAATGGGAAGAACGTGGGGCCCACGAATGGATGAGGTGATGCGGTGGGCGTGACTGCAGAGGATAAGAGGATCCTTGCTTGTCTTTGTTTTTGGTGGGAGTTGGAGTAGGGAGTACGTGAGGTATTTTACGGTAATTGAGGAGGGAAAAATAGTTTATTTAAAGTAAGTTTGTGCGTAAATTATATACCGAGAAAGTAAAAAAGTAATTATTTTTAACTTTTTTTAATGAGAGGTATTTTTATAGGTTTGGTAGATTTAAATTATTCACGAGATTAATCTTTATTTGATTATGAGATAATAAAGTTTTGTAATTTTTTTATAATAATTACTTTTTCAAAATTTGAATTCACGCTATCTTCTTAAATAAAAAAGTTAATTACTATCTTTACTTTTAATTTAATCTAATAGACTGTGATCATAATTCAAATTTAAAATTAAATAGATTTTATTTATTTATTTTACATATAAACTTATTTAAAAAAATTATTAAAAACATTTTTTAGAAAAATAAAAATAAAAATTTTCATTAAAATAAAATAAATAATAAATTTTTTAAAATTTTTAATATATCAAATATTTAATTTTTATTAAAAAATTTAATTTAAACATGTGTCATTACCTAATCGTAAATCAAATTTATAAACAAGAGAGTAGTTGAAAGGAATTTTACTCGCTTGATCCGGAGAGAACGTGGTGGGATGTCATTGGCCAAATGAGGTTTGCTTTTTCCTTTTTTCTTCTTTTTTTGTTACAAATGAATTGAGGTTTGCTTTACTTTTCTTTTTACTTTTTCCATTTTTAATTTGTGAGGATTTGCACAATATGTTAAAAAAAGAGTATATAATTTCCTTGAATTTTGATTATTTTATAAATTACTATTATAAATTTTAATTTTTTAATTAGCTCTTATATTTTAATTAACCGTTCAATAGATTTTTCTATTTAATTTAGATTTTTTAATTCACTAATGATGATTTTGTATAATAATATATTATTCGTATTAACATTAATTATACACTGTTTATTAATTTATTTATTAAAATTTGATTATAAATATATTTTATTATTACAAAATAAATATTAATAAATTGTTTTAAAATGAATTTGTTTTCTTATTTTTTAAGGAATAAAATATATTTAGAATTAAATTTTAATAAATAATTCAGAATTAATGTTAATACAAATAAAATATTATCATACAGTATTATTGTTAGTGAATTAACAATTTTAAATTAAATAGAAAGATCTATTATGATATTAATTAAAATTTAGAAATAATTAAGAAAAATTTTAAAGTTCATTGTAGTGATTTGTAAAAGTAACGAAGTTTAAAGAATTTCTATATTCTTTTCTCTTAAATTTGTAAATTATTATCACAAATTTTAAAACTTTTTTATTTAGTTCCTAAACTTTAATTAATGTCTCAATAAATTTTTCTATTTAATTTGAATTTCTTAATTCACTAACGATAATATTGTATAACAACATCTTATTAGTATTAATATTAATTATAGATTGTTTATTAAATAATTTATTAAAATTTGATTATAAATACATTTTATTATTACAAAATAAATAAAAATAAATTGTTTTAAAATAAATTTTTTATTTTTTAAGGAATAAAGTATATTTAAAATTAAATTTTAATAAATAAATTAATAAACAATACAAAATTAATGTCAATACAAATAAAATGTTATCATGTAATATTATTGTCAGTGAATTAACAAATCAAAATTAAATAAAAAGATTTATTAAGATATTAATTAAAGTTCAGAGAGTAATTTGAAAGATTTTAAAGTTCATTTATTATAGTGATTTATAAAAGTGACAAAATTTAAGGAGTCTTTATATCATTTTTCCCAAAATGATATTTGTTACCAATAATGCTACGTACCTACACATATTCTATGAGAAATTATTATATGTTTTTAGAGCACAATTAATACATGCTCCAAGATATATTTCTATCATTAATTTTAAATTGTTGTCTTAAATTTTATGTAAATCTATTTAAGAGAAATTCTTACCTAAACTATGGGCATCATAGTTGGGTGCACCAAGTCAATCAAGACTTAGTATTTTTATTGATTTTTGTGAAATTAATTTTATAACATAATTATCTATGAAAATACTCAATCATGATTAGCCTGATGCACCTAACTAAGTACCCATGGTTTAGGTGAGAATTTCTCTTTATTTAAAATCAATGGTGAAAATTATTCTCAAAACTTGCATTAATTATGCTCTAAGAGCATGATAGAATTTCTTCATACTTACACGCTCATTATCTCACATATGTACAATTTTTACTATTTAATTACAATTAATCACATCTTATTTTTTACATACTTATACTCTAATTCTGTCACGCGCTCTACTCGTTTGAGATATGCACACAAATTACGTACAACAAACTTTATCCATTTGCTACTTTACAAAAGCTATTTGTCATTATTAAATTTCAAAGTTTTTGATCATTTAAACATTATTTATTTTAAAAAATAATCTCAATACTACATTCGATTTAAAATATCTATCATTTTAGATAATAATTTTTGTTTTATTTTATCTATCACTTTAAAAAATCTAAAAAATATTAATTATATTTCTTCAACTTTATCGTTGTCTCTTTGTATCTCCATTAAATACAATAAGAAAAAGCATTAATAAAGTGATAATATTTTAAGTAATTCAATAAAAGATAATTTAGTCAAATACAATTATACTTTCTTATGATTAAAGTTATTTAATACCTTTGTTAATCCTTATATAATTACCTTAAACGACATATATTTTGAAATGAATGGTGTAACACCCCAAAATTTTTTATCTCTTAAACAGTAATTTTGACAGTTAATAAAATTTTACTATTTAGTAATTTCTAGATACTGTAAAATTATTTTGATTATTCCGTCAGCGTATTTGATCGTTTTGAGTGATTTACTCCGAGTCAGGAAAATAAAATTTTTTGGGCCGGGAAAAACTTTACGTAATTTAATTTTTACCGTTAGATTTTAATTATTTTACGTGATCTGATTTGATATTTGTGGGCCTAGGGGGTGTATGTGGGCCTAGGTGGCCATACATGGGCCCAGGTGAGTCCCGCAAAGTGAAAAAATTTTCTACGCATAGAAAAATTTGTACTGTTTAGACGGAGACAGGGGATCTTACTAAACCTGAATTCGGAAACAGTTTTAGAAAATTTTCTTTACTGTATTTTGTACTGTATTTAATTATCAGACAATAAAAATACACTAAATATATTCTTTCGTGGGGTTATAACAGATAAAAATAAAATTCTATACTGTTAAGTCAACATTAGTGGTTTGGATATCCACCATCGATTTAATCACCGTTGGAGATTTAATCTTAATTTAATCAACGGTGGAGATTTGATCTTAAAAGTGAATAGGATCAATTATAACCATTGGATGAAGAATTAATCAAGGGTGGAGATTTGATCTTCTAAAAAGGTTATGACTAATTATAACCCTTGGATTAAAAGTAAGAATGAGTAATCTTGACTCTTTATTTTAGAGATGCATCTTATGGTTAGGATTTAGTCAACAAAAGTGGCTAGGTTAATTAGTTAAGTAATTAAATAATTTAACTTAATTATCCTAGTAGCTTAATTAACTAAGTGAACTAATTTAAATTGCTTAATAATTAGAATCTAATTACTAGATAAGTATTTAATTATCTAGAAATATGACATTATTATGACCTATACCATGACATAATAATGTAATAAATTAATTATAAAGTAATTAGAAATCCTAACTAAACTAGTTTAATAGAAACTAGATGAATTAATCATTTAATTAAAGTGTAAATAAGTAATTAAAATGAGCCAATAGAAACAAGTGTGGAGGAAGTCAAAGTCAAGTCATGAACCAATTAGGAGTAGTCAAAGAAAGTGGCCACCAATAGGAAGCAAGGTAAGCTTGCAAGTAAAAAAAATGACCACCAAACAATTCTTGGGAGTGCACGGCCAAGTAGTTTTTCTAGGACAATCTAAGGAGACAATTTTGAATAGGCTTTTTAGGCCAAAGAAAAAGATGAAGGCAATAGCCAAATGTCAAGACCATTAATTATTTTTCCTATTGATCATTAATGATCATGTTTTTCAAACTTCACTTTTCACCTTTCTCCAATGCAAGGTACGGTCATACATGCTTGTGAAATATAAATATTACACTTAACTTATTTCTATTATCTTTCTATCAATCAACAAAGAAACAAAACAAAAATATCTCGTCCTTTTTCCTAGAGTAACTCCACGTCCAAGACTCTTAAAAAGCTAAAGGAGATTTGTTCATTTGTTTCAAAAGTCTTCATCTTTTTCCTAAAGCATCAACAAGCAAAAACTCTCAAAATTTTCTTCTCACTTTCTTTTCCAACCTCACGACCAAGATCCACAAATTCACCTTTCACTCTTCTATAATTCCAAACAACCTAATACCTTACATCCTTGTATCATTCCAAGATACCTTGTAGTAGAAACCTAAGCCTAATTCATCCATCTTCATCCTTGTTCTTCAAGCTCAAGATCTAGAATTCTAAGGTGAAATTTGTGAAATTTTCACTATTGGTTTCATTATATTCTCCCAAACCATATTTTGATCCATGGTTCCTCTTAATCAAGCTTAGTATACTAATTTCTATGTATTTTGTTTTGTATTTGAGAAGCCTTTGGTGGTGAAGGACTTGGAAAAAGAAGTAAATCAAGAAGCTTTTGAGGATCTTCAAGAGGTAAGAGGGAGATCCATCTCACCAACCAAGCATGGTGGTGAGAGATGATTTTATATTTGATGGATAGTGAATCCATGTGAGGATTCATATCCATGGTTATGTAATAATTTTTGTGTGTTATGTGCTTTGATTATTTTTATCTATGCTTAATATTCTTTGCATGATTTACTTGCGTATGCATGCTTAGTATGATTTTTATTTGCTTATATGGTATGTTTATGATATGCATGATGAAGATATATTGAATATATTATGATAAAAGTATGATAAAACAAGAAATTTTGGCTCCAAAGGCTATAGAGGTCATGGTTTTGAGTTTCCAAAACTAGGGTTTTTATAGAAATTTTTCAAGAACAATGGAGTTAATTTTTGGTCCTTAAACTTAAGCAAATTTTTGGCCAAGACACCAACCAATTTGGTGTTCACAAAAATTATATTTTCATGAATGATAAAATTGAATGATTTGAGAAGTAAAGAAAATAAACAAAAGGGTTTGTTTTGCAAAAAGAATGCACACGGTTTTGAGTTATGTTTTCATGAATTTATTTTTTTGTAGAAACAATAATGAAATTTATTTAAGTTAGAAAGAAAAAAATATTTCATGGTTTCAATGGCCATCTATAAGGTTTTAATAATTTAGAAAAATGTTTTGATTTTATAAAATACAAGAATTTTCAAATAAGGATTTTAGAAAGGGAATTAAAGTGTTATCAATTAAGTGAAGTGGAATTTTCATAAATAAAAGAAAAAGAAGATTGAAAGTGTTGAATTTCAAATTATTTTAAAGAGAATCAATTTTTAGAAGTGATTTAGAAATATAGAAGAAAACGTTTGTAACTTAAATTTACTAACGTAGTGGCTCCAAAGGCCAAGGGGGAGGCTACGGTTTTGAGCTCCCAAAAATTAGAGTTCATGTTGAAATTTTTCAAGAATAAGGGAATTAATTTTTGGTCCCTAGAACTTAGTGAATTTCAGCCAAGACACCTCTAAATAGGTGTTTATAAATTAATAATTTCATGAAAGATGAAAATGGATGATTTGAAGAGTATGGAAAATAAACAAAGGGTTTGTTTTTTTAAGAGAACAAGAATACGGTCTTTAAGGAATTTTTATTAATTTATTTTGTGAAAAAAGATCCTAAGTGTTTTTCTAAATATGAGATTTGAATGAAATGGGCAAACATTGATTTTAAGGATTTGCAAAGAAAGTGAACAAGGATTTGCAAAGAAAGTGAAAAAGGATTTGTAAAGAAAGTAAAAAAAAAAAAAGATTTGAACAAATGGGTCTGGTTTTTATAACCATCGGTATTTCGATTTTGAAAATAAAATTTTAATGGTTTTGTTTGTGTAAAACCATATCAATTTAGAAGAAAAAATATTTTGATAATTTTCAATAGTCATGTCCACGTTTTCAAAGGCTTGTAATGCATTGATTTTGATGAAACAAAGTGATTTTTCAAGTGAAAATATAATTAATTTAATACAAGAAATTTGAAAAGGGAATCAAAGTATTTTAGCACTTGAGAAATGAATTTTTTTATGTAAATGAAAAAGAGAGGTTGTAAGTGAGCCTCAATTTGTTTTAAAAAGAATTTATTTTCGTTAAAATTGATTTTAAAAAATGAAGAATACAATAGTGATTTGGTATTTTCCAACGTGTAACTCATCTATTGGATTTTGGAAAGCGTTAGTAATTTTTAAAGTTAGAAACATTGATTTAATTCAATGAAATTGTGAATTTGTGGAATATACTGTGAAAAAGGATTTTCTTGAGTAAGAAGATATATTAAATGAAGTGGAAAGTTATATTATTTTGAGGAAGGTTGATTTGGAAATGATTTGAGAAAAATAGACAATATAATGGTGTTTTAAAAATTTACTAACGTATAACTTATTTTCGAGTTTTGAAGTGCGTTAGAAAAGGTTAAGTTTTGAAACGTTGATTTATATCAATGGAAAAGTGATTTTGTGAATTCTATTTTGGAAAAGGATTTCTTGAGTAAAGAAATATGGAAAAAGATTTTCTTGAGTAAAGAAAATGCGTTAAATAAAGTATTAAGTCATATTATTTTGAGAAAAGTGGAAATAAAATTTTTGAAGAATAAGAAATATTTTCTGTAATGGAATTGTGGTGAAAAAAATTATTTACGTATCTTAAAAATGTAATTTTTAAAGTACGTGGTTTGAAATACAATAAAATATTTCTAAGTGTTGAAAATATAGTATAAATACCGTAGAACCAGTATATGGATGCTGTATGAGAAAATGACATGTTTTGCCTGTGATTGGCATTTGGTGCATTATGCATACATTGGAAAGATATGTCTGTGATTGGACTTGGTGCATTATACGTGCATTGAAAAAATATACGTTGAAGCATATGATTACATTGAACAAATGAAATTGAAAAGATTTGGCCCTTTGGAGTTAGACTTGCACTGATATATTCGTGCATTATATAAAATATAGCTAATAGCTATTATGGCCCTTGTGGTTGAAGAGGGAATGAGAATTGATAGTGAGGTCTATGATGGATCTTGGGGGCGTCGAGGCGCGGCGGTCGACCAGTGGACAGTTGGCGAGTACCCTGTGCCACTTGGCGATGTAGTCTGTTGCAACGCATTGACGATACCCGACAAGAACACGATTCTTTTCAACGACTGGGAGATTGTCTTTGGGCTAAGGCTGATAATTAACCAGAGCATTCTTCTCAAAATTGTGAAAACCTCCATGGAGTTGTTTTTGATAAACTGAGTCTTTGTGTATATGCATAAATTTGAGCATTTATATCTGTATGATATATTAATTAAGGAATGTTGGCTATGACAATTATTTTGAGTACTTGGATGATGATTGAACTGATAAATGATTAGATGATGATAGTTGATTAATGCTGATAACATGATTATGGTATGATCTATCTGTATGATATTGCTGTTTGTGTTATCTCTGTGCTGTCATGTTGGTATTGGTGTAGGTGATCTCACCTCTTTGTTATATTGTTTTGCTTTGTCTTTATTGTTAAAATTATACAGTAGAAGGAATGAGTTGTCTTAGACATAACGAGTGATAGACACTCAGAGATTGATGGAAACATTTAAAAGTGGCTGTCTCAAGTTCGAAGATGCGCCGGGTAGACAAGGAGTAAAGTTCTGATGCATCAAGTTGATACAAGATAAGGAACGAGTATGTTAAGATTTAATGTTAGTGTTGTACCGTGCTATTAAGTAGGACCCGTCATGGGATTTGCTACTGTTAAAAAAAATAAGTCTATTAATTTTATATTTCTCTTTAAATTGTAATATTAATTGGTGTCAATATTGCATAATGAATAGTTGAAATATGATTTTCAATATTACCTAATATTTTCAGTAAAGAAGAAATTTTGAAACCCATCTTTTATAACTCAAACTTTGTGCGAACTTCTTTTCAGATTATGAGTCGGGAGTCGGAAATGTGATGCCCTAAGGAAGGTGTTACTAATGGAGTAATCGTTAAGTTTTTTAATAGTCAAAAAGGAAATTTTGGTCCCTTATCTTTAGAGAGGTATAAGAGAAAATGAAGAGATCTACATATGATTTTTATTAACTTAGAAAAGGCCTATAATAGGATGCTAAGAGAAGTCTTATAGAAGGCACTGGAGAAAAAAGGAGTTCGAGTTGCTTATATTCGAGTCATCAAAGATATATATGATGGAGTTAAGACTAATGTGCGAACACATAGTAGGACTATAGAAGATTTCCCTAAAACCATATGTTTACATAAGAGTCAACCTAGAACCCTTATCTTTTTACCTTAGTTTTAGACGTTCTTACTCAACATATCTAGAACTAGTGCCTAAATGCATATTTTTTTACATATGATATAGTCTTAGTTAGAGAGTGAGAAAAGACATAAATGGTAAACTAGAGTTATGGAGGGAAGCTTTGGAATCACATGGCTTCTGCTTAAGCGGAAGTAAAATGGAGTATATGAAATGCAAGTTTAGTAAGACCTACGTTAGCACTGACTTAGAGGTGAAAATTAGAGATCACATCATACCACAAGTCACACAATTTAGGTATCTAAGATCGATCAAACAAAATGACCAAGAAATAGATGGAGATGTAAATCATAAAATTCAAGTTGGGTGAATAAAATGGAATAATGCTTCAGGTGTTTTTTGTGATTGAAAGGTACCTATTAAGCTAGAAGGAAAATTCTACTGCCCAACCATAAGACTAGCAATGCTTTATGATATTGAATGTTATAGTAAAGTGCTAATAAAAGCATAAATTAAGTGTGACAAAGATAAAAATATTGCATTAGATGAGTGGGCATATAAGAAAAGATATGATCAGTGATGAATATTAGAGGGAAAGTAGGAGTGGTATTTATTGAGAAAAAGATGGTAGAATCGCACTTACGATAATTTGGATATATGAGAAGAAGACCAATAGAAGCTTCAATTACAAGAATTGATCAAATAGAAGATAGCCCCACAATTAGAGGGAAAGGAAGGCCAATAAAAACCTAGGTGAAACTATTAGAAATGATTTAGACCTAAATGATCTATCAAAAGATTTGATTTTTGATAGAATATAGGGACGTCATTTGATCTATGTAGCTGACTCCATTCAGTGGGAAAAGGCTTCGATTGTTATTGTTGTATCTTTATTTATTTTTTCAATTTGGTCTCGTATCTTTTATTTTTTATCAATTTTGTCCCTTATGTTCAGAATCATTACTCAATGTGGTCCTCCATTACAATTTCATTACCCCACTAATGGAAGACGTGGACGTGGCACTAACAGTGATTACTTAATGTTGATGTGGCCATTAAGTAGCTTAGCTAGGTAAGGAGAAGCATAAACGACGTCGTTTAGGTAGAAACGACGTCGTTAAAGGTTTTCAATTCAGTCCCTTATTTTCTATTTCCTTTTCAATTTGGTCCCTTTCCCAAATCTTCTTCTTCTTCCTCTTCAATAGGGTTTTTGTTTGTAAAGCCAGTGAGGGGCCTTACAGTGGTTTATCACCAACCACCACTAATAGTTTTTGCTATTAAAATTAGGAAAATTTATGCTGACCTCTCCTGAGGTTTAACTTAATTATATCCGATACTCTTTTTATTTTAGAAATTACACTAACTTCCCTTGAAGTTGATATTGTCATTATACTTACCTTCTTTGAAATTTATATTATCATTACACTGATCTCTCATTAATCATTACACTTACCTCCCCTGTAGGGAAAGTCAGTGTAAAGGTGCAAACAAGAGAGGTATCAGGTGTAATTAGGCTAAACTTTAGTGTTTATTTGACTCTTGGAATTGAGCATAGAATTAGAACTTGAAATTGGAATTGAACCTCTTAATTCTAATTTTTATGTTTGGAATGTCATTTAGAATTAGAATTGTAATTTCATAAACTAATTCCGTGAAATTAAAAGATAACTAAGTTAAGTTTTTCTTAATTCTTAACCTATGCCTTAAGAATTACCGATTCTATAGCTTAAAAATTAATCTCTCTCTCTATATATTTATTTATGAATAATCATATTTATTGAGATTCTATATTTATATAGAAACTTGTTTTTATATTTATATAAAAATTATTATAACAATAGCTATTTTTTTTCTAAACAAAATCATAAAAAATTTCTTAATGAAAAAAATATGACTATTATATTATAAAAATTTTATTGTATGAATTTTTTATTAATTTTAATTTTTTAAATAATATTTTAATATTTTAGATCATATTTTAAAAAAAAAATTATAATTTAATTTAGAATTATAATTTTTTATCCTAATTTTTGAAATCCTTAAATATAAAATTTAAGATTCTGAACCAATTTATAAAAGAATTAGAATTGAAATTAAAATTCTATATTTCAATTCTAATTCCACTATTCAAATGAGCCAGAAGTTCAATGTGACTTTCCCTTAAAATTAATATCATTTACAATTTACTTTCCACTTACTTTATCTTTTAATGCTTTTGTAAGTTTCTAACCCACCACTCCAAATGGATTCCTCTTTCTTACTTTTTTTTCCTCTGTTTAAAAAACCATCTTCAAATATTTAGTCTTAATACTTATGTTGTATATGCTGCCATTAATTACTAGCACTTACAATTTACTTCCAACTTACGTACTTTACATTTAATGCAAATTTCAAATCCTTCATCATATTCTCTCTATTTTTTTCTCATTCCCTTTCTATTTCATTTTTCTCCTTCTTTTTGGGCTTTGCAAAATGGAATGTCTTTTGTTTCCAAATTTGAATTCATTCTATTTAAAGTATGATATGCTTCAATGAAGGTTAAATCCGAGTATTGCATTTTCATCTTCCTTTTTTTTTATTTTGCTTTTAGGTCTAAGAGTCCTCATTTTTTGGACTGATTTTTCATTTTAATTTTCCAATCCATTTTCCCTTCTTTCTAGTTGCATTGTTAGCAAGAAAATGTTGTTTTTTCTCTAGCGTATCCTACTACTACCAATAAACTACAAGTAGGAATTGATTAGTTTCTAATTGTTATAAGTTCCTTTTAATGTTAACATCTTTAGTTGCCTAATAAAGATTATTAGGCTGCGACATATATATATATAGGGGACATATCTAGTGAGAAGAGTTTTTATTGTGAGAGAGTGAGAGGAATAAATCTTGACCATACAACCATACATAGATGGTCAAGATTAAAAGTTATTTGAAGGTCATGTGACCACTTAAAAAAGTCACATGCATTTATATTCTAATCTTGATCATTCATGAAAGATCCAATGATCAAGATTCACTTCTCTCACCTATCACAATAAACACTTCTCTCACCTGAGTAAGATCCTATATATATATATATTTATCTTATTTTTGCTTCTATCTTATAAAACCTATCCTCCATAAGAGGGAATGTTAAAAACTCAATAAATAACTCTATGACAAAGAAAGGCTACCTACGTCAAGTTCTTGGCTTTAGATAACATCAAGAAGTCTTAAAATTATCAATGAATTCTCTTACTGGATAAACATCTAGAATTTAATTAATCAAAATTATACGAATTAAATACCTATCTAAGCCTAAATTAATCTAAAACTCAGAATTCAACCAAGCTAAACAATCCATCAAATACCTTTAATGCATTGTTTAGTCTCTGTAATCCTCCTTAAACTCGTGGTAATTAAGCATTAATTTTCACATCAACATCCAAATCAAATTAAGTAATTCAATTTAGATTCAATCAAAACCAAAAGAGGTAGAAGAGAAACTTGATTAATAATTAAATGTTGAACAATCAAAACAATATATCAGAATTAAACATCGAGATTGTTAATCTCTATGATTGATTAAAGGGTTCTAGCCCTCCATATATGAGAGGGTAGAAAAATATAAAAGAAAGAAACCTAGAGAAAAATGAGAAGTAGAGAAATTATGAGAGAAAGTGCAAAAGAAGAGAAAAATTCTAGGTCTGTCTTGGAGTTTCTGCTTCTCCTTAAATAACTGCCTCTAAAATTCAAAATCCAAGTTTGCCCCTTGTAACATTCTAATACTAATATCCCAATATGATTAGTACACAAATAGATATTTAGCATTATAACATCACTACATACTTATCACTATGATACATATGTCCATAATGATCATTGGAACTATTATAGAGAGCCTTATGAAATGCAAAAAACACAGCATTCATCTATATACATATACATCATTAGCCTCCCTTGGGGCATGAAGTAATACATAACTATTTACATTACAAAAGAAGTATAAAGATACAAGGATTGCAATGTAAAAGCTAAATCTAGAACTAATCTACGACTTTAGCATCTTTTTTCTTCTTGTTCTTTGAAGAACCTTCATCTGGAATTACATGATAACACAGCGGGGTGAGAATCAACATTTCTCAGTATGAGCAATCAAAACCAGTCATACATGATATAATAACATAGTCTTAACAATTAAGAATAAGACAAGTTATATTCTTTACAATGTTTAACTTTAATAACTAGATAAACCAAGCTAAACGTATATACATTTATTCTTACATACTTAGCTCATCTAAGATCTAGGCATGCTTTACTAGAAATTCTGACTTCTCATGTTTACCTATTGTAGATAGGAAAATTAAAATTTCTACACTACATGTAACTCTAGCACTTGGTTAGGAATACTTGTCCCTTTAAGAACTTCTGACTCCCTTCCTTCTAGCCAAATAGATATAAGCTCACATTTACAGGTAGACAATGTCAACTTATCCTAATTTACTTATATCTGGCACCCCTTATCATCACATCTCCAGTGAAGCTAAGTAACAATAAGTTACCATAGGTGCTAGACACTTATCTATAGCAAACCCTTACTCTTGGTTGCTTTAAAGATCATATATAACTTATGCATACCAAAGGATCGTCCTCTAATTGATTTACCTTTACTAGTATATTAAACATACCCTAAGACCATTCGTTGTTCTTAGATGACCAAAGGCTTAGACTTTCTCATCTATGCTAGGTGATAATTTCCTTCTTGAAATTATCCTCATTTGTGTCTTAACACACTTTAGGAAATATATATTAATGATCTCATCTAATACAGAACTTTAAAACATCAAAAATAATATTTTTTGAGTTCCAGGGCCTCACACCGGGACACAAGACAAGGCACGCCACGATGCCTTGCTCTCTGCCTGCTGAAAACTGAAAACCCGAGCCTTACGCGCCGCGGCACGGCGTTGGGACGTTGCGGCGCACTTGGCAAATTCAACCTCACGCTACGACACGATGTCTTCACGTCGCAGCGTGCATAGCAGAAACCAAATTCTGCAGAATTTTGCTAAATTTTGCAGGATCGTGGTACTATTCCATTGGTTCTTTTCATGGATTTTGGTCATTCCAACTTAGTTTCTAAGTGATATTAAGTCTCTAATCAGTTCATAAACACATAGGAAACACCAATCACCAACTTAAACATCATAATTTGGATTCAAGCACCAAATCACACATAGCTTGACCTAAACCCCTCTTTTTGGCATCAATGGTCTAAATGAAATGTTCTAAGCTTCTATCTTCAACTTATGCTATGAATCACTCATAAATGACCAAAGAAACACAATCATGCAAGCAAAACACATCAAACACCTCTAAAACTCATTTTGACCCCTTAATCACCAAAGGTGCATCGATGGTGAAAAGAGTGAAAAGAAGTGATGAGCATAAAAACCCTACCTTGGACAGCTGAGATGAAGAAACAAACTCTGGATGGTCACACATTGGATTTGCCTTTGGCTCTCCTCTTCCTCTCTTCCTCTTCCTTGGTCTTTCCTTCCACTTCTTTCCTTTCTTCTCTCATGGTTCCTGGCTCTGTTTTTGGCAACAAAGAGCTGTGAATAAGGCTTATAAAGAAAAGGTAAAAGACTCGTAAGGCACTTAAGCCATAACTGATAAATCTTAATCTGCTAAAAATACTTAGATTTATCTAATTCAAGATTTTCAACTTCCAACAACTTTAAAATAAATACTAAAATTCATATAAAAGTTGTTTCACTATTATCTTATATTTTCATATCTGCTGCTAGTCAATCCGACTATAAAAAGACAATCAATATGCCTAAAAATGTCAAACTAACTTAGTTTACCTTGAAACTTCAATTGTATCTTATTTCATACATTTGAGACTTAGAAATAAATTATCCATATTTATTTCCCTCATCTAAGCAGTTTATGTTATTATCTGAGTCATTTTAAGCTACTTTTCACACTATGAGTTGCAACAAAGTATCTAAATAAACTCATTTTGTCACAAAATAAAATATGCATGTAAAGCAAGTCATATGCTATCTTTTGAACATATACACAAGTCTAACATATCATTAAGGGTATTACCTTTCTCCCCTCTCTTTTTTTATAAAAATTTTGACCCCAAAATTGCTCACCTAAAAAGAACAAATCCTGGTATTCCCACTGCAAGTGGGACTCTAACTCCCAAGTAGCATTCTCGATGTCATTGCCACCCCATAAAACCTTCACTAGAGGAATATGCTTACCTCTATGCTCTTTGACCCCTCTATCCACGATCCTTACCAGATGTACATCATAAGACAAATCATCTCTCAACTATAGAGATTCATGTTCTATGATATGCAAAGGATCTGGATTATACTTTCTTAACTGAGACACATAAAAAATGTTATAAAGGTTTAACAAACTAGAAGGAAGGGCTATCTGGTAAGCTACGAGTCCAACTCTCTTCAGAATTGGGTAGGGACCAAGAAAATGAGAATTTAACTTTCGGGTTTTCAATGCTCTACTAATCCCTATTGTAGGAGTAACTCTTAAGAATACATGATCTCCCTCATCAAACTCAAAAGGTCTCATTCTCTTATCAGTATAACTTTTTTGCTGACTCTGAGCAGTAACCAACGTATCCTTAATCATCTTGATTTGTTCCGTGGTTTGCTAGACCAACTCTAGTCTTACGATGGTTCTCTCACCTACTTCATACCAATATAGAGGCGATCTATACTTCCTTCCATACAAAGCCTTATAGGGTGCCATACCTATGTTGGAATGGTATCTATTGTTATAGGCAAACTCTACTAAAGGTAAGAACTTGTCTCAACTACCCTATTATTATAAAACACATGCCCTAATAGTGTGAGGCGGATAGTGATTAAAATTCAGATAAAAATCAGTTGTCAGGCCTACCAGAAAATAAAAATCTTACAACTAGTTGTAGTTAGTAAGGGTCAATCCACAGAGAACCAATTCAATGAACACTATTAAACAATTCTCAATTTAAACTCTGATTAACTATAAACAGTAAAAAAGGGGTTTTTTGGAGTGTTGATGAACAATGAATAGTTTCAAAAATAATAACAATAAATAAACTAGATTGGTTAAGAGATTGAATCCACCACTAAATTTATATGATGATGTAAACTCACATATCCTTTTATTCCAACATGCTCAATTATGTTTTTATGCAATTGTGAGAATAAATCTCTGTTTTCTTTAAGTGTTGGCCAATTTAGCAACCGCTCAAATCAACTCCTAATCACTGATTAGTCATAAAGCAACCGCTCTTACAACTATCCAACAATTGCATTAAGATTTAGAAAACTAATCACACTAAGATCTAACCACACACTGGGATTAAATTACTTAGAACGTATATTTCTCTAGATTTATTACTGCAACCACGCATAATAAACCCAGATCTACCACTTTTATAACTGGCAAATAGTACAAAGATAATTATACCCATATGAACATCATACATTCCGCTAGATCTACTACCGCAACCGCGCATAATAAACCCATATCTACCACTTTGAAAGTGAGAACAAGTATAAAAATCTCCATACTAATAATAGATTCAGAAATATATAAATAAAAATATAATTGTGTTGAAATAATCAAATATGCAAGATTCACAACATCAAAACTAGTGGTTTCATCACCCCCTTAACCAAGGGAGATTTAGTTACACATAGCTAGAACAAAATCACAATAAAAACTGAGAAAGAACAACATAAGAAACAAAGTGCAGTAGAAAAACTAAATAGCAAACGAGAGTCTAAGGATTGAGGATGATGGATCTCCGATTGCTTGAACCCGAGACTCCAATCTTTGATCCAAGCCTCCCATCTCCTTTTCGTAGGGTTTCCAGCTGCTTCCCCAGGTCAGAACTCCCTTCCAAAGGAGCTAAGAGTGTCAATATATAGGTCTCCAATACAAACTTCTCGTAGAAGTTTCAATAATTCAAAGTCTAACCAAATTACACGGCCGTGTTGATTTACACGGCCTAGGCCGTACATGATTCTATTTGAGTGAACAAAATTCTATTTCAAAAGTCAGAGAAGTACACGCCTAGGTCCTGTACTTTTACACGACCGTGTACTTTTGCACGGCCTAGGCCCTACAATTTTACGCAGGCCTTATAATTTGGCGCAGGCCCTGTAATTTGATTCCTTCATTTTCGGCACCGAATCTTCGCAGAAACTCTTCTTTCACTACTTCAAGGGGTGATATTGATCTTCATGAATCCTCAACTCCTTCTTCAAGTGAATACCAAGCCTTGTTTAAGGCTAATGAACTCCATCATCCAATGGTTTCCTGAAAAGTTCAATTTAATTATCAGCTTCTAAAAACACATTTAAGCAAAGTTTCACACTAATGTTCCAACTAGAGTTTGATATTAGAAACTTAGTTAAATGATAACAATTAAGCACAAATGGAGTCCAATGAATCAATTACAAGGTATTTAAGATATCAGAATAATCAACAGATCACCTAAGCATATCTTCAAGGGTTTGGATAGTCCTATTTGTTTGCCCATCTGTTTGCGGGAGATAAGATGTGCTAAGGCTTAACTTAGTCCCAAAAGCCTCTTGCAATGCTCCCCAGAATCTGGATGTGAATATAGAATCCCTATCTGAAACTATGCTTACGGGGACTCCGTGCAACCTAACTATCTCCTTTAGATATAGCTGAGCTAATTTCTCTAGAGGATAGCTAGCTCTCATTGGTAAAAAGTAGACAAATTTGGTTAATTTATGAACTATAACCTAAACTACATCATACCCTTGCTGAGTCTTAGGTAGACCCATTACAAAGTCCATAGAAATCTTCTCCCATTTCTACTCTAGGACTCCCAAAGACTGTAATGGTCTTGCTGGTTTCTAGTGTTCAATCTTTACTCTTTGATAAACTAAACACCTTAGGACATACTCTGCTATGTCTCTTTTTATTCCAGACCACCAAATCATTTTCCTTAAATCTTGATGCATCTTAGTGGTTTCGGGATGGATGGTACACTTACTACTATGAGCTTCTTATAGAATCCTCTCTTTGATTTTTGACTATCTTAGAACACAAAGTTTGTCTCTAAACTTTATCATTCCATCATCAGTCATATCAAAATTCTCTTGGGTTCCTAAAAAGATCTGCTCACTGATGTCCCTTAGAGCTTCATTCTCCCTCTGAGCTTCTAAAATATGAGTCCTTAAGTCATTTACTATGTCCATTTTACTCACAAAGAGACTCTATGGTATCACAGTCACCACTAGACTCAAATCTCTAAAACTCTTGAGAAATTCACTCTCTTGGACCATCATTCGAGACACATGTAGGGATTTCTTACTTAGTGCATCAGCCATTACATTGGCTTTACCTAGATGATACTTTAACTCAAAGTCATAATCCTTTAAGAATTTCATTTATCTTCTCTGCCTCATGTTCAGCTCCTTTTGATTAAACAAGTACTTTAAAATTTTATGATCGCTGAACACCTCAAACTAGACTCCATAGAGATAATGCCTCCAAATATTTAAGGCAAACACTACAGCTGCTAACTCCAAATCATGCGTAGATAAGTTCTCCTCATGTGGCCTTAACTGCCTTGATGCATAGGCAAATACTCTTCTATTCTACATAAGAACACACCTTAGTCTTATCTTTGAAGCGTCACAAAAGACCTCAAAATTCTCATGGAAATTCAGAATCACCAACACTAACGTAGTAGTCAACCTCTTCTTTAACTCTTGGAAACTATTCTCACAGTCCTGAGTCTACTTAAAAATACTACCCTTCCTAGTTAACCTAGTCATAGGTAGCGCTAACTAAGAAAAA
Source organism: Ormosia semicastrata (assembly GCA_029884595.1). NCBI lineage: Eukaryota > Viridiplantae > Streptophyta > Magnoliopsida > Fabales > Fabaceae > Ormosia > Ormosia semicastrata. The sequence goes on from JAQQTO010000055.1 coordinate 34,324,139, forward strand.
CCTTTGATGAACATTCTATAGTACCTAGCTAAGCCTATAAAGCTCTTGACCTCAGTCATAATGGTGGGTCTTTCCTATTGTAACATTGCTTTAACTTTGCTGGGGTTCACTGAAATTCCTCCTTTAGAAATAACATGGCCCAGAAACTAAACTTCTGTTAGCCAAAACTCATATTTGGACAATTAGGCAAACAATTTCTTTTCTTTAAGGATGTCAAAAACTATCCTTACATGCTACTCATGTTCTTCCCTTGTCTTTGAATAGATAAGGATGTCATCAATAAACACTACCACAAATTTTTCTAGGTAGGGTTTAAAAACTCTGTTCATGTAATCCATAAATACTACTAGAGCATTCGTCAACCCAAAGGACATCACAAGCTACTCATAATACCTATACCTAGTTCTAAAAGTGGTCTTAGGGATATCCTCTCCCCTAACTCTGATTTGATGATACCCAAATCTCATATCAATCTTGGAAAATACTGAAACTCCTCTTAATTGATCTATCAGATCATCTATTCTAGGCAATGAATACTTATTATTGATTGTTACCTTGTTCAACTACCTGTAGTCAACACATAACCTCATGGTACCATTTTTCTTCTTCACTAGCAATACTGGTGCTCCCCATGGAGAAACACTAGGCTTAATAAATTATCTGTCTAATAACTCTTCTAATTATTTCTTGAGTTTTGCTAACTCTAGAGGTGTCATCCTATAGGGTGCTATAGATATAGGTCCTGTACCCGTCACTAAATTTATAGTAAACTCTATTTTTCACTCCGGTGGTAACTCCGCTACATCACTTGAAAACACCTCAGGGTATTCCCTCACCACATGTATATTGTATAGGCCTAGCTCAAGCTCTATATCTAAAGAGAAAAGAAGTACATATCCTAGAGCTTTTTTTACCAAACAGTGATTGACCTGATTAGCATTGAGATAGGCAGACTCGGAAGAAACAACTTTGGTAGGAATATCATATAGAAAAACTAAGGTCTTATCTGAACAGTTCAAAATCACATGATTGGACGACAACCAATCCATACAAAGGATGACATCTATGTCCACAAGAAGTAAACAAATAAGGTTTACAAAGAAAACTCTATCCTCAATCCTTATATAACAGTCAAGATGTACTTTCGAAGTTATAACTGGCTCACCGGTGGATGTGAAAATAGATAAGTCATATGGTAACTCTAATATAGGCAAATTCAATATCTTTACATAATCATAAGAAACAAAGGAGTGGGATACTGCTAAATCATACATGATATTTAAAAGATGATTACAAATTATGCCTTTACCTTGGATGAGGTCGGAAGACTAGGCCACCTTAGTTCCGCCTAGAGTGTAAACTTGTCCATTGGCTAGCGGCTTTAGGGTAGGCGCATCTTCCTTATTCTAAGGACAATCCTTGGAGAAATGCCTCTCCTGCCCATATATGTAACACACAGACCAGTCTGCCAAGCACTTGCCTCCATGCATTTTCTTGCATTTAGGACACCTTGGTATCTTAGAGCCCGTCTTATCTTTTACTTTGGGATTGCTTGCTTTAGAAGCACCTTATTTATTTGTATTATCCTCTCTCTTTCTCTTTGGGACGTCTTATACCCTTTCCTTTGATGGAGGGCTATGAGCACTTGACTCCACAATCCTACATTTGCTGACCAAGGTAGGAAAGTCCCTAATCTCCACAGGTCTCACCATACTCTTGATCTCACTTCTCAAACCCATTTCGAATTTCAAACATCGCGATTTCTCGTCTGGATGGTAACAAAAATGCGAAGAGAATTTCGACAACTCATCAAACTTGGCCACATACTGGCCTACTGACATGCTTCCTTATTTTAACTAGATAAACTCCACTTCCTTATCATCATGTAGAGTTTGGGGGAAAAACTTCTCCAGACAAGCTATCTTGAAAACTTCATATGATATCAAGGTTTTTGCGGCTTCAAGTACCCTATTGGTACCTTTCTACCAATGCTCTACCTCACCCTTCAACATATATGAGGCGAAGGCTACTTTTTGCTCCTCCGAGCAAACCATTACGTCGAAAATCTTTCATCTCACTGAGCTACTCCTCAGCCGTTGCGAGGTTGTACTCGCCTTTTAACAGTGTAAGGTTCATCTAACGGAAAACTGTCAAGTCTAGGAAATTCTGATTCCTTCCGACTTGTTAAACTTCCTGAACTGGCTGCTCGAGTGGTGGAGGCTGCTAAGGTGGATTTGCTTCCATCCTCTCAAGCACCCTTATCATAACATTGGCCATAGTCATTACTGCTTCGGCCATGTTCGGTTCTTCTGAAGATGAGTTCCCAGTTTCTCTAGTTCACCTTTTTGGTGCCATCGTTTCCTGTACACACAGAAACAACATATATTGAACTACAATCTCAATACCATGTAACCGTGCAATAGTAGCTAATAACAAACCAATCTTAGACAAATCATGCAATTCTATCATCACATCTAACACATGAAACAAGAAAAACATAATTTCTAAAAAGGAACTCCTACCATGCCTAAGCATAGTCAGTCCAGACCTCGGCTCAACAGGATGAACTGCTCTGATACCATAATGTAACATCCTAATACTAATATCCCAATATGATTAGTACACAAAGAGATATTTAGCACTATAATGTCATTGTATACTTATTACTCTGATACATATAATCTATAATGATCATTGGAAACATTATAGAGCCTTATGAAATACAAAAAACACAACATTTATAACATAATGCATCTATATACAGATACATCATTAACCTCTCTTAGGGCATGAAGTAATACATAACTATTTACATTACAAAAGAAGTATAAAGATACAAGGATTGCAACATAAAAGCTAAATCTAGAACTAATCTAAGACTTTAGCATCCTTTTTCTTCTTGTTCTTTGAAGAACCTTCACCTGGAATTATATGATAATACAGTGGGGTGAGAATCAATATTTTTCAGTATGTGTAATCAAAACTAGTCATACATAACATAATAACATAGTCTTAACAATTAAGAATAAGACAAGTTACATTCTTTACAAGGTTTAACTTTAATAACCAGATAAACAAAGTTAAACGAACATACATTCATTTTTACTTATTTAACTCATCTAAGATCTAGGCATATTTTACTAGAAATTCTGGTTTCTTAAGTTTATCTATTGTAAATAGGAAAACTAAAATTTTCACACTACATGCAATCCAAGCACTTAGTTAGGAATACTTGTCCCCTTAGGAACTTCTGACTCCTTTCCTTATGGCCAAATAGCATCAACTGTCATACAAGGTCACATTTACAGGTAGACAATACAACCTTATCCAAGTTTACTTATATCTGACACCCCCCATCATCACATCTCTAGTGAAGCTAAGTAATAATAAGTTACCATAGGTGCTAAACACTTATCTGTAGCAAACCCTTACTCTTGGTTGCTTTAAAGATCATACATAACTTATACATACTAAAGGAACGTCTTCTCATTGATTTACCTCTAGTGGTATATTAAACATACCCTAAGACCATCCATTGTTCTTAGATGACCAAAGGCTTAGACTTTCTCATCTATGCTAGGTGATAATTTTTCTCTTGAAAATATCTTCATTTATGTTTTAACACACTTTAGGAAACATATATTAATGATCCCATCTAATACAAAACTTTAAGACATAAAAAATGACATTTTTGAAGTTCCAAGGCCTCACGTCGCGGCACAACACGCTGCGGCACCCTGCTCTATGCTTGCTGAAAACTAAAAACCCAAGCCTTGCACGCCGCGGTGCACTCAGCAAATTTAACCTCTTATTAGAAATCAGATTCTGTAGAATTCTGTAGAACCGTGGTAATGTTTCATTGGTTCTTTTAATGGATTTTGGTCATTCCAACTTAGTTTCTAAGTGATACTAAGTCCCTAATTAGTTCATAAACACACAAGAAACATCAATCACCAACTTAAACCTCTTAATTTGGATTCAAGCACCAAATCATATATAGCTTGACCTAAACCCCTCTTTTGGGCATTAATGGTCTAAATGAAATGTTCTAAGTTTCTATCTTTAACTTATGCTATGAACCAGTCATAAATGACCAAAGAAATACAACCATGCAAGTAAAACACATCAAACACCTCTAGAACTCATTTTGACCCCTTAAGCACCAAAGGTGCATCTACGGTGAAAAGAGTGAAAATAAGTGAAGATGAGCATAAAACCTTATCTTGGGTAGCTGAGAAGAAGAAACAAACTCTGGATGATCACACCTTGGCTTTACCTTTGGCTCTCCTCTTTCTCTCTTCCTCTTCCTCTTTCTTGGTCTTTGCTTCCTCTTCTTTCCTTTCTTCTCTCATGGTTCCTACCTCTGTTTTTGGCAATAAAGAGCCATGAATAAGGCTTATAAAGAGAAGGCAAAAGACTCGTACGACCCTTAAGCCATAATTGATAAATCCTGATATGCTAAAAATACTTCAATTTAGCTAATTCAAGATTTTTAACTTCCAACAACTTTAAAATAAATACTAAGATTTATATAAAAAATTGTTTCACCATTATCTGATATTTACATATTTGCTGCTAGTCAATCTGACTATAAAAATATAATCAGTATGCCTAAAAATGTCAAACTAACTTAATTTACCTTGAAACTTTAACTGTATCTTGTTTCATACATTTGTGACCTAGAAATAAATTATTCATATTTATTTTCATCATCTAACCAATTTTATGCTATTATCTGAGTCATTTTAAACTACTTTTCACACTTTGGGTTACAACAAAGTACTTAAATTAACTCAGTTTGTCACAAAATAAAACATGCATGTTAAGCAAGTCATATGCTACCTTTTGAACACATACACAAGTCTAATATGTCATTAAGAGTATTACACCCCTAGCATAGGATTAATCATCTTCCTCTTAACTTTTATTTGACACCTAATCACATAATATATGAAGAGAATGTACATGTCTTCATATTCTGATATATGTTATTCTAACATTGAATAATATGTTTAAAAATCTGACATATGACAAATACATGATCTCAATAACTAACATATAACATCTCATGTTGCAATTTAAAAGGAAGGTACACATGTGTCGCCAAGTCTGAATTAAATTTACTGCTCACACTTAAAAATATAGAAATTTACAAGCACATATTAATTACCTTGACATATATACATTTGCATATTAATTTATATTAAAAAAAATCTCACCTACCTTTAGTTGATCACGTTATTAATTATTTTTATTGGTGATTGATCTTAAAATCTCAAAATTTTTGTAGGTATATGATATAATCTCTATTATATATGTATTATCATCTAAATTAATTATATTTTCAAATTACTATATTTATTCATATAAGTATTCAATATTATTTGCAAAACTTTAATATATACATAATACAAGAGTAGAAATTTTGCATAAAAATATAGTAAAATTAATTAAATATAATTTATTAAGAAGAAACTAAGAATTTATTAAGTGTGTTTTTTAAACTAAGAAAATATAGTATTTTTTTGTATATTCTTAATAATAAGTAGATAAAATATCCAAATCATATAATCATATAATATAATCATCATTTAATATATAAAGAGAATGTACATGTCTTCACATTTTGACATGTGACATTCTAACATGGAACAACATGTTTAAATATTTATCATGTCACAAATACATAATCTCAATAATTAACATGTGACATCCCATGTTGTAATTTAAAAGAAAGGTACACATGTGTCGTCAAATCTAAATTAAATTTATTGCTCACGCTTACAAATATAGAAATTTATAAACACATATTTTAATTACCTTGACATATATACCATTGCATATATAATTCATATTCAAAAAAATTCAAAAAAGTTCTACCTACCTTTAGTTGATTACATTATTAATTATTTTTATTGGTGATTGATCTTAAAATCTCAAAATTTTTGTAAGTATATGATACAATATCTGTTATATATATATTATCACCTAAATTAATTATATTTTCAAATTACTATATTTTTTATATAATTATTCTATATTATTTACAAAACTTCAATATATACATATCATAAAAGTGAAAATTTTGCATGAAAATATAGTCAAATTAATTAAATGTAATTTATTAGGAGGAAACTAATAATTTATTAAGTGTTTTTTAAACTAAGAAAATATAGTTAATTTTTTTGGTAAACTCTTAATAATAAGTTGATAAAACATCCAAATCATATAATTGTATAATATAATCATATAATCATTCTTGATTGATTAAACTTAGAATGATCCCCAACAATGACACCAAAATTTGATAGCTGCTGAGACTATCAAATTATTCAATTTATAAACCGATTCACCAAAATACTTATAGGATAACGCACAACCAAGTCGAGTCCTTGGATCACTCTAATTAAGAAATGAGATTAAGAGGTTAATAGGGGGAAAGTTGCAGAAATTAAAAACTACAAATAGAATTAAGTAAATAACTAATCCAAGGAAATCAACTAATCTTGAGTTTAACTCATCCTTGATCACTAAGAATCTATTCAATTGCTAACCAAGTTCTTGGCCTTAGATCACATCAATAAGCCTTAATATGATCAATGAATTCTCTTACTAGATAAGCATCCAGAATTTAATTAATCAAAGTTAGATGAATTAAGCACTCATATAAGCCTAAATTAACCTAAAACCCAGAATTCAGCCAAGCTAAACAATCCATCAAACACCTTTGATGCATTGTTTAGTCTCTGTAATCCTCCTTAAAGTCATGATAATTAAGCAATTATCACATCAACATCTAAATCAAATTAAGCAATTCAATCCAAATTCAATCAAAATCAAAAGAGGTAGAAGAGAAACTTGATTAACAATTAAATGGTGAACGATTAAAACAAGATCTTAGAATTAAACATCAAAATTATCAATTCCCAAGATTGATTAAAGGGTTCTAGCCTTCCATGGATGAGAGGGTAGAAAAATAGAAAAAAAAAAACCTAGAGAAAAAGGAGAAGCAAAGAGATGACGAAAGAAAGTGCCAGAGCAGAGAAAAATTCTAGGTCTGTCTCTGAGTTTCTGCTTCTCCCTAAATAATTGCCCTTAAAATCCAAGTTTTCCCTAGCTTAGGGTTAATCATCTTCCTTTGAGCTTTAATTTGACACTTAATTTGCCTAATTTGGGCTTAGGATGAGAGAGTTATGCTAAAAACATTCTTAACAGCTCTCTAGACCCATAAGCTAATTTCAAAAGGCGAGAACACCTTCAAAACGTCACAATTTTGATAAGAGATATTCATAAAAGTTAAAGATCTGTCAACATCAGTATATGCCTCAAGTGCTAAACCTCTATTTCTCTTAAATAGAATACCTTTCCTGGGTGTTCCCTTGAGATACTATAGTACCCGATGAGCTACTTGTAAGTAGACTTCTTTCAGGTTATGCATGTATTAGATGATTACACTTACTATATATGCAATATATGATTGTGTGTGAGATAAATAAATTAATCTTCCTATCAGATGGTGAAACATTTCTTTATCCACTGCAACATCTCCTTCTGCTGTTCTAAGTTTCATATTTAGATTTATGGGTGTGCTTGTTGGTTTACAGGTTGTTTTACCTATTTCTTTAAGAAAATTTGTAACATAGTTTTGTTGAGAGATAAAAAATACCCTGCCTAGAATGAGTAACCTTAATTCCAAGTAAGTATTTCAGTTTTCTTAGTGATTTGATCTCAAATTCCTTAGCCAAACTCTGACTTAGAACTTGTTTATCCTTAACATCATCTCCTGTCACTATTATGTCATCCACATACACCAAGAGTGCCCTAAAGGAGAGTGCTTAATAAACAGTGTGTGATCCCTTTGGCTTTGTTTGTATCCCATAGCCAACATAGCTCTTGCAAATCTTCCAAACCACGCCCGTGGTGATTGCTTAAGGTCATACAAGGCCTTCTTTAATTTACACACAGTATTGGCATTCAGTTTTCCTATACCCTAGTGGCACCTCTATGTAGATTTCTTCCTCTAGACCTCCATGCAAGAATGCATTTTTTACATCAAACTATTGTAAGTCCCAACCATAATTAGCTGATAACATGAAACATTGATTGTGTTCATCTTTGTAACTGGAGCAAAGGTCTCTAGGTAATCGATTCCATAAGTTTGAGTATACCCTTTGGTAACCAACCGTTCCTTGTATTTTTCTATTGACCCATCTACTTTATACTTGACTATATACACCCATTTACACCCCACAGGTTTCTTTCCTACCGGTAACTGCACCAACTCCCAGGTTTTGTTCTTTTCTAATGCCTCCATTTCCACATTCATAGCTTGTTTCCATTTTTCATTGAACAAAGCCTTAGATAGGGTGGTAGGGATGGTAATGGTATTTAGGCTTACTAGAAAGGCCCTATATGATGGTGAGAATTTTTTAAAGGACATGAAGTGTGTAATAGGGTTTAGTGGTCATTTACTGCATTCTCTTGTTCTTTTTCTGATGGCTATGGGCAGGTTTTGATCATCATTATCCACATAAAGTTTAGTTTCATTTTGTAATCAAGCGTTAGAAATTATTACCTCATTCAAAGGCTCTAAGTTGGACTCTTGGATCTGCACAAGTTCTAGGATGGCCATCTTGTTTCTTGTGAACACTTTGCCTTTGCCAAATCTTAGATTTTCAAGAACATGGTTTGTTTGTGGTCTTTCAAGCACGGGTTCAGGTGTGATTTTAGGCATAGGTGTTTGTGGTCTTTCAAACACGAGTCCATGTACAATTTCAGGAAAAGGTTCAAGTCTGAGTACAGATTCAAGTGAATTTTCAGGGGTATGGTTAGAGATAGATGTGCAAGGAGGGTATTTTGATAGTGGTAGCAATGACAAGTCCAAACCCAACAAAAAATTCTCCTTATATTTCCTTGAATTCTCCCCCTGAAGATAAGGTTAAGTGAAATAAGGCTCCTATGCATGGAATGTGACATCCATTCATATATAGATTTTTTTTTTGGATGGAGGATGATAGCACTTATACCCTTTCTAAGTTACAGAATAACCCACAAAGACACATTTTAGGGCCCTTGGGTCAAGTTTCCCCATGTTTTGACTATAGGCATGAACAAAAGAAACACATCCAAAAATCTTAGGGATAAGGTTATTTGAAGTGTGTAGATCAGGGTAGAAAGTTGAGAGTATGGCCATCGTGTAACGTTCCAATCCTAATACTATTAGTATAAACAGAATTATACAAAAGTAAATAGGTTTAGACACGTCACAACTAAACTAAAACTATTCTCTATTAAGCAAAAATACTATATAAATAAATATGAGCCACGTGATAGAAGTTAATTTACATAAAACTGTAAATTATCATTTGTTTATATGAGTACATCATCATTATAAATATACAAATTGGACCTCTACGGCACCAATTTTTATAAATTTTACACGTTCCGTACATAAAATTAGAGACAAGTTACTCTACATCCACATTCTTCTTTTCACTTTGCTGAAGAGTCTGTCCTTGGAATTATCATGGAAATATAGTACAAAGGGTGAGAATTCTATAATTCTCAGTAGTTTCTAACAAAAATGGTGACATCACAATAATTCCAATTGCTTCGAAGAAAAATCATTTCAATATTCATAAAATAACGTAGAAAGGTGACGAAAGCCAAATCAAGTTATTTCTCTTCTCAAGGCAGAAAATTTAATTCATTATTCATAAACAATAACTTGTATCCATATAATAAAACCAATATCATTGCATCATCAATAAATTATAAATTTTCATCCAAAATATATCACACACGAGTCATAACTCACTATAACATAATCATAATCTCATATCTTTCATCTCAAATAAATTATGAGGGTCTGCTACCATTTTTAAACTATCTAGTATCTACCTCCAGGTACAAGGATTATCATATATTATTTATCTTTCAGATACAAGGATTATTCGATAATTTATCCTCCAAATACTAGGGATAATCAATAATATATCCTCTAAGTACGAGGAGTAATCAATAGCACATAGCACATACTTCAGATATGAGGAATAATTAATAATACATCCTCCAGATACGAGGAATAATTAATAATACATCCTCTAGATACGAGGAGTAATATCCCCCAAATAGGAGGAATAATTAATAATATATCCCTTAGATACGAGAAATAATCAATAATATATCCTCCAAATACAAGGACCAATCAATAATATATTTTCCAAGTACAATGAGTAATCAATAACATATCCTCCAAATATGAAGAATAATATCCTCCAGATATAAGGAGTAATCAATAGCATATCCTTTAGATATGAGGAATAATATTCTCCAAGTACAAGGAATAATCAATAATATATCCTTCAGATATAAGGAATAGTCAAAATATATCTTTCAGGTACGAGGAGTAATCAATAATATATCCTTTAGGTACGAGGTATAATCAATAGCGTATCCTCCAGATACAAGGAATAATATCCTCCAGGTATAAGGAATAATCAATAATATATCCTTCAGCTACAAGGATTATATACAATTATTTCCTATATCAAATTTTAGGTTCACCTCCAGGTACGAGGTTCATATTCAATATATCTTAAATTTAAATCACCTTGTAGTTATATCCCTTCAACATTAGCTCAACTTAACATCATTTCTAGGGCTTACTATATGCTCTTTCATATCATGTTATACTTCAACTAATGAATTAAGTCATATCATAAGCTTTCCTTTTGGTCCCCAAAGAGGGAAGTAGTCTATTTTTACAAAACAGGGCATGATAATCGATTTCCATTCGTGGTAATTGATTACCACATGCTAATATCTCAAAATAGAGGCTTGGTAATTGATTATCAGCTAGACAGAGACTTGATAATCGATTACCAGCTGGACAGAGGCTTAGTAATTGTCGCGACCGGAGATCGCGGCGGGAAACAGCAACTCGTTAGATCTTAGAAATATGACAATGGAAAATGGAGTCGCCACCAATTTTATTTGAATTTGGAAAAATTGGAAAACCTCTCTTTGAAAATGGTCTTTGGAACCAGATCGGATTCGGGAGTCGGTTATGCTTAGGGAAGGGTGGAAACTTAATCCCACTGCACCCCTAACGCACCCGTCCTAAGACGGTACCTTAGGTTAATTGTGCAAATTTTTAACAATCTTTGAAAATACTTATTTTACCCCTTTTTACAAAACATTGTAACTATTTATAAAAGAAAAATCACAAAATTATGAAAATTTAAATTTGGGCTTGACAGAAATGAAATTCTGCTCCTACGTATCCCCTGGTGCAATGGGGAACTCAAAGTTACGTAGTTCTTTATAAAATAAGTGTGGGTTGGTTGATTTTATTTAAAAATATATTTTATTTGAAAGTGAATCCATTTTTTTTTTTGCACAGGATTCAAGTTAGCACTAGGCTACTCAATAAATCCTTATGATCCAAAAGATAATGAAGATAGCATCCGCTATTCAATCATCATCATTGGTCATTGCATGGATTAAAAGATTTTTTTTTATATTCTTTTACCCCTTTTTTTGCCAAAAAAATGTATCATTATTGCCTTAATATGAAATGGGCGTGAAGCCCAAATATCTAACTTTATCTCTCATCCCCACGAGATTCAAACTCAAATCCCAAAAGACAGTCAACAATTCAAATTTAAAAAAAAAAGAGTTTGAAACCTTGAGCACCAATAACAGAGCACATACAGAGGACGTTTGGGGAAGGATTTGGAAATTGGTTCGACGGTCGATTTAGGGAGATTGAGTGATTCTGTTTTCGAGTTCGACAGTTGGTGGGGATAAGGATGGGATGGATTCGACGGTCGGTTGGAAAGGGGTGATTCTATTTTGGAGTTTGATGGTCGGTTGGGGGTAAGGATGGGATGGATTCGACGGTTGGTTGGGAAGGGGTGATGGATTCGACGGTTGGTTGCAATTGATGAAGATGGTGGAGGTCACGCTTTTTTTTGGGGTCCGACGGTCGGATGGGATGAAGTTTGGTTGATGGTGTAAAGGTTTGGATGGGTTGTCGGTGAGGGGGTAGTAGGCAAAGGATATTATGAACTTTGTTGATACCCAGTGAATTACCAGTCCTGATATCAAGGAAGCAACATCAAGAAAGAGACGGTCAAAGGACATTGGGTCAAGAAAGCAAAAATTGAACCAAGAGAACCCGTAGATGTGTCATTCATTTAGGATTTATCTTGATCAACTTCGTATTTCCATGTGTGGTTCGACGGTCGAGTCGAGTGAGGTGAAGGTGAATTTGTGAAGTTGGTTGAGGGTCACAATGGTGCGGTTCGACGGTCGAGTGAGGTGAAGGTCACCGATGTAGTTCGACGATCGGTAGAGGGAATGATGGTATTTTGTGAAGTGGGTTGAGGGTCCAATGGTGTGGTTCGACGGTCGAATGAAGTGAAGGTGGGCTTTGTGAAGGGGTTGAGGGTCACAATGGTGTGGTTCGACGGTCGAGTGAGGTGAAGGTCAGTGATGTAGTTCGACGGTCGGTAGAGGGAATGATGGTATTTTGTGAAGTGGGTTGGAGTCAGGGTCCAATGGTGTGGTTCGTGGGGTTCGACGGTCGGTTAAAGGTATGATGGATCCGGTGCTTGGGTTCGACGGTCGGAAAAGGGGAAGGATGTGGCTCTTTGGATTTCGACGGTCGAATGGGGAATGATGGTGTTTTGTGAAGTTATTGAAGGTGGTGGTTAGTGGTTTTTCTGGAGGTGAAGATGAATTCTTTGGTGGTTTGAGAAATGTGATGCAGAAGGGGAGGAGTGTCAGTGTGCGTATGATGCTCATGGCTAAAAAGAAAAGGAAAAGAAGATGGACAACATAACTAACTAGCCAGTATCCAAGCATGCATTTGAACACTACATTTTTACTCACAACAGTGCAAGGATAGTGATGAGAAAGGGCTTACCTCTTTTGTGCTACCAATAACACACTCAACTCAAAAAGAATCAAAAATCCCTTTCGTTGTGAGGTAAGTGAAGCCAGCCTCCCAAGTATTCTTGCAATTTTTTTTTTTTTCAAAGCTACTACCAGAGATCAACTCAACATCATCAATCTTCTTTCCTTAGTGAAGATGGGATGATTTGGGGAGAAGATAAAAGAGGGTGGTCGTGAAGATGGAGATGGTTCACGTTTTTTTTTTTTGGAGGTGAAGATGAGATGAAGGATGATCAGTAGATGGGGAGTTCGGGGTTGAAGGGTTACGCTTATGGTTTTGGGAAGTGGCACACTGCGAGAAAAGAGAAGGAAAAGAAGAAGAAAAAAAAAATCTCTTTCTGTGTTTCGTCCCCCTCTCCGAAAATGTGTGTGGGTGAGCCGTTTATGTGGAGAGAGGTGTGCAAAGAAATGGGATCGTCCAATGGTGTGAACGTGAGTGGGTGCTGACGGTAGCAGAAATTACGCGAAAAAGGTTGCGTGTGTGTGATGGTGAGTGAGCTTGAGTGTGTGTGCTCAAGACGGGATGGTGAGGACAGAAAAATCGAGAATGAGTGTGACCATTTTTTATTTTTTTGTTTTTGTTTTTTTTTATTAAGCTGGGCTTATGTGTTTGGGCTAAGAAAAAAAAGTCAATAATGTGAACTTGAATTTTTATTATTTTTTTTTATTTTTTATTTTTTACTTTTTTTTCTTCTTTTTTTTTAGCCCGGTCAAAATTAGGTGTTCACAGTAATCAATTACCCATTTGTGGTAATCGATTACCACTTACTCAATGTGTTCCAAAAGCTTGGTAATCGATTATCATCCATTTCCAACAACATATTCATGGCTTGGTAATCGATTACTCATTCATGGTAATCAATTACCAGTTGGAATTTTACAGAAAATAGAGATTTCAAGCCAAACTTCCTAAAGCAAACCATATATAATTCAATCACAATATCAATACTTCATATATATACATCCAATCCCATCTTAAAAAGGGCATCACAAAAATAGGGAAAATTAAAACCCATTTCATCAATCACCAATTCATAGAAATTCAAGACTAACTCCAAATTCAAACACATAAACATAACATAAAATACCATTACATCTTCATCAATTCAACATCCATTTCATATTTCGCGATCAAATTATCAACTCAAAAACTCATTGGAAATAAGAAAAGAGTTGGTAAAACAAAGGAGTACACCTTTATCTCAACTCCTGTTATGAAGCTTTTTCTTTCCTATCTTTTATTCTTCCTTCTTGTTTCTTCCCTGCTATTCTTCTTGTGTGTTCTTTCTTTCTTTTTTTCTTTCTTTCTTTCTTTTTGTTTTCTTCTCTTGCTTTTTGACCAAAGAAAGCAAGAAAAAAGACAAAGATAAGGCGATGGGAAAGATAAAGATAAAACCTAGGGATGTGGTCACTATTGAATGTAAGAGTTTTATCTCTTAAAGATACTTTATTCTCCTCTTGATAAGTTTTCCAATTTCCATAATTGTCATAGGAAATTCTAAAACTTTGTTTAGTCTTTATACACATCATTTAATAACTGTCTTTATATTCACTATGCTCTATCATTCCTCTTTAGGTTAAAGTAAATCTAAAGGAATAAATTAATAGGCTTACATGTATCTGCCTTAACTTGTAACTATTTCTAAAATATTCTCCATCCTCTACTTGGCATCTTCCCAAAGTCTCATAATTTTTTCAACCACATTCCTATTTAGTTTGACATTTAAACACTCATTATGTGCTATTAAAAATAACTAATTAACTCAATTAATTTCTCAAAATTCACCACAACTCATTCTATTATCTGTGGTCTAGAAATAATTTTTTCTTATTTATTTCCATCATAGAGAAAATTTGTGCTAAATTCTGAGCTAATATGAGTTATTTTTCACTTCCTGAGTTATAGCATCATACCTAAACTAGCTCAGAAAATTACCAAAATTAACAAATAATAAACACAATTTATTATTTAGCTCCTATATCAATTCTTATAACTAATAGGTCTGGGAGGATGTTACACATCAGGCTCTTGAATCCTAAAACTTAGGTAGGCAAACGATTTATGAGATGGGTGGTTGTGAGAACGGCTTCTCCCCCAAAAGGACTTTGGGACATTTTTCTCAAACACAAAGGCTCTGGTTTTTTCAAGGATATCACCATTTTTCCTTTTTGATACCCCCGTTTTGTTGTGGAGTATTGACACAAGATGATTCTTGTATAATTCCTTCTTCCTAGAAAAAAGGGTCAAGGGTTTGGTTAAAATAATCCATTGCATTATATGATCTAAATATCTTGATAGTAACCCCAAATTCATTTTTGATCATAGAATAGAAATTTGGAAGAACAGTACTGACATCAGATTTGTGTTTAATCAAGAAAATCCAAGTAACACGAGTGCAATAATTAATAAAGGAGATAAATCATCTTGCCCCAGAAATATTAGGAATGGTAGATGAACCCCAAATGTCATTGTGAATGAGGTAAAATAGAATAGAACTACATTTATTACTAATTGGAAAGGGTATGCGTTTGTGTTTAGCAAGCTCACACACTTCACAATGAAAATTTTCAACACTCAAACCTTTAAACAAGGAGCGAAAAAGGATTTTAATAATTATAAAGAATAGATGTCCAAGTTTATTATGGTGAAGCCAAATCTTTTCTTTATTGACTGAAACAAATTCTGAACTGAAGGAATGATGCAATCTATTTTGCATTGGCATTTCAAGGTAGTAGAAGTCATCTTGTTCCCTAGCATGTCCAATCATCCTCCCTGAATGCTTGTCATGAAAAGCACAATAATTATTGTGAAAAATCACAATGCAACCCAAGTCTTGAGTGAGTTTGTGTATAGAGACAAGGTTTGTGGATAGTCTAGGAACATGAAGAACATTTTTTAAGATTATTAATGGATTGATTTTGACATCCCCTATGCATGCAACAATGGTCAAAGACCCATCTGCAATGACTATTTTCTTATTGCTTGGACAAGGAGAGTAAGTAGAAAAATTATTAGATGTGTGGGTCATTTGGTCAGTAATTCTTGAGTCTAAAATCTAGGAATTGGTAAAGGTTGTACATGAGGCACTTAGTCCAATTGAAAGAGGAAACTTACTTGAATATGTTGAAGAACAAGTACTTGAAGGCTTTTCAAGGTTGCTAATGAGTAATCTCACCCTCTCAATTTCTTCTTGGTTGAGACTGTCTAGTTCTTATGATGTTAATGCACCTTGTGACCCTATAGACTGTTGATCAAATATCCTACATAGCTTTACTCTCTAGGCACTTAAGGCCTTAAGTATTTCAAACAAAAATATCCAACGATGAAGGCTGGTATCGTCAGCAATGAAGGCCAAACAATTAATAGGGCAAGGCAGAGTAGAAATGTAAAGGTTTCAGAGTGAAGGAGAAACAGAAGTGGTCCCAAGAAAAAATCACTTTGATACCATGTAGAGAATATTGTATGTAGAAAATATTGTATTTTTCTTCAATCTGAATGACAACATGGTAGTATATATAGGGGATTATGGAACAGTTATACACTAATAGTACACTAATCTAGGCCTAGAAAAAAAGCTAATCAAGTCCTAGAAAATAAACAAGAGTTAAAGCTCTAAAAATAATGATACATGAATCAACCGGCCAACCATCCAAACAGGGTAGATATTGCAACAGTTACCACTACCCACCACTAATAGTTATTAAAATTAAAGAAAATTACACTGATTTCTCTTGAGGTTTAGCTTAATTACACTCAATATCCCTCTTATTTTAGAAATTAACTAATCTCCATTGATAGTTATATTGTTATTATATTGACCTCCATTTAGGTTTATATTATTATTACATTGATATCCCTCACTTACCTCATCTGTACGGAAGGTCAGTGTAAGGGTACAAACAAGAGAGGTATCAAGTGTAATTAGGCTAAACTTCAGGAGAGTTTAATGTAATTTTTCCTAAAAATTAATACTAGTTACAATTTACTTTCCACTTACTTTTATATCTTTAAATGCTTTTGTAAGTTTCTAAGCCTCTTCTCCAAATGGATTCCTCTTTCTTACTTTTTTTCCCTCTTTTTTACAAACCCTCTTCAAATATTTAGTCTTAATACTTACGTTGTATATGATGCCATTAATTACTAGCATTTACAATTTACTTCCAATTTACTCTACCTTTAATTCAAATTTCAAATCCTTCATCATATTCTCTCTATTTTTTTTTCTCACTCCCTTTCTATTTCATTTTCTCCTTCTTTTTGAGCTTTGCGAAACAGAATGTCTTTTGTTTCTAAATTTGAATTCATTATATTTAAGTATGATATGCTTCAATAAAGGTTAAATCCGAGAATTGCATTTTCACCTTCCTTTTTTTAAATTTTACTTTTAGGTTTAAGATTCCTCATTTTTTTTATTATTTTTTTCATTTTAATTTTTCCATTCCATTTCCCCTTTTTTCTAGCTGCATTGTTAGCAGGAAAAATGCTGTTTTTTTTCTTTCTCTAGCGTATCCCACTACTGCCAATCAACCACAAGAAGGAATTGATTAGCTTCGAATTTTTGTAAGTTCCTTTCAATGTTAACATCTATAGTTGCCTGATAAGGATTGTTAGGCTGTGACATATATATATATATATATATATATATATATATATATATATATATATATATATATATATATATATATATATATATATATATATATATATATATATATATATAAAAGATATAAATTTATATTATTATATAAAACTTATCCTTCATAACAGGGAATTTCAAAACAAAGTCGTTATTATTCGTCTAATTTTTATATTTTAATTTTTTTCTAACTTACTCATAAACTCATATTATATCTCATGAGAATGCTACAGTCACATACATTATAATTTAATATTTATCTCATATTGAGATACAATAAACAAAAGTTGTAAGTATTTTTGTTGGATAAAAAACATTTTCCATTTAAAAAACTCAATAAGCAGATTCTATGACAAAGAAAAATTACCAACGTGGTGACTAAGTAACACATGCCATGTGATCATTGCAAAAAAATCGGCAGAGAGCTTATCATATTTATAATCCAAATATCTAAGGCTAGCTTGCCATATGATTCCATAAGTATATTTCACATTGGATTTGGATGCAAAGCTAGGCAGTCTGTGGACCAATCTTTGTAATGGTTTGATTGCTTTAACCGACGGGCATTGCTATTTTTCACGAAATCATTTTCGTGAGCCAATACACAAACGTGTTAACTAATGGGATTTAAACTATTCACGCGATATTGGCATGTGGAAGAGGCAATAAAACACAGCCTTTGCAATGCAGCCTTTGTATTTTTGTGACGTTTCACGAAAATAATTTCATGTGAAACAACACTATTCTTAACCGAAAGCAGCTAAGCATTTTCAACAATTTAAAGATTTCAATATGCAACTAAGCATATTAAATTACTGATATGTTTGTGCACAATAGCACATATTTACTAGCTTTAATTCCAATCCGATTTGATTACAAATTAAGATGAATGTCTATAAGCTATTGTCATGGGTTATAGGTTTCAATCCCAAGAAAATCTAGGGCCCTTATTTATTTGTGACCCAAATTGATTTTCATTCCATTTTTCCATTCCATTTTCCCTTCTTCATCTAGTCAATGGGTTGGCATTTGCTCAATTTGCTTTCTTTTTTATTGGGCTTTTAGGGATTGTCTACATGAATTATTTAAAAGGAATGACATGGGTTTTGTTCAACATGAGAACTAAGAAGATGCATAATGCATAATGATTTTACTAAGAAACAATCACTTATAGAGGCTGGGATAAAACTAGAGTATTTATTTATTTATTTCTTTGCTTGGAACTCTTAACTTATTATTTAAGTTGTGTGCCTTTAAATAATATGGTATGATTTCGTTAGGTTTGTACGTTTAATGAATGATTTAGATGAAAGACTATTTATAATTAATTTTGAAAGGAAATTATTTTCTTTTTTCATTTTTATTTTTTTGCAGGTAGGGATATCATTTGGAGCTAATACATTTGCAGCTCTAATACAATTTTGGTGTTTTTATTGATTAATAGCAGCTTTTTCCTCCTTATCTACCAAAGTAGACTAAGTTTAGAGTTACCTTCTTTCATCCTTTTCATTCTTGCCTTATAAAGTTAACTATTAATATTATTTACTGTGTAAAGCATCTGCAGGTAAATAATGAAATTGCAACGTGTTTGTATTAGTAGTTAATAATTTTTATTTTTGAAAAATGAAGCCAATCCACTAATTGACACAAGTGTAATTTTGAGATATCATACTTTCCGTGAATCAAATTTTCTTAAACTTTCTTTTAATTTTCTAAACTAGATATCTTCATTTTTTTTTCCTTTTTTCTTAACATTTTAGAAAAAAAAGACGTGATAAGAGTTGATTAAGTTTAATCTCAATATCTCAATAGTTGTCTAAATTTTTTTATGATATTAAATATTAAATTTATTCTTTAACTCATATTCTAGCAAATGTTTTGTCTTATATTTTGAATATAAGATGTAAGAGTAGAATTTTTAAATTTAAAAAACAAAAATGATTTTTCAATTGAGAATTGGATACAAATTCTTCTTTTTATGTTCCTCTTTTTTATTTATGAAATTTATGTTCCTTTTTTATGTATTTGACTTATATATATTTTTTAATGATAACCAATTTTTTCCTTTTTTTTTTTAATATTGGCATTGCAACTTTTGATTAGAATTTTTTTTCTTTTATTCTTTACAAACAATTGCAAAATCAATGCATTGATGGCAATAAAAATATACTTAGAAAATGTTTTAGTTGATAGTGTTAATAGAAGAACTCTAGAGAGGTGCGTATTATTTCATTATTTATTTATATTTGAGCTCTTTCACAGTAAGGTATCAAATCACTTTATAGCATGACTTTTTATTAGTGCATATCTTATGCCACAAATATATTAGATATTATTGCACGAAATAAAACCAAATAAATGAAACAATAATGTATATAATTCTTTTCTAAGTTGAAAATTATGTCATAATGACTGTTTGTAACTATCTCTTATCTGGTTTATTGTTATCTTATATATGAAATATGTTCAAACTTCTTATTATAAGCTCCAAAGCCCTTAGATAAGTGCTTTGATTTGAGTTTTGATAATTAATAAACTACTTGAAAATGTGTCATTATTACTCTTACGTTTTTAAAGTGTATTAACTTGGTCTTTGTGAGTTTCTGTTAAGTGTTTATATGCATACCTATACTCAACATATGAGAAAGATCAAATGGATGGTTGATTGATCACCAATAGTGATGAGAAGAGTCACAAAAGACTTGAGAAGAGTCGAAGTAAACTTGAGAAGAGTAAGCAATGCCTCTGTTTTCAAAGCTAGTAGTTGAGCAATGTCAATTCAAGACATAAAGTGTGAAGAACTCATAAGAACACATCAAATGGGTGAAGAACAGTATAAGAGAAAGTCTTTCTCATGAGGAATAACAAGATCAGATCATCTACACATTGGAAAATGAGTTAAGAAGAGTTGAAGTTAGTTTGAGTAAAAGATAATTAGAATAAAAGATGAGTAGATTCACAAGGAACTTGCTCAAGTCAAGCTTCAAGGCTAAATGTGTCACAAGACCAGATCAAATTTGAAGATTTTGAGAAGAGCATTGTTTCTTATACAAGTCAACATGGAAAGATGATTTATGTATGAGAAATTAAGTTAAGAAAAAAAGAAATCAGTTGAGTATAGTTAATATTAAGCATAACTGAAGATGACCAAACTCGCCTTATATAATTCCAAGAAAATGCACCATGATCAAAAGGCATCTCCAATGACTCTCTTTCTAAGTGCTTTCATCATGGACAATCCATCATTCTATGATGTTAAATCAGAAAGAGTCACTTACAAAGTTTGGAGAAGTTTGGCTGAGTAACAAGAATTGAGCAGACTCGTCAAACTTAATTTACTCATGGCGCTACAAGACAAAATTGCACCAAATACAAAAAAGCTGCATCAATAACGACTTGCTTTTGATGCATCAAGAACATTTGAAATGCAACGGCTAGCTTTGGGAAGCTTATAAAAAGGTCCAAATATGAAGAATGAAGGTTTAGAGGAGCTAAACTTTAAAAAAACCAGTGATTTTCGCTACTGCACCCTACTCAATTCTACTCTTCTCCACTTACTAGTGCTATCTTATGAAATATCTTGTTGTAGGTATCTAATCTCGAGTTTAAACTGTGTGTATCCACTCTTGGAGTGGTTTTCGAGAGTTACCCATCTTCTATCTTGTATTGTATTTGGTTTATCCACTCTTGGAGTGTTTTATGAGAGGTACCCAAACCTTTAATCTATCCTAAACCTTTACTTTGGTACTATATTTTCCTTTCTTAATGTGGTTCATTGTTCAATGTGAGTAACTTTCATGACATATGATTTTGTTCAACTAGTCCAATCACCCTTTGTTTAGACTTGCAGTTCAAATTATGTTCTGTCTAAACTTTGGGTTGGTCTAATAACAGATGTTGGCCTAGGCCTGCTTAGGTTTAGGGTTAGGCTAGCCTCAAAAATTAATTTGATCAAAATCTCGAGCTGTGATTAAGTCAAGTCAAGCCTACTCATAAGCATTCCTACCCTAATGAAAGAATGCTTAAATTTTTTCTTTTTGACTAGAAAGAAATTAAATAAAAGCCCCTTAAATTTTAAAAAGAAAAAACATTTGAAATCTACTTTATTATTATTTTTCTAAACAAAAGTTTAGGATAAAGGAGACTCTCCCTATTCCAATGCTAGAGTAAACCAACAATCTTAGCAAGGATTTACGATATGATTACTAATTTCCTACAAATAGGAAATTCTTGGATTTTAACTTAAATCATATAATTGTCATAAGTAAAAGGTCAACCAAAAAAGGTAACCCTTCTTACCA
This sequence comes from Ormosia semicastrata, assembly GCA_029884595.1. Taxonomy (NCBI): domain Eukaryota; kingdom Viridiplantae; phylum Streptophyta; class Magnoliopsida; order Fabales; family Fabaceae; genus Ormosia; species Ormosia semicastrata. The sequence goes on from JAQQTO010000055.1 coordinate 34,346,037, forward strand.
CCAGCCCACTTTATTTATACTTTAGCATATTCTTACTTTTTTATTTTTAAAGTATATTTTAAACCTTCTATGTTAAAAAAAAAACTAATGATATAGTTCAGTTATAACAAAAATAATATATTTAAAAGGGAAAAAAAGGTCTTTTGGTCTTTTATCTTTATTTTTTTTCAATTTGGTCTTGTATCTTTTATTTTTGTTAATTTAGTCATTTATATTTAAAATTGCCACTTAATGTGGCCCTCTATCATGATTCTATCACCTCCACTAATAGAAGTGACAACGTGGCACTAATGGGGATGATTTGGCGTTCACGTGGAGATAAAGTAGCATAGTTGGGTAAGGAGAGGTAGAAATGACATCGTTTAGGATTGGTGATACTTTAATTTGGTCCCTTAACTTTTATTTTTACTTTTAATTTGATCCATTGCTTTTTATTTAGTTTTCAATTTGGTCTCTTACTTATAAATAAACGAACCATACCAAAAGTCCATTTTCTCTCTCACTTTCTCATCTCCAATGCTAATTGCCACCAACCAATCCTAGTTGTCGGCGTTACTACCATTCACCAATTAGCAAGCACCTAGCAGCCACTATAAGTCATCCTGCAGCCAATGACCACCACCAGAACTCTGGCGCCTATTGCGACCAAGTCGTCCAACGTAAAGTGCGAGCCACTATTGACGGACCCTGTAAAGCACAAAGCCCAGTCGTCAACCCTAGCCACTAGCACTAGCCTGCCACCACCGACCACAATGAAGACGGCACCAACCAACCGTTGGCACCACACACGATCTAGAAATGACTGAAGATGTCCATTGTTGTGTGAGTCGTAAGCCAAAACGACATCAACTGATTCACAACCCTTCAAACCTCACCCATTATCTCAGGATCCAGTTGTCAAAACTACAAGAAATATGTAAGAAGGTTGCAATAAAAGATATCTTTCATTATTGTGTTGTGCTGAAAAATGGACTCTGAATGGTGGCCTTGATGAACGGTGGATGATGGCCTCTTATTCTCATGTTTTTACGTTTTTTTGTAAACTTTATTTTTAGTACTTTATTGTTGCTTATTTTCTAAGCTTGTTTAGCTTATTTTCTAAGCTTGTTTAGCTTATTTTCTAGAACCTAGTTTAATGCATGGCCTAGTTTATTCAATTTAGAAGCTCAAGTGCTTGACAATGAAAATCCATTGGTCTTCTGGCTCCATTAATTGACTCTTATCTAGAATAATTGCAACTCAGAGGAAATCCAATTGTCATCATACCTCCATAACAATTTTAATTTCAAAACCGAATTAAGAGGTGAATAATTTTGCAGCCTGGCTCATATTGGCTATACATCTATCCTCGAGGAATTCAAGATCTATTACAATTCTTCAAGGATAAATTTAACAATCCAATCATTCACATAACAGAAAATGGTAAATTTATCTATAACAAATATCCTATCTCGCTTTACCCTAAAATCAATCTTAAACATGTCGTAATCCCAGTGTTTTCGTTTCGATAAATAAAGTTACTCAAATATTTGCAGGAGTTGACGAGGTTCATGATGGTACAAAGACACTTGAAGGCAAATTGAGGATAGACTATATTGATCAACACCTTTTGTATATTCAAATGGTCATAAGGTGCGTTTCTTTTGCAAAAAGAGAATATTATATGTGATATTTACACCTCTTTTATGCACTCAACATATGGGAGCCTAACACTTGGAATTTGGTAGGAATGGTGTCAAGGTGAAGGGGTACTTTACATGGTCATTTTTGGACAGTTTTGAGTGGACTAGTGGGTACACTGCTCGCTTTGGAATCGGGTATGTTGATTTTAAGAATGGAATGCAAAGATACCTTAAAAGATCAGCTTTGTGGTTCAAAATATTTTTCCATCGATGAATTGGTCCTTCGGTACTGAACAGAGTTCATGGAAAAGAGATATGAATCAAGGTCTTAGTCATATTTCAATATAGGCCACATTGTAAGTTGGGATACTTTGATGATTTCTAATAATTAGCCAATAATAAGGCTTCGTTCATTCTTATCCCTAGATATTGATTTCCTTTAGTTGTTTCAGTACGTGGTTGCATCTCTAGAATTTTCATTATCAGAAACCCTGCTATGAAAGGATGAAAAGTTGAAACCATCCTTTCCAAGTAATATTAACCCAAATGGTACTTAACCTAAAAAAGTTGAATAAGTTTGTTTGGATATTTAATAGTAAGTGAAATGGAATGAAATGAGATAGGATGAAACGAAATAAAATTGAATGAAATTTTTTTTTTATATCATTGTTTCGATATTTAGTGGTGGAATGGAAGATCCACTTCATTGTTTGGAAACTTTAATGGAAATTAATAGAATGATTAAAATTATAAATTTATTATTATTATATTGCCCTTATTTCAAATATATTAAACTTTTATTGTTTTTGCTTAAAAATATTTTAATTTTTATAAATTTTATAATTCACGGTTAAACTAGTCATATGCTTTTGTTAGAAGTTTTATTTTTGTCGAAAATGTTAAATAAATATAAGTATATAACTAATAGTTATAACCTGAATAATTTTTATTAAGTTAATGAAACTTCACATCTTAAAGTATAATTTAAATGACTTAATTTTCATACACTTTTAGTGTAAATACTTTTTATACCATCATTCAATAATGTATTGTCACGTTATTAAAAATGTTTAATTTTAATAATAATTATTTCAAAAGTCATATATGTAATGATATATGATTAATTGATATTGTAAAAATACTTACACATAAAGTGTATCAAAATTAAATTGTAATTTAAATTGAAGTTTAAATTCAAGTGTCATACCATTCAAATTAGTTAATTCTTATCCCACTCCCCCTCCTAACAATCAAGCTATCCAAGGACTAGTTGACAAGCTTTCTACCCACTTATCATCTCTGTCAATGATGGGTGGTCCGTTAATGGATCATCAATTCCCTTCCGGGGGATTGTCTAACCAAACCTGCACACCAAAAGCTCAAATTCAACATGGGGCAAGCAATCAAACCCAAGCTAACCAATCTCTGCCGGCCAATAACCCTCCTAATGCAAGTCCCATGATCATTGTCCACCAAAAAGATAACTGAAATGCAGCTGATTGTCTTCGGGAAAAGGTATCTAATCTCCTGGTCAACCTAATTCTGAGTTCTCTTAAGTTCTCCGAAGGAAGCAAACCTGCCAAGCAGCCAGGTTGGTTGAGGAAGAAGGTCAAAAAGAAAATTCCAGGCCCTGAACAAATTCGAGTCCTAGATCATCAGCTGACAAAAGTTAAAATACAAGAAGCCATAGAAGACCCTTTTCTCAAAGAAAAGAGCCCTCCAAGTAGATATGGAAGTGGACGGGAAGAGATTTTGTTATGGGGTACCATAACTAGTTTCCATGTTTTTCTGCTGTTGGTTTATGGTTTTTGTCATCCTTCCAGGCACATTGGAAGTGATATTAGGCTTCTTCCTTTATGACGTCTTTTGGAACTTTGTTCGTTTCATTTTTAATAATGAATCTCTTCCCTAGTTGACGATACTGTACTTGTCAAGTTCTCAGTAGACAACATGCCAAGCTCAGCACCACAAGGCTGGCTATCCCGCAAAGGCGTCTAACATAATACTCCTTCTAAAATGGAATTTAACTTTCTACATCTCACGAATTGTGAGCCACCTACTGAAACTACTACTCAGATTAGACATGGTCGAACCGAACCCCTTTATGGAGAATGAAAACTGACGCCAGAGCAACGATGAGCAGCAGAGTCAGAGAAGTCAGCTTTCTTCTCCTCACTAAATTTGTTGTAGTGTTAAGGTTAAAAACAAACTTTTCTAATTATATTAATAAAATAAAAACTCATTCCATCTCATTTCTCTCTATTTAGAAGAAAAGAGATATGAAGATATGAGATGAAATAGGATGAAATAGATTCCATTCAATCCCATTCCATTTCATTTTTTTTTTAAAATAATCAAACAATAGAATGGTTTATCACTCCACTCATTTCTATCCCTTATGCCAATTCAAACAAGCCTGAAATGTCCACCAGTGGAACAAATGAACCAGAAAGTGAACAGTATATCCCGATGTAGAATCCGAATGTAAGGAAATCATGTGGTGAACTAAAACTGGAATGCTACTCACATAATTTGTAGTGCAATATCGAGTCTTGTTAACTAGTGCATGATGTTTATGAAATACACCTTTTATTGGATAATCGATTTAAAGTTTTGTTAGGGAATACACATCTTCTTAACAAAATTGCATAAATAATAGACATTAAGAAAAATATCATTCATTCAATGTAATGTAATTCGACTCAATATATTTATATCCACATATGAAAATAGTGTCTATTAGTACTTTCAATTTTTTTGTCCCACAACTAACTCACCACTATTTCTACATCTTTATCAAGTTTTTCAATATCATAACTCAAACAATTTATCAATATAAATATTTATAATCCAAAAGAATTTACTTGACAAGTAACTTCTCTTGTACACTCCTTATGACTTTGCTTATTTCCTTTTAAAAACAAATATCGTATATATCTTTCACTTATTTTTTTACATATCTTACATATTTCATACATATCTTTGGCATATCTCACATATCTTTCACTTAACTACTAATATAATAAGAAATTATTGATAATGATTGTCACGACTGAAATCGCGATGAAACGATAAAAATATAAGATTTGTTAAAAAAATAGAATCATCATTAATTTTATTTAAATTAAAAAGAATTGAAAAACCTTTTGTTTTTATTTACAAAAATTGATCTTTTAAAAATGATATTAGACTTGGGAGTTGATTTATGCTCATGGAAGAAGGGTGGAAACTTAATGACACAATACCCCTGATACATTTGTCATAAAATGGTTACTCTAAATTAATTATGTAAATTATTGATAACCTCTAAATATTTATTTTACTCATTTTTAAAAGAAAACCAAAGTAATTATTAAAAAGAATTAAACTAAGAGGACTTATTTATTTTTTTATTGATTTTAATTATAAAAGAAAAAAGTTTATTTTGTTTTTCAGAAAACTCATTTGATTAAAAAAGCTAAATCATCAAACTGTCATTATTTTGATGATCTTAATAATTATGAAAATTTTGATTGATATCAATTTTGAGAAAAAGATTTAAATAGAAAGAAAAGCCTCATATATTATATTTTTTATTACTAAATTTTTTAAAAGGGTAATTGCGAATTTTATTTTTTTTTTTTGCTTATTATCATAAATATAAAAGAGGATGAAAAAACTTGAAGCAAACAAACCTTCACATCTCAACTGACTCAAATTTTATTATGAAAAATAAAAGAATTAATTAATTTTATTTAAAAAGAAGAGATAAAGTGATAAAAAAAAAAAAAGAAGAAGCAAAATTTAGTTTGACGTTGAGAAAAGAAGTGAAACGAGCTATCACTATGCAGTAAATCAACATTAGAGTTCAACATAAGACAAGGGTGATACTGTTACAAATTAAAGACTAAAAACTACACGAGGCCACACACATTGAGCTTTTAATAAGCAAGTTGGGTTTGCTTGATATTTATGCACCACTTGAGGAGAAATGTTGAAAGATGAACGGTGGACAGTGGCCTTGATGGACGGCGGGGTGACTTTTTGTTTCTACGTTTTACGTTTTTTTTAAACCTTGTTTTTAGTGCTTCATTATTACTTATTATCTAAGCTTGTTTAGCTTGGTTTCTAAGACTTGTTCAATGTACAACTTTCTATATATATATATATATATATATATATATTACTTTCATGTAAACATTCAGATTAAGTATAAATATATTACTCTTCTTCTTACTGATCTCTCTTCTCCTACTTTCTTTCTGTCAGTATTTCATTGTTTGAATCACTAGCAATGTGGTTTAAGGGACTTCTTCTCCTGGCTGTCTCCATTGCCTTGTTTGAATGTATAGATTCTCTTAATCAAAGTAGTTTCCCTGCAGATTTTGTATTTGAAACAGCATCTTCAGCTTACCAGGTTTTGTTTTGGCTAAAAACTGGGACGTTGTTTAGTTATTTACATTTATGTGAAAGGTTTGGATCTTATTTGGCATTTTATTTTTTTTAATGTGGTTGGCATGTGTATGAAGAATGAAGGTGCAGCATATGAAGGTGGCAAGGCCCCAAGCATATGGGACACCTTTACTCATAGATACCCAGGTTGACAGCTCATCTCTTCTGTTCTCCCCTTCCCCTCCCCCTTTCTGCTCTCTCTCTCTCTCTCTCTCTCTTTTTTAAATTTTAAGTAATGATACTGCATGGTTTCTTCTGGATGAAGGTTGACATCTTTTTGTTAAAAAAATTTTAAGTGTATCTTTGATGAAGATTAGTGACTCAGTACTTAAGTGAGACTCAATCTTCTAGAGTGTATGATATGATTTGTAATATTGAAAACTGAGAAAAACATGGAATGCTCTTGAACTTTATTTTAAAATAGCAACCACAAACTTGCAAATTCACATGAGAGGTTTTCAAGTTTTTAAAACTTGCAAGCAGACCATTTTGTCTACTAATTAAGCTAAAATATATCATGAATGGACTTGTATGAATTGATTAATACACATGACAGTGTCTAAGTTATTCATATTTTCTCTTAAAAATGAATTCAAGAATTTGTATTCTTTTTATTTCCATAAAATAGATTATATGGAATAATTTAAAATGATTAAATTAAAATGAATTTTTTTATGAATTTGTCTTAAAAAGTTATATAAATGTATTAGTTAGTATGATGAATGAATTTTGTTTAACTTATTTGTAGAATGGTCTTTTATTCGTAGATTATAGAATGATATATTTATAAATTTCAAGAAAAAAGTTCTAGGAATAAGGATGAACATGATTTATCATTACCTAGTAAATGATATCTTCTTGTCACATTTTCTTGGTGCTTCAGATCGAATAACAGACCACAATAATGAGGATGTATCTACTGATTCATTCCATCGCTATAAGGTATTTTCATTCTCTTAATTTGAATTTAAAGCTCGTCTCTAAATTGATGATATTGCTCATCCATTAAAGAAAAAACAATTGTAGGAAGACGTAGGCATGATGAAAGATATTGGATTTCAAGCCTACAAATTTTCTGTTTCATGGTCCCGAATACTTCTTAGTGAGAAACTCTATAAACTTTTTTGCTTTTTATCGTTTTGCTATCCTAAGCTTTGTTGCTGGATAAGAGACTATTTTATTTTTTTGAGGATCAGTAAATTGCTAATGTGGATCATTAATTTGTTTGTGTAATCCTAGGATAATTATAATTGTAATGACTTTATATTGAATTGTGCATATAAATATTGGTATGTCCATGATGTAATTAAGCAAAAAGCTTCATTAATTTTTAGGTGGAAACTTGAAGGGAGGAGTTAACCAAGAAGGCATCACTCATTACAACAATCATATAAACGAACTGCCATCGAATGGTCAGCGAAGTCAACTCTTTCTTTAACTATTCCCCAAATCAAACAAAATTAGCTTAGATATTATTGTACCATATACCTACAGGACTACAACCCTTTATAACCCTATTTCACTGGGATCTCCCACAAGCTCTTGAAGATGAATATGGTGGTTTTCTGAGTCCCAATATTGTGTAAGCAACATTGATATACCATTGTCCTGTAGAATACATGGATCCCCTTCCTTCCCATTCAATCCCAACTGCTTAAAAAATTCACACTATGATTTTGCACAGGCAAGATTTTGCAGATTATGCTGAACTATGCTTCAGAGAATTTGGTGACAGGGTTAAGCACTGGATTACTTTAAACGAGCCATGGACCTTCACCCTCCAGGGTTATGCAAGTTATACATTTCCACCTGCAAGATGTTCTAAGTGGCAGTTCCAAAACTGTAATGGTGGTGACTCTAGTACTGAGCCCTACCTTGTTTCACACCACCAAATTCTTGCTCATGCTGCAGCAGTAAAAGTCTACAGGGAGAAGTACCAGGTTACTGTGTTATTATTATTTTCAATCCAACAGTATATCGTATTGACTAGAAATTTAAATAGAAATTATGTAATATATGGTCGTACAAAATTAAATGACAATGATTTCTCATAGATTTCACAGAAGGGTCAAATTGGGATAGCACTAAGTGGTCCCTGGGTCGTGCCATTATCCGAAACAGAAGCTGACAAAGATGCAGCATCTCGGGCCCTTGCTTTCATGTTTGAATGGTAAGTCTCTTTAATAACAGTTAAAACAGCTCTTCTTGTTACCTGTTCTGTTATTTTCATAACAATTCATGTATAGTTTTTTTAGAATACCTGATGTCACTATCAATTGTAAAACTTGTAATTTTGTGTTTTTCAAGGTTTATGGAACCGCTATACTCTGGTACATATCCTGCTGTAATGGTTAACACTTAACATAGTCGGGGAACGTTTGCCAAAGTTTTCCAGCAGCCAGTACTTGATGGTTAAAGGGTCCTTCGATTTCATAGGGTTAAACTATTACACTGCAAACTATGTAGCCAATATTCCTTGCCAACGCACAAACCTAACTGTCTTAACAGACTCTTGCACTATATTTTCTAGTAAGCCATTCTAAATGAAGCCTATATATGCTTTCTGTCCAACCTTTATTGAGTTTGCCTCATAATTTTGCTTACTCGCGATCCATTTTGTTGAATCAGCTGAAAGAAACGGAGTTCCCATTGGTCCAAAGATACTTGCATCTGGAGATAAGTTTTATTCAATTTAGATGCTCAAGTGCTTGACAATGAAAATCCATTGGTCTTTAATTAAGAGGTGAATAATTTTGCAGGCTGGCTCATATTGGCTGTACATCTATCCTCGAGGAATTCAAGATCTATTACAATACTTCAAGGATAAATTTAACAATCCAATCATTTACATAACAGAAAATGGTAAATTGATCTATAGCAAATCCTCTATCTCGCTTTACCCTAAGCTTGAATCTTAAACATGTCATAATCCTAGTGTTTTCGTTTCCATAAATTAAGTTATTCAAATATTTGCAGGAGTTGATGAGGTTCATGATGGTACAATGACACTTGACGACAAATTTAGGATAGACTTTATTGATCAGCACCTTTTATACATTCAAAGCGCCATAAGGTGGGTTTCTTCTGCTAAAAGAGAATATTATTTGTGATATATAAACCTCTTTTATGCACCCAATATATGGGAGCCTAACACTTGGAAATTTGTAGGAATGGTGTCAATGTGAAGGGGCACTTTACATGGTCATTTTTGAACAGTTTTGAGTGGACTAGTGGGTACACTGCTCGCTTTGGAATTGTGTATGTTGATTTCAAGAATGGACTACAAAGATACCTTAAAAGTTCAGCTTTGTGGTTTAAAACATTTTTCCATCGATGAATTGGTCCTTCGGTACTGAAGAGAGTTCGTGGGAAAGAGATATGAATAGAGGTCTTAGTCATATTTCAATATATATGGGCAACATTGTAAGTTGGGATACTTTGATGATTTCTAATAATTGGCCAATAATATAGCTTTGTTCATTCATCCGTGGTTGCATCTCTAAAAATTTTCACTATAAAAAACCCTGCCTTGAAAGGATGAAAAGTTGAAACCGTCTTTTCAGAGCAACATGAACCCAAATGGTACTTAGCCTAAAAAAGTTGAAGTTGTTTGGATATTTAATTCAGTCAAATGGGATGGAATAAAATTAAATAAAATTTTGAGATATTTTTGTGTATATAAGTATTGTACGTTATTTTTATACATAAAAGACAAATATTTAGAGAAAAAAATAAGTTTTATTAAATTTATTTATCACAAAAAATTATTTTCTCTTTTTAACTTTTTATAAATGTGTAAAGATAATATGTTATATTTGTGTGTAACTAAAAATTTTTCTAAAAAATTTTATATCATTATTTCGATATTTAGTGTTGGAATAGAAGATCCAAATTAAATCAATATTTCCATTAAAATTATAATTTTATTATTACTTTTTTCTATTATTTTAAATACATTAAACTTTCATTGTTTTTGCTTAAAAAATGTTTTAATTTTTATATAATTTTATAATTTACTGTTAAACTTGTCATATGCTTTTGTTGGAAGTTTTTTAGTTTTGTCGAAAATGTTAAATAAATTAATGTATTTAACTAACAGATATAAAACCTGAATAATATTTTATTAAGTTAATGAAACTTCACATCTTAAAGTATAATTTAAAAGATTTAATTTTGATATAATTTTAATGTAAAATTTTTTTTACTATCATTAATTATGTATTGTTATATTATTAAAAATATTTGATTTTTATAACAATTATTTCAAATGTCATTCTTGTGGTTATATATTTAATATCATAAAAAAAAGTTAGACAGCTATTGAGATATTGTTGTTGAACTTAATCAACTCTTAAAATTTAGTCAACTGACATGTGTTAGTATAACGTAACACTACATGTTTATAAATTTATCACGTGTTAAATACATATTTTTAATATATGGTATGTGACATCTAAATGATAATTTAGAAGGAATGTGTACTTGTGTTCTTAAGTATTAAAAATCTTGTCAAATAGATAAATAAAAACACTTCATATTCATATCATAATGATTATGTATAATAAATTTATATACAAATTTATATGATTATTAAGATACCGGCCAGAAATTAGCTGCTTTGTTCAACCAATTAAAATATACCTGCATTTATTGAATATTGATTGCATGAATGAAAATAGCTCATTGGTCCTGGATTCTATCAAATTGATCAAAAGGTCCCTAAAGCGCACCATACATGTATCACACAAGGTAACCCAAAACAATTTGGGTACCAAGATTAAATTCATATATGAAAATGACTAAGGAATAATTCGGTGAACCAATTATATAAACCCTTTGTTCGTTGCCAATTGAGTTTGTTTGTTGGTTGGTTTTGTTTAAGTGAGTTTCATTCTCTTTCAAGTTTAGGTTATTGCAAGGCTTTAGTTCATATTATTTAGAGTTCTACATCATCTGCTTCAATCTTTCAGATATAGTTTATATATCTATTGGACCACTTCACTTAATACAAATTAATTTTAACTTAGAATCTAATATGGTATCGATCATGGTTATGGCATAGAAGAATTTGACAAGATCCTATTTCCGTAATTGTCGCTCTATTTTGTTAAAGCTCGCTAAAACATACTAGACCTGCTTTACAACTTTTGCCGATCTAGACATTTATGAAGAGAATGTGTTTCGTTCAAATATTTGTGGAGAGAGTGTTAACCATGCTTTCAATGACTAAGTAAAGAAGATACAAAGATGTGAGACTCACCAAATTCAAAGGAAAACTCGTGATTTTCTATTTCTACATTGCTGATGAAATCCCTATGTCATAAAGGTAAAAACTCAAAATGTTTAACATTTTTTAGTCATTGTTTAGTCCTGCAAGCAATGTAGCTTGCTTGGGACTTTCCCAAGTATCTTTTCTCTTCATTTCCAGTTACGAACAAGCAACCAAAATAATAGTGAGGATAAACGCTAACGTGCTCAGAAAAGAGTGCTTACTATTTCAGAGAGCGGATATCTTAGTGGATATTTAAGTGCTTACTATTTTATTGAATTTTATTAACTTTGGCAAAGGGGGTTACTTGAAATTGTGATATTTTTCATGGAATCGAGCAACAATCTTAGAGAGCGAAGGGATTTGGGTAACAACCCGTGAACTTCCTCTTTTTCATCTCCATGGCCAACATCCGCGCCGCACATAATCACCCTCAATTGCGGACTGGTGGTGGGCCATTTTCATCACCAATGAGTATTTCGAGTGCCGATATTTGCATGGGAACAACCTTACTTGCCTCTCGAACCACCACTTCATCGCCACTGCCGAAAGATCCGGACGATTCCCATAGGCATCGGAACAGAATTTACATGAATGGGTCGGTTGACAAAGAACGGTTGAGAGAGTAAAAAGAAAGAGAAGTAGGAGAGAGTATGGAGAATTGTGTTTTTTATTTTTATTTTATCATTTCAATAAAAATATTTTTTAACATAGTGTCATCATCTTAACCATTTGAATGTTTTAATATAAAAATTGATTCCAATCTTGGTTAGATGAAATTTTTTCAGCTCTCATTTAATATGTTATTATATATTTATTATTTATTTAATTTATTATTATTTGTTATTTTTAATTTTATTTAATTAAGTTAATTAATATATAATAATAAATTAAATAAATAATAAATACTTAATAACAAATTAAATGAGAGTTGAAGAGATAACAATCATTAGAGCCAAGTTCTATCCATTGTTTTAATGGTGTTGAGCTCACTTTATTTTTTAAAATGAGAATCTTACTTTAGAAAAGTTGCATCCGAATTTTACGTCAACATATGATATAAAGAAAAATAAATATTCAATGCGTAGATGTAATTAGCATGAAACTTCTAATACATTGATTTTATAAAATTTTATTTTAAATATTTTATTTAATAAAATAATTTTAATTTATAAATATATTTATATTTATTATTTATTCTCTTGCATCGCATAAGTATAAAATTTAATTTAAAAAAAATGACACATGAGGTAAAGTAACTTATAAGATTAAACTACTTTTAAAAGAATGTATTGTAAGTTATTATGTAAGGGCAAAGACATTTAAGGGGGGCGAGCATAGGCCATTGCCCCCCTCTTCTCACAAAACTTTCTTTTATGTATCAATAATTTATTCTAATTTATTAAAAAATAAAAAAGATAATTAGATTTATTTTTTAAAAGGCTAGTACTTATTATATTTATACTCTTATTATTTAAAAACTATACTCACATATCTTATTTTATGTATTGTTATTATATTTTAACATTTTTCTTTATTTATAAAATTACACATATCTCCACTATTTTATGTACAACCATTAAACAAAGTTTTATTAAAAATACAAAGTAATAGATGTATGAATAATTTTTCAAATAAGAAGGGTATCAATATAATACACACTAACTTTATGAGATGTCAAGTATAATTATCCCAAAGATAAAAATGGTGATGTTAAAAAAATTTATACTTTATATATATTTGACATGTAATTTATGATTATTTTATATACATTAATATTATAATTTCAACTAATCTTTCTATTAATTTTTAATCTTTATATAATAAACCTTCTAACTCCTCTCACTTTTAACTTCATTCTTTTTCATTTTTTAAAATGTGTGTGTGTGTGTGTGTGTGTGTGTGTGTATATATATATATGTTAGATTCCAACTTAAAACCAATTGGTATTAAGAAGAGTAGCCCAACAGATATATAAACCGCACCCGGAAGATTGAGGCAGACGATGTGATACTCTTAACACTCCCCCTCCACAGATGTCTGACGGAACAGGCGAGCCTAACAGAATAGGCGACATAGGAAGATGGGATATTGGCTCTGATACCAACTTGAAAGAGACAGAATATTTCTGAATATTATTTCTTAATAATAGTTTAATACTGATCAACAAAAAAAGAGCAAAAAGTTGGAGAGAAACAAATAGGGGAGAATATACAAAAGAGTTCCATAGAACTCAAGTCAGAAGAAAAGGCAAACCTTTCAGGGTGGATGGTACCTCTTTGATACCATGTTGAAAGAGAGGATAGAGAAAGACTTATAAAGAAATTGTTATTGCTTGTATCTTATATCTTGTCAATTGTACATGTATGATTTACATTATATAGACTTATGTCAATAACTACTTGCCTAGAATAGAGCTAAATTACAGGAAATAAAATTGTCCTAATACAAGAATAAATCTATCCTAATAAGGAAACAAATAATGAAATATAATAAATAAGAAATAAATTCTAAGAGATCATTTATTGAATATCATGCGATACTTTAACACTTCCACAGATAAACTGACGAATGTGATTTATGATACTCTAAAATATTTCAAGATACAAAAAAGATATTTTGAAATATTTTTACGATATTCCAACACTCCCCCTCAAACTAAAGCTTACTAAGCTTGAGCTTGCAATAATTAAATAATTTGATAGTGTGATAGTGACTAGGACGAACGAGAGATGATGCTGGCAACTACTTTTGGGATGAAGATGGAGACGATCTTAGTGCATCTGGAACAAAGTCGAGGCTGGTGTGAGTCAAAACCAATAAAAGTCACCATCAGAATGATCATCGATAGGAAGAAAAATCACCACTAGCATGATTCATCTGTGAGAGAGAAGTTACCACTAATATTATTCATCCATGGGAGGGAAGTCACCACCAAAAAGATCATCGGTGGGAAGAGAAGCCATTGGCATGATCCATTAGTGGGAAAAAAACGGCATGACAAATACTGGCATTGTAGATATAGATTTATTCACATTCTCCTCCTCAATGAAAGCCAGCTAAACTTAAGCTTGTTACAAACGGCATGACAAATACTGGCATTGTAGATATAGATTTATTCACATTCTCCTCCTCAATGAAAGCCAGCTAAACTTAAGCTTGTTACAAGTAGAAAAACCCATAAAGGCATAAACTGAAAAACAAAGAACATAGGAAACTAGTACTCCCCCTGAATAACAAAACCTTGGCAACGTCCTTGGCAGACAACTCGTTGCTTCTCCTCGGCACACATCCCAAGCAACTGAGACCTATTTTGGAGTATTCGACCTTTCTCCTTAGTGGCCCCTCGACCTCCAAACTGGTCTCCAAAACACTGAGTCGAGTATTATACCACCCAGTAACACAAATGGGGTCTTTTACTAGTGTTCAAAGTCAGATTCGGCTCTGATTGAAGGCAACAATGAAGGCTGCTAGAATCCCAGCAATGAAGGCTGGTTCTAAACCCAGCAATGAAGGTTGGTAGAATCCCAGCAATGAAGGCTGGTTCTAAACCCAGCAATGAAGGCTGGTTCTAAACCCAGCAATGAAGGCTAATTGCAGTGGAAACAACATAGGCTCCCAAATCGCTTATCTGATTCGGTTCTGAGGTGAAGGCAGCAATGAAGGCTGCTAGAATCCTGGCTCTAAACCCAGCAATGAAGGCTGGTTCGATCAGCAATGAAGGCTGATTGCAGTGGAAACAACAGAGACTCCCAGATCGGAAGCTCTGATACCATGTTAGATTCCAACTTAAAACCAATTGGCATTAAGAGGAGTGACCCAACAGATATATAAACCGCACCCGGAAGATTGAGACAGACGATGTAGGACTTTTAACAATATATATATAAACTTTATTTTACCTATAAATCATATGTAAATGACAACTATTATTATAATTTATTTAATATCTAATATAAATATATATTTATTTGTCAACTTTAAATTTTTTATATTTAATAATATGATTCATGATTTTTGGTTCTCTTACTAAACATTTTTACATCTGCCCCTGTGTAGGAATAGATCTTATTTTAACACCTTTAGAAATTGGTCCATTTTTAACATAAATTTTACAACCTTATACATATTTAATATTGAGAGAAGTGCCTATAATAAACCGTCTCTGATTAAGAATTATTTTTATTTAATCTCATCAGTAACGTCATTGTTCGATCTGAGAGTTCGAGTTTGAAGAACTCTGGCAAGTGAAACTTCTAACTTGTGTTACTAATCTCTTATCAAAACTAAAATTTCAACTTGTGTTATAACCTTCTTGTATGTGTCATGCTCAAATTTATTGCAAAAAATTTAAAATTTGAATCTCTATTAAATTTCACAATATCTAAAAGTAATTTATTTTTAGAAAATTTGAATTATTATTAATTTGAATTATTTAAAGTAATTTTATTGTCATTAAATATGTTATGAAAATTTAAAAATATAAATTTAAGTTTGATATATTATTAGTGTAATTTTTTTATATTATCATTCAATTTTATATTATTATATCATTAAAAATATTTAATTTTTATAATAATTATTTTAAAAATTATATGTGTGATAATATATGATTAATTAATGATAAAAAATTTATATTAATAATACATCAAAATTATACTATAAAAATATTTAGACAAAGATTTTGTCAGTATTAATTTTAATGAGTCTTTGTACGATCTATCATATCATATCATATTTTAAAAAGTTAGACAACTCATATTTTGCTAATTAACAACTTTTTATTTTAAATATTTGTACTAATTTTTTTTTCAGGTTTTATGAAGCACCATCGTCACAGACAAAACTGCTGAAAAGTGATTTATTTTTATAATAAGTAAATAAGGATATAATTACTCATAAGTCATTATATAAGTTAAGATTATGATATAATTTAGATCAAAGATAAATATATTTTTACTTATTTACTTTATATATAAGTTCATTTTATATGAGCTTTTTCTCATTTTTCACATAATGAACATGCTTTGGTAGTATTATTTTAATTAGGTATAATAATAATAATAATAATTAATAGAATAAATTGCATTAATTAATATCAATATAATATATAAAGGAAGAATAATGCCATATATTTCTAGAAAAGAATTTAATCGTGGAATTAAATTTTAATTATTTATAGTCGTTTTTAAAAAATTATAATGCACTATTTTTCCATAATGAACAATATTTATTATTATATTTTAATTATTTGTACGTAGTAGCTTTTGCAAAATTTTATATGCAATATTTTTCCATAATCATCAATATTCCTTTTGTGGTATTGTGTTAATTACGTATAATAAATAATAGTTTAAATTGTATTAGTCATTATCAAAATCAAAATAGTATATAAAGAGAGTAAATCCCATATATTTATAGAAAGGAATTTAATCGTGGAATTAAATGTCAATAATGTCTCAATTTATTATATCCTTTGAAAATATCTTATTTAAAAATATTCTTCTACCAATCTTTGAAATCTTATTAGTTTTGAATTTTTGAAAATAATTTTATTTCCATTAAATATGTTAAGATATCTTAAAGTATTAAGACATTAAATAATCTTATTTAATTAATTTTAATGAGTCTTCAATGTTAATGAATGTACCATAATAATCATATAAAATTCTAAGTCTTATTGTAGGAAAACTCATTACACATATGTTTCAAGATTTTCAAATTTGAAAAACTAAAAAATTGGAAATAATTTCAAATTTCCATTTCTTTGCCGGCTAAGGTGCTCTATATGCTGAAGTAACTTTCATTCTCTTTCAAACCTGGGGTATTTCCTGGCGTCTGTTCATATCATGTTAGGTTCTTTTTCCCCTTAGATGTTCTTTTTCCCCTTCCCTTCATGTTTTTTTAATGTATTTTTTGGTAATTGATGATGTTATTTCTTCTTCAAAAATGGCTTTTCCTCCAAAGCTGTCTATTAAGAACGATAACAATGAATAATGCTACACGCACAGAATAAATAGCAAGAATATTTGATAGAATATATGGGTGATTGTTGGATGGAATGAAGTGATAGGGACCACTGACTCATCTAAAAATCAATAAACATGTTACATCACTCTGACTTTCTCGAATTTTTCAAAAAATTGAGTTTGAAAGTCATAATAGAGATGCTATTGTCGGAACTTGGACAACATGTAAGGATTGGGTTATAATTTGGGCAGTAAGAGTCATATGGAGC
The DNA here is from genome assembly GCA_029884595.1 of Ormosia semicastrata. Classification (NCBI taxonomy): domain Eukaryota; kingdom Viridiplantae; phylum Streptophyta; class Magnoliopsida; order Fabales; family Fabaceae; genus Ormosia; species Ormosia semicastrata. Next base: position 34,363,597 of record JAQQTO010000055.1, read on the forward strand.
TGGGACCAGTGTCATTGAAAAGCTGAGATACAGATCTTCAACTCTTATGAGATCACTTATCAAAACTGTGACACTTTGATGGTGTTTTCATCATTTGAAGTTAGTCGATGAGTCTAGAGAGCTGTAAAGAATGTTTTGGACATAATTCTTTTATCCTAAGCCCATATTAGGAAATTTAGGTGTCGAATTAAAGTTAAGAGGAAGAAGATTAACCCTAAGTTAGGGGCAAACTTGGATTTTGAATTTTAGAGGCAGTTATTTAGGGAGAAATAGAAACTCCGAGACAAACCTAGAATTTTTCTCTACTCTTTCACTTTCTCTCGTAAGCTCTCTGCCTCTCCCATTTCTCTAGGTTTCTTTCTTTTCTATTTTTTTATTCTCTCATCCATAGAGGGATAGAACCCTTTAATCAATCCTAAAGATTAACAATTTTGATATTTAATTCTGAAATCTTGTTTTGATTGTTCAATATTTATTTGTTAATCAAGTTTCTCTTCTATCTCTTTTGATTTTGATTGAATCTGAATTGAATTGCTTAATTTGATTTAGATGTTGATGTGAAAATTGCTTAATTACCACGAGTTTAAGGAGGATTACAGAGACTAAACAATGTATCAAAGGTGTTTGATGAATTGTTTAGCTTGGTTGAATTCTGGGTTTTAAGTCAATTTAAGTTTAGATAAGTACTTAATTTGTCTAACCTTAATTAATTAAATTCTGAATGCTTATCTAGTAAGAGAATTTATTAATAATCTTAAGGTTTCTTGATGTGATCTAAGGTCAAGAATTTGATTAGTAATTGAATGGATTCTTAGTAATTAAAGATGAGTTAAACTCATGATTAGTTGATTTTTTTGGATTGGTTGTTTACATAATTCTGTTTATAGTTTTTAATTATTTTCTATTAATTAATTCTGTAACTTTCCCTCTGTTAATCTCTTAATCTAATTGCTTAATTAAAGTGATTTAAGGACTCGACCCGGTTGTGTCTTGTACTACAAGTATTTTGGTGAATAAGTTTATAAATTGAATAATTTGATAATCTCGACAGTTATCTGCAATGTGGTTTAAGGGACTTCTTCTCCTGGCTGTCTCCATTGCCTTGTTTGAGTGTATAGATTCTCTTAATCATAGCAGTTTCCCTGCAGATTTTGTATTTGGAACAGCATCTTCAGCTTACCAGGTTTTGTTCTGGCTAACAATCTTCTTCAATTCGGACGTTGTTTAGTTATTTACAACTATGTGAAAGGTTTGGATCTTATTTGGCATTTTATTTTTTTTAATGTGGTTGGCATGTGCATGAAGAATGAAGGTGCAGCATATGAAGGTGGCAAGGACCCAAGCATATGGGACACCTTTACTCATAGATACCCAGGTTGGCAGCTCATCTCTTCTGTTCGCCCTTTCCCTTCCCCCCCTTCTGCTCTTTTTTTTTTTTTTGGTTTATTTTAAGTAATGTTGCAACACGGTTTCTTATGCTGAGCCCACTCTTTCCTAGGTCATTTTCATTTCCATATAGCAAAGTAATCTCCCTGTTTTCAGTGTAATCTATAATGAAGATTAGTGGTTCAGTGCTTTAGTGGGATTCGATCTTCTATAGGGTATGATATGATTTGCAATATTAAGAATTGAGAAAAACATGGAATGCTCTTGAACTTTATTTTAAAATAACAACCACAAACTTTCAAATTCACATGTGAGGTCTTCAAGTTTTTTAAAACTTGCAAGCAGACCATTATGTCCACTAATTAAGCTAAAATATATCATCACTTGAATTGTATAAATTCATTAATACACATGACAATGTCTAAGTTATTCATATTATCTCTTAAAAATGAATTCAATATTTTTTATTCTTTTTATTTGTTTTTATTTCCATAAAATAGAATATATGGAATAATTTAAAATGATTAAATTAAAAGGGAAAAGTTTTATGAATTTGTCTTAAAAAGTAATATAAATATATTAGATAGTATGATGAATGATTTTTGTATAACTTATTTGTAGAATGATCTTTTTTTCGTAAACTATGGAATGATATATTTTAAAATTTCAAGAAAAAAGTTCAATGGTATAAGGATGAACATGGTTCACCATTACCTAGTAAATGATATTTTCTTGTGACATTTTCTTGGTACTTCAGATCGAATAGCAAACCACAGTAATGGGGATGTAGCTACTGATTCATACCATCGCTACAAGGTACTTTCGTTCTCATGATTTGGATTTAAAGCTCTAGTCTCTAGATAAAGACTTTTCTTAGCAATTAAGGTTTGATTTCAACTAGATTGATGATATTGTTCACCCATTGAAAAAAAACTGTCAGGAAGACGTAGGCATGTTGAAGGATATTGGATTTCAAGCCTACAGATTTTCTATTTCTTGGTCCCGAATACTTCATAGTGAGAAACTCTCTAAACTTTCTTGCTTTTAATCGTTTAGCTATCTTGAGCTTAGTTGTTGGATAAGTGGCTATTTTATTTTTTGAGGTTCATTAAATTGCTAATGTGAATCATTAATTAGTTTGTGTAATCCTAGGGTAATTAAATTGTAATGACTTTATATTGAATTGTGCATATAAATTGGCATGTCCATAATGCAATTAAGCTAAAAACTTCATTAATTTTTAGGTGGAAACTTGAAGGGAGGAGTTAACCAAGAAGGCATCATATATTACAACAATCTTATAAACGAACTTCTATCGAATGGTCAGTGAAGTCAACTCTTTCTTTAACTCACATTCATGATTCCCCAAATCAAACAAAACTAGCTTAGATATTATTGTACTATATACGTACAGGACTACAACCCTTTATAACTCTATTTCACTGGGATCTCCCACAAGCTCTTGAAGATGAATATGGTGGTTTTCTGAGTCCCAAAATTGTGTAAGCAACAGTAATATACTATTGTCCTCTAGAATACATGGATCCCCTTCCTTCTCATTCAATCCCAACTGCTGAAAAAATTCACACTCTGATTTTGCTCAGGCAAGATTTTGCAGATTATGCAGAACTATGCTTCAGAGAATTTGGTGACAGGGTTAAGCACTGGATTACTTTAAATGAGCCAAGGACCTTCAGCCTCCAGGGTTATGCAAGTGGTACATTCCCACCTGCAAGATGTTCTAAGTGGCAGTCCCTAAACTGTAATGCTGGTGATTCTAGTACTGAGCCCTACCTTGCTTCACACCACCTGATTCTTGCTCATGCTGCAGCAGTAAAAGTCTACAGGGGGAAGTACCAGGTTACTGCGTTATTATTATTTTCAATCCAACCGTATATATAATTGCTAGAAATTTAAACAGAAATCATGTAATATATGGTCGTACAAAATTAAATGACAATGATTTTCTCATAGATTTCACAAAAGGGTCAAATTGGGATAGCACTAAGTGGTCCCTGGGTCGTGCCATTATCCGAATCAGAAGCTGACAAAGATGCAGCATCTCGGGCCCTTGCTTTCATTTATGATTGGTAAGTGTCTTTAATTAGTAACACTTAAAACATCTCTGCTTGTTACCTGTTCTGTTATTTTTATAACTTCTCGTGTATTGTTTTTTTAGAATACCTGATGACACTTTATCAAGTGTAAAACTTGTAATTTTGTGTTTTTCAAGGTTCATGGAACCGCTATACTCTGGTACATATCCTGCTGTAATGGTTAACAAAGTTGGGGAACGTTTGCCAAAGTTTTCCAGCAGCCAGTACTTGATGGTTAAAGGGTCCTTCGATTTCATAGGGTTAAACTATTACACTGCAAACTATGTAGCCAATATTCCTTGCCAACGCATAAACCTAACTGTCTTAACAGACTCTTGCATTAGATTTACTAGTAAGCCATTCTAAATGAAGCTTATATATGCTTTCTGTCCAACTTTTATTGAGTTTGCCTCATAATTTTTGCTTACTCTTGATCCATTTTGTTGAATCAGCTGAAAGAAACGGAGTTCCCATTGGTCCAAAGGTACTTGCATCTGGAGATAAGTTTTATTCAATTTAGAAGCTCTAAGTGCTTGACAATGAAAATCCATTGGTCTTCTGGCTCCATTGGTTGACTCTTAACTAGAATAATTGCTTGCAACTCAGAAGTGGAAATCCAATTGTCATCATACCTCCATAACAATTTTAATTTCAAAACCGAATTAAGAGGTGAATAATTTTGCAGGCTGGCTCATATTGGCTATACATCTATCCTCGAGGAATTCAAGATCTATTACAATACTTCAAGGATAAATTTAACAATCCAATCATTTACATAACAGAAAATGGTAAATTTATCTATAGCAAATCTCCTATCTCGCTTTACCCTAAACTTGAATCTTAAACATGTCATAATCCTAGTGTTTTCGTTTCCATAAATAAAGTTATTCAAATATTTGCAGGAGTTGATGAGGTTCATGATGATACAAAGACACTTGACGACAAATCGAGGATAGACTATATTGATCAACACCTTTTGCACATTCAAAGGGCCATAAGGTGCGTTTCTTTTGCAAAAAGAGAATATTATATGTGATATTTATTTCTCTTTTATGCACTCAACATATGGGAGCCTAACACTTGGAAATTGTTAGGAATGGTGTCAAGGTGAAGGGGTACTTTACATGGTCATTTTTGGACAGTTTTGAGTGGACTAGTGGGTACACTACTCGCTTTGGAATCGTGTATGTTGATTTCAAAAATGGACTGAAAAGATACCTTAAAAGATCAGCTTTGTGGTTCAAAATATTTTTCCATCGATGAATTGGCCCTTCGGTACAGAACAGAGTTCATGGGAAAGAGATACGAATAAAGGTCTTAGTCATATTTCAATATAGGCCACATTGTAAGTTGGGATACTCTGATGATTTCTAATAATTGGTTTGGCCAATAATAAGGCTTCGTTCATTCTTATCCCTGGATATTGATTTCCTTTAGTTGTTTCTGTACGTGGTTGCATCTCTAGAATTTTCGCTGTCAGAAACCTTGCTACGAAAGGATGAAAAGTTGAAACCATCCTTTCCAAGCAACATTAACCCAAATGGTACTTAACCTAAAAAAGGTAAAGTTGTTTGGTTATTTAATAACAAATGAAATGAAATGGAATGAAATAGGATGAAATGGAATAGAATGTAATGAAATTAAGTTTTCATACTTTTATTTTGATATTTAGAGATGGAATAAAAGATTCACTCCATTGTATGGAAACTTTAATAGAAATTAATGGAATGATTAAAATTATAAATTTATTATTCCTATATTACTCTTTTTTTAATACATTAAATTTTCATTGTTCTTGCTTAAAAAATATTTTAATTTTTATAAAATTTTATAATTCTCTGTTTAACTAGTCATTTGCTTTTGTTGGAAGTTTTATTTTTGTCGAAAATGTTAAATAAATATAAGTATATAACTAATAGTTATACAACCTGAATAATTTTTTATTAAGTTAATGAAACTTCACATCTTAAAGTATAATTTAAAGGATTTCATTTTGATACATTTTCAGTGTAAAATTTTTTTATACTATCATTCAATCATATAATGTCGTACCATTAAAAATGTTCGATTTTCATAATAACTACTTCAAAAGTCATACACATGATGATAGGATCAAGATCATCTCTTTTTTTTTTCCTCTCAAGTGGTCAATTGTAGGAGAGAGAAAGATACAAGATTATAAAAAAAAATTCACAAATTTTAGTTGGGTCTCATTAATAATTTCTTTTGTATCTTTCTCTTTTTTACAATTGACCACTTGAGAAAGGAAAAAATTGAGAGGATCTTGATCCTACAAGGATATATGATTAATTGATAATGTAAAAATATTTACATAAAAAATACATCAAAATTAAACTCTAATTTAAATTGAAGTTTAAATTCCAGCTCTCATCTCATTTAAATTAGTTAATTCTCATCCCACTCCTGCTCCTAACAATCAAGCTATCCAAGGACTAGTTGACAATATTTCTACCTACTTATCTTCTCTATCAATGATGGGTGGCCCGTTAATGGATCATCAATTCCCTTTAGGGGGATTGTCTAACCAAACCTGCACACCAAAAGTTCAAATTCAACGTGGCCAGATAGACAAATTAAGACTTGTTACCTTAGATGCGAACAAACATGTTGGCGGCACCGAAAACCATGGAAGCTCTGCCAACGACGTCACCTAAGCAAACCATGAAGCTGCAAGATTGCAACACCTCAAGTCATTCGAATCGTAGAGTGGGTGTTAGTAAAACATGATCGAAATATAGAGATTGGACCAACAAGGGTGAGATGGTGAAAGATGAGAGAGACAGAGGCTTTTGAATATTAATTTAAAAGAAAAAAAGATGTTAGAAGGACAAAATTAACCCTGTGTTAGCATTTTAAAACCCATACTAAAACTAGAGAGGATGAACGACTAGAAAGAGCAACTACAGGTAGTTGCTCTTTCCCCCATCAAACCAAAAGTTGTTACTTGACAAAAACATGAAAACTTAAACTTTTGAACAAAAAAATTTAAGAAAGGCTTAGATATGGCTACAGTCACATATAAATGGCATGTTTATCATATAAAATAATTATTTTATGCATTTCAACACACAAAACACACAATTAATAACATATGCTTAAAATTAACATGAAGCACATAGTATGCTAAAGTTATGAACAAGATAAGTAGACATGCTAAATATTATAATTCAAGGGTTTCTCGAAGCTTTTCCATCAAAACACATTATAAATGACAAGATGATCATTTTAATAAAATAAAGCACATGTTATACATTTGTATACCTTTTCCATTTATCTTCTTACCATTCTCAATTTTGACTACCTTGGTGTTGCTACTAGTTTTACCAACTCTAAGAGTTGTCATTTGACATTGTCTCCAAAGTGATATCTCTTCGTTGTTTGAGTTTGTGGGAGACAAATTTGACTAGCTCTTGTCAAGTGACTAAGCATCACGTGGCAAGTAACCATTGTTCCTTGATGCTTGTCGTCAAGCATACCTACAAGATAAATATCACATTTGGTATACAAATTTTCTTATGCCCTTGAGGGTTAGAGCTTGAAGATAAAACTTCAGTGACTTTATGAACCCATATCTTTATAGAAGTATTTTTCTTTACAACATAAGTGTGTGAGATATGACTCTTTTCTCCACGCACAGTAGTTACAAGTCATATAAGGGGTGGTAGAAATACTTGCTTTTATAAAGAAATTCTTATAGTATTTTTCACTTTTAAATTGATTAAAAACAAGTCTAGCTTTATCAAATGAACACTTTTGTTTTCCAAAATAATATCTAAATTTTCTTTTTCTTTTGCAAATTTTGCAAAATCTTTAGTAGGCTCATCAACCTTTTCATTCAATAAGACATTTTCAATAATAAATTTTTGTTCTTTTTCATTTGAAACATTTTCTAAATTCAAAAGTTCAACTTCTTTTCTCAACTTCTCAAGTTCAACCAAAACATCTTCATAAGTAGATTTTAGAGCAAAATATGATTTAGATAGCTTTATAGAATCCTTTAGCAATTGTTCAAACTCATAATTTAATTCATCATGAGTAGATGGATGGTCAAAGTCAATTACCTCATCATCTTGTTTACTTCTTATCATGAAACACATGATTTGATCTTTGTTAGACTCTTTCATTGAAGCTTCACTTACTTGGATTGTACATTGATAAGTGGTTTCTAATTTGTCCCACATTTTTTTAGTAATTTTGCATATTGAGATTTTTTTCATAGTCATTCGAGTTCACTGCTCAATAGAGAATATTTATTGCTTTAGCATTTTGCTCCAACATTTCTACATCTTGATCATCCAACTCCTTTTGAATTTTTCCATTTCTTCACTATCTATCACCTTCTTTGGGAAGCTTAGTCTATTATTGATCACAAGCCAAATTTTTTAGTCTACGGACTATATGAATATCCTCATCTGACCATTCCAATAGGTGTAGTTGATCCCATCGAAGTACAGTGTGATAAAGAATTCAAAGAAAAATACAAGAACATTTGTGAAGAAAAGATAAGGGTTTCACTGATTGTTGAAATGTAAAAGTTAATTTAACCTAAATACAAAGAAATTATATATAGGCTAAACAGGGAAAGAAAAATACTATTCTACCCTTAATAAATAATAAAACAAAATAACACAATATTTCTTAACATCTCCCCTCAAACTCACGATGTGGCAGCTACAAGCATCAAGAGTTTGCCAACCAGAAAACGAAAACGAGAGATGGAATGCGACTTGGTAAAGAAATCTGCAATCTGCAAAGAAGAAGAAGCAAAGGGCAAGGTAATGGTGCCATGCTTGAGATGATGAAGAGTAAAGTGACAATCGATCTCAATGTGCTTAGTTCGTTCATGAAAAACTGAGTTGTGAGCAATCTGAATAGAACTCCGGTTGTCATAATACATAGGAGTGGGATGAGAAAGAGAAAATCCCATATCTGCAAGTAACCAACGTAACCAAACAATCTCTTTGGTAGTAGATGCCATAGCACGATATTCTGCTTCAGTTGAAGATTGAGAAACAATAGATTGTTTCTTGCTCTTCCAAGAAATAAGAGAATCACCCAAAAATATACAGAAACCAGTAACAGACTTGCGATCTGTGGGATCACTACCATGATCAGCATCAGAGTATGCACACAGCTCTAAGGAAGAGGTTGATGGAAATAAAAGACTATGAAAGATTGTACCTCGAAGATATCACAAAATACGAAGAACAGCTACCCAATGAACTATAGCAGGAGAAGCAACAAACTGACTAACAACATGAACAACATATGCAATATTTGGACGAGTAATAGTAAGGTATACCAAGCTCCCAACAATAGTACGATATAAAGTAGGATCTGACAAAGGTAAACCATCAGAAGAAGAAAACTTTGCATTAACCTCAATGGGACTGTCTACAGTCTTATTATTAGTAAATCTAGCTCGCTCAAGAATATCTGCAACATATTTCGATTGAGAAAGAAGATAACCTATGGGTGAGTAGGCTACCTCAATACCCAAGAAATATCCTAGAGAACCCAAATCCTTTATTTCAAACTGTCTAGCTAACTCTGTCTTCAAAACTGAAATACCATGAATATCGTCACCAGTGATAATCATGTCATCAACATATAAAGACAAAATGATACGACTTGTATCAGTGTACTTAACAAAAAGAGCAGAATCATGATTACTTGAAGCAAATCCAAGGGAAGAGATCACAACAGAAAATTTCTCAAACCAAGCACGGGGTGCTTGTTTGAGACCATATAATGCTTTCTTGAGATTGCAGACATACCCAGAATCATGTAAAACACCAGGAGGGGACGCCATATAAACTTCTTCTTGAAGATCTCCATTCAAAAAGGTATTTTTAACATCAAGTTGAAAGATATGCCACTGACGAACCAAAGCTACTGCAATAAGAGTACGAATAGTAGTCATTTTTGCAACAGGAGCAAATGTCTCCTCATAATCCATACTATACTATTGAGAATACCCTTTTGCAACCAACCTAGCTTTGTATCGCTCAATAGATCCATCAGAATTAGTCTTGATTTTATACACCCAACGATAACCAACAACAGTCTTACCAGGAGGTAGAGGAACCAAGTCCCAAGTACCTGTCTTTTGCAAAGCAGAAAGTTCCTCATCCATAGCTTGCTACCAAAGAGGATCAAGAATAGCCTCTTTATAGGAAGAGGGCTCAAAGAGACAATGAATAGAAGCTAAAAAGGAAGAAAAAGATGAAGAATAACAAGAATAAGCAAAATCTGGTAACTTTGTAGACTTACGAATGCGTATGGATTGACGTAAGGGTGGATCCACAATCTCAGACGGAGCTTGAGGGACCATAGGAGAAGAGGAAGCTTCAGATGTGCCGGAGAGTAAAGTATCAGTACCTGCAGAAGGGGTATTTGAAGTACTAGGAACCTAAGATGACAAACTATCATAATCCTCAAAAAAAGGATTTATACGAATAAGGTCAGATCTAGTCAAACTATGAGTAGTGGACAGAATAGAAAAGAAAGATATATGCTCAAGAAAAACAACATGACGAGACACATAAAGTTTCTGAGTTATTGGATCAAAATAACGATACCCCTTTTTACTTTTACCATAACCAAGAAAGACACAAATAGTAGATTGAGAGGACAACTTGCTGCGTTCCACATGAGGACGAAAAACCAAACAAGTACAACTAAAAACTCTAAAGAAAGAATAATCAGGAGCGAACCCATACAACTTTTCAAAAGGAGACAAACCTGAAATATGAGAAGATGGAATTGTATTAATCAAACTTACAGCAGTAAGAACAGCTTCACCCCAAAACACACTAGGAACAGAAGCAGACAGCAAGAGAGAACGAGCAGTTTCAACAATGTGCCTATGTTTTCTTTCAGCAACACCATTTTGCTCAGGAGTATCTGTACATGAAGTTTGGTGAATAGTTCCATCTAAGGCAAGCAGCTCACAAAATTTATTAGAGGTGTATTCCCCACCCAAATGACACCTAAAATATTTAATAACAGCAGAATGTTGAGTTTTAACAAGAGCTCGGAATGCTGTATATATCTCAAAGAATTCAGAACGGTGTTTCATTAAATAAACCCAACAATAACTAGTATGATCATCAATAAAAGAAACATAATATCGAGACCCTCCTTTTGTGGCAACAGGAGAAGGTCCCCATACATCAGAATGAATCAAATCAAAAGAAGAAGAAGAAACAGACATACTTCAATTAAAAGGTAAAGCTAAAAATTTTGTCAGTTTACATCCACTACAATCAGAAATATCACAAGTTTGTAAATTTTCTAAAGCCCCTGTGGATGCCAAAAATCTCAAACGAGAAGATGAAACATGACCTAGACGAGAATGCCATAAGTAAAAACTAGAAGAAGAATGACTCAAACGAAAAGAAGATAAATCAACACTATTAGCAGCAACAACAACTGGCACTTTTAACTCATCCAAAATATATAGTTCCCGCTCCCTACGACCTGTCCCAATCAGCTTCTGAGACTGCAGATCCTGCACATAACAAGAAGAAGAGGAAAATGTGGCTAAATTACCAGAATCACATAACTAACCAACAGAAGCAAGATTTAATTTGAGTTTAAGAATATGATAAACATTAGGGAGAGACAAGTTAGGTGTAACAACAGAACTAACACCTGCTAAAGGCATAGGAGTGCCATCAACAGTCATAACAGGAATAGAAGACGAAGGAGACACAGAAGTAAAATGTGAAGAATCTGGAGACATATGATATGAAGCACCAGAATCCAAGACCCATACAAAATGAGACATACCTGAAGAACTATAAGACAACTGACCCATGGAAGAAGAAGCAGACATAGCATGTGGATGTAAGGAGAGAAACTTCTGAAATTGCTCAGCCAGAGTACTAGGATCGGTGAAAGGACCTGATGAAGCAACTGCTGCAGTATTAGGTTGTGGTGGTCTGTAACCCTGAGGTGGTCTATAAGCATTAGATTGTGACTGGTTACCAAGCTTTGAAGCTTGAGATTGGTGTTGCGATTGGTTATGTTGTCTCAACTTAGGACACTGAGCCTTCCAGTGACCTTTCTGCTTACAGAAACTGCACTCGTCAATGGCAACCCTCGTATAAGACTTATTCTGATTATTGGAGGATGGCTTAGAGGATACCGCTAACACAGAGGGATTAGAAGTAGAAAGAATCCCCTTTTCAGAATAAGACTTAAGACGTATTTCTTCAGCCAATAACTCACTGACAACTGAGTCAACAGAAAGAAGAGGAGAACGATGCAAAATTGAACCTCTAAGTCCTTCAAAATCACTGCAAAGTACCATTAAAAACTGTACCAATCTCTGCTGTTCTCTATGAGTAATATAAGCACCACATGCCTTTAATTCTGCCGATTCTGTAAGAGCCAATTGATCCCAAATATCTGTTATAGCAGAGTAAAACTCCTGAATACTCATATTCTTCTGTTGAAGAGCTCATATATCATTCTCCAATTGATACTGCTTTGCAAAATTTGATTGAGTGAATAACCTTTGCAAATGATCCCAAACCTCCTTTGCAGTCTCATACTTCGTCAACTGTGTACCTATGGAATGCTCAACAAAATTGTTAATCCAAGTAATAATTCTTGCATTGTTTGCTTCCCAGGTATCTATCAAAGCAGCATACCCCTTAACAGTATTCTTAGGTTTCTCAAAAGTTCCACTAACATATCCCCACAGCTTTTTACCCTTAAGAAAGTTTCTCATCACATAACTCCAATACGAATAATTCTTTTCATCCAACCCCACACTCACAGACTGAAGCGAATCGTCTCTTTCAGTAGCCATAATAAAAAAACCAAGAAAGCCAAAAGAAAACGAAATACCAGATTGCAGCCAAAAGAAAAATGAAATACCAGATTGCAGAAACTGAGCGAATACCGAAATACCAAAATATAGAAATTGAGCGAATACCCTCTCGAAATTGTACGGTCACCTCTCGAAGTTGGATCCGCGAAAGCTGTGTTTGAGATTAAGCCTCGTCCCATGGCTTTCTCTGATACCATGATAAAGAATTCAAAGAAAAATACAAGAACATTTGTGAAGAAAAGACAAGGGTTTCATTGATTGTTGAAATGCAAAAATTAATTTAACCTAAATACAAAGAAATTATATATAGGCTAAACAGAGAAAGAAAAATACTATTCTACCCTTAATAAATAATAAAATAAAATAACACAATATTTCTTAACACAGTGGTCTTTGTGATGGATTGTCCTTCAACATTAATGATGGTTGAGTTCATCAAATTTTCTACTATTAAACCTATGCAAAGATCAATTCTCAAGTTATTAAATCTTCTAGAGAACCAAGCTCGAATACCAATTGAAAAAATCAAGATGAGGGTGAATTGGTTCTTTATGTTTAATAACAGGAAATTATAAAATTAAAATCAATCCAAAGAAACACAAGTAAAATGCTTGAAAATAAAAAGGACAGGGTTGAGAGAATTATAAATGAAGTTACAAGGACCAAATAATTAGTCAGTTAAACTAAAATAAATAATTGCACTGAATATTAATAATATAAATAATTGTATTGAATAATAAAATTTAGTATGGCCTTATAGGTGAAAACTTTGACTTGGTGTTATTTTAAGTAATTTTCCAAGACAGGTTATTTAGAGATTGAGAAAGTTATTTTGCAGAAAGTTCCAGTTATTAATATTTCTTCCGTCTTTGTAATCACACATGGATTCAAATGATCATTTGTTTCTCTATTGACCTTTTGTACACATATTTGCTGGTTCTATTTCATATATGGTATTTGAGCGAGCTTATTGATGCTTTGAATCTTGTCCCGGCTTCTACGTGGGCTAAAGAATTCCAAGTTTTGAAGATTTATTAGACTCTGAAGAGCTTATCCTTTTGGCTTTCATTTGCGAATGAGTTTGTGTGTGTTTGAAAAAGTTGTGAAAATTTAATTATGTTTAGTAATCAATTATGGTATAAAATTTTTTTGTTATAATCGATTCATTTTTATATTTGAATGCATTAGTTAAAAAGCGATTTTAAGCTACTCTGATTCGTTTAGATGATATAAAAAAATTGATTTTATGCATTAAATTACTAAAATAAGTATAAAATGATTAAAAAAATTATTTAATTAAAGACAAAATGATATTTACATCTCAAAGTATAAAGAATAATTTATAAGTTAAAATTATAAGTTTTAATTTTTAACATAATGAAAATTAGCTTTAAAAAACACTTTTATTTTACATTTAATTTTGTATAAAAATTTAAGCTGATTTTACCACACATGATTAAATACTATTACAATAACTTTTTTTCTACAAAAAATTAATCTAATCTGAAACAAACATGTCCGAAGTCCTTAACTATCAAAATGTACTATATTTGTTTGGAGAGGGAACTTTGAAACATCTCTTGCCTACCAAGATACTTGGTTGAATAAATTGTTCTTAGGACATGGTCCAATTAAGTTTATGGCCGGCTTCTTGTTAAATAACGAATGAAAGGGCACGGCTTGTCTGTTTCAGCTATTTGTCTGAACTTCTTGATTTACATTATTGACCACTTTCATCTTTAATTCAATAACAAAAACTGTAACAAGGCATGCCAAAGCAAAAATAGAAAATTCCCAAAGAAAAAGAGGGTATTTATAAGTTTCTGTCAACTTAGGGTTTTTTTTTTTGACGAATCTAGGAAATGAGAAAATAAAAAATGTGAAGTGGAGATATAAATGGTAGTTACTGTTAAAAATTAATTATTTTAAAATATTATTATTTTATAATGAAGTAACGACTATTTTAATTTTCGAATTATAAAACTCAGTTGTTATTATTATTTTTTAAATGATCAAAATTTCTTTTGTCATTACTTGAATCTAACCATCATCTTTTTCATTTTCATTGTGTCACTACTATCATCGTAACTTAACCCCACGACTACTCTATGACTACTCTCACATTCACTGGTATTATGTTCTTATCAATTTGTATTTTTGTTTAAGATAAAATAATAATAAAGAGCATTTGAAGTAAATTATAACTATGTAGAGTATGAGGTACTTACAAATTTATCATTTTTATATTTATCATTAAATTTTTTAATAAATGATAAAATGTATTTATAATTTTATCTATTTATATTTATTTCTAAAAAGTATCTAAATGTCTGTTGACGTAGAAATGCAAAAAAATTTGCCTATTGTCATGTCAAGGTAAAGTGTGCAGGAACTGGCAAAGACGGACTCATGTACAAATATATCATAACAATAGTTTTGATATTTTTATTATTAATAATGTATATATTTTTTTATATTTTTTAAATATTATTTATCATATTTATTTATTTTATTATTATTTTTACTAAATCTAATATCTTTAAAAAAAGTGATAATAGAACGTATATCTCTAAAAAGAATATACGATGATCTTTTTCTGCATAACAAGTATCCCTACTCACTTTTCCCTTTTTGCCTATATTTTATGGAAAGTATCTAATTAGCATGTTACAAAGGATACGCCATGGAACTTTAAATGTGGAATCTAATTGCCGTTCTCCCCAATAATGACATCCATGCATGGAGTGTGTGACCTTTAAATTTTCAGTTATTAAAGACCAAGTCTCTTTCTATTTCCATATATAAATATTAAGGCCCATAAGCCGTTTATGGGTGCATAACTTTGAGGATCAATTCAAATTCGACCAATGTGGTTTAAGGGCCTTCTTCTCCTGGCTATTTCCATTGTCCTGATTGAGTCTGTAGCTTCTCTTAATTATAGCAGTTTTCCTGCAGATTTTGTATTTGGAACAGCATCTTCAGCTTACCAGGTTTTGTTCTGGCTAAATATATTCTTCAACTCTCACGTTATTTAGTTATTTACATTTTCCTATGTGAAGGGTTGGATATTTGGCTTATTATTTATTTATTTTCCTATGTGCATTGGCATGTGTATGAAGTATGAAGGTGCTGCATATGAAGGTGGCAAGGGCCCAAGCATATGGGACACATTCACTCATAGATACCCAGGTTAGCAGTTGGTTTGGCAGCTCCTCTCATATTCTTCTGTTTTTTTTTTCCTCCCTTAATTTTTTTTCTTTTTCTTTTTGAATATTTTAAGTAGCAATGTAGCATGGTTCCCACTAGCCTCGAAGCCCACTCCTTCCTATGTCATTTCCATTTCAACATCCAAAGTAATCTCTCCTGTTTTCATTGTAATCTTTGGTAAAGATTAATAAATGAGATTCAATTCTCTATAGGTATGATATGGTTACCAATATTAAACAATTCTATAATACCCACAAATGGGAAATGGGAAATGTACCCCAAAAAAATGTGAAAATGACAAACATAAGTAAATAAAAATATAGAGAGAATGAAAATTATACATTGCGTTAGCGTTGAAAAAATGTACTTCAATGAATACCAATTTCATCAATTTGTTGGACAAAAATTCCATTTTAGGTCGCTTTTTGTGGAAAGAAAATGCAAAATTACTTCTGCCAACAATATTGCTTAATAAGCCATATTGCTGTGTAGACAGAGAACAATGGATCAAGATACTCTCCTTTTATGCATGAACATGACAATGTCATGTTTGTAAAATCTTGGTCTTTTATTTTTCTTAAAAGCTAATGTATGGTGTAAACCCATCCTTTCTCGTTATACTAATCGTTTCACTAACCATATTTTCCTTCTTCCTTGGATCCTATTCCACGCTAATCAACAAATCCACTCCCCAATTCCCATAGCAAGGAGAAATTCTTTTATATTTTTGAAATATTATATTATTCTAATAAAATTGTAGCACGTGTTCTTTTATAATAAATTAAAATTTAAATATTTTTAAATTAAATTTGAACGATTTTCTCATCACAACCTAATCATTGAATATCTAAACTCTAACCCAATGGAGATCAAGACTCATTCACTCGAACCTCTCCTCTCATCCAGCATATAGCACTAACACATAGCCAGGGACATATTCAGAAAAAATCTTATCAAGGGCAAAAGTTATAATTTGTATTACCAAATATACATCATAATATATACTAATAAATGACTTTGAGATAGTGATATTTATATTTCTCATTCTTTTCCTTCATTAAATGAGAGATTCTTAATCTTAATAAGTATATTATATTTAAAAAGTAAAATTTTATTTAAAAAACTTAATTATATAAATTTAATTTATTCAGTCAACATATATTTGTATATTACATTTATTAAAGTGATTACTACGTGAAAAATAAATTATTTAATTTTATTATAAAAACAATTATGAAAAAAGTGAAGAAGGAATAAAGAAACAAATATTAAATTTTAAATGCAACACTAGTAGTGTCCTCTACTTCATAATTAACTTATTGACAAAATAAGAATTTTTTACACATAAATTTTTAAAGAAAGAAGAGAATAAAACTTAAAATAAGAAGAGTTAATGTATGCATTATATAAGAATTAAAAAATGATAAAAAAAATTAAAATTATGACATCAAGATGTATTTCAGCATGTCATTAATTGTCAAATATATATTAAATATAACTCTTTCACCTTTATCATTTTTATCTTTTAAGAAATTAAAAAATTGATGTAAGGCGTGCATGTCCCTTTAAATCCGTCCCTGCACATAGCCACCATGCTCCCATATTCCACACAAGAAACCAACGCTCTATAGCAAAACCCACGCTGAACCAAGCTCTATAGCAACACCCACATTGAACCAAAATTCCAAAACAGAGCAAAATTCCTAAAACCAGCAGCCTCCACGTAAAATCTCTACGTACGCCTAGAATTAACAGTACTCTTTAGCACCATCATCAGCCAGCAACAGAGCTTCAACAGAAACCCATACAGCGCAAACAATCGAAGCCTCCTCAAACGCTATCACTCTAGCAACGCTCCTCCAAATTCATCTCGCACCTCCTTCCTCGCTAAATAGCCACGGTCCCTCCGATGTCGATTGGAATGAGTTCATCTTGCACTCTTCTAGCTAACTTCGGAAGCCCGTAAAGAAATCAGGTGCAAAATCCCTCCAGAAGAAAAACACAAACTTCTACTCGACATGGTTTTGTTGCTTGCATAACATACAAATGTTGCAGTAAAGTTCAATGGATTTTGGGCTTAGGCCCGTCTATGTACCCCAAAAAAAAAGGTTCACTGGATTTTATTTTTTCAGGTTGCAAATGACCTTGCCATTTACAAATTTATTATATCTTCATTATAATACGAGAAGTTGGTGAAAGAATTAAAAAAAAATCAATTTAAAAGAGATTTATGCAATCTATTTACATTCAAGAAAGGGTTGTTTTTGTTTAAGCTTTTAAAGTAAAAAGGAGGCTTATAAAATAAAAAAAAAAAAAGAAAAATAATTTTTTTTTTGAGAGAAAAAGGAAGTTGGATTATATTACTCCATAAATTAAAATAAATATATGAAACTCTCAATGCACAAGGAATAATGGCGATAAGAATTGCATCAGCAGAGGTCGTGATCTTGGTACAATCAAGATTCAAGACCATTTTAGAGTTCTTTTTCAATAGGGAGTGTGACTATGACTACAGCAGAGACATTGTCCTCCGAGTATGAGCAGATAGGAGAGATGTGAAAAGAAAACAGAAAAGGAAATGAACGTAAGAAAATGGAATTAGTAAAATGAGGTTAACTAGAGATGACGTGTCACTATCTACATTGAACACGAGCTTCTAATCAAAGAATGAAAACAAAAGGCCGACATTTTACAAACATGACCATGTTGTATATTCTTGTCTTAAAGGATAGGATCCTAATCTAAGAACAATGGATTGGAATTAACCAATAAGAATCAATGTGGTGTCCGTTTAAAAATACGAGAGAAAATTTCATGAATGAGATTTATACTAAAAATTATATGGAAAACTCATCCCTTAAAATTTCTCCACTAATTATAAGGATGAACATGGTTCATTATTACCTAGTAAATGATATCTTCTTGTGACATTTTCTTGGTGCTTCAGATCGAATAGCAGACCATAGTAATGGGGATGTTGCTACTGATTCATATCATCGCTACAAGGTACTTTCATTATCTTAATTTGAATTTAAAACTCTAGTCTCTAGATAAAGACTTTCCATAGTAGTTAAGGTTTGATTTCAACTAGATTTTGATATTATTCACCCATTATAAAAAAAAAAAACAACAACAACTGTCAGGAAGACATAGGCATGATGAAGGATATTGGATTTCAAGCCTACAGATTTTCTATTTCTTGGTCTCGAATACTTCCTAGTGAGAAACTCTCTAAACTTTCTTGCTTTTAATTGTTTAGCTATCCTGAGCTTACTTGTTAGATAAGTGGCTATTTTATGTTTTTGAGGTTCATTAAATTGCTAATGTGGATCATCAATTAGTTTGTGTAATCCTAGGGTAATTATAATTGTAATGACTTTATATTGAATTGTGCATATAAATTGATATGTCCATGATGCAATTAAGCTAAAAACTACATTAATTTTTAGGTGGAAACTTGAAGGGAGGAGTTAACCAAGAAGGCATCACATATTACAACAATCTCATAAACGAACTGCTATCTAATGGTCAGCGAAGCCAACTCTTTCTTTAACTCACATTCATGATTCCCCAAATCAAACAAAATTAATTTAGATATTATTGTATCATATACCTATAGGACTACAACCCTTTATAACTCTATTTCACTGGGATCTACCGCAAGCTCTTGAAGATGAATATGGTGGTTTTCTGAGTCCCCAAATTGTGTAAGCAACAGTAATATCCCATTGTCCTCTAGAATACATTTGGAACCCCCCCCCCCCCCCCCTTTTTTCTCTCCTTCCCAGTCGCTCTTAACACCTTTTAAAATTCACACTTTGACTCTGCACAGGCAAGATTTTGCATATTATGCAGAACTATGCTTCAGAGAATTTGGTGACAGGGTTAAGCACTGGATTTCTTTAAATGAGCCATTGGTCTATAGCTTCCAAGGTTATGCAACTGGCGGATTCCCACCTGCAAGATGTTCTAAGTGGTTGTCCCCAAACTGTAGTGCTGGTGATTCTAGTACTGAGCCCTACCTAGTTTCACACCACCAGATTCTTGCTCATGCTGCAGCAGTAAAAGTCTACAGGGAGAAATACCAGGTTACTGCATGATTATTATTTTGAACACAACAGCACAACAAATTGCTTAGAAAATATAAACAGAAATCATGCAATATTTGGTCAGTACAAAATTAATTGGCAATGAATTATTTTCTGACAGATTTCTCAGAAGGGTCAAATTGGGATAGCACTAAATGCTCCCTGGGTTGTGCCACTATCCGAATCAAAAGCTGACAAAGATGCAGCATCTCGGGCCCTTGCTTTCATGTATGATTGGTAAGTGTCTTTGCAACTTAAAAATGCCCTTCTTGTTTCCTGTACTGGTATTTTCATGACAGTTCATGTGTAGTTTTTTCATAATGCCTGATGACACAACCAAGGCTAAAACTCGTCATTTTGTGTTTTTTTAAGGTTCATGGAACCGCTATACTCCGGTACATATCCTGCTGTAATGGTTAACAAAGTTGGGGAACGTTTGCCTAAGTTTTCCAGAAGGCAATACCTGATGGTTAAAGGGTCCTTTGATTTCATAGGGTTAAACTACTACACTGCCAATTATGCAGGCAATATTCCTTGCCAACAAGGAAACCTAACTATCTTGAGAGACACTTGCACTAGATTAACTGGTAAGCCATTCTAAGTGAAGCTTATATATACTTTCTTCTGGCCAACTTTTATTGAGTTTGCCTCATACAGTTGCTCACTCGTGATTCATTTTGTTGCATCAGCTGTAAGAAATGGGGTTCTTATTGGTCCAAAGGTATTGCTAAGTGCTTGAGAATGAAAAGTTTTCACTAATACTGAGAATTAGCATTTTGTCTAGATCTTGCTTTTCAAACCTGGTAGGAATTGGGTTGGTTTCTTGGCTCCAATAGTTTACTCTTATTTAAAATAATTGCAAGTCAGAAGAGAAAATCCATTTCTCATTATACCTCCATGACAATTTTAATTTCAGAAAGGAATTGAAAAGTGAATAATTTTGCAGGCTGGCTCCGCCTGGCTCTACATCTATCCTCGTGGAATTCAAGATATATTAGAATACACTAAGCAGAAGTTTAACAATCCAATCATTTACATTACAGAAAATGGTATGTTTATCTATAATAAATCTCCTACATCACTTTTCCCTGAAATTGAATCTTCACCATGTTACAATCCCTAGTGTTTTCGTTTCCATAAATCAAGTGATTCAAATATTTGCAGGAGTTGATGAGGTTAATGACGGTACAAAGTCACTTGATGACAAATTGAGGATATATTATATTGGTCAACACCTTTTGTATATTCAAAGGGCCATAAGGTGAGTTTCTTTTTCAGAAAGAGAACATTATTTTATAGTCGTGATATTTACACCTACATTTTAAGCACTCAACATTTACAAGCCTAACTTGGAATTTTGTAGGAATGGTGTCAAGGTGAAGGGCTACTTTACATGGTCATTTTTGGACGATTTTGAATGGACTGATGGGTATACTGTTCGCTTTGGAATCGTGTACGTAGATTTCAAGAATGGACTGAAAAGATACCATAAAAGATCAGCTTTGTGGTTGAAAACGTTTCTCCATCATTGAACTGGTTCTTAGTATTGAACAGAGTTCATGGGAAACATATGAATCAAGTGCTCCATTCTTGATCATAGTTATTTACTTATATTTGGGTTTAGGCCATTGTAAGCTGGGATACTTCGATGATTTTTGATAACTGGCCAAGAATAAAGCTTTATTATCATCTCTGGACATTGCTTTCCATGATTAGTTTCTTTACATCCTTGCATCTCTAGAATTTTTACTATCACATAACGTGCTCTCAAAGGATTAAAACTTGAAACCAATTCAATGTTGTTAAAACCAAATTGGACAATGAACCAGTGAAACTTCCAATTCATGTTCAACTATCGGCTGGTGAAATCAGATGATATCACAAGAATAATTTACATCCAATAATGTGAAATATATAAAAAAAAAATTACGAAACATGAAAAAATATTGAGTTTTTTTTTAAATATATTAATGGTCAATTAGTTCAATCAAAACGAACCGTTCAACCGGGTTTTGAGTGGTTAACCTTTCCAAGTAACATCATTAACCTAGTACTTTGCCTTGAAAATATGAAAATGCAAGAGAAACAAATGAAGCTGAGGAGTAGATAATATAGGCTTTTTTACCAAACTATCATTTATGGTAAAACTATTTATCAAAATGTTATTATTTTAAAATTATTTATCAAAATGCCACTCTTTCATTCTTCTGAAACTATATATCAAAATATCACTATTTTGTTCAGCGTGCCATTTTTTATTTTATTTTATTCACGTGAAAAATGTTAAAGAGGGTGGTGCATTCACATAAAAAACGTCAAATAGTTTGACGTTTTTACATTGAAAACGTCACCTTATTTGGCATTTTCCACGTCGATACCCCATCCAGTTTGGCGTTTTTACACTAAAAATGCCACTGGCATTTTCCACATGGATACGTCACTCGCTTTGGCGTTTTTCATATGAAAAAAATAAAAATAAAAATGTCACGTTACGTGTACTTATAGAGCATTTAACTCATTCCTCATAAATCTCACATCATAACGTTAAAAGATATTAGTATCAATTAATTTATTTATAAGTCAAGTATTTACTTTTGATCCGTAAAGTAGTCAATACAAAACTTTAGCGTTAGCAAGACAAAGCACCAAAATAAGACAACAAGGTACTTTTATCCTATTTAAGCTCTATCCTCTTAAAAAATAAATTACTTAAAATGTCAATTAAATTCTATATCTTTTATCATGTCTTATCAATTAACACGTTCAGATTCACAAATTTTAACCCAATGAATTTCAAATAAAACATTTAAGTGATAAAAAATATATTTCCATACCATTCTAATTGTTCAGCCAGTTGATCAATTCCTCTATTACCATTCTAATCCTTTACCGTTCCTGAAGCAATGGAAGGAAGCAGTTTGATCTAATTTTTGGATATTAAAGTCTCCGGATTAATGTTTCTCTTGGATCTCAAAGGGGATATTTGGATTTTGAAAATTTCTTGTAGTGACGATGGCTCATGTTTTTCCTTCTCTTTTTGGACTATAACATTAACATGGCTTACTTGAGTTATCTTTTTTAATTTTGTTGGGAAAAAGAAGAGGGTGATAAGGGGTAGAGAACCTTTATTCTTATAAATATGATTGGTTTATAAGAATGACGTGTGTAATAAAACTATTTGCGAATGGTTTTGTAGTAGAAAAAGAGTACCTAGTCTTAATAATACTTTTTGAGATGACAAGTTAGGGGAAAGTGTCTTCCTTGCTCTTCTGTTGTTACCCTTTTTCTGCGATTGTACCATTATCTTCTTAAAGCTTTCGTATACATATCAGTCATATCATACGCATGATAGAAAATTTTTTTATCACTTCCAATGTTTTATTTAAAATTCATTGGGTTAAAATTTGTGAATCTGAGCGTGTTAATTGATAAGGCGTGATAGAAGATATAGAATTTAATTGACATTTTAGGTAATTTATTTTCTATGAGAGTAAAGCTAATATTGAACAAAGGTACTTTGTTACTTTACTTAGTTATTTTGTCATATCAACATTAAAGTCTTACATCGATTA
Organism: Ormosia semicastrata; assembly: GCA_029884595.1. Classification (NCBI taxonomy): domain Eukaryota; kingdom Viridiplantae; phylum Streptophyta; class Magnoliopsida; order Fabales; family Fabaceae; genus Ormosia; species Ormosia semicastrata. The sequence goes on from JAQQTO010000055.1 coordinate 34,386,809, forward strand.
AGTATTTTACGGATCAGAAACAAATACTTGACCTATAAATAAGTTAATTGATACTAAAATCTTTTAATATTATGGTGCGAGATCCATGTAAAATGAATTAAGTGCTCGAGAAGTATAAGCAACGTGGCATTTTTTTTATCCAAGTGAAAAACGTCAAAGAAGATAGTGCATCCACGTGAAAAATGTCAAATAGTTTGACATTTTTACACTAAAAACGCCAAATTGAATGACTTATTCAATAGAAAACGTCAAATAGGGTGAGTTTTTTAGTGTAAAAATGCCAAATTATTTGACGTTTTTCACGTAGATGCGCCACCCTTTTTATCGTTTTTCATGTGGACAAAAGAAAAATAAAAAATATCATACTAGACAAAAAAATGGCAGTTTGATATATAATTTTAAAAGAGTAATATTTTAATAAATAGTTTCAAAATAATAACATTTTGATAAATAATTTTGTCATAAATGGTAGTTTGTTAAAAAAATCATATCCCAGTGCAAAATCTGCATATAAGGAAATCATGTGGGGAAATCATGTGGTGAAAAAAAAATTTGTAATTTATTTTTGGTAGCCTAAAGCTTAGGAGGAAGAGATGTTATTGCATTCTAAGGTTAGGGCAATGCTATAAGCCACAAAAATTTAGTAGCACAATATAAAATGTAACTCTTTTTATGATAATTTTTTTGGTTTCCCAGAGTGTCTCCCCACCCGAAGGTGAGAGACTAATCTCCCAAGTCGGGCAGAACCCTGTAGGGCGGTAAAGCTCTCCCAACCATAAACTCTATTTATGATATAAATATTAATAATTTTCTCTTGAATAATAATTAAATCTTTTGAAATAAAAATAAATTTAGTGTTCAATATTTTTAAGATTTGATTTTAATCCATTGTTAGTGTAAATTATCCAATCATGTATTGGATCAAATTTAAACTCAATTTTTTATCGCTAAAATGTCAAAAAACATATTTATTTTATCAAATACGATCTTGCACACTTAAATTTTAATCGCAAATTTACTCATCCACATGCACTTTTAATTTCTTTCATTAACAGAGAGTAACACTCTAAGTAACTGATAGATATGTTAGTCAAGAAATGATTCTTTCGATCGTTACCAAAGTGTGGAATCCAGCAAAAATAAATAGTAAAGTAGATGTATGCCAGTGCAAAGCGGGTTGATTTTCTAAAAAAATTATAATAAATTAATTTGAAAAGAATGAGAGATGTGTGTGTGTATATATATATATATATATATATATATATATATATATATATATATATATATATATATATATATATATATATATATATATATATATATATATATATGATCAAGCTTTCAATACAAATTTGAAGGAGTTGACAAGAAAATGAGTGATTTAAGGAAACGATAAGAGTGAGTTCATAAACTTGTGAGATGTATATAGAATGGGAAACTTTGATCAGAGTGAGTTGGACAAGAATAGATGAAGCACTCATGGTAGCTTCTTGGGAGGATCGACTAGGACGCCTTGGCCTTTGCAGTTGAAGAGATGACTAGAGGTCGCTCAGTAATATTTTGAAAAAAAAAAAAGAGGTTTCTAGACAGAATTTCACACATGGTTTTTCTAGATGAAACTTGTGTGATTGCTCTTATTGCTCTTTGGATTCTCTGGAGGGCTCTTTTTATAGAGGAAGTTGGGGATAAGAGTGTAAAAGAAGATGAATTAACTAGTTTATCTTTTCTTAGGTAATAGGTAGGGTGGCAAAATAGGCTTAAGCATAATTATTAGCTTTTGAGTTGGACTAATGGTGACAAGTCTTTTGTGAAGTTTGAGGTTTTAGAAAGGTGTCAGAGTAATAGCACTATATAGTGTGTTAGAGTGACAACGGGAATGTGTGAAAAGGGACATGTCTCTAGTCAATTTTCTAGTCATCTCATCTAGGCAACATAGGTCCTGGGCAACCCTATCCCTTGTCTATCATGAAGGTGCATTTTGTGAGCTATGAACACCTCCAGCACTTCCTTCATCCAAAGCCTTCCAAGCCACACAGTTCCCCAGATAACAAGGCTATATGGTGTCGCCCAGACGTTATCTTACACCTGAGCGACGTGTTCCCACTGAGCGCCTTGCTATCTTATCACTTACCAAGGGGTTCAGCTCGCCTAGTTGAACTCTGAATTTCCTCTTAAACATTGCTTTTGGTCTGTCCTTAATCATTATTATTCAAAATAAAATCAAGTCTGAAACATTAGCCCCCTGTGCTTGGAAAGAAGAGAAGGTACTTTTCTTCTTTTCAAGTGCAACCTTCTTTCAACAATCTTTCAATGTAACTTCCTTCTCTATGTTGTGCCAATTGGGCATGTAGTAGATTCTATATCTTTCAGTGCTTCCTTGGACTGCTTGCATTTTTTTATAGCCTTTTCTTTATTCAAGATTGATCTGCAATCAACTTGTTAACAAAACAATAATATTTCAAGATTAAACATACTTCAAAATGAAAGTTTAGGAACTTTCTTCTTTCATGGTTGTGTAGTTCTTTAGAGTAGCTTTGTAGCTCAAAGAGTCAGGATGTCGAGCACACTGTAGCTGAGCGTACTGTAGCTTAGGCAAAATTAGATGAGGTAGCCTACTTTTCTTGTGTTCAAGTCAAAATGTGTTCTTTTGAAGCGCCTTTAATTGGAAAGCGTGAACTTGTTCTTTCCAAAAGGGGAAATCCCCATTCAAGTCTCTTATTAAAGTTGAGATTCTGTGGTTATTGTGGATAAATTCCCTTTCATTATTACTCTATCTCATGTGTCTTCAATTTGTGTTGCAGAGGTGTACTTGAGTGCTTTGGTGTGAGTTGTTGCTTGGCATGTGGAACCTTCAACACAAGGAAGCGTCAATTCACAAAGACTTCGCAAGGGAAAGCATCTTTGCACAAAGGCTTCAACACATGGAAGTTTCATGGTGCCAAATCTTCATCACAAGGAAGCCTTTACACTTGGTAATTTGGGCATAGAGAGATATAGTATAGGGAAACTCAACATGTAGTAAAACAGGAGGCTTTAACATGAGGAAGCCTTGACACATAGATGCTTAGTCATGAGGAATTCTTGGCACATAAATGCTTTAACATAGGGAAGTCTTGGTATATAAACGTTTCAACACAAGGAAGCTTCATCATATGGACGCCTAGCTTTTTCACGAGAACTTGTCACTTTTAAGTACCAGAGTGGCAGCTTGCAGCTGATATAACTTGCTTGACTTTGAATGTTATGAGTTCATCATTTTGTCACTAGCCTTGTGATGCGAACTTTTTACTTGAGCCTGGGCATGTCTGGATTTACTATCACATTACTCGATTTTGATGAAACTTACCAATCTCATAATGCACCTAGGTCCTACTTTACTAGATCTGATATACGCTTTGGGCTTGTAAATTTTCCTGATCTCACGTACATGTTAGATCTGTAAACTTTAGGCGTATCTCGGTCAGGTTATATTTCAAATGCTCTTGTTTAAGTCTCAAGTTTCTTATCTTTTCTAGGTAGTTTTTTGGCTTCTTGTTCTAGTTCTGGTGTGCCTTTAAGTCTAACAAGCTTCTTGGTCAAGTTCACTTAAGCCTGGGCACTTTGAATTCATGCCTATTTTGCTTTTGATTTCTGAACGAACTTTCTTCAGCCTAAATGTTCCCATATTCTTGTTTGTTAAGCTTGCTATGTAAGTTTTGCATTTCTAGGCTTTATTCGAGTCTGATGATAATTAGATTTCGTTTCCCTGTCACTCAGCTTGATGCGCTGATGCACAATTTTTTGATTGTCGCATTTGCAAACCCAAGTGCATGTTGTCTCAAGTAATATATTTCTCGGGAGTCCGAGGTCGATCCAGAGGGAATTATTGAAGATTAATTAAAGTGAAGTGAATATTTTATTACTACGATTAAAATTATTTACTTGGGTAAAAAGATTCACTCTTGGTAAATAAAATAAAGGTAAGATCAATTCCTTTTATAACTCAATTAGAATCCTCGCAACATGGAGGTTCCAATCAGAAAATATAACATTAAAAGTCTAATTAAAATAATATACGTAATTATATTATGTTTCCTAAAAATATTACCACCACTTATAAATGAGTTAAAGCATTCATTGTGCCAATATTTTGTTTACAACAAATTAAGAACTCCTCTTTACAAAGATGGTTTCTAAATTATAAGAAACAAATTATAATACGTATAATGGTTACTAGAAAAATATAAATTATTTAAGCACAAGAGAAGAATAAATCTAACTTTACTTTATTACCAAGAGCTTCACCCTTTCACCCAAGTAAAATGAAACTTAGTTACTCATAGATAAGAAGAAAGAAAGAGAGAAGAAGAAGAAGAAGAAGAAGAAGAAGAAGAAGAAGAGAAGAAGAAGAAGAAGAAGAAGAAGAAGAAGAAGAAGAACATGACTTTAATTTAGAACAAAGGAAAATTACTACAAGAAAATTTAGTAACAAAATGACATCATTTTGGTAACTAACACCTAACACCCTTAATGATCTGCCAAGACCCCTTTTTATAGAGGATTAGAGATACAAAATGACAAGGGGGCTGAGTCATTAGTGGTTGGATGAGTGGAAAATGAGTGGAAAATGCCAAATAACTTTATGTGAGTGGGAAATTATGGAGATTCCTTGTCTCCGAAATCATGCAGCTCTGAAGTCATTGCATTCATCATTTTTGAACCAAGTGGTCTTCATGAAAGTTGTAGGCCTGGATCGTATCTTTCAAATGGCTTTAGTTTGAGTCCAATATCATTTCTATAACTCCAGATACGTTCAAATTACTGAACACTGCCCAGGCCCAGTCACAGCTCCTCTGTTCTGACTTCCAAGCCCAATATCACCTTCAAGGAGTCCGATTCTGGAAAAGTGTTCAACATGAAAGTTGTAGATATTGGTCTTAACTATTCAGCATCCACATTTCAGCCCATTTTACAACTTCTATCCCAAAATATGTGATGAACAGTACACATAGGTTAAGCTGTCAGGAAAAACACTCTGGTTCTTGCTTCAATCCCAATTTGAGTTATCTATTCGTGTGATTGGGCCTTTGAGGTATTCTTGAAAGTTATAGAACTCTCTCTTATCTTTCAAATGCCACTAGAATCACCTCCAAAGACCACCTACAGCCCAAGATATGGCCCAAATACAGAAACAATGTAAGATATGAATCATACTGAAAAATTCAATTAAGTCCAATTTGAGTCCAAATTTACAAAACATAATAAAACTCAATCAATTAAGTACATAGAGAGTATAAATGACTAAGAATGAAAGCTTATTAATGTATCAAATATGTGATCATCAAATTCTCCCACACTTAGCTTTTTGCATTCCTGAGCAAAACACATAAGACCACTCACAAAAAAAAAAAAACGAAACAGACTCAAAAGCTAAACACTCTAAAATACTCAATTTATAATAATATTTAAAAATAAAGAGAAATCAATCATTCAAGTAATCAAAACATTCATGAGATAACATATCTTCACTTCTCAAATCAACAAACAAGGATATTTCAATTGAAAAGCATGAGTCAAGAATGATAGATTTTCACAAGATTCACTCTCAATCCCTCAAGTGTTTAAAAAGTAGGTATTTCACTCAATTCAACCCATGAAAATTATACTACGATAAGCTTATTTATCTTCTACTTCTTCACTACTCAGAACACATACACACACAAATCATGAGAACTTTATTCAAGGTTATAATGGGGTCAAGGTAAAGGAGGAAGTAATATGGATATGACAAGTTAAATACTAGAGAATAAAAGAGCATGAGAGTTGAGTTCAATTAACAAGCATGAAAGTTCATCCCAACTCCACCTAATACAAATTCTCTTTGCATATTCTTTTCCTTTCCTTTATTGCCTTGTTGACCTTCTTTTTCTTTTTACTTACTTTTTTTTTTTTTTTTTTTTTTTTTTATTTTTTTTATTTACAAAAAGAACATCATATATACATTTTTTTAACCATTCTGCACACACACCCCCACATTTGTTCAAGAACTCATCAAATGACAAAACTAATGTTCTCTTATTCCCTAAGGCCAAGTAAGAACATGATTTTTCATTTAAGGCACATGATGAATTCGAAACAAAGAATAGTCAAATAAGCTCAAAGGGGTTAAACAAGGGGAAATAGGTCATTTCTAATGCTTTATGTTGGCAGGAATCAGAGAATTTTCAAGAAGTCATAAAACTGCTTGATATCATATTGAGACAACATGCTGCTAAACAAGGCTGACCATTTGATTAAAATAGCTATTTCAAGAAAAATGCCTCAATCATATTTATGTATGCATATGAAAATGTAGTCTAAAAAAGAATCAAAGCAAGTTCTAGAGTAACAATTCCATGAGTGAAATTCACACAAGAAAGAAGAGAATGGTACAAATGTTCAATTCATTCATCAATAGGCTCAAAATCTCACAAGACATAATTCTATCATTCTCAGTCCACCAATTCAACATCCATAACCAAGCATGTGAAGTTTAAGAAAGAAGACAATTTTCTCAATTATGCAAATTTTCCTGAATTTGAATTGCTACTTCCACACAAACTAGTTACTACCCCAATTACTCCTTACTCTGCCACCAATTTTTGATGCGTCTCAAGAGTAAATAATTTACTCTTTACTCTGCCATCCCTAATTACTTTTGTTGTTAATAAATTGATGACAAACACAACAAACATATTAACAAACACACTTTTGAATTTTTTTTTGAATTTTTTTTAATATAAACACAATAAACATATTAACAAACATACTTTTGAAATTTTTTTTTTGGATATTTTTTTTACAACCATCCTTCTCCCCAACCAGATCACAACATTGTCCTCAATGTCAAAACATAGATAGGAAAAAGGATAGAATATATTACCTGTTGCTGTAATTACAAAAAAGAAAAATCTCACACAAATCAGAAACAAAGTATGATAAATAAAACTAAAGCTTGTAATTATTTAAATAGTTGGAGTGTCTTGGCTGGCTTTCTTTTCATTTTGCTTCCTTCACCACTTCCTTCACCGCTTCCTTCGGACCAATCTATCTGAGCTGTTACTGGATCAGGTTCATAAACAAAAGCTTCTAATTTATCAATCAAATCATCAATAGTAGAAGCAGAGATAAGGAGTCGTCTTGCAGAAGGTGTGACAAATTTCTGTTCCACAGCATGGTCAACAAAAGATAATAAATTATCAAAGAAATTATTAACATTCAACAAACCTATGGGTTTATGGTGGATGTTCAATTGGGCCCAAGAGACAACTTGAAAGACTTCTTCCAAAGTACCAAAACCACCAGGTAAGACAATGAATGCATCAGAGTTTTCAAGCATCGCCTTCATTCCATTCGTCCATGCATAGATGATACCTGAATTTTCAGTCCAATTGTCTTTCCAACGATGTTCCTTCGAGTTAAAGGTTTAAGAATGACACTTAAAACTTGACCACTTCTTATATGTGCAGAAAGTGATACAGCCTCCATTAACCCAATGCTACCTCCCCCATATACAACACGAATGTTCCTCGCAGCAAGTGTTCTACCAACAGTGCTTGCTGCGTTTACAAACTCTAAGTTCTTCCCATAACTTGTCCCACAAAATACACAGATACTAACAAATCTACGAATAGAAGAAGAAGCTCCCTCCATTTCTACACTCACACTCTCTTTGAATGATTATGAGTTGCAGGAAAGTGAAGAAAATGGAGTGTTTAAATAGGGAAGAGAATAGAAAAAGTAATAATAGCTCCTATACAGGTAGGTTGACTGGTGTCAGAAAAGTTTGAAATTTTAAAAATAATAATAATAGTAATTTTTTTTTTTTTTTTTTTTGTTTTTTTTTTTTTGACTTCAAGAAAATCATCGGGTAAAGAAGTCTAGAAACCCCGAAGGATCCCATCCAAAGGATCGTCTGTCCAAAACCAAAATTCAATAAAATCATACAAAGATAAAATAATAATAACAAATGATTACATACCTTTATGTACAGGTTTTATGGCAGATCTTTATACTGCGCATCATGAGTGCAGTAATACCAAGACGGCTTAGCCAATCTGGGCATTCTTCTCCCTTCCGCTTGTGGGATATTTTGGATTGAGCTACGACGCCACTAATTAAAGTGCGTAAATCTGGCAGCTACCACCAACGACCACAGCCAGTGAGAGGTCGCTGAAGAGCCCATGCCATTAAATCACAGGATCCAGCTCAGAGGCATTGTCACGTGAGAATGCAAACACGGGACGCTTCTTTCTCGTCCATCGCCAGCGAGCCTTTGGTTAAAACCTAGGAATGCTTGCGCGGCTCTCTGAGCGTGGCACACGAACCTTATTTACCGACCGGCGTGCGAAGGTCCACCCGAGTCAATGACGGGTTTGCCACTCCACCTGGCGGGGGCTCCTAATCTAATTAAAGACCAAGTACAACCGAAGTTTCACCTTTTTTTATTCTTTTTTATTTCATTTTTTTTCTCATTTTTTCTCATTTTTTCTCATTTTTTTTTTTTTTTTTTTTTTTTTTTTTTTTTTTTTTTCTTCTTTTTTTTTTTTGAAAAATGTACAAGATAATATATACATGTTGTTGTGATTGTGGCTCACATCTTCCTCTGGTTTCACGTCCGTAAACGGCTTAAACGCCTTCTATGAGTCGAGGATAAGCTTCCCATCCAATTTTCTTATAAATTGACAAACAGGATCTTTTTGAGTCGATTCCCAAGACTATAACGCTCTATTGCTCGTCCTTAAAGAGATTCCACAAACTAAGAAGTTTTGCACAACTCCACAAGAATACGTCTCAAGAGTCAATAAGATATTATCTAATGACTCCTTACTCTCGATCCATTCTTAATGAAGAATATTTTATCTTCTCTATTTACAGAAACCATCCCCAAAGAGTGACATCGCGTGTTGCAATTCCATCGTGCACACTTGTAACAAACTTTCATTCTTTTTGCTCTTCTCCTTTTTGAAAATGAACTTTTACCGAGACCAAGCATGTATGGGACAAATGAATCTGAAGATTCACCAGCTAAATGAACCTTTGCTTCGATTATCCAGCGTATATCTTCTGGGATGCCCTTATACATTAACAATCTCAATCTTTCACACCTAACTTCATAGACTTTTGTTAGAGCATTTAGAGGGAGAGAAGGAAAATGTTTTCTTAGATTTGAGAGAATGACATCCATTTTAAAAGGAGAAGAATTCAGTTATTATGGAAAACTGAAAAATAAACCGACTTGAGAGTCACAGAGTACCATTATCCGCCATTTAACCGGGAATACAAAGAACTGCAAAAAGAAAGAAAGAACATTAAAATAAATTCTACTCATAACAAGGATTAGAAAGATAAATGGATTCTACCTCAACAACTTGATGTTCCAGAAATGGTTTGAGTCTTTGTCCATTGACCTTAAATACAATACCATTCCTAGGATTCTCAATGTCTATGGCCCCATAAGAATACACATGTTTGACAATATAAGGACCAATCCACCTAGATCTCAATTTTCCAGGGAATAGATGAAGACGAGAATTATAAAGCAGAACTTTTTGACCAATTTCAAAAGTTTTTCTCAAAATTGATTTGTCATGAAAAGCTTTTGTTCTAGCTTTATAAATCTTTGAGTTTTCATATGCATCATTTCTTAATTCCTCAAGTTCATTCAATTGCAATTTGCGTAACTTGGAAGCATCATCAAGACTTAAGTTGAAAGCTTTAATGGCCCAAAATGCTTTATGCTCCAATTCTACAAGCAAATGACAAGGTTTTCCATAAACTAACCGATAGGGAGACATGCCCAAAGATGTTTTAAAAGCAGTACGGTAAGCCCAAAGTGCATCGTTTAGTCTTAAAGACCAATCTTTACGATTTGGGTTAACCATTTTTTTCAAAATTTGTTTAATCTCCCTATTTGCTAATTCAACTTGTCCACTTGTCTGAGGATGATAAGGGGTTATAATTTTGTGGGTAATGCAATATTTCTTCATTAAAGATTCAAATGATTTATTGCAAAAATGTGTTCCTCCATCACTGATGATAGCTCGAGGAATTACAAATTGACTCAAAACATTTTCTTTTAAAAATTTTACAATAGTTTTATGATCATTGTGCCGACATGGAATCGCCTCAATCCATTTTGAGACATAATCAACTGCAACAAAAATGTACACAAATCCAAAAGATGATGGAAATGGATCCATGAAATCAATTCCCCAGCAATCAAAAATTTCAATGACAAGAATAGGGTTCAAAGGCATCATATTTCTTTTAAAAATGGACCCTAATTTTTGACAACTTTCACAACTTTTGTAAAAAGTATAACTGTCCTTGAATAAAGTGGGCCAATAAAATCCACAGTGCAAGATTTTTGCAGTTATTTTCTTTGAAGAAAAATGACCTCCACATGCTTCTAAATGACAAAATTTAATGACACTACTCACCTCATTGTCGGATATACATCTCCGAAAGATTTGATCAGGATAATATTTGAACAAATATGGGTCATCCCAAAAGAAAATTTTCACTTCAATCAAAAACTTTTTTCTGTCTTGGTGTGTCCACTGAGGCGGCATCTTACCTGTTACAAGAAAATTGACAATGTTAGCAAACCAAGGCATGGAATTGATAGAAAATAAAAATTCATCGGGAAAAGAATCATTGATAGGTGTGCTATCAAAAGATGAGCCTGTTGTCAGCCTTGACAAATGATCTGCAACAACATTTTCGGCTCCTTTCTTGTCTTTTATTGTGATGTTAAATTCTTGAAGCAACAAGATCCACCGTATCAACCTAGGTTTGGCATCCTGTTTAGACATTAAATATCTAACAGCAGCATGATCAGTGAAAATAATAGTGAATGAACTAATTAAATAAGCTCGAAATTTGTCCAATACAAAAATTACAGCAAGTAGTTCTTTTTCAGTAGTGGTGTAATTCATTTGTGCACTATTCAAAGTTCGACTTGCGTAATAAATTATATGAGGCTTACCTTCCTTTCTTTTGCCTAAAACAGCGTCAACAGCAAAATTACTAGCATCACACATAAACTCAAAAGGCAAAGATCAGTCAGGAGATTGCATGATAGGAGCAGAAGTCAAAAGACCGATTAATTTTTCAAAAGATTTTTGACAATCTTGAGTCCAATCAAATGGTGTATCTTTTGTTAGAAGATTACATAAAGGTCTAGATATGGCACTAAAGTCCTTTACAAATCTTCTGTAAAATCCTGCATGTCTTAAAAAGGAACGAACTTCTCTGACTATTTTTGGGAAAGGCAAATGAGCAATTAATTCAACTTTGGCCTTATCAACTTCAATTCCTTTAGAAGATATCATATGACCTAACATTATTCCTGAGGTAACCATGTAATGACATTTTTCCCAATTTAACACAAATCCTTTTTCTTCGCATCTTTTAAGAACTTTTTCCAAATTATCAAGACAATTTTCAAAAGAATTTCCCAAAACTGTCACATCATCCATGAAAACCTCTAAATAATGCTCAATCATGTCACTGAAAATACTTAGCATGCATCTTTGAAAAGTTGCCAGAGCATTACAAAGACCAAAAGGTATTCTTCTATATGCAAAAGTGCCAAAGGGACAAGTAAAAGTGGTCTTTTCTTGATCCTCTAATGCAATTGGTATTTGATTATACCCTGAATAACTATCAAGAAAACAAAAGTAGGGATGTCCTGCTACTCTTTCTAGAATCTGATCAAGAAATGGTAATGGAAAATGGTCTTTCCTAGTGGCTGCATTCAATTTTCTGAAATCAATACACATACGCCAACTAGATGAGACTCTAGTAGGTATTAATTCTTCTTTTTCATTTTCAACCACTGTTATTCCAGATTTCTTAGGCACAACTTGTGTAGGGCTTACCCACTGGCTATCAAAGATAGGATAGATAATTCCAACATCAAATAATTTAAGAACTTCAGCTCTAACTACTTCTTTCATGTGTGGATTTAATCTTCTTTGAGGTTGTTGAGATGTTTTAGTATTATCCTCTAAATGTATTCTATGTGTACAAATTAATGGATTAATACCTTTGATATCCTTTAATGTCCATCCAATTGCACTTTTATGCCTTTTAAGTACTTCTATCAACTTACCTTCTTGTTCTTTGGTCAAGGATGAGGAAATTACCACTGGAGAGCTTTGTTCTTCTCCCAAAAATGTGTACTTCAACCCATCAGGTAATGGCTTCAGTTCTAGTGTGGGTACTTCTTCATGGGCATCATCATTCATGGATTTTAGTTCTTCGAATCTTGGCTTCCATGCTTTGTATTCCATTTCCTGTGTACAGTCAAGCAAAGAGCATATTTCAAAAACATCATCATCTAATTGTGTAGCTGAATCAAATGAATTAATTAAACAGATTTCTAATGGGTCAGAAGAACTCCTGATTTCAAGATGATTATCTATAATGGCCTCAATCCCTTCAATCTCTTCATTTTCATCATAAACTTCTTGTGGTTGCTTGCACATGTTGAAAACATTAAGCTCTAGTGTCATATTTCTAAAAGTTAGCTTCACCACTCCATTTCTGCAATTTATCAAAGCATTAGATGTTGCTAAAAATGAGCGACCAAGAATAACATGAACTGACTTAGAACTATCAACCATGGGTTCAGTTTCCAAGACAATAAAATCCACAAGATATATGAATTTATCAACTTGTACCAACACATCTTCTACTATTCCTTTTGGAATTTTAATTGATCTATCAGCAAGTAGAAGAGTTACAGAAGTTGGCTTTAACTCACCAAGGTTGAGTTCTTTGATAAAGTGAATATGGAAGCAAATTAACACTAGCAGCAAGATCAAGTAAAGCTCGTTCAATTTTATGTTTACCAATAATGCATGAAACTGTAGGACAACCAGGGTCTTTATATTTCAACTCATTATTGTTTTGAATAATGGAGCTTACCTGTTCAGTCAAAAATGCATTCTTTTTCACATTATGTTTCCTTTTAATAGTGTACAAGTCTTTCAGAAATTTAGCATAACAAGGAATCTGCTTGATAGCATCTAACAGAAGAATATTGACCTTCACTTGTTTAAATATTTTAAAAATGTCACTATTATGATTCACTTTACTTGAATTGTTTAATGCTTGAGGAAATGGGGGTGAAGACGAGGGTTTGATCTCCTTTTGGCTAGGTGGCTTATCAACTCCTTCCTCATATTTGGAAATTGACTCATCATCTTTCTCAAAAAGTTCAAGAATTTGTTTTTCAACAACCTTTCCACTCCTAAGAGTTATCACTGAGTTGACTTAATCTATTTTTTGACTTTCTGAACTACCCTCATTTAGGCTAAACTGACCCTTGGGATTTGGTTGAGGTTGAGAGGGAAACTTTCCTTTCTCATGAATAGCAAGTGCAGAAGAAAATTTAGCAAGAGTGTCTTTTATGTCAATCATGGTTTGATTGTTGTGGTTATTGATGGCCTCTTGTTTTTCCATGAATGCATGCAATGTTCCTTCAAGGTTTTTCCTATATGGAGGGACATAGGGTGCATATCCTTGAGGATTTTGAGAATCTTGTTATGCCTGAGGAGGTGGTGATTGCATGAATTGTGGTTGGTTGCTATTACTCCAACTGAAGTTCGGGTGATTTTTCCATCTCGGATTGTATATATCTGAAAAAGAAGAAGTGAATGACTTTTTAAAATTGGCCATTGCATTTACTTGCTCATGCACAACTTCTTTAAAAACAGGAAGTTTTGGACATTCATTTGTTGAGTGTTCCAATTCATCACAAATGCCACAAATTTCTTCATTTTACACAGATTTGATTTCTTTTACTTTCCTTGATTCCATAGCTTCAACCTTTCTAGCCAAACTAGCAAACCTTGCATTTAGATCTTCTTCTTGACTAAGATGATATTTTCTTTTACTAGCATTTGCAAGGTTAAATCTAATTAAATTTTCAGAAGGATTAGTACCATGCTAAGATTGAGAATTTTTAGCCAAATGGTCTAAATAGTCTAAAGCTTCTTCAGGTTCTTTATCAAGAAATTCACCATTGCACATTGTTTCCACAAATTGTTTAGTTTCGGGTGTTAACCCTTCATAAAAGAAGTTTATAGTGCGCCATTTTTCAAAATCATGATGTGGGCAAGAATTCAACAAATCTTTAAAACATTCCCAATTTTGAAAATATGCTTCATTGGAATTTTGGGAAAAATTTTGGATTTGTCTTTTCAAAGCATTAGTTTTATGTGTTAGAAAAAATTTCTTCAAAAACTCACATTGCATATCTTGTCATGTGCTAATTGATCTTGGTTTCAAAGTGTTAAGCCAAGTTTTTGCTTTATCTTTCAAAGAAAAAGGAAACAATTTAAGCTTAACAACCTCTTCAGTGCAAGTTTGATCATGAAAAACGGACATACTTCCTCAAATTCTTTTAGATGTAAATATGGGCTTTCAGATTCTAAACCATGGAAATTAGGAAATAAAGAAATCATACCTGACTTGAATCTAAAATTGTTGGCATTGAGTGGAAAGATAAAACATGATGGACTAGAATTTCGAGATGGTTGCAGATACTCATGCATAGTTCGCAACGGTTGATTTTCATGTTCATCATGCACACTTTCGTTTTCAGTCATTGTGCTTAATGTGTGTGATTGTGATTCAAACAAACCAATATGTAAAGTACCTGGATTAAATTTAACCAAACGACCAAAATTTAAATCACGATGCCAATTAAGCATAAAGAAGTAACTTACAATAGAAAAGAAAATGTACAAGCTAATAATATAAACTGTCCATTAAATATTAACAAAGGTGTGGTATAAACCAACCACCAAATATAGTTAATAAGCATAAAAATTAAAAAGTTAGTATACAGATAAATTAAAATGTTAGAAGCAGATAAAGTAAAAAGTTAGATAGTTAGTAAGAGAGTTAGTAAGTTAGTAAACAAAAAAATAACAGAAAATAAATACGAGAAAATAAAGTACAAAAAATAAAAGGGAGAGTTACCCCACTAAGTTAAAATGTACAAGAAAATAAAATAGAGAATTACCCCCACTGTATAGAAATTAAAATGCAGAAAATAAAGTGCAGAAAGTAAATTACAAAAAAATAAAATAAGTAAAAGGGAGAGATTCCCTCACTAAGTTAGTGCGTAAAATAAAAGGGATAGGTTCCCCTACTAGTTAGTATGTTAGTATATATACAAATTTTTACACCAGAAATTCAGTCTTCAAATCAAGTCCCCGGTAACGGCGCCAAAAACTTGATGCACAATTTTTTGATTGTCGCATTTGCAAACCCAAGTGTAGGTTGTCTCAAGTAATATATTTCTCGGGAGTCCGAGGTTGATCCACAGGGAATTGTTGAAGATTAATTAAAGTGAAGTGAATATTTTGTTACTACGATTAAAATTATTTACTTGGGTAAAAAGATTCACTCTTGGTAAATAAAATAAAGGTAAGATCAATTCCTTTTATAACTCAATTAGAATCCTCGCAACATGGAGGTTCCAATCGAAAAATACAACATTAAAAGTCCAATTAAAATAATATACATAATTATATTATGTTTCCTAAAAATATTACCATCACTTATAAATGGGTTAAAGTATTCATTGTGCCAATATTTTGTCTACAACAAATCAAGAACTCCTCTTTACAAAGATGGTTTCTAAATTATAAGAAACAAATTATAATACGTATAATGGTTACTAGAAAAATATAAATCATTTAAGCACAAGAGAAGAATAAATCTAACCTTACTTTATTACCAAGAGCTTCACCCTTTCACTCAAGTAAAATAAAACTTAGTTACTCATAGATAAGAAGAAAGAAAGAGAGAAGAAGAAGAAGAAGAAGAAGAAGAAGAACATGACTTTAATTTAGAACAAAGGAAAATTACTACAAGAAAACCTAGTAACAAAATGACATCATTTTGGTAACTAACACCTAACACCCTTAATGATCTGCCAAGACCCCCTTTTATAGAGGATTAGAGATACAAAATGACAAGAGGGCTGAGTCATTAGTGGTTGGATGAGTGGAAAATGAGTGGAAAATGCCAAATGACTTTAGGTGAGTGAGAAATTATAGAGATTCCTTGTCTCCGAAATCATGCAGCTCTGAAGTCATTACATTCGTCATTTTTGAACCAAGTGGTTTTCATAAAAGTTGTAGGCCTGGATCTTATCTTTCAAATGGCTTTGGTTTGAGTTCAATATCATTTCTATAACTCCAGATACGTTCAAATTACTGAACACTGCCCAGGCCCAGTCACAGCTCCTCTGCCAAGCCCAATATCACCTTCAAGGAGTCCGATTCTGGAAAAGTGTTCAACATGAAAGTTGTAGATATTGGTCTTAACTATTCAGCATCCAAATTTCATCCCATTTTACAACTTCTATCCCGAAATATGTGATGAACAGTACACATAGGTTAAGCTGTCAGGAAAAACACTCTGGTTCTTGCTTCAATCCCAATTTGAGTTATCTATTCGTGTGATTGGGCCTTTGAGGTATTCTTGAAAGTTATAGAAATCTCTCTTATCTTTCAAATGCCACTAGAATCACCTCCAAAGACCACCTACAGCCCAAGATATGGCCCAAATACAGAAATAGTGTAAGATATGAATCATGCTGAAAAATTCAATTAAGTCTAATTTGAGTCCAAACTTACAAAACATAATAAAACTCAATCAATTAAGTACATAGAGAGTGTAAATGACTAAGAATGAAAGCTTATTAATGTATCAAATATGTGATCATCATGCGCCCTTAGGAAACTTCTCATTTAAAACTTAACCTAAGCCCGACCACGGTTAGACTTACCTGATTTCGAGTGCTAGGCCTGGTGCCTGCTTAGGTCATCAACTTCTAGCCCTAAGCCTGAGTGCGCCTAGATTTACCTGGTTCCGAGTGCTAAGCCTAGTGAATGCTTAGGTCATCAACTTCATGTTTTAAACCTTACCTAAGCTTGGGCATTCTTAGACTTACTCGATTCTGAGTGCCAGGCCTAGTGTGCATCATCAGTATCCAAACCTAAGCCTGAGTAAACCTAGACTTACCTGGTTCCAAGTGCTAGGTCTAATGCTCGCTTAGGTTTACATACCAAATTACTAGGCATGAACGCATTTGAGGAGTTTTCATTCTGAGCGAACCAAAGTCTGATGCATGCTTAGATTTTCTTGTCAGATTCTTGAACGCGCTTAAGGAGCTTTCTAGATGCCTTAACCGTAGCATTCAAGATTTTGCTTCTGATAACCTGCAAGAGCTTACTAAAGCTATGGCTACTTGCGCCCAATACAATGATACTTTGAAGTAAAAGATTGCTCATTTCTTGGACCGCCTTGATGCTTTAAACTCAGAACTTGTTGAAGGGGAATCAGATCTTGAGTATTTAAAAAAAAAGATGTTGTGAATGCCAAGGCATCTCTGGACATTCCATTCCTCATTTAGATTCTTGCTTTTGTCCAAGTACTTGTACTTCATACAGACTGTGACTTTTGCTTGTATTTTTATTTGATTTGGGAACTTATGTTGCTTGCTTTCTTGATTTACTAGTTTGTTACCATTTTGTCAAATGCAGACTTATCTTGCTCTAGATTTTCTTTTGTACCTTTCTTATTTAGAATTCGTTTGACAGTTGATTGCACTTTTACATTTCAAGGTGCTAGGTGCACATTTGGGGAAATCCGAACCTAAGTCTAATCGTGCCTTTTTTCACTTTCGATCTCTTTTTTCTAGAATTTTGTTGTTCGGATTTCCCAAGTCTAGAGTACACCTTCACTTTCTTTTCATGCTTTTACTATTTCTTGTTTGCTAGGCGTGTGCTTGGAAAACTTTTTGTTTTAAGTATTCTAATACTGAAACATGCTTTCGTCTTTCTTGAGAGCTAGGCCTGTATTTGAGAAACTTCTTATTTTAAGTTTTCTAATATCGAAACATGTTTTCGTCTTTCTTGGGAGCTAGGTGTGTGCTTGGAGAAACTTTTTGTTTTAAGTTTTCCAATACCGAAATACACTTTTATTTTTTGTCCTTTTGCTAGGTGTGTGCTTAGGATAAACTTCTTGTTTTAAGTTTTTCCAATATCGAAGCATGCTTTCGCTTTTGTCTGTGAGTGCCAATCATGTGCTTAGGAGAAACTTCTTGTTTTAAGTTTTTCCCATACCGAAACACGCCTTTGTCCTTTTTCCTGAGAACTAGGCGTGTGCTTAGAAAAACTTTTCGTTTTAAGTTTTTCAATATCGAAACAACCTTTGCCCTTTTTCCTAAGATGTTAGGAGTGTACTTGAGAAGACTTCTTATTTTACGTTTTTTCAATATCGAAACATGCTTACATCTCTTTCTCTCTCTTAATCATTAACACAGCTAATACTAAAGAAACATTCATTAACTATCAGGATTCATATTAGCACAGTCATATCAAAAGAGGAATTCAATTAAGGATAGTATTTTTTTTACATACCTAAGATTTAAAAGGCTTACTTTCCTCTGTGTTTCTGGATCTACTGATGTGCAGTAGCTATTGAGGTGCACGTTAGGCACTTTGGCTTAAATTTGATTCTTAGAAGATTGTAGCCTTGGTTATGTACAATCTAGGGTGCTGCAGCTTTACTTGTTCAATGAAGATTCTCATCTTAGCCCGTTAGGTCTGTTGTGGTTTGTTGAGATTGAGGGCTCCTTGGAATGACATTGAGGATATCTAGGCAAAATTTTTTTTCATCATCCCTTCCCATTTTTTTTTCCATAAAGCCTGTAGTATTCAACCTTGAAGAAGCATGTGAAGATACCGTAAAAAGCAACTGACACCATCAAAGTTAAATAATTCAAATCATGCGTTTTTTTGCTTAAAGTAAAAGGAGTATAAAGTAACTATGAATAACAAGGTGGCAAACTATTAACTACTCAACATGTACAGATTAATTCCAATGTCAGATAATATCTTTATAATTTTTAAAATAAGCACTAAAAAGATAACAATAACAATTTGAATTATGTACAATGACCAATTAAATAATTTGTGGGTTTAGTCTCCAAAGAGTTAATAAATTATTAGAATATTTTGAAAGCTATTCATAGTAGGACAGTAACATCACATGTAATTTGTAATTACACATAATAAGAAAGATTCGTACTCCCAGAATGAACAAGAATAATAAGACAAAGTTGGCTCATATTTGAACTGTCTAAACTAGGATAAGACCATTTATTTTATAATATTTTTGGAGTCAAAACAACTTTTTGACTTAGCTTTATAAAAATTAGTATGTATGACTAGAACATGTCAGATATACATCATAATATTACACGAATTAGATATGAGTATATTTATCTTTAGGCATAGTGTTTCGGTACAATTTGAAGAAGTTAGCAAAAAAATGTATGACTAAAGAAAAAGAAAGATTGGGTTCGTAAACTTGTAAGGTGTGGGTGGAAAGGAATAGGGAACTTCAATCTTAATGGCTTGGTACAGAATTGGTGGAGCATCATGACTTCCTATGAGAGGATGAAGTGGGGTATCTCGTAAAACATAAGATGCTCCTTTTGGATTTGAGATTATGGTCTTTCTATGCCATGCAAAAACTATGCAAAGTCTCTTTATAGGAGTTCTCATCAGTAGAAGATAAAAGGTATTTATTGTTGGGATTGGGACAGGTCTTTTTTGTTGGGATAGATAGAAAATGAGGAGAATTAAATTGTATTTTGTTATATGTATTTGTAATGTTTACAGTAGCATTGTTATATAGATACAATGTTGTAACAGGCTTCCTAGGAAAGAGGAAATTCAAACTAAAGATAAAACTTTATCTTATCTAATATATAACAGAAGGAAATAACTCTGATCTTATCTAAAACAACATCCGCTAATGATAACAGAATCATATCTTATCTTTAACTCCCCCTCTCAAACGAGTGGGTGTAGGAAGAACTCCGAGTTTGTCTCTAAGCTGGCTGAATCTTGAATGAGAGAGAGCTTTGGTTAGGCAATCTGCGATTTGATCAGCAGAGGGGACATAGGCTACTATGATTTGATTGCTTAGCACTTGATCACGTATAAAATGAATATCAACTTCAATATGCTTGGATCGTGTATGCATAACAGGATTAGAAGCCAATGCTTTAGCACTTAAGTTATCACACCACAGAATTGGTTGTCTTGGCAGAGAAAACTTTACTTCACGTAGCAAAGATTTGATCCATGTGATTTCAGCAGCTAGATCAACTAAGGCTCAATACTAGGATTCAGTGCTTGATCGAGAGACCATTCTTTGTTTTCTAGAGGACCATGAAATGAGAGTTTCCCCTAAGAAAACACAATGTCCTGCTACTAATCTTTTGTCATCAGGGCTGGTTGCCCAATCTGCATCTGAGAAGCCGAAAATGTCCAGATCAATGGAAGGCTTTATGTGTAGACTTAGTGTCTTAGTCTCTTTGAGATACCTGAGAATTCTCTTCACACCTTGCCAATGAAGTACTGTGGGGCAGCTCATATATTGGCTTAGTTTGTTTATAGAGTAGGCTAGATCTGGTCTTGTGTTAGTTAAGTACTGGAGTGCTCCTATTGCCTTCCTGAACAAGGTTGGATTCTGCATAGGTTCTCCTTCTGCCACAAAAGCTTTGCCTGTGACCATTGGAGTAGGACATGAAGAAGAGCTTTCCATGTTAAACTTCTTTAACAAGTTAGTAATGTATTTTGTTTGTTTGAGATACATTCCAGTCGAGTCTCTTTGAACTTCTATTCCCAGAAAATAATGCAGTGCTCCAAGGTCTTTTAGTGCAAAGGTTGCATGTAACTGTTTGATGAAGTCCTTTAGAAAGTTAGGATTACTTCCTATTACAATGATATCATCAACATATATTAAGAGGAAGGTAATCTGATTTTTCCCTTTGAGAAAGAACAAGAAATTGTCACTCTTTGTATTCTGAAAACCCCAATCAAGCAAGGCACTTCTGAGTCTATCAAACTAGGCCCTTGGTGCCTATTTTAATCCATATATTGCCTTTGTTAACTTGCAGATATGATTGGATCTTGATGGATCCTCAAAGCCTTCTGGTTGATGCATAAAAATAGCCTCTTTGAGATAGCCATTTAGGAATGCATTGTTAATATCCATTTGCCTTACTTCCCAGTTGTAGTGAACAACAAAGGTCAGTATGATTCTCACTGTGCTGGCTTTGATGACTGGGCTGAAAGTTTCATCAAAGTCTATGCCTGGTGATTGTTGAAACCCCTTTGCAACAAGTCTAGCTTTCCTCCTTTCAATGGTTCCATCAATCTTGTACTTGGTCTTAAACACCCATTTTGAGTCTATGACATTTTTCTAACCTTCATAGGGTACTAAGATCCATGTGTCATTAGTGACAAAGGCATTGAATTCTGATTTCATTGCTTCCTTCCATTCTGGCCTTTGAAGAGCTTCACTGGCACATTGTGGTTCTGTTTCTGCTAGCCGTTTCTCAACTGTGCCAACACATGGATGCTTTGGTTTGAATATTCCAACTTTGCTTCTTGTACACATTTGGTGAGTGTTTATTGGTGAGGCTGGATTCTGTTCTGTGTTTCCATAATTTAGAGTTGCATCTTCACCTGAAAGAGTTGAGCCTGATGAAGTTTCTGTTCTTTGTTCTTCAGAGGGCTGCTCATTAATTTGAAAGATATGAGAATTTGGCTGCCTGCTACTGGTTCTGCTTTCCTAAGAAGAAGAATTCTGATTGTTATTGCTGCTGTCATCATTATTTTATGAATTTACAACATGTTCCTGATTAGACATGCCTTGACCTTCATTGTTGATAGTAGGAGCAGTAGGAAAAAAGAAGTTAATGGGATGCGTTGTGATTTCATAAGGTGTTTAAGAATCCATCATGAAAGGGATAGCGATCTTCATTGAACACCACATACCTGGATATATAAATCCTGCCAGTTGGACTGATGCATTTGTATCCTTTGTGTGAGTGCTGTACCCGAGAAAGACACACTTTGTTGTGTGGAATTGCAATTTATGCTTGTCGTAAGGCTTTAGACAAGGATAACATGCACATCCAAAAGGCTTTAGAAGACTGTAATTTGGGCTTTTGCCAAGCAATAAGGAATAGGGATTCTGTTTTTCAATTACTGGAGATGGCGACCTATTAATTAAGAATCTTTAGCTTTGTTGAGAAAGCCTCCCACCAAAAATACAAAGGCATCTTAGCTTGAGCTAGAAATGTCAGTCCTAACTCCACCACATGTCTATGTTTTCTCTCAGCTCTACCATTTTGGGCAGAGGTATATGGGCAATAGAGTCTTAACTGAATTCCTGACTCATGGGCCAGTCTTTGGAATATTTTGTACTCACCTCCTCCATCACACTGCAATGTTTTGATCTTTTTATTAAATTGATTTTCAACTTGATTTTTAAATTGAATGAAATCTTACAATGTCTCGAATTTTTGTTTCAATGGGAAAATTTAGGTATATCTACTAAAGTCATCAATGAACAGAACATAGAATTTAAAACCAGAAGATGAATTTATTGGTGCTGGTCCCCAAACATCAGAATGGATTAAATCCAGGGGTTCCTGAGCTCGTGAAGTAGATAAACTAGAAGACAATAAATGAGACTTTCCATATTGGCAAGCTTCACAAAATGAAAAGGGGTCACTAGGTGACACTTTTATTTGACAACTCTTCAAAACTTCTTCTAGGACTCTACTGCTAGGATGTCCAAGCCTCCTGTGCCAGCTTTCTTTGATTGATAGAAAAACTTTAGGCTCTTTTGCCATTTGATACAGTCCTTCCTTAAGCATCCCTTCCACCAGAACTATTCTTGAATAGTATTGTACGTATTACCGTATACTAGAACAAATTCAATATGCGTTAACAATCACTGTAAAAGTATATAACTACCCATATGAATAGTCACCGTGAATAGTATCTGCAGTATGAATAGTACCGTATACAGGAGTAGTGTCGTATACTAGAATAGTGACCGTAGATCGTGAGTAGTGTACCAGGCAAGTTCTCAAGAAAGAGAGGTGGGTCACTAATGGACACGCTTAAATACCAAGTCTTTCTTAACCAGAACTCTTCTAGACATGCACTCCCACACTACCACGCTTTATTTTCAGCAACAAGAATAATTCTTTTCTGATGTGGAAGATCAGTCAATACTGCAACCACAGAGCATACTAAGAATTTTCTTTCGAACTCTATACCGTAGTAACCTGTGGCTCTGATACCACTGTTGGGTACCAGAGTTATGGAAATAGAAACACACAACTAAAATAGAATTGAGAAAAGAGAAACTGACACACAATATTTAACGTAGAAAACCCCTTTTACTGATGAGAGAAAAATCACGGGTAAAATTAGAAGATTTTCACTATGGAAGAAAGATTACAACTTCTCTTGTAATTACAAGGAAGCTACGTAGAAGAAGGAGAGAATTTTTGAAATGATTAAAACTAATGGAGGAGGTCCTTATTTATAGGAGAACCTCCTCCACAAATGCTAACAACCAACCAATGTAGGACTTCTATTACAACATGTACGCCCATCTTGATCAAATTTCTGAACAAATGCACATCTCTTTTGGGTGCCTTCCTGTCAACACCTTTTTAGACTTTGATTTCTCTTCAGATGTTTCGTTTTGAGTGCTTTCTAGATTATGGTCCCATTCTGGAAGTTCTTGCTGTAAATCCTAGGGATGTGTTACACCTTCAACCTCGCTCTTGGGGTTGGTCTCAGGGGTGCCCTCAAGGCTCTTTGCTGAACCTGATTGATAATGAGAATGCCTTTGTTTTTCGCCCTTCGCTAATTCTTTACTATGCCACCCGGATGGAGCATTCCTAATCAATTTCACAGACACCTCTCAAGTAAACGAACCCACCATTTTCTTTACTTTGCTAACAATTTATTTCTTGCTAACTTCCCTAAAATGGGTACCGAAACATTATCCTATTTTATTTCGTAGTTCTTCTTACAAAATTCAAGTTTTTAATTCTATTAGTATTATCTTTGATTAATTATTTGTTAGAATAAATTTCATATGTCGACATACGTTAGTTATCATATTTATTTTTTATTTCTTCTTTTATAACTCAAGTTTTCAAGTTAGCATTATCATTAATTAATTATTTTTAAATTGTTAAGTTTCTAGTGCCAGCATGGATTGCTTTCTTCTTTAGTAACTCCGAAATTTATAGGAATCATCTAATTTATTTATTTTTATTTCTTCTTATCAAATTCAACTTTTTTATTTCTTGTTCAAATACATGAGTATCCAAATTTTAATTGAATACTACTTTATTAAATTAAAGTTCTTAATTTCATTAGCATTATCCTACTTTATTTTTTCTTATTAGTAAATTAAAGATCTTAATTTTGTTAGCATTATCCTACTTATTTTATTTCTATTTTATTCAATGTAAATTAAAGTTCTTGATTTTATTAACATTATCTTACTTTATTTATTTATTTTTAATCATAATTTCTCATGACATGTATTACTTTCTTCTTTTTACTATTTTACATTTTATAATAAATATAAACATGTAGTTATTAAATTGAAGAGGTTAAACTTATATTAATAAAAGCGAGTTTTGCTATATCCTCTTAAAACATCTTCTTAATAATCTTCTTAATATTTAATATAAAAAATATTAAATAAAAAAATAAATATATTTAATGTCTAGAAAATATAAAAAATATTTAACGTTTTTTTTATTTAATAAGTAATAAAATTATTTAGATGATTGTTTAGAAGGATGTAGAATTATTATGATAGAATTGATTTTTCAGTTGACTTTATTAATTAAGTTGCTTTGAAAACTAAAGGTGGGAATGTCGTTTATATTTATAGGTTTTTGTGTGTACAGAACTACGATATAAGCAAGATACAAGGCACAATTCGTCGCACATCTACGTCAACTTTGAATCCAAGGGTGTTCTCCGCGAGGATGAGCACGGACATGGAGTCGCCACTTGTTGCCATTTATAAATGGTGAGTGAGGATTCTTTGTTTTTTAAAAGAGATTTGTTATATTCTCTTAAAATATTTTTTTAATAATTTTTTTATTATTTAATAAAAAAATATTAAATAAAATATTAAATACAATTAATATTTTAAAAATAGAAAAAATATTTAATATTTTTTTATTTAATAATTAGAAGAATTATTAGAAAGATGAGTTAAGAGAATTAATAATTTTTGTTTTAAAAATTTTTTTCATTTGGTTGATTATTTTTATTACTTGATATCTAATTGGGTCGATTTCTAACGCGATTCTCACAAGTTACAATTATTCTTACACCATATACTATTTTTTTTTTCTTTTTGTGCTGTACACCATTTACTTTAATTTTTATTTAATATTAGATTTGATTTGATGATTTTGATTTTTTATAAAATTAATGTACATTTTCTTTTAAATAAATCCGCATTGTAATTGTTTATTTTTTGGTTTTCATTTATCTTCACAATTTTTGAGTGTGAGAATAATTTATTTAAGTATAAAACAATATAATTAAACCTTCTTCATAAATGGTGTGTATCCAAAACTCCATTTTTTATTTTTTATTTAGAAGGCAGTTCACTTACTATTAAGTTGAACCCTTTTTGAGTTGCAGTTTTTAATTTTCAAAATGTACTCCATATTGAAGGGTCGAAAGTGAACATTGATGAAGATCCTATTTTGTGCACATGAATTTGCTAAATATTATAAATCTAGGACATTAGTTTAGGTTCTTCTTGTTTTCTTAAATATATTTAATTTATAGATAGACTTTAATATTGGGGAAGCTGCTCTTCTTTTGAATCGGAATATGCAATGTCTGTGGCACGTAGGTTTCTTGAAACAAAAATCATCAATTTGGAAAAACACATAACGAAAATAGGAAAAAAAAAAGTACAGAAGAGAAAAAGAGAAGGTGCACTAAAAAGTAAAAACTAGGGGAACTTCAACCCAAAATAAATTAAAAAAATTTTAAAAAAAAAACTTGAGGGAAGCAGTCTCATATTAATTGTATTAATTTATTACTGTTAGCCGTATTTGTCTCTTCCAAAATTTTCTACCTAAACCAATAATTTCAACAATGAACAATTGTCTAATTAAACATTAATCTTTTAAAACTCCGAAATTGCAATCATGTATCTCCTTTTGCCATTTTTAATATATACTGTCATGCGCTTTTAATATTTCGATGAGATGTCTACCTAATATTTCTATTTATAATTTACAACAATAATAACAATAATAATAATTAAGTCTTTTTTTATTAGGTGAGGTCGATTACATGAATCAAATAATGCCATTATATCCTATAATATACCAAGTCTTCAGAGATACCATTCAAATCTAAATCTTTTTTAAGCGTTTTGCCTATAATTTTTCGTGGTTTTCCTCTACTTCTAGTTATTGGACTATTATCTACCTAATCTACTCTTCTTACAGGTCCTTCTAAGGGTCTTCTCCTTACATGTCCAAACCACCTAAGGCGAGATTCTCTCATCTTTTCCACAATAGGTGCTACCACTACTTTCTCTCTAATGCATTTATTCTTAATCTTATCTTGTCTTGTATGACCACACATTCAACGCAACATCCTCATCTCCGCGACACTGATCTTATGTTCTTGTTGACTTTTTACCGCCCAATATTCAGTACCATACAACATCGCGAGCTTTATAGCTGTGCGGTAAAATTTACTTTTAAGTTTGAGAGGTATTTTTTATCACAAATAATTCCTGAAACACTCCGCCATTTCATCCATCTAGCTTGAATTCTATGGTTTACATCTCCCTCTATCTCTCCATCATTTTGTATGATAGATTCAAGGTACCTAAACTGTGTGACTTGTGGTATGATATGATCTCCAATTTTCACTGCTAAGCTAGCATTAACACGCCTCTTACTGAATCTACATTCCATATACTCCGTCTTACTCCTGCTTAGACGAAAGTCATGTTCTTCCAAAGCTCGTCTCCATGGCTCTAGTTTCCCATTTGTTTCCTCTCTCGACTCTCCATGTAAGACTATATCATCTGCAAAAAGCATGTACTGTGACACCGGCTCTTGGATATGTGCAGTAAGCACATCCAAGATTAAGGTAAAAAGATATGGACTCAAAGTTGATCCTTGGTGCAGTCCTATAGTTATGGAGAAATCTTCTGTCACCCCACCCTGTGTTCTCACACTACTTTTAGCTCCATCATACATATCTTGGATTGCTCGAATATAGGCGATACGAACTCCTTTATTCTCCAAAGCCTTCCACAGTACCTCTCTCGGTACCCTATCATAGGCTTTTTCCAAATCAATGAAAATCATGTATAGGTCTTTTTGCTTCCTCCGATACCTTTCCATTAATCTTCGTAGAAGATAGATTGCTTCCATGGTTGACCTCCTAGGCATAAAACCAAATTGATTCTCTGAAATATGAGTCTTTTGTCTTAATATCCGTTCAATTACTCTTTCCCATAACTTCATGGTATGACTCATGAGCTTAATCCCTCTGTAATTTATAATAATAATTAAACTAAGTATATGTACTATTGATATAAGCATGCATTTTAGGGGTTTGGGATTTATAAGATGTATATTGTGCTCAACACTAAGTCAACGCCAAGCAAGAATTAGTCCCGCATTTTAAAGTTACGTAGACTAGGGGTGCACACGGGTCGGGTCGGGTCGGGTTTGAGGGGAAAAATCACCCGAACCAATCATTCAAGGTGGGGTCGGTTCGGGTCGGTTTCGCATAAAAAATCAGGTTAACCCGAACCAAACCAACCCGAATTTTATCGGGCCGGGTCGGGTCGGGTCATTTGGGTAACAAAAAATTCTGAATTAATACAGAGTCAGAATAGCTGTCTACATGTAAAAGTAACACTCCATTTTCTTTGTTTAGTTTACAATGGATTGGAAATTGAACCTAAAACTCAGAGACCAACCATCCTTTACCCTATGCTTAGGTAGCACAAGCATCAATCATTTTCACTCATCCTCCATTCTCATTCCTTCCATTTTCGATTTTGATCAAACCAACCACACTCCAAGTTTCTCAGTGTCATGTTATGAGTGGAGCAAAATGCAAACCACAGTGAGAAAAAGGGAAAATTAATAGAAAAATAATTTGACATAAGACTAGATAATTAGAGAGGTAAGTGGTCATTTCAATCCAACTTGATGCATAAAAGAAAAGGAATTGCCCTACTACTGCAATACAATAACAATAACAATGTTCTTTTATTATTTAAATTTTTTATAATACAAATGCTGAAATGCAGTAAGGAAAAGATCAAGAAGTGTATATGATATAAGGTGTGGCAAATAATAATATGATTATGAATTAAGAATTATCAATCTTGTAATAAAATTATCCACTGGTAGGGATTAGGTTATATGCACTAATCTCAATTATCCCCTTTTATGTATAAGATCAATGTTCACATAGCACAGAAAGAAAATTAATGATTAGCCTATGACATAATCGGTGGGTTTGATGCTCAAAAAAGCTGAGCCACCAATGAAACATAAAAGGAAGAAAGTAAGGCAAAATCCCCATACACCAAATTTAACTATATTTGGACATACTCAGTAACATAAACAAACAACCCAAGTTGGAATCTATGTGCTAGCCCATTTGACAACATGTAGCTCGAAAAATGGCATGAACAGTACACATAGGTCAAGCTGTCAGTAACAGCACTCTAATTCTTGCTTCAACCCCAATTTGAGTTATCTACTCGTGTGATTGGGCATTTGAGGTCTTCATAAAAATTATAGAGCTCTTTCTTATCTTTAAAATGCCATCAGATTCACCTCATTTGACCACTTACATCCTAAGATATAACCCAAATACAGAAATAACGTAAGACGTAAATTATGCTGAAAAATTCAATTAAGTCCAATTTGAGTCCAAACTTACAAAACATAATCAAACTCAATCAATTAAGTACATGGAGAGTGTAAATGACTAAAAATGAAGGCTTGTTAATGTATCAAATATGTGATCATCACCAGTCCTAGCAAGGGCACCTCAAACTCGCTAAGACTTAGTTTAGACTTGTTAATCTTATTAAGAGCAAACACTGGTAAGGAAATAATAAAAGTCCAAGGCAAAATATTCTTCAAAAATTTCATAAGATCTATTTTGTGTGCATAACATCATCACAAATTGGAACATTGGCAGTTGCAAGCCTGCAACACTATAGGCACTCTCTAGGAAATACGCATCACACATACACACACACATCTACTGAAGAGCAATTGAAGTGACAGAAATTATTATTACCCAACAAAAAGTAAGCTACAACCAGAAGCATCTAGATTAATTACTAGCTAGATTAAGTGCGAGAGGAAATAAAATTGTCCATTATATAGGGGAAAAGAAAAAGAAAAAAGTTTCAAAGAAATGCTTAAATACGGAATTCCTCAAGTAGAAAATGACAACCAGTTCATGAAACGTAGACACAAAAACTAGAAAACTAATCTTGCTATATGAAAACTAGAGGAAACATATAACCACGGGTCAGGGAAAAGAAAAGAAAAAAACAAAAACAAAAACTCAAAAACTTTCCTGGTTTTCAATAGTTTGAGAAAGAGGTATGTCGCGACCGGAGATCGCGGCGGGAAAATAGCAACTCGAATGGATTTTAGAATATGACAATGGGAAATGGAGTCGCCACCAATTTTATTTCAATTAGGAAAAATTGGAAAACCTTTCTTTGAAAACGGTCATTGGAACCAGATCGGATTCGGGAGTCGGTTATGCTTAGAGAAGGGTGGAAACTTAATCCCACAGCACCTCTAACGCACCCGTCCTAAGACGGTACCTTAAGTCAATTGTGCAAATTATTAACAATCCTTGAAAATATTTATTTTACCCCTTTTTTGCAAACATTGTAACTAAAAAGCGAAACCACAAAATTGTGAAAATTTAAATTTGGCTTTGAGAAATGAAATTCGCTCCTACGTATCCCTGGTGCAATGGGGAACTCAAAGTTACGTAGTTCTTTATAAAATAAGTGTGGGTTAATTGATTTTAATTAAAAAAGAATTATTTGAAAACAAATCCATTTTTTTGCACAGGATTCAAGTTAGCACTAGGCTACTCAATAAACCCTTATGATCCAACTGACATTGAAGATAACATCCGTTATTCAATCAACATTAGTGGTCATTGCATGGATTAAAGGATTTTTATTTTACTTTTCTTTTGCTTTTATTTTTTATTTTTACTTTTATTTTTTTTGCACAGGATTCAAGTTAGCACTAGGCTACTCAATAAACCCTTATGATCCAACTGACATTGAAGATAACATCCGTTATTCAATCAATATTAGTGGTCATTGCATTGATTAAATTTTTTTTCAAAAAAACCAGACAAATAAACACTAACAACATATTGTCATACCATAAGTCAAGTAACTACAAATACATAAATAAAAAAAAAACAAATTAAATACAACAATACAAGATAAGTTATTATTATTATTTTTTATTTTTTAACATTTTTTATTTTTATTATTTTTATTTTTATTTCCTATTTTTTTTTTTTAAAGTTCATTGAGCCCATTAATTTAAGCCTATTTTCTCTTAAAAAAAAAAAAAAATAAACTAAAAAAAAACATAATAAGAAACAGAGAATGAAGAATCGTGAAACAGAGAAACGAAGAATATGAAAACAAAAAAAACACAAAAGAAGAAGAGCACCAATAAGAGGCTACGGTCTTTGACGAAGGATTGCTCGGTGGCTAGACTCCAAACTCGTTCACGATGTGGCTCAGGTGAAGGTGGCACGGTGGTTGCTGGTTCGGTGCAGCTATGGTAGGAGCTTGGTGTGGAGTTCACGTGGAAGATGGAATGATGAAGGTTGGAGGATGGTGAGTGAGTCAACTCAGTTGATGAAGATGGAGATGATGAGGGGTGGTGGTTTCACGTGGTGGTTATGGCAGGGATGGTGTTCACGTGGAATATGGAATGATGAAGGTTGGAGGATGGTGAGTGAGTCAACTCAGTTGGATGGAGGGTAGGTCTTGTCTTTGGTGGTGAAAGGAAGTGGTGGCTGCTACGGTGGAGGTTTGAGGAAGGGTTATGTGTGCATGGGAGGGTTAATGATGGAGGAAGAAGATGGAAGTTGAGAGGGAGGATGCTGCTGGGCTTCACGGTTGGGCTCGTTTTGGAGTGGTGAGGAAGGTGGTTGTGAGGTGGTGGTTACGTAGAGATGGAGTTGGTTATGGAGGTTAATGGTTTGGAGGTGATTTGTGGTGAGTTGGTGAGGGTGTTGATGGGTGCATGGTGTTTTCAGTAGAGGAGACCGAGTTGAACTCGGTTTGGTGTTGGGGTTGATGGAAGGTTGGGTTTCACGTGAATGGTGGAGGTCTGTTATGGTGTTTGGGTGGTTGGGCGTGGAAGATAGGAAAAGGAGGACGTGAATGGAGAGGTTGGGAGGGATGAGGATGAGATGAAGGATGATGGGATGAGTGAATGGGTGGTTACGGTTTTTCGGAAGGGAGCTAGGAGGTGGTCACGGTTTTGGAGAAGGGTGAAGATGGGATGATGGTGGCTGGCTTGTGGGGGTAGAGTTCACGTGGAAAATGGAGGGGAGATGGCCATGTGAATGGGTTGTGATACCGTGGAGAGGGATGGTGTGGTGAGATCGTTTAAATGGTAGCAGAGGAGTTTTTTTTTTTTATTGCAAGGTGGGTGGTCACGGTTTTGAGAAATGAGGAGGTGAAGGTTTACGTGGAGGAAGTTGAGGAGAGTTTTAAGTGTGCATGGGAGGGTCTGTATGGTGGCTTGGATGGAGGTTGGTTTGAGGGTGATGAAGGGTTGGTTGAAGATGAAGGTGAGAGGTGGTAGAGAGCTGTTTATTTTACGGTGGGCGTGTGCATGGTGGTTACGTGAAGATGGGTGAAGGGTGGTGCTACGGTGGGAGAGGATCTGGCGCAGAGGAGAGGAGGATTCACGTAAAAATGGTGCAGGGATGAAGGTTGAAGAATGGGTTTGTTTATGGTTTTGGGAAGGGGAGCTAGGAGGTGAGGTGGTTGGGAAGTGAAGGGTGATGAGAATGGGAAGGTGGTCACGGTTGGAGATGGAGTAGGTCTTGGTTGTGGTTTAAATGGTGTTCCACGGTTGGAGGGTGGCTTCGGCGTGGAGATTGGGAGGGATGAGGATGAGATGAAGGATGATGGGATGAGTGAATGGTGGTTACGGTTTTACGGAAGGGAGCTTGGAGGTGGTCACGGTTTTGGAGAAGGGTGAAGATGGGATGATGGTGGCTAGGGAGAGGAAGGTCGGGGTGATGGAGTTTGAAGGTGGAAGGTGAAGATGAGATGAAGGATTAGGTTCTGGTTACTCGCAAGCCTCCTCGAAGAAAATGAGAAGGAAAAGAATATAATGGAGGGTTGTTGGTTGATTGAAGAAATTACGGAAAGAGGTTGCGTGAGTGGGTTGCGAGCATTTTGTGTGAGACAAAAACAGAAAAGAAAAAAAAGAGAGAGAGAACGTGGAAATAGGAGGGTGCGGTGGTGGGAAATGAATAACAAAGCAAAAAAAGAAAAGAAAGAAAAATGGAGTTAGTGGGTGCTAGTAGGGAACGTGAGTGAGTATTTTTTTATTTTTATATTTTTATATTTTTATATTTTTTATTGTTTTATTTTTTTATTTTTATTTATTTATTTTTTTAAAATTTTTTTCTAACCCGGTCAAAATTGGGTGTTCATTAGTTGTTCTCTTTACTTGTTTCTTATTAGATAATAAGAAAATTGTGGTCTTCTTATTATCGTCGTAAGTGAACGAGTAAAGACATGAACTCCAATTTTGTCCAAGCAAAGCACAAGATGTAAATGCAAAACAAAGTAAGAACAATGATAGGAAGTTAAAATGCAATGAATGCGCTCAACAGAATTTAAAATGCATGGAGCCGATGCGCTCAAAGAAATTAAAATACATGGAGCCGATGCGCTCAACAGCAAATGACAGAAAAATAAAATGCATGGAATGCATGGAGCAGCTGCGCTCAACAAAAAGCTCGACAGAAAGTAAAATGCATGGAGCCGATGCGCTCGATAGAATTTAAAAATGCATAGAATTGACAGAAATTTAAAATGCATGGAATGCATGGAGCAGTGCACTCAACGTAAAGTAAAAGCATAAAGTAAAATGCATGGAGCCGATGCGCTCATGTAATTTAAAAATGCATAGAATTGACAGAAATTTAAAATGCATGGAATGCATGGAGCCGATGCGCTCAGGAGAAAGTAAAAAGCATGTAATGCATGGAGCCGATGCGCTCAAAAGAAATTGACAGGAATTTAAAATGCATGGAATGCATGGAGCCGATCTTTCAGAATTAAAAGACATGAGCCGATGCGCTCAAAAGGTAAAAAGACGAGAATTAAAAGAATAAATGAGCCGATGCGCTCAAAAAGTAAATGGCGAGAATTAAAAATGCATGGAGCCGATGCGCTCAAAAAGTAAATGACAGGAATTAAAAGACAGAGCCGATGCGCTCAAAAAAGTAAATGACATGACATGAGCCGATGCGCTCAAAAGTAAAAGACAGGAATTTAAAGACAGGAGCCGATGCGCTCAAAAAGTAAATGACATGAGCCGATGCGCTCAAGTAAAGGAAAAAAAGACAAAGGGCAATCGAGTCCGAAATTTAAATGACAATGGGCAATGCATGCCATGAAATTTAAAATGACAATGGGCAAATGGCCCGAAATTTAAATGACAATGGCAATCATGCGCTCAATAAATTTAAAATGACAATGGGCAATCAGTCCCGAATTTAAAGACAATGGGCAATCATGTCCGAAATTTAAATGACAATGGGCAATCGCGCCTCGAAATTTAAAATGACAATGGCAATCATGCGCCCGAAATTAAAAGACAATGGGCAATCATGCCCGAAATTTAAATGACAATGGGCAATCAGCTATGCCCGAAATTTAAATGACAATGGGCAATCTATGCGTCTGAAATTTAAAAGACAATGGCAATCGCTATGCCCGAAATTTAAATGACAATGGGCAAAGGGGTCGAATGACAATGGCAATCGCTATGACTGAAATTAAAGATAATGGGCAATCATGCCCGAAATTTAAAAGACAATGGGCAATCGAGTCCCGAAATTTAAATGACAATGGCAATCAGCGTTGAGTCCCGAAATGACAATGGGCAATCGAGTCCCGAAAACAGGATTTTTTTTCTTTTTCTTTTTTTTTTTTTTTTTTTTCTTTTTTTTTTTTTTTTTTCTTTTTTTTCTCGGAATTTTAAAAGACAATTCGAGTCCCGAAATTTAAATGACAATGGGCCATCGAGTCCCGAATTTTAAAAGACAATGGGCAAATCGAGTCCCAAAATTTAAAAGACAATTCGAAATTTTAAAAGACAATGGGCAATCGAGTCCCGAAATTTAAAAGACAAGTGGGCAATCGAGTCCCAGGATTTTTCCTTCTCTTCTTTTTTTTTCATTTTCTTTTCTTTGTTTTTCCTTTGCTTTTCTCTCCTTTTTTTTTTTTTTTTTTTTTTTTTTTGCTTTTTCTAAATTTTATTTAAAAACATTTGAACAAGGGCGACTTAGGAAAGCTTTGACCACTCAAACTTCTTTCCTTCTTTTCTCCTTTCCTTCTTTTTCTTTGTTTTTCACTTTCAACTCTCCTTTCAAGAAATGGGATGAACCATTGCTTGACTAATTCCTTGAGAGAAAATTTTGCCCCAAAGTGTTTAACCTTGTTTCTCATTTAGTTGATTCCCCGCAACCGCTTGATAACTCGGTCCTTGTCTGCGTTGCTACTTCCTTCAACACGCTTTCTCCTTAATCCTTCAAAAATTTTGCCCCAAGATGGCCAACTAAATGCAAACAAAACGCCCCCGTGTAGTGATCACACACAATTCAAAATTGCCCCGGTTTGGGTGCACCCTTCAAGGTGTTTTGTGCCAACTTCTCTCGAGATTTTGCCCATTCATCTGCCCTAACTTTTGTTTAGACTGACCTTTCAGGTTTTCAGACTAACGGGCTCTTTTTCATTTTATTTGTTTTTTTTTGTTTTTTGTTTTTTTTTTGGCTCGGGTACTTCCTCTTCCACCAATTGGGATTTCCAAGATCTCTTCGATCTGAATTGGTCAATAAGCAATTACCATTAGATGGTCAAATCATGGTGTTGTACTCATGGTCACTTTACCTGAAGCATTATGTCACAGACACTCATGAATTCAAAAAGTACAACAGGAAAGAAACGAACAACTTCCAGATTGTTCTTAGAAGTTCGACTACAGAAAGGATATTATTTACAACGGTTAAAGACACAGGAAATAAAATAGCAAGAAAATCAAAAGATTTTTTTTTTTTCGCTTGAGTTAAGATTCGACAACTGGACATCATTAATTATCAAACACCCCCCACACTTACTCTTTTGCACGTCCTCGGGCAAAACAGAAAAAACCAAAACTAGGGAACAAACAAAACAAACTCAAAAGGTAAAAACTCTAAAAGACTCAATGACATTCAAGAATGAAGAGCAATTTATAATTCAAGTGATTAAAACATTCATGAGATAACACATCTTCACAACTCAAATCAATAAGCAAGGATACTTCAATTGAAAAACATGAGTAAATAATGATAGATCCTCACAAAATTTATTCTCAGTCTCTCAAGTGTTTAAAAGGTAGGTATTTCACTCAATTCGACCCATGAAAATTGCACTACCATATGCTTGCTTATCTTCTACTTCTCCACTACTCAAAACACATGCACACACAAATCATGAGGACTTTATTCAAGGTTGTAGTGAGGTCAAGGTAAAGGTAGAAGTAATATGGATATGTCAAGTTAAATACCAAAGAGAATAGAAGAGCATTATGATATAGTTAGAGTGGAGAAGATGTTTGAGAACATTCAGTCTAACTTTCTTAAGATTTTCTTAGTTTTCTCTCATACAGGACAATGACCAATATCTAACTAATGTTTTGTTAAAGATCAATTGGTAGATTGAATTCCTTTAGGCTTGAACATTCTCCTTCTATTCCTGTTATTTCCAATCATCCACCCTCATTCTAGGTATGAATATATCACATGGTGCATTCTTTTGATTGTAGCAATAATCAGCTCTCTCTCTTTTTTTTTTTTATAGAAACATATTTTCTTTTTCTTTTTTCTTTTTTATAGAAACATATTTTCTTTTTCTTTTTTTTTTTTTTTTATATAACCAATCTGCACATGCACCCCCACACTTGTTCAAGAACTCATCAAATAACAAAGTCAATGCTCTCTTATTCCCTAAGGTTGGGTTAGAACATGGTTTTTCATTTAAGGCACGTAATGAGTTAGAAACAAAGAATGGTCAAATAAGCTCAAAGGGGTTAAGCAAAGGAAAATATGCAAGGTTGGCTATTTGGCTAAACTGGCTAAGAAAGAGGGCCTCAATCATGTTCATGCATGCAAGTGAAACGCAGCCTCAAAAAGAATCAAAGTAAGTTCTAGAGTGATCATTATCATGAGTGAAAATCACACAAGAAAGAAGAGAATGGTATAAATGTTGAATCCATCCATTAGGCTCAAGATCTCACAAGATATAGTTCTATCATTCTCAGTCCACCAATTCAACATCCATAACCAAACATATGATTTTTAAGAAAGAAGACAATTTACTCAATCATGCAAATTTTTTTGAATTTCAATTGCCACTTCCACACAAACTATTTATCTACCCCAACTAAAATGCGTCTCAAGAGTAAAATCTACTCCCTACTCTGCCATCCTTAACTGGTTTAGAAAATTACTGACAAGCATGTAAACATATTAATACATACACACACCTTTTTTGTTTTTTTGTTTTTTTTTTATATATTTAGGCACACAACGATCCTTCCCCTCCAACCAAACCATAACATTGTCCTCAATGTGAAAGAGAGATATAGAAAAGAGCAAAACAACCTGATAAGAAGTGAATCAACGCCAAACAGAAATGAAGCACACAGTCAGTGACGCATCTGACCCTGATAAGAAGTGAATCAACGCCAAACAGAAATGAAGCACACAGTCAGTGCTGCATCTGACCCTGATAAGAAGTGAATCAACGCCAAACAGAAATGAAGCACACAGTCAGTGCCGCATCTGACCCGAAGAGAAATCAAATAATAAAACTTAAGTACTTCCACATTTGAATACTAATTAATTACTACCCTAAACTACTCCTTACTCTGCCACCAATTAAGATGCGTCTCAAGAGAAAAATTACTCCTTACTCTGCCATCCTTAACTTTTGTTGTTAATTGATGACAAACACAACAAACATATTAACAAACACACTTTTTCAAATTTTTTGTTTGTTTTTTTTTTGTTTTTGTTTTTGTTTTTTTTTTATATTTAAGCACACAACGATCCTTCCCCTCAACTAGATCATAGCATTGTCCTTAATGTTAAAATATAGATGAG
Organism: Ormosia semicastrata; assembly: GCA_029884595.1. Lineage (NCBI taxonomy): Eukaryota > Viridiplantae > Streptophyta > Magnoliopsida > Fabales > Fabaceae > Ormosia > Ormosia semicastrata. Next base: position 34,424,239 of record JAQQTO010000055.1, read on the forward strand.
TAAAGGATAGAATAAACTACCTGTTGGAGAAAGCGGACACAAATGTAAACAGAAATAAAGTACAATAAAATCAAACCGATTAAAGAGAAAGTGTCAGATCTGTCTTGCTTCTCTTGTTACTTCCTTCGCTGCTTCCTATTGACCAATCTATCTGAGCCAATACCTTATCAGGTACATACTCAAAAGCTTCCAATTTATCCATGAGCTCATCAATAGTGGAGGCAGAGATAAGAAGTTGTCTTCTTGCCGAAGAAGAGTGATAAATTTTTGTTCCATGACTTTGTCAAGAAAAAATAACAAAAGGTCAAAGAAATTATTAACATTCAACAAACCAATGGGTTTATGGTGGATGTTCGGTTCACCAAGAGACAATTTGAAAAATTTCTTCTAAAGTACCAAAACCACACTGGTAAGACAAGAAATGCATCGAATTGTCACCATTATTTTCATGCGTCCATGCATGGATGTTACCCAATTTCTTCTCCAACTGTCTTGCCGTTGATGTTACTTTCGCCTAAAGGTTTAGGAATAACACCTAAAACCCGATCGCTCCTATAAGAGCAAAGCAAGTGAAATTGACCCCCATTAACCCACGACAACCTCCCCTATATACAAGATGAATCTTCCTCGCAGCAAGTGCTCGACCAAGAGTGCTTGCTGCGTTTACAAACTCTAATCCCTTCCCATAACTCGACCCACAAAAAACACAGACATTTTTTAGGTTACGAATAGCAGGCCCCATTCTATACCCTTCTTCTCTTTGAGTGTTTCTGAGTTGAAGATGAAGGAGAAAATGGAGTGTTTAAATAAGAAAAAGAATGGAAAGGGAAATAATTGCACCTAGAAGGGTAGGTCGGCTGTTGTCAGAAAAAGTTGAATTTAAGAAACATAAAATCTTTTTTTTTTTTTTTAACTTTTTTTTTTTTTTTTTTTTTTTTTTTTTTTTTCTTTTTTTTAACTTTTTTTTTTAAAGAAAATTATCAGGGTAAAGAAGTCTAGAAACCCCGAAGGATCTCATCCAAAAGATCGTCTCATCCAAAACCAAAATTTCAACAAAATCATACAAAGATAAAAATGATTACATACCTTTATGTACAAGTTTCATGGCAGATCTTTATATTTGCGTCATGAGTACAAGAATACCAAGACGGCCACCAACTGGGCATTCTTCTCCCTCCCGCTTGTGGGATATTTTGGATTGAGCTACGACGCCACTAATTAAAGTGCATAAATCGACAACTACCACCAACGACCACCCCGGTGAGAGGTCGTGAAGAGCCCATGGCATTAAATCACAGGATTCACTCGAGGCATTGTCACGCGAGAATGCAAACACGGACGCTTCTTTCTGTCCATCAACAAGCAGAGCCTTTGGTTAAAACCTGGGAATGCTTGCGCGGCTCTCTGCAGAGCATGGCACACGAACCTTATTTACCGACCGGCGTGCGAAGGTCCACCCGAGTCAATGACGGGTCTGCCACTCCACTGGCAGGGGCTCCTAATCTAATTAAAGACCAAGTACAACCGAAGTTTCGCCCTCTTTTCATTTTTTTCATTTGTTTTTTTCATTTTTTTTCATTTTTTTTTGAAAGATAATATATACATGTTGTTGTGATTGTGGCTCACATCTTCCTCTGGTTTCACGTCCAGAAACGGCTTAAACGCCTTCTATGAGTCGAGGATAAGCTTCCCATCCAATTTTCTTATAAATTGGCAAAATGTGGTCTTTTTGAGTCGATTCCCAAGATCGTAACGCTCTTGCTCATCCTTGAAGAGATTCCACAAACTAAGAAGTTCACGTTGCACAACTCCACAAGAATGCGTCTCAAGAGTCAATAAGATATTATCTAATGACTCCTTACTCAGTCCATTCTTAACGAAGAATAGTTTATCTTCTCTATTTACGAAACCATCCCCAAAGAGTGACATCGCGTGTTGCAATTCCATCGTGCACACTTGTAACAAACTTTCATTCTTTTTGCTCTTCTCCTTTTTGAAAATGAACTTTTACCGAGACCAGGCATGTATGGGACAAATGAATCGAAGATTCACCGGCCTAAACGAACCTTTGCTTCGATTATCCAAACGTATATCTTCTCGGGATGCCCTTATACATTAACAATCTCATCTTTCACACCTAGCTTCATAGACTTTTGTTAGAGCATTTAGAGGAGAGAAGGAAAATATTTTCTTAGATTTGAGAGAATGACCTCCATTTTGAAAGGAGAAGAAATCAGTTATTATGGGAAACTGAAAAACAAACCGACACGAGAGTCACGAGTACCGTTATCGCCATTTAACCTAAGAACACAGAGAACTCAACAACTTGACGTTCCAGAAATGGTTGAGTCTTGGTCCATTAACTTTTAATACAACACCATTCCTAGGATTCTCAACGTCTATGGCCCCACAAGATACACGTGTTTGACAACAAAAGAACCGCGCCTCCTAGATCTCAATTTTCTAAGGAGTAGGTGCGGATGAGAATCTTAAAGCAAAACTTTATTGACCACTTTCTGCAACTTTTGCAAAAGGTGTAACAGACCTTGAATAAAAAAGGCCAATAAAATCCATACTGCAAGATTTTTGCAGTTGTTGTCTCCACATGCTTCCGATAAAGTTTAATGGCACTACCTACCTCATTGTCGGTACACACATTGTCTTTTTTTTTTTTTTTTTTTTTTTTATTCATAATGCGGATTTTTTTTGAAATTTAACCTTTTTTTTTCAAATGCATGAAAATGCCTGATTTATTTTTTTTTTATTATTATTATTTTAATGCTAAGGATGGCATGAAAATGCATGATTCTTTATATTATTTTTTTTTTAAGTCAAGAATGCCATAAAATGCATGATGATTTTTTGAAATGCAATGTCATGAAAATGAAAATGCAAGATTTTCTTTTGCAATGTCATGAAAATTTTTTTTTGAATGCTAGGGATGTTATGCATGATTTTTTATATGCAATGTTATGAAAATGCAAGTTTTTTTTTTTTTAATGCTAAGCATGTTTATGAAAATGCAAGTAATGAATAACTTCTTTTTTTTATTATTCTTTTCTTTTTGATTTTTTTTTTTGCAAGAATGAATGATATGAGAGAAAAGAAAAAGAAAGTACGCTCCCTTTTGTGCCCTAGCCAAGTGGAACCTAAGATTTGACAATCACTATGTTCAACCTATCAGTGCAAGATTTTGGGACAGTCTAAACTTCTAAAAGTCACTTGCCCCAGATTGCCCTTATCTATAAAGACAAGGTCCCAAATCATGAATTAATCACAAGTAGGGATAAACCCTCTCAATATGATTCGTCCATGATAATGGTAACAAACCGAGTGGTGTCTCAACAAATGTCAAGTGAGCATAAAGCCCTCAATAACAAAAGCCGAGACCCCTCCTACTCCTCGGGTTCGCATAGACTGTATAGAGCCCAAAAAGTGTGTGAGGTAAGTGATAATGATGTGTGTGAGGAGCATACAAACTCGTACAAAAATTTAAAAGATAAAAATACCCAAAACTCGCAAAAGCATATATACAAAAGCCAGCAAAGAATCATCTATCCTAGGTTTCAACAATTAACAATTATGCACAACATATTTACAAGTTACAATATACATAAGATAATACCATCAGATATTTACATGGAACAAAATAAATAAAATCCATTTACAAACATAAAGAAAACAAAAACAAGGATAAAAAAGAGTAAAATAAATAAATAAAAATTATTAACAATTTGCACAACTAACAACAACAGGCCTGACTCTCCAAATGTCCCCAGCGAAGTCGCCATCTGTCGCGACCGGAGATCGCGGCGGGGAAACAGCAACTCGAATTGGATTTTAGAATATGACAATGGAAAAAATGGAGTCGCCACCAATTTTATTTGAATTTGGAAAAATTGGAAAACCTTTCTTTGAAAATGGTCTTTAGAACCAGATTGGATTCGGGAGTCGGTTATGTTTAGAGAAGGGTGGAAACTTAATCCCACAGCACCTCTAACGCACCCGTCCTAAGACGGTACCTTAAGTCAATTGTGCAAATTATTAACAATCCTTGAAAATATTTATTTTACCCTTTTTTGCAAACATTGTAACTAAAAAGCGAAACCACAAAATTGTGAAAATTTAAATTTGGCTTGATGAAATGAAATTCGCTCCTACGTATCCCCTGGTGCAATGGGGAACTCAAAGTTACGTAGTTCTTTATAAAATAAGTGTGGGTTAATTGATTTTAATTAAAAAAGAATTATTTGAAAACAAATCCATTTTTTTGCACAGGATTCAAGTTAGCACTAGGCTACTCAATAAACCCTTATGATCCAACTGACATTGAAGATAACATCCGTTATTCAATCAACATTAGTGGTCATTGCATGGATTAAAGGATTTTTATTTTACTTTTCTTTTGCTTTTATTTTTTATTTTTACTTTTATTTTTTTTGCACAGGATTCAAGTTAGCAGGCTACTCAATAAACCCTTATGATCCAATTGACATTGAAGATAACATCCGTTATTCAATCAATATTAGTGGTCATTGCATTGATTAAATTTTTTTCAAAAAAACCAGACAAATAAACACTAACAACATATTGTCATACCATAAGTCAAGTAACTACAAATACATAAATAAAAAAAAAAAAAACAAATTAAATACAACAATACAAGATAAGTTATTATTATTATTTTTTATTTTTTAACATTTTTTATTTTTATTATTTTTATTTTTATTTCCTATTTTTTTTTTTTAAAGTTCATTGAGCCCATTAATTTAAGCCTATTTTCTCTTAAAAAAACAAAAAAAACAAACTAAAAAAAACATAATAAGAAACAGAGAATGAAGAATCAGAAACAGAAACGAAGAATATGAAAAAAAAAAAACACAAAAGAAGAAGAGCACCAATAAGAGGCTACAAGGTCATTGACGAAGGATTGCTCGGTGGCTAGACTCTAAACTCGTTCACGATGTGGCTCAGCTGAAGGTGGCATGGTGGTTGCTGGTTCGGTGCAGCTATGGTAGGAGCTTGGTGTGGAGTTCACGTGGAAGATGGAATGATGAAGGTTGGAGGATGGTGAGTGAGTCAACTCAGTTGATGAAGATGGAGATGATGAGGGGTGGTGGTTTCACGTGGTGGTTATGGCAGGGATGGTGTTCACGTGGAATATGGAATGATGAAGGTTGGAGGATGGTGAGTGAGTCAACTCAGTTGGATGGAGGGGGAGGCTGCTGTCTTTGGTGGTGAAAGGAAGTGGTGGCTGCTACGGTGGAGGTTTGAGGAAGGGTTATGTGTGCATGGGAGGGTTAATGATGGAGGAAGAAGATGGAAGTTGAGAGGGAGGATGCTGCTGGGCTTCACGGTTGGGCTCGTTTTGGAGTGGTGAGGGAAGGTGGTTGTGAGGTGGTGGTTACGTAGAGATGGAGTTGGTTATGGAGGTTAATGGTTTGGAGGTGATTTGTGGTGAGTTGGTGAGGGTGTTGATGGGTGCATGGTGTTTTCGAGAGGAGACCGAGTTGAACTCGGTTTGGTGTTGGGGTTGATGGAAGGTTGGGTTTCACGTGAATGGTGGAGGCCTGTTATGGTGTTTGGGTGGTTGGGCGTGGAAGATAGGAAAAGGAGGACGTGAATGGAGAGGTTGGGAGGGATGAGGATGAGATGAAGGATGATGGGATGAGTGAATGGGTGGTTACGGCTCGGAAGGAGCTAGGAGGTGGTCACGGTTTTGGAGAAGAGTGAAGATGGGATGATGGTGGTCGCTTGTGGGGGTAGAGTTCACGTGGAAAATGGAGGGGAGATGGCCATGTGAATGGGTTGTGATACCGTGGAGAGGGATGGTGTGGTGAGATCGTTTAAATGGTAGCAGAGGAGTTTTTTTTTTTTTTTTTATTGCAAGGTCGGTTTTGAGAAACGAGGAGGTGAAGGTTTACGTGGAGGAAGTTGAGGAGAGTTTTAAGTGTGCATGGGAGGTCCCTGTATGGTGGCTTGGATGGAGGTTGGTTTGAGGGTGATGAAGGGTTGGTTGAAGATGAAGGTGAGAGGTGGTAGAGAGTTGTTTATTTTACGGTGGGCGTGTGCATGGTGGTTACGTGAAGATGGGTGAAGGGTGGTGCTACGGTGGAGAGGATCTGGCGAGAGGAGAGGAGGATTCACGTAAAAATGGTGCAGGGATGAAGGTTGAAGAATGGGTTTGTTTATGGTTTTGGGAAGGGAGCTAGGAGGTGAGGTGGTTGGGAAGTGAAGGGTGATGAGAATGGGAAGGTGGTCACGGTTGGAGATGGAGTAGGTTCTTTGGTTGTGGTTTAAATGGTGTTCCACGGTTGGAGGGTGGCTTCGCGTGGAGATTGGGAGGATGAGGATGAGATGAAGGATGATGGGATGAGTGAATGGGTGGTTACGGTTTTGGGAAGGAGCTAGGAGGTGGTCACGATTTTGGAGAAGGGTGAAGATGGGATGATGGTGGCTAGGGAGAGGAAGGTCGGGTGATGGAGTTTGAAGGTGGAAGGTGAAGATGAGATGAAGGATTGGGTTCTTGGTTATCAAGCCTCCTCGAAGAAAATGAGAAGGAAAAGAATATAATGGAGGGGTTGTCGGTTGATTGCGTAAATTACGGGAAAGAGGTTGCGTGAGTGGGTTACAAAGATTATGTGTGAGACAAAAAAAAAAGAAAAAGAGAGAGAGAACGTGGAAATAGTGGGGTGCAAATGGTGGGAAATGAATAACAAAGAGAAAAAAGAAAAGAAAGAAAAATGGAGTTAGTGGGTGCTAGTAGGGAACGTGAGTGAGTATTTTTTTATTTTTATATTTTTATATTTTTATATTTTTTATTGTTTATATTTTTTTATTTTTATTTATTTATTTTTTTAAAATTTTTAAGCCCTAGGTCAAAATTGGGTGTTCACAAGGTAAAGTGAGTGTTGGATGCAGAGGTTTATCAAAGAACTAGGAAGTAAGAAGTAAAGTTTCGTATTTGTACCTGAGGAAGCAGTCAAGCACAAAACAAGAGACAAAGTGCCGAGAGGAGATTGAGGGCTGAGCAGCAACAACCAGTGGACGGTGGCGTCAGGCGTGGAGCTTCCGGCTGCCGCTATGCGCTAAGGGAGAGGGCTGAGGGAGTAAGAGTTAGGGGAGGAGAAGGCTGGATTTGGTTAGGTTAGGGATTGAAAATGAGAAGAGGTGAGAATCTGAGATTGGGAATTTGTGATTTGTGAGATAGAAGAAAGTCAGAAACGAGGTTAGGTTACGAAATACAAAGGTTGAAACAAAAACGACACCGTTTCTCGGGTTTCGGGTTCACGGATCAGTTCAATAAACCTGTTACCCGAACCGAATTTGATCGGGTTTATTAATTTGGACCCGACCCGACCCGAACCGAACACCCGAACCAACCTAGATATCTATGGTCGAGTCGGGCCAGGTCAGGTCATTCGGGTTATCGGGTTTGCGGGTCGAGTTGTTCACCCTTAACGTAGACAGCTCATAGTCTTAAAAAATAGATAAAACTAAATCCATTGATACAATAAGACTTTTAACTTTATTATAATATTACATGATATTTTGAAAATATTTTGAAGATATTCTGAAAATATTATGAAATTATTCTTAGGATTTGTTCACACTTCACACAACTTGATTTTAATTTTTATTTTTTTTAGAAAGTCTTATCCATCCTAATTATTATTATTTTTTTAGCAGAAGACCCATTCAAAAGTATTTAAACCATGGTCAAGCGGCCTAAAATATATTAGCTTGGAATTCTTAAAAATCGTGGCCTATAAAATATAAGAAAACGTGCATGGTGGCATTTACTCAAAGGGCACAACATTAAGCAACGCTTCCATACACACGATTCGGGTAATCAATTTCTAACCCGTTAATAAAATAATACACATTTATTAAAAATTTTATACGTGGTGTAAACATAGTGTATAAGCAAAATGGTGTAAAATATAATTTTCTTAAAACATAATTTTCTTAAAACATAGCTAATGTTTGAAATCAATTAAAATTAGAAATGATTTAATTTAAATTAATTTGATTTGATTTGATTTAAAAATTAGATTTTGTATTTGAAATTTATTAAAAAATAAGAATTGAATTGATTTAGAAATTAAATTGTATGTTTAGAATTTATTAAAATAAAAATTGATTTAATTTAATTTTATTATTTTATATTTTTACTTTTATAAGAAGTAGTTTAAAGATAAAATAATTTATTTATTTTAAATTAAATCAAATCCTATCAAATTTGATGAAATTTTAAAACAAAAAAATAAAATTCATAAAATTTTAAAAATTTAACCATTTTTTATTTTTTTTACATTCTAAACATACTATAAATGTATCGCAAAAAGGAACATATATATAAAATACAAGCAGAGTCATTATATTATATAGCTCAATAAAAGAAAAAATAATTATAATACCATTTTGAATTCAGAGACAAATGTGTCGGTGTTTGGAAAAGGGAAGGACTTGCCCAATCAAGTGGACTATATGTTTAATGAGCAATGCTGAATATCACGAAAATCCTTTCGTGAAATTTATACGAACCAATTTGATTAGAACATTTTTTTGGGTGAAGACTCACTCTCACTCTTACCGCAACCTGATCTTTACTTTTCCTTTTTTTTATTGGTGATAGCTATATTCCTATAACATTTGTAGAATAAATTTTCGTAGGAAATAGCATCACTCATGTTTAATATAGGATATATAATAATCTGTGCAAATCACCATTCTATAGTTTTATGTTTTGGGGTGTTACCTCACTCTTTTGTATTTAAATAGATAGCATTCATCACAGTTTCAGATATCAAAAGCAATCATGAGAGTTAAAGGTCCTTCCTTCCTCTGCCTTTTATCTCTGGCCACCCTTCTTGCTGCGGGAACTGAAAGTGCACCACCAAGCGTACAGCCAAGTCATTATGCTGCATCATTCAATAGGAGCCTTTTTCCTATTGGTTTTGTATTTGGTGCAGGTTCTGCTGCTTATCAGGTTCTGATCATCACATCAAACTATTCAAGTGCACCGTCATTGTATTTTTCTTGAATGCATAGTTAGCATAATTCTTCTGCCATTTATGTTGTTGTATTAATTATTCAGTCTGAAGGAGCAGCAAATATAGATGGCAGGGAAGCAAGTATATGGGATACCTTCACTGAACAGCATCCAGGTTACTCTATCTCTTTGTCTATCTGTCTCACTCTATCCATTTATATAGGAATAGAGTGTATATGAATATAGATGCATAACTGTACTTTTGTGTGGTAGAGGTCTTAACTAATGTTCAATCCTTTTTTTCTTTTTTCTGTCTGGAATGAGCAGAAAAGATTGCGGACCAAAGCAATGGTGATGTAGCTGATGATTTTTATCATCGGTACAAGGTACACTAACTGACAAATTTCACCAATTTGATCATCACTGGAGTCCTCTAAGGAAAATAATATCTATTGAATTAGTTGGAGAATTAAACAGTCTACGATTTCGCAGAGTGACATAAAATTGGCAAAAAAAATTGGCCTGGATTCCTTAAGATTCTCCATCTCATGGCCAAGAATATTTCCCAGTAAGATCATCCTAAGTTGAAACTAGTGTTGGCATTTCCTTTCATGTTACATAATGTGGAAAGTGATTTCAAAACATTCAATTATTTCCTGCAGAGGGCAAGGGAAAAGTCAATACCTTGGGGGTTAAATTCTACAACAATCTCATTGATGAGATCCTATCAAATGGTCCATCTCTCTTAATACTTGATTATTCTTTCATTCGTTCTCCAATTAAAGTCGCCTTGCTGACTCATTTTGGCTTATTTGGGGGCAGGCTTAACACCTTTTGTTACTCTCTTTCATTGGGACCTCCCACAAGCACTTGAAGATGAATATGGGGGATTTCTTAGTCCTAAAGTTGTGTAAGTTACACACAATCCCCAAATTACCCATAAATTTCCTATTAACTTTCTTTCATAAAGAAAAAAACAAATATATTTATTTTTAATCTAATGGATGATTAGGGGGGATTTTCATGACTATGCTGACTTTTGCTTCAAGACCTTTGGTGACCGGGTCAAGCATTGGGTCACTTTGAATGAACCCTTCTCATATAGCTTCAATGGCTACAATGATGGCACCTTTGCACCTGGTAGATGTTCTAACTACGTTGGGAATTGCACTGCCGGTGACTCAGCAACCGAGCCCTACATCGTTGGCCACCACTTAATACTTGCTCATGCAGCAGCTGCCAGATTGTACAAGAACAAATATCAGGTTGGCTTATAAAAAACAGTCATAACTAAAATATCAAATTTGAGTTTTTTTTTTGTTGGTAAATCCAAAATCTTCCTCCTGCATTATAATTAAATAATAGTCAATAAGTTTGGCTTGAAATGTTATCATTTTGCATTTTTTATTTAGTCATCACTAATAATCAGAAAAAAAATGTCAATTCATTGTTAAGCTCGTGTTTCTTGACCTCTCTTCATATGATTAAAATAAGTTGAGTATAGATTAAATAAATTATGATGAATTATGAGAGGAAAGGCAGAGACGGATTTAAAGGGGACGAGCATGGGCTTTGGCACCCCTTCTTCTCACTAATTGTTTTAAAAAGTATCAATAATTTAATCTAATTTATTAAAAGATAAATAAATAATTACATTGATATCTCATAAAGTTAATATTTATTACATTAATACTTTTTTATTTAAAAATTATACTCACATATCTGATTTTATGTATTATTATTACATTCTAATATTTTTCTTTGTTTATAAAATTACATACATACTCCCTACTTTATGTATGAATATTACACAAAGTCCATTGAAAAAACAAAGTAAGGGAGGTATGAGTAATTTTTCAAGCAAGAAGGGTGTCAATACAATAAGTATGAGTTTTATTATATTCTCTTAAAAGTTCCTCCTAATAATCATCCTAATACTAAATAAAAAAGTATTTAATGAAAATGTAAATGCCTTTAATGTCTTGGAAACATAAAAATATTCAATACTTTCTTCATTTACTAGTTAGGAGGATTAGTAGGATGATTGTGTAGGAGGATTTAGAATTATTCTAACAAGTACTAACATAAGGAGATATCAAGATAATTATTTTAAAGATAAAAATAATGAAGTTAAAAGAGTTTATACTTGATATATATATTTGACATGTAATTCATGATTATTTTATATATATTGATATTATGATTTCAAATCATATTTCTATTAATTTTAAATCTTTATATAATAAATTCATTAGTTTCTCTCACTTTTAACTTTACTCTCTTCTTATTTTTAAAATCTAAATATATAAAAATTTTATTTTACCTATGAATCATGATGTAGAGGACAACTATTATTGTGATACATTTAATATCTAATATAAATATATTTTTTTATTCTTTTTCACTTTATTCATAAAACTTCTTATATAATAAAAGAAAAATATTATTCTAAAGTGAGTAAATAAGAGTATATCTACTTTTAATTTAAAATAATACATTTTACTCTTAATCCACTAAATAATATAAGGGTAAATACATCTTTATTTGTTAACTTTAAAAAAAAATCATATATTTAATAATATGATTCATGATTTTTAACTCCTTCATTAAATATTTTCTAAATTCATCCATGATTAACAGGATGAATCACGAGGAAGAGGAGACATTGAAACTTAATTAAAGCGAGCTTTCATTATAAGCTTTTAAAATAATATATGAATTTAATTTTGATTTTTCTAGTGTAAATGTTTACTTAATCTTATCTAGTTAATTATGTCTTGACAAATCTTTAAAAATGTTTGACATAATAACTACTTAAGAGATTAAGTTTCTTTAATTATATAATAATACATAATAAATAAAATATAAAAAATTTGTAATGATTGTCATGTAACTTGTTATACTCTCTACTATATAAATTATAAAATAATACTAAATATCATCACTTTTTAATAAATGTGATTAATTATAAAGTAATACTTAATATCATCAATTTTTCTTTGTAACAAACAATTTAAGGTCAAGGGTGATTGCCCAATCTTAGGGTTAGGGCAGACTTCCAGACTCAACGAACGCTTACAGAAGTACTTACAAATAATTCACTAATAACAAACCTTAGTAGAAATTAAATTTCAACTAACTTAGTTAACACGGTTCGCCTATTTCAGTTGTGCTAATCTCATCACTTTTTAAATCATAGAAATCTTACGCATATTGATATGTTAAAAAAAATGTCAATATAGGATACAAAGACGTTGGGCATGGTGGACTTAAGTTTATATCAAAGAGAAATACTTGTATAAGACTTAGGTGTACTATGCCAATTATATAATTAATTATAATAATTATATATTAATTAATAATATGATTAGTTTAACGAACCTAACTTAAATGCACTATATTTACGTAAGCATTTATCTATTTTAAAAATAATAGACATAACTCACAAGGAGTTGCTTAAGTAGCGAGTTTAAATTTAATATGATTGAGGGTCGAGAAAGCGCTTATAGGAAAAGACAACTTCAATACCCCAAGTGATAATTAGTCTTATTCTAAAGGGTATAGAGAAACATCTTGGCAAAAAAATAGTAGACGACAACTTTGAAGTTTTAATTAATCAGTTATTAATAAATGTATAGGAGTGGCTAGTGGCTACATTTCCTTTTTTTTTTTATTCCTCTTTTGAATCTTGAGAAGTAAGCCGCGCAAATCCCATTTGCTTATCTAGTTTTATTTTTTTGTACAATTGACGAAATATAATATGGTGGGAGTTGCCACAGGCTTATCAGAAAGGACAAATTGGAATCACTTTAGTGACTAACTGGATGGAACCAAAATTTAATAATGCTGCTGATGAAAAGGCGGCTAGTCGTACTCTGGATTTTTGGTTTGGATGGTATGCATATTTCTTATACTAAAGTAAAATGAGAAAATCTATGGAAATTGAAATTTAATTCATGAACATTGTGATTGAACAGATTCATTTTTGCAGGTATGCTCATCCCATTACGTATGGTAACTATCCAGAGAGTATGAGATCTTTAGTGGGTGATAGACTCCCCAAATTCACAAAAGCTCAATCCGAAAATCTCAATGGTTCCTATGATTTTCTCGGTGTGAATTATTACACCACTAACTTCGCAGAAAATGCTCCATTGACTAGCAGTGTCAACAGGAGTTTCTTAACAGATATGCAAACCACTCTCACTAGTATGTACGTAACTACATATGGCAAAACTCACACTAAATCAGTTATCATAAATGATTCTCTACTACATTAATTTTAACAATGAACTAACATACTCGAGCAAAAAAATTTCTCTTGATCACAGAGGTGAGGAATGGTGTAGCTGTTGGCACGCCGGTATAGTCATCTTCTGTGGACTCTTTACGTTTATGCTACTTTTTTTTGGTTGGTTGATGATATAGTTGTTGTACACCATTTTTTATACCATGAAGAGTATTTTCTATATCAATGGAAGTAAACCAATGACAGCTGAGTAACCACGTAGTGAACAAGCATGCCTTTCTACTGAAACTAAATAAACAAAATTTTATGGTTGTGCAGACTGCTTTGAAGTGGCTCTTTATCTATCCGAAGGGACTTCATCAACTTTCGGTATACATAAAGGACAACTACAAGAATCCACCAATTTACATTACTGAAAATGGTACATACTATTATACAATTTTATTGTTGTTTTGGTAAGCAAAATTTAGAGGCAGTTAAGATTACAACAATGCTACCATAAAACTTTTCACCCTGTTTCACTACTTTATTAACTTAATTTTTTTTCCCGATAGTTCTTGTTCTTTGTCCATGATAATTGATGCAATAAGTGATGTGAAGCATTTTTTGAGTGATCACCCAATTTTAATCAAGTGCAAGTGAAGTGTGTTAGAGAAAAGCTTAAGTGATCACCCAACCTTAAAGGTGTTAACTTTTTAACTAGGGTGACAATTACGAGTACCAAACTAGCCCAATTTAATATATATATATATATCTGTGTGTGTGTTCTTTTGCAATTCTGATTAATGTTTACTTGGGCATATTTAACCTTCTCTAATAGACTCAGGGGAGGCATCACCACTAGAGTAGAGCCTAGGGGATAGGGAGAGGTAAACAGGAAAGGAGATATTCCTTCAAGAATACTGTTGAATTCTCTATCAAGAACTTGCAAGCAAATGTTTCAACTTTCAAATTTATACTATTAATTTGGTTATCATCACCGTAACTCAAGATGAATTCTCTATCAACAACTTGCAAGCAAATGTCCCAACTTTCAAATTCATACTATTAATTTGGTTATCATGACTATAACTCAAGTCATCAAACATTTTAGCTATCCTTTTTGTGTACTGCGGTCATACTAGAAATAATGAAACATAATGTGTAGATTTTGTTTATTTTAAGAGTAATTAAAAGAATTTGACCAAAAAATAAAGTAGCGAAAAGAAGGATAAAAGTATTTATATAAACAGATATCAATCCTTCATGGTAAATAAAAATCAGTTATTAAATTGAAAATATTGGATCAATTTAGTCCTTAATTGTAAGAATCCCAACTTCAATTATTCTTTTTGACGTAATTGAAAGATACAATTTTGTGTAAGAAATTAATATCATTTTGTTGTTAATTTTTCAGGCGTTGCAGAGGCAAACAATGTCTCAGAACCAATCAAAGAAGCCCTCAAGGACAGTATCAGGATCAGATACTATGATGGCCATCTCAAATCCCTGCTTCAAGCGATCAAGTGAGAAACAAACGGAGCTTTTTTTAGCTTAACAAAGAACTTAAGCACTAATACATGTGGTACACAATTTATGAATAGTTTAATTATGGTAAATTTTAATTTTGATTTTTCTTTTTCTTGATAGAGATGGTGTTAACGTGAAGAGCTATTATGCATGGTCATTTTTTGACGACTTTGAATGGAATGCTGGTTACACATTTGGATTTGGCATCATTTACGTGGATTTCAAGAACAATTTGAGAAGATATCTCAAATATTCTGCATATTGGCTGAAGATGTTCCTGCTCAAGTGACCATATTGAGAAGATCTCTGTTCTTGTTGTCATAATTACTTGTTTCGGATGTAATCAAGTAACCGTTTATTTTAAATAAATTTTATAGCATTATGGCATGGCAATGTAAGTAAACCAAAATATATATATTGGTGCATTATAGCATGATAGCTTTATTATGGCATGGCAATATAAAACAAATTAAGAATTGGATTGTGCGAGAGAACCTTTAAGATTGGGAAATTGTCTCTTACAGCTTTCACCTAGTTCTTTTTATGGATTCACCGGTTCAGTGTTGGGTTTTACCGAGGGAATGTAGGACTGCGGATATCGGGAAGAAGTTGTGTGCTGAAATGGGCTCTGTATATGAAGCAGGGCTATTATCTGTACGGAATGGTCATGGCTTTATTCCAAAAGCTCTTGTAACTATAAATGTGACCCAACTGCTCAAATGAGCTGTTTACACGGGTGCTCCTAACACAGGTAAAGTCTAGGTTGATTTCAAATATGAAAAACAACCTGTGTTTTGTTACTACTATGGCAGGATTTGTTGAAAATAGAAACAAAAAATAGAAACCGGAAGTGCACACCTTTTATTGATAAAAGCAGCCTATAAATAGGCATTACATAGAAAGAATAATAACAAATAAAATTACCACTAACTTAAAATCTTATAAATCAGGATCATGAAGACAACTTTTTGTAGTGGGATCTTGGACCATGAAGACCACTTTATGCAGCCACAAAAGTACGATCTTTTTAACTAAATAAATCCGTAAAACTAGGATAAATTGAAGCAATCAAACTTAAATAAATAAATAATAAATCTTAACACCTTCCCTTAAACTGATATCTGCAGAAATCAGTTTAGGAATAACATTCTTCAACAATTCTGTTATGCCCTTCCTTGAACAACATTCTTTGAAGAATATACCCCAAGCATTCTTTGAAGCTTTACAAATGCAGCTTACTTAAGTGGTTTAGTCATAATATTAGTCACCTAATTTTCACTTTTACAGAACACCAAATCAATTATACCATCGTTGCAAAGATCACGCAAAAAATGGCATCTAACATCAATATACTTACTCCTTCCATGCAAAATTGGATTTTTTGAGATCTTGATTGCCGAAACGTTATCACAATGGATTGTTGTTGGACCTTGTTGCTAAATTTGAAGTGTTTCAAGCAATCTCCTCAACCAGATAGCTTGACATGAAGATGAAGCAATTGCAACAAATTCGGCTTCTGTAGTTGACAAAGTCACAATTTGTTGTTTCTTTGATGACTATGATATAGTTCCTGAACCCATCATAAAAACAAAACTAGAAATTTTTTTGATCTTCAATATCACCAGCATAGTCATTATCTAAAAAACCAATCAAACTTGATTTTTCACCATTTTTATAAAAAAATTACAAAATCTATAGTACCTTTCAAATAGCGAAAAATTCTCATTGCTGATAAGAGATTAACTTCAGTTGGATTCTCCATGTATCAGATGATTAAACTAACAACATGCATAATATATGATCTTGTCGATGTCAAATACATAAGACTCCCAACAATTTGCTTGTAAAGAGTGGCATTCACTTTTTTTTTATGTTCCATATCTTGTGAGTTTCAAACTGGGCTCAGATGGAGTCAAAACTAGATTGCAATCCTTCATTTGGAACCTGTCTAAAATTTTTGACACATTTTTTTTTGTGAAATAAAGATACTAGCAAGAGATTGCACTACTTCGATGCTAAGAAAATAATGCATCAACCCCAAATCTGACATATCAAATTCATTCATCAAAGATTTCTTAAAATCAGCAAGCATGACTCCATCATTACTTACATAAATAAGGTCATCAACATATAAACACACAATAATCATCTTCCCATCTGCTATAACTTTAATATAGAGTGTATGTTCATAAGGACATTTAAGAAAACCTTATTTAGCAAAGTAAGCATCTATACGACTATACTAAGCTCTAGGTGCATATTTTAGTCCATATAAAGCCTTTTTTTAGCTTGTATACCTAGTTTTCATGACCTTGCTTCATATAGCCTGGAGGTTAATCTATGTACACCTCTTCTTCCAATTCCCCATGCAAAAATGTCGACTTTACATCAAGCTGATAGACAGGCTATGAGTTTTGGGTAGTAATGGATAACACCAACCGAATAGTGTCAAGCCTTGTTACTAGAGCAAACACTTCTTTGTAATCGACACCAAATTCTTGTTAATTTATATCATTTTGCAACGAGTCAAGACTTGTACTTATCAACTTATCCATTCTCCTTCAATTTTGTCTTGTAAACCCACGTGACACAATAGTCTTGTGTCCTTTTGGAAGATCAGTCAACTCCTAAGTATTGTTCCTTTCAATAGCAGCAATTTCATCATCCGTCGCCTTTCGCCATTTTGAGTTTTTGACAACATCTTCAAAAACTGTAGGATCATAATCTGAAAAAAGAGCAAAGTAAGTAATTAGATCTTCAGATTAGTCAATTCCAGGTACCTCAAAATCTGTCATCCATCTAGTCCTCTTTCGAACACGACGAAGATGTGATTTAGCAGCTGCAACAATAAATTTTGCTGTTGTTGGTGAAGTTTCGAGAACATTAGCTCCTGGAATTTGTTGGTGTAGAGACTGTTGCTTTTCTTCTTCGTTTTCTCCATAAAAAAAGACTGGAATTGACTGCTGTTGTGAACAATTTTCACTCCATTTCCAAGTATTCCTCTCATAAAAAGTGACATCTCTATTGGTCACTGTCTTCTTTGCAAGTGGACTGAACAATTTATAAGTCTTAGAGGTTTTATTTATGCCAAGAAAGACACATTTTTCACACTTATCATCAAGCTTCTTTCTTTTCTCATCTGGGACATGTGCATAAGTGATGCAACCAAAAGTTCTGGAGTGATCTACAGATGGTTTTTGCCCACTCTAAGCCTCCCCTAGTGTCACGTTCTGAACAGAAAAGGTAGGACTTCTGTTCAACACATGAATGCTCCAATTCACTACCTCTAGCAAAAAATTCTTTAGAATGCTCCCTCTTGCTAGCACGTCTCTCACCATATTGATGGTGGTTCTATTTTTCCTCTCTGATACACCATTTTGCTGTGGTGTATAATCAACTGTGAATTCCCTTTGAATACCTTGATCATCACAAAAAACTTCAAATTCTTTTGAGTTATATTCTCCACCACGATCAGTACGAAAAATTTTAATGGCTTTTCTTGCTTCATTTTCCACTCGAGCCTTGAAGCTTTTAAATGCACTAAAAGCTTTTGATTTTTTCTATAACAAATAAACCCATGTTTTTCTAGTATGATCATCAATGAAAGTAATTAAATATCTTTTACCCCCATTAGAAGATAGATTTATTGGTCCACAAATGTCGGAATGTACCAGCTCTAAGACCTGTTTTTCTATCCACGACTTTCCTTGAGGGAATTGAGAATGATGATGTTTGTTAACAACATATTCTTCACAAACTTGAGAAGGAATATGAATTTGTGGGAGGCCTGTCACCATATCTTTCTGTTGGAGAGTCTTTAATCTGCCAAAATTCAAGTGGCCATAGCGAAAATGGCAAAGCCATGAAGGGTCTTTTACTTCTGCCATTAAATAAGGTTGAAATTTCTTATCTTCAAAAGGAACAACCTGTTTGAACTCATCTAAACAATAACAATTGCTCCTCTTGAAGGATCATATATCTCACAGGTACCATTTTGAATAGTAACACATAACCTTTTTTTTGCAACTGACCAGCACTTAACAAATTACTTTTCAAGTCAGGAACAAAAAAAACATTGGAAATTGTTTCTACACAACCATTCTTGGTTCTTATCTCAATATCACCTTTTCCCATCACATTTACAGTGGAATAATATATCACCAAAACTTACTGTAAAATGAAAATCTGCATTTAAATAAGAAAAAGAAGACTTACTTCCACACATGTGATTGTTGTAGCTCGTATCCACATACCAAACATCATACTCTGGTTCTGGATTATCTTGAACAACCATCAACAAAGTTTCCACTTCCTTCTTTTCGGCAAAATGTGATTGCTCTTCCTTTTCTTTGTCATTAGGCAGCCTAGTATAACATTCAGAATGATAATGTCAATTTATGACATCTAAAATACTCTACCTTGGATTTGTCATAATGTTGAACTCGTCCTTTGCCTCTGCCTTGAAATTGATCATCATTAGCCTTGAAATGTTGATAATGCCTGTTGCCATCTCTATTGCCTCATCCTCCCTTTCCTCTACCTCTACCTCAACCTCTAGCCCTTTCTCTAGAATTTGAGAATTGAGTAAAGGTAGAAGCCTTTAGAGCTTGCTCATCTGTATTTGAACTTCAATTCATCTTTTGTTCATGGACCAATAGGGAGCTCTAGAGTTCATCAAGTGAGAGTTCATCGATATTTTTGGATTCTTCAATTGAGCAGACAACATAATCACACTTTAGTGCCAAGGAATGCATTATCTTCTCAACAATGACCACTTCATCCATCTTCTCACCATGAAATCGCATTTGGTTTGCTATCTCCATAATTCTTGCATAATAGCTTATGATAGATTCTCCATCTCTCATTTGTAGAGTCTCAAAATCCCTTATCAAGGCTTGAAGTTATGCATGCTTCAATTTTGATGAGCCTTGATATTTTTTCTTCATTGAATCCCAAATATCCTTGGAAGTTTCTTTGCTAACAATTGTTTCTAGGATAGTTCAATCAATGGCTTAGAACAAGTAATTCTTTACCTTTAAATCCTTTAGCTTCTTCCCTTCAAACTCTATTTTTTGAGTATTTGTCAAGGCTACACCATCTCCTAGTTCTCCAATTCTAGATTCAACTACATGCCAATATTCTTTGGACAGTAGGAAATTCTCCATTATCATGCTCCAATGATCATAGTGACCATCGAAACGAAGAATTACTGCCTGCACAAAATTTGTCTCCAAAGCATCGTTTCAATGCTTCTGTAAAAGGAAAACAAAAAGATAAGAAACTACTATTGTGGATTGTCTGGGGACTCTCACACTTTTCTCTCCTAGATGTGATACCATTGTTGAAAATAGAAATGAAAAATAGAAATTGGAAGTGCACACCTTTCATTGATAAAAGTAGCCTATAAATAGGCATTACATAAAAAGAGTAATAACAAACAAAATTACCACTAACTTAAGATCTTATAAATTAGGACCATGAAGACCACTTTCTACCACATGATCTTGGACCATGATGACTACTTTCTGTAGTCACAAAAGCATGATCTTTTCAAGTAAATAAATCCCTAAAACTAGGACAATCTAAAGTAACTAAACTTAAATAAATAATAAATGTTAACAGGATTGGGCATGAGGAGTGTAATTGCTCTTACACGATCAAAGATGAAATAACTGGGACTGTCTAGGAGAAGAAATATGGCTATAACCTTAAAGCGAACCACTGGGGTAAAAAATTGATTCCCCCACTCCAAAATGGGTGCAATTTCATGAAGTATAATTTCTAAAACCAACTAATAGGAGTCCCAAGATGATGGCAGATCAAATGTCCAAACACATGTCCTCTTTCTCCATGTCTGAAATAGGAGAAGGCCTTTCTAAACATGCTGCCACACCCTCTAAAGCTCCCTGTGTGGAACATATAACAAGTCTCTCCATTCTTATCCCAGAAGAAAGGCCTCCCATAGGAATGGAACCCCCTGGCTCAAAAGCCGGCGACACTGTCTACCTTGTCGACGACCAAGTTAACTAAGATACTCATATTCCAGTTAGTGACCTTGGGAAATATATTGATAATACAAGCATTTCTTAAGTATGTAAAGATGGTGCCAACCTGCCAACCATGACAGTCTTGAACTTAGGCTTTCCTTCAACACTAATCATGTAGTTTTATGCTAACAAATCAAAGCTCTCTTCTTTAGCCAAAATTAAGAAGCAATTTAAGAAAACAGGGGTAAATAAATCAATTTTTGAAACTAATCCCCCTCTGGAGATGGTATCGATTTAGCAAGCTCTTATGGAGAATCGTATGATGAAAAAAAAGAGCTTGGACAACGAGGAGAACAAGGATGGTAAAATGAGGTGCATGGACATCACTTAGTTTATTGTGGCTACACCCAAGGCACATTTGAGTCACTCTTCTAGGCTTGTTGGAAGATTTGGGCAAATGTCGTTCGTTTCCTTAGAACTTTATTTTTTATTATTAGTAATGAAATTTCTTAAGTTCAGCCAAAAAAGAAAGTCTACATTTTATGAAAGTTGCTATATGTAAAATTATATTAAACAATGTATAAGGAATTAAGAAAATTAGGGTTCAAAAAGTAAAATCATGACCTTACTAGCCCTTTTTGCCGATGAATAATGCTATTTACACACACGTCATCTCACATCTATATAGTTTCCACCCTTTAATTTCAGCTGGTTCTGTCTCGTTTTCTGCATACCTACACTTTGATTCTACCATCTAAGTTGATGTGAGAGATGTGAGCTATATTTGTGATGTGTAGAAAGTATTTTTCTCCATCCATCATCCATTGTGTGTGCATGTTTACCACAAACTAAGTCTCAAATGATTAGGTTTTAGTCTTTGAGCAATCATATACACACAAACTCCAACAAAAATCACACAAACCATTCAATGTGTGGTTAAAAATTTTTGATTCATTATTTCATACACAAGCAAGAAAATTTCAACCACTCATTCTTTTCTTGTGACATTTATGTGCATATATATTGTCCCTTAGTCTTTTTCGATAAACTAGCTAGTGTTGTTATCAAGCTGAATTTGGAAGAAATGAATGACTTAATTGTATTACCAATGATAAGTATGTATGTATTTATATACATGGACTCTAACACATAATCTAATGTACAGAGTATATTATGGTGATTAGATACACAACAACATAGTAACAAATCTATAACAACTAACTGAATACGTAACTATCTAATTGTCATTAGTTATACCTTATTAGAAGTTTAATTGCACCATTATGCTTGTGAAGGAGACTTGGATAACACCCCCTCCCAAAAAAAAAAAAACAAGCTGGTGAGTGAATGTCCTTCATTCCCAGCTTGTTGAGTGAAGTGTGAAATGGAGTAGAGTCCAAAGCCTTCATACAAATGTCTACAAGTTGGCTAGAACTTGGAACAGGTAGTAGGAGTATGAAATCATCCAAGACTTTATCATGAAGCCTAGCTCGATATGTTTAGTTCGCTCGTGGAAAGTGGGGTTAGTGGAAATGTGTAAAGCGGATATGTTATCACATTACAATTAATAGAGCAGGACTTTTGATTGACACATAAAGATTAGTTAAAAGATAAGACAACCATTATAGTTCATATGTAATGGCAGCTATTGCATGATACTCTGCCTTAAAGGAAGAACAAGAAGTGATATTATATTTCTTTGAATACAATGTGATGAGGGATGACCTGAAGAAGATACATAAACCAGTCACATTTTGGTGAGTGTCAAGGCTGTCGATCCAGTCACTGTCATTAAAGGATTTGACAGTCTGTGTGCGCAAGGAATAAGAGGCCTTTTTTAGGGGACCCATTGATGTATCTGAGAACATTCAAACTTGCTTCAAGATGATCATGTATTGAATTGGAGAGAAATTGACTTAAATGATGAAAAACAAAGTTGATATCAGGGCGGGATGTTATGAGATAAAGTAAAGGCCTAATCAAACAATGATAAGCAACAGAGTCATGGAATGGAGTCCTGTGGTCTTTCTATAACTTTAAGGACTTGGATATATGTGTAGAACACAACTTAGAAACCAAAAGGCCTGCACTAGAAAGGAGTTCCAAGGCATATTTTTGTTGAGAAACAACAATCCCTTGCTTAGAATAAGTAATCTCGAGGCCAAGGAAAAATTTCAAGGCACCCAAATCCTTGATACAATGTGGAGTCCAGGAAACAAGGAATATTCAGCACGTGATTGAATGTAGATAATACCATATGAGATTCTAACCTAAAACTAATTGGAATTCCAAGGCCTGCATTAGAAAGGAGTTCCAAGGCATATTTTCGTTGAGAAACTACAATACCTTACTTAGAACGAGCAATCTCGAGGCCAAGGAAAAATTTCAAGGCACCCAAATCCTTGATACAAAATATAGACTCCAAGAAACAAGGAATACTTAGCACATAACTGAATATAGGTGATACCATGTGAGATTCTAACTTAAAATTAATTGCAGTTCACATTAATGACAGTCATGGCATGATACTTTGCCTTAGAGGAAGAATAAGAAGCGATATTATATTTCTTTGAATGCTATGTGTGATGAGGAATGACTTGAAGAAGATACATAAACTAGTCACACTTCAGCGAGTGTCCATTGATGTATCTAAGAACATTCGAACTTGCTTCAAGATGATAATGCATTGAATTGGAGAGAAATTGACTTAAATGATGAACAACAAAGTTGATATCAGGGCGAGATGTTGTGAGATAAAGTAAAAGCCTAATCAAATAATGATAAGTAACAGAGTCATAGAATGGAGTCCTGTGGTCTTTTTGTAAAGGAGTTCCAAGGCGTATTTTTGTTGAGAAACAACAATCCTTTGCTTAGAATGAGCAATCTCGAGGCCAAGGAAAAATTTCAAGGCACCCAAATCCTTGATATAATGTGGAGTACAAGAAACAAGGAATATTCATCATGTGACTGAATGTAGATAATACTATGTGAGATTTCAACATAAAATTAATTGGAATTCCAAGGCCTGCACTAGAAACGAGTTCCAAGGCATACTTTTGTTGAGAAACAGCAATCCCTTGCTTAGAATAAGCAATCTCACACCTAAGGAAAAATTTCAAGGCACCCAAATCCTTGATACAAAATGTGGAGTCCAAGAAACAAGGAATACTCAGCACATGACTGAATATAAGTGATACTATGTGATATTCCAACTTAAAACTAATTAGCACTAAGTGGAGTGACTTAATATATATATAAACTACATTCGAAATATTGGGACATATGATGTGAGAATCTTAACAAAGTTGGGCCTACGAGGATAAAGGCTGTGAGGGCACACCTTCCAAATCTGCAACTAGATCAGCATCAATGTGGTTGACAGCAGAGGATAGGTTCCTAAACTTGAACCCAAGTGGGAAGCCGTGCTTTTTGTAGCATGTATCAATGATGTGGTTCATTTGGCTGCAGAATGTGCAATATTTTTTGGGACCTAAAGATTGACCCTAGCCAGAAGGTGCAAAATCAGAGGGCTTAGGCCTTGATCCTTGGCCAAAAGAAGTGAAACCACGGCAAGAAGAAGGTTGAAATAAACCAAGAAAAGTGGCGCCAACAACATTGAGCAAAGTTTTGGAATTAGAATGAGTACCACAAATTTGGTGTTCTTGTTGGATAACCATAGAGAACAGTTTATTGATCGAATGCAGAGGATCAAGTAGCCTGACTTAGGATCAAAATATTGTCATTTTAACCTTTTCAAGAAACAAATCAACCAATCATTTGTCACGATAGCGTTTAACAGTGTAAAGAGCAAAGCATGCACACGATACTGCATAGATGCAAGTAGGCACTGGCTGAAAGTTTTCCAACTTATCCTATAAAATTTAGTTTGGTGAAGTACATAGTAACTAAGAGATCCCCTATTTGAACGAAAACATTTCTTCTTGAAGATTGGAGATAGTAAAGATATCACCCTGAGAGAAGTGATCTTGAAGATCTCGCCATACATCATATGCTTTGTTGATCCACAACAAGCTATGAGCAATAAGCGAGAGGGAGTGTGCTAACTAGGGGAGACCTAGTGTGTTGGATTGCTCCCAGGTAGAATGCAAAGGATCATTTACGGATAGATTAAAGGTGGATGAACTATCAACGAATGAGAGTCCATTCTTGGAAAGGAGAGCCATTTTCATGATTCGTGTCCCTGTGTGGTAATTGGAGCCTGTGAGGGCGGGGAAAACCAAGATCAAAGATAGATTCTCATTAGGCTGAATATAGTAAGGGTGGGAAGGGTTTTGAGATGGATCGAGATATGTCGCCATTGGAAGAACTTCGATTTTCAAAGGCTCATGGTGCAAAAAAAATAAGAGAATTTCACAGAAAACAAAAGAGTCTCAAGGAAATAGAGAGTGCACAAAAGAGAAAAAAGTTGCTAATACCATGTTATCAAACAGAATTTGGAAGAAATGAATGACTCAAATGTATTACTGGTGTTGAGTATGTATTTATATACATGGACTCTAACACATACCCTAATGTATAGACTATAAAGTGTATTATGGTGACCAGATACATAACTGCATAGTAACTAATCTGAAATGACTAACTGAATATGTAACTATTTAACTGTCATGTGTAGGGATGGCAACGGGGCGGGGCGGGGACGGATAGTAGTCCCCCGCCCCCCGCCCCCGCGGATGAATATCCGCCCCCGCCCCCGCCCCATATCCGCACGGGTACCCGTTTATCATTCCCTCAGGGTAAATGGATATCCACGGATATCCACGGGTACCCAATAAATTGTAAAAAATTTAAAAAATTCAAAAAAATTTAAAAAAATGAAAATAAAATATAATACCACAATTTCTCATAATTTGTCCAACATAAGTTAATCCAAATATAATTCCAAAACACCTAAAACACTTAAAATTCAACCTACATCCAAATACAATGTTCAATATAACTACATCAAATATCTTAAAATACTTAAAATTCAACCAACATCCAAATACAAAGTCAAATTCCAATATAACTTGATCCAACATCTTAAAACACTTAAAATCAAAATAACAACACAAGTTTTGCTTAAACATATTGGGCATCACAGTTCACAGCTTCCTTAATTAATGATGGAACTACTGCCGCCATTTGGTTCCTACAAAACAAAATCACATAAATGAAAGCTTAAAAATTAACATTATTGTGAAACTTAAAAATGAAAGCATATAAAAAAAATTCACTAACAACATCATCATCGATATCTTCTAGAAATACACTAGTCAAACGGTCCACATCAACTTTTGAGTTTGAAGAACCTGAAAGAAGAAAAATTAATTAATTGTAAATTTGTAGTTATGAATTAATATAGATATTTAATTAAGACTAGCAATGCTCTATTACCTTTTATGTCAGACCATAACCAATCTTGACAACACATCAATGCCTCCAATGTATTTGGCAATAATCTACTGCGATGTGGAGTAAGAAAGCGACCACTGGTACTAAATGCAGATTCTGAAGCAACTGTGGAGATAGGAATCGCAAGAAAATCTCTAGCAATCATCTGCAAGGTTGGGTATTTCAACCCATTTGTCTTCCACCAATTTAAGATGTCAAACTCTCCACTTGATCTAGGCAACACCGGCTCCTCTAAATAGTGTTCTAACTCTGTCCTTGCACTTATATTAGTAGAATTTTGTTGACTAACAAATAAATCATAATCTGACGACCATTCTTCTGATAGTTCAATATCCGCTATACCCATGTTATTTACCACATTTGGCCTTGAAGATGAAGATGTAGTTTCCTTGCCCTTGGTGTTGCTATGATACTCTAATATTAAATCTTCACAAATAGCTTTCACCTTTGTAATCTCAGAATTTGAATCCTCTCCATAAATTTTAGGAAAAAAGTAAACTAGCATCATCATTTTATACCTGGGATCTAAAACTGTGCCTACAGCCATCACCCCATTGATCACATTCCAATATTTTTCAAATTTGGCAATCATTGTTGAAGCCATTTGATGAATAATGAAATTAGAAGAACCAAGCCACTCTCTCAAAGCCAATCTAATTTGACATATCTTTGGAAAATAAACATTTGAAGTCGGATACTTAGTACCAGAAAATAATTCAGTCACACTATAAAACAATTGTAACCTTTTACAAATTTCAGTTGCCATATCCCAATCATCATCACTAGGCAAAGATTTATATTGATTCTCACGTCGTGCCAAGCGACCAAAAACATCTTTGTGTTGTATGGCAACATGAAGCATCAAAAAAGTAGAATTCCACCTAGTTTTGCAATCAAGAGTAAGCTTTTTGACATATGCAATGTTTAGTTGATCACATGTGTCTTTGAATTTTTCCTCCCTCTTAGGTGTTGCTGTCCAAAAACTAACACTTTCTCTAACTTTTTCAATAGCATATGAGATTATAGACAACCCATCTTTCACAATTAAGTTTAATATATGAGCACAACAACGCATGTGAAACAACAGACCACCCAAAATGAATGACCTAGGTGAAATCTTATCTAAAATGTGCTCAACCATAGCATCATTTGTAGTACAATTATCAACAGTCAAAGTGGACAACTTTCTATCTAGATTCCAATCCATCAAGCACTGAATCAAGACATCAGAAAGAACTTTGGCAGTATGGGAGCAGGAACATAAATGAACCTAAGACATAAATGAAGATTTTAAAAATCACATTAAGTATCAACAACAAAACCAAAAATAATAAGAACTATTATAGTATTATTAGTAGAAGTTTGGTGTTATTACCTCACAATTCGGCTTTGCAAGTTCCAAGAATTATCAATATAATGAGCAGTGATAGCCATATAGCCTCTATTTTGGTTGCCAGAAGTCCACATATCAGTGGTGATTGCAATCCGACTTGGATTATTTGCCAACAACGTCCTTGTCCTCTCTTGTTCACTATCATAAAGCTTCATAATGTCACTCTTGATAGTGTTACGAGAAACCACCTTAAATAAAGGCTGGAGAGCACCACAAAAATCTTTGAAACCGAAATGATCAACAATGGACAATGGATACTCATGGAGAATAATCATGTTGGCAAGCTTACTCCTTGCTATATCTTGATTAAATGAATAAGCACCAACAACAATTGTTTCACTCCCTCTTTGCTCAGTTTTGATGAATGCTTGCCTTATATCGTGAATTGTTCGAAGTTTACAACTCTTGAAGTGCTCACGCAAGTGTGACGTTCCTTGCCTTGGATCACCCAAGAGCTTTCCCTTACAATAATTGCAAATGGCTTTCATTTTTCCATCTATCACCTCCCTCGTGAAGTGATTCCAAACATCTGAAGTTAGTTTTCATTTTTTAGAACCTCCAATTGGATCCTCAGATTGAGTTTGAGTTGGAGTTGGAGTTGGAGTTGGAGTTGGAGTTGGAGCCTCATGTAAAGTTAGAAGATTGTTTTGTGATTCATCAACATTATTGGATTCAGTGGATAATGGTGTTTGACTTTCACCTACGACAGTGATGGAACTTGTCATTGGCATTGCCCATAGGAGTAGAAGTTTGCTCGGCAGACATTCTACCAATATAAAATACAACTGTCAGAATATAAAGTGTATAACATGCAATCTATAATAGCAAATTGTCAATAGCCACAACAGTAATGGTTCTATCACTTGGCAAGTATAGATATTAGATAGTAATAGTATGTAATATTGGGAATGAAATGCAATTGGTTAAAAGAAAGTATTTGCTTGAGACAGTATAAATCACTCTACCCACTTCTAATGAGACAGTATAAATCACTCTACCCACTTCTAATAATATAATTCTATTTCATTTTCTTTTTAACCTTTTAAAAAAATTTATTCTCTTTTTTTCAATCCCCTTTCTAGCCCATTCCCATATGTCCTGTTTTGTTTTGTTAATGAAAAAACATTCAACCCACAATATAAAAAAAACGAGAGCTAATTAAAAACAAAGATTTAAAAAAATCAATGGAAAGCTTTTTATTTTTTTATTATTTTGGGTAAAATAACGGGGTTAAGCCCAAAAAGAACAGACCCAAACAGAGCAAAGATAGTCCTTACAGTAATCAAGAAGCAAAGCAAAGATCTCTGCATAATCCATAATCCCCGAAGGAGGATTTTCTCACTTCACAGTGATCATAGCAATGTTGAAGACTCGGTTAGCCTTGTCCCTCAACTTGTTTGAAAAAGTTGTGAATCCTCTAGATCCATATTTCTTAGTTGAATTGAAAGTCTGAACCAATCGATTGCAGCACAAGCATAGAGTAATTTTTTTTGTTATTTCACTTAAATATAAGACCACGTGAATGACGAGATTGGAGAGGAACTTATATCACTTAAGATTATCTATGAAGCAATAGGATTTTTTTTTTCAAGATTACAGGTACGTAATAGCACTACACAACAGTTTTGGTATATAAAACCTCAAAGGGTTTTAAGCAGAATTGCAAGACCATATTTTTGTTAAGGAAAATGTTATTACCTTGAAGCTTTACTATCCGAAACGGCGTATAGAGCTTCCAACGACGGTGGGCTTGCTTCGAACGGCAACAAGAACCTCGAACAACAAGAATCGACCTCCGAACACCGTCCCGTGGTTGAAGATGTGGTCGACCACCGTCACGACTCACGGTTTGGAGAAATTGGGTTTGGCACTTTGGCAGGAAGTAGGAACTAGGGATTAGGAGAAATTGGGAGGTGGGGAGTGAAGTCTGAATTTACCGAGTGAGGGAGTGAGATGAGAGTGAGTAGAGTGAAAATTTGATAATAATGAGGTCTTTCTGGTAATTTTATATAGGGATATTTTTGTAATTTTATATAAGGATATTTTTGTAATTTTATTTGCGGGTACCCGCGGGTACGGGGGAAATCATATCTGCCCCGCCCCATTTATTAAACGGGGGTAACAAATAAACGGGTACCCATACCCGCGGGGGAAAATTTGTCCCCCATATCCGTCCCGTCACGGGTATTACCCGCGGGTACCCGCGGGGACGGGTAAAATTGCCATCCCTAATCATGTGTTTCAATTTACTGGAAGCTTAACTACACCAATTACACTACACATGCTTGCGAAGGAGACTCGGATAACAATCTGACAAAATTGTTAAGTTGCATAAAAGTATTGCATTGCACAAAATCTGTGTGAAAAAGGAAAAAAGCGCATGCAATTAGAAGTTATGGATTTTTAAGCACATTTTACATGTTAATATCATGCTTTTATTATGGGATTGATACATATAAGAATTTTACAAAAAGCCTAATTTTATAATCTATGCTTTTTTTGTAAATCAATCAAAGTTTTTGTTATATTTTTTCTTAAGATATTGGAGTATATTGAATAAATGTTTGCTTAATTTCACATAATTAATGAGATGTAGAGATGAAAACTTACAAATTACTTGAAAATAGTCCTAAAAATGGTTATTCATGTCCAAATAAGTGAAGGAGCTAATTACTCAACATTTTAGTTTGGTGTAATCATACTATTTCATCGAAATGCTTTTAGTTAAAAATAAATAAATTAAAATCAGCATCTTCCAGTTGAAACTGAAATAAGTGCTTTCTGCTGTCAAAATCTAGAATAAGAGAAATTTGGTTTCTCTTCACTTGAAATCTGCAAAGGTGCGCTCAGCATTAAATTAAACATTCAACTTTAGGTTATGCAAAATTATCCAAGATGTAAACTAGGTTCATAAAGATAACTTTTCTCGTGAATGGTGGTGACCAAGTATAATTTTCTTAATGGCTAGTTGGACGAAATTCCTCTCATTCTTTTGGAAGACATCTAGTTTACATTTACAGTCTATGTGATTAAGTCAAAGTAGTATCTAGTTATTCAAGTAAGGCAAAGTAACATTGAATATAATAGATTACTTTGTTGGAGAATGGTACATCAATTCGATCACAATTTCTATCCAAAGTGATCACCATTTTTGGCATAAGCTACTTTAAAAAGCGAAAGAACTAAAGGAAACCATGATTGGTAATTTGATAAACAAGAAACCAACAAATTCGTAACAATTGTCTCATTATCAAATGAATACACATTAACCAACTCTTACTAATTTTAACATCTATAGTCTTGTCATAGAGTTTTCATACCTGTAATAAATGAGCATAAAGCAGGCACCATATTCGTTGTAATCGACTAAGGTTATGTTTAGCTTTTTAAAATCCTTTCTTTTATATATGTGTATTTGGGGCAATTACTATGTGTGATTAATTGTTTTG
The DNA here is from genome assembly GCA_029884595.1 of Ormosia semicastrata. NCBI lineage: Eukaryota > Viridiplantae > Streptophyta > Magnoliopsida > Fabales > Fabaceae > Ormosia > Ormosia semicastrata. The sequence goes on from JAQQTO010000055.1 coordinate 34,455,236, forward strand.
TTGACGTAGTTATCAAAATGTCTATGAAATTGCATACATCGGCTTGTATCTTTATCTCCTCTCAAACACAAAACATAGTTATTAAGATAATAAATTAATGTGGTAAAAATTGTTGTATATATTGATAAATGTTTTATAAAGATTTTTATCTATAATAAAACAATATTTTAATGAATAAATTAAAAAATTTATATTATTTAAACAAAAATCTTATTTGATTTATCTTTTATATAAAAACTTATTATTTTAATGTGAAATTAAAGGTTAAATTCATCATGTTGTTTAAATTTTACTGTCTCGCTCCTTAGTAGTTTAAGAGTTCATAATTTTAAGTTTCATAGCAGCCTAAGATTTTGTTTAATTATCAGGCATAATTATTAAATGTGAATAAGTAATCAACTTGATCAACACTGACAACACACTAGGTCAATAGACCACTTGTTCAATTAGTGAGTCACTGGCTGAATTAAATAAGATTAAGTAAATATATAAATATTTAATAAAAAATATACATAAAAAGTAATTTTAAAAATTATTTTAAAATATTTAATTCTAAAGTAATTAAAATTCATGTCAGAATTATCATAAAAAACTTCTTAATTTCTTGTGAAAATTACTATTAATTATTGTTAATAAATTGGCAAGTATACCAAATCGTACAAGTAATAAAGAGTGAATAAGGTTTCGATCCCACGAGGATTTGTGTCAATTACCAACATAAACTAAGAAATCAGTAATTGAACTAATGAATAACATGTATTTGAGTCAAGAGTTGCAATAGAACTTAGGATTGAAGTAAGTAAAATCAACGATGAATTATAAATCTTCTTTGGAAGTATGAAATGAATTATCCTAAAATCAAACAACACAAATGAATTGAGATTTTTAGAATAAAATCGGTTAGAGTTTGGAATCCTCTTAGTTCTCCTCTTATGCCTTAATTCTATTCTGAATTCAATTTAAACTCAAGCAATTGACATTCAAATTCACAAATTTAGATTATCCCCAATTCCTTGGCAAATAATCCCTTTAGTCTTAACTAAGAACCCTAATCCCTTAGGTGCTCTGATCAATTCAAACCAAGCAATAAGCATAAGAATTCATACAAATGCATAAATTCCATATCCTATTCCTAAGATCATGCAATTCATGGTAAATTTCTTCAGATCTAACCTAATGTCAATTTTCTAATTGAACAATCAAGTCACAAGAACAATTCCAATTATGACCAGTCAAGGAAAGCATTAAGAGTAGAAGAATTTACTCAATTACTATGAATCATCATTGAATTCAAGATCAGAACAAGTACACAAGATTTGAACTAAAATTCATCCTACTCTAACCTGTAGAGTTTAGTTACACATGATGAAATTGAGAAAAGTAGAAGAAGAAGAAGAAGAGAAATTGGATGAGGATTGCATTGGATCTTCAAATCTTCTTTCCAAAAGTACTTGAACACCAATAGATCCCAAGACTCTATGAGAATCCTCCAATTTGTGCTCAGAAAAATCAGCTCTCTCCCATAAAAATGAGCTGACATCCTATTTAAAAATATCAGAAATAACTGTTTGCGCTCAGCATAAGAAATCCACGTTGAGCGCAAATAGGTCAGAAATGAAAATTCCCCATTTGCGTTGAGCATGCGAAATCTGCGCTGAGCATGTATAAGTCAGAATCGAAATCATCCTTTTGTGCTGAGCATGGGAAATTCGTGCTGAGCATGTGGAAGTCAGAATCAAAATCTTCATTTTGCGCTGAGCATGGGGAATCTGCGCTGAGCATGAACTTGATGGTCTTGAATTCCTATAAAGGATAGTTTTCCAAAGTTAATCCAATCCAAGAAAATTACCATAAGTGAGGACAATTGATGTGAGATTTATTTACACCAATCCTATATCTAAAATCAACAACTTCTTATTAAAAATTCACATAACCATAATCCTTTTTAACCTATAAATCTACATATTATGCAGATTCATCACAACCCTTCTTATTACTGTCTCGCTCCTTAGTAGTTTAAGAGTTCATAATTTTAAGTTTCGTAGCAGCCTAAGATTTTGTTTAATTATCAGGCATAATTATTAAATGTGAATAAGTAATCAACTTGATCAACACACTAGGTCAATAGACCACTTGTTCAATTAGTGAGTCACTGGCTGAATTAAATAAGATTAAGTAAATATATAAATATTTAATAAAAAATATACATAAAAAGCAATTTTAAAAATTATTTTAAAATATTTAATTCTAAAGTAATTAAAATTCATGTCAGAATTATCATAAAAAAACTTCTTAATTTCTTGTGAAAATTACTATTAATTATAAAGATGATACAATTGTTAAAATTCTCCTTTGCACTTTGATATTATAATATAACGCCTCAAGATAAATACAGTGAATATTGATGAGGGCATAACAATAATACACATATAAGATAGCATTTGCCGTGTGAAACAAACTTCTGCACACATTCCATACTTGTCAGCCAAATTCATTATTGTCTTCTTCCCTTGTTCGAGCCTCAAGATTCCAACGCAATTGCTTTTTATTCACATCTACTCTGCCTGAATTTAATATTAATATTTTTTCTTTAATATAAATTTATTTGATTTATGCGTCTAGTCTTTAGAATAGAAAGCCCTCTTTTGTAGAAATATTATCCTTGTCTTTATTTATTCCTCCCTTCTTGAAAATATGTATGTTTTGGTTTCGAATCTTAGCCTATAACAAATGATCTCATTGTTGTACGATCCTTTCTTCTCCATCAATGCCGCCTCTTTGTAACATTATGTGGGACTCGCGATTCGCTTGCGCTGGCTACAATCTGGAGGAGGCAGACCATGACCATGTCACTCTTTTTGTCTTGCACACACAAAGCGACTCATTGGTCAACTTTTTTTTTTTTAAAGTTAATTAACTCAGCCGGTTCACTGAAAATCAGTTGAGTAACTGATTTTCATCAAAATAGGCCGAGTAAAGCTAGTTTGCACCAGTTCTCTAGTATATCAAATCTAATGAGTGACTTGGAATGTATTAAGAGTCTTACATTATTTGTCTTAATATTTTGAATGTGATTTATATATTTGTTAAGTCATTTTATTTAATATCAATTAATTTTAAGTTAAAATTTTACATTATATCAAAGTCAAGATCTCATTTTTTTTAATTTTTCTATCTATTTCGCTAAGCTTTTCACTAGGCTTATCTCACTTATTTCGATAAGTTCATCTGTTTCATTCAAATATCTGTAGGAAGTGGAATCTCACATAGTGATAAGGAGACCAATTTACTAGTTTATTGGTCAAACCAGCTGATCCAAACAAAGTTTGATAACATTGTTATCATGTAATCACTTTATATCTTTCTCCGTCCATTTTCAAATAGAAGCTTTTAGTTTTTTTTTTTTTTTTATATATATAAGACCAGTAGGTGTGGTCGATCTTAATCTTTGCTCAAGCATCGGCTAGCCTAACCACAAAGTGTATCTATTGGGATTTGAACCTTTGCACTAGAAGTACACCCATGTGAAATTTTTGTTTTCCTACTAAGCCAATAGCCATACCTCGGACTTATTTTCTAACGGAGGCTAATAAGCTTGCATTTGCAACGTAAAACTAAGTTTATATTTTCTAACAATAATGCCTTTATATATATACATATAGGGAAGAGATTCACTTACTCTAAGAGTAAGTTTAAAGAATTACTCGTAATTTTAACCATCATTTTAATACGATCCTATGGCCACAACTAAATTCTCACTTATACTAATTAATTAAAAAAAAACAGATCAGGTGACCACAATTTAAGTTGAACCATCATGATAATTATTTTAAAATTTGATTGTCTAAGACTCAAACTCTACGTGTATTTGGAGTCGTCTTCCATGGTCTCAGATCAGGAAAAACAGCAAGAAAGTCATGGAGAAATATGATAACAAAAATTTGGACTATCCATGGATTGGAACCGGTTGAACCAATAGCTTTCATTGTGCTTCCTTTTCAGTAGAAAAAGCTTTAAGGGGGAATTAAAAACATGAAATCAATATAGAAATGTAGATTTCAAAGAAAAGCACGAATTGGATTAAAAAGAAAAAAGAAAAAGCTTTCTCTCCCACTTAACTGCTTTAATGGAAATCTGATAACAAGAAAAATGTCTTTCTTTCTCAAGTGCCAACTGCCAATGATATTTTCATAATTTTAAATTGGCATTCCACCAACTATGATTTCATTCACTCTCGCGTTTAACTTTATCCATACCCAGAAAATGGGTCAAGTGATTTTATTATCACAATTATTTAGTAATAGTGTGAGTTTATATATATATATGGAGAGTATCCGGTGAGATGAATGTTTATTGTAAGAGGTGATAGAAGTAAATCTTGACCATTAGATTTATATGAATTGTCAAGATTAAAACATAAATGTATGTGACTTTTTTAAATAGTCAGATGACCTTTAAATAACTTTTAATGTTAGAGGATATAAAATCTACTTGATTTTATTAGCTGTACAATTTCAGTTGTAACATCTTTTAGTTACGTTTCTATTTTTAGCCCTGTATAAATACTTCAATTCATATCAACGAGAATAGATTATTCACTTTTCCAAATCATTCTAAAACTAACATGGTATCAGTTTCTCTCTGTGTTCTCGTTGTGCCCCTCTTTCTCTCTTGCCATTATTGAAGCTTTCTTCAGCCTTCATGGCTCCCCCTCCAAATCTGAAGCTTTGCAAGATCCTACGTCTGCTTATTACTTCCATCCCAATGAAAATCCACCACTGGTGTTGGTTTCTTCAATTCTTGAAGGTCCTAATTACCATTCTTGGGCTCGAGGAATGACAATGGCTCTCCAATGAAGCACAAATTTGAGTTCGTTGGGGTTCGATCAAGAAGCCATCAAAAGACGATTCTCTCTTTCCAGCATAGCAGTGATGTAATACATTGGTATTATTATGGTTGAATTGTTCTATGTCACCTACCATTGCTACTAGCATCATTTGGATAGATCAAGCTTCAGATGTTTGGAATGATCTTAAGCATTGATTTTCACAAGGTGATTTTGTCCAAGTTTCTGAATTGCATATTGAAATTTACTCTCTGAAACAAGGTGATATGTCTGTGACTGCGTTTTTCACTGAGCTCAAAATCCTATGGGATGAATTGTGCAATTTTCGACCTATTCCCCCATGTAAATGTACCACTCCTTGTTCTTGTGACGCATTGAAGATTGTTCAACAATATCAGGACAATGACTGTGTGCTTTGCTTTCTTCAAGGTCTAAATGAGCACTATGCCACCGTAAAATCCAAAATTTTGTTACTCAATCCTTTACCTCCACTGAATAATTTTTTCTCGATGATTATTCAATAAGAGAGGCAATTACAAGTTGATGTTTTACCTAATCCCTCTGTTCTAGCAATTCAAACAACTACTGTTCCTAATCATTTTTCTCTTGGTCGAGGTCGTGGTTCCTCTGGAGGTCGTTTTGGAGGAAGATTTTTCTAGTGGCAGAGGCAGTTCTCAAAAATAATGTACTCATTGTGGCCGTGCCAACCACATAGTGGACATTTGGTTTTTCAAGCATGGATTTCCACTTGGATACAACTCCAAGAAATCTCAGGCTTTTGTTAATAATGTTACTGCTACAATTGCTCCTAGTGGTAGTCAAGATAATAATCCATCTATTTTTTGTCTAACACAAGAACAAATTCAAGGTGCCCTAGCACTTCTCCCTCAGTCAAATCCCACCTCTACCTCTCATACTTCAAATCTGGTCAGTACACATAATGTGACAACCTCCACTGCTTCCTCAAGTAATGCTTTTGAAACTTGGATCATAGATTCAGGGGCAACTGATCATATAACTTCATCCTTGTCGTCTTTCATTTCTTATAAAACCATAAACCAATCACTGTTTGTCTTCCAAATGGTCAGACAACATATGCAAAGTATTAGCATACTATTTTTCTTAATACTTTCTTTATTCTCACAAATGTTCTTTACATTCCTCATTTCTTTTTTAACCTCATTTCAGTTACTAAATTAACTTCTTCCTTACATTGTCAGCTTTGTTTCATTCACCAATTTTGTGTCATACAGGAATTGAATTCCTCGAGGATGATTAGCAGAGCTGAAGCTAGAAGAGGCTTATATGTGATGATAACACCATGCTCTGCTCATATACCATTTTCTCTTCTATTAATAATGTTGCTTGTCAGTAACCTCTACTCCTTGTAATTCATATTTTGATTTATGGCACTTCCGTTTAGGGCATCCTTCTTTTCAGTGTTACAATCAAATACTTAAAGAGAATCATAATGTTCCTTCTGTATCTTGTAAGGCATGTGACATATGTCATTTCTCTAAACAAAGAAGATTATCATTCCTTTGAGCAATTATGTTTCTACTTCCCCTTTTGATCTTATACATATAGATATATGGGGACCATTTTCTATTCCCTCTTTACATTGTCATAGATTCTTTTTAACCATTGTTGATGACAAATCTCGATTCACTTGGGTTATTTTAATGAAGCATAAATCTGAGACAAGGAATCACATCATTAATTCCATTTCTCTAGTTGATACACAGTTTGGTACCAAAATCAAAACTATTAGATTAGACAATGACTTAGAATTTTTCATGCCCTATTTTTACCAATCCAAAGGCATTGTTCACCAACTTTCTTGAATGGAAATCCCCAACAAAATGGGGTAGTTGAATGCAAACATCAGCACATTCTTAATATAGCATGATCCCTCATGTTCCAATCCCATCTTCCTAAGTATTTTTTGTCTTATTCTATATTACATGTTGTTCATATCATGAATATGATTCCTTCTTGCAAGTTTGGACATAATTCTCCCTTTTATGTTCTTTACAATAAACATTTGATCTTTCATCGCTTAGGGTCTTTGGCTCATTATGCTATTCTTCCACTCTCACTACCAACATATCCAAATTTGACCATAGGGCCAGAAAATGCATTTATATTGGTCATAGAGATGGTGTGAAAGGTTTTCTTTTGTTTGATCTCCACTCTTACATGTTTAAATCATTTTTTCAACACAGCACCTTATCAAAATGTATTGTATTAATTTCCCAACTTCTACAGAATTAACCCCCAAAAAAGTGGTGCCTTTCCTTCTGTAAAATTCACCCGCAAAAAAACCCTAATTTGATTTCCCAAAGATTCTGATCAAAACCATCACATCATGGTGGGTTAGGTTGTGATTGTGAGAATCAAGACCATTAATTGGAGCTTTTGAGGCAAGAATCTTGAAGCTATCACTGTCTTGCTTAGGTATGAACTTAGCACATGCTTTTCCCCAAAAATTCTCCATGTGTGGACACTTTGTGTGGTCCATGGAAGACAAAAGTGGCCGCTCTCTTTGTTTATATTTTTTTGGTTGTTGGTTGTATTGTTTATTGTGATCCCTTCGTAGTATTGATATGGTTTGGTGTGATTAAAGTAGTTTTGTTTTGTCTGTGTTTTGTGTGATTAAGATAGCGATGTTGGGTTTATCTGTTTGTTTGTGTTTGTTTATTTGGATGTAGAGCATAATGACAGACAAGGTGGATCTAATTTTACATCTAAGGGGTTAGTTTAATAGAAGAAGAAATAGGTATATTCATGGAGAAGTTGAAGTATGGAAACTTTTTGATTGAGATTATTTTTCAATTCTTGCTTTAAACTCCCTGTTTAAATAGCATACTTTGGTCTGGAGGCATTGTATGAACCGTGTTTTTGGGTTATTCTTGGATTGTCTTTGGGAGATGGCTTAAAGCTATTAAACATTGATAATGATTTATTAGAGTTGATGAAACACTATTTACAATAAGAAGGAGTAGAGATTTATTTTTACAAATGTATGATAAGGAATCCACCACCAGATGGAGAAAATGGTGGGGTAGGAGTATAGTAGGGTGGGCAAGAAGAACCTAAAGTTGTAGAGGTGCTATGGGAATAACCTTTGCAGGTCATATATTTATTTGAAGGTGTAATTATTGAAGCTGCAAATAATGAAGTTGTTGCCAATGACCCTACTCCTATTACTACAAATGATGAAGTTGTTGTCGATGACCCTACTCCTACTACTACAATTGGTGAAGTTGTTACCAATCACTTTACTCCTGCTACTGCAATTGGTGAATCTGTTGTCAATCACCCTGTTACTGTCCGTTGCCCTTCCTTCTGCGAAATTCACTTTGTTGCTGCCAATCACCCTACTATTTCTTAACCAAAAGCTGCTGCCAATCACCCTGCTGCTACCAAGCACCCTTCCTTTTATAGAATTCACCCTGCTGCTGCCAATCACCATGCTGCTAATAATAATGCACATGATGAACATTCAGATGAGGGTGCAGAGGAAACCACTGAAAGTGACTATGATGATAGTCAAGAGGATGAAACATATAAGCTAGAGGTTGAATTTTTTTAGGTGGACCATGAGCATGTGAACTTTGTTGGGAATAAAATTGGTAATGATGTGAAGCTTGCTAATAGAAGAAATGACAAAGTTGTAGATAGTGAAAATGTGACAACCAAGGCTCAGAGAAAGAATGATAAGTTTAAATCACATACACAATTTTAGGCTAGTGCAGAAGATAAATGGTATTATGAGGAGTGTCCAAATATATACCAATCCCTATTTGATGAGGAAAACAACTCCAATGAAGTCTACCCTCAATTTCATGTCTCTGCAAGTTTTGAAGAAGTGTCACTAGAGTTGGGCATGAAATTTTGAAGTTTGGATATGTTCAAGGAAGCTGTGAAAGAGTACAATGTGGAACTAGAAAGGGAGTACAGGTTTGTGAAGAATGATAAAGTAAGGGCTAGAACTAGATGTGTGAGGGAAGGGTGCCATAAGAGGTTTAGTCCTTGTTTAGGGTTTATTACCTGCAATGGAGGAGGTCATGCCTAGAGTTAGATACAGATTTTGTGTTAGACACGTATGGTCCAACTTTTGTAAGGTATTCAAGAAAATAAGGATCTAAGAGACATGGTTAGGGAGATTGCTAGGACAACTACTATAGAGGAGTTTCAGCAGAAGATGGAGGTTATGAAAAGGAAGTCTGAGAATGCTTGGAAGTGGTTATGTAGAATTCCACCCGAGCATTGGAGTAAGATAGGACTCTCCCCATTCACCAAATGTGACAATTTACTGAATAATAGTTGCGAGCAGTTCAATGGGGCCATAGTTAAGTATAAAGGAAAGCCAATACTTGTAACGTCCTATTTTTAGCATGTTAGACTAGTTTATAGTTACAAAAGTAGCATAACACTTGCTCGACATGTCTGTTTAATTTTGTGACAAACTGAGTTAATTTAGGTACTTTGTTGCAACTTAGAGTGTGAAAAGTAGCTTAAAATGACTCAGATAGTAACATAAATTACTAAATCGAGGGAAATAAATGTAGAGAATTTGTTTTTAGGTCACAAATAAGTAGAAGAGGATGTAGTTAAAATTTGAGAATAATCAGAATTAGTTTGATATTTTTATTCATACTAGTTATGTGTTTTAATGCTAGATTAACTAGTTGTAGATATGGAAAAATAGGATAATAGTGAAACAAGAATTTAGATGAATCCTAAAATTTATTCTAAAGTTGTTGGAAGTTAGAAAACTTGATTTAGAAAAATTTAAGTGTTCTTAGCATATCAAGAAGTATCAGTGAAATATCTTAAGTGTTATAGTCATATACGGCTAGCCTTTATTATTGACTTTTATCACCTGATATTTCACTCATTCTTATCTCCTTTCACTCATTTTTCTCTCACGAAAACAACAACCAAGGTAGCAACAGCAGAGAAACAAGAAAGAAAAGTGGAAAAGCATAAGGAGGAAGAGGAAAGGAGCAAGAAAGGCAAAGACAAAGCAAAGTTTGATCATTCACCATCACAAACCACTTGAGGTAGGGGTTCTTAACTTTTAATCTCATCTTTTTCCTTCACTAACTCTATAGTTGATGTTAGGTTACATAGATGGAGAAAATAGGTTTGAGAGCCAAAAATCTTTTTTTTTTTTTTGCTAAATTCTTATTTTCATTTATTGGAATTAGTCATTTCAGCTTAATGAATTCAAGATGGTTGTTTTTGTCTTTAGACAAAGCTAGGTAGTTTCTTGAGTTGGTACTTAGAAAATAGGTATTTTATGAGTGTGGTTTTAAGTTTAAATCCATGCCTAAGTGAGCCAATAGGTTATATGAATGTTACAACATGTTTAGAGGATGTGATGAATGTTAGAAATCACCTAGAAACTGATCTTGGAAGGTTGGAACTTGGTTGAGAACCAATGTAACAATAGCACGTTTTTTTGCAGAATTTCTGTTACAAAACGGTGCCTAGGCGCCAATTGTCACGCCAAGGCATGGACAGAGAAATCTCAGTCCAGGAGTATCCAAAGAGTATGGCGCCTAAAAGCCATATTTTCATGCCTAGGTGCCAGAGCTTGAGAAATAGGGCACCATCCACGCCTAGGCGAGGGAAAGTGGCGCCTAGGCACCATTTCCAGGACTTTTCAAGAATTGTATTCTTGATATTTTGGGGTTCTTTACCAGTTGAGATCATTCATATATGCTTTCTTAAGCGTGTCAAGATACTTTTAGGGATATTTCACAAAGGAAATAACCACTTAGCATAGAAAGAACAAGTTTAAGTTTTTCAGCTTTTCAAGAGTTATGAATTACTTAAAATAGGTGTCTAGAACCTTAAGCACATTAGTGTGGATTAGAATACCACTTTTGTTGTCATTGTAAGGTAAACTAGATATAAGTTTGGTAAAAAAAAGTTAGACTTATCATAGAGGCATAATTTACTCTCTTATAGTCAAAGTTGAACTAAATATGTAAGTTTCTATAGATATACTCTATTATCTCATCAAGTTAGGTTGAAATGGAGTATTAGTAAATAGTTGGTTCCTTTACTTGTTAAATTTAGACCATAGTACAATTATCCTAATTAAGGGAGTGAGTTAAACCCCTTAACCTTGCAAAGGAGTGAGTAAAACTCTTTGTTAAGAAGGAAGTTGTGAGAGTAAAGTGTCGGTACAACACTTTACCTAAAACAAAGCAGTGAGTTAAGTTATTTATCAAGTAACATGAGCAGTGAGATTAGCCCTTATGTAGTGTAGTAAAGTGAGATAAGCTTACTACCAAGAACTATAAGATGAGCCAAGTCCTAAGTTAGGCAAAGAAGCGAGTTAAGTAATTTGCCAAGTATAATTGATGTTATACAATTGTATGAGTGATTATGTAATATTGAGACAATTTAGATTTCTATATGTTATACAATTGTATGGGTGATTGTGTAATGTTGAGATATTTTAGATTTGTATACATGTTACATTATTTAATGCCATGAAATATGTGTATATTACTAAGAATTTTTATGTTCTCACCCCTTTCTGTGTTTCCATGGTAAAAGTTGGTCAACACCCTTCTGAAAGGAAAAACATAATGAAGAAAGAACAACAAGACTAGATAGTTTTAGTTTTTGTTGTATGAATAACTCTTGTATATTTTACTTTGAGTTGAAAAATGTTATATATATATAACACTTTGCCCATGAGGCTTTTGATGTATATATGTATGACCTCCTTTTGTCATGACTCTCTATATTTATTTGATTATAAATGATATGGGATTAGAATGCTAGTGAGTGTAGTAGTAGCATGACTAATGCTTATTATCTTTATATATGTAAGTTTTATCGAGATAATTGTATTAGGATGTTACAATACTCACCATGGCTGAGGAAATGAGGACTCGCATCATGAGGAAGATGAGAGATGAACATTTAAGGCTAGCAAGATACACAAGCCCAATCACACCAAAAGCTTAGAGTAGGTTGGAAGGAAATAGAAAATTAAGCAAATATTGGACACCCATATAGACAGGAGACTCTGCAAGATATAAGTTTAAGGTTCTATGATAGCCTAGAAAATGTACAGTGGATATTGATGAAGGAACCTGCTCCTGCAAGTAATGAGATTTGAGTGGAATCCCTCACACGTATGTCATAGCAGCACTTTCTTATAATAATCTGCAGCCATAACATTTTGTGCATCCATGGTATTCAATGAATAGCTATCATAAGTTGTACAAGCATCACATTCATCCTGTTGCAAGCCAAGAATATTGGAAGATGACTAATGAGGAACCAATTGGTCCACCACCATTTAAAAGGAAACTAGGCAAACCTAAAAAGCAAAGGAAGAAGGATCAGGATGAACCTCAAAACCCATAGAAGCTATAGTGAAAGTATAAGGAAATTAAGTGTGGAAAATGTAGAAGGACAGGTCATAATAGTAGAGGTTGTCATTTAGCTCCAGTGAATGAAAAAAGGAAACAAATGAAGAAGACAAAAGACCCTCAACCTACTGCAATTCAAATAGAACCTAAATTAAGTGCTCAAACTAAACTTGGCCAAATATTCAACAATCTCAAGCTAATGCAGCAGGTAAAAAAATCTCTTTCCATTTATATTTTGTTTTATTTCTATAATCACATTTTGGCTAATTATTTGCCATTACTTGATAAACATGCAACAATAGATGTCAGGGGTTAGTAATGCACCCTCTAGATGACAAAACTTTAAGCCACCTGCACCATTTACATAATCCTGATCCAGACCACCTCAAGAAGTAAGGAACTTGCCTGAAAATATTCCCATAGTAGATTTCAACTAGAAGGGCAGGCCTTGTGTGACTAGAGAAACCTTGGTAATAGCATAAGCACAAGGTTCTCTTCAATCGTTTCATCACAGGCTTCATCAAGTAGCAATGGACCAACTGCAACTGAACCATGACAAGTTTTATGATTTTGTATTTTGGTTGTAATGTAATGAACCATGAAGTTAGTATTAGGGTGTCAGGGATACTAGGTGTAATGTACCGGATATGAAAGATTACTTGGATTTTAAATTTTGGATCTTAGTTTTTGGTTTTTTGGATTAAGCACCATGTTAGATATCTTAAAATGACTCAGATAATGACTTATAAGGTTAAGTTTAGGGAAATAAATATAGAGAGTTTGTTTCTAGGTCACAAATAAGCTAAGTAAGATGTAGTTAAAGTTTCAAGAGAATTTGAGTTAGTTTGGTATTTTTAGGCATACTGGTTGTGCATTTAATACCGAATTGACTACTAACAAATATGAAAAAAAAATATAGGTGAAATAATAATTTAGATGAATATTATAATTTATTCTAAAGTTATTGGGAGCTGAAAAACTTGAATTAGCATAACTCGAGTGTCCTTAGCATATATGAGTTCCAGCACAGGAGCTCAAATTAGTTTCCTATTCCCTATTTCTTTCCTTTCTCTCGGCAGAGAAGAGAAATAGAGAAACAGAGAAGAGAAAAACAAAGGGAAGAGAGAAAAAGGGAGAAAGAAAGAAGAAGAAAGAGAAGGAGGAGAGGAAGACTAAGGGAAGATTAAGATCAAAGCATGGAGCTTAAAGATTGATCATCCAATCAAGAGGTAAGGGGTTTCTATTCATCAATCTTCTCTTTGATTCTTATGAATGAGGTTTGGGTTTTTGAATGGAAATAGAGGTTTGGAGAGCCAAATCCATGTTCTTGGCTTGGTTCTTGATTCCAAGTATTAGGTTAGGATAGTTTAAGCTTAGTAAACCTAAGATGGCTATTTATGGCTTAAGATCAACCATGAGGATCCATAGATTTAAGAATTGGACAATGGTTGGAGTTATGTGATTTGGACCTAGATCTTTGCTTAAGAGAATCCATAGGTTGTAATTGAGTTACAACAAGTTTAGAGGCATGGATGAGTGTTAGAAATTACTAAGAAACCATTTTTAGATGATTGGAAGTAAGATTTGAATTATGAAACAATGCCACGATTCTACAGAGTGAGCTGCAAAGTGTCTAGTTTAGAGACATGACCCGTGTCCTAAAACACCGGGGGGGTCGTGTCTGTCTCTGCCAGTTGAAATTTGTGAACAATGATCACAGAGCAAAACACGGGGTGAGGAGACGTGTTTTCAGACATAGCCCCTGTTTGAGGCTAGAATCTTCAAAAATGTCATTTTTTATATTTTCAAGTTCTTGGCTAGATGAGATCATTAGTATATATTTTCTAAAGTATGTTAAGGAACAAATGAGGATATTTTCAAGAGGAAAATTATCACCTAGAATGAATAAGAAAGCTTAAGCTTTGAGCATCCAAAAGTAAAGGATTGCCCTAAGTAAGAACATAGCACCTTAGGCAACCTAGTGTTGTATTAGATGTTACTTAAGATGTGATGAGATGGTGTAATGGAGATGAGCATACTAGGATGAATTATAGGATTCACTCTAGTAAGAATAGGGAAGGTATGAGCCTTAGGATATCCAAGAGTAATGGATTACCTTTGAAAGATACTTAGAGCCTTAAGTAACAAAGAGTTATAAGTAAGAACCACTCTTGTGTTAGATTCATTTAAGTGGAGATAAAATTGCGTAGAACACATAATATGATGAATGTTGACTTGTACGCTTGTCACATTCATCAAGTAAGCAAAGTTATAGTGAAATGCTCATTTATTTCCTTAAGCAAGTTTGAATGAGGCTTTAGCTAAGATAGACTCTTTCACTAGGATGAGTTGAGTCAATAGGAAAGTTAAGTGGTGTTTATGTAAGAAGTAAACATAATACTACAGTTTTTATATAATAGTTAGTTAATCTAGCTTGTATGTGAAAACTATGAGAACCTTAGTGCAACCAAGAGTAATGGTTTGTCATAAGTAAGTATCTAACACCTTAGCAACATAGTGTTACATAGAGGTCACTTAATAGCAATGAGTGATGAGTTGATGTTTAAATATAAGTATATATGTCTATGGAAATGGTCTAGTAGTATTGATCTTTGTGCGTATCCTTTAACAGTATTCATGAAGGCCAAGAGAGATTGAAGGGTGTCTGATAGACTTAATTGAGGAAATACATAACCCTGATATTTCGTTAGTGCCAAGGCCAAAGGAGATAAGTTGGGGTTCATAAGGTTATTCGGAATCAGGACTTAGACCGAACATCTCAGCGTGCCAGGATATATGTGATGTGAGAAGGAGATCTCCCTTTATTCACCATGGGATAATATACTGAACCAGTTCCTAATGAACTTCTTGGTTTTCAAAATAAACTTTTGCATGTATTTCAAAACAAAGCATTGCATGAGCATGTATTTAGGATCTTTCTTAAGCATAATCATATTGCATATCATCTGCATTGCATTTATGAACAGTTATATGAGCATTGTCTGTTACTGTTAGTATTTACAATTGTATGGGCAGTTGTTTATATCTAACGGTATGTAGGCTATCGATTTAGATCACACTATATAATAGTGTGTAGTTATGAGTTTTAGAGGAGGAAACTCCTATGTTTGTAGTTATAACAATTGTTATATTTGTTATACAATGTTATAGGTAGCTGGTATTGGAATTGCTTTTACTGAGAATTGTAATTCTCATCCCAGTTGTTCTTCCATGTAAATCCAGGTAAAGACCCTTTTAAGAGAATGAAGATGAAGCATGAATACTAGTATAGTTTTTATATGCTTTAGTAGACAAAGCTTATGTATAAGTTTATATTTGCTTTGTATGTTTTAAGTAATATGTATTACAATATGCCCTTCTATAACTAGTGTTGTATATATATATATATATGTATGAGTTTAATTTTTTCTACATTCTCTCAAGGCTTTCTATAATTACTCAGTTGTAATTATGGATATATGTATTAGTTAGTATGTAGAAATGACGTCTTTAGTACTGATTGTCTTTTTATATCTTGATATTTCTAGGGTATATCTAGATATCTGTATTAGGATATTACGTTATGATATCAGAGCAGTTCATCCTATTGAGTCGGGATATGAACTGACTGTGCTTAGGCATAATTAGCAGTTTAGTATAATGTTATGCATTCTTTTGTCTCTTTTTGAGATATGTAAATAGAATTGCATAACTAGCCTTAGGTATGGATGTTATTGGCTACTGTCGCCATTTGCATGATATTGAGTCTAGCTAACTCAATATGTAATGTTATGTGTATATAGGAAACTATGGCAACTACCGGGCGAACCTATGAGACTAGGAGATGGTAAATGAGGAGATAACCATAGCTCTTAGAGAAATGGCTGCTGTTTTGAGAGAGCGGATTGCCATTTATAGAAGTCTATTAAAAGCAATAGAATAGGACTCGTATAGTTTGTGCGGGAATAAGAAGGAACTTATGATATATTAGTATTTCTTAGAGTTCAGGAAAGTTACTCCTTTGTTCTTCAAGGGAGAGTTTGGTTCAGTCAGAGCCGAGAGATGGCTTCATGTGATAGAAGAGATCTTTGAAGTCATGGCGTGCGCTGATGGATAGAATGTGACCTTGCTTTGTAAGGGTTAATAAGAAGAGGCAAAAGCTGTTGAGATGAAGCAGAGAGGTTACTAGAAGAGGTTGGTACTCGAATCACCTAGTAGGTGTTTAAAGCTACTTTCCTAGACAAGTATTATTCCCTTGAGTTATGGAAGGCAAGAGAAATTTGAAAATTTCTGAGGCCTGAGCCAGGGGATATTACTGAGGACCAGTATACGGAGCAATTCAAGGAGTGTCAAGAGTTATTTTCTTATTTTACTACCAATCCAGATGAAGACTGGAAGTGAGTAAAATTTGAAGTAGAACTTGGAGAGGGCATCAAAAGAGTTGTGAAGCAAATGGAGATTAAGAACTTTTTCGCTCTAGTCAATGAGTGCAAAGTTATAGAAGCAGATAATCTCAGAGCCTCGACGAAACACAAGTTAGAAGGTTCCCTAAAGAGGAAAAGATCAGAGTGCGCAACAGAGGCGACGAAATCTTTCAACTTGGTATAAGATAAGAGCACATGTAAAGAGAAATCTTTTAAGGTGTGTATAAGAAGAGTATAGATTTACTTTCTTAATCATGTTAGTTTACTTTGTGAATCTAGCTTGCTTACCTAGTTGGTACGATTTAGTTGCTAAGAGAGACAAATAATGTTATGTTCTTATTTAGTTTAATTGTAAGATTGTGCTAAAGTTATAGGCAGTTGAGCAAAAGACTAACGAGAATAAATGTCTTTGTCTAGAAAAGATGATTGGGTAGGTCAGTTGAGAGAAACTTTGGATTTTCTCATGAGATTATCTAAGACTTGGTTGTCAGAAAAGTAAAGTTAAGAAGAAAATTTTTCTAAGAGTTTTTTAGGATTACGAAAGGACATAAAGAGTATGTTAAAGGTGGTTTTGGAAACTTTTAGAAAAAAGATGGTTAAGTGCCAAGTTAGCCAAAAGTTAGTTTTGGGTTACAAGTGGTACAATTTAAGGGCTATGTAATTTCTCAAGAAAGAAATTACAGGGAACCCCAGTAAAGTTTAAGCAGTGGTACAATGGGAAAAGTAACCATTGTAACCAAAAATAGAGAGATTATAAGTAGACTTTCTCAATTAGTGCTACCTAGATTAGGTCAGCTAGGAAAGGTAGTGCTCAGCAGTGGACTCTGGAGAGTGAGTATGGTTTCTAATAGTTGTAGAGGAGGTAGATTACTACATTAGTATTGGTAATTCCATATTCCCGTGAGAACTTTAAGGTAGTTAGTGATATTTCGAAGATGGGACTAGGGTGTGTTCAGATGCACAAGAGGTAAGTAGATGCCTGCGCATCAAGGCAGTTAAACCTACAAGAAAAGGAGTACCCTAGGTATGATTTAGAATTAGCCACAGTGGTGTTTGCCTACAGTTATGGAGACATAGCTCATAAGGAGTCTAGTTCGAGGTGCTCAGCGATCATGATAGCTCAATAATGTTTGTTGATCAGAGGAAGCAGAATATGAAGCAGAATAGATGGATGGAGTTTTTCAAGGCTTATAACCTTGAGTTACGATATCATTCGGGTAAGACCAAAGTGGTGGTTGATGCACTAGGTAGAAAATTTCAACAGGTGTCCTAGATGATAATCCAAGAGAGAGTGAATTTCTTGAGAGTTTCAAGAATTTAAGTCTTATGGTGACTATGATTCCAGATAGTCTCTCAGTGAGTAAGGTGGACATAGTAAGAGGCCTAAGGATTCAGATTTTTAGAAGCTCAGAGGGATAATGAAACTCTAAAGGACAAGAGTGAGTAGATCTTCTAAGGAACCCTAGAGGATTTTGTTATGACTAAGAGGGAATGACGAAGTTTAGAGACAAGTTTTGTTTTCCAAGAGGGTTAAAAATCAAGAAAGGGATCTCGGAGGAAGCTCACAAGAGTAAGTGTACCCTTTATCTAGAGGCTACTAAGGTTTTTCAATAGTTAAGGAAAATGTTTAGTGGCCTAGTATATTAAAGAACATAACAGAATATGTTAAGTTGTAGGTAAGGATGGAGAGATTAAGTAATCTGTCCACCTTTCACTTAGTAAAGTTAGCTATTTTCTAGATAAAGTGGTTCAACTACTTTTGAAGGAGATAGTTAGAATGCAAGGAGTTCCAGGGAATGTGGTGTCTGAAAGGGATACTAGATTCACAATTGGTTTTGGAAAACCTTACAATGAGGAGTTCAAAGCTAAGTTATGTTTTAGTACAGCGTACCATCCACAAATAAAGGGGTCAAGAGCTTAGAGGCAGGCAGATTTCCTCTAACAAAGGTGCAATTGGGAGAAGTTGGTGCTGAAAAAGGGTTACATGGTAGTAAGAATTCCATGTTAAGATAGTTTACCCAGAGTTGTTTGTACGATGTGAGCAATTTTGGAGACAAAATTTTAAAAATGAGAGGAGAAATGTAATACTTTTAATAACATGTTAGACTTGTATATGTTTACGAAAGGTAGCATATTACTTGTTTAATATATCTGTGAAGTTTTGTGACAATCTGAATTCGTTTAGGCACTTAATTGCAACACAGAAGTTGATAAGTAGCTTAAAATGACTCAGATAATGACTTATAAGGTTAATTTGAGGGAAATAAACATAGAGAATTTATTTCTAGGTCACAAATGAGCTAAGTAAGATGTAGTTAAAGTTTCAAGAGAATCTGAGTTAGTTTGATATTTTTAGGCATACTGGTTTTACATTTAATACCGAATTGACTACTAGAATATATGGGGGAAAAAATATAGGTGAAACAATAATTTAGATTAATCTTATAATTTATTCTAAAGTTATTAGGAGTTAGAAAACCTGAATTAGCATAATTCGGGTGTCCTTAGCAGATATGAATTTCAGCACAGGAACTCAAGTTAGTTTCCTATTCCCTATTTATTTCCTTTCTCTCGACAGAGAAGAGAAATAGAGAAACAAAGAAGAGAAAAACGAAGGGAAGAGAGAAAAAGGAAGATTGAGAAGGAGGAGAGGAAGACCAAGGGAAGATCAAGATTAAAGCATGGAGCTTGAAGATTGATCATCCAATTAAAAGGTAAGGGGTTTCTATTCATCAATCTCCTATTTGATTCTTATGAATGAGGTTTAGGGTTTTGAATGGAAATAAGGGTTTGGAGAGCCAAATCCATTTTCTTGGCTTGGTTCTTGATTCCAATGACTAGGTTAGGATAGTTTAACCATAGTAAAACTAAGAAGGTCATTTATGGCTCAAGATCAACCATTAGGATCCTTAGATTTAAGAATTGGACAATGGTTGGAGTTATGTGATTTGGACCTAGATCTTTGCCTAAGAGAATCCATAGGTTGTAATTGAGTTACAACAAGTTTAGAGGCATGGATGGATGTTAGAAATCACCAAGAAACTAATTTTTAGATGATTGGAAGTAAGATTTGAATCATAAAACAGTGCTATAATTCTGCAGAGTGAGCTGCAGAGTATCTGGTTTAGAGACACGACCCATGTCCTAAAACACAGGGGGGTCGTGTCCCTCTCTGCTAGTTAAAATTCGTGAACAGTGCTCACAGAGCAAAACACGGGGAGGGGGGTGTTTTCAGACATGGCTCGTGTTTTCAAACATGGCCTGTGTTTTCAGACATGGTCCGTGTTTAAGGCCAAAATCTTTAAAAATGTCATTTTTGATATTTTCAAGTTCTTGGCTAGATGAGATCATTAGTATATATTTCATAAAGTATGTTAAGGCACAAATAGAGATATTTTCAAGAGGAAAATTATCACCTAAAATGAATAAGAAAGCTTAGGCTTTGAGCATCCAAAAGTAAAGGATTGCCCTAAATAAGAACATAGCACCTTAGGCAACCTAGTGTTGTATTAGATGTCACTTAAGATGTGATGAGATGATGCAATGGAGACAAGCATACTAGGATGGCTTATAGGATTTACTCTAGCAAGAATATGGAAGATATGAGCCTCAGGATATCCAAGAGTAATGGATTACCTTTGGAAGGTACCTAGAACCTTAAGTAACAAAGAGTTGTAAGTAAGAACCAATCTTGTGTTAGATTCACTTAAGTGAAGATAAGATTGTGTAGAACACACAATAGGATGAATGTTGACTTATAACCTTGTCACATTCATTAAGTAAGAAACGTTATAGTGAAATGCTCATTTATTTCCTTAAGCAAGGTTGAATGAAGCTTTAGCTAAGATTGACTCTTTCACTATGATGAGTTGAGTCTATAGGAAAGTTAAGGTGATATTTATGTAAGAGGTAAACATAATACTACGCATTTTACATAATAGTTAGTTAATCTAGCTTGTATGTGAAAACTATAAGACCTTGGTGCAACCAAGTAATGGTTTGCCATAGGTAAGTATCTAACACCTTAGCAACATAGTGTTGCATAGAGGTCACTTAATAGCAATGAGTGATGAGTTGGTTTACATATATATATATATATATATATATATATATATGTTTAGATATAATATATATATATCTATAGAAATGGTCTAGTATTGATCTTTGTGAGTATCATTTGACAGTATTCGTGAAGGCCAAGAGAGATTGAAGGGTGTCAGATAGACTCAACTGAGGAAGGACATAACCCTGATATTTTGTTAGTGCCAAGGCCAAATGAGATAAGTAGAGGTCCATAAGGTTCTTCAGAATCAGGACTTAGACCAAACATCTCAGCGTGTCAGGATATATGTGATGTGAGGAGGAGATCTCCCTTTATTCACCACGGGATAATATACTGAATCCGTTTCTAATGAACTTCTTGGTTTTCAAAATAAACCCTTACATGTATTTCAAAACAAAGCATTATATGATCATGTCTTTAGGATCTTTCTTGAGTATAATCATATTGTATATCATCTGTATTGCATTTACGGACAATTGTATGAGCATTATCTGTTATTATTGGTATTTACAATTGTATGGGCAGATGTTTATATCTAACGGTATGTAGGCTATCGGTTTAGATCACACTATATAATAGTGTGCAGTTATGAGTTTTAGAGGAGGAAACTCCTATGTTTGTAGTTATAATAATTATTATATTTGTTATACAATGTTATAGCTAATTGGTATTGGAATTGCTTTTACTAAAATTTGTAATTCTCACCCCAGTTGTTCTTTCATGTAAATCCAGGTAAAGACCCTTTTAAGGGAATGAAGATGAAATATGAAGATTAGTATAATTTTTATATGCTTTAGTAGACAAAATTTATATATATGTTTATATTTGCTTTGTACGTTTTAAGTAATATGTATTACAATATGTCTTTCTGTGACTGGTGTTGTATATATGTGTGTGTGTGTATATATATATATATATATATATGTAGTTTAAGTTTTTTCACATTCTCTCAAGGCTTTCTATAGTTACTCAATTGTAATTATGGATATATGTATTAGTTAGTATGTAGAAGTGACGTCTTTAGTACTTGTTATCTTTATATATCTTGGTATTTCTAGGATATATGTAGATATCTATATTAGGATATATCTAGATATCTGTATTACATATCATAAACAACCTATAGCAAATAAAACAAAAAAATAAAATAAAATCTCACTCACTAGTTTCCATTTTTTCACTTGTTTCTCATACAACACAATTCTATTCCTAAACTCACTAATTTCTTCCTCATTCATGGCATCCATTTCATCCACTGTTCTAGCTTTATCATCCAACCATTGAAAAAAGCCACATGCTTGTTGCTTATCTCTCCATAAAGGGCACATAAGAAATCGACGACCATAGCTCTTTATCTCCTTCAAAGTATAAATCAACACACATTGTCTGCATCCACACTTCTCAAAAAAAATTTGTGCACCTCATTTGTTCCCTATCACCGATGAACCACTAATTCTAGAACTCATCTTTGATGTCTGCATAAAATATCCTCTCATCTTCTAACAAACCTAAACCCTGCACAAATTCACTAATGTAACAATTTCATGTGCTCTGTTCGCCTATAAGAAATTATGATGGAAGAAGATTAGGGATTTTTGAGTGGGGATACAACTTCTTTCTAGCATGGGTAGGGAATGATGCTACGCCACTTCTTCCCCTTCTATCCAAGGAATGATGTTACGCTACTTCCATTTCTATCTAGCTGTGTTGCTTCTTCTCCTTTTGTCCATTACCACTTCTTCTCTAATACAGTGTGTTTTGTTGAAAAAAATGATTTGGATAGTTAGGATCCTAATTGACATTTAAAAATACAAATTAATAATTTGGTTAGTATCTCACATGAGTGATTAACATAATTATTAACGTGATAGAATTTAATTAACATATGTGTTATTTTTTTAGAGATTAAAATATTATATCATAAAATATTTAAAAATTAAAATGTATATTTATTCCAATCATAACTATCGTCAATTCCACGTCAAAAAACAAAAACTATGGTGAGTTTCTTATTAAGGTTATCCTTACCAATTTTAATTGCACAACTCTTGTACTTGTATTTTATATATATATATATATATAGTATCAATTATAATTAGGACAATACCTCCCTTATTACACAACTCTTTTTAAACTCACTTATTACAAATAGTACAAGCCGTAGGGCTAATGGAGCCAACTAACGACACTATATGACAGTAACATTATTGACATTGGGCATGTATTATTGCGGGAGATATATATCGATTATAAATAGGACAAAACCTCACTTATTACGTAACTCTTTCTAAACTCACTTATTACAAATAGTACAAGCGGTGGGGCTAATGGAGCCAACTAATGACATTATGTGACAATAACATTATTGACACTGGGCATGTATTATTGCGGGAGAGGGCCTAGTCAAGTCTTTTCCCTCATTGATCTATCCAAGAAAAAAAAAGCTTATAATGATTTTGTTCATGTCTTTATAGTGCAATACGCAATTATATATAACTTTACATCTTATCTATAAAGTACACTTCATTTTTAATGTATATTTACATATTAAACATATGTTCATAATAAATATATGAAGATATTTATATAATATATATATTTTATATATTTAAATATGTTTAATTAAAATAATTATTATTTTAATTTAGATGCATTTTAAATATATTTAGATGCATCTAAAATATGACTAATTAATAATTTAAAAAAATTAATTTTATAACTAACGTTTAATTAATAAGTTCAGTAACTCACTCCAATTTAATTACATGACTACATTCTAAACTACTATTTTCACATACCAAGTATTTTAGATTTTATCTTTTCACATAAGTCTTATTAGATTTTTAAGTTTTATCTTTTCACATACTACTATTTTTATTTACTCCTTTTATCATTTACGTCTGCATTTAAATCGTCTACTTGCGTTGTCACCGAAACTTACCGCATACTAATATTCCCTCTAATTAATTTTTTTTACGCGCATATACTTGTATATGATTATTTATTAAGAGAAATTAGTTTAAAAAAATTTTAAAAAATGTTAATAGAAATTATATTCTATATTTGTTAAGAGAGAGTTACTAAATAGTAAATATTGACATATATGATATATATATTAAGATATTATAAATCTCCAAACTTATAGAAATGATATCAATGAATTATGAATATTTTTTTAAATTTTGTAATTATATATATATATATATAATCAAGTTCTTTAATTTACTTTTATTAATATTAATATATATATATATATATCGTGTTCGTTTCTACAATTTTTTA
Organism: Ormosia semicastrata; assembly: GCA_029884595.1. Lineage (NCBI taxonomy): Eukaryota > Viridiplantae > Streptophyta > Magnoliopsida > Fabales > Fabaceae > Ormosia > Ormosia semicastrata. The sequence goes on from JAQQTO010000055.1 coordinate 34,479,257, forward strand.
AATTTAATATATATCTATGTCATGTCTATATCGTGTCTTGTGACGCCCCTTTTTAGGAGGAGACGTCACATTGTCAATTAAATTTTTTTTTGTGAAAAATAAAAATGAAGTTAAGACTTGGTTCTTATTGTTATAGTTAAACTCATTTGGTTATAGTTGTGTAAATAAAATGGAGAATATATTTTTTTTTCTTTTTCTTACAATGTATATATATTTATACTCAATAACCTGCTCATCAATTCAAAGTATTCAAAGGTACTAACATTTATAAAAGATTCATAAGTACGTATATATATTTTTGTCTAATTGTAAGCAGAAAACATAAACTTTAACGAAAAACATAAAGACTAGTCCATACTCCCAAACAAAAAATATATCATATATATATATATATATATATATATATATATATATATATATATATATATATATATATATATATATATATATATATATATATATCTTGTTTAGATATAGAATGTGAGTCAATAATTACATCAAGGCTCATCAAAAGAAGCCTAAGCTTTACCAGCCCCCAAAATATAATATTCATATATATATATATATATATATATATATATATATATATATATATATATATATTTATATCAAATCTGTTTAGTTACAAAGTCCGATATACCAAAAAGTAAAACTATACCTGCCCAAAGGATCATGCATATACTGCCCACCAAAATAATAAAATATCAGACCCCTAAAATAAAACACGGGTAGCCATCAGTAGCTACCAACCTTATCAATCCCTGAGGTGAGGAGGAACCGTGCTAGGATCCTCTTCAGGATCCTCCGCGATATCTTCCTCAGGATCCTCCTCGGGGTCTTCTTCATCCAAGGAAACCTCCATAGGAGCCACCGAGCTACGGGCCGGAGCCCGAGCAGTGGAATCAAAAGAATCCTCCTGTGGGGTGTAATAGCGGGCACCCTACATCTCCCTGATGGGCAGATAAAACTCCAAGCATAAGCTAATGCAGCAGGTAAAGATCAGCGGTTCATGGTGCCCCCAAGCCAGTGACAATGACATGTCTCCCAAGTAGACACAGCAATCAGAGCTGAAGTTCACATGCCAACAGTCTGGACCCCCAAGGAATGTCAGACGCATATTTCCCAAAAATCCATGAGGTCGAGCCGTCATGATCAGAAGGATGCTAGTCAAGGTTGGGCTAGAAGCCGAGGAAATCGAGTACTTCCTTTTCTTCACTCCCGTCTTCAGAGAATCACATATATAGACATACAGAAATAGTAGAAACATAGGAAAGGAGGTAAGACATTCAACATTCATTACCAATTGAGGCAGTAAAGAACAAACGTCGCATGATGCCCACATAGCATTTCAGAAATGATAAATAGCATTAAAACAGATAATAAGCAATTTAGCATATATAGGCAGCTATAGCAGTAATGAAACAACGGATTAAATTTTCATATAAACAAGTAACTATCAAATGGTATGGTGACTCATTATGCATATGCATATAATACCAACAATCCTACTCCATGGAGCTAGATGCCAAAACAGTCGGAGAGAATGATCAGGAGATATGTCTGTATCTCGGCTGCCGAGGCCATCTAGTGCTAAAAATTCTCAATTTATCAAAATGCGCATCATGACATTGTACAAGACATTCTACACAGATCTTGATATTGGATAGTGTCTTAGTCCGGATCGTCAGTGCGTTTGCATCGGTCTGCCCCACGGACAGAAGAGCTACCAACTGTCCATTGCGAGGTACCCGCACCCCGATGCCCCCACGGTCAACAAATGACCTACATTTGTCTATTCGCCCCTGCACAAAGGTGTGATTCAACTCCTAGGCAACTTGGCCTTAACAAATTGTCCAACAAACTTTTTCAATGCATGACTCAATCATGCTCAATGCACATAGATTCAATGCATACTCATATGTACATTTACAAATTCACAATCATAGCATTTCAGGTCTAAGATCACATGTTATGTCATTTATCATCAATATTCGAATCCTGTTCAAGGGTCCATAATAAGTCAATAATAAGTTTCTAGGCATTCACACCCTATTCAAAGTCCTCAAGTAAGTCAATTCTTAATTTCATTATGTCGCTCGCAACCTCTATCATATTTATGTTCTATCTCTATTCAAAGTTTTTATAAGTTGTAAGGCATGCTCCCGTTCTATATTTTTCCCTCTTTATGAATCCCTAATTAGTTTCTAGTCATCCAATTATTTAAGATTATTACGCTTACATTAGTCCAAAAGCCTTGAGTCAAGTGCCCAAGGGGACCTTGAAACCTCCAAGGGTTAGAAAAGCCTCAATTCCATTGCTGATCATGTGACACGGCCCGTGTGTAAAATACATGGCCCCGAGTACACAGCCTGTGTGGTCATACACGTTCTTGGCCGTGTACTCCTTTGGAGGGCACTAGAAAACATGTCTGAACCCTGTGTCATACAGGGAGATACACGACCCATGTATTCACACACGGCCTAGGCCGTGTATCACTCTGTGGACGCAGAAATCACCAGAAAAACCATTCCAATCCTCAAACATCCCAAAATCCATCAATGTACATAAAAAAAACACCATTCAAACACTTAAAATTCAACCAAAACAATTAAACAAAGGGGTTTTCCTAAAATAGGTTTCACCCCACCAACACAACAACAAGTTCTTAACTACCAAAATGGGTTGAAGAGAATGGATCTTCCTCTTACCTAAGAGAAACACAAAGAAAAGATGCTCCTTTTTGCTTAGAATTTTCGTTCTTCACCACCACTAAAACCTTGGGTGTTCAAATCCATAAAAATCAAGATCAAAGAGGGGAAATGGTAGCCATGGTCACCAAGGTGACCGTGGAACACAAAAATGAGGAGAAGAGGATAAGAAAGTTGAGAGCTTTACCTTAAATCTTGAAGCTTTGAGCTTCAATGGTTGAAGAGGATGAAGATGGAGAGAATGGTGAGCTCTTGAAGATGATTCCAACACCAATGAGTCTTCAAACAAGATGGGAATCTATGGTGTGTGTGAGCTAAAAAATCAAATGGATTATGTGGGTGGAGAGAATGTGGCTGCTGTGGAGTGAAAATGGGAAGGGAAATATGAGATGAAAAGAAGAAGATGATACATGAAGGAGAAAGGAAAAAGTGAAAGAGAAAAGAGATAATAATGTTTATGTTAGGGGAGTAAGGAGATAAGTGGAAGAGCAAAATTTTGGGCTCTCCAAATGCTGCTATTGTCGTGGAGAGTGAGGGGAAAATGGGGGGAAATTTCCCTCCAAAATGATAAGGTTAGATGTGTGTGTAAATTTTGCAAAAGTCAAATTGATTTGACATAAAGTAGATTTTTAGATCAAATGATAAGGATTTTTACTACAAGTTATTACTCAACGGACAATTATTGATATTTAGGGATTCAGTATTTATTGTTCAATGGATAATAAGGAGCACATTTAAATTTAAAATTTAGCAGAATGTACAACGATTCTATTTATCAGATAAAATCTCAAAAGACGTAAACCTCGTAAATTGTGCTCAGCCTCGGGTTTAGTAAGATCTCCCGTTGATATTTTCACAGTTCAAAGTTTACTAGCCTCCAGAAAAATATTTTGTTTTCCCGGTTTCGCTCAGTGTGCATGTAAAATAAAAAATATATTAAAATATTCAATATTTCCAGAAAATTTTACAAAAATTATCAAAAATAACAAATATTAGAAAAAGTATATTCATCACAAAACAAAAAATTTCTGGGGTGTTACACTGACTCTGCTCAGTGTGCACGTAAAATAAAAAATACATTAAAATATTTGACATTTTTTAAAAAAATCAGAAAATTCTCAAAAATCATAAATATTGAAAAATGATTATTTATGATTACATAAATAATTTTTGGGGTGTTACAACTCTCGCCTTCTAAAAAGAAATTTTGTCCTCGAAATTTTCATACCTTAGAACAGTTGTGGGTGCTGCTCTTTCATCTTGTCTTCTAACTCCCATGTTGCATCTCCAGTTATTTCGTTCCAGATTACCTTCACCAACGAGATCTCCTTGCCTTTTAGTTGCTTTATCCTTCTATCCTCAATTCTTACAGGAGGTGCCTCATAGGTTAAGTTCTCTTTTAATTGTACTGCGTCCGGTGCTATGACATGACTTGGGTCAGGAAGATATTTTCGCAGTTGTGACACCTAGAAGACATTATGAATGTTTGAGAGGAAAAAGGGGTAAGGTTATTTGATAAGCTACTGGACCTACTCGATGAATGATTTGGTATAGTCCAAGAAATTTTGGAGTGAGTTTTCTAGATTTCAAGGCCCAGCCTACCCTAGTCGTAGGTGTGACTTTCAGAAATACATGCTCACCTTCCTCAAACTCAAGAGGCTTTCTCCTTTGGTCTGCATAACTCTTTGGTCAACTCTGAGCCGTCTTCATCTTCTCCTGAATCATTTTAACCTTCTTAGTCGTCTACTGTATAACATTTGGTCCAATAGTAAGGCGCTCGCCGTCTTGGTACCAACATAAAGGCGTTCGACACTACCATCCATACAGAGCCTCATAAGGTGCCATCCCTATGCTCAAATGATAGCTGTTATTGTAGGTGAATTCTATCAATGGCAGAACGTCATCCCAACTTCCAGTATGTTATATGGTGCAAGCTCTAAGTAAATCTTTCAATGATTAGATCGTTCTTTCCGATTGGCCATCGGTCTGTAGGTGATAAGCAGAACTTAGACATAGTTTTGTCCCTAATGCTTCTTGCAGACTCTGCCAGAAATTTGAAGTGAATCTCGGATCCCTATCCGAAACAATACTTGTAGGCACACCGTGCAGTCTAACAATTTCTCCAATATAGATCTGGGTCAGTCTCTCCAGTTTGTATCTTATGTTGATCGGGAGAAAATGTGCTGATTTCATGAGTCGGTCCACAATTACCTAAATCGAGTCATAACCTTTTCTTGTCCTTGGCAAACCCACTACAAAATCTATTACAATGCTGTCCCACTTCTATTTAGGAATAGACAATGGTTGCAGCAATCCTGCCGGTTTTTGATGTTCCATTTTAGCTTTCTGACAAACCAGACAAGTCGATACACGTTTAGTGACGTCACTCTTCATTCTGTGCCACCAAAATAACTTCTTCAAGTCTTGATACATTTTTGTTATGCCCGTATGCATATTCAGCTGACTTGTGTGAGCATGGTTGATAATATACTCTCTAAGCTCTTGGTCACGGGGAATACAGACCCTACCTCGGAATCTCAGAATTCCATCTATTCCTTCCGCAAATGCTATTTCGTTGCCTTGCTTCATTTTCTCTCTCACTTCTTGTAAGAACTTGCCAACCTTCTGCTTTTCACGTATGTCCTCCATCAGCTCACTTGAGATGGTGACCATGTTCATGCAGATCTTCCTTAGTTCTAATTCCACAAAAGGCCATACATCTCTGAACTGCTCTACTAGATCCTTTTCCTTGATCATTAGGGCAGAGACACTGATCATCTTCCTACTCAGGGCATTTGCCACGACGTTTGCCTTGCCAGGGTGATACAGAAGTTGGAAATCATAATCCTTCGAGAACTCTAGCCACCTCCGCTGCCTTATGTTCAATTCTTTCTGATCATTCAAGTATTTCAAACTCTTGTGATCATTAAAGATATTGAACGTTGCTCCATAGAGAAAATGCCTCCATATCTTCAGAGCGAAAACCACAGCCGCTAACTCTAAGTCGTGCGTCAGGTAATTCTTCTCATGCACTCGCAATTGTGTTGAAGCATAAGCCACCACTCTTCCATGTTGCATAAGCACAGACCCTAGTCCTTGGTATGAAGCATCACAATACACCTCAAAGGGCTCATTCGGATCAGGTAGCACTAAAACTGGCAAGGTAGTTAGCCGATTCTTCAACTCTTGAAAACTCTGTTCATAGTTGTCGGTCCACTCAAAAGCTTGGTTCTTTCTTGTGAGTTGAGTAAGAGGTCCTGCAATCTTGGAGAATCCCTCAATGAACCTCCAGTAATATCCTGCCAATCCCACGAAGCTACGAATCTCTGTCACTGATTTTGGCCTTTCCCATTATAGCATTGCCTCCACTTTTGATGGATCCACCGCAATCCCATCCTTCGAGATTATATGACCTAAAAATTTAACTTCTTCCAGCTAAAACTCAGTTTGACAGTTTGGCATACAGTTCCTTCTCCTTCAAAATCTGAAGAACTATACTGAGGTGTTCAACATGGTCCTCCTGATTTTGAGAGTATACCAGAATGTCATCAATGAAGACCACAACGAATTTGTCCAAGTAAGGATGAAAGATTCGGTTCATGTAATCCATAAAGATAGCTGGTGCATTCATCACGCCAAACGGCATCACAAGGTATTCGTAATGGCTGTATCGGGTACAAAAAGTAGTGTTGGGTATATCCTCCATCTTTACTCATATCTGATGATACCCAGATCGCAAATCAATTTTTGAAAATACCGCTGCTTCCTTCAGTTGGTCCATTAAGTCGTCAATTCTTAGGAGTGGATATTTATTCTTGATTGTCACTTTGTTTAGCTATCTGTAGTCTATGCACAACCTTGATGAACCGTCCTTCTTTCGAACTAACAGTACCGGTGCTCCCCACAGTGACACACTCGGTCTGACGAATTGTTTTTCCAAAAGCTCCTCTAGTTGCTTCTTAAGCTCAGCTAATTCTGTTGGTGTCATCCTATAAGGTGCTATAGACACGGGACCAACTCCCGGTACAAGGTCAATAGCGAATTCTATTTCTCGTGCTGGTGGTAAACCAGGTACATCCTCAGGAAAGACTTCGGGAAATTGATTCACCACTGGAATTGTGTTCATATCAACCTCACTCTCGACTTTTAAAGAAAACAGTAGCATGTATCCGTGAGCTCTTTCTTTCAAGAGAGCTTGAACTTGGTTAGCCGTCAGAAATCTAGAATCCTCATCTATGGGGAAAACTATGGTTTTTCTTGAACAATCTAATAGAACATGGTTGGAAGACAACCAGTTCATCCCTAAAATTATATCTAGTTGGGATAGGGGTAAACAGATCAAATCAACAGAAAAGATTCGACCTTCAACAATCAAGGGACAATTTAAACAGACTTTGGTAGTAACTACTGGTTTATCAGTGGGGGTAGAAACAGTTAAGTCAAAAGGTAAGGTAGACATTGGTAAGCCAAGTCGTAGCACACAGTCATAAGATATGAAAGAATGGGTTGCCCCAGAGTCATACAGTACAGTTAAAAGATTACCTTCTATGGTGCCTTCCCCTTGAATCAAGTTTTTGGACTCGAAGGCTTCAGTTCTGCTCATGGTATAAACTCGCCCTCTTGCTTGTGGTTTCTTAGCTCTTGCAGCATTGACTGAAGGTTCAGCCTTCGCTTGATTGCAGTCTCAGGACTCGTGGCCGGATTTGCCACATCTGAAGCAGATAATCCCCTTTATAGTGCAGTCCCTCGTGAGGTGATCTTTCCCACACTTCAGGCATTTAGAGGGATACGCCACGTTCTGGCCAGTCTAGTTCCCAGCAGAACCTCCACCAGAGCTTCCACCCATGGTCTGTTGCTGATTTCCGGTTGGTCGGGAATAGGGCTTCTTTTGGAAGCGGTTAGAACTGTTGCCACTGCCCCTTTGGAACCTTGTAGGCCCAAAGTTCCTGTTCCTCGTATCTCTAGATTGCTCCAGAGCTTCTACTTCATAACACGTGCCTAGTAGCTCCGAGAACTCATTGATCTTCAGGGTGATAACAGCCTTCTTCACCTCATACCTCAGTCCTTCTGTAAATCTCCGACAATTCTAGGCTTCATTCGGTTGGTGCTGAAAGTACGTTGAAAATTGTGACAAGTTTTCAAATCTTGCTGCATACTCACTAACGGTCATATTCCCTTGCCATAAGTTGAGAAACTCCAACTCCTTCGCGTGCCTTGTGCTCGCAGGAAAATACTTATCCAAGAATTTGTCCTTGAATAAATCCCAAGTGATCTCTCGGTTTGCAGCTTCCAATATTCTCTGCACTTCATTCCACTAGTTTTCAGCATTGCCCACCAACATAAAGGTAGCATAGTTCACCTTCTTGTTCTCAGTGCAGTTCATGCCTCGAAAAACTTTCTCTAACTCCTTGATCCACAAACTAGCTTTGTCTGGATCGAACTCTCCTTTGAATTGGGGAGGATTGTGGTGACGAAACTCTGCTAAGTTCTGAGCATCTGCCGTAGCTTCGAGCTGTTGAGCAGCCCTCTCTTGCTGTTGAGCAACTCTCTCTTGCTGTTGAGTAGCTTGCTCAGTTTGTTGTGCGATGACCTCAGCCATCCTCTGCATCGCCGCTATAGCAGTTGTCATATGTTCTCTTCGTGCCATCTTACTTTCTCAGATCGGATTAACTGAAAACACAAGAAAACTCAGTCGTATCCACTAGGAATACCAAACAATACACCTCTGTGTTTGATTTTCAGAGAACACATAGCACAAACAAGACAGACTCAATCACAATACCCAAAGAAACATAAACCGAGGCTCTGATACTAATTGAATGTAACGCCCCTTTTTAGGAGGAGACGTCACATTGTCAATTACATTTTTTTTTACGAAAAATAAAAATGAAGTTAAGACTCGGTTCTTATTATTATAGTTAAACTCATTTAGTTATAGTTGTGTAAATAGAATAGTGAATATATATATATATATATATATATATATATATATATATATATATATATATATTCTTTTTCTTACGATATATATATATTTATACTCAATAACCTCGCTCATCAATTCAAGTATTCAAAGGTACTAACATTTATAAAAGATTCATAACTACGTACATATATTTTTGTCTAATTGTAAGCGAAAAACATAAACTTTAACGAAAAACATAAAGACTAGTCCATACTCCTATGCAGAGAAAATACATCATATATATATATATATATATATCTTTGTTTAGATACTGACTGTGAGTCAATAATTACATCAAGGCTCATCAAAAAGAAGCCTAAGCTTTACCAGCCCCCAAAATATAATATTCGTATATAATTTTATATCAAATCTGTTTAGTTACAAAGCCCGATATACCAAAAAGTAAAACTATACTTGCCCAAAGGATCATGCATATACAGCCCACCAAAATAATAAAATATCAGGACCCCAAAATAAAACACGAGTAACCATCAGTAGCTACCAACCGTATCAATCCCTAAGGTGAGGAGGAACCGTGCCAAGATCCTCTTTAGGATCCTCTGCGAGATCTTCCTCGGGATCCTCCTCGGGGTTTTCCTCATCCGAGGAAACCTCCATAGGAGCCACCGAGCTACGGGCCAGAGCCCGAGCAGTGGAATCAAAAGAATCCTCCTGTAGGGTATAATAGGAGGCACCCCACATCTCCCTGATGGGCAGATAAAAATCCAAGCGTAAGCTAATGCAGCAGGTAAAGATCGACGGTTCATGACGCCCCCAAGTCAGCGACAATGACACGTCTCCCAAGTAGACACAGCGATCAGTGCTGAAGTAAACATGCCAACAGTCTGGACCCCCAAGGAATGTCAGACTCACGTTTCCCAAAAATCCATGAGGTCGGGCCGTCATGATCAGAAGGATGCTAGTCAAGGTTGGGCCAGAAGCCGGGGAAATCGGGTTCTTCCTTTTCTTCACCCCCGTCTTCAGAGAATCACATATATAGATATACAGAAATAGTAGAAACATAGGAAAAGAGGTAAGACATTCAACATTCATTACCAATTGAGGCAGTAAAGAATAAACGGCACATGACACCCACATAGCATTTCAGAAATGATAAATAGCATTAAAACAGATAATAAGCAATTTAGCATATATAGGCAGCTATAGCAGTAATGAAACAACATATTAAATTTCTATATGAACAAGTAACTATCAAATGGTATGGTGACTCATTATGCACATGCATATGATACCAACAATCCTACTCCATGGAGCTAGACGCCAAAATAGTCGGAGAGAATGATCAGAAGATATGTCTGCCGAGGCCATCCAGTGCTAAAAATTCTCAATTTATCAAAATGCGCATCATGACATTGTACAAGACATTCTACACAGATCTCGATATTGGATAGTGTTTTGGTCCGGATCGTCGGTGCGTTTGCATCGGTCTACCCCACGGACAGAAGAGCTACCAACTGTCCATTGCGAGGTACCCGCACCCCGATGCCCCTAAGGTCAACAAATGACCTACACTTGTCTATTTGCACCAGTACAAAGGTGTGATTCAACTCCTAGGCAACTTGGCCTTAACAAATTGTCCAACAAACTTTTTCAATGCATGACTCAATCATGCTCAATGCACATAGATTCAATGCATATTCATATGTACATTTACAAATTCACAGTCATAGCATTTCAGGTCTAAGATCACATGTTATGTCATTTATCATCAATATTTGAATCCCGTTCAAGGGTCCATAATAAGTCAATAATAAGTTTCTAGGCATTCACACCCTATTCAAAGTCCTCAAGTAAGTCAATTCTTAATTTCATTATATCGCTCGCAAAATCTATCACACTCATATTCTATCTCTATTCAAAATTCTTATAAGTTGTAAGGCATGCTCCCGTTTCTTGTTTTTCCCTCTTTATGAATCCCTAATTAGTTTCTAGTCATCGAATTATTTAAGATTATTACGCTTACATTAGTCCAAAAGCCTTGAGCCAAGTGCCCAAGGGGACCTTGAACCTCCAAGGGCTAGAAAAGCCTCAATTCCATTGCAGATCATGTGACACGGCCCGTGTGTAAAATACACGGCCCCGAGTACACGATACGTGTGGTCATACACGGCCTAGGCCGTGTACTCCTCTCGGGAGTGCACCAGAAAACACGTCTGAGCCCTGTGTCACACAGGGAGATACACGACCCGTGTATTCACACACGGCCTAGGCCGTGTATCACTCTGTGGACGCAGAAATCACCAGAAAAACCATTCCAATCCTTAAACATCCCAAAATCCATCAATGTACATCAAAAACATACCTTTCAAACACTTAAAATTCAACTAAAACAATCAAACAAAGGGGTTTCCCCAAAATGGGTTTCACCCCACCAACACAACAACAAGTTCTTAACTACCAAAATAGGTTGAAGAGAATGGATCTTCCTCTTACCTAAGAGAAACACAAAGAAAGGATGCTCCTTTTGCTTAGAAATTTCATTCTTCACCACCACCGAAACCTTGGGTGTTCAAATCCACAAAAATCAAGATCAAAGAGGGGAAATGGTAGCCATGGTCACCAAGGTGACCATGGAACACGAAAATGAGGAGAAGAGGAGAAGAAAGTTGAGAGCTTTACCTTAAAGCTTGAAGTTTTGAGCTTCAATGGTGGAAGATGATGAAGATGGAGAGAATGGTAAGCTCTTGAAGATGATTCCAACACTAAGGAGTCTTCAAATGAGATGGGAATCTATGGTGTGTGTGAGCTCGAAAATCAAATGGATTATGTGGGTGGAGAGAATGTGGCTGCTGTGGAGTGAAAATGGGAAGGGAAATATAAGATGAAAAGAAGAAGATGATACGTGAAGGAGAGGGAAAAAGTGAAAGAGAAGAGAGATAATAATGTTTATGTTAGGGAGTAGGGAGATAAGTGGAAGAGCAAAATTTTGGGCTCTCCAAATGCTGCTGCTACCGTGGAGAGTGAGGGGAAAATGGGGGGGAATTTCCCTCCAAAATGATAGGGTTAGATGTGTGTGTAAATTTTGCAAAAGTCAAACTGATTGGACATAAAGTAAATTTTTAGGTCAAATGATAAGGATTTTTACTACAAGTTATTGTCCAACAGAAAATTATTGATATTTAGGGATTTAGTATTTATTGTTCAATGGATAATAAGGGGTATAGTTAAATTTAAAATTTAGCAGAATGTACAGCGATTTTATTTATCAAATAAAATCTCGAAAGACGTAAACCTCGTAAATTATGCTCGGCCTCGGGTTTAATAAGATCCCCCGTCGACGTTTTCACAGTTCAAAGTTTACCGGCCTCAGAGAAAATATCTATTTTTTTGACTCTGCTCAATGCACACGTAAAACGAGAAATACATTAAAATATTCAATGTTTCCAGAAAATTTTACAAAAATCATCAAAAATAAAAAAAATATTAGAAAAAGTCTATTCATCACAAAACAAATAATTTCCGGGGTGTTATTGACTCATTTCAATGTAATGCGTAAAATAAAAAATATATTAAAATATTCACTATTTTTAGAAAAATTCCAAAAAATTTTAAAAATCATAAATATTAAAAAATAATTATTTATGATAAAATAAATAATTTTTGGGATATTACATGTCTCATGTCTATATCCGTATCTATATTTCATAGCATCTTATAAAATGTAAAATTCAAGCAATTTATGCAATCATAACTATCGTGAGTTTCCTATTAAGGTTATCCTTACTAATTTTAATTACCTAATTCTTGTACTTGTACATATATATATATATATTGAGAGAGAGAGAGTAAATTACATTCACTCTCTTTTAAGTTTGATGATATTACACTCATTTCATTCATTTTTTTAGAAATGACACTCACTTCTATTAATTGATCAAGTTGCATAATTGTGTAAATATTATCGTTAAAATCTATAAGATTTTTAGCATTCATGATTATTTATGAAAAAAAATATTTTTAAAAAATATTATTATGTATAAATATTACCAAAGTTAAAATTCGGTAATATTTTTTTATCGATTAAAATTTGATAACATTACTAGTTAAAAAATGTATATATTTTTTAAAAACTCCTTACATACCCACATAGAGAAAATTGCAAAAGTTTTTTTTATAAAAAATATTATTATATATAAATATTATTAATTAAAACTCGTAAGATTTTCAAGATATACGCTATTATTTTAAGTATACGCTTTTTCATAAATAACTATGAATGCTGAAAATTCTATAGATTTTAACTGATAGTATTTACATAATTATGCAACTTGATCAATTAATTGAGGGATGAGTGTCATTTTTGAAAAATAATGGGGCTAGTATTTTTTAAAAAATATATTTTTTTTTATAAATAACTGTGAAAGCTGAAAACCCTATAGATTTTAACTGATAATATTTATACAATTTTGTAACTTGATCAATTAAAGGAGGTGAGTGTTATTTTTAAAAAAGAATGAGATTGAGTATAATATCATCAAATTTGGAGGGAAGTAAGTGTAATTTACTCATATATATATGATGGAGAAACTTACATAAAATTCTTTAAATACTTAAGATATTATTTCTTAATTATTAAGTATAATTATTTTATATTTTGGTTAAAATAAAGCAAATTAAATTAATATTTTAAAAATTAAATCAGTTATTAAACTAATAAAAAGAGAAGTTTAAAATTTTAAGATCAAAATACAATTAAATTTTAAACCAAAATTTTAGACATATATGTATATAATACTCATGCATTGCTTGAATTCTTTTCAATTTAGTTAGAATTTGAGAAAATATATTTTAAAAGTTAAAATATTTAAAAGTGATTTTCTTTTATTTTTGCTAAAATTTTAAAAAGTATATATAAATGAAAAGAGAAATTGTTTAAAACTTTAAAAAAATATGCTTAATCAAATTAAAAGACAATTTGAATTTAATTTTCTTTTATAAAAATTAAAAATGACATATATTATTCTTTAAAATAAAATAAAATAAATAGATTAAGTCATTCTCAAATAAAAGTATTTTAATTTAATATATAAAGGTAGACTGTGTAAAAGAAATTCTGAGAGAATTCATAATATATATCTATAAAATGATTATAGCATCAATTAATCATACAATAAATCAACTCATTATAAAAATATCCCATACTACAATTATAAAATGATAAAAAAAAACTAACAATATTAAAAATTAAAATTCTGGTACGTTAATAAATAAAATTAATAAAAATCACCTAACCTGCTTAGTCGGTGTCCTTTCCCATCTATCTTGCATATATAGCTTCACCAACCACCACAGCAACCAATTCATCCACAATCACAAACCCTTCGTCTTCTTGCTCTTCCTTTCTGTCTCTCTGCAGCTTTGAAGAGGCCGCAGTTTACAGAGGCTTGCAGAAGAAGCATGTGCCACAAAGGATAATATTAGATATTTATTTACACACATTATTTTATATTTATAAAATTTTTATTATTTAATTATAATTAATTTCACTTTATTTTTTACATACTCATATATATTTTAATTTTGTATATAGATAAATATAAGATATGTGAGGAATTTAATGAGATGTGAAAAGAATTTTCCTACCGCAAAAGGAGGAATTATTATATATTTTTAAAACATGTCAAGTAGAATTGTGCTTATTTTATTCGTATCAAGATATTTCATTCTTAATATTAATGGTGAAATTTACCATTTACTTACACGTTTGTTATTTTTATTTTTAAAAAAATAAAAATAAAGTTAGATTAATAAATATTTAAGTAATTGATAAGGTTGCAGGAGCCAAGTTAACTGAGTTGGTTCTGAATAGTTAGGCCAGATGTGGTAATGATTCTGTTCTTTCCAAGCTTGAGTGTTGTGCGGAGGATCTTCGTTAGTGAGGTCAAAAATTGAGATTAAGGTCCAAAGACGGCATTGATAAATGCAAACTCCAAATGGAAATGGTTCATAATTGTAGTGATGTCGAGTCTGTTGCGCAGTTCAATGGTCTTAAAGAGCATTTAACCTCCTTGCTCATCCAAGAGGAGAGTTATTGGAAGCAAAGGGCCAAAACTCATTAGCTCCAAGAAGGTGACAGGAATTCAAAGTTCTTCCATGTTGTGGCAAAAACTAGAAAAAAAGTCAATACTATTCACCAACTAATGAATACTGATAATGTGGTTGTTGAGACTCAAGTTAGCATGTGTGAAATAGCTAGGGAGTACTTTGAGGGGGTGTTTAAGGAGAACTTTGGGCAATATGATCTTGTTGTAAACGTGGTCTCTCTGTGTGTGACTGAAGCTGATAATGAGTTCTTCTGGCACCGTTTTCTAAAGAGAAGTTTCGTGTGGCCCTTTCTCAAATGCACCCTGATAAGGCCCCGGGGCCAGATGGACTAAACCCTATTTTTTTCGTAGGTTCTAGGATCTTTGTGGGAAGGATGTTTATCATGCTTGCTGTCACTGGCTTCAAAAAGGTACTCTCCCTACTACAGTAAATGAAAGCAACATTGTTTTGATACCCAAGTATGACCAACTGAGTACTATGAGTGATTGGAGGCCTATATCTTTATGTAATGTCATATACAAGCTGCTGTCTAAGGTGTTAGCCAGCAGATTGAAGGTTGTGTTACCTAGATGTATATCCATTGAGCAATCTGCGCTTGTTTCTGGTAGATCCATATTGGATAATGTTATGGTAGTTATTAAGCTTATACACTACATGAAATGCAAAACCAAAGGCAAATAAGGTGATGTGGCATTGAAGATTGACATCAGTAAAGCTTATGATAGGGTGGACTGGGGCTACCTTCGTGCTATGATGGAGAAATTGGGGTTTTCTACTTAATGGATAGAGTGGACAATGTTATGCATTAAATCTGTCAGCTACTTCGTCCTCATCAACAACAACGAGCCTGTTAGGCCAACTTATCCAGGAAGAGGGTTGAGGCAAGGGGATCTGTTATCGCCTTATCTCTTTATCATTTGTGCTGAAGGTCTCTCAGCCCTTATTAGGCGAGCGAAAAGAATGGGTGATTTGCATGGTATTAAAGTTTGTAGAGGAGCACCGATCATTTCTCATCTCCTTTTCGCGGATGATAGTTTCCTCTTTTTTCATGCTAATGAAAGGGAGGCAGCAATTATGAAAGGTATTCTTTTTTCTTATGAAAAGGCTTCTAGCCAAGCTATTAATTTGCAAAAATCTAAAGTATTTTTTAGTAGAAATGTTGGGCTTGATCAATGAACATTGCTTACTAACTTACTGGGCGTGCAGCGTTGCATGGGCACTGGTAAATACCTGGGTCTTCCTTCTATGGTTAGGCGCAACAAGAAGGCTACATTCAATTACCTTAGAGACCGTGTGTGGAAAAGGGTGAACTCTTGGAGTGACACATTTTTATCAAAGGGAGGCCGTGAAGTGCTTATTAAAGTTGTGTTACAGGCTATCCTATCTTATTGCATGAGCATTTTCATGATCCCTCTGTCCTTATATGATGAATTAAAAAAATGATGAACTCATTTTGGTGGGACAAGAGTAATCGAGGGACAAGAGGTATACACTAGCTGTCTATGGAGAAGTTGTCAGTTATGAAGGAACATAGAGAATGGGTTTTCGAAATCTCCAAGGTTTTAACTCTGCCATGTTGGGGAAACAAGGTTGGAAGTTGGTGTCTAACCCTGATGCTATGATTTCTCATATTCTCATAGTTAGATATTTTCCAATAGGAGACTTTTTGGATTCACAGCTTGGTAGTAACCCAAGCTACTCATGGTGTAGCATCTGGAAGTCCCGAGTTCTGGTGAAGGAAGGCATCCGTTGGAGCATTGGCAATGGATCCAAAATTCGTGTTTGGTATGATCTGTGGTTGCGTGAGGCTGACTATATGAAGCTCTAGGGACCAGTTCAACATAACCATGCAAACATGATGGTGAAAGATCTTCTCCTTCCAAGTGAGAAAATATGGAATGAGGCTGCTATAATAAACTCTATGCACCCCACAGATGCGTCTGCAATCTTGAATGTCCTTATTTTTCATTCGATTAGGGAGGATACAATTGTTTGGTGGCCTAATAAGCAGGGTGTGTACTCTGTGAAAACTGCCTACAATTTATTCTTAGACAGGTGGACTCCTCTCATTTGCACCAAAATGGGAGCTGGAACATGATCTGGAGACTGAGTATTCCACAAAAAGTTAAAATATTCTTGTGGAGGGCTTGTAGGGAGTGTCTGCCAATGCGTCTTAGCCTTCAAGGGAGAGGTGTCCAGTGTTCGATTGGGTATGTTTTGTGCTCATCAGCAATGAAAAATTGTTGGCACAACTTTGTGACGTGTCCCTCGAGCATGGAGTGTTGGAGACGTGCTAATTATGGAACAAAATTGCTCAGTATATTAACAGTGTAGATAGTTTCACTGATCTATTTTTCAAGGTGGCCAGCTCAATGAATGAAATAGACAGACACACCTTTGGATGAATTTTGTTGAGTATATGGAGGAGAAGGAACCTGAAGTTTTGGGAGGATACGGATGAGACTCGTGCACGGGTATTAGCAAGGGCCAAGTATGCAATGGATGAGTGGAGGTTGGCTGAGAAACGTGATCAAAGGCTATATTTTGTTAATGTTCCACAACAATGCTCTACATGGTCCAAGCTCCTCATGTCGCCTAAAGTGTAACAGTGATGCTGCGTTCTTCAGTGCAGACAACTTGACGACTTTTGACATTTGCTTGAGGAATGACCAAGGTGAATTTACGCTGGCTAGAACAGAGTGATCTTTACCTATGGTTCTGGTTCACGAGGGCGAGATAGTGGGGTTACTAAAGGTAATTCAGTGGGCTGTTAAGCTGGACTTGGAATTTGTCTCCTTTGAGTTAGACTGCAAAATGGTGGTGGATTACATTGAGTTCAACAAAGAAGATATTTCTGAGTTTGGTACAATCATTGCTCACTGTAAAGAGCTTATTTTACTGAAACCAAACTTTAGTGTTGAGTTTGTTAGGAGACAAGAAAATGTAGTTGCTCATAAGCTTGCTAGGGTGGCTACTGAACTACCTAGTCTCCATATCTTTGATGATATTCTAACATGTATTGAAATACTTATTTATATTGAAATGAAATAAGTTTGTTGCAGTAAAAAAAAAGTAATTGATAAACTCCATCTTAATTAAAGCTAAAATCTTAAAGTATTAGTGAAATGAACGTAATCTTATTTGTGCTATAAGAACATGCAATTCATATTTCTCCCAGCAAAGTTGGCTAGGGTGACCGGAAGGCACATCTGCAAAGTGCTCACTGATTATTGGAGACTGGCGCGTGATGAATCATCAACGAAGAAAGGGAGCGTTGCAAATTAATTTTGAAAAGGTTATGACTAGTATTTATTTTTACTTTGGGATTAGTGAACATGTGTTTTAAAAATAAAAATAAAATTATTAAATAAAAAATACATATTTATTATCTTATAAATTTTAAAAATATTTAATATTTTATTCTTTAAATAATTAATAAAAATAACAAATATTACTTTTAATTTTTAACATATACTTTAAGAGACATGTTAACAATTACTTAAAAAATACTTGTGAGATGTCACTACCACATGTTAAAGGGTTAATATTCAAAGACATATCACTAAGAAACTCATTCTCTCATATTTATGTAAAATGATAAAACTAAAGTATAAGTAGACAAAAAATAAAATGAGACTTCAACTAAAATCAAATTATAAAAATTATATAAATATAAGGTTATACGTGTATAGGTAACCTTATTCTAATTCTAATTATAAATGAAGAAATAGACTACCATAATACTTATGGTAAACTTGAATAATCTAAGATAAGTAGCTCATACAATAAACGTATTTTTATTCCTCTTATTTCCAACCAATTTTACAAAAACAAAAACAAAAAAAAAAGTTTACCAAAAGAAAAAAATGTTAGAAAAAAATTAGAAAAGGATTAAAAAAATTCACAAGAATAAAAAAATTAGAAAAATTCTGAAGTACTATCATCTTTAATGTTCTGGACCGTGATCCGGGATCCCGCTCCATGGGATCAACCCGGCATACACACTACCGGACTCCTCCTAGCTGGCGTAGAGGAAGACTCACGACGTATTCCGGACCACAGATTACGGCCCTTGGTGGTGTTAGTATATGACATAGTGACTGATAGATTCGCGCAAAGGATGAATCACTAAATATCCGTAACTGCCAATCATCAACTTACGATATTATAGGATTCGTAGATATCTTTAATGGTTAGATACTTTCCATATCTTAATCCTAGATTTACAGGGACGTATCTTATAATAATGAAAAGATGATCCCCATTATGATATTAATCCTAAATTACCTGCATCCAGTAAGGTTCCTATTAGGATTCTATATACGCTCTATAAATACAAGGTTAAGTCATCATAGTAAGGTAACTTTTGGAACTCAATCTCTAAAACCTTCTTGTGCACTGTCCGACTTGAGCGTTGGAGTCCCTTTGCAGGTACCCACCCCCCTGTGCAATACGATCAGCTGCTGTTCAAGGAGGAAACCACCGTGTACGTGCCTAATTCAGGTACCCTCTGAATCCACTTCAGAACATTAGCGCTGTCTGTGGGAAACCATAAAATTCTAATCCTACCCATTCATGGTGAATACGAGGCAAAACTCGAGAAGAGACGCTGCTCAAACCTCTGTCAACCAGAGACAATATCTTGACATACAACGTCCACCACCACCACTGCCTCCACTTGTGGCTCAAACCTCCGCTATGAGAAATTAGGCACCCGGATCAGGAAGCCGACGTGATGGGCACTCCACCTTCTTTTCTGAGGAGTCTTCTAACCTATCACGCAGGATTTCTGTCAGGGAAAGACTTGAGTTCCCAGCCTAGAGAGGTGATCAGATCCTTCAAGAGCGTAGATTCCGGTACACCAACGTTTGGGAATCCCGAATGACGAGTTCGATGATCGTGCATCCCGCTCTGAACGCACACATCAATCTCGGGGTTCCCAACGCCAATTTCAAGATATGTTGCAGCAACATATGGACTTGCTCAATGACCAATTCAGGAGGCTAGAAGACATGCAGCGCGCCATGCATGAAAACCAACTGAAGCTGCGCTGCCGTGATAGACGGACCGACGTGGAAAATAACAAAAGGAGGGCCCACGACGATGAGGGAATTCCCCATACCAGGGATAATAACCAGAATCGCAGAACCATGGAACAACCTTTCTCCGATCAACTCATGGAGTTCTGGGTTTCGAGGAATTTCAAGTTTCCTCCAAACCTGGAAATTTGCGACGGAACCACGGAACCCCAGGAATACATAAATGCCTACGAGCAGTCCCTATGTTTCTATGGCGGATCCATGGAATTGTTGTGCCGAGCCTTCCCTCTCTCCCTCAAAAAGAGGGCCCTCAAGTGGTTTACCAACCAACCACGGGAGACCATCGTGGATTAGTCGGACCTCAAACACCGTTTTCTGCTGCAGTACACCACGAGCAAGGAACAACCCAAATCCATCGAATCCCTGGCTAAGATCCGCCAGGGAAAGGACGAGAGCCTCCGGGATTACATTAGGCGCTTTATGGCTGCCTGCACCAATGTAGAAAATTTTGAAGACAGAATAGCCTTGCATTACGCTAGGAGCGGTCTCCGGATAGGCTCCGAATTCTTCAAGTCCCTGGAAAAAAAGAAACCGGACAATCTGACTGACTTCCAGAAACAATCCGAGAAGTATGTCTACTTGGAGGAGGCAACAGAAGACCACAGGAGATAGGACAAAGGTGAGCCTTCTCACCAAAAGCCAAACCAAAATTCCTCAAGGTCACGACCCCCAAAGGGTAGGCCACCACGGAGAAACTATTCTGACTACACTCCTTTGAACATGCCTCGGGAAACAATCTTGAGGGAAGTGATGAACACGGAGTTTCAGAATGTCCGGAGACCGCCCCCTATCAAGAAACACAAGCAGAAGGATCACTCCAAACATTACACATGGCATAAGGCCTATGACCACGATACAGAAGATTGCTATCAGTTGCGCGATGCCATTGAATTTTTGATCAAGGCCGAACGCTTGCAGCAGTATATCCTTCTTGTACAAAACAACGAAGGGGACAATAGACGCAGAGACAACAGACGTACCCCACGTCGAAGTCTGTCCCCTCCGCGCAGAAGAAGGACAAGAAGTCCTAAGAGAAGATCCCGGACTTCTCCTCGACGAGATAACAGCGATCGACAGGGTCGGGCCAGGAACACTCCCCCCGTTGATAACGACGACCACCGCGCCGAGCCCAATAGGACGATCCATACCATTGTCGGTGGCTTTGCCGGAGGGGGATCCTCCAATGGAGCTCGAAAGAAAGCCCTTAGAATGGCAATTTTTAGCGTGGTCCACTCAGAACTAAGAACACAAGCGGAGAATAGAAAGACGCCTCTCATCACCTTCTCAGACGAAGACTACGGTGGAATAATCCCAGATCACGACGACCCACTCGTCATCTCCAGGGTGATTTCCAATGCTGAAGTCCGTCGAATTTTCATCAATCAAGGGAGTTCAGCCGACATTATGTTCCTAGATCTTTATCAAAAGTTGGAGCTCCCGTAATCCGACTTGACTCTCCATGTTGGAGAATTGACGGGTTTCACCGGTGAGAAGATCACCCCGGTCGGATATTACGAAATCCACCTGACCCTCGGATCATCTACACTATTCAGGACTGTCAAGGTAAAGTTCCTGGTTGTGAGCTACCTCTCGACTTATAACATTATCCTAGGTCGTCCTTCTCTCAACGCCCTTGGAGCGGTGGTATCCACTACCCACCTCGTGATGAAGTTCCTCAATAAGAACAATGACGTCGTCACTATAAAAGGCGACCAAATTGCAGCTAGAAAATGCTATAATGAAAGCTTGAAGATTTGTAAAGTACCCCGGAGGTCGAGCCCCGTCGTATCCACCCCGGCTATCGACCAGGTTAACATTCTAATGACAGAATTGGACATCAGAGAAGAAATCTGGGGTACTCGTCCCCAGTCCGAAGGTGAACTGGAGTCTCTTCAGCTTGGGACCAATCCAGAACAGGTCACTAAGATCGGAGCTCGTCTGGGTGAAAAAGAAAAATAGCAACTGTCAGAACTCCTGTTGAGAAACAATGACCTATTCGCTTGGACTTCCTCCGACATGCCCGGACTCGACCCCAACTTTATTTGCCACTGATTGTCAATTAAAGAGGGTACCAGGCCGGTCGCACAAAAGAAGAGGAAGGTCGGACCCGAGAGGCAGCAAGTCATCGAAGACCAAGTTAAAGAACTACTAAATAGCAACTTCATCAGAGAAATTTCCTATACCACATGGCTTTCCAACGTGGTTCTGGTAAAAAAGTCCAACGAAAAATGGAGGATGTGCGTAGACTATATCGACCTGAATAAAGCCTGTCCCAAGGACCCATACCTACTCCCCAACGTCGACAAATTAGTGGATGGCTCCTCGGGGTTCAGATGGCTCTCGTTCATGGACGCATATTCCGGGTACAACTAGATTCTCATGTACGTTGGGGATGGGGATAAAACCACTTTCATTACCGACAGGGCGAGCTACTGCTACAAGGTCATGCCTTTCGGCCTAAAGAATGCAGGAGCCACCTACCAGAGGATGATGAACAATGTTTTTTGAAAATCAAGTGGGAAAGATACTAGAAGTCTATATAGATGACATGATAGTAAAGACCACACACAACGGATCGCACACGGCGGACCTCGAGGAAGTATTTGCACAACTTTGAAAGTACAACATGAGGTTGAACCTGGAGAAGTGCACTTTCGGGGTCTAGGTCGGTAAATTTTTGGGGTTCATGCTAACTCATAGAGGAATCGAAACCAATCCGGATAAATGTCAGGTCGTCCTCAACATGAGAAGTCCCCGGAACGTCAAAGAAGTACAACAGCTTACGGGGCGCATTGCGACTTTCACAAGATTCTTAGCTAAAGCCGCTCACAAGTCTCTCCCCCTGTTCAAATTGCTCAAGAAGGGAAAAAGTTTTGAATGGACCCAAGAGTGTGAGGACGCCTTCACATCATTAAAAAACATCTTGTCCTCCCCTCCTATCTTGACGAGGTCGGACACCTGGGAGACCCTCTACTTGTATCTATCCGTCCACGACGAGGCCGTAAGCTCAGTCTTGATCCAGGAAATCGACGAAGGACAGAAGCCTGTCTACTTCGTAAGCAAGGTCCTTCAGGGCCCCGAGCTTCGATACCAAAAGGTTGAGAAAGTTGCCTTTGCACTCATTATCACCGCAAGAAGACTTCGACAATACTTCCAATGTCACCTAGTGGCGGTAAGAACAGATCAACCCATCCGACAGGTGCTACACAAATCAGATCTGGCCGGGCGAATGATTGCATGGTCGATTGAACTCTCAGAGTTTGGAATCACATATGAACCACGACTTGCAATAAAAGCTCAAGCGTTGTCTGACTTCCTAGCGGAACTCACGACAGACAACGGCGACCCTAAGAAAGCCTTCTGGACCATTTTTGCCGACGGATCATCAAACCCCAAAGGGAGCGGGGCCGGAGTGATTTTGGAAAATTTGGAGGGTTTATTGTTGGAGCACTCCCTAAAGTTTGAATTCCCAACCTTAAACAATCAGGCCGAGTATGAGGCTTGCATCGCCGGCTTGCTAATGACAAAGGATATGGAGGCAACGTGGATCCCACTTTGCAGTGATTCCCAGCTAGTAACCTCCCAAATTCGAGGTGACTATCAAGCTAAAGAACCCCTCCTGCAGAAATACTTGAGTAAGGTCCAGGAACTTTTGAGAGGTTTTGAAGAGGTCAAGATAAAGCACATCCCAAGAGAACAGAACTCCAGAGCAGACCTTCTATCTAAACCGGCGACGGCCACGAAGAGCCCCTAAGAACAACGGTCAGTAATCCAAGAAACTCTCTCCCAACCCTCCATCACGGATCACAGCATATCCCAAGTGGAGGACCATCAGCCATCTTGGATCACCCCTATACTGGCCTATCTGCAGCATGGAAAGTTACCGTCAGATCCGAAAGAGGCTTCCAGATTGGTAAAGAAGGCGGTCAGATACACCATTTACAACGGCCGCCTATACCGACGTGGTTTCTCCTCCCCTCTTGTAAAGTGCTTAACCCCAAAAGAAGCAAAATATGCCCTAGCCGAAGTTCATGAAGGAAGTTGCGGTCACCATTCAAGAGCCAAAGCCCTAGCCCAAAAGATATTAAGGGCAGGATTCTATTGGCCGACAATGGA
Organism: Ormosia semicastrata; assembly: GCA_029884595.1. NCBI lineage: Eukaryota > Viridiplantae > Streptophyta > Magnoliopsida > Fabales > Fabaceae > Ormosia > Ormosia semicastrata. The sequence continues at coordinate 34,503,211 of JAQQTO010000055.1, forward strand.
AGCTGACTCTCAAACACATGTTCAAGTTTGCGACAAGTTATTGGTACATTGATCCGTAAATTCGCAAGCGCACGGGTCGACAAGTAATATAAAGGAGAGTTAGAGTATCGTGTCCCAAGGGATTGATTAATTAGAAGAATGTTAAACTTAATCAAAATTCACAAATTTTTATCCAAGCAAACGAATTGTGAGAATGAGTTACAATTAAAATAACAATTTAGAGAAGTAAAATAAGAAAACACCAAACACTAATTCCACAAGAGAAGATGAGAATGATTAAAGCCTAGGGGTCCCTATTCACTTGCTACTTCAATGAATAAATGTAATCAACAAGTACCAATCAATGAAATGATATTTGTTAGCTGATAACCTTCAATAGATAAGAGCCTATGTCTAGGACAATTACCCATGTAAAACCTAGTTAATCCACTATGTGTCCATGCGAGTTAACATAAGAATCACTCATTGAGACCAATTATCAAACACTTGCTATGCATGACTAATGGGTATGTGTCCATCCCATTAGCTAATCAACACACTCAATGCAATAGAATGTAATTGAATATACATCAACCATACCATATCCATATTCACAACTCCCTATCTCTAGATCAATTGGAATACTAAAATCATGCAATTGATGGCCAATCAACAACAAGTATTAAGCATAGATATGGATGAACAAAATCAAATTCATTGAAAGGGTACCCAATTAATCACATATTAATCATATCCATAGCAAGATCCTAGAGAGCCCCTAGATTAGGGTTTAGTTACACATCATGAAAGAGAAGAAAACACATGAAATCAAATGATCCATCAAGTTACAAATCAAGAGGTAAAGGGAAAGAATAGACAAAAATGGAGAGATTCCAAGCTTGATCTTCTTCCTTGATCTTGATTCTCCCTTGAGTCACCTTCAACCCAAATGGGTTCCTCCTCTTCTCACTTGCTCTCTGAAATTCGTGGTTGAGTGTCCCAAAAACCGAATCCTCTCTCCCTTTCCCAAAAATCAGAATATAAGGGTAAAAGTCACGTGCCAGGATTTTTCCCACGCCTAGGCGTGGTTATGATCACGTGCCTTTCTTCTGCTTGTCACGCCTAGGCGTGACTTTACCACACCTAGGCGTGGTGGTCTCTGCCTGAGATTCCTGATAAACTGCGAGAAACACGCCTAGGCGTGGATTTGGCTCGCCTAGGCGTGGATTAGCTGCCCTTGCTTCTCATTTGCATCTTTCTCCATTTTGAACTCTTCTTTGCTTCCATATCTTTTCCAATGTCTTTCCTTCTTGAATTTCTGCAACAAAAACAATGCTTTAACTCATCAAGCCATGATCCATCTCAATTTCTTATTACAAGCATTAAAAATTAAATTCTTAAACAATTGAGATACAAAGCTTAAAGAATCAAGATCATGCATGAATTTGGACCATTGGGTCATGTAAATTTAAGGAAAGCATGCTCCTATACATCCAAAGCCATGTGAAATAACTTCATTTTTCGAAGTTATCACACCCCCAAACCTAAAGTTTTGCTAGTCCTCGAGCAAACTAAACCAAGTAGGAAAAGAAAACACAATCCAATCCAAAGGTCAAGAAATATGAGGCAAATTGAACCAGGGCAAATCCAGCTTCCAATTATCATTCATACCCTCATAAATCACTTTTCAAACCTCACAACAAGGTCCACACATGCAAGAAATTCTCAACTACCATGCTCACCCTTTTATGCCATTTTTGTGCATGGGAGATTTCCCAAGCTCATGAGCTTAAGATCCTTTCCTAATCATGAAGAGCAAGAAGGATGAGTTATAAAATGCACATGCACTCTCAAAAGAATGTCCTTCATCCCTTTCTCCACTAATATAGACAAGACAGAATCAAAGATCATGAGGGTCTTTTAAGCTTGTAATGTAAGGCTAAGGGTAGTGGCTAAGGAAGAAGGAAATAATTTTTAATCCAAACATCAAACACAAAATCAACCACTTCCATTGAATTAAGTCAAGCATGTAGATGCATAAACACAAACCAACTTGAAGAATCAATCTTCTTTATTCCATTTTCTCATTACATAAACAAAAGGGCTTTAATTTACACAATGACCACTTATTTTCTTTTTTTTTTCTTTTTCTTTTTCTTTTTCTTTTTCTCTTTTTTTTTTTGACCAATTTTTAAATGAAAATTTGGTAATCACAATTTTTTTTGAATTAATTCTTAGCATCTTACACAACTCTATGGCTCAAAACAATGAAATGCTTAATCATGTGCTCAACAAGGGACTGTAATGAGGGAAGAGATTTTTCTTTCACAAACATGGTTTAAGAGGGTGGAGAGATTAGGGTTAAAGAAATGAAAATTAGGCCACACACACGCACACTAGGCTTCAAAATGGGTACTAGGGATATCATTCAATCATGGTTGGCTTGAAAAGCTCAATCGGTCCAAATAAGTGCCCTAGTCATTTCATTGAGAACGCATTGCCTAGGATTTCGCCTCAAAAGGGAATCAAACAAGCTTCTAAGATGCAAAATTTGACTATACACATGCCAATCATAAATTTCTCCAATCATGCATTTCAGTCATATTCCAGAATCCACCATACATGCAACAGGGAAATACACTCATACACTAATATAGCAAAAAGTGTACGCACAACATTTGAAATTTTTACATGTGATTTCCTAAGCATTGAGGCATATCTATGATCCAAACAATCATTGGATAATCAAATCAAAAATTCCAGCATGCATAAGTTCAACTTGCCTCTCAACATACTCATCAATTAAGAGCATAATTCAAGCAGCCCATTAATCCTAATCAATCAAGCACACTCAGATCCACAAATTTGGAAAAACAAAACAAGACCAAACTAAGATTATTAACAACTAAGATTTAAAGCTTTAACAAAAAGAACTGTTCTAACTTCAAATGCAAGAACAAAGGAATGAGAGAGAAATCCATATATATCAACAAAAACTGATTCAACAATTAACAAAGAAATTAATAAATTTCCCCCAAACCCAAGTCATGCAGTGTCCCACTGCATACAAAATAAGGAATGTATCCAATAAGTACAGACAGTGCACTGAAAGTCAAGACAGAAAAACAAAGCAGAAAGTAGCATAAAAGTAATAGGCCCTGGCGCCTCAAATCAAGTCATCCTCATCCAACAGGTCATCGCCCTCTGCACCCATCTCCCGATCATCAGCAGGTGGGGAGGCGGCTGAGAGGTGAAGTTGGGCTGGTGGAGCTGCAAAAGGTGGAAAAGCTGGAAAATCATCCATCGGGCGCCCCTGACCCAAGGCCATCCAATGAATGCCCTGGTAAAGCGAAGCCAGCATCTCTGCTGCGTAGTCGGCATCTCCTGCTGCCGATCCAGGCGCTGCTCAATGGAGTGTGCCCAGGTGGCATCAAAAACTGGAACAGGCTGTGGAGCAGGAGCAGGTGTAGGTGCGGGAGCGGGCTTGGGATCGGCCAGGGGGCTAGACCGGGGCTCGCCTGCGCTTCTCCTGGGCAGTCATAATAGTTTGCACTGCCCGTTCTGTCATGGGTGTCTTCAACTTCACATAGACTTCAGTGTCCTTCCAAGGCACCTTCGCATGCGCACACAGTTGACATATGAGGAATGGAAAGAACAAGGATTTGAGCTTTTCGGTGATGCACAGCCGAATTTGATCATAGAGTATTTGAGCGGTGTCCACCTGAAGAAGATTATAAATTGCATAAAGCATGTAGGCACGCTCAGGATAAATTTCTGACCTGTGCTCAGTAGGGAGCAAATAGGAACACACAAAGTGGTTCCACGGGCGCAGCTCACGGCGCAAACTCTCCTGCTTGAGAAAGCAGATGGAATTATTAGTGTTCCTCTGGACTTGAACCGGAAAAGTAGAGTCACAAATACTGTCCATCACAGTGCTAAAGGGGGTGCCCCTTTGCTCCTCAGGTAATTGCAACTCTCTGTATGAACAGACTAGTGGAGGGGGCCAAGGTCCATGACTTGCCTGGGATGCGCTCCACTGAGTAGTCAACTGTCCGTCTTCTAACTCTAACAGTTGTAGAAGATCTTGGTTCAGCATGGGCGTTGGCATAGAACTCTTTCACCACTGCAGCCACTGGTTCTTCAATGGGATGTTCAGCAAAAGTTTGCCAATGAAAAGTAGCTGTGGCGCGAGAGATGGTTGGATAACGCACCACATTTAACTCATGGAACCCCCTTTCCGGTATGATATTGATCTTTCTCAAGTGCTTCCAAAAGTGGTCAAAGGCCAGCTGAGAAATGAAAAAGGCAGGGTCATATGCTGGAATCGCTTCACTATCATTAGGGTTACTTGGCCCAGCTTGAACAGTTTTTCTCTGACGCTTTGACATGGTGAATGATGACCTGAAAAGAAGAGGGGCTGGTTATTATCATTTGAACAAAGACTGAGAATAATTGTAATGAAATCAGTTACTTCCAAGAAGATAGCATGCAATGCAATCAAGCAACCCAAGTCAATAACTAACCAAAAATGCAAGCAGAACCAAAAATAATGCAACATACCACAGCATGCAATAGGGTCCTACTCAGTAATAAGCAGTGATGGATCAGATCCCAATCAGTTCAAATATAAGCATGCAATTGCAGCAGGGTCCAACATAGTATTGCCAATCAAATACTCATGGGAACACATTAAACAGCACAGTCAATAGGGCCAACTATCCAAACCAAGGTTATCCCCAAATCAAATGAATCAGAAATAGGTAAACAGGTCCAACCAGTTATGTTCCAATCAATCAGAAATAAGCAAGTGACAATGCAAACAAGTCTCAGCTTAGCCAGTGCACAACTTAGAATCAAACCACATCAATTATCCAAAAATGACAACAGATACTAAGAACAACCACATGGTGACTCAAACTGAAGGAACACCTCACGTATGTCAACAGGCAGAGGATTAACGCAAATAGACATGTAACATCGTCATTATTCAGCAGAAATAACCAAGCCACAAGCCCAATGGAAATCAAAAATATTTTAAAACCAGAGATAAACAATAACTAACAAATAACGAGCAATCAACAAATATATTATATTTAAACTGCAAAAACACACAAAAAGAACACAAGAAAACCAAAAGACAATAGAAAGAGCAGGAAATGGAGAGCAAACTAACCTGGAAGGAGGGGAAATTAACAAGGTACCCGAAACTAGTAAGAAACCCAAATCAAACACACAAACAAAAACAGGATGGTGTATTTGCCGTGTGGTGGGTACGGTGGAAATGTGGGTTGTGGTGGAAATATGGGTTGTGGTGGAGGAAGAAGTAAAAGGGAAAGAAGAAGGAGGGAAGGAGGGGTTACGGTGGTGTTACGGTGGAGTTACGGTGGAGTGGAAGAAGAAGATTGGAGGAAATGAAGGCTAGGGTTAGAGGTGAGGAGATTGGAGGAGGGAAAGAAATGGTAAATGAAAGTGCAAGCAGAGGAATGAGAGAAGGGAGGGGGAAAATTAGGGATTTAGGAGCTAAAAGGAAAGAGGGTGCGTTTTGTGCAGTAGTAGGCACATCACGCCTAGGCGTGCCCTTACCACGCTTAGGCGTGTATTTTTAATTTTTTTTTTTTGCTGAAAACTGCGCCTAGGCGTGTAAAAATCACGCCTAGGCGTGATGCTCGCAGGTCAAAACTCCTGAAAACACAGAGAGGACCATGCCTATGCGTGATAAATCCACGCCTAGGCGTGGAACTCTCTGGAAAAGTTTCTAATAGCAGCTGAGAGGGACACGCTTAGGCGTGTAAAACCCACGCCTAGGCGTGGATTACTGGAACAAAATACTAAATAGCAACACCAGAAAACCCCACAACCAAGCATCAAACACACCCTCCATATTCTCAAACAACTAAGAAATAGCATAAGAATAACATGAACAACCAAAGCCTCAAAATGAAAAACAAACACAATAAAACAAAATCAAATAAAACTACAAAATAAAAGAAAAAGCATGCAAAATATTGTCCTAAGTGAAGAGATAGGGTTAGGAAATTGGGTTGCCTCCCAACAAGCGCCTTATTTATAGTCCTGGCTAGACTTTATTTTCCAGTTTTACTTGCACGTGCTTATGGGAGGAGGATCTTCCTCCTTTTCTTCAAAGTAAGCATGGTATGCATGAAATGGCAAAGGTTTTAACTCCATGGTTAGAGCCTCCTTAATGGGTGATTTGCATGAGTAAACCATCTTGCTTGCGTCGTCGCTGCTGCAGTTGAACTTCTTCCCTATCATCCGCAGAGATCTCATGACTTGCACCAGGAGCACAGATTAAATCCCTTGCGTCGGATGTCTTCCCTTCACTATTGTCACCTGAGAACATTCTTCTTGATCTTGAGGGCTCTTGGTATCTTTGAAAATAGTGAAGGTAACTTGTTTATCTTGAACTCTCATGGTAAGTTCTCCTTTCTCCACATCAATAAGGGTTCTTCCAGTTGCAAGGAAGGGTCGGCCTAAAATCAAAGGGACTTTACTATCTTCCTCCATATCAAGTATGACGAAATCCGCAAGGAAGAAAAAGTGGTCCACTTTAACTAACACATCTTCAAGAACCCCCTTCGGGTAAATGAGGGTTCTAGTCTGCCAACTGTAAGGTAATTGAAGTAGATGCAGCTTCCCCCAAACCTAGTCTTTTGTAAATAGAGTAAGGCATGAGATTAATGCTAGCTCCCAAATCACATAATGCCTTACCACAAAATTTCTCACCGATTGTGCAAGGGATGGTGAAACTCCCTAGATCCTTGAGCTTCGGAGGTAGTTTGTTTTACAATATGGCATTGCACTCCTCTGTGAGAGCTACTGTCTCATAATCCCCCAGTCTTCTCTTCTTAGACAAAATGTATTTCATGAACTTCACATAACTAGGCATTTGTTCCAAAGCCTCAGCAAACGGTATGTTTATGTGAAGTTTCTTGAAAATATCCAAAAACTTTTGGAATTGAGCATCAAGCTTTTGTTTAGCTAGCCGGTTGGGGAAAGGTGGAGGTAGTGTATAAGGCTTGTCCTCCTTCTTCTTGTCTTCAACCTTCCTCTCTGCTAGCTCTTCATTCTTCTCCACCCTTTGGCTCACAACTTCTTCATCTTGAGCTACCTCCACTTCTTTTTCAAGTAGCTTGGTCTTCACATTTCCTTCAATTTCTTTCCCACTCCTCAGTGTTATAGCCTTGCAATGATCCTTGGTAGAACCTCCGGGATTGTTGATGGTGTCACTAGGAAAACTCCCTTGAGGCCTACTACTTAAGGCTTGGGCAAGTTGGCCAACTTGGGTCTCAAGATTTCTCAAGGAGGCCGCTTGACCTTGCATCAAAGCATCATGCGAAGCAAGCCTTGAGTCGGTCTTAGTCATGTACTCTTGCTGGCTAGTCATAAACTGAGCAAACATCTTTTTCAAATTGTATGTTGAAGTCGATGTTGAGGTTTGGGCTTGAAGGGGGCTCTGTTGTTGAAAACCCAGAGGAGCACGGGGAGCTTCCCTATTCTGATACGAAGAAGAGGAAGGACCTTGAACTTGACCACCCCATGAGAGATTGGGATGGTTCTTCCAACTAGGATTATAAGAATTGCCCAAAACATTGTTGTGAATTGGCTGACGGAATTGATTTGCATATTGCACACTTTCCAGGCTAGCTGTGCAATTAGCAGTTAAATGAAGGTCCCCACAGTGATCACAAATTTCAGCTGAGTTACTAACTCCACTTGCTATAGAATTAACTCCCATGGTGTCCAGCTTCTTAGAAAGAGCTGCTACTTGAGCTGTAAGAGATGTAAGAGCATCAACTTCATGAATACCTGCTGCTAATCTCTTGGGAGTAACTCTTTTTCAGGCCCTGATAGTTGTTATTAGCCATTTCCTCTAAAAGGTTGTAGGCTGCATCCACGGTCTTACTCATGAGAGCCCCTCCAGCTGCTGCATCAATTATGGATCTAATGGAGGTTGTCAAGCTATTGTAAAAAGTATGAACCAACATCCGTTTTGCTATACCATGATGGGGAAACTTCCTTAGCAACTCCTTGAATCGCTCCCAAGCCTCATACAAGGTTTCTCCTTCGAATTGTCTGAAGGACAAGATGTCATTCCTATACTTCATTGCTTTCATGGGAGGAAAGAATCGATCCAAGAACTTCTGAGCCAGCTCTTCCCAAGTAGTGATGGAATGTTCAGGTAATGATTGAAGCCATGCCTTGGCCCTATATCTCAAGGAAAAAGAGAAAAAAAGCCTCAATCGAGCCATATCATCAGTCATCCCTTGATGCTTGAAGGTATCACAAATCTCCAGGAAGTTAGCTAAATGAGCATTAGGATCTTCATGGGGAAGATCCGCAAACTGCAAATTATTCTGCACCATCTGGATAATAGCAGGCTTGATCTCAAAAGTCTGTGCCTGTACAGGTGGCCTTCTAATGCTAGATCGAATGTCTCTAGCATTTAGAATGGCATACTCTCTCAAGAGTCTTTCAGCATTCGCTTCTTCTGCCATCTCTGAGTCACTATCCAATTCAAGTGTCTTTCCTTGTACTAGTCATTCTCTTAGTAATCTACGAAAAGTCCTCTCGATCTCAGGATCGTAAGAAATCGAGATACACTTTGAGTCCTTCGCATACAAGAGCTAAGTACCTGAAAAACAAAACAAAACAACAAAGAAAACTTGAAATAAGAATTGTGAATAATTGTAAGAAATAACAAAAATTCTAAACTCAATCTCTGGCAACGGCGCCAAAAACTTGTTGGTACATTGATCCGTAAATCCGCAAGCCCACGGGTCGATAAGTAATATAAATGAGAGTTAGAGTATCGTGTCCCAAGGGATTGATTAATTAGAAGAATGTTAAACTTAATCAAAATTCACAAATTTTTATCCAAGCAAACGAATTGTGAGAATGAGTTACAATTAAAATAACAATTTAGAGAAGTAAAATAAGAAAACACCAAACACTAATTCCACAAGAGAAGATGAGAATGATTAAAGCCTAGGGGTCCCTATTCACTTACTACTTCAATGAATAAATGTAATCAACAAGTACCAATCAATGAAATGATATTTGTTAGCTGATAACCTTCAATAGATAAGAGCCTATGTCTAGGACAATTACCCATGTAAAACCTAGTTAATCCACTATGTGTCCATGTAAGTTAACATAAGAATCACTCATTAAGACCAATTATCAAACACTTGCTATGCATGACTAATGGGTATGTGTCCATCCCATTAGCTAATTAACACACTCAATGCAATAGAATGTAATTGAATATACATCAACCATACCATATCCATATTCACAACTCTCTATCTCTAGTTCAATTGGAATACTAAAATCATGCAATTGATGGTCAATCAACAACAAGCATTAAGCATAGATATGGATGAACAAAATCAAATTCATTGAAAAGGTACCCAATTAATCACATATTAATCAAATCCATAGCAAGATCCTAGAGAGCCCCTAGATTAGGGTTTAGTTACACATCATGAAAGAGAAGAAAACACATGAAATCAAATGATCCATCAAGTTACAAATCAAGAGGTAAAGGGAAAGAATAGACAAAAATGGAGAGATTATAAGCTTGATCCTCTTCCTTGATCTTGATTCTCCCTTGAGTCACCTTCAACCCAAATGGGTTCCTCCTCTTCTCACTTGCTCTCTGAAATTCGTGGTTGAGTGTCCCAAAAACTGAATCCTCTCTCCCTTTCCTAAAAATCAGAATATAAGGGTAAAAGTCGCGTGCTAGGATTTTCCCCACGCCTAGGCGTGTATTTACCACGCCTAGGCGTGGTTATGATCACGTGCCTTTCTTCTGCTTGTCACGCCTAGGCGTGACTTTACCACGCCTAGGCGTGGTGGTCTCTGCCTGAGATTCCTGATAAACTGCGAGAAACACGCCTAGGCGTGGATTTGGCTCGCCTAGGCGTGGATTAGCAGCCCTTACTTCTCATTTGCATCTTTCTCCATTTTGAACTCTTCTTTGCTTCCATATCTTTTCCAAGGTCTTTCCTTCTTGAATTTCTGCAACAAAAACAATGCTTTAACTCATCAAGCCATGATCTATCTCAATTTCTTATTACAAGCATTAAAAATTAAATTCTTAAACAATTGAGATACAAAGCTTAAAGAATCAAGATCATGCATGAATTTGGACCATTGGGTCATGTAAATTTAAGGAAAGCATGCTCCTATACATTCAAAGCCATGTGAAATAACTTCATTTTCTGAAGTTATCACAAGTTCAGCGCCATGCAAATCATTTTCAAGCTCCTTCTGAAGAGTTGTTCACAACGTCGGTTCCTTGGCCCTTTTATAGGTGGGATATGGACATTTTGGGTCCGTTCCCCCAAGCCCCAGGGCAGTTTAAATACTTGGTGGTAGCAGTAGACTATTTTACTAAGTGGATCAAGGCCGAACCTCTGATCACTATCACCTCGGCGCGAATTCAGAAGTTTACTTGGCGCCATATTATCACCAGGTTCGACAGACCAGAATATGTCATCACAGATAACGGTACCCAGTTCAAAGACAAAGCTTTTGAAGAGCTACTAGCCGGATTGAAAATAAAGCACCACTGCAGCTCCGTCGAGAACCCCAGGACAAATGGACAAGCCGAGGTCGCCAATAGAATCATCGTGCGAGGCTTAAAAAAGAGGTTAGATGAAGCTAAAGGGAACTGGGTCGAGCAACTTGACCATGTTCTCTGGGCATACCGGACCACTCCCCATTCCACGACGGGAGAAACCCCTTTCAAGTTGACCTATGGCTGCGAGGCCATGAACCCGGTGGAGATAGGGGAGCTCAGCTGGCGTTACCAACAGTTCTCATCCGATAGCAACCCTGCTCTAATCAGAGAGGACTTGGACTTGCTCGAAGAAAGAAGAAACGTAGCTCACATACGGGATGTCGCCCTCAAGCAGAAGATAGCGGTCAGGTACAATAAGAAAGTGGTCCCAAGGAAATTCCAGTCTGGCGACCTAGTGCTCAGGAGAGCCGACATAGGAGGAAAAAATGCCTCCCAAGGGAAACTAGCTCCTAACTGGAAAGGCCCCTACCGTGTCGTCACCAGTACGGGTAAGGGAGCCTACACCCTGGAAAGGTTATCCGGAACCCCGGTCAAGAATTACTGGAATGCAGATAAACTAAGAAAATAGTATAGCTAAATGCCCATAGTGGCTTAGCCCTTTAGTAGAGTTATCTTTGATCCATTCTCGTTTTGAATAAATACGCTATGTACGGACTCTCGTCCTCCCAATATCATCAATAAAGTAGTTATTCAGGTACCAAGGTTAGTCCAATGCGCTGCTCTAACTGCTAAAATGTCAAATGAATAGGAGGCAGTACGGATCATATGTACACACTCCTTCTTTATACCTACGCCAAGATGGGGTCTCAAAATCTATATGATTATTAGGGTGTCTACCCCGGGCAAGGTCAAATAACGTTGATGCCTTAGGTAAAAGGGTTTTCGCCTAAAACCCCCTAAGCTAGGGCATTACTCTTACCTATATCTGCAATTCCAAACGCTTCCCATAGCAAGTACTGGAATATGGATTAAAGTTTTACTTTGCCTAAGTCTAAAAGTTCATGATGTTTGATTATTATAAGCGTCAGATTATAGACCAAGGCATTATTCCTACCTAAGTCAAGTGGAATGCCACTTACTCAGCGGTATGAGTGAAGGATCTCGGACCATGGTTTTCAACGACAAACAGTTTTCTAAGTCCATTAGAATGACTATAAAAATGGGCGTTGGACCCAAGTCGGACCATGAAAAACAAAAATGAATGGTTAAATAAAATAATTAATTATAAAACTCCAATCACGGGGCAATTATCCATACAAGTAACAAAACCCCACGCAGGGGGCAGAAAATAGGAAACGAAAAAAGCAGGCTTAAGTGTCGGTCTCTTCTCCTTCCGGGATCTGAATAACCTCCGGATTGCTACCAGAAGCATTTGCGGCTAACTCCGCTGAGGCTACAAGCTGGCTGTTGTGAAAGATTTTATCTAGGGTCACACCCTCTAAGATAAGGGCGACCCCGGGATTGAAATGCTGGATTTGCGCCACGGCATTTTGGAACTACTCTCCCCCGACTTTTCCAACTACGTCGTCTAGCTCCTCGACCTCTTTTTCAAGCTCTATCACCTCGGCCCTCAGTGCGCCAATGCTTCGGTCGGCTTCAAGCTTCTCGGTCTTCCTGGCAGCCTCAGAGTCCGCCAATGCCTTTTCTAGTTCAATGATCTTCCTTTCCAGTTCGATGGTCCTCGCCCTACTATCCTCGCTGGCTTTTAGGGACGCGGTCAACTTCTGGTTGATTTCCTCCTTTTCTTTCTTCAAAGTCTTCAGCTCTTCCGACGCCTGCCAATCAGCATTCTCGATAGTCTCCTCGATGACACGGATCTTGGCCGCTGCCCGGAGAGCTTGCCTCTGAAGTGCAGCTAAGGTTTGGGCCAGACCTTACTCGGCAATATGCTGCCTCACCTCGCCACTCAAAAACCACCCAGATATGAAGGGGCCGGGATCAGAGTGCCCCGTTATGATTGGCAAGAAGTCTTCATTTTCCCTTTCGCCGCCCTCCGATGACCTTCCATCGTGCTCAGAAGGCCTTTTGACAGCCTGCCTTTTTCTCCCTTTAAAATTGTGGGTAGGGGACCCCGGCTGATCTTGTTCTCCGATGACAACACCCCGGTCAGAGGAGGCCGAAACGGCTGCGGAGGAGGAAGCCGCAGTCTTCTTCCCCTTCCTCCGGTTCCTTGAAGAATGCAGGGTAACCATGGAAGACCCAGAAGTCATGTTGCTAACTGAAAGAAAACAAAAACAAGTACAGTCAGCACATCACGAAACATTGATATATGAAGACAGAGCAAACACCTAGGGATACTACGGGTAAAAATGCCCTAATTCCTACCTAATAAAGTGTAAAGAAGATCATCACCAGGGATATAAAGAACATCTCTAATTTTGATGTTCCCATGCTTCTCGGCATATCGGGTTATGAACCTGACAGTCCTAAGCTCCTCGGGGTCGAGATCTTCCTCCTCTTTTTCAATCAAGTCGATGGGCACGTCCCAGCACCTCTGCGTCCAGTAAAGAGGAAATTCTGGCTCCCCGTCCAGTTTAAGGAAGAATGGATGACATCCCTCTTTGGCTTTTACCTTGAAGAATGCAGTCTTAAACCCTTTGAAGCTTTCTTCGAAAACATTAAAGGACTTACGACCAAGCCGTGACCGGATGACAAGACAACTCGTTTGTCTTATCGTCCCCTAGGTGTTTATTCTTGTATAAAAATAAAAGAAGGTGTTCACAGAGCACTTAAGGCTCATTAACCGGCAAAATCTCTCGAACGAGATGATGTAGCCCCAACCGTTATGGTGGATTTGGGAAGGGGCCACATGGAGAGTACGGAGGACGGCCATTTGGAAGTCTGAAAACGGCATCCTGAGCCCCAACTTTAGGAAAAGTGGCTCATACAGGAACATGAAATGTGAACCAGCTTCTCGACAGGAGCATGCTCTCTCACTCCAATTCGGGCAGACAACTTCGAATTCGTCGTCTCGAGCTTTGTTCACAGTTAACTCCAAGGCAAATAAGGATTCTCGGAGTACGGCTTCGCTAAAAAACTTGGACTGGTGATCCCATACGTCGTCCACCACCCAGGGGCATACCAGCCCGGGACCCCGCCGAACTCGAACCAACTCATCCTCTGCTGGGTCACGGACGTCGTGAAGTGAGGGCTGGACCCTGGCCTTTTTTTCTTTGGCCATGAAAATCCTGAGAACATCCAAAGAAGTCGGTAAGCAACTGTCAGAATCAATAATTTCATAGATTCAGACACAGGGAGAGTGAAGTAATCCAAACCTCCCCTACCGACCTCCTGTCCCACCAGAAGCAAAGCATTCAGGGGAACTCCTCCGCTGCGCATGGCGTGGCGAAGATGGTATTTCAGGGCGGCGACAGAATCTACCTAAATCACTAAGCTCTATCTAAAGGAAAGCAAAACCAGAAATGCGAAGCTACTCTACTCTTTAACATACTGAAAGCGCAAATAGCAAGAAGTTTGAGAGAAAACCACTTACTATGTAAGAGCAGAATGCTTGAATAGTGGAAAAGTTGTGCCAGAACAATGAAGAAGCCGCGAGTGGTTGGAAAGCACCCAAAAGAAGTCAAAGCTTTCACCGCACGGTCTTTTCAGTAAAATGGGGAAGACGAACCTTTGACTCCTATTTATAAAGGTTTAAACGGTTAAGGGACATTTCTGTCCTCTCCGATGCAAGTTCAAAAGGTGCTCATCATGGCTCGCGGAGCTCTAGGCATGTCCCTCCGATGAAATCGCAACACGTGGCCCACACAGCTGTAATAGCAGTTGAAAGGACGGTTACGCAGTAATCCAAAGCGTCGTACGGATGTTAAATGAGAACCCAGGTTTGTACCGCGGATTCCAGCTTCGACTCACTATTAATATCACGGACTACGTGCTAACGCCGAGGTGTAATTGTTGTGGCGATTATGCCGGGTTGGCATTGGATCTATCCCGGCAACGTCTTTATGGGGTTATACCGGGATAAGCATTGGACTCATCCCGGCGGCGTTACCTTGGTGGAAAAATATATATATATATTGAAAGTCCAAAACAAGTGCAAAGAAGGTAAAGCCTATCGAATTATCTTCATTCTATACATCGTTATACATCCGAAAAAGAGGAAAAAAAAATATTGAGACATGGAATGTACAAAGATATCCCGGGAAAGAGGGCAAACATCTTCGGCTGCTTGAATCATACCTTGTCCACATCTCCAAACCTCAGTCTCTTGAAAAAATGGATTGGTTTTGAAGAACATTGGCAAACCGGGATCATAATCCCGGAGAAAATACCAAAGTTCCTTACACTGCTTCTCCGCGATGCAACTAAAGACCGAAATCTTCTTTCGCTTGTTGGAATGGGTACGACCTCTCTAGCTGAAGAATCCTCCGCCGGCATCAGCCATTCCAAGTTACCTCAAGTCACGGAGCAATTACAGCGGCCTTTCCACCCCGGAACAGAGTGAAGCCACCCCGGAGTAGAAATCCTCCGCTCACTCATTCTTCTCCCACCTTCTCGACGAATAACGGCAGAAGCGGATACCCGCTGCTTCCTTGAAAGCAAGTCAAAGAAAGCAGACCACCCCAGGTTACTCCAAGGGGGTCCTCACTTCCTTCGACCCAGCATCCTTGCATATCCAGCCGTTACTACGAAGAAGACCGGCCAGGTACTTTCAAATTGCCCGCCAAGAAGATGGAAAGAGGAACTGTGTACTCCGTCGGGTCCCTATGCAATAGTGGATGAAGGCATTGTCTCATCCTGGCAACACGTTGGATCAGACACCGCCGTGTACGCCAGAAGAGAAAGGCTTCCGCATCTCTAAATGCATAGCAACCCAATCTTACGCCAAGAAAGAAAGGCCCCTGTCGAAAGGAAAAAATGCTCGGGGAAGATCAAACCTCTTCGAGAACTTTGAAAAAAATAAAAGTATAATCTCTGCAGATGATGAAGCCCTCTTCACAAAATTGGGGAATGAAGAAAGAACTACACTCACTCCCCTAAGAGAAATCATCTCTGTTCGAGGATGAAAAAGAAGGGAATACAAGCTCACGGATAAGTATTCTCTACTTAGAGCATGCATGAGGGATTCTGATTGGTCCCGTAAAAGGTGACTTGATCCCATGAAGTCAGCCAAAATAAATGCTTCTGATCTCCGGTTGGTCACAAAGATAGGGAGCAGTTGGAAAAATCTGTATGAAACTGACATTTTCTTTAAAGAATCATTACTTCCCAATAAAGTCCAAGTATCAGTTTCCCAGAGAATCGCAGACTGTTACCACCAGAGATCACGTTCGGGATTTACGTCGAATATGTCTCCAGTACTCATACTTGGGGGCAGTGATCTTTGCCCATAACTGAATAGGACGAGGATGTCGGTAATAACCCGGGGTCTAACACCTATCCGTCGAATTACCATGTTAGCTGTGTGATGGTTGATCCGTTCTAAACTTGACTCTGGTCTGTCTCATCCAAGAGCCAAGCTGGGGGCAACTGTTCTGGACCGTGATCCGGGATCCCGCTCCATGGGATCAACCCGGCATGCACACTATCGGACTCCTCCTAGCTGGCGTAGAGGAAGACTCACGACGTATTCCGGACCACGGATTACGGCCCTTGGTGGTGTTAGTATATGACATCGTGACTGATAGATTCGCGCAGAGGATGAATCCTTAAATATCCGTAACTGCCAATCATCAACTTACGATATTATAGGATTCGTAGATATCTTTAATGGTTAGATACTTTCCATATCTTAATCCCAGATTTACAGGGATGTATCCTATAATAATGGAAAGATGATTCCCATCATGATACTAATCCTAAATTACCTGCATCCAGTAAGGTTCCTATTAGGATTCTATATATGCTCTATAAATACAAGGTTAAGTCATCTTAGTAAGGTAACTTTTGGAACTCAATCTCTAAAACCTTCTTGTGCACTGCCTGACTTGAGCGTTGGAGTCCCTTTGCAAGTACTCACCCCCTTGTGCAATACGCTCAGCTGCTGTTCAAGGAGGAAACCACCATGTGCGTACCTAATTCAGGTATCCTTTGAATCCACTTCACAATATTTAATATTTAAAATGACTTGGAGATCACGCGTGGGAGCTGTTTCCTTGAAATTTGAGGTGATTTAATTAAGAGTTTGATCCGAAAGAGAAGCAAGGCTTTAAAAGGCAGATAGAACGGTATGCTAGCTTTGTTTAACAACTTGCTAGAGAATGCTAGATATAGCAAAGGTGATTCGAATAAAGTACATTTCATACAATGGTTCCGAAATAATATTTATTCATCGTAACAATGCAAAATATATACCTCTATCGATATGAAAAGATAAGAAACCACTACCACAAAACATAATTATATAACCCGAATTGAATCTGGTTTGAATGTGGTCTTCGAATCAACAGTCCAATCATAAATCAAATGGTTGAACAATTTTTTTTAAAAAAATATTATATGAACAAATTATTTTATATAAAAATATTATATTAAACATAAAAAATATTATATTAAAAAAATATTAATAGTGATAAAAACATATTGATTAGATAATAATATAAATAAAAAATTTAAATATTACTTAACAAGTGCATACGGTGTAATAGATGAATACATTTTATCACTAAGTTAAACTTGTTTGGAGAATTCACCAAAATCACTCAAATTTGACTAGGTCCGTGTGAAAAAACTATTATAAACACAATCGGACCAATTTAAAAATCAAGTTTGCGGTTTTAGCAATCGGATTGATCTGGCCGATTTGATTTACACAACTATACCACATAATCAAAAGTTCATGACAAAAATGTATTTCCTCAGAGCCAACAGCAGTGAATTTCTCTTTTCTGGTAAGGAGAGTGCTATGAAACGTTGGACAGCATGAGTGGTCAAGTCTCTAATGCTTATGCTTTTTTCTTTTTCTTGGGTTCGATAGCTTCTTTAGCTCCTTCGCCAACACTGGCATCCGGCAATAGAACACCCCTGCAAGTTTCATGCATCATTTGCTTGTTAAAACTTTACTAATATTATGAACTAACAAAAATGGGTTGAGGATTATGGGTGCAGATCAAACTACTTGTCTCCCTTTGAATCCCCTCTTAAACTGACTTTTCCCTTATCCCTGCCTGTGCATGTGCTTTCTATGCAAAGAGGGCCGGTTTGTTTGTTATTGACAAGCATTTACTGGTTTTAATTTTTAAATCTCCATTATTATTACTTTTTATTGAAAATTACTAAAAGAGAATTCTTTTTACCAAGATTGGTTAATGAGTAATGAGTTACTATTTTATTGACTTAATTAACCTTTATAAATTGGAAATATTTTTCAAAGAATTCTTTTTTTTTTCTTTTTTAAGTTTTTTTTTTTTACTTTTTATGTGTTTGATTGTCACTTGTGTAGTTTAGAACATCCGAAATGTTTTTGTATTTTAATTTTTCTGTGTAAATAAAATGCTAGAAAATTGTTTGACAAGATATTGATTTCTTTCACTACGATCTTTGGAACTCAGACCCATACTTCATTGTAAAGTGGGCTGTTTAGATCAGCACCTACTTCTACATCAGCCAGAGTTTCAAGTGGTTCCTACTTACCCTCCCTCCCCCCTCGCCTTTTTCTTCGTTTTTCCTTCATGAAAATAATTAATCTTTTCAATTTTAAGTATATTTTTATTGTTGTCTGGCTTAGCACAGGGGACTTATGGCCTGATCCCCTCATGGGAAGCATAGCATAGGATTAAGTTAATTAGCAATTATTTGTTGTCCAAATATTGCAGGTGGAAAAGGGAAATTTTGAATTTCCTTTCTGAGAAACATTTTTGCACTTAGTAGCAAGTCATTTACCTATTGTAGAATACGGATGTTTAGAGGCTATCTTGGTGAAAACTTCTTTCCAATTAGGCCTAGCAAATTGTGTCCTTACCTGCAACAGAGAAACAATAAAAAAGGTTATGCTCAAGTGTGTGATTACTGTGAACTGAAATAGTAATAGTTGTTCTATATGTTCATAACTTCAGGTACTGAAGATCTTACTCGAGTGCCTGATAGGATGTCAACACCATGTTTGGCATGGTTTAGGGTCTGTTTGGCATGTTGTATTAGGTTTGATAGGATAAACTAATACAATATATTATGACATTATTAGTTATTTAGTATAAACATTATATTATATAAGTTTATCCATCAAATTCATCTCATACATTAAAATGATGGATAACTTAATCAAGTCTTAGGAGATAAGATTAGGCTTGATTAGATTTTAATGTATAAGTTTCACTAAATACTTTTTCATTATAATTATAAACATCTTGATATCCCCAACCCTTACGTATTAGGCCTTATACTATCAGGTCTTATACTATCATGTCTTATACTATCAAGTCTAATACTATCAGGTCTTATCCTATCCTTTATACCAAACGGGACCTAGTGCCTGGATCATGGTGATTAAGGTTGATCTAACACCCCCCCTCTTCATAGACACTTGTAAGATAGTTGTGAAGTTCAAAAATTGCTGCCTTTGTTGCCCTTGTAGATGTCTACTTTACTCTATGTTCTTAGTTGCTTGAATAATTAAATTGGCTACTCGTTTACCAAACCTTAGGGTTGTGATTCTCCACAGTCCGATCTTATCTCGCCTTCGAGTCATGTATCCTGTGAAGCGGACATACTGGTTTGACATTTATAAGGTTTTATCTCTATCAATGCAATATTGGTGAATCACAATGTTCAATTTGGGTCTATATTTTTTTTCCCATAACATAATTTTAATGATGTTTGCCTGCTTTTGGTGCATAATTGTTGAGGGGGAAAATCCCCTACCCACAAGAAAATACATAAATAAACAAGCACAACAGTATAAGAAATTTAACATGATTCGGCCTTCACTGCCTTCGTCTACGACTTCACAAATCAATCCACTAGATTCAAACAATAATTACAATCATCCATATTAAAATATCGATCACAAACTCAAAACCCCAATACACCAAATCTCACAAATAATATTTTTCACTTAAACAAAATACCAAAACAAAAGAAATTTAGCACTCACAAAATTTCTCCACCTTACACAACACATGAATGATGACTTCCTTTCTCAAAGCAACAAAATACCCTACCTCAACTCATGCAGCACTGCAGCTTCTCTCACACAAGTATGCTGCTATCACACACACACACCCAATTTATTTGTTTTTTAACTTCTCAAATGGGCTTAGCCCAAACCCAACATAAGGCATAACCTAGTAAATCTCTATCTTGCCTTGTAATTGGAACAAACTACAAGTGTCAATAGCAAGTGTAGTAGGCTTTAGCAAAGTATTTGCAAATGTTACTTTCTTCTTTGGTATATACACACGTTCCACTTTTTTCACATTACTACATGCTCCACCATGGCCCTTTCTTATTAAAGTATCTCCCATCAATTTGTATAAATTACTATCAATCTTCTTACTTTTCATTATCACCAAAGAGCCTCTACAAACTTGCATAACTCCACATCTTGCAGAATATCCATATTCCAATGCATCAAGTCTACCTAAAGAAATCAAATTCTTTCCAAGTGTAGGCACATGTCTCACATCACCAAGTGTTTTCACAAAACCATTATGCATCCTAATTTTCATAGTACCTTTTTCCAGCAATATTCAAGTAATCACCATTAGTCAATCTCACTACTTCATCACCACCTGCATCATACGTGTCAAACTATTCCTTCCTTGAACAGACATGATTAAAACAAGAGAATCTAAAACTCAATAGTCACCATAGGCACTATTGTCTTCTTCAACCATCTGTAACTCATTTTCATAACCCAAAGGTTCTTGTACAACAACTATAACATTTTCAGACTTTTCTTTTCCTTTACTCTTTCCAAATTCTTCCATGTCTGCTTTTAAATTCTTGCAATAAAATTTAATATGACCCATCTCTTGACAATAATAGCACTGTTTTTCTTTATAATTCAGCCTTGGCATAGAAGTTGATCTTGAATTATCCCTATCAAAAAATTTTCCAAGAGACACACTCCTATCACGATCAGATCTAGCAACCAAAATACCTCATTCAGATTGAACACCTGACTTTTTAAATCTTTCATTCTTCAATAATACGACAATCACATCATCTACCATTAATGTCTCATTTTCAACTATCAATGTAGTGACTAAACTCTTATAAGTGTTTGGAAAAGACGACAACAGCAACAACAAAGCTTTATCCTCATCATCAACTTTCACACCAATGCTAGATAATTGTGTAAACAACTTTGTAAAATAATTCAAGTAATCTCTAATGTCTACTCTATCATCCATCTTCAATTGATACAATTCTTTCTTTAAAAACAAAAGGTTTGTGAGAGACTTAGACACATACATATTCTCTAATTCCTTCCATAAATCAACAGTAAAAGTTTCATTCAGAACATTGTATTTTACCTCAGGTGCCAGACATAGCCGAATCGTACTAACTGTCTTCATCTCCAACTCTTCCCATTCTTCATCTGTCATATTCTCAGGCTTCTTTTCCTTCTTATTCAAAGCTTTAATCAGTCCCTACTGCACTAAAATATCCTTCACAATACTCTACCACAAGCTAAAATTCCTCTTGCCATCAAAGAGCTCCACCTCAAATTTACTACTTCCTAAACCTTGCATATTTGCCATAAAAAAAAAACAGAAACACCATAAGCGGGATCGGAACCCGCTCTGATACCAGTTGTTGGGGAAAAAAATCCTCCACCCACAAGAAAATAAACAAATAAATAAGCACAACAACACCAAAAATTTAACGTGATTCGACCTTTACTGCCTATGTCCACAACTTCAGTAATCAATCCACTAGATTCAAACAACAATTACAATCACCAATATTGAAATATCGCTCACAAACTCAAAACATCAATACACCAAATCTCACAAATAATATTTTTCACTTAAACAAAATATCCAAACAAAAGAAATTTAACACTCACAAAATTTCTCCACCTTACACAACACATGAATGATGGCTTTCTTCCTCAAAGCAACAAAATACCCTGCCTCAACTCATGCGGCGCTACAGCTTCTCTCACATAGGTCTGTTACTATCACATACACACCCAATTTATTTGCTTTTTAACTTCTCAAATAGGCTTAGCCCAAACTCAACACAAGGCATAACCCAATAAGAATATTGACAAAATTCCCTTGGTCAATTGTCCAGTTCTGGTAAAACATGTGAGTATACTTGTCATTGTATTGAAGAGACTACTAATATGGAGTAATTATCTAATGTCATTTTGATAGTTTCCTAGTAAACCCTTCTTTAGATCACACATAATTTATAAGATACTTTATTTTTGTAATTTGAGTTGAAGGCCCTCTCCTATTGAAACTAACATATATTGCTTTAGCTTTCTATACATACTCTCATCGTTCTCTATAATAAATTGCTTGAACCTTATTCAACTATATGAATATTGTTTAGAGCCATTATGATTACAAATTTTGTTCTGAATTGCCAAGAAATTCTTATCAATTGTCATTGTATATGTCCATTTGAGCTTTCTATTTGTATTTTTCAAACATTATTGATGTGATTGTGTAAAGTATTCCAAAATACTTTGACCGAAAACTAGAACTAGAACATTATTTTATTGAAGAAATCTCACTGTGCTCCTTCTTCTACTGTTGATATATGTGTGATAGGGGTGTAATTGGGTAATTTTGTTCGGTTTCTGGGGGAAAATAAATCTAAACTAATCAAAATCAATTGGTTCAATTTTCTTATTTTTTTATAGGCAAATCCGAACTAAACCGAACCGAACATCTACGGATTGGTTTGGTTCGGGTGATTGGGTTGGCTGTTATTTTTTTAACACAAAAATTAGTTAAACAATTATACATGCAACACAAAAAAATGCACATAATGTATCCAAAATTCCAAATAATATTAGAACATAAACTAACATTTGCTCTTCCATCAGGCAATGAACATTCAATTTCAAGTTGAGACACATAATCATTAGTCCTTGATATTTCCTGTTTATATCAAACCCAAAATGCCAAAATAGTGAGAAATAAAATTTTTCTAAGTATCAAAATTGTACATAATATCCCTTATACTGTTATATATCTTTAAAAAAATTAAGTTGACTCAACATTGGTTTGAACTTGATTTGCTTTATAAGAATTATTTAAAATATGTAAGTGAACCTACCTGCAACACAGCCACAACACCATGGTCCAATGCTATCCCACATTTGCCAGTAAATATACATTGACAAAAGAAAAATAGAATACACAATAAGAAAGTTCAGGCAATAACTGGATAGCAGTTAAAAATATAATCTTATTAAAGATCAAATATGACTTCCAATTTTTTTGGTCTTATAAATAGGCGAAAATGACTAAGAGGATAGTCAGAGCAAAACCACTAGTCATATACATTATTTTTATCCAATATCAATATATAGTCAGTACAAACATAATAATGAGCATCACCAAAATTCAATCTAAACTCAATCCAACCATAAAAAAAACATGATTCATCAAATCCAATTTATCTTTCAACTTCATCTACATCGTGCAATAAGGATAAACAAAATGTTAGAATTTATGTATACTAGATTTTAACAATCAATCATTATAAATGTACTTATAAATGTTACCTTAAAAGCTTGAAAAACTAGCAAAACTTCTTTGTCAAGTGAAGCATCAAGATTATTCATGGCCAAATTGTGATCTTCAATACATTAAATGAATGAATAAATGTTACATTATGAACAAAATATATAAGTACTAAGTACTAACAATTGATAGATTGAGTAAGATAATAGTAAATATAACCTCAAATTGTCAAAGACTTATTGAAGCCTAACTTCAAGATTTGAAGATAATCTTGACAACTTTAAAAATTCAAACATAAACATAAAAGGTAAACAAGATTAATTAGTAATAATAGTAAATATAAAAACAAATAAAAAACTTAAGAATTAAAAATAAGTTTTCATACCTGATTCAACCTTCTCCACTTCTTCCATTTCATCACGTAGTTCAAAATTCTTTTTAGGAGTCTTGATCCAGTTCTGAGTACAAATCAATGTCTTAACAGTGGTGAGATGCAAAAACTACGAAATAGGTCAAGAACTCGACCTCCAGTGCTGAATGCAAACTCAGATGATACAGTAGACACTAGAATAGTCAAGATATCCCTAGCTATATAAGAAAGAACATAATATTTCATTGGTTTCCCTTTCCACCATTTCAAAATGTCAAATCTAGGAGTGTTATCCTGAACATCATCCTCTTTGTATCTTTCTAACTCATTCTTTTTCACCTCACCTTGCTTTCTCCTCATTTTTTTTAATCTAAACTCATCATCCTAACCATCACCATCAGCATCATTACTAGCATGAGATTGTGAGGCAACATTTGAGGCCAACCTACTAGAATCACTAATATCAAGGGAAATGGGATGCAATGATTGATAATGCTCAAACAACTTATCAATCAGACCCTTCAATTTTTTCACCATTTCCTTGCACTTATCCAAACCATCACCATACATCTTATTAAAACTAAACTCAACATATTCAAGCTTATAACGTGGATCAAGAAGCACAACCACAAACAAAAGAAAGTTTATACTCCTACTACTTTCCCAATATTTGTCAAACTTGACTTTCATGTTTGTTGCCATTCTTTGTAGCCCTACATCATTGTTTTCCTCCACTTACCTAGGGTTTTTTGAATGTCACATAATTTGTGAAAAAAAAACATTAGATGTAACATGCAATGACCCCGAAAAGGAAAAAGTTGCATCATAGAATATTTTTAAAAGCTTAACAAAAACATGTGCACGACTCCAATAATCCTTAGTGAGAGGTCCTCCTACATTGTCAAAGGCTAACAAAAATGCATTATCCACATCTTCAAGGCAATAAAATGTCTTTTCATATTTTTCAACAACATCTAACATGAAATAAATGAAATTTCACCTAGTAGGCACATCAAGGGTTAACATTGCCTTACTAGTTATATTAGTCTCTTGGACACATGTCTTAAAAGTAGACAATCTAGCCGGAGATGACCTAACAAACTTGCATGCAACATTTATCCTTTCAATTGAAACATCAATTTCCTTTAAGTCATCACTAACAATTAAGTTCTAAATGTGAACACAACATCTCATATGCATGAACTTTCCATTTAATAAAGAAGTACCATTCTAATAACTCATTCTTCTAAGCAAATATGCAATAGTAATATTATTAGCACTTGCATTGTCAACAGTCACACAACAAATCTTTGAAATCCCCCATTCTTTCATGCATTTCTCTAAGGCATTTCCTATGGTTTCACCTTTGTGGTTAGCTGTCAAACCAAAACTTAATATTTTCTTGTTCAATTCTCACTCATCATCAATGTAGTGAGAAGTTACATACATATAATTCAAGTTTTAGATTGAAGTCCAAGTATCAGTGTTAAGTGAAACCATTTTGTGATTTCCAAACAATATGCACTTCGGCCTCTCTTTCTCCATTTGAAATAATTGCATGCAATCTTTAGCAAGAGTGACACGGGAAAGAATTTTAAATCTCAGTTGAGCCTCACTCGTCAAATCTCTAAATCCTTGGTTTTCAACAAATTTAAAAGGAAGCTCATCAACAATTATCATCCTAGCAAGTGCATATTGGGTTACCTCTTGATTAAATTCAACAAGTTCCATGCTAACATTATCAGGGTCATCCTCACATTGGTTTCCAATAGCAATTGTTTTTTTCCTTTTATCAATTACCCTATGTGGATTTTAAACACAAATCTTTAAATGCTTTAGCATGTTTGAGGTCCCATGACTAGTACTATTGCATACATATTGTTTATTACAATAGTTATAAGTAGCCTTATCATTTACTTTCTTGAAATGAGCCCAAGCATTAGAAAGGGGTCTACTAAGTTTCCTTTTCAATACCTCTTGTGATGGGGGGCATCTTGTTTATGTGATGACATTTCTTGTCCTTGTGTTGGAGCTTGTGTTAGAACCTCTCCTAGTTGCATGTAACTAGTTGGTGTTGGAGTAGTAGCACTCCCAACTTGAGTTCCACTACCACCAGTGCTTGGAGTCCCACTAGTTCCAAATGGATCATTTGTCATTTATTGGTGTCAAGTAGCCTGCAAAAATGAAAAAAATATAACTATTAGTTAAATATATTCCTTAAGCACTTGTTTATATAAGCCATGTGTGGGTTAAAAGTATAAAATTATAGCTAACCGTAATTGAAAGCTAAACCACATATGTGAATCAAATCAATCAATGATAAAGCATTGATCTCTTTGCTTCTTTTGAAAATTCTCCAATGTCTTGTTAACCAAATAAAATGCCAATTGATAATATAGGATAATTATTCTACACAAAGACAAATCTTATATCTCATACTGGACTCTATAATTGAAGAGAAGCTTCCGGAAATGTCTCACAAAAAAATATATACAACTGCATAAAAAACCCACACAAGCACACAAATAAATTCTAATGTACATGTAAAAGGAAAAATTACACCCAACCCAATTGCGGTCTGGTTCATTTTCTAATCATACATATAGAACTTAGGCCCACCAGCAATTTAGGTGAAAGTTTACCCTTAAATTATACAGAAGTCGAGCAGAGTAAAATGGGGCCTCTGATATTTGTTCAATGGACATGAATACAAAAAAATTGCATGCATTACATCTACATCAAAAATACTAAGTTAGACATGAAATCAAAATATTACAACGCTAGTTCTTATAAAATTCATGGGGGTTCCTGTTAGAGAGGGCGTAGATCACAGAAAAAAAGAGGCTAGCAGAGAGTGAGGGGAGTTTGTGGTGAAGAAAGAGTTAAGTTTTTTCTTGATGACATTACAAACAAACAGGTAAGACCACCTCTCCCCAGCCTTTACATTCACTTGATCCTCAATGTTTTTCTTGATATTCTACATTTTGATCTTCTGTTTTAAGTTTCAATCTTGCCATTATAATTTTGGGTACATAGATTAGTCCTACTCAACAATATACAATAGCACAAAACAAAAATCATTCCCCATGTCCCTATAACTTGGTCAAAATAAAAAAACTAAGAACCTTAATCATGACTCATTTTTCCTTCCAATCAGCAGCCAAATCCCAATGCAATAACACACTCAACAGAGCAATTAGACCCAAAACCAAATTTCCCAAGCAATTACATATAACCCCAAACAACAGCCAAAGAAAACCATGAGTAGCTGACTTCCATGTCATATCTTCCACAACATATCACACCAAAGTTTCCACTTTCCAGCACATTTGGCTATGTAGGGGGAAAAGGTTGAAAACAGAAGAAAAAAAAATTACAAGAAGATGACACACATACATACAAGGGACTAAGAGGGGAAAAACCAAGCACCATGCATAGTAGTATAGTACTAATACTATGTCATTTGCTCCTCATCAATCAGTTGTAAATTGTAATGGAGACTTACCGAGCGACACCGAGCAAGACAAGCAGCGTCGAGCTGCATCGAGTGGCAAGCGGCGAGGACGAGCCAAGCAACGACAGGGTGAGGCAGCAAAGGAGTGAGGATGACTGGGTTAGGGTCTAATTTGAGAAAAAATTGAATGAGTTTGGTTTGATTTGGTAAAAAATTGAAAAAGCATATAGGATGTAGTCTGTACTGTAGGCATATAGTTTAGAAAAAAAATGATTTGGTTTGATTCGGTTCACGGATTTAAAAATCTCAACCCATGAACCAAATCAATTAAGCTTCAATTAGTTTGAATTTTGTCCAAATCAAACCAAACCAAACTAATTAGTTTGGTTCGTATTAGTCGGATTGATCGAGTTATCTAAACCAAATTACACTCCCACTATGTGATATCTATATCAGATAAGGATTTGTACAAAATACTGAAGATAAACACTCAAACCTTCCTTATCCTCTCCTTTGTCTCTCCTCTCTTCTTATTTCATTAATTTCATTAGCAGAATCAGGTCTCTGCCCCACCTAACAGGTGCACAGGTTGTTACAATATACTTCCCCAAACTGATCTCGCTCACTGCCCCCACGTGCCTCTAATTGCCTGCTGTCCTTGCCTTTCTTCCTGAAATACACCTTAGTGATAGGTGGGTGGCTAACAGACTTCTCATACTTGCACCAATATGTTTCTATCATTCTTTAATATATCATTGATGTTACAGCCATTCACTGAAACTTTCCGATTGCCTTTTGCAATGAAGAATTGTAAGGATTTTCTCAATTTGCTTTTTTATGAATATTCTGGATTGGCTGTTTTATAAAATGGAGTTTTCTTATTTTTATCTTTTTGTTATTAGCATATGGATGGAGAGCCTTGCAACTTTAAATTGGACATTTGTCTATCAACATTGATGATTGATTCACTTTGGTTTTTTGAATAACTTAAAACAAGTTTTGGATATTTCATGTGGGAACTATTCTGAAAGTATCCATTGTCATTGCTTTGTAAGCTGATAAACTATCTATGGGGATTACCATGCTAAATGGGGGTATCACTGTTTACTTTACTTAAATCATAGACGTCTACTCTACTCTTATGTTCAAAATAGTTTTTATGTAATTTTGGTTTTAGTTTATGCTAACTGAATAGTAATTAAATTGATGTTTGTGAATGAATCTATACACTACTAATTTTTTAGTTCAATTCAAATTTGTAGGATAATAATGTTGATACTACATTTGGAGATAACAATAAAGTTATTTAGTATATTTAATATTCATAAAGAGAACCTGATAAAAATGATTTTCTCATATATTGTGAATTATATATATTTTTATTTTGATTAAGTGCTTTGGATTATGATGATAGTGACAATTCTAGTACTTTTAGATTACTTGATTAATATTTTGATCAATGTGTTATTATGGATACTTGGTTAATACTTTGAACAATGTATTAAATGTTAAAATTAATTTATATTATTGCTTGAATTTTTATACTATATAAATGAATAGTATATATATATATTCTGAAATTAAAATTCTATAAAAATAATATATAAAATAAATGACATTAAAATTATTTAAAAAATAAGCATTTTTAATATTTTATCAAATTTAACTAAAAGGCATGCAGTATAAGAGTAACAAATGGAACTTTTATAATTGTTAAAAGTATAATCATTATAGGAGATTAAAAAAAATATAGCAAGAAGGGCATAAATGAATGCTTTACAAGTGTAACCATAAGATTTAATATAAGAGAACACTTTATAAGTGTATCCATAATATTTAACATAAGGGAACGATTTACAAATGTATCCATAGTGATTAATATAAAAAAATATTTTACAAGTGTACTCATAAGATTTGACATAAAAAAACATTTAAACAAAGAAGCAACACTTTATAAATGTGCTTATAGAGTGAAGGACATAAACGTTGTCTTTGTACCCATAAAAGACTACGCTTTTGAGCATTAACCTTTGATGTTGAAAAAACATAATCTTAGTTAATAGACCACACTCGAATAGGTCACCATTTTAAAAGCGTTGTCTTAGGATTAAAAAACACAGTATTTATCAAAGACAACACTTTAATATGCTTTAAAGTACATTTTTAAAGAGTTACCGTAAGTCAATTTTGTTGTAATGTAATTAGGGAATTAGTACGTTTTTGTTTTTTATTTTATTTTTCATTTGTATTTTTGTTGTATTGTATTTTTGTAATTTATTTATTAAATAATTTTTGTACATGTGATATTTTTGTCACATGTCTCATGTTATCACATCAAATCATATTTGACAAAAAATTATTATATAAGATGACATGTGACAAATATTAAGTATTTTAAATATCACATCAAACAAATGATACATTTATTTACTAATAAAAAAGAGACATAATAATTTTTTAAAATATATATATTCTTTTTCTATATTATTTTATTACTATATTCACTATATTGATCCTCATGCAAATCACGCCCAGCACAAATATAATAACTAAATGGCTGGTCTACTCAATTACAATCCAATCGAACTGGCTTCCATTTCTTAATTGGAACTACGTGATGCTTGGATAGTTGGCTGTGCAAATCTGCAGCGTGGGATTATGTAATTTCAATTTCTGGGCCCCATTTTGGTACAAATAATTCAAGCCGTTGAGCTAATGGGGCCAATTACGACAATGAAATTACTGGCCTTGAACATTTATTATTTGTCCTTGTGAAGACGATAACAGTGCCTCCATATGGACCGTTGCTAAAATGAAAAATGATACCTGTACCATCGAATTCTTTATAAATCTTCTCCAAATTTTCATACATGTTATTGGATAACATAATTTTCTTTTGTAATTTTTCTGAATGGTCTAAACGAGTACATCTATGAAGTGTTGATCATTGGAAGACTATTTTTAGCACCTAAGAGTTTATTTATAAGGTTTGAGATTCTGAAATTTCAATATTGTTGAGTAACTCGTATACATATTTCTGTTTGGTACTACTCGTATACATATTTTTATTCCTCATATTTGCATCCAATTTCACAGGAAAAAACATTAGAAAAATTCTAGATTGACTATCATCCTTAATCTTTTAAAGAGTAATGCTACTAGTACAAGCTTGCACTCACATATTCTATTTATAATCAGTGGCTAGTCATTATATAATACCTTTGTCTAATTGTAACATTTTTTAATGATCCAATTGTACACATTCCCACATAATTTATGCAAGTATCTTTTCTCATATTTAAAATATGAAAAAGATCATCATATAAATATATATACTATTAATATTTTTTTAAAAAATATCAGATTTAATGAGAAAAAATAATTAAAAAATAAATATAATAAATAATATTAAAAAATATAAAAAGATATATATACATTATTAATAATAAAAATATCATATCTGTTAAAATATTTTGAAGATCATGTTTGGAAGCAGCTTCCTTCAAATGTAAGGTGATTCGCGTGTTTGATCTGAAAGAGACGTTAGGGTTTAAAAAGCAACAAAGATGTGCTCACATCAAATTTTTTATACTATTTTTACAGTGAAAAACGGCATGCAATAACTGGTGGATAATATGTACTATGCATTGAACCGGATTAATAATCAATTATCATATATAATAATTAATTATTAGTCCCTTTTACCATATAATACACACTGTTTTCAGTTATTTATACGTCGTTTATTAGTATAAAATAGTACAATGTAAGAATTTATATAAAATTTCAAGGATGAAGTATTAATAAGTACAAATTTATTATTCGTTTAATTTTTATACATTAAATTTTTTTAATTTATTTATAAATTTATTCTATATTTTATAAAAATATTATAGTTATATATTATAATTTAATATTTTTCATATTAATATATAATATAAATACAATATACATAATTTTAATGTACATAAGACATTTCCTTTATAAGTAATAACTATCTATGACTCTGTAAAAAAAAGAACATGAAATGCCAGCAGAGTCATACAGTTTAATAAAATAGAAAACATAATAGACAAAAGTAGAATATATGTTTAATATTGGATGTATTAATAAGCTATGCAAATACGTATCCACTCTTTTGTATTTAAATAGATAGCATACATCAGAGTTTTGGATATCAAAAGCAGTCATGAGAGTTAAAGGTCCTTTCCTCCTCTGTTTTCTTTCTCTGGTCACCATTCTGGCTGGTAGCACTGAAAGTGCATCGCCAAGCGTGCAGCCAAGCCACTATACTACACCATTCAATAGGAGCCTTTTTCCTTCTGGTTTTCTATTTGGTATTGGTTCTTCTGCTTACCAGGTTCTGATCACCAATTAACAGTGCATTTAATTAGTGTTTTCCTTTTCATTTTTCTTAGTACATAGCGCAGAAGAGGTTTAAACTTATAAGTTTCCTAATTCCTAGAAACTATTCAAATCTCTCGTCACTATATCTTCCTGAATACAAAGTAAACATAATTCTTCTCCCATTTCTGTTGTTTTGTTAATTTCTCAGTCTGAAGGAGCAGCAAATATTGATGGCAGGGGACCAAGTATATGGGACACCTACACTAGACAGCATCGAGGTCTCTCTCTCTCTCTCTCTCTCTCCTTTTGATATTATCACAATTACAGTATGGTTAGAGTTGTTTAGTTTAGTTAGAATTTAGTAAGATTAATTTGCTGAGTCAGTAGTAAATTAATTATTAATTAGTTACTTTCTTTAGTTTTGTATAAGTCACATGTCATATGCTTGTTGGACACATTTTTACTCATTCAATAAATCTGATATTCCATTTTTAATTTTCACTCAACTATCTCTTTGGTTCTTGTAATGTTTCTTAATATTTGTATTTAAATAGTGTGCATATGAATATAAATGTATAGGAAAATAATACTTAGATGCCATTTTTTAAAGCCATTTTATATAAAAAAAAATAACGCATAAATAATTGGTAAATAGAGTATATTATGTGGTGAGTAGAAATATTAATGAATTATTATATATGGTAATTGATTAATAATCCTTTTCCCCGCATAGATATAGTACATGCTATTCACCAGGTCGTTCATCGATGTAAAAGTGGTGTTAGAAAATTTCGTGTGGTTTATATTATTGTTGAAATGTGGATATGTAATTTTGTGTGGTAGAGGTCCTACCGTCCTAACAAGAGTTCCTTTTTTTGTGTGTGGAATGAGCAGATAAGATATGGGATCATAGCAACGGTGACGTATCAGTTGATTTTTATCATCGGTACAAGGTAAAGTTGCTGACAAATTTCACCAATTTTGGTCATCACGGAAGTCCTCTAAGGAAAATAATTAGTATATATTGAATTATAGAATTAAATTGCCAAAACAATTTCGCAGAGTGACATAAAAGTGGTGAAAGAAATGGGGTTGGATTCCTTCAGATTCTCCATGTCGTGGAGCCGAATATTCCCCAGTAAGATATAATCCTAAGTTGAAACTAGTGTTGATATTCCCTTTCATGTAAAATTCTACATAATGTGTACCCAAAAAAAAAAAATCCCCGTCATGTTACATAATGTGGAAAGTGATTTCAAGATATTCAATTTTTTCCTGCAGAGGGCAAGGGAGCAGTCAATCACTTGGGGGTTAAATTCTACAACAATCTCATTGATGAGATAATATCAAATGGTCAACCTCTTAACTCTTGATTTATTCATTCATTCATTCTCCAAATTCGCCTTGCTAACTCATATTTTGACTAATTTGGGGGCAGGCTTAAAACCTTTTGTGACTCTCTTTCATTGGGACCTCCCACAAGCTCTTGAAGATGAGTACGGGGGATTTCGCAGTCCTAAAATAGTGTAAGTTACACTCAATTGCCAAATAACCCATCAATTTTCTATTAAGTTTCTTTCTTAAGGAAGAAAAATACAACCATGCTTATTTTTAATCTAATGGAAAATTAGGAAGGATTTTCAAGACTACGCTAACTTTTCCTTCGAGACCTTTGGTAACCGGGTCAAGCATTGGGTCACTTTGAATGAACCCTTATCATACAGCATCAATGGATACAATGGTGGCACCTTTGCACCAGGTAGATGTTCTAACTACGCTGGGAATTGCACTGCCGGTGACTCATCCACCGAGCCCTACATCGTTGGCCACTACTTAATACTTGCTCATGCGGCGGCTGCCAGATTGTACAAGAACAAATATCAGGTTTGCTCATGACATTCAAAAAATGTCATACCTATTTTATATATATATATGCCAAAATTGAGGAGAAAAAACCTAGTATTTAGATAGGGGAAAAATAGTCATGTCTGCGCTACTTTATTTATTGTACAATTGACGAAATTTATTATGGTACCATAGGCTCATCAAAAAGGACAAATTGGAATCACCTTACCCACTCACTACTTTGAACCAAAATCTAATACTATTGCCGATCTCAAGGCTGCAAGGCGAGCTCTTGACCATTTTTTTGGATGGTATGAATTCCTCAGATTAAAATAAAGTGAGAAAATCTATGGATATTTAACTTTGATCTAGTTGCTTATTTAAGAAATCTTAATTCATTAACATTTTAATTGAACAGATTCATTTTTGATTTTTTGCAGGTATGCACATCCTATTACATATGGTGACTATCCCCAGACTATGAGATCTTCAGTGGGTAATAGACTCCCCAAATTCACAAAAGCTGAATCCGAAAGTCTCAAAGGTTCCTATGATTTCCTTGGTGTGAATTATTACACCACATATTTTGCAGAAAATGCTGCCCCGACCAACATCAACAGGACCTTCTACACCGATATACTAGCCACGCTCTCTAGTAAGTACATATGGCAAAAAACTCAAGTAAAATCAGCCATGATAAACGGTTTCTACTACATTCTAACGGTGAACTAACAAACACAAGCAACTAATTTTCTCTTAATCACAGCGGTGAGGAATGGTCTAGCTATTGGCACGCCGGTATAATCTTTTTTCTATGGACTTTTAAACCTTATGCTACTTTATTTTTGTTTGGTTGATGATGCAGTACACCATTTTTTTCACGCCAAACGAATATTATTTTCTATATCAATGAAAGTGTTAGCTAAGTAAACCATGCAATAGGTGGGAAGATGCCTTTCTACTAAAACTAATGAAGCAAATTTCTATGGATGTGCAGACTGCTTTGAGCTGGCTCTATATCTATCCGAAGGGAATTCATCAGCTTATGACATACATAAAGGATAAGTACAACAATCCAACAATTTACATTACTGAAAATGGTACGTTCTATACAGATTTTTTATTTTTTTTTGGGTTAGTAAATAGAGAGGGAGTTAGATTACAACAATCCTAGCCTGAAACGTCTCACCCTATTAATTATTAACTACTTAAGAACTTAACTTTCGTTCTCAATACTTATTTGTTTCTTTGTCCTTGATAAATTGATGCAGTAAGTGTT
The DNA here is from genome assembly GCA_029884595.1 of Ormosia semicastrata. Lineage (NCBI taxonomy): Eukaryota > Viridiplantae > Streptophyta > Magnoliopsida > Fabales > Fabaceae > Ormosia > Ormosia semicastrata. The sequence goes on from JAQQTO010000055.1 coordinate 34,537,696, forward strand.
GTGAAGCATTTTTAAAGTCACACATAACTTCAGTGCAAGTGATTGAGTGTGTTAGAAATTATTACTTTGTCTCAACTTTTCAGGAATTGCTGAAGCAAGAAATGACTCAATACCAATCCATGAAGCCCGCGAGGATAGTATCAGGATTAGATACCATGATAAACATCTCAAATTCCTTCTTCAAGCGATCAAGTGAGAGTCAAAGGGGGTTTCTTCAGTTTAACAGAGAATTTAATTGTGGTAACTTTTGATTTTTCTTGTTCTTTTTCTTTTTCTTTGCAGAGATGGTGTTAACGTGAAGGGCTACTATGCATGGTCATTTTCGGACAGCTTTGAATGGGATGCTGGATATACAGTTCGATTTGGCCTCATATACATAGATTACAAGAACAATTTGGCAAGATATCCCAAGTACTCTGCTTTTTGGCTGCAGAAGTTCCTTCTGAAGTGACCTAAATTTATTGTACCTTTGGGAACGCTGAGACTTTGCTTGTTGTTCATCTCCTAGATATCACCACCTTTTGCTTCGGATGTAATAAGAGTTGATATCAAATTATAATCTACGGTATTATGCTTCTTAGGTAGGATGGTTTCAAAATTTGGAACTTACCAATCGGTCGGACTGATTAATCGTGAACCGATCTTTTGGCCAGTCCATTCATACCCTCAAAACCGTGCTATTAAAAACCGGTCTCAAAACCGGGAAGTCAGCATTGAATTGGTCAAATCATGTGAACCGACCACGGTTTAGCTGATTGATAGTTAAACTAAAATGTTGAAAGGTTGTTGCAAAATTCCAAGCGGTTTAGCTTACAAAATTTTTGATTACATATAAATGTAATACATTATTTTTATATATACTCATAAAAGATTAAAGAGATGAGATAATTTTTTGTGATGAGTAGGTTTAGTAAGATTTATTTTTTTTTTTTTGACTTTTAATTTTTTATGTGTAAAAATAACGTGTTACATTTATATGCATATAATAATATCTCTACCACTTAACCAACACATGCTATTGAGTTTAAATAAATTTAAATATATATGTATCAAGATTTTGCAATTCCACTACTTTATCAAGATTTTTAACTAAATTAAAAAAACCATGGGGGATGCTTAATAATAAATTATAAAATAAATAAAATGTGGGAAAAAAGATTAAATATAGTTAAAAATTAAAAAAAAAGGTATCCAAACTATTTGTTATTGGTGACAGCAGAGTTTTACAAGTGATGGATATATACTCATAAGAAGGTAATGACTCTAAATATTTTAAAATATAATTTTTAAAATATAATTTTTAAAAATTAGTTATACTTTATTAACTTATAACTAAATAAAAATAAAAATATTATAAATTATATTAAATAATTAACTATTTATTATATTTTTGTTTTTATATTTTAAAATAAGTTAATAAAATTTAACTATTAAATTTTTATACTAAATAAAAAAATTATTATAAATTATATTCAATATTATATCATTTTTTAAGTTAATAAATAGACTTAATAACTAAATTTTATTTCTTCATTAAAATTATATTTTTTTATCTCTCTTTTTTAATGTGAGTGTTTATTATTCTCGCTATCATTTAATTAGATGATTTATAATCATTAGATTAAAATGAATTTAATGATAAAAGATTAGATATAAGTCTTCTTACTTACACTAGGTGTAAATGGGTCCCCTATATATATATATATATATATATATATATATATATATATATATATCAAGATTTTTAACTAAATTAAAAAAAAACCATGGGGGATGCTTAATAATAAATTATAAAATAAATAAAATGTGGGAAAAAGGATTAAATATAGTTAAAAAAATTTAAAAATTATTCATTTAAAATATATCAATAATAAAAACAAAATATTGATAATATATAAAATATAATATAACTAAGATTTCTAAAAATACCCGTGCCTTGCACAGGTAACTCACAAGTGTATATAATTACTTTTTTTTTTGTGTTAGTGTTTTCAAATTTGAAAAGTTATTTAAATTTTAAAATAAATATTAAGTAATTAAAGAAAGCTTAAAAATCATATTAAGCGTAACCACAAATAGGAGAAGAAAATAAGTTCAACTAGTAAGTAATCTATGCAATGTACGAGATTTTTAAAATATTTTAGAACATGTTAAAATTATATTTTAGAAATTAGTTTTACAAATAAATAATTTAATTTATATTTATAAATTTTGTCATTAAAGTAACATTAACAGAATTAATTTTTAAATAATATTGAGTAAAATAAATTTTTACTATTTAAAATTTTAATATTTTATTCATATTACCTTTTATTTTATTTTATTATTTTGAGATAAACTCAATGTTATAACAATTATTTTGAAGAGTAGATAAGTAGAAGAATATATATTTAGGAGAAGATTTTGGTAATTATATAAGATTTAAATTTTAAATACTATTAATCAAGAAAAGATTCAAATTGTAAAGAACACATGTCTGTCATCTAATTAAGAGACATATGTAAATATCAGATAAAAAAATACGATTAAAAGCAACTCTACTATCAAGAAAATATACTAAGTTTTCTATACATGAAAAGGGATTGATTGAATAAAAATACGTTGATTTAGTATTTGATCGTAAATATCATATTTACATTGGTTTGGTGTTTGACATACTAAAAATTTGCGAACTGATTACTAAAGTTTTTGTCCTTAATTTTAGTTTATACTTGATAATAATCCTTTGACTAATAAAATCTTTTAATTGGACAAAACAATAAGAATATGTTTAGAATGTAAAAAAAAATAAAAAGTGATTTAATTTGTAAATCAAATTTTTTTATTTAAAAAATTAAAAAAAGAAATAATTTAATTTTTAAAATTTTATAAATTTTATTTTGTTATATTTAAAAATTTCATTAAATTTATTAAGATTTAATTTAATTGTAGATAAATAGATTATTTTATTTTTATTAATTACTTTTTATAAGAATTAAAATATAAAATAATAAAATTAAATTAAATTTATTTTCTTTTAAATAAATTTTATAAATAAATAAAATTTAAATTAATTCGATATAATTTTTTATAATTTTTTAAATATAATTTAATTTCAAATAAAATCGTATCAATCCAAATCAAATAATCCGAGAAAGATTGCCAACTTGAATAGAAGGACTCATTTATTCAAACCTCAATCATTGCCAAAATTTGTATGGTTGTGGTGGCATACATACCTGTCAGGTATCAACGACTACATGACTAGAGTAAAGTGGACGGAGTATTATTGGATATATCACGTGATGAATCATAAATGAAGGATGGACATTGGTAACATCTTATCTTATTGTAACTTTTATGATTGGTCTGGAAGAGTCCACCAGATATGATCGGAAAAAATAAAAAGGGAGGGTTAATTTTTTATTTTTAAATTGAGATATTTATAAATTGCTTTAAAAATAATTAAAAATAATTAAAAATTATATAATAATATTTTTAATTTTTTATTTTAAAAATTTAAATAATATAATATTCATTTAAAATGAAAAATTTGCTCTTCTTTCGTATTCCTACCAAACTCTTTCACCTTAATATACTCTAAAGTTTATGAAGGGTTTTATTTTATTTTATTTTTGACAATAAACTAAAAATTCATTAAAATAAAAAGTCCTGCATTATTTACCATCTTAGTAAAAAAAAATAAAAGATCTATTAAAAGAAAAAAATAAATACAATCTTAACTTAAAACTTACTTATGATTTATAATTTTACTTTTAGTCCATTAATTATTAATAATAATACATCTTTTATCTTAAATATCGACATATAACGTATTACTATTTAAATAAAGTATCACATCTTTTATTAAAGTAGGTCTAAAACTAAGACATACAATTGATCTGAGATAATTAAAATTAAAAAATCTAAATCTACCATAATAATATGTAAATATGAGAAATTCAAAATCAACTTTTTTACATCAATCTATAAGATTACATATCTAAAAGATTTGAATAAATTTATTAAAAAAAATCTAGAAAAGCAAGAAAAGTAAGAAAAAAAACAAGAAGAGTTATTGCCGAATAATATGAGTGATAGCTCCCATTAGAAAAATACATAAAAGAGAAGACTAAAATATCACAAAATTAAGGGGAAAAGAACACCGTAGAGGGGAGAGAAAACTACGGACTGGCTCAATATTTTACCTAAAATATTATGTTGGATTTTCTATGAAGGATTTGTGAAAATAAATTATGTACAAATATTATTACTCGATGGATGACCATTTTTAGCACCTAAGAGTTTATAAGGTTTGAGATTCTAAAATCTAATTACTGCTGAATAACTCATAAACATATTTTTATTCCTCCTATTTCCATTCAATTTGACAAGAAAAAGAAATTTGAAAAGTTCTAGATTAACTATCATCCTTAATAACGATAATTATACATACAAACTTCCACTCACGCACTTTTCGTATATTCTCATTCTCATGTAATTTATTAGATAATGCTTTATTCCAATAACTTTGACTTTTTTTAATTGCACACACTTCATATGGTTTGTGCAAGTATCTTTCTTCATATTATTATAAATAATTTGAAGGTCACGTTTGAGAGCAGCTTCCTTCAAATATAAGGTGATTGGAGTGTTTGATCCGAAAGAGAAGTTAGGGCTTAAAAAGCGGACAAAAAATATACTCGCTTCGCTTAACTAGCAAGCTAGAGAAGACGACATAGCTTAGGTGATCGGAATTAAGGTAATAACTTATATAAAAGGTGGCTTATCCGGTGGAATATAAAATATGTGTCTATCAGTAGCTTTTTTTTAAAAATAATTTTAATATTTTGATTTTTTTTAGTTGTTTTAATTCTTCCTTTTGTTGATGTAGTTTATTATTCATCTTTTCTAAATAATGGCTTATTCTTTTTATTTCTCTTTTTTTTTATTTAAATTTAATCTTTTTGTTTCTATATAATATCTTAATTTTTTCCTAATCCTTCAAGGGTGCGTATTGTTAACTAAATTCGTATTTCTAATTCTCTCCGTCTCATTATACTCATTATTCTAGTATGTTATTTTGATTATTTTAATGATTTTATTACCTGCTCTGATATCAAATTCTTCTCTCAATCGACTAAATTCTTGGTTTATTAAGATTTTCTTAATTTTCTTCATAATCTTTGTTTCAAATACTGGGTCAAATCATTTACCTGAGTTGCTAATTTAGTTGTCGCAACCGAGATTGCGGCGAAACATAGCAACTCATTAGATTTTAAAATATGAAAATAGGAAAATGAAGTCGCCACCAATTTTATTTAAATTAAGAAAAATTAGAAAACCTTTCTTTGAAAATGGTCTTTGGAACCAGATTGGATTCGGGAGTCGATTATGGATAGGAAAGAGTGGAAACTTAATCCCACAGCACCCCTAACACACCCGTTCTAAAACGGTACCTTAAGTTAATTGTGCAAATTCTTAACAATCCTTGGAAATATTTATTTTACCCACTTTGAAAACATTGTAACTATTTATAAAAAGGGAAACCACAAAATTATGAAAATTTAATTTTTGGCTTCACAGAAATGAAATGCTGGTCCTACGTATCCTCAGGTGCAATTAGGAACTCAAAGTCACGTAGTTCTTTAGAAAATAACTTTGGGTTAATTGTTTTTAATTAAAAAAAGGAAGGAGTTTATTTGAAAACAAATTCACTATTGTACAAGGTTCAAGTTAGCACAAGACTACTCAATAAACCCTTATGATCCAAACGACATTGAAGATAACATTCGTTATTCAATCAACATCATTGGTCATCGCATTGATTAAATTTTTTTTTTTTTTATTTTAAAGCATATACAAAGACAAACAAATAATCACATAAATAACACATTGTCATGCATGAGTTAAGTAAATACAATAAAAATCAAATTAAGTACAACGACACAACAATTTTTTTTAACACACCTTTTTTATTTTTATTTTATTTTTCTTCATTTTTTTCTTTCCTCTTTTTTTTTAGCTTACTAATCACAAGACACAACATACTATTAGATAAACACCATAAAACAAGAAAAATCTTTAAATAATACTGATAATTAAGCTCAAAGTATTATTTTTTTATATTCAATTTTTATTTTTTTATTTTTGTATTTTTTCCTTTTTTAGATTTTTTTTTTACCTTTAAGGGCCCAGTTACGATTTCAAAAATCCCATTTTTCATTTATTAAAACTAGCATCTCAAACCCAAACAATACATAAAAAGAAAGAAAGAAAAAGGCCCAAGATAAGAACAAACAACAGCCCCACAAGCTTTTTACAGCCCCACTACATGAGACACAAAGGAACAAACGAAGGAGAGAAAAATAGGGCTCAAACCTCTGGTAGTGCAAGAGGTGACTCGAATGAGAGGGATCTGGTTTCTGAGGTCCGACGGTCGGTGCGAGGAGGAATCTGGTTTTTGAGATCCGACGGTCAGTGCGGGGAGGGATCTGGTTTCTGAGGTCCAACGGTCGGTGCGAGGAGGAATCTGGTTTTTGTGATGTCCGACGGTCGGTGCGAGGAGGGATCTGGTTTTGTGGGGTCCGACTGTCGGTGAGGGGGGGGATCTGGTTTTGTGATGTCTGACGGTCGGTGCGAGGAGGGATCTAGTTTTGTGAGGTCCGACGGTCGGTAGGGGGGATCTGGTTTCTGAGATCCGACGGTCGGTGTTGTTTGGGTGATGGAGATGAAGAGAGGGTGAATATGGCAGTAGGGTATTTTTGGTTTAGGGGAATGGTGATTATGGAGATTTTAGATGGTTTGGGTTCTTGAAGATGAATAGAGATGAAAACCGTGGGGGTGAGGATAAATGTTATGAAAGATATTTTTTTTTTTGGTGTGGAGCTCCACGGTTTTGAGGTAAAAAATGGTGGCAGGAGGTTAAGATTGTGTGGAATGAAGGTTGTTGATGCAGTGGGTGAAAGGTTGGAGAATATGTGATATGGGTGATGAAGATTTTTCACTGAGTGGACTCAGTTGGGTTTGGAAGGTTGAAGGTAGTGGTTCTTTGGTGAAGAAGATAGGTGAAAGATGCTGTGTTGTTGAGGTTTGAAGGTGGTTTTATGGGTGGTTGATGGTGGTGGCAGCGGGTTGGCTTGGGGGTGTGATGAAGATGGTGGTTACTGGTATGCAGGTGATGAGGGGTGGTTCACAGTTTGGGTTGGTCTCCTGATCGATGGTAGCTGTGGTGAGGTTATGGCTTAATGATCAAGCCCTTGTGTTGAGCTTCTGAGAAGATCTTTTCTCCCCAAAACTCCCAGCTCTCAGGTGGCTCTTTTTTTTTTCTCCCCCCCTCTAGCAATCTAAAATCCTCCTTTTTATCATTTTTGCCACTGACATTTTCTTCCCTTTTTTTTTTTACGTGAACCACACCCTACATTGAGCCCCTCATTGCTTCATCTATTAGAACCTTTTTTCCCTTCAATCCCTTCAGCCCCCCTTCTATTTGCTTGTGCAGCCTTAATGCATTTAATGCATTGTTACTTCATCATTTTTCTTTTACGTGTGCAGACACCAAACATTAAATGCATTGCCCCTTTCTTTTTTTTTTGTTAAACGAGATCAGTGTTCTCTCTCTCTTTTTTTTGTTAAAGCGGGCTCATATTTGAGCTAACAAAAAAAAAATAAGAATATAGATCTTTAATTAATTAAATTCAAAATTAAATTTTTTTTGAGCCCGGTCAAAATTGAGTGTTCACATTAGTAACTTCATTTTCTTCACTAGTTTTTTTTGTTTCAGGAAATGTAATTAGTGTTGCGATCGGTTTTTCTTTAAATTCTAATAATTTTGGTTTATTTGTAAAAGTTTTTAATTCTGTTATTTCATTTTTTTTAGGATAATAAACTTTACTATGTCAATAAATAGATGTGGAATGTCTATTTTATCATTGTTTTTAAATGTAATACTATGATGTGAATTCGTTAGTGCATAACTTACACAATAAGTTACTAAGAAAATTTTATCTCCAGGTCTCATTAGATTTTTTTTCTTAAAAATTTATGTTCTAGTGTTAGTGTTTGTTCTAATCTTTGAGTATTTAGTGGTATTCCAAAATTTGGTCGTACTTCGAATTTTAATTTTTCATAAGTTAAATTTCTTTCTATTACTCCTAATATTTTATCTTTGACATCATTAATTCTGTCATCTTTTAAAATTAGTTCTATTGGTGAATTATTTTCTTCCTGAAAGGTTGATTTAATCAATACTTGTACTGCACCTATATGAATATATCCAATTTCTCTTCTATCTTCATCATTTTTTATTTTTCATTTTAATTCCATGAGTTTTTTCTTATTTAGTAATAATAAACACATATTTCCTTGTGTATCTGCTATATCCAACGGAGTTTCATTATTTAGTTTTTCATAGTAAATAATTTTTTTATTAAATCTTCTTAGTATTCCGTCAAGTTTTTCTTTTCCTTGCATGTTTGCATTTTTTGTTAAATCTAACTCTTCTTTTTGTATTTTCCTAAAAAGAGATTTATTTATTAAAATACTTCCTTCATAATTTCATTCTTCTTCTTCAAGTATATAAATGGTCTATTTCATCTATCTTTTCTATTTCCATCTATATTAATTTATTTAAATAATCTTTTATTGTATAAATACTTAAATTAATTCTTAGAATATCTATCTTTATGTCTTTTAAGGTTATAATTAATTCTTTAGATTTTATTTCATATGGTTTTACTACTTCAAGAAAATCTATTCCTAAATAATTTAGTATTCGCCTGATTTGAAATATATAATTCAGTCTGGATATTTATTTTTGAATTAAAATAAATTTCTATATTTGTTTTTTCTCTAAATGTATTTTCTTCTTGATTAAACTTCACTACCGTTCAAGGTTTTGCTTCTTTTATTTTACTTGTTAAATCTTTACTTACATAACTAAGACATGATTCAGTATCAGTTAGTATGGGTATAATAATTCCATTTACTCTTCCTAGTACATGATATTACGAATAATTATCTTAGATGAGTTTGATAAACATACCTGTTCTGGGATTATAAATTTCTACTGTTCTCCTTCCTTTGATGTCTTTTGTTTTGTTCTTTTGGAAATTCTGTCAGCCCACTATTGCTTCCGTGGTTACTGCTTTTATGTTTGAGTGTTGGAATTTTGTATAGAATAAAGTATTTGGGTAAATTTGAAAGAAAGATGAGTGGAAATAGGAAATCTTTATTGTTAAGTAATTATAAATACAAGAGGGTTTGGACATACTCTCAAATGTCCGACTAGCTCTTTAAGAGACTAGCACAAAATTTTCTTGAGAAAAACACTCTCAAAGTGTGAGAATTTTCGGAATGAAAAACTTTGTCTTGCCTCAGCATAAGAGGTCTTATTTATAGGCTAGAGTGCCTAGACCTTAATTTACATAAGTATCCTTATAAACGTAAGTGCTTACAGCAGAGACTTAATGATTTATATAGTGACGTAAAGGCTTACATCAGTCCTCTATAATTGCTTCATCTGATGAAGCGTCTTCTTTAATTATGTCAGCCACTCCCTTGCTTTTTGAACATCTTTCACATGCGTGATTCCCACTTTCTTTAATCATTGCACATAAGCCATTGAGGACAGCTGGTCTGTACTCCATCAGTGGGCCCTAGAATGCATAGAAAAGGAATTCAAATCCTCTTAGAAGATTCATATCCTTCTCCTTTATTGCTTTACCGCTTGTTTTGCTGAGTAATAAAGTTGTCGGTCCTTTACATAGTGTCTTGATAAATGATTCCTTTCCGATGCTCTGGCATTGTGAATAAATGCTTGCAAGCTGGTTTGTCAATATCTGAGTAATTTGGTCTTCTTCATAGATGACCCCCTGTGGTTCGTCTCTAAGTGAAAAATTATTATTGTTTATTCTCACATAAACCAAGTGCTTAGCTTGTTGCTTAGTAATAAAGTCTGGATAGGCTGAGTAGAACTTTAGAAAAATACTTCATTCTTTTACAATATTCTTTTTGAACATCTGAACTACATCTTTAAAATTATGAGGAAACAAATTAATTTCTTCTAAATTCAAACTTAAATAAAGATAGCCAATAAATCCAAATTGGAACATATTGAATGCCAGTATTGGTGGTGCTCCAGGGAAGATAATTGCTTTGATTCCGAACAGCTTTTGATCAACCATATAAAAATAGTTGACCTTTTCTTTGTCATTCCAGTTGACTAGTCTTTTGTGATTTTCCCAGAAATTTCTTCTGAGAATTGTACCTGCAATTCATGTTCTTTTCTAGAAATAATTTGAAAATTATCTAGGGAAAAAGGAATTTTCCCCAGAATTTTAAGTGGTGAGTGTTTAACTAATGGATTCTTGGTTGCTTCTAAGAAAGTTCTTGGTCCAAGATAGAGTTCCTTTTCTTTTCCTTTTTCTAAATATTCTTTCAATGCCTTCTCTGCTTCTTCCTTGGTTGAATATGACTTGTGTAGAACTCCTGAGATCTTCTGACAGTATGGTGCTGCTTTAAACCATCGTCATAAATTCCTGGAAATGGTCCATTGAAGACTAAGTACCATTTGTTGGCCTTTTTCTCATCTTGTTGAAATACTTCCGCAAGAAATCCTTCTGCCTTGAGTTACAAATTTAGAACTTTAATATCTGCTTCAATAAGTTCTAATTATTTCAGCTTTTGAGATTTTAATGCTTCATTTAGTTCTAGTTGTTGCTTGATCATCTCTAGTGTACTTCGCTCCATTCTCTGGATAAAATATCTGCAAGAACGTTCTTTTCTCCCTTAATATGTGAGATTGAGTAATTGTATTAAGCAAACTTCATTTGTCATCTAATTAGTCTTCCTTATTTGTACATTCCTTTGTGATTGATGTTTTTAAAACCTGCAACATAGGTGGAGTCCGTTTGGACAATAAATTCTTTATCTAGCACATAAATTTGATGTTTTTCCAACATACAAATTAGTGCCAAAGTTTCTTTTTCATGAGTAGGATAATTAATTTCACTATCTGAAAATGTTCCAGACATTTATCGACATAGTAATTCTTTCTTTTGACTGGGGGGTTTTGCTTTCATGACACCACCCCAATGTACATTGGATGCGTTGGTTTCAATAATAATTAAGTCATCATCCGATGGATGATATAATTCAGGAAGATCCTGACATAAGTACTTTAGTTTAGTAATAATTGCTTCGTCCTCCTCTATCCAAGACCAGAAGGCATCATTCTTTAATTTTTGCTTAAGTACTCTCCTTTCCGCAGCAAGATTCTTTATAAAACATTCATTGTAAATGTATGTCAGTAGACCAAGAAATCGTAAATCTTTTTTATCTTTTAATTTTGTTGGAAAATTTTGAAGTTTTTCTAATACATGTTTCTACATTATTATTTTTTCTTTTTCAATTTCTAATCCTAAATAATTAATTTTATTTTGAGCTAAAGCAACTTTTTTCTTACTTAATACTACTCTATGCTTTAAACATTTATTGAGTATTAATTCTAACTTTTTAAAATGATCATTTAAATCTTTGTTAGTAAAAACCAATATATCATCAATATAGATAAGACAAAAATCTTTAAATTCTTTAAGTATTGAATCCATTCTTCGTTGAAAAATACCCGGTGATTGTTTCATTCCCATGGGAAGTACATTTCATTCATATTGTCCTTGCGGATAGCTGAATGCTGTCAATGCCTTAGATTCTTCCGTAAGTCGTATTTGATAAAATCCTGACTTACAATCAAAAGTACTGAACTAATTTATATTTCTTATTTGTTCAATAATTAGATCTTTTCTAGGAAGATAATATGCATCTCCTTTCATTGCATCATTCATTTGTTTATAATTGATTACCATTCGTCTTTTTCCTCTTTTGATTTTGTCGCAACCGAGATCGCGACGGGACGACCGAAAAAGATAGGTTTTTGAAAAATCAATGGAGTCGCCACTAATGTTTATTTAAATTGGGAAAACATCAGAAAAATCCTTTAATTAGGAAAACTGGTCTTTTGAAAATGAGTTTGGATTCGGGAGTCGATTATAGGTAGGGAAGGTATTAGCACCCTACACTGCCCGTTCCATGAACGGTACCTTAAGTTAGTTGTGCAACTTTTAATAATCTCAAATACATTTATTTTAACCCCTTTAAACAAAAGACTTTGTAATTATTTTTTTATTCTTTTTTTATTTTTTATTTTTTGAAAAGAAATAAAAGAAACAACCAAATTATGAAAATTTATTTTTTTGGCTTGACAGAAATGGATTTCTGCTCCTACGTATCTCCTGGTGCAATGGAGAACTCAAAGTCACGTAGTTCTTTAGAAAATGATTGTGGGTTAATTGATTTTAATTAAGAAAAAGATTTTTGAAAAGGGATTTTGTTTGAAAACAAATCATCATCGCATAGGATTCAAGGCAGCACTAGGCTACTCAATAAACCCTTATGAGCTCAACAACATTGAAGATAGTATACACTATTCAATCAACATCATTAGTCATCGCATTGATTAAGAAATTTTTTTTATTTTAAAGCATGCACGAGGACAAATAAGTAACCACATAAACAACATATTGCCATACTATGAGCTAAGTAAATAACAATAAAAAGATTGAATATCACAAACCAAACAAATCTAAACATAAATTATTTTATTTTTAGATTTTTCTCCATATTTTATTTTTATTTTACTTATTTTTTTTAATCACAAAGCACCAAATAAGACATACCATTAGATAAAGTAAGCATCAAACAAAAATTAATCCTAAAAAAAAGCATATTTTGATTTTTTTTATTTCACAATTAAAGAAAAAGTGACCCTTTTTTTTTAAAGAAATGGGTCGGCCCATCAGCAAAAAAGGAAAGGAAAAAAAAAAGGGTATGAAGACAGGAGCGTTTTGGAAACATGCCAAACAAATGGGAAATTTGGAATTTTGAGAGAAATGGGGAAAGGAGCAGAACGCATGGTGGGGGGAGAGATGAGGGCTAACCGGCGACGTGGGCTGGAAACCGGACAGCGACGGGTTCGGGTGGAAAGGGAGCGGCACGCAGGTCACGGTGGAGCGACGGTGAGATGGTGACAGTGCTCGCGGGTTCGGTGGCCTGGTTCTAGCGAGCTCGGGTTGCGGTGTGGCCGGATCTGGTGCGGGTGGAGCGGCTGCTGATCCGGATCTGGTGCATCGCGGGTTGCGGTGTGGGAGCCGGCGGAGCAAGGCAGCGACGTTGGCTGAGTATGGAAGGCAGTGGGCGGCGCGACTTCTGGTTCGTGAGGCAGAAACGACGACGGTGAGCACCACTGACGAGGATCGATTCGGGTAAGCGCGGTCGAGCGACGCAGAGGGATGGCTCGCGATTCTACTCGGTGCTGGCCGGATCTAGAGGTTGTGGGTCTCGGTTCGGGTGTTTGGGTTGCTGTGTGAAGGTTCACGATTAGGAGCTTGGGTGAGGTTGTGTGGTTGGGAGTTGAAGGTAAGATGGTGGTGACTCACTGAGTTGACTCGGTTATGGGTGATCAGAGGGTGTTGGCTTTTCACGTGAATGGAAGTTGGAGATGGAAGTGATGGGGGTTGCTTGTGATTTGATGAGGCCGTAGGTGGACTTGAGGGTGAGGGAGATTGGGTGGTGAAGGTGGAGATGGTGATGGGGCCGTGAACAAGGTGAGGGAGTTGAAAATGGAAGAGGTTAAAGGTTTAGAGGAGATGAAGATGCTACGGTTCACGGGGAAGGTGAGGCGATGGTGAATGGGGCACGGTGGTGTTATTCTGGTGGTTCACAGTGAGATGGCAGAGGGGACACAAGTGTTTCGGTGAAGGCTTGGGTGGTGATGGTGAAGCTTGAAAATAGTAGATGGTTGAAGATGGTGAAGGTTTGGGTCAATGGTGGTGGAGCGGTGATGGTTTTGTGGTTATGGGTTGTTGTTGGCTGTGTTGGTAAAGGTGAGGTGGTGAGGATGGGTTTGGTGATGGTGGTTGTGTGCAAACGTGAATGGAGTTGATGGGGATGAAGGGTTGGCTTGCTGAGGTGATGTTGTGATGCTGGCTATGGAGATTAAAGATTGGTTCTTCTGAGAGCCAAGGTGTGGTCTCTGCTTGTGGAAAAATCTGAACCTCCTCCTTGCTTGCCTTCCCCTTTGTCCTTTGTATCTGAAAAATTCGGAGGCTTCCCCCTGTCCAAGGTGGAGAGGCTGCTAGGTTGACCCAGCTTGGGTCACCATAACACTTTGTCATTTGTGTATGCTGCTCTCTTGCTCCAAGCTCCTCCTTCTCCAATGCTCTACCGCCTTTCCCCATCCATGATGTGACTCCCTAAGGTATGCAAAGACATCTTTGAGGAGCGACCGATGCTGCACTAGGAGAAACCTACGTTCTCCTCTCGCTTGTTTTTTTTTTTGTTATTATTTATTCATTTTTTTGTTGTAACAATCAGAAAGAAATCGTATTTTTATTATTTATTATTTTTTTATTTTATTTTTTTTGTTTTTATATATTTTTTTATTTTTTATATTTGTTTGCACAAATAAGAAAAATCGAACAACAAACCAAGCGCTCACAACACTTGAATTGAGCGTTAATCCTTGATTAAGTGACAAAATTTTATGGACAAAATTAGGTATCAACAGCTGCCCCCCTTTGCTTTGCATTTAAAATAAGTGGAAAGCAAAGGAATTGATTTAATTTTGTCAATAAAAATTTTCATTTCCTTTTCTTTTTATTTCTTTCTTCCTTCTTTTTCTTCTCTTCTTCCCCTTCTTTTTTTTTTAAGAAAGCAAATTGACGCAAAAGGTAACGGACATTAAACGAGAGAGAAAGTTCGCGGAGTCGGTCATCCATCGAAACTTAAAGCAAAGAGGCACAAAGCTTGCGGAGTCGGGTATCTGCTGAAACTTGACAGAAAACTTAAAGCAAAAAGGCACAAAGCTTGCGGAGTCGGGTATCCACTGAAGCTTGAAAAGAAACATAAAAGGCACAAAGCTTGCGGAGTTGGGTATCAGCTGAAGCTTGACAGAAAACTGAAAACAGAAAATGCACAAAGCTTGCGGAGTCGGGTATCCACTGAAACTTGACAGAAAACTTAAAACAGAAAAGGCACAAAGCTTGCGGAGTCGGGTATCCACTGAATCTTGACAGGAAACAACAAAAAAAAAGAAAAGGCACAAAGCTTATGGAGTCGGGTATCCACTGAAGCTTAACAGAAAAGAAAAAAAACTTACGGAGTGGTATCCGCTGAAGCTTGACAGAAAAGAAAAAGGCAATGGGCACAAGGCCCTTACTTGCTTTGGAAGCGATGGGTACGAGGACCCGAAAACTAAAAAGCAATGGGTGCGAGGACCCGGGAATTAAAAGACAATGGGTGCGGGGACCCGAAAACTAAAAGACAATGGGTGCGGGGACCCAAAGAATTAAAAGACAATGGGTGTGGGGACCCGAGAACTAAAAGACAATGGGTGCGGGGACCCGAGAATTAAAAGACAACGGGTGCGGGGACCCGAAAACTAAAAGACAATGGGTGCGGGGACCAGGAATTCGAAAGACAATGGGTGCGGGGACCGGCCCGAAAAGACAATGGGTGCGGGGACCAGGAATTAAAAGACAAAAGGTGCGGGGACCCGAGAATTAAAAGACAACGGGTGCGGGGACCGGAATTAAAAAGACAACGGGTGCGGGGACCAGGAATTAAAACAACTTAAAAGTGCGGGGGCCAGGAATTAAAGACAACGGGTGCGGAGACCCGGGAATTAAAAGACAACGGGTGCAGAGACCCAGGAATTAAAAGACAATGGGTGTGGGGACCCGAAAATTAAAAGACAATGGGTGCGGGGACCTGAGAATTAAAAGACAATGGGTGCGGGAAATTAAAAGACAATAGGTGCGGGGACCCGGGAATTAAAAGACAATGGGTGCGGGGACCCAGGAATTAAAAGACAACGGGTGCGGGGACCCAGGAATTAAAAGACAACGGGTGCGGGGACCCGGGAATTAAAAGACAACGGGTGCGGGGACCCGGAAACTAAAAGACAACGGGTGCGGGGACCCAGAAACTAAAAGACAATGGGTGCGGGGACCCGAAAACTAAAAGACAATGGGTGCGGGGAACCAGGAATTAAAAGACAATAGGTGTGGGGACCTGGGAATTAAAAGACAATGGGTGTTGACTTTGTAAATCTATGTGATGTCTGAGGTGATGCATGATGCAACGTATGTATGGTGATGCAATGGATGTGATGCTAGAAATGATGCATGATGCAATGAATGCCCAACTATAGGGATTCTCATGAACAAATTGAGTAAGCAAGTTTTTTTTTTTTTGCATATCAGAGCTTTAATTGAGTCGCTTTTAATTCCACAACCCTTAAGGACTTTATCCACAGCAGAATCGAGATTGAACAGTAACATTCGTTGATTGGCCTTATGATTTGCCTGATGATTCTTACTTTTCTCATTAACTCTTGTCAGGATTTCATTGCGTTTCCCATGACCTTCGAGATTGTTAAAGCAAATCTAAATACTTTTGCCATATTGTCACATGTTTCACATCTCAATATAAAACTATCATAAATAATGCATATTAAATCAACAATGGGTTGCAACAAAAAGGGATTATCATTATAGACAGGAAAAGTACAAGAAAGGCAATACAAATGGGACTCGAATTGAAAAGGTTTACAAAAGAAAAGTTGGAGTGGAATTTTCCAACTCTTCCAGTGATGCTCTCTTGGATGATCAGTGCTAATTTCCCATGTACGCGACCTTGAACATCCCCTTGTCTGTTTCTAAGAATATGATTTGACCCAGTTTTTACATATTAGGAGTGTCTCCTGACAAGACTTTGTATATTCAAACTGCCCCGGTTCGGCCCAGATACTCTCAAAATGCCCCAGTTTGTGACTTGAGGTATGTTCACTTCTTCGGATGTGTCAAGTACCATTTTTTAAACCTAACTTTTGCCTAGGTCGCTCTTCCGAGTTTTCAACCTAGCGGGTCGCTCTAACTTTTGCCTAGGTCACCTTTTCAGGTTTTCAGCCTAGCGAGCCATTTTTCTTTTCCTCTTTATTTTTTAAGCATAGTACATTTTGACTGCATCTGAATTTACGGGAAGTGGTAGATCTTCGCCATCCATGTTTGTGAGAATCAAAGCTCCTCCTGAGAAGGCCTTTTTTACGACATAAGGTCCCTCATAGTTTGGAGTCCATTTTCCTCGAAAATCCTTTTAGATGGGAAGGATCTTTTTGAGTACTAAGTCTCCTTCTTGAAACTGTCGAGGATGCACCTTTTTCGCATAGGCCTTCATCATTCTCTTCTGGTAAAGCTGACCATGACATAGTGCAGTTAATCTCTTTCCTTCAATGAGGTTCAACTGATCAAGTCGAGTCTGGACCCATTCGGCTTCTTCTAGTCCTGCCTCCATCAGCACCCTTAATGATGGGATTTCCACTTCAATAGGGAGTACCGCTTCCATTCCATAAACCAAAGAGAAAGGGGTTGCCCCAGTTGAAGTACGAACGGACGTGCGATAACCATGCAGTGCAAATGGTAGCATTTCGTGCCAGTCTTTGTATGTCACAACCATCTTCTGGATTATCTTCTTGATATTCTTGTTTGCTGCCTCAACTGCCCCATTCATCTTCGGGCAGTAGGGTGAGGAATTATGTGCTCAATTTTAAAATTCTCACACATCTCTTTCATCATCTTATTATTCAGATTAGTGGCATTATCTGTAATAATCTTGCCTGACAAACCATAACGACAAATCAGCTCCCTTTTGACAAACCTGACCACTACACTCCTGGTGACATTGGCATAAGAAGCAGCTTCGATTCATTTTGTGAAGTAATCAATTACAACCAGAATGAAGCGATGTCCATTTGAGGCCCTTGGTTCAATGGGTCCTATGACATCCATTCCCCACATCGAGAATGGCCAAGGTGCTATTAAAACATTCAAAGGGGCTGGTGGCATATGAATATTATCAGCATATGTCTGACATTTATGACACTTTTTCACATAGTTGAAACAATCAGTCTCCATTGTCAACTAATAGTACCCCACTCTCAGTATCTTTCTTGCCATTGCATGCCTATTTGCATGAGTTCCAAAAGAACCTTCATGAACATCTTTGATGATCTTCTCTGCCTCCGTTGCATCAACGTATCTTAGCAGCACCATATCATGGTTCCTCTTGTAAAGCACTTTCTCATTTAGAAAGAAACCCATTGCGAGTCTTCTGAGGGTCCTTTTGTCATTTTCTGAAGCATGTGGAGGGTACTCTCTACTCTTGATGAAGCATTTGATGTCATGATACCACGGTTTCCCATCTGGTTCCACTTCTATCATTTGACAATATGCCGGTTAGTCACGACTTTCCATTTTTATAAGCGGCAAGTCCCTATCTTGACTTACTTTGAACATTGACGATAATGTGGCTAGGGCATCAGCCAACTGATTATCTTCTCGAGGGATATGATGGAATGTAACTTCGTCAAGTTGTTCAATCAACTCCTTGATGTAGGCATGATAAGGGATTAATTTGGCATCTCGAGTTTCCCATTCTCCCTTTAGCTGATGGATGACTAAGGCAGAGTCCCCATATACCTCAAGTACTTTTGCCTTTGAGTCTACTGCTGCTTGGATTCCCATGGCACACGCTTCATACTCAGCTATGTTGTTTGTACAGTCGAAACACAACCTAGCAGTGATTGAGATGAAATTATTTTCAGGGGAAATCAGTATGGCCCCAACTCCATGCCCTAGTGAATTGGAAGCTCCATCGAACAACAAAGTCCATTTTTTCTTTTCTGAGGGTTTTTCGTCTCTAAACAAAGTCATTACATCTTCATCAGGGAACTCACACTGCATAGACCCATAATCTTCCACTGGTTGACTAGCCAAGAAATCTGCTAAAGCACTGCCTTTGACTACTTTTTGCGTGACGTAGGCAATGTCATATTCTAATAGCAAAACTTGCCAGCGTGCAATCCTCCCAGTGAGGGCAGGTTTTTCAAAGATGTACTTGATCGGGTCCATTTTGGACATTAACCAAGTGGTGTAACATAACATGTACTGCCTTAACCGGTGGGCTGCCCATGCCAAGGCGCAGCATGTGCCTTCCAACAATAAGTATTTTGCCTCATAGTTGGTAAACTTCTTACTCAAGTAATAGACGGCCTGCTCTTTTTTTCTAGTTTCATCGTGCTGTCCCAGTACACAACCCATAGATTCATCCAACACAGTCAAGTACATAATGAGAGGCCTTTCTGGCACTGGAGGTACCAAAATTGGCGGTTCTTGCAGATACTGCTTGATCTTCTCGAATGCTACCTGACAATCCTCATTCCACTCTACTGTCTGGTTTTTACGCAACAACTTGAAGATTGGCTCGCATGTTGCCGTCAACTGGGATATAAACCTAGCAATATAGTTCAGCCTTCCCAAAAACCCACGAACTTCTTTTTCAGTGCGAGGAGCTGGCATATCTATGATTGCTCGAACTTTATCTGGATCAACTTCTATCCCTTTCTCGCTAACCACAAACCCCAAGAGCTTACCTGATTTTACCCCAAAAGTGCACTTAGTAGGATTCAGTCTGAGCTTGAACTTTCTTAAATGTTCAAAGAGCTTTTGCAGATCGGTTATGTGATCTTCTTCTATTTTTTACTTTGCAATCATGTCATCCACATAAACTTCTATCTCTTTGTGCATCATGTCGTGGAACAATGCCACCATCGCCCTTTGATAGGTTGCTCCGGCGTTCTTCAACCTAAATGGCATCACTTTATAGCAAAAAGTTCCCCACAGAGTGATGAATGTGGTCTTCTCCATATATTCAGGTGCCATCTTGATTTGATTGTATCTCGAGAAACCATCCATGAAGGAGAAGAATGCATGTTGAGCCGTGTTGTCCACCAAAACATCAATGTGAAGTAGAGGAAAGTTGTCTTTAGGGCTGGCCCTATTCAAATCTCTATAATCAACGCACATTCGCACCTTCTCATCTTTCTTTGGGACAGGGACGATGTTAGCAACCCATTGAGGGTACTTTACAACAGCGAGGAAACCTGCATCAAACTACTTTTTAACCTCTTCTCTAATTTTTAGTGACATCTTTGGCTTCATTCGTCTCAACTTTTGCTTGACCAGAGGACATTCTGGTTTTAATGGCAATTTGTGCTCAACTATGCCAGTATCTAAGCCAGGCATATCTTGGTATGACCAGGCGAAAACATCACAAAAATCAGATAAGAGCTTAACCAACTTGCTTCGCTCATCTTCTTTCATGGTAGTGCCAATTTTAACTTCTTTTTTATCATCCTCTGTCCCCAAATTAATCAGTTCAGTTGGCTCTTCATGGGGTTGAATTTCCTTGGCCTCTTGTTCCATTAATCTCATTAGCTCAGGAGAGGGTTCCCAATTGTCATCATTATCCTCATCAACATGATTAACAGGATGGTCAAAATCGTATAATGGGGTCATAGCACTGTCATTTTCAAGAGAGTCACTTTCAGATCTGCATTTATTGGTGTTAACACAAGTAAAAAAAAAAGGTAATGAATAAAGGTTAATGAAATGGTCGAGCAAAAAGCTAAAAAGAAGAAAAGGGAAATAGCAAGATAATCTGAAAATGCATTTATTGATAGTAAATATTGAAATGGAAACATGTGAGCCCGCTTTCACAACACATCATCCTAAAGCCTTGGGCAGAGCCAAAGGATTAACATTACAAAATTACTTTGAATCAATTTCACAGGTCATGGGAAAATCAACACTCTCCCAATTGTTGAGTTTTGCATCTGGGGAGCAAGGGTACACCAAGTTGACACCATGATTAATGGATTGATCGTCTTCGATAGCGGTCACTTGGTTTAGAAACACTAATCCCACACTTCGGAAGTTTCGTCGGATGTCACAGATGGGGATCCCCTCAGCTTTAGGCTCCCGATTTTCCAACCTAGCCAACCTCCTCTCCCTTTTCTCTTCTAGGACCCTTCTTTTGTCTGCTTTGATAGGTTTATACCCTAACCCAAATCTGTCTTTGTTTTCGCAGGGTGCCCAAAATTTCACGATGCCTTGTCCATTCATTCCTAGTCCTCTTCCATATTGATATCCTTTTCCAAGCATTACCTTAGCCATCATCATGAATGCATTTGATAGCTGGGGCTTCAGACCTTGAGCTCCTTCTTCCACATAGGTGGCATTGACAATCTCTAGCGCTTGGAACACGGTTTCAAGAGCTTCTTCTGTAGCTTCAATATAATGAGTGTCCAATGGCTTGCTCACCAGTAGGTCCTCTTCACCAAAGACAGTAATCATCTTATTATCAACTATGAATTTTACTTTTTGGTGCAAGGTAGAAGGCACAGCTCCAGTAGAATGAATCCATGGTCGTCCTAAGAGACAACTGTAGGATGGCGTAATGTCCATCACTTGGAAGAGTATATTGAAAGTGCAGGGACCAATTTGAACTGGTATTTCCATCTCCCCCATGACCTCTCTTCTGGTGCCATCGAATGCCCTTACTATCATCGTACTTGGTTTCATGCAAGTTCCACCAAAAGGCAGCTTGGAAAGGGTTGATTTCGGTAACACGTTCAAGGAAGAACCATTGTCAATGAGCACTCTAGCCATTATATGCTTTTGACATTTGACAGAAATGTGTAGTGCCTTGTTGTGCCCAATTCCTTCAGCTGGTATCTCATCATCAGTGAAAGTGACATAATTATCAGTAGTAATGTTGCCAATAATACCATTTAACTTGTCAGCTGTAATGTCATGGGAAACATGAGCCTGATTCAGTATTTTCATCAACATTTTTCTGTGCGATTCGGAATTCATCAATAAGGACAAAAGCGATATTCTTACAGGGGTGCGATTCAGCTGATCTACCACTCTATATTCACTTTGCTTGATAAACTTCAAGAACTCACAAGCTTCTTCATCTGATACCTATTTTTTGTACTCCTTCGCCTTTTCCAGCCTTTCTTTTTCTTTTGCTTCGTTCCCAATGGAAGTCTCCCCTATCTTGCCTTTGCCTTTACGGTTCCCCTTTTCTTCTTCTTCTTGGTCCTTTCGCAGCTCCTCAGGAGTGTAGATGCGGCCACTCCGGGTCACTCCCCCAATCCCTGATATATTAGTAACAATAGAAGTCGAACCAGACGCAACTTCTGACTGATCATTCGTGGGATTGCTTCTAAGGACCGCACATTATAATTCCATGGCACGGCTCGGGTGTCCTTGAAGGAAAAGGATTTGGGAACTTGAATGGTGATAGGTTTCGGCCACAGAGGGATGGCGCATATGCAGCTTCAAGTATAATAGATAACCAACGGTTTGATAGCCGGATTTGCAATGGAAGGGACCAGAGAGTTTACGGCTTCCTGACCTTCTTGCAATTGTGGAATAGCACACTTATCCACTATGTTTATGCCACCATTGTCCCATAGATGACCTACTTGCACTAATTGCATATCCATTAGATCTTGGAGGATTTGTCTGAACTCACCACATTCCTCGATAGAATGCCCCACATTCCCATGGAGATTGCACATTATTTCACCTTCGTTGCCTCATTTCTCTTCAATATGAGCTTCCATCATTCCAGATTTGCACAGCTCTTTAAAGATAACCCTCATGGGGGTCTTGATATCTGTCGCTTGTCTTATGAGCTGCTGGGCAGAACACACCTCTATAGCATTTACTGTGGGATTCCCATGGTTTGGTAAATGATTGTGACCCACACTAGGAGTATTTGCCTTGAAATTCAACCACTTAGCATCTATTAGGTCTTGCACCTTAAACTTCAGCGTTCTGCAATTCTCTATGGAATGGCCTGCAGCCCCCGCATGGTAGTCGCACTTGGCATTTGGGTCAAATCCTTTAGGATATGGGGGCTCCACTGGCTTCATTGGGCAAGGAGCCAAGAGAGAGTTACGGATGAGGATAAGTTGGGGTAGTGACTCGGTATAAGTCATAGGGATTGGGTCAAGATGTTTCCTTTCTTGGCTATATGGTGGTCTTCTTTGGTTTGTGTTTGGGTTTTGGGTCCATGGTTGAGGTTGTTGAGGCGGTAAGGTAGGGGGTGTCTGGTATTGATTAGGATATGGCGTTTGGTGAGGCCTCATTGGGTGATGAGGTTGAGGATAAGGAATATGTGAAGCGTTCGCGATATGGGGGTGATACGGCTGGGGATATGGAATCGGTGGAGTAGTAGGAAAGTACGGGTGGTGAGGTGCGAAAGGAGTCTGGAAGGATGGTTGATGGTTCACAGGTGTTTGGCTATATCTCTCTCGGGTGAAGTTTCTCTGGTCAAAGGTAACAGCATGGGTTTCTCCCTCTCTTTTCTTCCCCATCAGGGGCCTCTTGGCATTGAATGTTCCTGTTGAACTTTCAACGATCTTCCCCCTTCTCATTCCTCCCCCAACTCTTTCTCTAATAATGACCATGTCTAAGAAATTTGATGACACACTCCCTATCATTTTGTCATAAAAGGGTGATTGCAGAGTGTCAATGAACGTAGCCATCATTTCTCTTTCCATCAATGAGGGCTCTACTTGAGCAGTCATTTCTATCCACCTCTGAGCGTATTCTTTGAAGGTCTCAGCATCCTTCTTAGCCATATTCTGCAATTGTAGTCTATCCGGTGCCATATCGATGTTATACTTATACTGCTTCAAGAAAGCGTCAGTCAAGTCTTTGAAACATCGTATATGGGCACGCTCAAGATGCGTGTACCAATTCGAAGCTGCCCCAGTTAGGCTGTCTTGAAAGAAGTGGATTAACAGCTTGTCATCGTGAGCATGCGAAGCCATCTTGCGGATGTACATGGTTAGGTGGTTCTTTGGACAAGTAGTTCCCCTGTACTTGTCGAAATCTGGGACTTTAAACTTGGGAGGAATCACCACATTCGGGACAAGACAGAGCTCTGAGGCATCCAAAAGACCATAGCCACTTGCCCCTTCAATGGCTCGTAGTCTTTCTTCAAGAATTTCCCACTTCTCCCTGGACTGGGGATTTTCCACAGAGGAATTCAACGGGTATTGTGGCATGATGGTGGGAACAGAATGTTGCCCAAGTGGGGTTCCATTGGCATGTGGTTGAGCTGCACTTAAGGAGTTTGAAGCAGGCATGCTGCTGTCCGGAGGATTGGCAGTTTGCAGTGGTACAAAACCGGAAGGGAGACCATATGGCGGGATGAAGAAAGGGTATGGGTGTTGTGTTGGCGGGGGTTTGTTGACATTTGATTGAGTGGCTTGATTTTGGGTAAAGTTCGAGGGATTTGAAGTTAGGGACACTGTTGGCATGTCATTATTAGGGGAACTAGTGGCTAATGGTGGTATATAACCTGGAGGGAGGCCATACGGGGGGAAAGACGCCCTTTGGTTACCCTGTGAACTGGCGACTGAAGGTTGAGTGGTGCCGTTTGGGCAAATGGTGAGCGGCATCGTAATCCCTTGAGGATTAAAGCCTTGGTATTACAGGGGAACGCAGCGAAACCAGGCGGGCAAGGGGGTGTGGCCGGATGTCCTTCATTTGTCACTGAGGGATTCCCATCTGTGCTCCTTCTACTCTCCATAGACTGTAACATTTCCATCATCTTGGACATTTGCTCCCTAAGCTGGTTCACTTCATCCCTCAAATCTTGAGTCTGCTCTATCTCATCCATGATCTTTGCTTGGGAACGAGTCCTGTAAGGGTGTCGTGGAAGCTATTTTCCTGCTATAGTGTCTACTTTTCTGCTCGAGGAAACATGATGCGATTATTAGTATTGACTGAACCAAAATGACAAAATGCATGTATGCAAAGCACTGATTATTTATGCTAATATTTTTTTGTTTTTTTTATTTATTTTGGCAGATAAATATGATTTTGCATGCAGTTCCTTGTTAGCGAAGGGAACAAGTTTGCGCCCTGTGAGGATACTTGGTGACCGTGGAAAAGTTCACACAAACATTCGATAGCAAGGCAAAATCCCTACATTTAGCACTAGGGCATATCGCTCCTTAGGTAAAAATGTGGTTGATGGTAAATTCAAGGGAATATTCATTCCTCAATGGACACCATTCACTGGCAATGCAGACGTAGGACCAAACTCCCCATACTTTCACTCAAGGACAAATCGTCTCGAGGCGGAAATATGGTTGACAATTTATTCAAGGAAGAATTCACACCTCAATGAACAATATCTTGATAAAAAGATAACAAGATTGATATTTGAAACAAAACACAACAATGAGCATCCATTTTCATTTCAAACTTCAGAAGTACAAGATTTAGTTCCCACAAAATGTAGCACAATTACATCAACAACTTCATTTGCTTTTTTCTAAAACCCTTAGCAAGACCTCGACAATACTTCATAAAATTAGCAATCTTTGATGGTAGTCGTAACCAGGGGTTTATGTGAGCCTGAATGTCTGCTTCTTCGAAATGAGTAATCAGTTGTGTGATGTGATATCGTAAGCTATCAGATATGTCTTCAAATTTTTTCTTCCATTCCTCTTTTTCAGCCCTTTGGTCTTGTGCTACTGATTGCCATACTTCTGCCCATTCTTCTTTTTGCCTCAATAGTCTTTGGGCTTCAAGTCTCCACTGCTCATGGTCTCGCCCCAACTCTTGAATTTTGAGCTTCAAATACCCATTCTTTTGGTTTGCTTCCAAGAGTGCATCGTGATATTTGGTAGCTAATGCTCGCCCTTGGTCTGAGTGGCACTTCGCCTCAATCAGAGCTTCTTGTAAGACTTGCATTCTACGATCTTGTACCCTAACATTTGCCTCCAACTTTTCTTTCTCTTGCAAAACTAACGCCATTGTCTCTTCCTGAGCACTTATCTTTGCTCGTAATTCATGAACTTCTGTTGTGGTCTTTTCAAATTCTATCTCCTTTCCTTTCTTGCCCTTTTTGCTCGGCTTGGGGTCCCAGCCATATCAGCACACGCATCTTTTAAATATTCAACTTCATTAGCTAGCTTCTGGCATCGACTCTGGTGGATGACTACTTTTAACTCAGCGGCTTCTTTTCCTTGTTCCAAGACTTTCATTTGTGTTTTCAGTCTTTTAATCTCGGTGGCCATTTGAAGTATGATTTGAGGATGACCCTTATCATCTGAAACTGTCTAGGGGATACTATTCTGTACCCTTCTTGCCTCTCTCCATTGCAAGTATTCAGGGGTACAAACCACCACATGCTTCCCTAATTCCTTTGTTCCTACCATATGAATATTCTTTCAAGCATCTCTAATCTCTTTTTCTTGTTTAGTATTGCTTCCATCTTGCTGGTATAAGAAGCTGAATCCTTCAAGTTACTTTTCGTTGGGCACATATTGAGTCCATCGGAGTTGCCTAAGCACAAGGATTGGCGCGTATGATACACTACTTCTAGGGCTCATCAAAGGAACATTAGGAAAGTCACCACAGCTGAAAACTATCTTTTCTCCATGATACCATGGGCATACCCATTTAAAAGAATCTGGCCCCATCCTCACGAACTCATTCTTCCATTCATAAGCTTTTTGTGGCTTCACTGGTATGCGACCAAAATTCCTCAACGGGTCAGGTAGGAGTCCCAGGCGATTCTGTACATCCATATGCGTCATGATCCAAACGTACAACATATGTGTACAGCATCGAATCTTTCCACCACCCTTTTGATGACAGATTTCCATCGTCAAGAAAGTGTCAGCAAGAATAGCAGGGACTGGATTTGCTTTATACTTCTCAAACTTGAAGAATACATCCATTGCTGCTTGATCTACCATATCTGAGGTACATAGGAATAACACTAACCCAAAGATGGTTAAGGCCAGTGTTTTGTTGAAGAAGTCCCACTTTCCTTGTTGTGCTAGATATTGAAAATGTGCTTCTAGGTAACTTTTCTTCAAGCCTTCTGTTCCTCCCCTCTTTTTCATGCCCAATTGACTTGTTGGAGCCCCTATCAATTCTGCTATCTTCCCTACTGATACATAATACCCTCCATAAAGATAAACATTTGGGTGTTTGTTCATTGGAAGCCTCAACATGATTGCATACTCCTCTATGGTTGGTGTAATGTCCAAGTTAGGTAGCTCAAAACATTTGAGAGAATGGTTCCAAAATTGAGCAAGGCCACTCAAGACGGGCTCCTCAACTGTAATGCGCAGCAAATCCAGAATCTGCCCGTAATTGCTTGAGAACTCTGATCGAGCCTTAGGGGTCATTTGTTAAGTAACGTCCCTCACATACCTCAGATCACTGCCATTTACTATAACCCTTATACTCCTTTTGAGGTCGACTGCATTGCTGGAGTTCTGTCCTTGGTATGTTTCTTCTATTCCTTGCTATTGACGAGTACTAACCTTTCCACTTTGCCAAGAAAACTCACCCTAAAAAGGAAGTAATGAAGGGAACATGTAAGCAAAAAAAAAAAAAAAAAGAAAATGCACCCTAAGGATACCTCTCGTCGAGGTAACTCTAAAGAAAATGTATTAACAGTCTGAATGGAGAAGCCCTCACAGGGTCGTAAACCCAAAGAGTGCCTAGCCTTTTTTATTTTTTTTCTTCTAAATGCTGAGACTGTTATGAAAATGCAAGATGATGTGTATTTTGTTCTGCTGACAAATTTTTTTATTTATGAAAATGCAAGAATGAATGAAAATGCAAGCCATGAAAGTGCAAGAGGATGTATATTTTTATTTATTTAAAAGAAAGTGATAAGGAAAGACATGAGAGGTAGATGGATAATGAATGATGAAAAAGAAAAAAGAAAAGCTAGGAACGAAAATGCAATATCATGTATCTTTTTTTTTCTTTTTTGTTGAAATTTTTTTTTTAACCAAAAGGATGCATGGATGAATGACATGAGGAATAGATGGATAATGAATAAAGAAAAAGAAAAAAAAAAAAAGAAAAGCTAGGAATGAAAATGCAATATCATGTATCTTTTTTCTTTTTTGTTGAGTTTTTTTTTTTAAACCAAAAGGAATGCATGGATGAATGACATGAGGAAAAGATAAGGAAAAAGTATGCTCCATTTGTGTCCTAATCAGGTGTAACCTAAGGAGATGGATGACTCTAAATTATGCTCAATCTACTAGTGCAATGTTTTTAGGACAGATCTACCTTCTAAAAAGTCATGGTCCTCAGATTGCCCCCATCTCGAAAGATAAGGACCCAACTCATGAATTAATCACAAGTAGGGATAAACCCTCTCAATATGACTAGTCAATGATACTGGTAACAATCTGAGTGGTGTCTCGACAAATGTCAAATGAGCATAAAGCTCCTCAATAACAAAAGTCGAGACCCCTCCTACTCCTTGGGTTCGCACAGACTCGGGTATAGAGCCCAAAAAATGTGTGAGGTAAGTGATAGTGACGTGTGTGAAGGAGCATACAAACCTGTACAAAAACTTAAAAGACAAAACTACCCCCATCCTGCAAAACATATATACAACAGCCAGCTAACAATTATCTACCCTAGGGTTTTAACAATTAAGTACAAAATATATATACAAGCCACAATATACATGAAATAATCCTATCAGATATTTACATAAAAGTACTAAATAGAATACATTTACAAACAAATAAGAAAACAAAAACAAAGACAAAGAGGGTAAAATAAATAAATAAAAGATTATTAAAAATTTGCACAACTAACAACAACAGGCCTGACTCTCTAAGTATCCTCAGTGGAGTCGCCAGCTGTCGCAACCGGGATCACAACGGGACGACCGAAAAAGATAGGTTTTTGAAAAATCAATGGAGTCGCCACCAATGTTTATTTAAATTGGAAAAACATCAGAAAAACCATTTAATTAGGAAAACTGGTCTTTTGAAAATGAGTTTGGATTCGAGAGTCGATTACAGGTAGAGAAGGTATTAGCACCCTACACTGCCCGTTCCATGAACGGTACCTTAAGTTAGTTGTGCAAATTTTAATAATCTCAAATACATTTATTTTAACCCCTTTAAACAAAAGACTTTGTAATTATTTTTTTATTATTTTTTATTTTTTATTTTTTGAAAAGAAATAAAAGAAATAACCAAATTATGAAAATTTATTTTTTTGGCTTGACAGAAATGGATTTCTGCTCCTACGTATCTCCTGGTGCAATGGAGAACTCAAAGTCATGTAGTTCTTTAGAAAATGATTGTGGGTTAATTGATTTTAATTAAGAAAAAGATTTTTGAAAAGGGATTTTGTTTGAAAACAAATCATCATCGCACAGGATTCAAGGCAGCACTAGGCTACTCAATAAACCCTTATGAGCTCAACGACATTGAAGATAGTATCCACTATTCAATCAACATCATTAGTCATCGCATTGATTAAGAAATTTTTTTTATTTTAAAGCATGCACGAGGACAAACAAGTAACCACATAAACAACATATTGTCATACTATGAGCTAAGTAAATAACAATAAAAAGATTGAATATCACAAACCAAACAAATCTAAACATAAATTATTTTATTTTTAGATTTTTCTCCATATTTTATTTTTTTTTACTTTTTTTTTAATCACAAAGCACCAAATAAGACATACCATTAGATAAAGTAAGCATCAAACAAAAATTATTCCTAAAAAAAAACATATTTTGATTTTTTTTTATTTCACAATTAAAGAAAAAGTGACCCCTTTTTTTAAAGAAATAGGCTGGCCCATCAGCAAAAAAGGAAAGGAAAAAAAAAAGGGTATGAAGACAGGAGCGTTCTGGAAAGATGCCAAACAAATGGGAAATTTGGAATTTTGAGAGAAATGGGGAAAGGAGCAGAACGCATGGTGGGGGGAGAGATGAGGGCTAACCGGCGACGTGGGCTGGAAACCGGACGGCGACGAGTTCAGGCGGAACGGGAGCGGCACGCGGGTCACGGTGGAGCGACGGCGAGATGGTGACGGTGCTCGCGGGTCCGGTGGCCTGGTTCTGGCGAGCTCGGGTTGCGATGTGGCCGAATCTGGTGCGGGTGGAGCGGCTGCTGATCCGGATCTGGCGCGTCGCGGGTTGCGGTGTGGGAGCCGGCGGAGCAAGGCGGCGATGTTGGCTGAGTACGGAAGGCAGTGGGCGGCGCAACTTCTGGTTCGTGAGGCAGAGAGGACGACGGTGAGCACCGCTGACGAGGACCGGTTCGGGTAAGCGCGGTCGAGCGACGCAGAGGGATGGCTCGCGATTCTACTCGGTGCTGGCCGGATCTGGAGGTTGTGGGTCTCGGTTCGGGTGTTTGGGTTGCTGTGTGAAGGTTCACGGTTGGGAGCTTGGGTGAGGTTGTGTGGTTGGGAGTTGAAGGTGAGATGGTGGTGACTCACTGAGTTGACTCGGTTGTGGGTGATCAGAGGGTGTTGGCTTTTCACGTGAATGGAAGTTGGAGATGGAAGTGATGGGGGTTGCTTGTGATTTGATGAGGCCGTAGGTGGACTTGAGGGTGAGGGAGATTGGTTGGTGAAGGTGGAGATGGTGATGGGGCCGTGAACGAGGTGAGGGAGTTGAAAATGGAAGAGGTTGAAGGTTTAGAGGAGATGAAGATGCTACGGTTACGGGGAAGGTGAGGCGATGGTGAATGGGGCACGGTGGTGTTATTCTGGTGGTTCACAGTGAGATGGCAGAGGGGATACAAGTGTTTCGGTGAAGGCTTGGGTGGTGATGGTGAAGCTTGAAAATAGTAGATGGTTGAAGATGGTGAAGGTTTGGGTCAATGGTGGTGGAGCGGTGATGGTTTTGTGGTTATGGGTTGTTGTTGGTGTGTTGGTAAAGGTGAGGTGGTGAGGATGGGTTTGGTGATGGTGGTTGTGTGCAAACGTGAATGGAGTTGATGGGGATGAAGGGTTGGCTTGCTGAGGTGATGCTGTGATGTTGGCTATGGAGATTAAAGATTGGTTCTTCTGAGAGCCAAGGTGTGGTCTCTGCCTGTGGAAAAATCTGAACCTCCTCATTGCTTGCCTTCCCCTTTGTCCTTTGTATCTGAAAAATTCGGAGGCTTCCCCCTGTCCAAGGTGGAGAGGCTGCTAGGTTGACCCAGCTTGGGTCACCATAACACTTCCTCATTTGTGTATGCTGCTCTCTGCTCCAAGCTCCTCCTTCTCCAATGCCTGCTGCCCTTTCCCCATCCATGATAGGCAGCTCCCCAAGGTATGCAGCATCCTGAGGAGCTAGACTCATGCACGAGTTAGGAGAAACCTACGTTCTCCTCTGCTTTTTTTTTTTGTTATTATTTATTCATTTTTTTTTGTTGTAACAATCAAAAAGAAATCGTATTTTTATTATTTATTTTTTTTTTATTTTTTTTGTTTTTATATATTTTTTATTTTTTATATTTGTTTGCACAAATAAGAAAAACCGACCAAGCAAACCAAGCGCTCACAACACTGCAATTAAGCGTTAATCCTTGATTAAGTGACAAAATTTTATGGACAAAATTAGGTATCAACAGATTTCATTATGATTTTCAACATAGAATGCTAGTGAAGAATGTTTACTTTTTGATGGTCTTATTAATCCTCTGTCTTCCATTTCTTTAATATCTTTTGTAAATTCATCTCTGTCTTGTTTTGTATAAATCATGGGTTTACATTTAATTTCTTTTGTTAGATCTTTTAATTTTAGTTCAATTAACTCTGTATTTTTATTGTTGATTTTTGGGTCTAATGAATTTTCACTACATGTTTTATCTAGAAGTTCTTCAATATAGGCTGGGATTTTTCTTTCGGGTTCTAAATTAATTAATACATAGCAAATTTTTTGGCATACTGCCTTTACTATCTCACCACGTTTCAGCTTGCTAAACTCTAATTGCTTTTTGGAGTATATACATTCAAAAGAATGAATAATTGGGATTTTTATTATTTCCTTTAATTGTTTATTCCTCAAATAGGGTGTTTTGAGTGATATATAGTCTAGATATTGACAAAACGGAGAGTATAATCGTAAGAAATTATTACCTAAGATCATATCTAAACTAATTTCTTGTTGATATATGGTTGGAACAATAAATAATTTATTTTGGATTATTAAAGTAAGTCTTTTTGCTATTAAATGTAAATGATGTACTGATCCATCCGCAATTTGAATTTTTAATGGTTTTAATAAATGTTTCCCATTTTTCAAATAATGTTTTTGTTGTTAGGCAAATGCTTGCACCAATATCTATATAAGCTTATGTTTCCTTATTACTTTTTTCAATTTTTATTTTAATATAAGTACTAATTGGATTCTATTTTTTTTGAAGATAATTCATCTTCTGAATATTCATATATACTATTTTCAGAGTCACTTAATTCTTCTTCAAGTGGTTCTAAGTTATATATTTTATATACCTTCTTTATTAATTTTATTTTTTCTTTAAAATCTTTTTTTTTTTTTCTTTGAGGACATTCGTTTGCATAGTATCCTTCTACATTACATATCCAACATACACATTTCTTTTTTTCCTTTTGGACAATATTTTCTTGGTGTTTGTCTTTTCTTTCTAAAATATTTTTTCTTAATATTTCGTAGGCTTTTCTTTTAGGATAAGTTTTTCTTAATCTAGGTTTTCTTTTATAGTATTTTCTTTTCTTTATGGTTTGATTACATCCATAATCTCTTGGTTTTTCTATTTCTGGTATATCACAGGAAATTGTAAATCTTCCTTTATTTAATTGTCTAATTGCTTCTCTTTGTATGCATTGTTATCTTAATTCGTGATATAGAATTTGTATAATTTCTCCTAATGTATTAGTTGTTTCCATAGGTTGGGTTTGCCAGATAATTCTTATTTTCATATTAAGTGGATATGGTAATTTATCTATAAAGATATCTCTATATATTTTTTTGTATCGTATTTAAGCGATAGTAATATTTTTGATATTCACATATAAAACTATTTATTTCATACATATTACATATTTGCATTTTGTTTAAGTGTGCTTTTGCCTTTTCATGAAGAAATCTATTTATTTCGTCTCTATGTTCAATAGAATTATATCCTATGAATTCTTGATAAATTAAATGCATAATTAATCTAGTAAATTCCTGATTATTTCCTATAATTCTTGAATATTGGTACCATGTTTCGTCACTAATACTTATGAGAAACTTTTATACATTTCCTTCTGTTTTATAGACTAATAAATTTTTTACGTTTAATAGACTCAATCCACTAAATCTTTCATCTGTTGCTATAAGTAAAGTCGTTTCATTAGTCCATTGTAAGAGTACTTCTTCTTTATTTCTTACACAATCAATATTTAATTTATTCTCAATTCTAAAATTTTCATATCGAGGTTTAAATTCTTCTTGAATCTTAGTCCATCTACTATCTTTTCTAGCATATCATTTGTTGTACATTGTTTCTTATTCGTATTTATCCCAATATTCGTCAAGTTTTTTCCAGTATTCTTCCCATTTTCTTTTGATTTTTGTTCCACTTATTTCTCTTTTTTCCATAAATATTTCATCATAATCTGATTCAGGTTTTGAAGTATTATAATTTAATATTACTTCTTCATTTTCTTTATTTGTTTCTATTTGATTTATATTTTGTATTTATTTATTTTTTTCTTCAACTATTTTTAGTTGTTCTAATAGCTATTGAATTTCTTCAATATCATTTGATTTCTTTAATAATTATTTATATTCATCT
This sequence comes from Ormosia semicastrata, assembly GCA_029884595.1. NCBI lineage: Eukaryota > Viridiplantae > Streptophyta > Magnoliopsida > Fabales > Fabaceae > Ormosia > Ormosia semicastrata. Next base: position 34,571,261 of record JAQQTO010000055.1, read on the forward strand.
TTTATCCCCTCCATGAGGTTATTGGTTTAAAAATTTTCAAAGGTTTCTGCTCTAGTTGATCTATTAATTTTATTTGTTTTCTTGGTTCAATATTTAGTAATTCTTCCAAATCTCTTTTTGTTATATATTTATTATTTTGTTCGTCTTTTAAAAGATTTTTTAATTGTAAAAGTATTTTTTCAATCTTTTTAATATTTTTATTTTCATCAATTTTTTTTTTTATTTATATTATTAAGTATATCTCTTATATTATTTATTTTGTTTATTCCATTTTGTATTCTATCCCATGTATAATTTGTAATTTTACTTGTATTTTGTATAATATTATTATATTTATTTATTTTTCCATCATTTTAATTAATTTCTTACTTGTTATTTCAATTTCTTTTGATAAATTTATTATTTTTAAACTATTAGAGGCACGGTGCCACTGGGGCACCAGAGATTCCACCTATATAAAAACTTGAAGTGTTAAAAAATCCAAATGTATCATGAAAGGAACATAATATACATGCTGACTCATTAAATAGTTTAATAAAACAGAAAAAATAATATCACTTTCAATATAGAGACAAAAGGTAGAATATATATATAATTATGATATTCTTATCATTAACAATGTATACACTTTTATCATATTTATTATTTTATTATTTTTTCTTACTTAATCAACATTCTTAAAAAAATGTCAACGGTCTTACATTTTTAAAAAAGGTATAAGATGATCTTTATATATATATATATATGATATTGTAACAAGCTATGCAAATTGCCCACTCTTCTGTATTTAAATAGGCAGCATTCGCCAGACTTTTGGATATCAAAAGCAGTCATGAGAGTTAAAGGTGTTTCCTTCCTCTAGCTGGTGGCACTGAAAGTGCACCGCGAAGCGTGCAGCCATGTCATTATACCGCACCATTCAATAGGAGCCTTTTCCCTTCTGGTTTTGTATTTGGTATAGGTTCTTCGGCTTACCAGGTTATGATCACCAAGTAACAATGCATTTAATTATTATTTTCCTTTTCTTTTCTTTGTTTTACATTTGTTGTGATAGAAATTGTGATCGTTGCGGCGTAAATTTTTTTAAAGTTTACACAAAATATAAAATAATTTTATAATTATTATATTCATTGCGGCTACAATATAGTTATATTGTGGCTACAACACCGTCACATTGTAACTATTTCACATGATTTTTTTTACAAGACAATTACGATCTATTGTTACGGCACAGGCTACATCAGGTGATATTGAAACCTTTCTATATATGCTTGACTACAAAGTAAGCATAATTTTTCTCGCAATTCTGTTGTTTTGTTAATTACTCAGTCAGAAGGAGCATCAAATATAGATGGCAGGGGAGCAAGTATATGGGACACCTACACTAAACAGCATCCAGGTTACTCTCTCTTTCTTCCACTCAATCCATCTATATTGGAATAAAGTGTAAATTTACGTGAAAAGGATTTTATAAAGCAAATTTATTTTTAAAATGAACAAATAAGTAAATATTTATTTTAAATTTAATATAAAATATATTATGATCTTAATTTATTAAAAAATTTAAAAATAAATATATCCTTATTTATATATTTTAAAAATAAATTAACTTTAAAATGTCATTTTCAAACGTTTATGTCTACTTCAGATCAAATTTTTTTTAATTTTTTTTAAGTGATCAATTATAAGAGAGAGAAAGACATAAGATTATAAAAAAAATTTATAAATTTTAACTGGATCTTATTGATAATTTTTTTTGATACTTTTTTTTTTTACAATTAATCACTTGAAAAAAAAAATTGAGAATCCATACTTTTCCTACCGTCCTAACAAGAGTTCAAGCTTTTTTTTTTTCTCTGGAATGAGCAGAAAAGATTTGGGATCATAGCAACGGTGATGTAGCAGCAGATTTTTATCATCGGTACAAGGTAGTACACTTACTGACAGTTCACTAATTTTGTTCATCATTGAAGTCCTCTAAGGAAAAGAAGTAATATATATTGAATTAGTGAATTAAACTGCCAGTACAATTTCGCAGAGTGACATGAAGGTAGTGAAAGAAATTGGGCTGGATTCATTCAGATTCTCCATCTCATGGTCCAGAATTTTCCCCAGTAAGATTTTTTTTGGTGGATATATTCCCCAGTAAGATAATCCTAAGTTGAAACTAGTGTTTACATTGGCTTTTATGTTAAATTTTACATAATTTGTACTTCCAAAAAAAAAACCCAGTTTTGTTACATAATGTGGAAAGTGATTTCATATTATTCAGTTATTTCTTGCAGAGAGAAAGGGAGCAGTCAATACCTAGGGGGTTAAATTCTACAACAATCTCATTGATGAGATCCTATCAAATGGTCAATCTCTCTTAATACATGAGTATTCATTCATTCATTTTCCAAATTCGCCTTGCTAACTCATATTTTGGCTTATTCGGGGGCAGGCTTAACACCTTTTGTGACTCTCTTTCATTGGGACCTCCCACAAGCTCTTGACGATGAGTATGGGGGATTTCTTAGTCCTAAAGTTGTGTAAGTTACACTAAATTGCCAAATTACCCATTAATTTCCTATTAACTTTTTTTCATAAAGAAAAAAACTACTATATTTATTTTTAATCTAATGGATGATTAGGGGGGATTTTCATGACTATGCTGACTTTTGTTTCAAGACCTTTGGTGACCGGGTCAAGCATTGGGTCACTTTGAATGAACCCTTCTCATATAGCGTCAATGGCTACAATGGTGGCACCTTTGCACCAGGTAGATGTTCTAACTACGTTGGGAGTTGCACTGCCGGTGACTCAGCCACCGAGCCCTACATCGTTGGCCACCACTTAATACTTGCTCGTGGGGCGGCTGCCACATTGTACAAGAATAAATATCAGGTTGGCTTAAAAAACATTGTCATATCTGTGTTTTTTATTTCTTGTCTATATATATTACCAAAAATGAGGGGGGAAAACATAGTAGGATGGAGAAAAATACTAAAATAGTCATCTCTGTTTTTTTTTTCCTTTTTTAATGTACAATTGACTGAATTTAATATGGTATCATAGGCTCATCAAAAAGGACAAATTGGAATCACATTAGTGACTCACTACTTTGAACCAAAATCTAATATAATGGTGCCGATCGCAAGGCTGCAAGTCGAGCTCTTGACCATTTTTTTGGATGGTATGTATTTCTCGGATTAAAATAAAGTGAGAAAATCTATGCAAATCGAACTTAGATCTAGTTGCTTATCTAAGAAATTTTAATTTATAAACATTGTAATTGAATAGATTCATTTTTGCAGGTTTGCTCATCCAATTACATATGGTGACTATCCACAGAGTATGAGATCTTCAGTGGGCTATAGACTCCCCAAATTCACAAAATCTGAATCCGAAAGTCTCAAAGGTTCCTATGATTTTCTTGGAGTGAATTATTACACCACATATTTTGCAGAAAATGCTGCACCGACCAGCACCAACAGGACCTTCTACACTGATATACTAGCCACTCTCTCTAGTAAGTACATGTGGCAAATCTCAAGTAAAATCAGCCATGATAAACGGTTTCTGCTACATTTTAACACTGAACTAACAAACGCAAGCAACAAATTTTCTCTTGATCACAGCGGTGAGGAATGGTTTAGCTGTTGGCACGCCGGTATAATCTTTTTTCTGTCGATCCTTTAAGCTTATGCTACTTGTTTTTTTGGGTGGTTGATGATTTAGTGCACCATCTTTTTAACATCATACAAGCAGTTTTTTCTATATTAATGAAAGTGCAAACCAATGTGAGCTAATAAAGCAAAATGTTATCGTTGTGCAGACTGATTTGAACTGGCTCTTTATCTATCCGAAGGGAATTCATCAGCTTATGACATACATAAAGGATAACTACAAGAATCCACCAATTTACATCACTGAAAATGGTATATACTACATAGTTTTTTTTTTTTTGGAGGGGGGGGGGGGGTTGGGTTAGTAAAAATGGAGGCAGTTAGATTACAACAATCCTAGTATGAAACTTTTCACCCTATTGTTTCACTACTTAAGAACCTAATTTCCGATCTCAATAGATATTGATTCTTTGTCCATGATAATTGATGCAATCAGTGATGTGAAGCATTTTCAAAGTCATAAGAGCTTATGTCCATGTGATTGAGTATGTTAATTAGAAGTTAATATTATTTTGTTCTCAATTTTTCAGGCGTTGCTGAAGCAAGGAATGATTCAATTCCAATCAACCAAGCCCGCAAGGATAGTATCAGGATTAGATACCATGATAACCATCTCAAATTCCTTCTTCAAGCGATCAAGTGAGAGTCAAAATGGGGTTTCTTTAGTTTACCAAAGAATGTAAGCAAAAGTACATACCTGGTTCAAAATGAATTTTTAAATTATTATGGTAATTTTTATTTTATCCTTTCCTTGCAGAGATGGTGTTAACGTGAAGGGCTACTATGCATGGTCATATTCTGATAGCTTTGAAAGGGATGCTGGTTACACAGTTCGATTTGGCATCATATACGTGGATTTCAAGAACAATTTGAGAAGATATCCCAAGTACTCTGCTTTTTGGCTGAAAAAGTTCCTTCTCAAGTGACCTCAATTTATTGTACCTTTGGCATGCCTGAGATTTTTCTTCTTGCTGCTCATCTCCTAGATATCACCACCACTGCTTCGGATGTAATAAAGTAACCGTTGGTATCAAATAAATAAAGCCTAACGGCACTAAATCAATATAAATAAAGAATATAGGGCAGAGATAAGTCTTACATTATACAAAAAGTTATTAAGTAGTATAAATATGTCAAATTTTATACCAATATTAATTAATCTCTTCTCACGTATATATTGTTTTGTTCCGGTACCTGGGGATGCTGTTTTGACAGAAAATTGCTCAAAATAATAGTTTCTTTAAGTGTTGGTGGAGAGAGTTGGATATTTGTAAAAATACTTTAAAATTCAAGTAAGTTATGACTCAAGGTATAAAAGATGAGGAAAGATCCTTATCATCAAACTGCAATGAGCTACATATAGGAGAGTGAGTATCATGGGCACTAACAAGCAGTGGGGGTAAATTAATCCTTTTAGAGGCATGAGAAAACTTCCTAACACCTTCCTTACTGTTGATTTGTCCTAAAGGCAAAGTCCTTATATTGTTAGCTTTTGGGCTTAGCCTTGAAAGACCCAAATACGAGTACACACATAGTCCTTGTATTGTTAACTTTTGGGCTTAGCCTTAAAAGCCTTATAGAAACACATACATATATATATGTGATATAAATTAAAAACACACATATATATATATATATATAAAACATATATAATATAAAACATAAATGTATGTAATTTTTGAAGTAATTATATAATATTTAAATAATTTTTAATTTTAACTACTTTAAGTAACTTTTAATTTTGATCATATATATATATAAAATATAAATACATGTGATTTTGAAATAGTTATATGATATTTAAATAACTTTTAATTTTAATCATTCATATATAATAATATGATCAAAATTTATTCCTTTTACTCTCTCACAATAAAAACTTGTTTCATTAAATATGTCATATATATATATATATATATATATATATATATATATATATATATATATATATATATATATATATATATATATATATATTCTTATTTTTTCAAAATACCCTTTATTAAATATCTGAGTCAAAACTAGTTATTTATTGCCACTCTTATGCCTATCTAAATTTTTTAATTAACAATTATAATAATTAACAATGAAATTGACTAACAGAAAATTGTAAGTGAAAAACAACTGCTAAGATACTTACAAAGTTCTTGAAAACATCGCACATATTGGCTTATGCTTCTCCCAGTATAGTAGGATTTATGTTAAGAGCGATGGCCAGATAAGAAAAACTTCAAAAGAATGAATGTACATTATTTAGAATTGAAGTTGTGAAACTTGACTGTTTAAGTAAATTTGTGGAATTCTAGTAAACTCAATTTATAAATTCGTAAATGTTTACATATTTTAAAAAATATTATTTAAAAAACATATTTTACAAGCCAAACTTAATTAAAGAGCAAATTCATAATTAATATTGCTCATTTTACCTTTATAACAAAGCAAATAAAAGGAATAAAGTAAAAACATAGTTCAATACTTGATCCAATTGTTAAACTGTACTTAACTCCACACTTACGTTATTTTGTAGTGTGACAAAATAGAACAAAATAATAATGAAAATATAAAATTTGCTTCATAAACTCAATATTATTGCACAACAAAGCCAACTCAATTCAAGTACCCAACAAAATCGACCAAAAATGTGTATTTTGAGGACAACATCATGTGTAAATTCAGAGTCATAAGCTCGTTGATAAAATTGACAATTTATCAGTTTTGTCATAATTTACTTAAATTCGTGCGAGCTTAATAAAAAGAGAGTTTGTATTTGTTAATTCATTTTTGTGTCTAAGAGTGGAAAGAATTTAAGAGTTAACGGGAGAATTTCAAAACCATGTTTATAATCGTAATGAGATTGTTTGCCAAGAAAGAAAAGACAAATAATTTGAAGACCTTCGTTTATGAATTACAGAATAAAGTTTCACTTTATTTTTAGCAACAGAAAAAGAGTTTCAACTTCTTTTATTCAGTTTTGTGAAGCAAGCAGCAAAGAAAACAAAACTCTAACCTCATAATCAGTGAATGGCAGATTGCAAGCATGGCAGCGGAAACATTCTGGATGCCAGACAGCTCCCATGCACCATAAAAATCTCCCAGGGCCAATCTCAGTGTAGCGTCCAGCACAGATTCTGCTAGCAGATTTTCCTGAACCAGGTTTAATATTTGTTTTAAATAATTAAGATTCATTAAACTGTGAAAAAGAAATTTTATAGATGTTTCCTATATGGATCCACGTTGTTGCAACAGAGTTGACTATTTCAATTTTCTTAGGTGATCACATAAAAACAATCCAAGATATTCTATTTGCAAGTGCTCACCAGTTACCATAAATAAGATACTAAATTAACGACATTATCATGTTCGCTTTAATGTCTACTGTAGACTGAATTGAAAAATAGGAGTAGGAAGTAGGAACCCTAATTGTGTTGATATTGGGCTTTAACAATTGGATTGGTTCTTTGCCTCTTAATTGTTTTGCCTTGTTGGGTTATTTTTGGTCTGGGCAGCCCAATGAATTGGAAAAATTTAGATCAACAGCTGGGTTTTATTTTTTTAAGTAAATTACAACGGGCTAGTACATTAGTCCGCGGGTTAGCAAATTTCAATCTGTGTAACCCATGAGTTGTACGAACAGGATTCATAAGCTCACGTTTAAATTGCAAAAATCTTAACTGACACGGGTTATAACCCACCGACTCATGTCATATACTTAGGGATGTAAATTGATTCGAATAACTCGATCAATTTGAATCGAATTAATTAAGTTGGTTTGGTTTGATTTAGGTATTTTGATTGGTTTGGATAAAATTCAAACCAATGAAAACTTAATTGGTTCAGTTCTCGGATTTAGAATTTTAATTTAAAGAACCACCCGAACCAAACTACTACTGTGCACGTACAGAAACATTAGACATATGCGTTTTCATTTTCTTTACCAAATTCGTGCCTTTCAATTTTTTACCAAATCTGAACTCTAACCCAGACTCACCTTCTATCTCACGACCTTCCCCGTTGTTTGGCCTTGGCTCGCTCGCTGACATGCATTGCTTCACCCTTACGCGCTTTTTTGCTTTGCCTCGTCGTAAGTTTCCTACTTTTTTTCTTGGAAGCAAACGCATCTCACCAACTCTACTTTTTATTTCTAGTGGATTTGCATTAATCTATTGCTCACCCAAGAGGACAAGCAAAGATCTTCTTAAACCTGTTACTCTTTCGAATCCCCCACAATTCTACTCTTGAAGGTGAGAGTTTAAGTATATTTTTTATAACTTTCTTTTTTGTTTCTGTTAGAACTGATGTTTGCCGTTGAGTGCATCTATTAATGCCTCTTTTGGTGTAATTTGTAGTTTAATCTGCTATCCAGGCCATACACCATTTTCTTTCATCCAAGTTCTAACATATTCTACATTTCTACTGCTTTATTTGATACTGCATAATTTTTTGACCATATTTTATGACAGAAGAACAACCTTATGTTACAAAATGGCCACAATAATTAACAATCAAAGTGATCTTGATTCTTTCATGAGAGTGACTTAATTTTAGAAACTTGGAATATCCCACGGAAGGATCCTGACTTTTTTTGAGTTCTGTTCCCTTTTACATAGGCTCACGTTATATTTCTTTTAATTATGTCATATTGTAAAATAAAAAGTGTAACATCCTAATATTGATACCCTAGTATAACAGACACATACCTAGATAAACAGTATCAGTCATGTTACTTTTAACTTAATCTTTAACTAATTCATAACATTTAAATAAATAATTATGGAGAGTCATATATAAAAGCCATACATATAAGTGTTATACATACAACTTTTACATACTCAAAGCAAATATAATTAATTACATAAGCTCTGAATTGAAAACTTTAAAAAATAATTTAATCTTGCTCTTCTTTTTTCTTTGTCTTCTAAGGGAACCAACTCTAGGTTCAACCCTAAAGGAACCAATCTCTAGGTTCAACTAAGGGAACCAACTCTAAGTTCAACCCGAAGGGGACCAATCTCTAGGTTTAACCCTAAGGGAACCAATCTTTAGGTTCAACCCTAAGGAAACCAACTCTAGGTTCAACCCTAATGGAACCAACTCTAGGTTCAACCCTAAGAGAACCAATCTCTAGGTTCAACCCTAAGGGAACCAATCTCTAGGTTCAACCCTAAGGGAACCAATCTCTAGGTTCAACCCTAAGGGAACCAACTCTAGGTTCAACCTTAAGAGAACCAACTCATTATTGCTACTATCCCATTTCAACTTAACTTATTGAGAGAGTAAAGCATTTACCACAAAACTTGTATATCTAACTCAATTTTAATTATTAAAGGAGTTACTAGTATTTCTAGGACTCAAACCATCCCAAAATACCTCCAAATCTTACCTAAAAAGGCTGATTTTCAAGATTGCACCAAATGTGCATCTTAACTCATAAAATTCTGAAATTTTATGGGAAGATAGCTCTCTCTCACATCTTTCCAATGCCACAAACCTCACCTCTTTTGGCTGAGCGTATCTAAAGTTATGCAACATTTTGCAGAAGCAAAAATAGAGAATTTACTGGTTTACCCATTTTTGCCCTGATTTTAAACTGCAACTGGGATCAAAATACACATAGGAAAATTATGAAAATTTTCAAGTAAGAAGCCTTACATGTTAGCTTTAAAATTCCACTAGTTTCATGTGAAATGGACATCGGAGCAGGAAGTTATGCAATCTGGTTTACTGGCTGCCAGAATGCATTTTCTGCAGAATCTACCTTGGATTCAAACAGAAACTGATACTAATTGGCTTGGTGAAAAATTCTAAAATTTTTAACACATGTAACCCTATGTCTTAGCTTTAAAATCACACAAAAATCATGTCATTTTGATGTCTATAGCTCAAGTTATGCGACAAACTCTACCAGTTGTCAGGATAACTCATTTTCTGGTTTAAGGGAGTCTTTGTTGATTTTCTGTATAAGGTTGCAGAAAACAACTGAAAATCACATTCCCAAACCTCGCCAAAAGTTTTCCACCTCTAAACATGATTTCTAATTAGCTCTCTAACCAATTAGAGCTCTTCAATAATCAGTTAAAGTCCTTAATAATCTGTTTTCTAAAAATGTTTAACTGATTATATACTTTTACTAACCAGTTAGGACTTCTCCATGAGCTCTCTGTTTTAATTGAATAATTGGTTAGCATAATGTCCTAACTGGTTATTCACTCAACCAAAAACGCATTTTGCCTAGCATAATCGGTTATAAGCAATCCATAACCAATTACCTTATGCTCAAATACGTTCTGCCTTACTAAATAATCGGTTAGGGAGCTCCTCTAACCAGTTATTCAAACTGATTTGCACCAGAAAATAGGGCAACCGTAGCCCTCTCTCATGGCAAATCTCCTTCCTTTGTTCTTTCTCATGGATTCTACGATTTAAAAAAAACCCAATCACCTGAACCAAACTAAACCATAGATGTTTGGTTCGGTTCTGTTTAGATTTGGCTATCAAAAAATAAGAAAACCAAACCAAACTGAACTAATTAATTTTGATTGATTCGAATTTATTTTTTTTCAAAACTCAAACCAAACCACCCACTTACACTTCTACATATACCAACCTCTAATGTCTTGTAACTTTATTACAAACCTTATCATGTTTAAGTTAAAGATTTGGTTTCTCTAAAATGTGGGACCTTAATATTTGATAAGAAAATTAAAGTAATAAATTATCGCACATATATAATTTATTATACAAATGTGTGCATTTTATAAAATTTTAAATTTTTTATTTTCTCCCCAACAATTAAAATCTTATACTTTATTTTTTAAAGTACATCTGACACTTTCGAAGAACTAAATCCTTGAGTCAACATGTGGTAGAAGTGTTGTGTTTGCACTCAGCAAAAAATAATTATAATTATTATTATGAATAATGTTGTCGTTGTTATATTTAATTATTCTTTTAATATTTTTCATTGAAATATTTTGTTTACGTATATGTTAAGTTCCATTTCCAATCTCCACTTCTTCTCATACTGGCCTCCATCTTGATCCCAAAATGACTATAGCATTGTTCAGTGTCACTCAAGAAAGAACATTTGTTGCAGACAAATAAATAAATAAATAAAGAGAGAGGAAAAAAGAAAAGAACATCTGTTGGGCCACGCACTGGTCTTTCTAATATGCGTCATCACCGTATAAAAGCATTTGGATGCAGTGGGTTTGTTCGATTCTTAATTTCTGACCCACGATTAGGAATTCAATTCTTTTTATTTTTTGACGGAAGGGATTCATTTCTTGATAAACTGAATGTTTTCCAAATCCGAGAAGATTATATATATATATATATATATGCAAGTATTTTGTATATTTAATCCGTTAGTCAGTGTATATTAATGAAGTGTAAGTTAAAAAAAAAACTTATACTCTACAGTGTAAGTTGATATAATATATACACAAGTATTTTGTATATTTAATCCGTTAGTCAGTGTATATATATGTGTGTGTGTATAATGGTATTAAAATTTATATATATACGAGTTGAGTACATCCGCCAGTGTGAGTATCCTTTTTTTCCTTTTTGGGCTTTACCGTAGTGGGCTTCTTCCGGCTTCAAAGATTTTATGTTTAGGTAGCTTCATTTCTGACACTATGTAGACCAAAAAAAAAGGTTGTTACATTTATGACATTATGAGCCATGCTAAGCTGGGTTTATTTGTCAAAGGCCCCCAATATTTTTTGGACAGAAATGGTCCACGCTTTGTATAGTTGCATGATTTGGGGTTTATAGATGTTTATGGACTTAAGTTTTTTTTTTTAATACCTAGGTCCCATCATGTGGAACCCGGTCGAAGGCCCCAAGGTGGCTCCACCACGTAGGGGAAGGAGATAGGGTTGAAAAGTCCTAGAGAGGGATCAACCTTCATCAATTTTCTTAATGTCTCTAACTCTTAATCAACAGAGTTACATTAACAGAACTTGTAAGTATTTTATTGAGATCACTCTTTATCTCATGATGTTCTAAACTGCTCACAAACTATAATGTGTATTCATTTAAATCATTTATAAAAAGTTATATTAAGATCAAAGTATGAGCAAGTATCATTACTCTTTTTATTTTAGATTCAAAGGGATTATTTGTAAATGCAAAACCTAGTTTTTTTTCTAAATTAAATACAAATCTTATATTAAAAGTTGTTTCAAGCAATTTCTGTAGAAAATTATTCACGAAGTTGCCCAGAATTCCACAAATAACCTTTAAAATAGTCAAATAAATAATGTTAAAAAAGATTAGAAGTGATCCTTAATTTGGTGATCTAGTTGAACGCTAATAGGCTTCTTTGGCCACTAAAAGCACTTTCGGAAGAACATCTACTTTGAAAAATTCTTCTACCATCCAAGTTTAAAACTTAACGCAAAATTAAACTAACAAGGCTTTTATAGCAAAGATAGAATTCGCCTGTTTGTGTCTTTCTGTGACCTTTTTCCTTTTTACTAAGATATCACTAAAGTTCAAAAATACCGGATTAGTTTTAAGTTTAAACTAACAATAGCTTTAAGTTTTTTTATTAAATATGTATTTGAATTAGTTTATTTTGTATTTAAAATAGTTTATAATAAAAAAATTGAGAGAATTTTTAAAAAATAAGCAAATATTTTTTCTAAAAAAAGTTGAACTAAACATGCTCTAACATATTACATTTGTTTCTTCTGTAAGTTTTGATACCAATCTACATAAATGAAATCATGTTCAGAAATTATACTTCCAATAATGCACAATGCTGGACCTCTCGCGCAGAAATAATTCCTCTTTACAGTTAAAATACCTTACGAGCAAAACAAGATAGAATGCCTGCTTGAGCGAACATCATCAGAAAAGGATTCAATAAATGCACATGGAAGAGGGACAATCCTCACATGTTAGAAACATGGGCCTTCATTGCTGTGCTTCCTGAATTCAAAGCAATCCCACTTTGGTTTCTTATGATGCATCCAATCACAACTCTTCTTATCCTCTTTGCCAGGCTATTTGTCCATCACTTTTTCCCCTAATGAGTGGTCGATAGCTTGAAATGGGCCACCCTTTTGCAGAACCCCACCGTGTAAATTTTGTTTGCCCTGATAAAAGCAGGAAGGACCATTCAATTTACTTGCAAAAGAACCCTTCTAGAAAGGGGATTGTTTCTCAAATTCACATGGGTGACATGGTAACTTTCCATAGAGTGGGCTTATTGTGTATGAGTAAGTGCCAAACCAGTGACCCAATAATGCAGGCAACTCCATTATTAGTATTTACTCAAGAGCACAACCTCAATTGTACATTCAGGGGCTTGTAACTGATTGTTTGTCCTCCAAGCTTGGCACACAAACCACATATGGGTTCTGGATGAGTTTAACTTCATGATGCAATAACCAATGTTCATGACATAGCATCAATTTATCAATGAGACCAATACAATAGATTATCCTCTCATAATGCTCAGTCATTGGATTCCTATGATTCAATCCCTAGCCAAATGAAAATTATTTAATTTACTCAACTTCCTAGGGAATCTCAAAGATGCAAATCCTTGCAAGAAGATTATTCTGGTCAAGAACAGAACGGACTAATCCATTCACATGGCTGACTTCCCTACATTTAGTACAAATTCGTATAGAACGGACTAATCCTCTTTGAATGTATAATATAATTTGCAATCCATGTGAGAATGTGCATTGTTTTTTTAAATTTCCACTTGCAAAACTCGGTGGTGGGGAGAAGCTTGTGATATTTTCATTTGGGGATTGGCATCTTAGCCTAGGCAGGATTGTGCCAAATGTTAATCTGCAGAACATTTATGGATAGCGGACACACATTATTTTCTTCAATTATACTCAAAGTGAAATATCATGACACTAGGGTAATGAGCTGCATATTCAAAACCAATATTATGTTATCTTAGGAAAAGAGTAAATTGACTACATCTGTACACTATCAAAAGCCATAGTGCCATAACCATTATAGTTCAACCAAATTGGTAACTTGCTTGTGCAATATTCCTTTCTTAATAATATAAAATTGAGAAGTTCCAAGAACTTGAGTTGTTAATGGTGTGTAATTCAAGAATAATTTTTGTATAAACCTAAAACATTTAAATTGGGTGCAATAGATCAATCACAACAGTAATTAATAGATAACTGTAATATTTAATTAATAAATAATTCTAATTAAATTTATTAATTAATATTATAATTAACTTAATACATCAAATTTAGATGTTCCAAATTTATGTAAGAATTTCTCATAATTCAACCTTGCCCTCCAACTCTTCCTACCCAAGCAAATACGATCATAAAATTATTAACTAAACCTCACCTTCTCTATACATTATTGCTATTATTGAAAAAGACCCATTCACTTCCTTTTAGTTTGTTTGCTTGCCCCTTTGTATTGTATACAGACTGTAGTTCCCGCTTTAGTTACTCTTGTGATGTTGACCAATTAACCACCTCTTTGTATATTCAATCCATTCTTTGATCCTAGTATTTTTAGCTTTCCCAAAATAAAAACCATATCACCTAATGAAGTCTAATAATTGACATATCTTCCAACTTCAAAATGAAGATAAGTATAATAATGATAATTAACATATGGCTCTCTATTATGCAAGTTTATGGCATATTCCTAAGGCCAGGTCCACTATAAATTTTCTTCTTATATAAGGAAAAAAAAGTCTTTCTTTTCATGCCCGTTATTCTGAAAAATATTTATTAATCTTGAATCCTAATGTTGGAACCAATTAATTATCAAATGAAAGAGCTGTTCCTCCACTTGGACTAAAGGATGAGGAGTTTTTCGCTGGAGTGCAAACTGCATCAACAACACTTACTTTCCAAATTCCTTTTAGAATATTTATAAAGTACCTCGCTTTGGTAGCTAGAACCAGAACCCAAATGCAGAGTTGTGAACATATAGACAACTAATAGGAGCAGTACACCCACTTTCGCCTAAAAATGACAATATTATGGAGTAGTTAAAGTTTAGTAGTTAGAAGCAATCACACAACCACCCAATAATCACATAATCAGAAACCTAAATTATTAATATACTCTCATTCTTGAGGACCAAAACGTTAGTCCAATCGGTGTAGTTAAGCAGTGACAATGAATTCTTCATTTATAAAATTATTTTTCCACACATTTTGTAATTGAAGTATATTCAATTTGATGAATGAGACTGAATACAAACTCCATGAAAGAAACTTGTTTGACAATACCACTTGATCAGTATTTTGAATGTGTCAAAAAAGCTGCCAACCAACTTGGGGACGATAAGGGAAAACACACAAAAAAAATAAAAGGTATGCACCAACTTTTTTGATTTCTCCTTACTTAACGGGTAAGAGATCTATTAAATCAATGTTAATAAGTTAACATAATAGAAATTTAAATTGAGAGAATCTCTTCTTATACATTGTTAAAAGCTTAATCAAGTCATACGCGAGACATGAAGTTCTATGTGATAGTGGTGATTGCGTCATAATGTTTTAAAAATTTAAGAGTCGAGATATAATTGATGCTATGATCCTTACTTGTCAACTGCCTAGCTTGTGCATGCATTTGATAATTGTAATCAAATTTAATACATATGCACGCGAGCTGTTGAGGCCTCAACATCTTTTATTATTATTTTTTTACGAGAAATATTTTATTAATTATTAAGAACATAATAATAATATAATAGAGAAGTCATGAAGTCTTTAAATATTGTGAAAGGAGTAAAACAAGTATCACGGGCTCAAAATTATTGCATTAGCAAAAGGCAACGAAAAAAATATTGAAAATGCTTATATAATCTTGGCCAATAACATAATGACATGACGTATATATAAATTGTACACAACATAAGTAATGGGTCACTTAATGTGTAAAATTATACTTATAATTATCTCTAATTTTTTTTATAAAATTTTTAGGGAATGAGATGTTGTCTCAGTTTAATGTCAAGGCGTGTATAATTATTTTTAAATTTAATAAACAAAAAAGTTTAGATGAATAGATGTAAATTGTGGAATTTATGACTCATTGTTTGTATATGTATACTTATTTGTATCATGTAATTGATTAACAAAATATGCATTTATAGGTATTCTTTACAATGATTATTGTGACGAAAAAATGTTAATTAAACACACAAATGGGCGTTTTGTTTTAGGTTTAATTATTTTCTATACATTGAAAATAGAATCTAAAGTTTTGTATAAATATTTTATTCTATGTTTTTTTTTCAAAGATAGCAAATTCATTATTAGAATGAAAAGGAAAATGTCATCCCAAGGACAAGTAGTGGCTAAAAAGCCAAAACCCTTCCAACAAGTCAGGAAGGAATAGTTAGTGGATACGAAAAACGATGGAAAAGAAAATGGACTAGGATAAGTCTATACGAAACCATGTTTTCTATTCGATTAATGTCCTAGTAACCAAACCTTTTAGGATAAAGCCATGTTTGTCACACAGCGAGACTAGAGTCGTGTCCAAGACTTGACCAAGAGTAACACATAGTTTTCTTCCAATCGCTTCAATTCTATACTCCCCCAACAAGTCCCAGCATCGCACCCAAAAAGGTACTAAATGAAACTTGTCGTCAGTAATTTAGCATTTCTTTTTTTCACTATTTTAGCACTAATAGTTGACCTTTTATAGACCACGGTTGATGGAAAAGAGTTGCATAAGCGCCAAGTTCCTCATCAAAGTACAATTGAAATGTTTGATTTTCAATCTCCTTGCATCTAAAATCCTTAGGGTTTGTTTGAGAGTAAGGATTAGAAGGGAAAAGAGAAGGAAAGAAGGGGTTTGGAGGTGAGAAACTCTTGTTTGGGAGTTTTGAAAATAAAAGGGAAGGAAAAATGAGATTTTCGGATGCCCTCTAAAGTCCTCTATTTTAGTTTCCCCAAATTGGGGAGTTTTTGTACGAAATTACCCATTTATCATTCTTTCTAAATCCTCAACCCACCCCCACCAAACGCAGCACCACCGTGAGCCAGACCACCGTGCGTTGTCCACTGCGCCCATCAACCCGAACCGCACCACAACCCACCTTGCGCGTACCACCACTCCTCCTTCTAGCAGCCACCGTCGTGTCGCACGAAGCTGCCATTCGAGACCAGACCCGCTCCGCGTCAGATCCGTCGATCCGCACTGGCCAGCACCTTGGAGCTCCACCGCATCACGCGACCTCTGCCCAGACTGAACCGCACGAACCCGCACCCGCAAACCACCGTGTCGCCTACCTGGTTCGACCCAACCGCGTGCACCGTACCAGATCCGTCAAGCTTCGTGCCTCCCAACCGCGCGCGCCGTACTAGATCAGTCATCTCTCTCACCCTTGTTGTTGCGTTTCAACAAGGATTCAGACCCTTTTTGATAAAATGGTAAAAACATATCCTAAACCCTCCATTTCTTTCCCCTCATATATTTCACACTCTCAAAAAAGGAGAAGGTAAACCTATCATTTTCCTTCCCTTCCTTCCCCTTTAAACCCTTCCCCTTCCTTTCCCTCCAAACTCCCAAACACAGTCTTAGGGTTCTTCCAAATACCTTTCAAGATTGAGATTAAAGTATTGAAGTAAGGGGATTTATCAGCAAACAATCTCCCTATTAGATATTGGCAAAATTATTTATCAAAATGTCACTTTTTTAAACTATTTATTAAATTAATACTTTTTAAAAAATATTTATTAAAATGTCACTCTTTTGAAACTATATATCAAATTATCACATTTTTGTCCAATATGACATTTTTTAATAATCTGTTATCCACATAGGCTGCGCCAAACAGGATGGCGCATCCACGTGGATTACGCAACATGGTTGGCATAATCCAAGTGGATACGTCACCCCTACGTGGATGTGCCATCTTACATGATATTTTTTATGTGGATAAGCTATGTAATATAGCATTTTTTAATTAAAAATACCAACACATTTGACATTTTTTACGTGGATAAAAAAATTTAAAAAAATACTTATAAGGCACTTAACCCATTTCACGTGGTTCTTGCACTCCTCCTTGTAACACCCCAATATTTGCTACCCAAATATACCATCAAATAAATGAATAACTCAATATTGACCCTGCTACTACTAACATACGTCAACGTCTAACCCATATTATTCATACATAATGAGTAAATATGGAGAGCCACAAAAACAAAAGTTATATATATACATCACAGCCTCAAGGGCATACTATTATACATAACCTGAAATAACTAAGTAAATATAAAACATTTATATATGCTCAGCTCAAAATAGCATCTAAGTTATGCTAATCCTCATACATCTTCTTCTTCCCTTTCGAAGAACTTGCACCTAGATTTACATGACAACACAATCGGAGTGAGAAAACATATCTCAGTAGAAGTATTCTAATACCAGCATATATATATACATATATATACAAACAGATAGTATTCAGAATTATCAAGTTGACACTTCAATCGTAGAAGCAACAACATCTCGTCTCAACAACACGCAATTGCCTATACAACTACAATGCATAAAAATGTCATGATAGCAACCGCCCATACAATTGTCATATTATGCTTAATTATAATTAATGATTATGTCTATGCAGATTCCTAAGTATGAAAATGAATAATGCATGATACCACATCCAGGACCTTCACTCCCATGGTAATGTCACGAATGCATGAAACTTAAACAAAGTAATAGAAGTCCCATCTATAACCTTGAACAAGCACTGGAAGTCTCATCCATCATACATCATTATCCCAGAGGACATCTCATCCCCCCCCGAGTAGCGAAGTCTCATCAACTACATGGTTATCGATAATGAACAAGGAAATCAAATCCTCAAACTCTATAATAGGAAGGATACAATCCACCTTGCCTAAATATAGATTATCCACATCTACGGGGCACACCTACATCTACGGGGCTCACACTTATTGAAAAACAATCACTTACATCTACGGGGCTCACGCTTATCAATAAGGTATAACATATAATCAAGTATATCATCATTACTAATTAAACACTTATAATTAGTATTACAAATCATTATGATTCAACAATCACATAGAGAGGATATTACACACCTCAATATGCTCCACAAACATCTCATGCAAAACAATTATTAATTACTTCACATAACTAGTTTTCACAATTGATTTATATGCATTTCGGGTTCAATTCTCAACACTTCATCAAATACTTATAAAAATACTTTAACACTCTTAAAAGAGCAATCATGAATAATTCTCATTCTTAGGGAAACTCAATTCCTCGATTCCTCATAATACAAATTATATTTATATAATCATGCTTAATTATCTCACATAATTAGCATTACAAATTCATTTGATTCAACACATTCTCACCTCATTAAATACCCCTGTTAGAGTCTCATTACTCACTAAGAAGTATAAATGAAGCAACTACACCTATCATAGGTCTCATTGCATCACACAGCAATTTTTGTCCAAAACTGGAC
This sequence comes from Ormosia semicastrata, assembly GCA_029884595.1. NCBI lineage: Eukaryota > Viridiplantae > Streptophyta > Magnoliopsida > Fabales > Fabaceae > Ormosia > Ormosia semicastrata. The sequence continues at coordinate 34,590,409 of JAQQTO010000055.1, forward strand.
CTCATGCCGCGACACACCCTCAGCCACGCCGCGGCGCCCTAGTCTCGGGTTCAAGTACTGGGAGGAAAAAATACCAATGTTGCGGCATTCATATGCAATGCTGCGGTATTCATCCTCTGTTCTTCCCAACGTTGCGGCATTCAAAGTCCAACATTGAGGCATTCGTTCTGTTCTTACCAACGTTGCGGCATTCAAAGTACAACATTGCGACATATTCTTACCAACATTGCGGCGTCAACAGCAAAACTCAAATTCTGCATAATTCTGCAGCTACAGGTTACTGTTCCATTAGAACTAAACCCTTTTCCCATCACTAAAAATTCATTTTCAAGTGATTTTTAACCTCTAATAAGATTCAACTACACATATTAACTCTCAAACAACATCAATTTCACTTAAATCAACACTTATGAATCAAAATCTTAAACTTGACAATATGACCTAGAGTGGAAATTAATGCTTCAAATGATGAAAAATTCATTCTAACACATCAACAATTCAGTTTCTAACTCAACCACACTAACCACATCAAGATTCAACTTATAAAACATCAAATCACCTCTCAAACCATCATTTTCTCTTCAAACTTCTCTTCAACCAAAAGAAAAGAATGAAACAAGCAAACAAATAGATTTCCCCTACCTCAAAGTCTTGAAGATGAAAATAGAGCAAAGCCTCCTCTTGAATCCTTTTCCCTTGAGGGTTGATCCTCCTCTTCCTTCTCTTTCCTTTCTTTTCTTCCTTTTCTCTTTCTTCTTTCTCCTCCTTCTTTCTCCTTCTTCCTTCACGTTTTCTCTTCTGTTTCTGCCCCTCAACTATCCCCACCGTGGGATATTTAACAAGAGAAGTTCATTTTGACTTCTCTTGGTTGGGTACAAAAATCCCGATATGCTAAGAACACTCAGATTTCACTAAATCCGATTTCGTAGCTACCAACAAATTCAAAATAAATCCTATGATTCATTAAAAATTCTGTTTCACCAAAAACTGATATTTTCATATCAGCTAGGGGTCAAACCGGCACTAAAATACGCAACCAGTATGCTTAAAAATGTCAAACTAACTCTGAAAATTTTCAAACTTTAACTGTAGCACAGTTTCCACATTTGTGACTTGGAAACAAATTCTCCACATTTATTTTCATTAACTAAGCAGTTTAAGCCATTACAGGAGTGAATAACAGTTATATTTCACACATAGTGTTACAGCAAAGTGCTTAAACATGCTCAAAAAGTCACAAAACTTCGCAAGCATGGCAAACTAGTGTTAGACTACCTCCGTAACCATATACAAGTCTATCATGACTATCCAGGGTATTACATTCTCCCCACCTTTTAAGAATTTGTCCCCAAAATTGGTTTACCTTATGTATCAAGTTCTAACAACTGACATACAACGACTGATATAATCTAATTTTAAGAAAATCACGATATTAAGCAAAGTTACCAAATTTTTCAAAACCAAGAGATGGTGATGTCTCCTCGCCTCGTACAACATAGACTCTACTCCCGGCGATAGGTTTATCTTCAGTCTTGTCTTCTTCCTTTTGAGAACAATTCTTGGTATAGTGTCCCAGTTTGCCACACTTAAAACAAGTTATATGGTCCATCCAACACACTTTGTTCCCATGATACTTACCACACTTGTTGTAAGTTTCTTGCTGATCTTTTTTCTGAACTTTATGGTCCTTTTCTTGTGGGTGACTGGATTTAGGACTACCTTTCCTATATCCACCATCCACCTTCTTCTTCTTCTGAAGACTTTGTAAATTCCGCTCTGCCTGAATTTGAAGATTTTCAGACTCCTCAATTCTACACTTGTTCATTAAGAATGGAAAATCCCTGATTTCAAAAGGTCTCACAACCCTTCTTATATTTCCTCTCAGCCCGAACTCAAACCTGACACACCTCCAGCTCTCATCCGGATTCTGCCTAAACTGCGAAGAAAACTTAGACAACTCATGAAAATTTGCCTCATATTGTCCAACCGTCATGTCCTCTTGTTGAAGATTTAAAGACTCATTTTCTTTATCATCTTGTAAACTCTTTGGAAAATGTTTCTCCAAAAAGGTCCCTTTGAACACATCCCACGTGATCAAAGTCCCTGCTGTCTCAAGCAGCCTCCTTGTGCTTCGCCACCATTATTCCGCTTCCCCTCTTAGCATGAAGGAAGCAAAAGAAACTTTTTGCTCTTTAGAGCAAACTATGACCTCATAGATCTTCTCTAATTCGGTCAACCATTCTTCTGCTTTAGTCGGATCATAATCACCTCTGTATATCGAAGGACTCATCTTTTTGAACTTCGAAATGTCGAGAAAGTTCTGATTTCTCCCGACTGGTACCTCTTGTACTGGTGGTGGTACCGGTGGTACTTGCTGCTGAGGTACCAACCTCTCTAAAACTCTAGCAGTCGCCGCTGCTTGTTCAATTTGCTGCCTCATGACATTAGCCATTGCCATCATAGCTGCAGCCATCTTTATACCTTCATTACCAGAGTCTCTATTCCGGTTCCCACGTGGTCGCCCTCGTGTTGTTGGTCGCCCTCGTGCTGCCATAGTCTTCTATAAACACAGAACAATCCATATTGAGTTAGCTAGGCTCAATATCATGTAACCGTGTCACAGCAACTAAAGCAAACATCTCAAAGACAAAACATGTAATTCCACTCAAACAATCATATGTAAGAAATAAGAAATGCATAACCTTCATCACACATGCATAAGCATAGTCAGTCCATACTCCGCCTTAACAGGATGAACTGCTCTGATACCAAAATGTAACAGCCCAATATTTGCTACCCAAATATATCGTCATATAAATGAATAACCCAATATTGACCCTGCTACTACTGACATACGTCAACGTCTAACCCATATTATTCATACATAATGAGTAAATATGGAGAGCCACAAAAACAAAAGTTATATATATACATCACAGCCTCAAGGGCATACTGTTATACATAACTTGAAATAACTAAGCAAATATAAAACATTTATATATGCTCAGCTCAAAATAGCATCTAAGCTATGCTAATCCTCATACATCTTCTTCTTCTCTTTCGAATAACTTGCACTTGGATTTACATGGCAACACAATCGGGGTAAGAAAACATATCTCAGTAGAAGTATTCCAATACCAACATATATATACATATATATACAAACAGATAGTATTCACAATTATCAAGTTGACACTTCAATCATAGAAGCAACAACATCTCGTCTCAACAACACGCAATTGCCCATACAACTGCAATGCATGAAAATGTCATGATAGCAACCGCTCATACAATTGCCATGTTATGCTTAATTATGACTAATGATTATGTCTATGCAGATTCTTAAGTATGAAAATGAATAATGCATGATACCATATCCAGGACCTTCACTCTCATGGTAATGTCAGGAATGCATGAAACTTGAACAAAGTAATGGAAGTCTTATCCAGCATACATCATTATCCCAGAGGACATCTCATCCCCCCCGACTAGTGAAGTCTCATCAACTACACAGTTATCGATAATGAACAAGGAAATCAATTCCTCAAACTCTATAATAGGAATGATACAATTCACCTTACCTAAATATAGATTACTCACATCTACGGCACATACCCACATCTACGGGGCTCACGCTTATCAATAAGGTATCACATATAATCAAGTATATCATCATTACTAATTAAACACTTATAATTAGTATTACAAATCATTATGATTCAACAATCACATAGAGAGGATATTAAGCACCTCAATATGCTCCACAAATATCTCATGCAAAATAATTACTAATTACTTCACATAACTAGTTTTCACAATTGATTTATATGCATTTCAGGTTCAATTCTCAACACTTCATCAAATACTTATAAAAGTACTTTAATACTCTTAAAAGAGCAATCATGAATAATTCCCATTCTTAGGGAAACTCAATTCCTCGATTCCTCATAATACAAATTATATGTATATAATCATGCTTAATTATCTCACATAATTAGCATTATGAATCCATTTGATTCAACACATTCTCACCTCATTAAATACTCCTATTAGAGTCTCATTACTCACTAAGAAGTATAAATGAAGCAACTACACCTATCATAGGTCCCATTGCATCACACAGCAATTTCTGTCCAAAACTGGACTTCACGCCGCGGCGCCCTAGCCTCGAGTTCAAGTACTGGCAGGAAAAATTGTCAACATTGCAGCATTCATATGCAACGTCGCGGCATTCATCCTCTGTTCTTCCCAACGTCGGGGCATTCAAAGTCCAAAGTTGCGGCATTCGTTCTGTTCTTACCAACGTTGCAGCGTTAAAAGTCCAATGTTACGGCGTCAATAGCAAAACTCAAATTCTGCATAATTCTGCAGCTACGGGTTACTGTTCCATTGGAACTAAACCCTTTTTCCATCACTAAAAATTTATTTTCAAGTGATTTCCAACCTCTAATAAGGTCCAACTACACATATTAACTCTCAAACAACATCAATTTCACTTAAATCAACACTTATGAATCAAAATCTCAAACTTGACCTAAACCCCCAAATATGACCTATAGTGGAAATTAAGGCTCCAAATGATGAAAAAATCATCCTAACACATCAACAATTCAATTTCTAACTCAACCACACTAACTACATCAAGATTCAACTTATAAAACATCAAATCACCTCTCTAACCATCATTTTCTCTTCAAACTTCTCTTGAACCAAAAGAAAAGAATGAAACAAGCAAACAAATAGATTTCCCCCTATCTCAAAGTCTTGAAGATGAAAATGGAGCAAAGCCTCCTCTTGAATCATTTCCCTTGAGGGTTGATCCTCATCTTTCTTCTCTTTTCTTTCTTTCCTTCCTTTTCTCTTTCTTCTTTCTCCTCCTTCTTTCTCCTTCTTCCTTCACGTTTTCTCTTTTGTTTCTGCCCCTCAAATATCCCCACCATGGGATATTTAACAATAGAAGTTCATTTTGACTTCTCTTGGTTGGGTACCAAAACTCCGATCTGCTAAGAATACTCAGATTTCATCAAATCCAATTCCGTAGCTACCAACAAATTTAAAATAAATCCTAAGATTCATTAAAAATTCTGTTTCACCAAAAATTGATATTTTCATATCAGCTAGAGGTCAAACCGACACTAAAACACACAACCAATATGCTTAAAAATGTCAACCTAACTCTGAAAATTCTCAAACTTTAACTATAGCACAATTCCCGCATTTGTGACTTGGAAACAAATTCTTCACATTTATTTCCACTAACTAAGTAGTTTAAGCCACTATCAGAGGGAATAACAGTTATATTTCACACATAGTGTTACAACAAAGTGCTTAAACATGTTCAGAAAGTCACAAAACTTCGTAGGCATGACAAACTAGTGTTAGACTACCTCCGTAACTATATACAAGTCTATCATAACTATCTAGGGTATTACACTCCCAAAGACACATGCATTTCACATGCCAAATAAAGAGTGTACCATAATGTTAGAAGACATCAATATCAATTAGTTTATTTATAGGCCAAGTGTTTGCTTCTGATCTGTAAAGTAGTTGATGTGAGACTTTAGTGTTGACAAGGTAAAATAACTAAGACAACGAGGTACCTTTATTCGATGTGAGACTTTGGTGTTGGTAAGATAAAACAACTAAGTAAGATAACAAAGTACATTTATTTGATGTGAGACTTTCATACAAATATATATATATAACGCATATGAAGCTACATGAAAGCCTCAACCATAAGTCTCTAAACAATCCATTGTTAGTTTGTTATTCTTTACTTCTTGCAATAAAATCCTCAGATTCCAAGGGTTATTTGCAGTTTTTTTTTACATTAAAATATTAAATTTAGGCTTTGGGTATAGTACAATAGGTATGGGTCCAAGACTTGATATTATACTTCTCCCCAAATTCATACTCGTAGAATACAGACACAAGATGCATGTTTATATATAATTTTTAGAAAGATCATAACAAATTCTTTCTATTGTAATATATGAATAATACTAAACACGCATCACCTTATGTTGGAATATTTTTATAAAAATATGTTTTTAATAAAATATATATTAATGTTTCACAAATTTACATAAGTGGCTAGTGGTTACAAGAATTAAAACATGTTTTAAAAGAGTTGTAAATGGCCATGAAACTGAAATGAATTAACGGCTATTAGATGGCCAATGTTTAAGACAATTTAATGATCATTATATGGTCTTTGATGGCTTGCTTAAATGTTATAATGTTGCAAATGGCTAGCGAACCAAAGAACAACTACCAATCTTATATATATGCTACAAGAAGTTGAAGATAAAAAGTGAAGAAATGTGTAATTTTTATATAAAAAAACATATGTACTATATTATATATTGTGTATAATCTTATTTCCTCTTTGGATAGAGAAAAAAGTGTGGGTGAAGAGAGTTCTATATCTCTTTGTGCATAAGTAGGGAGATGAGTAACATAGTTGTTGAGCTGTTATATCTTAAGAACGATGTGACATGATCCATTGTGCCTGAATATTGTTAAGAGTTCCTGTCGAGGTATGAATTGTCCTAAAGAAAGTAAGATACATGTGCATTAGCCTAGTTCCATATCCAATATCTAATTGGTATTTTATCTCTATATTTTTTGTGTTTTCTTATTGTCTTGCAAGTTGAAGGTTTTAAGGAATTGTCAAGCTACAATATTATTTCTACGACTTGGTAATTATTTACAATAATTATTTATTATTTGAGTCATAAGTTGCCTCTCACAAAATTCTTATCTTGTATATTATCATGCTTATTATTGAGAACATTTTCTCCTATTAATTTTAACCTAGTGAAACAACACTTTATATCTGTATAATTTTGATCATCTAATTATAATTAAATTTATCTTATTTTCTATATACTTATACTCTAATTTTGTTATTTCATATAAATGTGAAGTGATATGTTTGGTTTTGATATGTACCAAGCATTATTCGTAATAAAATTACTAAAATAATGTAATTTTTAAGCCTTTTTTTTATCTTGAAAAACGAATTTACATTATAAAAGAAGTAAAACGTAAGAGTTTTGGTTTAAAATAAATAGGAATCGAGAGTGGTAAATGAATATGGGTCTAGGAATTTGGGCACTAAGCAAGCATGGGATTGAATCTTAAACATGTTACCTGCCTGTCTGAGTTTGAATTGGACCATTTTTTCTAACCCAAAAAGAAAAAAAAAATGGGACCATTTTTTATTCATTATTTTTTAATGAGTTTGAGACTGAGTCTAGATATTTAGGTACCCGGTCTATAGTCATCCAAAGTAATGTCAATCTTATATCATAATTCATAAGCTTCCGACTTTTTAATAGGTAAGTTAATAAATAAAATTGTACCCACTTAATTTTATTTTACAACTCTAATTTTTTTATATCATTTATCTTTTACATCACTTTTTATATTACTCTTTATATCATTGATTACATTTTTATCATTTTTTCTCACTTAATCACAACTATTCAAAAATAGCGTGAAAAAGATTATATGGGAAAAAAAATGTAAGAACATCATTTTTCTTTATTTTAAATGTTTGAAGTATTTTTCTTTTAGTTTTCGAAAAATATTATGTTCTCGACATTTTTTTTAGGAAAATATGTTCTCGACATATTACACTACACAAATTTGTGATATGTACTTGAATTTGCAATTAAATATGAATTGTTATGATATTTAAATGGAATTTCCCAATATGAATGCAGCCACAAAGTTGACATGTGAAAATGTGACAAGCTGGAAACTGGAGGTGCCTGATTGTGGAGAAATTATTCTATAGAATTTATGAATATTTGACTCGGAAACAGGAACCATCAAATTGGCCATTCATTCAAAATCCACACGAAAACTAGAATGATCGAATTTTCTACAGCTGGAGTATGGTGTGTTTGAGTGTGTCGTAAATGCGACGTTATTAGACCGAAGCAGAAAGAAAGAAAGGAAGAAAGAAAGAAACATAGGAGTCATACTCAGTGTCATTATGAACTTTCCACTTCAGAGCAGTGGCTAACAAAGATAGGAATTTAATGCCCTTGTTTCCTTGGCTTCTACTTCATTTGTCTTTGTTTGGTTCACTTCACTTAATCATCCGTTTATCATTCTTAAAGTATACCTCATCCCCACGCAAATCATTTTCTAGTTCGTCAATCATCACTTCTTTCATAAGTAACATCACGGCCAAATTTTTTTCTTGTTTTTCTTTCTTTCACTTTATTCCCCTCTTTCTTTGGGTTTAACTCTGTCATTTTATTTTCGATTTTATATAATATTTATATAATAATGAATTGATGATGTCTAAGTCCCCCTTGGTTTCATGAAATACTTTTTCAATACAAAAAAGCATTACCGATATGATTATATAGAAAAAATATGATTTTATTTAATTAAATAATGGTATAAAAATATTTAAATATTTAAAATTTTAAAAATTAATATTGCATGTAAAAATTTAAGAAAACCTTTCTAGAAACTAGAAAATGAGTATAAAATTTGAGCCTTTATATATAAATTAAGTGAAATTATAATATTATTCAAATATTAATTCTTATCATTTGAACTTGTAAAATTAAGATTAAAAGACAATAAATTTTATAAATACGTAAAAAATAGTATTTAAAGGGATTTTACTAATGTGTATTTTTATTTTTTCTATTTAAGAATAATATATGGAATGAAGTGTGTATTTTTTTCTAATTTATTTAAAATAAATATACTTTGGTTGTTATTTTTAAAAAAAATGAGAAATTTAAAATATTGGAAAAGATGAAAAGTCAAGAAAAATATGAATAGGAAAAAAAAACAAAAGTTATAATTAAAAAGAATTAAAAAATTAAAATTGAAGAAAAATGACACAAGACAATTGTAGTAGAAAAACTTTTATGTGATAGATAAATAGATGGAATGTATACTTTAACTATTATGTTGTTTTCATTTTTTATTTATAGGTACCTAACAAACTTATTTGAAAAATTTAAAATGGCTCGTGACTTTAAACATTTACGTTTCTTCCAAGGATATCATAAAGTACAATAAGAGGAAAATTATTAAAGTGATTAGCTAACTAATTTCCTTTCCGCATTATACTATACGGTATAAAAATTTGGTTAGATTTACATTTTGAAAAAATGATCGATACACTGTAATTAAATGATAAAAATTATGTAAATAAGAAATGATATATGTGTAACTTTTTTTTTTGTATTGTAGTTAAGTAATGTCTATGTCAACTTACACACATCTCGATTCATTTATGCTGAAACTAAGAGATTCATAATAATTTTTTTTCGGCATGACTCCAAAAAAATATTATAGTTGAAATTCAAATTAATAATCGTATATTTATTTACACATCACATACTCATCAATTCCTAGACCAACCTTTGGGATTATGTGAATAGCATTATTCTTAAATTTCTAATCTTTAAACGTTTTACATATTTTTTACAAATAAATAATTTCCATATATGTAAAAAAGAAATTCCACGTAAAATATAATTGAATGATGATATTGTATTTTCAATTAAGAATTAATCTATGTAATTATAGTAAATACGTTTTTTGTTAGAAAATTATAGTAAATACTTCACTCTCATTGTCAAATGACATGTCTATAATAGACTATAGATGTTGGGTGAATGGAGTATTTCTATTTTTTTATTTCATTCTATATTTTTTTATGTTAGAGTGGGGTCCCTTAAAAAACTTATTACAAAAGTTCTCCGTATGATGATATATATTATTTTGTTTTGGTAAACCCATTATGGTACATAGGTTAAACTATTAAAATGGGTTGAGTTTGTTGACTTGCTTAAATAGCTTGAAAAAATGTGGTTTAGGTTAATAAGATTTACGGTTAAACTTAATTTAATGTTATGCCAAATTGTAAGTGTATAGGTCGTTAACAAGTAATAACAAATAAGTTGAATATTTCTATAGATATGTGGCATGCTAGATTAGGACATGTTAGTATTTTTTATATTAAAAAAATATAATATCTTAGATTAATTTTTGATTTTAGTAATATGTGCTTAAATAAATGTGAAATAAGTATGGAATCAAAAATAATTTAAAAATCTTATTTATCCATAGAAAGAAATACTGAACTACTTGAATTAATTCATTCTGATTTATGAGACTTGAAACAAATTATGACTAAAGGTAGTAAAAAATATTATGTGATTTTTATTGATGATCTTTTTTATGTACACGAAGGTATATTTACCTAGAAATAAGGATGAAGCGTTTGACATGTTTCTTTTATATAAAGTAGAAATAGAAAATCAATTAAATAAAAAAATTAAAAGAGTTAGATCAGATAGAGGTGGTGAATACACTTTATTTAATGTTTTTTGTGAAAAAAAAGAATAATTCATGAAATTACACCTCCTTACTCACCTCAATCCAATGGAATAGCTGAAAGGAAAAATAGGATTTTAAAAGAAATGATGAATGCCCTATTAATTAGTTCTATTGCACTTGCTAACCTTTGCAGTAAAGCCTTATTAACTGCATGTCATTTACAAAATAAGATTCCCTATAAGAAAACAGGTAAAACACCATATTAGTTATAGAATGGTTATAAGTCTAACTTAAAATATTTAAAAGTGTTGGGGTGTTTAGTTAAAGTAATGCTACTTGAACCTAAAAAGAAGAAAATAGACTTTAAGACTTCAGATTGTATGTTTATTGGGCATGCTGATCATAATGCTACATACAGATTTTTTTAATTTTAAAAAGTGATATACTTGATTGTAAGTCTATAATTGAGACAAAAAATGTTGAATTTTTTGAACATGTTTTCCCCTTAAAATTAGAAAATATTTCTAAAACTCCAGCACAAAATTTATCTGATAATTTACATGAAGATTTGATAAGAAATAAAAGACAGAAAAGAAACTTCTTTTGAAAATGATTTTTATACATATCTTGTTGATGATGATTCTTTAATTGTTTTTGAAGCCTTTACCTCACCTGATACACCTTTTTGGAAAGAAGCCATTAAATCTAAAATTGATTCAATTACAAAATGCAATACTTGAGTTTTAGTAGATTTACCTCCTAGAGCAAAACTAATTGGTTGCAAATGGATTTTTAAAAGAAAATATAACCATGACGGATCAATTAAAAAATAGAAGGGTAGATTAGTAACAAAAGGTTTTACTTAGAAATAAAATGCTGACTTATTTGATACATTTGCTCCCTGTAACTAGAATTTCTTCTATTTAAGTTTTGATTACTTTAGCCTCTGCATATAACTTGGTTATTCACCAAATGGATGCTAAAACAACTTTTTTTAAACAGTGATTTAATTAGAAGAAGAAATTTATATAGTACAACATGAGGGGTGTGTAATTCCTGTCCAAGAAAATAAAGTATGTAAACTTCTCAAATTTTTATATGGTCTAAAACAAGCACCTAAACAGTGGCGTGAAAAATTTGATCAAACTTTAATTAGTGATGGTTTTCCTTTTGTTGAAGTTGATAAATGTGTGTATACAAAATTAGTAAATGGTGAATGTGTGATTATTTGTCTATATGTGGATGCATGCTCATTTTTTGTACTAGCCATGACATATAGTGCATCAAACAAAATGTTTTCTTGCATCTAAATTTGACATGAAAGACATGGGTGAAGTTAGAGTAATTTTGGGTGTTAAAGTCATAAGAACATTATGTTGAGAAACTTCTAAAGAAGTTTGGACATTTTGATGTCAAACTTCGTAAGTACACCTTATGATACTAACACTCATTTAAAGAAAAACAGAGGTAATCCTATTGCCCAGTGTCAATATGCACAGATCATTGGGAGTCTGTTGCATTTGATGAATTTCACTAGACTTGACATAACATATGTTGTATGCAGATTGAGTAGACATACACATAATCCTAATAATGATCATTGGGCCGCTTTGACTAGACTAATGAAATATTTAAGAGGTACCATGGACTATGATATTGTTTATAGTAGATTTCTCGCTGTATTAGAAGAATACAATGATGCTAATTGGATTTCAAATTTAGATGAGATTAAATCCACTAGTGGCTATGTGTTCACCTTTGGTGGTGGTGCAGTGACTTGGTGATTAGCCAAACAAACAATAATTGTAAAATTCACCATGGAGTCAGAGTTTATTACTCTAGAAAAGGTCGGTAATGAGGCTAAGTGGTTCAGAAATTTCTTAAAAAATATTCCATTGGGAATAAAACTAACTCCTTCTGTGTCTGTGCATTATGACAACAAGGCAGTAATATCTATTACAAATAATAAAACTTTTAATGATAAGAACAAACATATTAGGTTGAGACATGAGGTGATAAAGCAGCTGCTGAAAATGGAGTTATATCCATTGATTACGTGAAGTCAAAAGCGAACTTGACAGATTCTCTAACTAAGCCTTTGGGAAAGAACTTAATAAATACCACATTCAGGGGAATGAGACTTAAGCCAATTTGAAATTAACAGTGATGATAACCCAACTTATATGAGTGGAGATCCCATAAAAAAGGTTCATATGGATAATAACAAGTCACTTGTTAGTTCTACTAGCACTCTATTTGTCCCTTCCTATGGTGTAAGAAGTATGAAAAGTGTTAGACTGCATTTAATATGAGGATAAGCTAAATGTTTTTAATGAATTTCATATTTCTTACGAGTGATGTATAAAGTGCAGTATACACTTGATGAAATCATCTATATGAGTGTGGAGTGGGGCCGCTTCTATTAGATGATGACATAGTCTCTAGAGCACTCATGAACAACCAGGTACGCACATGACCAAAAAGCACAAAACAAAGTTAATAGCAAGAGATAAGTGAGGGTGTAAATATGATCAAGTGAGATTCTAATTTATACGGAAGATGTTTTGGTTCATTAAAGTTTAAACTTCACCAATTACATTGTAAGTTAAAGTCATATTTATCTAGGTCTTGTTCATATTCCAGAAGACACCATATTCAAAACATTTACACTCATGATGTAATCTAGAATCTATTTTTTTAATTATTGATTTTATTTTATTTTTATTTTATTTCATATTATTTTGAAACATGTGGGGGATTGTTGTGAAAAGAATAACATTTTAAAATAATAAAGTCTCACATTGGTTGGAAATAAAACTTTAGAAAAGTTTATATATCAACTTGTGACTTGGGCTTGGTAAGAAGTGAATTAGGGGGTGGGCTCGTGTGCCTAAAAATGGGCTGAATGCTCCTGATGAATTTGCACCCATGCGCACCCCTGTGCGCATGATAACATGAGACCCAAAACATTTTGTCACAAATTTAATTATTTTTTATGAGCTTATCTGAAAATGAATATTTTGAAGAGGTTTAAAATAACTTAGTCTTATCCTCGTTTTTTACTCGGTCTGCTCTTCTTCTAACATGCAAAAAACTAATTTTGACTTAGTCTTCAAACGTGCAGAACAAGTCTTTAACGTGCAAATTCTGCTAACAGTTTTCCCTTCCGTTTTTTTATAAAGCCATTCACTAATTTAATTTTTAATTATGTTCTCCTTCTTCATTTTCTCCTCTACTCTTCCCTTTTCTCTCTACTGGGTTATAGAATAATAATTCTGTTGCAGTTCTTGAAACTTTAACATTGTCAGAAAGAGTCTGTTGTATTTTAAAAGATTTTTTATTATACCGAAATAATTTTTGAAGACAATCATTCGCATGTCTCATCAGTGTTTTACTATTTCAATTCATTACAAGTCACGGGATTCAACAATGATAAGGTTGACAAGGCTTGTAAGAGTTTTGCATGGGGATCCTATGATGAGGGGGAGAAAAATTCATTTGTTGAGTTGGAAAAATCTTTGCAAACCGAAAAATGTGAGTAGTCTGGGTCTTTATCATTCCCAAAGTATGAATTGTGCCTTCATGATGAAATTAAATTGGGGGCTCTTATTCATAGAAGAGACGCTTTGTGGGTGCAAGTATTGAGGTCCAAATATGGTTGTGGGAGTGATATGTTGCCTTCTGTGAAGAGAAGGCAAAATGCTTCTAAAGCTTGGAGGGGTATTTGTACCACATGGGATTGCTTCCAAAATAATTTAATTTGGAGAGTTAAAAATGGAGTCTCTGTGAAATTTTGGATAGATCATTCGATCCCAGGAATTCATTCTCTCAAAGATTTTGCTATTGTTCCTGAGGATCTCATTGATCTGAGTGCTATTGTAGCTGATTACTGCATTGAATCAGGGGTCTAGGATTGGGACCGAATCACCATGGAACTGCATTATGATTTTCATGAAATTATTGCAAGCCAAAGTCCTCCTTGCTTGCATTCTGGTACTGACACAGTAGCTTGGCTACCCAATAAGGATGGTGATTTTTTAGTTAGAACTACTTATGGGGTTCACGCCAACTTGGATTTGACAGGTTCAGACTCTCTCTTTAAATCAGTTTGAAATCTTCAAGTTCCTCAGCGTATTAGATGCTTTATGTGGCTTACTGCTAATAATGCTCTCCTTACGAACCATGAGCGTGTGCGTCATCATATAGCTCAAGATGATATTTGCACCATATGTGGGCAAAGTTCTAAAACTATTTTGCATGTGCTTCGTGATTGCCAAGTTGCTAGTGAAGTCTGGAGTCATTTAGTTCATCCAACAAAGTTTCATGATTTTATGGATGGATCCCTAAGATAGTGGTTGTTGTTGAATATTAAAGGCAATATGCGCGTTACTTCTCAAGTTCCTTGGAGCTTCTCTTTGCTACGACTTGTGCTTCCTTGTGGCGAAGAAGAAATGCATTCTTCTTTGAAAACTCTAGCCAGACCCCTTTGAACTTGATTGCTAAAGCCATGCATTTAGTAGAAGAATATGTTCATAGTTTGTGCTTGGTTAGCTCCCACCCTTCTTAAATGCATGCTTATTAGACCATTCGTGTTACTTGGATTCTTCCTCCTCAAGGTTGGATCAAAGTGAATGTGGTTCTGTCATGTCTCAAAATGGAGCTAGCAGTGGATTACTTAGAACACAGAATGGAGTCTTTATTGGTGGGTTCATGGTCTCCGATTACTATTGGTCAGTGCACGATTACTATGGCGGAGTTATGGGGAATCATTCATGGTCTCCGCTTAACTTTTGACATGGGACATAGAAGAGGGGTGTTGGATGTTGATTCTCAAGTTGTTGTTCATCTAATTCGAGCTGGGTGCATCCATGCGCGTTTCATAGCTATAATTCTGGAGTTGCTGAATAGAGATTGGGTTGTGCAATATCAGCATGTTTACAGAGAGAGTAATGGATGTGCTGACTCTCTTGCTAGACATGGCCTTGATCTTACTCTTGGGTTGCATGTGGTGCATGTTCCTCCCCCCTTCTTATCAATCCCTCTTATTGCTGATGTTAGTGGCATAGGGGTTCATCTCGGAGTTCTTGCTTAGTTTGTTTTCCTGTGTTGGGCGTTGGGCCCCGAAGTTTTTCAAAAAAAAAAATGTATTTTATTTTATTTTATCTGTTATTTTAAAAAATTGAGATATTAATTGTTTTTTTAACTTTATCATTATTTTTAAATATCTCTATTATATGAAATAAAAGAGTATTACTAAAGTGATAATATTTTATATATTTTATTAGAGAGAATAATTTAGTAAAATGTAATTATATTTTATTAAAATTAAAACTATTTAATTTTATTAATTTTTATACAAAGATTTTTAAATAACAAGTATTTTAAAACGGACGTATATATAATTAGTATGATTATAATAGTAGTTTTGAAGAAGAATAGTGATGTTTTATTGAGTTACGTACACACCAATTTTTTTTTTCGGGGTATGTACACGCCACTTTAATCTTATGTTACCAAAATTTTTGGTGGAGCATTTGATGATATTTTCATTATTTACTATTTTGTCTTACAAGGGTTTTTTTCGTTTTTCCTTTTTTGGGGTCTAAACAACTTAGCTATTCCCTGTTTGTTTTGTACGTGTCTTCCCAAAATTTTGGTCCTATCTACCTCGGACCAAGGAAAAAAACCAATGGAGCCCACATAACCCAATAGCAATATCTCATGTGGCACTGCTGAATCTGTCACTGTTGTCCACTCGGCAAATTTTGACAGCAAGGTTTGAAGAGGCTCCAGCTGGCGAGTTGGTATTAGCACCCAATCCTGCTCAGAGTTTCAGATCGCAAGTTAGAACTGCTTTTAATATTAATTTTTTTTTTGATACATTTAATATCAATAATTATATGAAAGGTGTTATTACAAATTAAATTTGCATCCTCTCTTTTTAATTGTTAAGATAAAAAGAAATATTACATAGTTAAATAAAAATTTAAAAATTTGCTATTATCAGCTAGATTGAAGAGTGATTGTTTTTTACGTGAAGAAGATTGTTAGATAAAATAAAGACGGAGATAGCAAGTAATTATTAATAATTTAATAGTTAATAAACATGCTAAAATTATTTTTTAAAATTTTGACAAAATAGTTTTGATTATCTAATATTTTTCTAGTATAAAAGGTCAATATATTAAAAGAGAAAAAGCCTCAGATTAAAATATAATAAAATTCATTATTATTTATGTATGAGATCCTTTTGTATTTTAAGATTCGAAGGATGGATAAAGTAGGAAGTCAGAGTTATCTTAACATTATATATCTATCTTCAAGTCATTGGTTAATAATGAATTATTATTTATTTTTAAATATTTTATTTTTCTTCTTATATTAAGTTATTTTTATGAATAGGCAACAAAAAGTAAACATGCTGAGGGTAAATAAGTGTAACCCGTAGATGAAATGAGAGAATCCTAATCAGTTAAGATCATAGGAATTTTTAAATCAATATTATTAATAAGTTGTTAATTAATTATTTAAAATTATGATTTTATAATAAGTGTTTACATTTCATTTAAGTATAAAATCAATATTGAATAGGATTCCTTTTAAACGCGACTTAGCCTGAGATATTAAATTTCCCCTCTTAATTTTTATATATAGAGGAAGAAACAAATGTTTGAATGGAGCTGATTAAAAGGATGCATTTGATCTTGAATAACTAAAAGAATATGTTTGAGACGTTCAAGCCTCTCTTGACATGTTGTCTGTAATTAATAATATAATGAGTATTTTATATAAAAAATTTAAAAATATTAAAGTTGTTGTTCATATTTACACGTTTAATCTTATGTTATCAAAATTTTTGGTGGAGCATTTGATGATATTTTCATTATTTACTATTTTGTCTTACAAGGGTTTTTTCGGCTTTTTTGGGGTCTAAACAACTTAATTTTATTCCCTGTTTGTTTTGTACGTGTATTATCAAAAATTTTGGTCCTATCTACCTCGGACCAAGAATTAAAAACCAATGGAATATACATAATAAATAGCAATATCTCATGTGGCACTGCTGGATCTGTCCCTGTTGTCCACTTGGCAAATTTTAACAGCAAGGTTTGAAGAGGCTCCAGCTGGCGAGTTGGTTTTAGCACCCAATCCTCCTCAGAGTTTCAGATCGCAAGTTAGAACTGCTTTTAATATTAATATTTTTTTTTGGGTACGTTTAATATCAATAATTATATGAAAGGTGTTATTACAAATTAAATTTGCATCCTCTCTTTTTAATTGTTAAGATAAAAAGAAATATTACATAGTTAAATAAAAAGTTAAAAATTTGCTATTATCAGCTAGATTGAAGAGTGATTGTTTTTGACGTGAAGAGTGATTGTTTTTGACGTGAAGAGAGATTGTTAGATAAAATAAAGTGATACAGATTATTAATAATTTAATAGTTAATAAACATGCTAAAATTTTTTTTTAAAATTTTGACAAAATAGTTTTGATTATCTAATATTTTTCTAGTATAAAAGGTCAATATATTAAAAGAGAAAAAGCCTCAGATTAAAATATAATAAAATTCATTATTATTTATGTAAGATCCTTCTGTATTTTAAGTATTTTCTCTCGAAGGATAATAAAGTAGCAGTCTGTTCTATCTTAACATTATATATCTATCTGCAAGTCATTGGTTAATAATGAATTATTATTTATTTTTAAATATTTTATTTTTTTCTTATCAAAGTTATTTTTATGAATAGGCAACAAAAAGTTACATGCTGAGGGTAAATAAGTGTAATTTGTAGATGAAATGAGAGAATCCTAATCAGTTATTATCATACTCTAATTTTTTAAATCAATATTATTAATAAGTTGTTAATTAATTATTTAATTATTTATTATGATTTTATAATAAGTGTTTACATTTCATTTAAGTATAAAATCAATATTTTGAATAGGATTCCTTTTAAACGCGACTTAGCCTGAGATATTAAATTTCCCCTCTTAATTTTTTTATATATATAAAAACAAATGTTTGAATGGAGCTGTGTTGCAGGATGCATTTGTCTTGCAACTAAAGAGGAATATGCTGAGACGTTCAAGCCTCTCTTGACATGTTGATGTTGTACTGTAATTAATAATTAATGAATATTTTATATAAAAATTTAAAAATATTAAAAAGTTGCCTCATTTTAACGTTAAATTATATGTATCATAATTTTAAATAATAACATACTAATAGAATACAAGCTAAATTACAAAAAATAGGCTAATATGTAATTAAAACATAAATTTAATTTTAATATACAGTTAACATAAAATTTGTAAATTATTATCAAATCAAATCATGTATTATTAAATAATTAAAGAACTTTGACTTTACGATAGTTATCTAAGAATTATCAATATTTTACTAATATGTTAATATATTATTAAATAATAATATAAAATATTTTATACTAAAAATATATCAATTCTATGTTGTTAGAGTATTAAAAAAATAACATTTATTAAAGATATATATCAAAATAAAAAATTTAAACGAAGAAATAAAGTTTTTTTAACTTTTAATACATTAAATATATTATTTTTATTTAAAATATTTTATTTTTATTTTTTTATTTCTTAATAAGTATCTTTAACAAAACCATTAAAAATAAGTATAAGAATAATTGGCGAATATGAACGTGAAAGAAGAAAGAGGAGCAAAAAGGTGGCATTTTCACGTGACAGGATCCTTTATTGCTTTCCCTCCATTCGTAAGTAGTATTTCATCGTTGGCATGGCAGCTGGCTTCTATCATGAAACGACACAGCATTCCTCTCGACATACAAGTTGAAGCCTACACAACACTATTATTATTAGTAGGTACAAATAAGTAATATGCCCTACTACTTCTAAGTTCTATCATCTAGAATTAGGCGGAGGACGAGCTATGTGTATCTATCCCAACATTCCATCCTCCTTCCTTTGCTTTCCCTTTCATAACTCAATTTGTTTTCTTTATATTATTGTTCTATCCTCATATAATTATTTTTCAAATATCAGGAAGTGTCGTTATTAAGAGTGTATATAAATCAAGTTAGGTTGAGTTGAGGTAGGCTCAATCCTAATTCAAATTTTAGATTAAGCTCATTTTTGTAGTTTATTCTAGGTTATATTAAACTCTCAATTGGGCCGAGTCGAAACAGGATTAACTCAATTTTAAATACATAAAATATTTGTAAATTAAGGATATGTAAAAGGTAGTTATAATCTTATTACGACTAGTAGTTTTGATGTTAGTTTTAAAAAGAAAAACCATTTTATACCTTTCTTTTAGGTGTACTACGAAGGTAATGATAATGCATCTAATTCAGTTTTAATTGTTGATTTTTTATTAACAGTAATTTGTAAGTATCATTATAAGTTTTTATTAAGACTTGTAAAATGCCATGATGTCTTATAAATGTATCACAATTATATTAAACATTGTTACCCATGACGAAAAAAAGTTGCAATAATAACAAAACACTTAAAGTTCATTTGAAAATTGTTTTTTTGTTACAAATGAGGTCTAAAGCGCAGTAGGATCAAGAATTTTTAAAAAAGACCAAGTAACATTTGAATTATTGTTATTAAAAAATATTACTTGGTCGTACTTAGTTTGTTTGAATAAATTGACATGCTGTATAATTCTTGAATGAATATTAGGTCCTCTCACTTTGTCTTATTTAATAACTATCATTGAATTTAGTAAATTTTTAACTATCTTTTCTGAAAAAATATTTTATAGCTAGGGTAGTTTTATAAAAAATTTTGTCAAAATGAGTTGATTCTGATTAATTTCAAAATAAAACAAATTGTACCATCAAAATTTTAATTAAATTTTCTCATTGTGTAACGCTTGTGGAGCTATTCATTTCTTTTGGGCAATTTGAAAATTACTTCATCCTAATGAAATTAATGATCGGTCGAAATAGCAAGAAGTTACTTATCATTGATATAAACTATAAGAGTTTTTTGTACCGTTAATAAATTAAAAATAAAAAATATTAAATAATATTATTTTCATTTTTCAGTTTATTAAATATTTTAATTTTTATTTAATATTTTTTATTTTTTAAAATACTTAACAACTGTACTAAAGCAAACCCAAATGATAATACTTAGGTGGCTTTAGATTTACCTCTCATCAAATATTAGATAGATCCCAATCCATCCAAAAGAACTGAAAAAGAAACGTCAGATGGCATGTTTGGATGGAAAAATTTGATCACCAATAATAGCAGCTGAATGCCTAAATCTAGGTAGAAAATCCAACCTGAATTCACAGTCATTTATTTATTTATAAGGGGTTAATAAAGGGGGGGCATAAGGGTCATTCCCTCACAAACATAACATTCATCCACCATCCACCAGAAGTTGAAAATTAATACCGAAAAACAAAATGGAAAAAGAGACCAACATGGATATAATTCTTAAATTCTTATATTAAATGGTATATATATATTTTTTTATATTTTATTTAATATTTTTATTATATATATATTTTATTATTATTTTTTTATTCAATCATATTTTAAAAAAATGTGAATAATATTTACATCTATCTTTTAAAGGTGTAAGAGTAGCATTTTCGGCATGGATAATGTCATAATGAATGCCAAATGCCAAATCCTAAACAAATCCCACTTGAAAAATGAACGAACACTGAGAGAGAAGCCATCACCTTTAAATTAGGCTCACAAGAACAAAACTTATCCAAAATCAGAGACCACAGTTTCTTCCTTTTTGATTACGCGCACACAAGTTGATCTGACTTTGCGTTCCCGCCGACTCCTCTTTCTCTCTACCACTCTTTCTCTCTCTAGAAAAAAAAAAGTAGGCTCTTCTAAAAGCACACCAGACACATTAATCTCCCAGTGTTCTTCTTCTCCATAAGTTCAGAAGAGAGAAGAAATAAAATAAAAAAAGAAGCAATAAGAGTCTCTCTCTCTTTCTCTCTCATTCTGCTTCTCTTCAATGGCCAAGTCCAAGAATAATGCCAAGAAGTTATCCTACATATCAGTTCCTTCTCAAATCATCAATTCCATATCATCTTCTTCTCTGCAGTCTCTGCTTGATTCCCCCAAGAAGTCCTCAAGAAACACCAGGTTCTTTAGCTTCACCACCATCACCATCTGCAGGAGCCCAAGACGCTGGTTTTTCACCCTTTTCCTCGTTGGTTTCTTTGGCATGCTCAAGTTTGGCTTCAACCTGGACACCCCATTTTCTCCTTATCCATGTGCCACAACCCAGCCACACCTCTCAATCCCAAATGGACATTCAAAATCACAGCTTGGTGTTGTCCTGCAGAAAGAGAAACCAGCTGAGAATGACCACAAAGATGAGGTTTTGAAACATGTGCAATTTAGAGCACAGGGGTCTAGTGGACTGGACAAAGTGGAAAGTGATGAGGGTATTGAGAAGAGTGAGTTTTGGAAGCAACCAGATGGGTTGGGGTACAAGCCTTGCTTGAGTTTCAGCAGGGATTATAGGAGAACAAGTGAAGGGATTTTTAAGGACAGGAGAAAGTACCTCATGGTGGTGGTTTCTGGGGGGATGAATCAGCAGAGGAATCAGATTGTTGATGCGGTTGTCATTGCTAGGATTCTTGGGGCTGCTTTAGTTGTCCCTATATTGCAAGTCAACGTCATTTGGGGTGATGAAAGGTAAATATTATTCTTGTCCATAGTCTCTGATGATTTTTTTATTTTTATTTTTTCATGTTGAATCATCTTAGCAAATAAAGAGTTGGGTTTAGCTGATTAATGAATTCAAATTTGAAAAATTTGGACAAAATATTGATAAATACAAGCATTGAAGCTGCAGCTTAAGCATAAGTTGTGTTTAAGCATAAAAATAAATTTCTTTCCTTATACTGCGTGGCACATTTTATTTGTTAAAGTTAATTTAAATTTCTTTCCTCATTTGTGAGTGCCAGAAGAGAGTTTTCTATAACTTTGATGATTTTCCTTATTGGTAATATTTCCATTGCTTTGGTTGCAGTGAATTTGCTGATATATTTGATCTGGAGTACTTCAAGAGAGTTCTTGCCAATGATGTGCGAGTGGTTTCAGCATTGCCATCAACGCACCTAATGACGAGGCCAGTGGAGGGAAGCCCTCCCCTTCATGTCACTCCCAGTTGGATCCGTTCAAGATATCTCAGACGAGTAAGAAGAGTACATTGCCTTTTTTTTTGTGTGTTTTGTTCCTGTGAGCATACACTCAGTAATACTTAATAATAGGCTTTAGCTTCTCCAGGTTTTTTTGAGGCCTAAAGTGTTGCTCCATTGTGCTTGAGTATTTGTGGAATAATTTCATAAATGGTCATTTTATGGATGACACCAACACATTAATATAATTAGAGTTGCAATGTTGTAGACAAGTAATTAGAGACCTGCCTCCAATCTGTTAAGTAGCCAATGTATAAGCTTGTATCGGCTTTGCACTGTTAACTAAGGGAAGCTTTATCTTGTCTGGAAAAAGTTTATCTTGTCTGGAAAAAGTTGTGGATGTTGATGTTGTTGAACAATAATTTTTGTTTTTTTAAAGTATGTTTCGTGTTGCACTATGCAGCTGAACAGAGAAGGTGTTTTGCTTTTACGTGGCTTAGACTCGAGGTTATCAAAGGACCTTCCTTCTGATCTTCAGAAACTTCGATGCAAGGTATTGCAAAGTCTTTTTTTTTTTTTTAATTTATGGGAAAGAGGAAAAACAGTGAAAGAAAAAGAAAACAACTACAACTCACCCTTTAGAAATTCATTTATGTGGCAACTGATAGCAGATTCAGAAAGTTCTCACCTTATCTTTCAGGTTGCTTTTAATGCATTAAGGTTTGCCAAGCCAGTTCAGGAACTTGGTGACAAGATTGCAGAGAGAATGACAAGCAAGGGACCCTACCTTGCTCTTCATCTAAGAATGGAAAAGGATGTCTGGGTGAGGACTGGTTGCCTCCCTGGTCTGAGTCCTGAGTATGATGAGATTGTAAACAATGAGAGGATACAACGGCCGGAGCTCTTGACTGCAAAATCAAACATGACTTACCATGAAAGGAAGATGGCTGGTCTCTGCCCCTTGAATGCTATGGAGGTTACTAGGTAATATAACATAACATTTCTGTTTAAGTAGGTTGTATTGGTCTTCTAAATCTGAGTACAACAGTATTTTCTGATAGATGTTTGGATTTCATTTATAGGCTACTTAAAGCTCTAGGAGCTCCAAAAAATGCAAGAATTTATTGGGCTGGAGGACAACCATTGGGTGGAAAAGAAGCCTTGCTTCCATTAACCCAAGATTTTCCTCATTTTTACAGTAAGGAAGATCTTGTCTTGCCAGGAGAACTACAACCATTTGCAAAAAAAGCTTCTCTAATGGCTGCCATAGATTACATAGTCTCTGAGAAGAGTGATGTTTTCATGCCATCTCATGGAGGAAACATGGGCCATGCAATTCAGGTATGCTTATTAGTTATTAGTTATTAGTTATTAGTGATTCTTTTATGGAGAATGTTAGGAACACACTCTCTAACTTACTCCTTTCAACGCACTCTTTTTTATTGAGCCGCGTCACACACTAAAGCACACACTTAATTTTGATTAGTGTGTAATTATTTCAATTAACGTGTAATTAACTTGACTAACATGTAATCAAATATGTAATCAAGTTTGAGTGTATGTTTTAGTAGATGACATAACCCAATAGTAAACACTTAAATCTTTTATTAGTTACTGTAAGGCTTAAAATGGCAATTTCTAATTTCTGAAACTTAATGTTATTTCAGGGTCACCGGGCATATGGCGGGCACAAGAAATATATAACCCCAAACAAAAGACACATGCTCCCCTATTTTCTGAATTCTTCCCTCTCTGAGGAAGAGTTTAACAGGATTATTAAGGAATTGCACCAGGACTCATTGGGGCAGCCAGAACTCAGGATTACCAAGGCTGGGAGGGATGTTACCAAGTATCCTGTCCCTGAGTGCATGTGCAATGACTCACATGCTCGTTCCTGATTGCAAATTAATAACAACGCTTCTGGCATGAAGGTTACTTGGCAACTGATGCCCCAACAAGGAAATGAGTGCTATTTTTGGCAGGATGTGAAATTTTGATCCCTTGAGTACAACTTAAGGTAACTTTCAGGGCAACCATGGTAGTTCAGAGCACCATTTTTTAATACATATCATGTTAAGCACACCTTTCCCTGCAGATGTACTTAGATTACTCCTTAAATACGCTTAATATGTATGTGAGGCAATGTAGATTTCCATCATCAATCAGTGATAGATTTAAAATAATACCCAACAGCAGATCATTCTTTGATTCTTTATACAAAGAGAGATTGTATAGGATACATATTCTCTTCTTATGTGTAATTCTTTGTACTACATTATGAAGGCTTGTCAATATTTGTATAAATTATCATTTTTATATTCTAGTCATTTTTTGATCTTCAAGATCACCTTATGCTACCCCTGCAACCATTTAATTCAGCAATAGGAGTTTAAGACAAGTTACAAACTATTAGAAACAGAATATGCGATTGGATTGGTATTAAATATCAGGAAAGGAGAAAAACATGTAAATATTCTGGTGGTAACTTGCATAAAGCTGAAATGTACTGCATTGTTGCCTTTCATTAGAATATATTAAAAAGGGTGTCCTTATTTATAGTGAAGCTGGTTCATTTCTGTAAATCAGCAATAGAAAGTTACCTAGGACCAATCCAATTGCCAAAGCATAGCATTATTAAAGGTTTGGCATTATATGTTTGTCTGGCATTATTATAGTTGAGGTGTAATTTTCGCTTCAGGGTTTATGGCAATTACCCAAAACACAACTGAAACGTTGTGTAACCTCTTATTTGAAAATCAACCAATTACATCACTGATTTGCTGGATGCTAGTCGTCTGAGAAGGCAGCTAGCAAATACCTTTCATATTCTGGACTTCTTATTAGTAGTGCATTCCTCTCTACATCTGTTATATTCGAGCAGGTATCGATGACTATGTTTGGCAGATAGATGTATCTCCTGAGGCATGAAATGAATGAACTTGATTAGAATCTAGCATCAAATTGACTAGACTTAAGATTATGGTTAAATTAAAAGTTTATTTCTATAATTTTCATTCATTTTCAATTTATTTCTAATTTAGTCCTTATAGTTTTTTTTTTCTTTTCAAATAAGTTCTTACACTTTTAAACATTTTTAAAATAGTCATTATTGTTAATTTTTTGTGGCAACACTATCAATTTAGTCTTTTTTAGACATTTTATAAAAGAAAAAAAAAGCATCTAAATGAACACCTATTCAACCAAGAAGTACCTACTCAAAAGAAATGAACATTTAAAGGAACACTTATTAGAATGCAAGAACACCTATTAGACGTATTATAGAAAAAATGAAGATATAAAAGAGCATCTACTAGACAAATGAATACTTATTATGTTAGTCAACTAACGCTGTTATAATGACATTATAATAGAAGTTGATGATAGAGACTATTTAAAAATATATATATATAAGGATTAAATTAAAAATGAGTAAAAAGTGTTGAGACCAAAACTTTAATTTAACCGAAGATTATCTCACAATGCATTTGATCCTAGGCAGAAGGCTTGGGCTGCTATTTGGAACGAAAACATACCATTTTATTCATGGGGTAGGATTAGGATGCTATTTGGAACCATATTCCAAAGAACCAGGATATGAGAATGGCTTCAGATGCTCATGGTGATAAAACAAGTCATACAACACCAGGACCTACTCGGATTTGGTTTTTCTTCTTGTCAATGTTATCTGCCAGCATCAGTTATAACTGGAAAGTTTGTAAGCATTGGACCTGCCAAGTATAATAATGGTACCTTCCTAAATGGTTCTGATTGATCTCTTTTTACAGCGTGTGCCTGCTGCTGCTCAACAACTAGAGGATGAGCACCATTCACTGCTTTGCTGCTCTGAATCACAACTGCAATCACCAGCCAGTAAATATAAGAATGCAATAGTAGTCCTAGAATCTTGTAGGATTCCCAAAATATCTAGTTCAACTTTTCAAAATTTATGTAGACCTAGTATGTCAGCAAACTCAAGATCATCTCTGAATATTAGGTTATGTCCTCCAAGGTGGTAACTTTGCCCAATGTTCTGGCAAAAAGCTCTCAGATTCCTTGATCACCACCAGCTGGTCCCCATGAGACAAGCTATCAGTAGTTCAGTACTAGGCTTTGTAGCCTTGTGCATGTTCTCCAGTGAAAGGGAGCATCAAAGTAGTGTGTGATAGGGTGTTATAGGGGCCCCAGATGGCCCAGAAATCTCACATGTTGAAAATTTATGGGATCATGAAAAACATATAAATAGCCATTATCCAGATGTGGCACTCTTTAGGGAGTGAACTAATCACAATTAAGGGATAGTTCCAATTCAAACAGGAAAGGTGCCCAAGGACTGAGAGTATGTGATGGAAGGAGACATTTTATGAATTGAACACTGGCTTTAGTGGTCCGGGTAATGCAATTACAACGAATCAATTTTCCCTAAAGCAAAGATGTAAATAATAACATATCTGTGGGACTCATTTTTTGTCAATTACAGAAAATGGAAGTGTTTGGATATCACTCAGAAACTGGAACTAGTCTATTTTACCCACTAAAGATAGAGAAGTGTCAGACTCAGCAAATAGACCACATATACACACATCGATATTTTGATAAATAATCAGTGTTTTTGCTGCTATTAATAAAATATATACACACATCGTGCTGAAAATAAAATTTCTTATCATTTGAGAAATTAAAAATGCTTTTAAGGAGAACTTCTTATATCCTATAAAAATACTACTACATTTAATCCAATAAAAACGTATCACATGTATGAGTCATGACCAAAGAGGTTATCGGATAAAATTTAAAATTTGTTTAATAAATCTTCAATTAAATCTCAGCCAATAAAAATAATAATGCTAGGCGGCCAGGAAAATAGTTAGAAATTTGACGTAATTGAACTAAATTCAAGGATGTTGTTGGATCAAATAAAGTGGTAAGATCACTCATTTCTTTTATGAGTTAACAACTATGTTAGAATATTCAATAAAAAAATGGGGGAAAATCTAATTATTTAATATTTTTCTTAAAAATATTACTATTAAAACATGTTAGAATTTCTCGTTTATAAGATGGGTAATTGAGTATACATTATATTTAATTATTTATCTATCTATTTATATAGCAAAAGTAGTAAAAAACAAAAAAATATTAAAAGTAGCAAAAGTACATTGGCAGTTGACACTACCTATTCAAGACAGTTACTTTAACAATTTACACAGTTACTTTATTCATCATATTTTTTTAAAATACATTATAATGGAACTCGGCACTTTAACAATTTACACAGCTACATTATTTTATCATATTTTTAAAAATAATTATAAAGGAATACGAGACTTTGATATCTAACTTTTATTTTTTCAAAATTATTATTATTAATTACTTATTTAAATATTTAAGAAGAAATACAAAAAAATTGTAAATACATTTTATTTTTCAATTACAATTATTTTTAAATACTTCTTAATTTCTCACTATATAATTATAATTCATTTTAAACATTCTTTATTATTATTTTTTATTTTAATAAAAAAAATAAAAATGCTAATTAACAAATACATAGCGTAAGTGCATATGTTAATAATATATAAAGAAAGAGTTCAATAAAAAATAAAAAAATACCACTGCACACCAATATGATAACATGTGTCCCTTGTAATTGATATTCTTAATATGTAAAATTATGAATGTAATAATCAATATCCACTAACTGTCAGACCTAAAAGAAAAGGGCAACTAGGTTACATATTTGGAAATCAATATTCTTAATATCTGGAAAAACGTAAATGTAATCAATATGAACTAAATGTGGAAAAAAGATCCAAAATTAAAGGAAAAATATGCTAAATATTTGCAAAGAAATATTCTTACAATGAAAAAAATGTAAGTGCAATCATATATGGAGAAAAAAAATCCATAACTAAAGGGTAAATAGGCTAAATAAGTGGAAATAAATATTCTTATTATAAACAAATATAAATGAAATAAATATACACTAAATATATAAGACAAAATACCCAAAGCTAAAGAGTGAGTCCAATAAGGGAATATTTAGACGAAATTGTTTGGATAGAAAGGGAAGGGATGGTTATATTTTTGTTTTCAAATTAAAAGAGTTAAAAAAATATTTATAAAAATAAATAAGGAATAATTTGAAGGTAATATGATAATATCTCATTTTATTTTTTCATTTTAAATTATTTTTTAAAGATTAAATACTAAATTTGATTCTCAAATAATATAAAGACATCAAGTTCAAACATTTTAGACATCAATTTAGTTTTTTAATGTTTAAAATTAATATCAATTTAATCTCTTAATTTATCTTTAGACATCATTTTAATTTTTACATTAGTACTTATTTTACGTTATGAAGAATCAAATTGATGTCCAAAAATTTTGAAAAACCAACTTAATTACCTACGAATTTTTAGAAGACTAATTTAAGTATTTATTCAATTCTCCAATAAGAAAAATACTCACTCAAATAAAAAATTGACCTTTTCTTTCAACCCCTCCATCTAACGATATAATAATTAATAAAATACTGGAATGTGGCACTGTAAGGTTCTAGCTAGCATGTGTCTTGTGCACTGTCAAATATAATGGGTTGAATTAGTTGTTATCCATTAACAAAATTTTGACCCCAAAAAGTAGTTTTTGAACAAAACCTTGTATTCAGCTATGAAATTTTTATTCATTTTTTTCTCATATTATTTTTTATATTTCTTTTAATATTATTTATTATATATATATATATATTTTTTATATTTTTTATTAAATCACACATTTTTAAAAAAATATGAATAATATATACACTCAAAAAAAAAAAAATATGATTATCCTTTTTTGCCCTTTTATCTGAACCAAAAACCCAATAGTACATAATATCAGTTATTGTGTTTATCCACCTTAACACTATATTTGGATGATAGGTAATGAGGAGAACGAAAAGGGAATGGGGGGAACGAAAATAACTTCCCCTGTTGGGGAGTTTTAAAATGCGTAGCGAACTAACACATGGAGAATCATTTCCCCCCTCTTCCCCTCAAATGCCCAACTTTTGTTCTCCCCAAAATTGAGAATGGAAGGAACAGTCATAGTTCGTTGTTCTAATTCCAGTTAATGAAACTTTCAAAGAATTGTTCCATTCCATTCCTTTTCTTTCTATTCCATTCCTACCTATTCTGTTCCGTTCCATTAATAAAAAAACATCCAAACATAGGGTAAAGGTGAGTCATAGTCCCTTCTTCTCCAAAGTCATGAATTAAGATTTTTCTTCCTTCCTAGCTTCTTTAGCAAATTCGGTCACTTAAGGATACTTGTGTTATTCTGGTTATATAAATACCTTTTTTTTATTGCATTTAAGTGTACACTAGTTGATTTGTATATATTTTGACTAATTTACATTCTCAGTTTGGTTAAAGACAAATTTTTCACATTAAAATTAAAAAATTTATAAAGATATTTTTTATAGTCTAATTTCAAAAAATTAACATAATTAAGATTTGAATTTGTTACTATATATGCTTACCTACACATTACATTATTATCTATTGTTATTTGAAAACAGAAGAAAATAAATCAAATTCAAAAATATTATTCATTATTAGCTGAAAATTTGCCATATCATTATGGGGAGAAGTTTTGTACCCAAAAAAATGATTCAAATAAATAATTAATTTAGATAAAACTTTTTTTTTGTATCGTGGTCAAGTAGTATCCAAATTAGCCTGAAAGTACTTCAAGTAATCCATCTCTTTAATTTGGTCAAAGACAAATTTAAAGATTAAATTTAAATTTTAAGCAAAATTCTGTAACAAAGTTTATTTTTTCATCACTGGTACATGAAATAAAAAATAAGATGAATTGCATTTCACCTTAAGTAAAGTTTGGTAAAATGCTCAAACACCCTTTTAACTTTGGGTGAGTTGTAATCATACACCTTCAATATAATAAAAGTAGCTATTAACTATATAACTAGTAGCAATCAAATTCCATCAAAACTTTAATTTCATTCAACAAATTCTCAAGCACATGTTTAAGAGAAAACAAATTGAAAAATCATTGCTGTTATTTTTGGGTCATAAGTCCCTATTGTTTATTCACATGCAAGTACGTTTATAAGTTTTTCACACACCTATATCTTCTTTAAAAAAAATGGTTGGACTATGTTTAATTTCAAGATAATCGTTTTAGAAGAAGTTACTAGGAAAAAACTAAAAGTTACTAGGAGTTATTACGAAAAAATTTAAAAGCCACGCGTACATGCTTGAGAATATGTTAAATTAGACTAAAGTTTAAATAGAGCACTTAATTGGTACAAATTATATAGTTTAGCTGCTTAATATTTACTTTTATTAATGAGTTTAACTTTGATTGTTATCAGTGTAAATTTTTTGTATACTATTATTTAATCTTGTGTTGACACCTCATTTAATAAATTTGATTATATTAATAATTACATAAAATATCAAACTCATTAAAAGATATGTCAACATATTATTAAATGATAATATAAAACTTTTTTACACTTATAATATATCAAAATTAAATTTTTTTATTAAATTTGGGATGTAATTGCAATTCAGTCAAAATTGTGCCTAAGCATTTTACCATAAAAATTTTGCCCAAATCAAATTTAGTGCATTAATTTTAAAAGAAAAATACTTTTTTTTCACGAATTCATTTGTAAAACAACTCATGAAATATTAATTCATTTGTTATTTTTATACGTTTTGTCAAGCCACCCACTCATGATTTTCCGTCTGACCATGAAACTATGTTTTCTCCTTAATCTTCATTGGTCCAAGTCATTTGTGAATAACATTTATAGAAAAAAATCGTGGGTATAGTACTACTCATTTTAAATTCAGAATTTTAGAACCATCATGTTTTAAAAGATCAGACTACACCCTTCTAAACTCTTAAACAAACGATCACTTTTTTTAAGCCTAAATCACAGGAAATTATCATTATGAATTGATATTTCTCTTTTAAACCATATTAGTTGGAAGGTTTGTGTGTTCTGATCATAAATGGCAGGAATTAAAATTAAAAAAAAAAAAAGACAGTGAAAGATGAAGAGTTTAGTCTAAACAGTAAAACATAGCATTAGGTATGACTACGTATTTTATTAGCGGAATTTTGCAAGGAAAATGATTCCAACATGGAAGATGGCCTCTATTTTCACATTTAACTAACTTATCAATAATTTTAATTTTTCTAAATCATCAAGGAAATTCAAGAGAGATAAAGTGTAAGTACTCCATAAAGTGAATATTGCACTTTAGAGAAAAAATGAAATATATTCTCCCTTTGTTGTGTTGTCACTGAATACTAATTCAGAATTCTACACGATATATAATTCAAAGAATAACCTACAAGGTTGCTCAGGAAATAGAAAAGGAAAAAAAAAATCCCATCAGGTATTTGATTCTGATTTCTGAATTTCACAACTACTGTGATAGTGTAATACCAAATCAAATGCAAACCAGAACTGAGTTCTTATAACGGCCTGAAAGTTTAGATGAAGAAAATATGCTTAACTAGCAAGTGACAAGAACACAAGCATGGTAATAGAAGGAATGGCTCTCTGAATACCAACATTGATAAAATTGAACAAATCAAATCACGTCTTTAAACTTATCTCCATGTCATGTATATCATCTTGAAAGAATGAAGCTTATGACACAAATTTTCACCTAATGACCATGGAACAAGTAACCTGATCCAGACAACTGCCGCCTCAGAAACATGTGTATTAAATTTTACTTCTCTATAAAAATGAGAGCAAAACCTGTGTATCACTTTTTTTATTCCTAATCCGAAACAAGAAAAATCAAAATTTGTTCTGAAACACTGCTGCCCAGCCACTCCAATAGATAACAAGTTCGGCATAGCCATAAACATCAGATTGCTTGCTAGCTTTCCCACCTGTCCTGAATATATCCAAATTACATGGATCATTACCCCTCATTCCGTGCAAGCCTTCATGCTAAATCAATTAATCAACCCTCATCAACATCTTTCTCAGTATTATTTCTCAACAACATGCATCATGCCTGCATTAAACATGATTCTTCTTTTGTAGAAATTGGCCAAAATGGTGATACTTCAACAACTTTTCCTATTATAATCAGTGTTGGTGACACCAACCCAGTAGATGTAATCCTCTCAGCAAGGTCCTTTAGTTCTGCAAACACCTGCATAATATGTATAATCAGTTATTGGACCTAGTATCCTGAAATGTTGAGCCTAGAAGCATTGGGTATGCATAAACTATTATTATTTTAACAACTGTATTTATCGATCAGCTTCTAATGTCAGCTACCATTCTGAAGCACAAAATAAAATCTTGGCCTTGTAAAAAGTTCACTGCTACATCCAAAAACAAAAAACATATACAAATTACAAGACCTTGGCCTCTAGTGCCAGATACAGCACCTTTACTTATCATTGAATATACTTTACAACAATTATTTTGTTAGATTATCTTTTTTTTCCTTTGACCAGGTATCCCCACAAATATTGTTGTAAGACTAATCCTTCGGGCACTTTCTCGACTTAGATCATCTCCTTTTCTCCGTAGGAGCGTGGCAATGTCATTTTCAAAAAGAGAAAGATACAAGCAACTCCTATACTGGATTTATGGGCTCCTGCATGGGAAATGACGGGCCCAGCGCAGAAGTTGTTTTATGTTTTTCTCTCCAAAAATGACATTGTCATGATCCTAAGAGAAAGGAGGATCCAAATCACAACAATAATAAATGTGAACGATGTGTCCAGAAAGTTGTGTGAAGAGCACAAATATTTGAAACCAGCTTTGCATAAAAAAAGAAGCTTCATATGTCAACGGAATTAATGGCACAGCAAATTGTATGGGATTGCACATTTATTTGTAACAATTACTCTCTTAATTAGGATAATTAGCTGTAAATGTATATATGGCAGTCTAGCTATTTTATTGGGCTGAAAATCATCTTGACAGATTGTAATTAAAGTGTATTTATATGAGAAATCTCCAAACGGAGAACACACAGTTTTGGCCTAACCTTTTCAGAGTTTGACATGGTATCACACTAGGTTTCGATCCAAGAACCTAGTCTGCATTTCTTTCCTTGATTTTTCAGCCTCGTCCAAGTTTCAAGATCCGGTTTCACTTCTCTCCAAGTCCTCGTTTTTTTTCTGTTTCTTGGTCATTTCTTTCACAGTCCAGATTACCATCCCTTTCGGTTTCACCTCCTATTTCCCTTGTTCCATGTCTACCGAAAAGTATAATGTCCTCTTGGTTCGCCTTAATGGCAAAAACTACTCAGCTTGGGCATTCCAATTCTAGATTTTTGTCACAGGAAAAGACTTGTGGGGTCATGTAGATGGCAGCACTCCCGTCCCTGAGAAAGAAAAAGATAAGGTTGAACACGCCAAATGGACAGTCAAAGATGCTCAAGTCATGGCCTGGATCCTAGGCTCTGTTGACCCCAACATTGTCCTGAATCTTCAGGCTTACAAGACAGCAGCCAAAATGTGGAATTACTTGAAGAAGGTCTACAGTCAGAACAACGAAGCTCGAAGGTTCCAGCTTGAGCACGACATCGCTACCTTTAAACAGGATAGTCTCTCCATCTCTGATTTTTATTCTCAATTCATGAATCTTTGGGCTGAATACACTGATATAATTTATGCGGACTTGATGTCCAAACAGTTCATGAAACTACTAAACGAGATCAAATTCTTATGAAATTGAGATCTGATTTTGAAGGTATTCGGTCCAATCTCATGCATAGAAACCCTGTACCATCACTGGACGCATGTTTCAATGATCTGTTACGTGAAGAACAGCGCCTCCTTACACAGTCCATCATTGAAGATCAAAAATCAACTACTGTTCCAGTGGCATATGTGGCCCGAGGAAAGTCAAGAAGCCATGACCTGACTGCTGTTCAGTGTTTCTGTTGCAAGCAATTTGGACATTATGCTTCTAACTGTCCAAAAAAATTCTGCAACTACTGCAAAAAGGATGGCCATATCATTAAGGAATGCCCCATACGGCCACCACAGCGAAATGTCACAGCTTTTACAGCCTCAGTTGATTCATCTGTTCCTAATAATCTAGCACCTGTTCAACCATATGCTCCTCATCCTACTCCAACTGTGACCTCTGAAATGGTTCAACAAATGATCATTTCAGCATTCTCTGCTTTAGGATTCTCAGGTAAATCCTCTTCCCCTTGGTACTTTGATTCGGGGGCTTCCAACCACATGACCAACAATGCTCAATTTCTTACTAATATCAAAAATTATCTTGGAGACCTCAAGATACATACCGCTGCTGGAAATCCTTTGCCTATCACAGCCACTGGTGATATTTCTCCATCTCTGACCAATGTTTTTGTCTCTCCTGGTCTCACTAGTAATCTCATTTCAGTTGGTCAATTAGTTGAAAACGATTGTCAAGTACAATTCTCACAGTCTGGTTGTCTTGTGCAGGATCAACACTCAGGGAAGATAATCGCGAAGGGGCCTAAAGTTGGACGTCTTTTCCCAATCCATTTCTCATTGCCTCCAAGTCTTTCCTTGCCTTTAGTTTCTTCTAATTCTGCTATTGTTGATTACCAAGTGTGGCATAAGCGTCTTGGCCATCCAAACGCAAATGTACTTCATGACTTGCTAAAATCTACTGTTCTTGGAAATAAACACAATCCATCTCTTAATGTTGTTCACTTTGATTGTATTCCTTGTAAACTTGGTAAAAGTAAAATACGCCTTTTACCAACACATCAGTCTAATGTAACACAACCTTTTGAAATCATCCACAGTGATGTTTGGGGCGTGGCACCGGTCATATCTCATGCTAATTACAAATATTTTGTGACTTTTATTGATGATTATAGTCGTTTCACTTGGGTCTATTTTCTGCGATCAAAAGATGAAGTCTTTCCCACTTTCAAATTTTTTCATGCTTTTGTTCAGACCCAATTTTCATCAAAAATAAAAATATTTCGCTCTGATAATGGGGGGGAATACATGTCACACTCATTTCAGGAATTCTTGCAATCCAATGGCATTATATCTCAAAGGTCATGCCCCTCAACTCCACAACAAAATGGGGTAGCGGAAAGAAAAAATCGCCATTTGCTTGATGTTGTCCGCACCCTTTTGCTGGAGTCTCGTGCCATCACGATTTTGGTGTGAAGCCCTTTCCACTGCAGTTCATCTTATCAACCGATTGCCATCTCCATCAATAGGTAATGAATCCCCTTTCACTCGGTTATATGGTCACCCACCCAATTACTCCACTCTTCGTATCTTTGGTTGTGTGTGTTATGTCCATCTTCCTCCAAGAGAATGCACCAAGCTCACTGCACAATCTGTTCAATGTGCCTTTCTTGGATATTCTTCTCATCAAAAAGGCTTTCTATGTTATGATCCTAACATCCGTAGGATTCGAGTATCTAGAAATGTCATCTTCCAAGAAAATATATACTTTTTTGCATCACATCATGACCTTACCTCTCCTCCGATTTCTGTTTTGCCATTCCATCTTCTAAACCTCTCTTGACCTACAAAAGACGTAGCACTGCCACTCAAAATCAGCCAACAAAACCTCAAGGGCCCCCTCAAGATAATTCCTTGGCTGCTGATCCAGTAGAAGAACCAGAACCAGCTCCTCTAAGACGCAGCTCACGCGTTAGTAAAGGTATATACATTCCATGACAGCATCATTATCCTCTATTCCTATTCCTTCCTCTTATAAACAGGCCATGGAGAATGCATGTTGGCAGAAAGCTATTGAAACTGAACTTCTAGCCTTGGAAGAAAATCAAACATGGGATATAGTCCAGTGTCCCTCATCTGTTAAGCCCTTAAGCAGCAAGTTTGTGTTCTCTATAAAGCTGCATTCGGATGGATCCATAGATCGTTACAAAGCTCGTTTGGTTGTGCTTGGAAATAAGCAACAATATGGACTAGACTATGATGAGACTTTTGCACCGGTCGCCAAGATGACAACCGTGCGCACTATTCTTGCTATTGCCTCACAATCTTGGCCACTACATCAAATGGATGTCAAAAACGCATTCCTCCACGGTGACCTTCAGGAGGAAGTTTACATCAAGCTTCCTAATGGTATGCCTACACCTTCACCTAATACTGTTTGCAAACTAAAACGCTCTTTATATGGATTGAAACAGGCACCACGAGTATGGTTTGAAAAGTTTCGATCCACACTACTTGGTTTTCAATTCACTCAAAGTCAGTATGATCCCTCTCTTTCCCTACAAAGGACTCCTCAAGGCATCGTGGTGCTTCTTGCTTATGTGGATGACATTGTGGTCACTGGTTCAGATCAAGATGCTGTTTCTAGAATCAAAAATCTACTGCATTCAACTTTTCAGATGAAAGACTTAGGCCATCTCACTTATTTCTTGGGTTTAGAGGTGCATTATCATCACGAAGGCATTTCTCTATGTCAACAAAAATATATTACAGACTTGGTCCAGCTAGCTGGACTCACAACTGCAACCTCTGTTGACACTCCCATGGATTAATGTTAAATATAAAAGAGATGAAGGTGACCTTCTTGATGATCCCACTCACTATCGCAAGCTCGTGGGAAGTCTCATCTATCTAACTATCACTCGCCCAGATATTTCTTTTGCTGTACACACCGTGAGTAAGTTCATGCAATCTCCAAGGCATTTGCATCTTTCAGCAGTACAACGAATCATTAGATACCTCCTCGGCACCCCAAACCGTGGTCTGTTTTTTTCCTGCTAATTCATCCATCCAACTCCAAGCATATAGTGATGCAGATTAATGGATGTCCGACAAAAAAATCTACTACCACTGGTGTATGTTCCTAGGGAATGCTCCTATTTCATGGAAATGTAAGAAACAAGATTCAGTCTCAAAGTCCTCCACTGAAGCCGAATATCGCGCAATGTCTGCCGCTTGTTCTGAAATAATATGGCTACGTGGTCTCCTCACAGAACTTGGATTTTCTCAAGCACAACCAACTCCATTTGCATGCCGACAACACCATCTTTGCCATACGTATTAAGCCAATCCAGTTTACCACGAACGGACTAAACACATCGAGGTTGACTGTCACTCTATTCGAGAAGCCTATGATCGAAGAGTCATCAGTCTACCGCATGTCTCAACATCCGTTCAAATAGCTGACATTTTCACTAAAACATTGACACGTCAGCGACACAATTTTCTACTTGGCAAATTGATGCTAGTAGATTTCCGGGCATCAATTTGAGGGGGGATGTCAACGGAATTAATGGCACAGCAAATTGTATGGGATTGCACATTTATTTGTAACAATTACTCTCTTAATTAGGATAATTAGCTGTAAATGTATATATGGCAGTCTAGCTATTTTATTGGGCTGAAAATCAGCTTGACAGATTGTAATTAAAGTGTATTTATATGAGAAATCTCCAAACGGAGAACACACAGTTTTGGCCTAACCTTTTCAGAGTTTGACATCATATACTTCTGTCAAGTAGTATAAAATAACAGTTTTATTTTCTTTTAATTGGGGAAGGTGGGGTGGGGTGGGGTGGCGGAAGGTTTCAGACTAGGGACCTGCAATCTACAGAAAATGAAATCTGTTTGCTGTTTGCTGTCTGCATATGATTTCAGTGAATGATTTTTTTCTTTTTTTAAATCTGGAACCATATTTTTCACAATTATAGCTGATTTTCATATTTATCAACTCATCAGGCTCAGAATTGTAGGTACATATTCAATGAAGCTTATCTTTCAATGATGATTTTAGGCATTGCATAATTCAATAGATGTAAACTTGATGCTCATTAATTACTCTAATTTTTTGGATAACATATTAATTAGTCATTAAGTTTTCATATCATCTGGAGCAAGTCCACCTTCATTCTTTTTCCACGAGCAAAAATGTTACTAGTAAGTCAATACAAAACTGGCCATTCCCATCATAAATTAAATCCCTCTTAATTTATTATGTCAATAATGATTGGAAATGAATGTGATTATAGAACAACAACAACAATCAAAGCCTTTTCCCACTAGATGGGAAGAGACAAATAATCAGCTACTCAATTGATGTAATAGGAAGAGAACTATGTGAAAAGGAAGATATGATCATGCTTACTGTGCGCTGTTGAGGTGTGGTCCCTCTCTCAATGGCTGCAGCTGGGGTCTGAGGGGACAAACCATGATGCATTAATTTCTGTGCAAGTGAAGGGAGGGTTGACAAGCCCATATAAACCACCAAGGTAGAATCAGGATCGGCTGCATTTTCTGCTACAAAGAGAGGATCACTTCCTCCTTTACTTGAATGCCCTGTGAGAAATCTCACGCTATTTGCAATACCACGGTGAGTTAATGGAATCCCCAGCTCTGCTGCTATTCCAGATGCTGCAGTTATACCTGCAAGCAATGAGAAAAATTAATTATATTAGAATCAACAATATTTCACCTTCTCTTTTAGAAACCAATACAGATTTCATAAATCTACAGAAGTCTCTCACATGCTAAACAACAATATCAATTAAAACAAAAACAATAAAAGGTGAAATGGGCAAAATAGGATTCATGTTTTATAATTTCATTTCATATTCTTTGAATAACTGTAGTATATACACTATGAATGCAATACTTACTTTACATACGTCCCAGTCCATTTTAATGTATGCGCCTTATTCTATTGTTTACAAAAACAACAACAATAACCAAGTCTTTTCCCACTAGGTGAGGTCGGCTACATGGATCAAACGACGCCATTGTGTCCTATCATAAACTAAGTCTTCAGAAAATGTCATTCTATTGTTTACAATTAAGAAAAAAATTCACTCTCTTTTTCCTCACTTTTTAAAAGTAATGCAGTACATGGTGCCTACTGCGTAGGACCAATCATCTTTCCATGCCAATTCAACAATGTAATCCTTATTTTGCAATGTACAGGAAGCAGTCTGCATTATTAAGGAAAAATGCCAATATAACTTGGACTAACCATAGACTTGCTACAAATGTCTCCGAAAGAGATGATCATACAAACTGAAAACACGAGTAAGAAGATTGTTATATAAAGTGTAAGCTATGCCTGTGATTGATTGACAAATACCTGTTTTTCAAGTTTCAATAACAAACCATTTTCCATAGTGGATCTGTGAAAACCTGAATTTTTTGTCTACAAGTAAACTTCTACATATACAAAAATGGAGCATTGGAGCCAAACGACATTCATGAGGATCCAAACTCTTTTTAGTACCAGTTTCAGCTTGATAAAGATGAAGACATCAGCAGCATACCTGGAATAACTTTCACTTGGATACCTTGATGTTGCAAAAAATCCATTTCCTCCCCACCCCTCCCAAATACCTACAAATGCCCAACAATGAGCATAGTAAGACGTCCACATCCGTACATCACACAAGGCATGACAAGCTAATGTATTAAATTGCTTCACCAATATACGTCACATTAGACAATCCCAAATGAAAACTCACCAATGGATCACCGCCTTTAAGTCTCACAACAGTAGCCCCAGCTTCAGCAAAACTAAGAAGAAGCTCATGTATTTCCTCCTGTCACAAGTTAACCAAACCAAAAAATGAAAAAAAAAAACCATTTAATCAGCATCAAGGGATCAAAATAACTCTACCAACAAAATGAAGGGCACATATCCAAATAAACACCCCCCCCCCCAAAAAAAAGAGGGGGTTCAGAAGTTGACATTTAAACATAAAATTTAGACTTCAGCAATAACCCATCAGAAATTCCAAAAGAAACCCACAACCCCACTTGGCTGAAAAACAAATACATTCTCTCTACCTGCGTTCTGCTGTGGTATCCAGCAGTTTTTCCCACATAGAGAAGTTTAGCATCAGGGCCAACCAAATCCAACACATCATTGGACACCAACCTATCATACAACAACAAATCAGCATTCTTCATCACTCTCACCGCCTTCAGAGTCAACAGCTCAGGATCCCCAGGCCCTGTTCCAACCAAGAACACATTCCCTGGCGCACACTTCCCTCCACTACTGCACTTCCCTTCACTCTCCCTCTTCTCCCTCAGCACCTGAAGCAGCTTCTTCAGCTCTGGCAGTTGCAGGGCTATGTCATCCTCCCTTATAGCTCCTGAATTAGAAGGGAGGGGACACAACATCGTTTGACCCAACCGGTTCTCGTAGACCCATTGGTCCCTTTGGTACCTCTCTATCGAGTGCTTCTCTGTGAAGGGTGAAGCAGCTGAAGTGCTGCAGTTCAGTGAAGAAATGGGGTGGCGGGGGTTCAGAATAGGGTGGTTTTTGTTAAAGGGGGAATGTGAAGAGGAGAAAGATGCAACCTTGTGAAGAAGAGCCATTTGGGGTTGTTAGCACAGAGAGAGAGAGAGAGAGAGAGGCTTAAAACTTGAGGCAGTGTTTGAGTTGGATTAGTAATGTTAATGTAATGGACTTTGGGGGCATTGAGGAGACAGTGTTGCACTTTGCCTTTGGGCTTTTGGGAGTGACACGCTTGATGCTTTACCCTTTTGTGTTTTTCTAGTGCAGTTTAGCTTAAAATGTATGGAGAAAGTGGCCAATAGATTTTAGCCACTTTTCTGTTTTGAAAAGTGGAATTTACAAATGTTTGCTCATAAGACACGTGGCAGTATTTGAAGAACCATGAATAACGGGTGTAGAGTTGGTGATAGAGATGATGATGTATGGAAACAAACTCACGACCCTAGGCGGTTTAGCAAGAGAGGCCCTGCAGCGCAACTCGAGGCGCAGGTTGGCGGGAGTAATGGATTTGGAGTTGGATTGGTGTTAACTAAGAGACTAACATTATATTCAGATGATAAATAATGAAAGAAATGAAAAAAGAATAAAGAGAATAAAAATAATTTTATTTATTTAAAAGTTTTAAAATATATATGAGAAAAGAACGAAACACATAGAGAATTATTTTTCGTCTATTCTTCTCAAATGTCTAACTTTTATTCCTCTCAAAATTGAGGTAAAATGAGAGGAACACATGGATAATGAAGTTTCGTTTCGTTAATGAAACTTTCAAACAAAGAGAATAAAAGCTATGTTCCATTTCTTTTCTTTCCTTTCCGCTTCATCCTCACATATTCCGTTCCGTTTCATCAATGAAAAAATATCCAAACACATGATAAGTGGGTGATTTGGTTCGATTTCTGAGGAAAAATAAATTTGAACTAATCAAAATTACTTAGTTTGGTTTGGTTCGATTTTTGTGTGTTTTAATAGTCAAATTCGAATCAAATTGAATCGAACATCTACAGATTAATTTGGTTCAGGTGATTGGATTAGTCATTTTTTAACATAAAAATTAGTTAAATAATTAGCTTTCCATAGTAAAAAAAAATACATAATAAACCTATGAAAAAAAATTCTAAAAATAGAATCAAACTTATTGATTTGAACACTAATAATTATTTCATGTTTCAGAATGTGTATTAAAATGTTCATAAAGAGGGAATAAAGAAACATATTGATATTTGTATTAAGAAATTATATTTGAATAAGTTAAAATATTCTTCAAGAGAGATTTAACTTAACAAGTTGTATACTACTACTATTTAATTAAAGAGGAAGTTGTGAGGCTACTAACCTGAACGTATATATGTAATCAATTGAATCCTCAAGGACATAGTAGAGTTAATGGAGACTTGATTAATTGAATTTTGAATCAGCAACTTAGCGAATCCAAAGTCTCCAACTTTTGCAATCATATTTTCATCCAATAGAATGTTATTGGGTTTCAAATCACAATGCACGATAAGAACTTCATTATCATTGTATAAGTAATCCAATGCACAAGCAGCATCAATATCTATATTCAGTCTCTCCATAAGGTTCAACCTATTTTTGTTTGCATGCTTTCTCTTCCCCTTAATTCAATCTTCCAAGCTCCCATTACTTAAGTACTTATAAACGAGAGTAAAAATTCATTATTTTTAAAGTCAATATTAGAACATTTAAAGTCAATTCATCATTTTCAAACTTCCAAGTTCAGATGATGTTGTTATTGTTACCTTTACTTTTTTGTTCTTTATGTATAGTAGCAAGCAAATTGTTAGACATAGTATCAGTATTACTACTGTTGCTATGATGATGTAATGTCTAACATACCTTCTTCCATGGCCATGAGACTCACTTGCAAAATACAAGTAAAGTTTTTTATTGCCTTCTAAATGGATATCAGAGAGATTTTGGAAAACTCCACCACTAGGAATGGTTCCTTTTAAATTATTATAAGAGGGGTTCAAAAGCTGAAGGACGTAGATTTTGAAGCTCAATAAGAATGGATCCAGAGAATTGGTTGGAGGAAAGATCTAAAGTTTCCAAGCTTCTCACCTCTCCAAGAGTTTTTGGAATAGCACCTGATAGCATATTCTTGACCAAAAACAAATTTTTTAAGCTCAGACAATTGTTGAATGAGCTAAGGATGTCACCAAACATTTGTTAATTTTTCAATTTTTCAATATATATTATACTTAATATTGACTAGAGTTAATTTTATAATTCAACCAACTTATTTAAGAAACTGATGATGAAATAAATTAGAAAATTAGTAATTATGCAGATCATGACTAATTATTATTAATAGAGTTAAAACACTAGTCTCTTTCTGCATTAAACAAATGGCGTGGCCCGAGCTGTGGCAGAGCAGATTTGGACTGAGCTGTGGTGGAGCAGAACCTACGGTGAGCTGCAATATCGGTGAGCTGCACGACCGGTGAGCAGAACTGAACATTTTGGAAGAAGAGTTTTCTGATCTTCTGCGTTGGATGAAGACGACGTTTTAGGGGTTAAGAACTGAGAAAGTATTACAAAAGGTCAAAACAACAAGTAGTAGCTAAAAAAGGTTGTAGCATAAATTAAAATAATAATAATAATAATAATAATAATAATAATAATAAATATATGGTTTGGTTCTATTTGGTTTGATTCAGTTTTGAAATTTCAAATTTGAGAACCGAACTAATTAAGTTTTAATTGATTTGGATTTTACCCGAATCAATCAATATACTCAAATCAAACCAAACTAATTTAATTAGTTCGGTTTGGGTTGATCGAGTTATCCGAACTAATTTACATTCCTAATGTTAAGTCTTTTTAGGCCCTTAGCAATTAGCAACATAGAAGGATATCACGGAATCACCCCTCTTTTTTTTAATAAACAATTATTATTTTAGTTTCATAGAATCGATGTTTTAGGAACTGAATGAGAGATTGAATCGAGAAGGTGTTTGGGTGATGATTCAATTAGTTTTATCGATTAGAGCAGTAGTTGAACTAGATGATGTCATAAATATATTTAAAATAAATTATATATAATTGTATAATCATATAATATATAAAAAGAAAGTATATATTTTATAATTTTGACATGTGTCTTTCTCTATCATCAAGTAAGTATATTACTTACTTGATATATAAAAAGTAGAATAATAGATATTCTGTCACATGTCATTTTATGTGGCCATTTTCTATCACATATGATTTGATGAGATCATTTTTGTATAAAGATAATTGGGACTACAAAAATAATTAATGAACATAATTTAAATTTATTTTTCTATCCTAATTAAATGACATTTATGTACTACTAATTAATTAATTACATCAATAATTTAATATACTAATTATTATTCATTATTTTCTATAAATCGCTACAAAAATTATCTTCTATGAATAATATTACTACTCAAATTCAAATAATTTAAATAATAATATAATTAAAACTTTTAAATTTCAAAACTCACTTTTAATGAATGTCATTTATTTACTATTAAATAATTTATATATAATTAATTAGATACCTAAACTAATAAATTTGTTAATTTTTCTCTATCTTCCACTAATAAAATTTACATTTAAATAATCCAAATAATAAAAGAATAAAGAAAATTAAAATTTGAATTTTCTTCCTAATTGA
The DNA here is from genome assembly GCA_029884595.1 of Ormosia semicastrata. Lineage (NCBI taxonomy): Eukaryota > Viridiplantae > Streptophyta > Magnoliopsida > Fabales > Fabaceae > Ormosia > Ormosia semicastrata. Next base: position 34,634,800 of record JAQQTO010000055.1, read on the forward strand.
ATGTTATTTATGTACATTTAATTAATTACCTCAATGAATTAATATATTAATTATTCTTTATCTTCTATGAATAATATTACCATTCAAATAATTTAAAATGTTTAATAATAATAATACTAATAATAATAATAATAATATAGAAAGATAAAATATATATATATATATGGAAGTTTATCTTAAAAGAAAAAAAAATGGACAATACAAACACACAAAAAGAGTATTAATAAAAAATAGTGAATAATTAATGACCAATAAATATTATTGTTAAAAAATAACGATTGTAAGTAATAATAATATTATTGCTAACAAATTAGAATATGATCATTTTTTAAATTTTATTTCTTGTGTATTTGAGTAAAGTAATATTTATTTTTCATTTTATATTTTGGTTATGTTGTTTAAGCCATTAATAATAAATGTTAAATAGTTTATTTCACTTTGTAATAATTTTTTAATAATCCAAAAAGTCAATTGTTATTTTTTTAATTTTTCCCATGTTATTCATTCAATCAATACATTCACATTAAATTAATTAATAAATGTATAATTTATCTTATTACTTTCAAATTTGTCTTATTAATTTGTATTAATTGATATATAATCATTTTTAATTGGTTAAGTGAATTATATTAAGTATGTAAATTTGCTATTTAATTATAATTCTTTTATTCAAATAATCCATGCACCAAATATTTGTTTATACAAAGAATTAATTATTATGTAAATGTAATAAAATTATTAATCAAATTAATGTTATAAATAATTTTTTATGAATTTAGTGTATTAATAATTAGTATATAGTTTTTGGTTAGATATTTATTTTAACTTTTTAACCGTTAATTATAATTTAAACTTCTGTAAAATATATAAGGTAATTAATAATAGAAAAATTTGTAAGCAGTCTCATATATGAATATTTATGAAATATATATTTATAAAATAAAATATTCTTTTCAAATTATTAAATCTCATATAATTCTTTTATTACTTTTTTCGACTGATGTACAATGTCGATGTAATGATACTGGTAGAGTTGGGAGAGTCAAGTTTAAGAAGATTGACTTTCCAAGAGGAACAAAATGAAGAAGAGCAAAGAGCCGAGCTAGATCTGCTAGAAGAAGACTAAGAGATTGCTCATGTAAGGGAAGAAGCAGTAAAAAGAAGAGTCGTTAGAAGGTACAACCTCACAGTATTGCCCAGGAAATCTCAGGTTGGGGACCTAGTCTTAAGGAAAATTGAAGTTCATGGAAAACCTCTAGGGAAAGGTAAACTCGTAGCAAATTAGGAATGACCTTATAAAGTAATCACAGATCATATTTCCTGATTGAGCTATTTGGAAAGCCCGTCTTAAGGACCTGGAATGTGGTTAATTTAAGAAAATACTACAGTTGAGGAAAGCAAAACTTTAGACCTGATCTTATGATTACTTGTCTGCCTTTTTTAATTCTTGCCTTTATCTATCCCTAAACTGCTAGCATTTCATGTATGTTAGCCAAAGCATGTAGAAAAAAGGGAGATGATGTACTCTTTTTTTCTATCAATAAGATTTTTTTCCCACTCGGTTTTTCCTATTGGAGGTTTTAATGAGGCATGCTTCCTATAAAAATGAGAAAATACACAATTTATATCTCATACTTGTGCAAAATTGCAAATCATTTTACTATTTCTCCTTTAAGTATTATACATGTATATCATGACATCATCATCCAAATAATTAATTGTATACACGTGGATATGCAAATGAAACATGACATACATGAATACAACATGACAGAGTTGAAAACATGTTCGGTCGTATAATCGAACATGAATGCAACACGGCAATCCGAACCATGACATATACATGTTTCCATATAATAACATTTTTTTATGAATTGTTCATTCTCAAGTCGCAGAATCGAAATCACGGAACTGTCATCACTCGGAATGACAGTCATGTCTGTGAAACCCTTACACCTATTGAGCATTCCAAAAAACCTTTACACCTGTTATCTTCAGTCCAAGTCGTCACTTGGAATCACAGGTCAGGTCTATGAAACCCCTACACCCACCGAGCACTCCAAAAAATCCTGTGCCCGTTCTCTTCAGCCCAGGTTAGACAAAATAGTATGAGCTACATCAAGAAGCTATGTCTAATGACTAGTTTTTGTACTTGCTACATCAGGAAGGTTTGAAACTCAATGGCTAGCCTTGGAAAATCTATAAATAGGGTCAAACTTTAGAGATGAAGGGTTGGAATAGCTGATTATCAATATAACCATGCCTACATGCTATTTCACACTACTCAAGCCTTTTGACTCTACTAATCAGTTTCTTACCTACACTTTCTTAGTTGAAAATCTTGTTTAGGGAGTTTCTCTAGTACTGTATCTAGTTTATCCACTCTTTGAGAGTGTTTTAAAGGAGTATCCAACCTTAAATTTATTCCAACTACTTGTTCCCATAGCAGAGAGTGTTGGTAAGCTAGTGGATTGTATTAACTACTATGAGAAGTGATAAAAGAAGCCAAAAGTGATTGCAGAAACAAAGAATACTCGTTTGTAGATGGGAGTAGTTGTGGTGTACAAGGAATACTCATTCATAGTGAAGAAAATCCTGGTGTGTAGCTGGGGACTAGACGTAGTCCCAAGTGGTTAAGGGTGAATTAGGATAAATTATTGTATTAAGCTGTTCTTACTCTCTCTTTGTCTCCATATCTCATTTTAAGCTCACTGTTGAAGATTTTGAACTAATATTTTGAAAGAAACTGCAAACTAAGTTAATTTTGTTTGAAGGAACCTTTAACATAAATCTTACTAAAACTGTTTCATCCTATCTCATCATTTGCATTAAAGGTTTAACATCAGCCTCTAAAAGTTAAAGGATTTATTTTGCAAATATTTCATAAAGATTTTAATCTTTGTTAATTTGTTCAGTTTCTGTTAACATAGTTGAGTAGAGTAATAAGTGAATCTACTCAACTCATTTGTGTGTCTGTTGTGCATCTACTCAACACCAAGAGACCACCTTGAGAAAGTTTGACTAGACTCTGTTTATTTTACAGAGAAAACCAAAGTTCGTGGAGTATACGATTCAACCTCCCTTGTGCATTTGCCAACTTTAATATATACATGCATACATATATACACACATATATATATATATATATAAAAGAAAACATCACACCATCATTAGAATACATAGAGAAAAGGAGATACTGGTAGAGAAAGAGAGAGATTAGACGTGAATGAGGGAGCGGGCCCTGGGCACTTATATATAAGAAATTTGTAAATAAATTACTGACGGCTTATTTCGTCGACACTAATGTTTATTGAAACACATATTTCATTAAATACGATTGTCAATGGAAAACATCCTTTGTCGATAACCAATAATGACGCACTGTACAATCTGTCGTTAGTTTCAATTTTGTAATCCCACTATGCACTAGTGATGGCATTACCGACGATCAATAACCTATGGAAAAAAAGAGACCAATACCCATGAATTCACCAACAGACAAAAAACCACGCAATGTTGCATCAACAATTACTGATGGAATTACCATCAGACACAAAACATCAATTGTTTATCTAGTAGTATCAGTCATCAGTATATATTAGCGTCAGTTGGTGGTAAAAGGCGCCATATATACTGATTGAACTATCGTCATCGATAATCTAATTCGTTAGTAAAACTATAATTGTTGTCTGTCAATAATGTTTGTTAGTGAACTGCGTAATTCTAGTAGTGTGGATGAAGACAAAAGTCATGATAAAAATAAACGGTTGCATCCTACACAAGACAAGAAAATGATTAATTGTACTATGCATGAGAATACATTTGAGCCAAGCTCTAATGACTAGTTTTCAAAAACTGTAAATAGCTAAAGTATAGAAGGAAGAAGTATAAGAAGCACTGTTATATTGACCAATGCTCTGAACCCTTTTGAGTTATTCTTAACACATGTATCTTTCCATTGTACATTCTTAAGTGTGTAATTATTGTATCTTTGCACTAAGTTGCTTATATCTACTTTGAGTATTGATAGAATCCTAGTCTCTTAAACTTATCTTTGTGCCCTTGACCTGATAGTGATCAAAGTGTGCGTCTATCTTAAAGAGGCCAGTATGGATCAAATACTACTTGTAATATAACTTGGAGAAGCTAGGGTGGAAGAAAGGATACTCATGGCAATATAAAATCTAAGTGGTTTGCTAAGGACCGAGCGTAGGCACCTAGTTTAGCCAAACCAGTATAAACCTTCTATGTGATACTTCTCTGACCCTTATCTCTATATTTTATTCATATTGCTTTACTGCTTGACACTCTTTTGAGTTGATGAACTATCTTTCTTAAGTTAAAAGAAAAGTAGTTTCTAAGTTTGGTCTAAACTAAATTTGAACACAATCTTGTTAACGTATGCAATTTATCTTAACTTTATGTTTTTGCCTTGAACCCTTAAGTGTATCCAAGTTGAGAGACTTAAGATCTTTTTGATTTTGCAAAAAAAGTTAAGAAAGTTGGAGGCATAATTCGACCCCCTTTCTTATGTTGTTTCCGCCATCACGCTGATCCCAACTTTTCTAGCCATTGGACCCCCAAAGCCATATCAACACTACCTATGCCAATTACAAAGAAATCCATGAATTATTACAAATAAGGTAATCTCCATTTCTTACCAAGACTTGAAATTCAAGAATACAGTGTGTGGGGCTAGCTTTAATTTTCGTAATATTGACCTCTTGATTAAATTATGGGTACTACCTCCATAAAATGAAACATTAATCTTCTTGTCATAGCATTCCTTTAGTAACCTAATAGTTCTATGACTAGAATGAAAGAAAAATTTATTGGATCTATTAATTCCAATAATTTATGACATATCAATACATATAAAAGGTTTTAGGGTTACCTTGAAAAAGTGTCGATGAGGAAATCATTGTGGAAATCCTAAAAAGCAAAACTCGATGAGTTAGAGATATTATTCCTATCCCACAATAGTCACTCACGCGTTAGTATCAATGAGGCAACTGTACGCACTAGAGTAGCTAGGAATAGGAGTCTTTCCCTGTATATATAGAACAATTAAAATGGGTTAAACCTACCCACTGTGGTAAACTCATATACATAACCCATGAAACAAAACACATATATATGAGCAGTGCTTTAATAACAATAGACCCATTAACAATACTGATCACAATTTGGGCTAAACAAAATGCTCTAATAATTTTGTTATCTAATTAATCTGGGTTTTACAAAATATAATATGATTTATGCTAGTCAATGAATAAAAAATTCTAGCATTCTCCTACTTGGACAGTATAAGTCATATTATATCACTTTAATAAGAAAACAATTCTCCAGATTAATCAAACAATATGTGGCCACAATATGATGTCAAAATCGAGCTAGCACTCTTAACAACTGGTCCAAAATGAGACTACAAGTATCTCAACAATGCAGAAAATCATACTTGAAGGAGTACTGATATCATACATGCAACATACTCATATCTCGGTGATCCATCAAAATGTAGTAAATGGATAATGAGAAAGCACATTCAAAATTATATGTTAATATGTGATCAAAGTGCATTTCCCAACAAAATAGCCCCAAGCATCTGCCCAAGATGCTTTCTGATATTTAACTAAATCTCAGCACAACAACAAAATGAGACTGAGTCCAAAATGTCTCCACAATATACCATATCATGAATAAACAAAACTACTCAAATAATAACAATAATAATATTATATGGCAATGATAATAATAATAACAATATAATTGTCTAAAGTTTCAAGACATAATAAAATGATGTCATAACAAAATTACAAAACAAACTCCCACTAACCCAAAACATGAAAAGACCTCACTATACCCATACAGGTCACATGATCAACAAAAATCTTAACAGCTAAACCTTTGGTCAGTGGGTCTGCAACCATAAGTTCTATAGGGATATGTTCGACACGAGTTTGAAACTCCTGAATCTTCTCTCTAACAAACATGAATTTTGTATCAAAATACTTTGAGCGCTTTGAGTTCTTATTAATTTGAGAGAAGCACACTACAACAAAGTTATCACAATAAATAGTAAGAGGCTTAAAAATACTCTCCACAATAAAAAATTCAGTAATCAAATTTTTCAACCATATCGCTTGACGCGTAGCCTCATAACAAGCTATATACTCTACCTCCATAGTAGAAATAGCTGTAAGTGTCTATTTAACATTCTTCCAAGAAATAGCTCATTCTGCTAATATAAAGATATATCCTGATGTGGACTTGTAGTCATCTGGACAACCACCATAATCAAAATCAGTGTAGCCTATCACCTCAAGGCGGTCAGACCTCCTATAGGTGAGCATATAATCTTTAGTGCCCTGTAGATACCTCATAACTCATTTTGTAGCCTACCAATGAGCCACAACAGGTTTACTCAAGTATCTCCCAAGTACACTATCAACAAAAGCAATATCAGGACATGTACAAACTTGAGCATACATAAGGCTACCAATAGCGGAAGCATATGAGACTTTCTTCGTTTCAGCAACATTTTTATCAATTTAAGGACACTGGGTATTAGAGAGTCTTTCACCCTTTTGAATAGGTGCAGCACAAGAATTATAAGAATTCATATTAAATCTATTCAAAATCCTTTCAATATAAGTTTTCTGAGACAAGCCAAAAATACCACGAGATCTGTCACGGTGAATCTTAATACCTAATACAAAATAGGCATCACCAAGATCTTTCATAGCAAAATATGCTGTCAACATCTGTTTAGTCTCATTCAGAAAAATAATATCATAACTAGCCAATAATACATCATCAACATATAAAACAAGAATGATGAATCTATAACCACTAAACTTCGGATAAATGCATTGGTCAACAGTATTCTCTTTAAAACTAAGAGAACTAGCAATATAATCAAATTTCAAAAACCATTGCCAGGAAGCCTGTTTCAATCCATAAATGGATTTTCTCAATTTGCATACCATATGATCTTTACCATTTTCAACAAAATCATCAGGTTGATCCATATACACATCCTCATACAAATCACCATTTAGGAAGGCGGTCTTAACATCCATTTGATAAAGCTCCAAATCAAAATGAGCAACCAAGGCCATCACAACACGAAAAGAGTCTTTAGTGGAAACCGGTGAGAAAGTCTCCTTATAATCAATGCATTCCCTCTGGTTATATCCCTTAGCAACAAGTTTGATCTTATACCTCTCAATATCACCTTTAGCATTACGTTTAGTCTTACAGACCCATTTACAACCAATCATTTTACAACCAATAGGCAACTCCACCAATTCCCAAACATTATTCTTTCTCATAGAAGCTAACTCATCCTCCATAGCCACTAGCCATTGTGCATTATCAGGACTAACCATGGCCTCTTGAAAAGAAATAGGATTAGAATTCTCAACTGAATTAAACTCATGCTCCTGTAGGTACACAACATAATTCCTAAATCTAGTAAACTCAGTGGATATAGGAACTCACTCAGATCTTCTCAGTGGAGTCACAATAACATTTGGAATCTGTACATTATTTTTGACTTGTTGAGAGATATCGACATTATCAACAGAATCAACATCATCATCATTATAGATCAAAGGAGATGATATTATCCCTGGAAAGGGATCAACTGGAATAGGAACAACAACATGCTCCTCACTAAAATCAATAATACGTGGCTCCTGAGTTCCACCACATTCTAAGTCTCCTTCAAAATAGACAGCCTAATCGGATTCAATAACTTTAGTAGCATGAGAAGGACAATAGAACCTAGAACCTCTTGAGCCAATACAATAGCCAATGAAGAAACCACTGATGGTTTTGGGATCAAGCTTCTTTAAATGTGGGTTATAAGGTCTCACCTCTACCCTACAACCCCAAACACGAAAATGCCTTAAGGTAGGCCGTTTGCCTCTCATAAGCTTATATGGAATTTTCAACACAGATTTACTTAACATATGATTCATTATATAAGCAGCAGTCTTCAAGGCATCTCCCCATAAGAATTCTGGAATAGTAGAATGACTAAGCATACATTTCACCATCTCCATAAGAGTACGATTTCATCTCTCCATAACTCCATTTTGTTGTGGAGTGTCAGACATAGTGTACTGTGCCTTAATACCACAGTCCTTTAAGAACCTAGCAAAAGGTCTAGGATTTCTATCAGTTTATCATACCTGCCATAATATTCACCACCTCTATCAAACCTCACACATTTAATCTGCTTACTAAATTTCAATTCAATAGCAACTTTGAATACTTTAAAGGCATCTAAAGAATCAGATTTCTCACGTAGCAAATCAATCCACCCGTATCTAGAGAAGTCATCAATAAAGGTGATAAAGTATCTAAAACCACCCATAGCAATAGGAGTAATGGACCCACAAATATCTGTATGAATCATCTGTAGTATTCTTTCACTCCTGGTAACCCCACTCTTTTTGGCTCTAGCTGTAAGTTTCCCTCTTATACAATCAACACAGGTATCAAAATCAGAGAAGTCCAGATCATGAAGAATATTCTCCTTGATCAACCTCTCTATTCTCTCCCTAGAGATGTGTCCTAAACATTTGTGCCATAACATAGAAGAGTTTTCAGCAACTCTATCACGCTTGTTCCCAACAACATTATTGATATCTGAATCCCGTTGATCAAAAGAAAGAGAATCAACATTCAACATGTATAAACCATTAGACAAGACTCCAGAACCAACAAGAACAGAATCATAATATAAAGAAACTTTTGCATTACTAAAATGAAAAGAGTAGCGACAACCATCTAAAACAGAAACTAAAATCAAATTCCTCCTCATATATGACACATAAACTGTATCTTTCAAAACTAAATCATGTCTAATACATAACTTTAATGAAACCACTCTTATATGTTCTACTTTGACTTTAGCTCTATTTCCTACTGTGATCATCAACTCCCCTTCACTTGGTTTCCTCCTGCTTCTGAATTCCCGTAATGAATTTATAACATGAATAGTTGCATAAGTATTTAACCACCAGGTATTTGAAGGAACATCAACTAGATTTGATTCAAAACATACTAGAGCCAAGAGATTACCTTTCTTTTTCTCAAGCCAGCTCTTAAACTTCAAATAATTAGACTGCTTATGTCCATATATATCACAGAACTTACAATTTTCATTAAATCGATATATGAGCTTAACACCAGAAGACTCACCAAGACTAGAAGATGGCTTAGAAGAATATCCAGGCTTATCATTCCATTTTTTCTTAAACTGAGGCTTACTGTTCTTCCCTTTAGCAAATCTCTTCTTTTTTTCACCATTCTTATGAGAAACAAACTGAACACTATGGGTCTTGCCCTTCTTCATGGTGTGTTCCTCTTGAGTAAGAATAGATATAAACTCATCAACAATTCACTCCTCCTTTTGAGCGTTGTAAGTGGTCCTCAGGACATCAAAACTAGCCAGAAGAGACTTGAACACCTGCCAGACTAGGAAATCCTTTCCCAACTCCACTTTCATGAACCTCAATTTGTTGTACCAGTTCACAAGTTTCAAAACATGTTCACTCACACCACTCACACCATCATATATAGTCTTTGTCAACAAAGAGAGGTAATAGGTCTTTTTAGTTTTATCAAACTTCTTGAATTTCTCACCAACAGACTTGAGAAACTCTTTAGCATTATTTGTTTCAGGAATGCTCTCTTTAATAGTCTTCTCCATGCTATACTTCATGGTCATCAAACAAACTTTATTGGATTGAACCCACCTTTTATGCTTCTTCTTATCTGTAGCAGAAAATGTATTTGTGGGTCTCTGAGGTTTATCCTCAGTGAGAGCAGCATCAACATTAGAGACAACAAGGAACAATTTCACAAAATCTACTCAATCCTCAAAATTAGTCCCATTCAATTTCGTTATAGCACTCATTTGCATCGATAAAGCTGAAAGAACAATACATTAAATGGAGATTTTGTCAAGCATATCAATATGTACAATATTTGAGCAAAACCATAACTGAATTTTTCCATACAATTGTAATCCCGCCTAAGGGTAACACATGAGTAAACCCACAGATATCAAAATCATGTCCCTAAAACTAGTACCGAAAGGATACTAAGAACTCTAATGTCAGAACTTTAATGTCTTTAACAAATTATCAGGAATCACATTAATAAAGGCAAACCGATAGAATAAGCGCATTATCAATATAATTTCTAAAGCCACAACATAATAATATTTTATCAACAAAATAGCACCTTACAACAATTGGTCTCTCGAAGGCGAGCTCACAATTATGAAAAGTGCCCAAAATAATATCACTTAACAAATCATCAGAAATTACATTAATAAAGGCAAACTGATAGGATAAGTGCATTATCATTATAATTCCAATGCAACATTATTAATAAAATATTAACAAAATTGACACCTCAACATAATTGGTCCTGCGAAGACGAGCTCACAATCATGAAAAGTGTTTCAAAACAATACTACAATACATTGCAACAACAAAAGCACGCACAACAAAAAACACGATGACACAGACTTGATCATCCTGTTTTTAAAAGAGAACTTTGAATTGAAGATCAAATATCACATATTATAATATTTCATATTTTTATAATTTTAAATCTCATATATATATTTTGTATGTAAAATAAAAAAAAAATTGATAGTCACAATTAGATTAAAACTATCTCTGATATTAATTGAAAGATCGAATAATTTATTAAATCTATTAATTCTAATAATTTATGACATATCAATACATATAAAAAGTTTTTGGGCTACCTTAAAAAAGTGTCGATGAGGAAGTCATTGTGAAAATCCTGAAAAGTAAAACTTGATGAGGGAGAGATATTATTCTTATCCTACAAGTCACTCATGTGTTAAGATTAATCGATGAAAGAATCAGATGCACTAAAATAGTTAGGAAAGAGTCTCTCCTCGTATTAATAGAACAATTAAAATAGGTTAAACTTATCTACTATAGTAAACTCATATACAGGACCCATAAAATAAAATTCATATATATGAGCAGTGTTTTAACAACAATAACCTCATTAACAATATTAATCATAATTTAAATTAAATAAAATACTCTAATAATTTTAATATTTAATTAATTTAAATTTTATAAAATATAATATTATTTATGCTATTCCATAAATAAAAAATTCTAACATGGGATGACTAGTTAATGCATGTAGGTTGAATTTAGAGCCTAGGATTTGATTGTCAAAGTAGCTACAGGGATTGTTGCTCTAAGTCATCTGACTCATTCAGTGAAGAGTCTTCTAGGCTAATCATCAATAGGCATTGCTTCTAACATTTATGATCATGACTATACTTTTCATCGCAATAGAAATAACCCTTTCTCCCATTTTTCTTTAATTTTGAATACTGAAAACTGCTTGTAAGGTAAGTCTCTATTATAATAGTATGTGGTAGGTTGTGCTAACAACAGTTCATATTGTAATGGCTCAATCAGACTAGCAACAAAGAAATTAATGAGCCAAGATTCATTGAGGTCACATACCTTGGTTGATAACGCCTCAAACCTAGTTTGATATTCACTCACTGCAATTATTCGCTCACACTTCTTGAGTGAAGCTTTGGGGTCCTCGAAGAGATTGGCCCTAAATCTTGCTAGCAGGATTGAATGAAATTATCCCAAGTATTTAAGAAACAATTATAGCTGCATTTATTGATAGCAAGCCAAAGATGGCACAGATATTCATATATGCAGGGAAGAACTCTATTCTTTGCTCCACGGGAGTGTTGTATATGACAAAAACCTTGCTTATCTTGGATACTCAATCTTCTAATTTGTCACCAATTGAAGTGAGGGACCTCAATGCGCATGCCTTTGAGAAGTTCAATTTTTGATGGATTGATTCCTAAATATGAGTTCTCAGACAATGATGAAGAATTGCCTTCGGCTCCAAGGTTTGTCTATTAATTCGCATTTCATTGCTCCATCATTCTTAGTATCATATTCTCGAGGTTAGGAAGTTTGGTGGTTATAGCTACCTAAAAAGCTACAATGTTTTGCTTGGCCTCTTTTGCCTCATGCATGGCTTTGGCTTGTTCATCACGAAGTTCCATGATAGCATCATCCATGTGTGCCATTGTTCTTCATTCCACCGTGAGAGATGGAGGGCAATGAAAGTAATAATGTTATGCTAGAATAAGAAAATCATAGGGAAAACTAGGAAAAGTGGAAGAAGAGAAGACTCAAAGGAACAAATGTGTTCCCTCTGCAAACCAATATTTAGCTTCTTTCAAGGAGAAGCTAACTTCCAAGTGACAATTCATCAAATTCTTATCTACCATTTCGCTAACTAGCTCTCAACTATTTATAGCAGCTAGCTTAACAACATTTTTCTAACAACTTTGTTATGATTTCCTATCAACATATCTAAGTAACAACCTTCTTGTAACTACCCAGTGCTGTTACAATTTACTGCTGTTGATGTGTATCATTAAGGCATTTTAAAAAACCATTTTAGGTCGAAAGGCCAAGCCTTAGGCCTTTTCACAAAGCCTTTTTGACCCAATTATATATATATATATTAATATATACACACACTTAAAATAATATTTTTTTATCAAAAAATGTTTCCCTAATTTAATTTTAGTCTTACACGCTCAAGTAGGTTAAACTTAGTTCTTCAGCAGCCTCACCTCTCGTCCCTCAAGCTCACCCATCACTCTCACTCCATGTCTTCACCGGTGTCACCGGGCGTCTTTGTCGGTGGCACAAGGCATCTTCATTGGTGGCACAGGGCGTCTTCATCGACAGTAGAACTATGTCTTTACTTGAGTCATAGCATGAACATGTAGCTTCAATTCTCCTGTCTTCAGTTTGAGTGATAGAGTTGCAAAGATAATATTTTCAAATGAGTTTATCGATCAAAATTTAATTAAGTCTAATCTCATCTTTTAATGTTTGATTAAGTTATATATTATTTTAATATATAAAATAGATATATTAGATAAGCTTATACAATATTATAATCGTATCAAACAACTAATAAAGTCATAATGTATAAAAATTTATATTATCAAACTGTAGACGTAGTGTCAAACATGTCCTAAAGGGCTTAGATTTCTCAATTATGTTGTTATTAATTTATTTTTTTTTGGCTCTTGGTTTGGTTTTGATTTCAGATGCTGCCTCTTCCATGGGTAGTTAAGCATTGGTTTAGTTTCTTCTTCTCTGTTTTGATCCAATTCATGATAATTGTTACTCACATTTGGGAATGTTTGGCATCATAGTATGGTTCCATCTGATGGCCTATGGAGTCCCGATTTGTAAAGGACTGATGACTGACCATAACTCCAGTAATAGATCCAGTGATAACTTCGACAAGTCACTCATTGCAAATTCAGTATTTCAATTTTCAAGCACTTGAACAGTGATAACTCCGACAATAAACCCGGCGATAAATCTACGCAATCGACTCATCTTAAATTCAGTCTTTCAGCTTCTTCTATACCAATGATGATTTCTTCGTGATTTGGATTTTATTTCTTATATGATTGCAGCATGGTTTATTGTATTTTGCAACTAGTTTTGGTTGCTGAGTTCTATTATTCATCCCATGCTTTGCGAGAGTATTACCACAAATGGTTGAGTTAATTAGTTTACTGAATCATAAAATTAGTTGCAGATACATATGTGATTAGTCATAGTTGATAATTAGTTAATTCTTTAGTAGTATATAATTCACATATACCTAGTGTTTAATAATCTTTTCTCATTAAATTTGATTCTCAAATTTCTATTATCACTTTCTCTCAATCTTCTCTCATCTTTATCATGTTTTCCAACACATATTCAGCATCCCACTTAATTTTATCAATCTGTTTTCAATAAAAATGCCATATAAATTAACTTCTATGCTCCTATTTATATTGGGTTCGAAACTCTAACAACCACTTAAAATGGGTCATCTTACAGTAACAATTCGTTGAAAAAGTTCAACAAATCAAGCAGGACAATACACACCCTGTTCCCAAAACAAACCAAAGGATCAGAAGAGTACATAAAAAAGAGGAGTCCCCATGAATTCAAACTCTCAAAGGCAAGGTTGGCTTCAATGGATTCACTCTTGTCTTCCATTAATTACCATAGCTAGCGAACACAAGTGTTTGCAGCAATAGATTAGATGGACTACAAGCGAGAAGGGTGAGAGTTAACTGGGAAATAGGAAACAACAATAGGAGCTGCAGATGGCTGGGGATCTCCTTTGGATTCTCGTGATAAAGAACCTGCTTCCACCACCACCCTAGAGCTCTTGTCTTCCTTTGACTTGGGCGTAAAGCAGCAGAATATGGCTGAGAGGAGAGTCATCGACATGTGAGCAACTTGTTACTCTGGACTTTGGACATAAAAATGGGGTGAGGTGAGTGAGTTAGGTGAATAGGTGGATGTCTTTATATTTGCCAATACCTTGCTTAAGAAGCTTTTCAATTGTTTTGCTTTCACCGCAAGGAAAGGACTGAAGTGCAGCAACGACTTTGACTCCAATCGCAAAGATAATCTTAATACCTAATTGTTTATCATATCAAAGAAAGTACAGTAATTTACGTGGTCTTCTTTTCTACTCTTTGTTTCATAAATCAACTAAAATTAAGGTGTATTGATTCGAATGAAATGATTTGAGTCTTTTAAATATATAATTTTAAGTTTATTTTTGTAATTTATATATATAAAAATAATATTATTAAAAAAATTTATTTAAATGTTCTATTATATTTTTCAGAGATTAATTTTTCACGTGTTAAGTAGAAGGTACTTTGAAATAAAAAAATGAGCTCAAGGCCTTTAATTCAATCGAATTGCATGTATGCTTTTAAGTAACTTCTTGGAACTTCACCGTTAGAAGGGAGTTTTGTTTGTAGCATTAGTAAAACTACATTATAGTAAAGTATTTCATTTTATGTTGATATTTTAAAATAATTTAAATTTATAATTAAGAATGTTTCAAAATCAATAAAATTCATACTTGAGTAATATTTAGCGAGTGGATGCTCGTCTTTTACTTGTAATTTTTTAATTTTATATTTCTTTATATTGATATTTTGAAAGGAAAAGCACTATTTGAGTTTTTATTTATATATTGATCTATAAAAGGCACCTCAGGAATTTTGGACATCTATACAATTTGTATAAAATTGTCATCATCAAGATAGTTCACTGATTAATAAAGTGATAACTTAAATAAAGCTGTTCAAAAGAATTTTTAAAAAATAAAGAAAAGAAAAAAGAAAGCTGTTCAAATAATTAACTTCATTATTGTATTTGATGGCTGAATGAATCCTACCTAAGTTTTAGAGATGTTCCATGAAAAATGCTTCTCAAGCTGACAGCACTAAGAAATTGCAGTGATAACGATCTCGACTGGTTGGTTACAACTGGGGCAAGTTTAATAACATGTACATGATTCATTATTTTAAAGGTAATTTTATGATAGTCTTTGTTTCTAAAGTATGGTAGTATTTATCAAATATTTAATTGGTTATTGGTTATTTTTAATAAAATTTTAAATATTTATTATGAAATTAATATTAAAATATTTCTTTATTTTTTATGTTTTTTCTAATAATTTCTCTAATAAAACTATTTAGATATTTTAGATCTATTACCTTTAGAAAAGACATAAAGAATTGACTTTGAGTTTTTTAAATTTAGTTTATGTTATGATAGATTTAAAATTTCTAGTTTTACTTTTCTCATATCAGTATTATGTTTTGATCTTATATAATAGTAAGACATTTAAATCTATTGAGATAAAGGATGTAATACTCTCTTCGTGTCTATCTTCACATTAAAAAATGCGTTATCATCGATAGTTTATGAATCAGGAACAAAGTTATAGATCATGAATTAATTTTAGATGAAAATGTATCTATTTTCTTTTTTAATAAATTTATTGATTTTATTAAAATTGTAAGTGTCTCTAGACTTTTGATTTAATGAATATATAATTTATCGTAAAAAAATAAAATAAAAACTTAACAACTTATTCTGGATATCATACCCAGTAGGACACCATAGAAATTCCCTTATCTTAGGCATTAGGGACTAACCCTCTATTTAATCATATTAAGGGGTACTCTAGGTACATTAATTTTTCTACTTACACTCGTATCCTTTTTTTATTTAATTGACTTAAATATTAGAATATCTTTATAAGTACTCTACTCTATTTTCAATTGATTGATTGTCATTGACAACAAACATGAAACTCTATGGTGTCATTAAGCAGTCCCAATTCCATCCCCTTCAATACAGGGAAGAACATGATCCAATTAAGAAAATAAGCAAGGCGGTCTCTAAAGGTTTTACTTGTTTTATTGAACAAGGATATCAATTGAATATATAAGAAAAGAGTCATTTTTTCATAAATAAAAAATAAAAAGAAAAGAAAAGAAAAGAGTCATTTTCCAGCTTTTTATGCATAGCCTTCTCGTAATCAACTGAGTAAATTATAACTCTTAAATGGATGATAACTCTTTAATATGTTAAAAAATAAACAATTTACTCATATCTTATAAATGAAAGTACTCTTTTTTAAAAGTATAATATTTTTTTATTATACTATCATTTTCCTTGAAAATAATATAAATGGTATTCACTTTCTCTTTATATCAGGTGTTCATTCTTTTAGATTAATTCTCCTTTTATGTAAGTTCTCTCTATTTACTCTTATCTTTCTTATTTATTCTCTATATTAGTTGTAAATCAAATCTACTTAATCAATTTTTAAATTTGCTTATTAATTATCTATTTATCTGATTAATCAAACACCAAATTTTCATGGATAAGATTTATCAAATATTGCTTGTAGCAAGTGTCAGATATCTAGCAACAATTACATCAAATTTTAAGTTACAAAACAATTAATGATCATAATATTTAGGCCAATATAAAGAATTATCATTATTTCTCTTTTTTTGTTATTTTTTGATAAAAATGTTACCAATTACATGTGTATTATGCTAAAATCTAAGTTTGTGCACATCAAATTTTTTAATAAAATATAATTTAAAGACATTAAAATCTATTGAAAAAACCATACATTTTACAAATTACTTACTAGTTTAATATTAATTTAGAACAAGAACTTATGTGAGGAAAAAAAAGTTAATAGTTAGTTAAAGAAAAAACGGTAATAGTAATGATACTTCTTTATATATGCCTTTTAATTGATATATTGTTTACACTCAAATTGATTATAAACTTTTGGTAAATAGTTGAAATTACTTACAATCTTCATTGCTAGTTTCTATTCGGGTCTTGGAAAGAGTGTGTTAGGACTGGGAGAGCATAAAGAATTTATTTTTTTCGCTCCCTTAATTTAGGCTTTCTGGTGCCGTGGTCTACTTGGCTGTTGTCAACTGTGGCAGCTTGACCATTTGGCATTTAGGCCTCTAACAAGTGAATTGTATACAATGTATGCGACAAAATGATGGACCGAAGACAAATGTGTGTGTTGTAGACCAAAAAAGAAAAGCACAAATGTGTGTGTTGTAGACCCAAAAAGAAAAGGACAAATGTGTATTTAAAAAAATAGCTAAGACAAAAAGTGAAAATAATAAAAAGAAGGAATTTTATATCGTTTTCCCCTACAATTTCTTTTGACGGCTCATAAACTTCAAATTCATCCTTATCTTATAAATGAAATTACTTCTTTTTAGAAGTATAATATTTTTTATTGTATTTTATATTTTTTAGAGTATAATATTTTTTTATAATACTTTCTTTTTTTCTTATGCTAGGTATTTTTTTTCTGTATTAACTCTCTTTTATGTAAGTTTTCTCTATTTATTCTTATCTTCCCTATTTCTTTTCTATATCAGTTACAAATTAAATATACTTAATTAATTTTTAAATTTACTTAATTAATTTCATATTTATCTGCTTAACCAGATATCAAATTTTCATAAATAAGATTCATCAAATATTGGTTGTAATAAATGTCAAATATTTGATAACAATTACATCAAATTTTAACCTGCAAAACAATTATAATCATAATTTTCAGGCCAATATAAGAATTGTCATTATTTCTTTTATTTTTTGTTATTTATTTTATAAAAATATTGCTAGTTACATATATATTATGTTAAAAACTAAGTTTATGCACATCAAAACTTTTAATAAAATATAATTTAAGGACATTAAAATTTATTAAAAAACCGTGCATTTTACGAATTACTTACTAGTTTAATATTAATGGAGAACAAAAACTTATATGAGGCAAAAAAAAAGGTAATAGTTTATTAAAGAAAAAATGGTAATAGTAATTATACTTCTTTATATATGCCTTTTAATTGATATATTGCTTACCCTCAATTTGATTATAAACTTTTGGTAAATGGTTGATATTACTTACGATCTTCATTACTTGCTTCTATTCGGGTCACGGAGAGAGTGTGTTAGGTCCTATGTAGCACCATGCTTTAAAATGATTGTTGTATTCGTATATATTATATTAAATATTTTGATATTTTTAAATATTTTTTTATTTATATACTTTTTAATCATTTTAAAATTTTTTATCGTATCAACATACTTATATTATATTATATTATATTTGTGTCCTATATCAATATGTGTGCTTCCTAAGTTGGGCCTTGGAGAACATGAAGAAGATTTTTTTGAAGTCACAATCTTCGCTCCCTTAATTTTGGCTCTCTCGTGCCATGGACTGTGGCTGCTTGACCATTTGGCATTTGGGACTCTAACAAGTAAATTTCATGCAATGTTTGAGATGAAATGATTGACCTAAGACAAATGTGTGTTTAAAAAAATTACTCTTTTAAGACAAAAAGTGAAAAAACAAAAAGACAGAATTTTATAGCCTTTCCCCCCAATTTCATTCCCGCTCATAAGCTTCGAATCTAGTCGCAACCTATTTGTCTTAATTTGTGATTCAATTTGTTGGATAGTAGGTTACGAACGTGGAATCACTTTCCACAAACACATGCCTATAGCTATAGGCTCCTTATAAGATAAATCTAAGAACTTTGGGCTTTTTTTACTAATGTATTATTAGTGAAAAAATTATTTATTAAATTATCATCTTTTTAAAATTATTTATCAAACAGTCATTATTTTTGCCATGTTATAATTATTTATTATTTTTTGTTCCACGTAAACTATGCCAAAAGAGATGGCACTGCCAACTAAGATGCGTCAACACGTTTGGCGTATCCCACGTAGATATGCTAACAAGCGTGATGTTTTTCACATAGTAATGCCACAGGTGATGACATTTACACGTGAAAAACACCACGCGTGTTAGCATATCCGCGTGGGATATGCCAACACGTGGAGAAAAAAAATGTCACATTGCATGTACAGGGCATTTAACATCTTCCATGTGAATCTCTTGAGAAATGACGCCCAGAGACACATACAATTTACATGCCTACTAAAGAGTGCATCATAATATTGAGAGACATAAGTTTCAATTAACTTATTTATAGGTCAAGTATTTGCTTCTGATCTGTAAAGTAGTCAATGTGAAACTTTGATATTGGCAAGACAAAATAACTAAGTAAGGCAACAAAGTACCCGTTAATATTGAAATACAATCCCCAACAACGGCGTCAAAAACTTGTTGATGAATTGGCAAGTATACCAAATCCTACAAGTAATAAAGAGTGAATAAGGTTGTCGATCCCACAAGGATTGTGTGTCAATTATCAACGTAAACTAAGAAATCGCTAATTGAACCAATGAATAACATGTATTTAAGTCAAGAGTTGCAGTAGAACTTAGGATTGAAGTAAGTAAAATCAATGATGAATTATAAATCGTCCTGAAAGTATGAAATGAATTATCCTAAAATCAAACAACACAACTAAATTGAGATTTTTAGAATAAAATCGGTTAGAGTTCGGAATCCTCTTAGCTCTCCTCTTATGCCTTAATTTTGTTCTGAATTCAAGTTCAACTCAAGCAATTGACATTTAAATTCACAAATTCAAATTATTCTCAATTCTTTGGCATATAATCCCTTTAGTCTTAACTAAGAACCCTAATCCCTTAGGTGCTCTCAATTCAAACCAAGCAATAAGCATAAGAATTCATACAAACGCATAAATTCCATATCTTATTCCTAAGATTCTACAATTCATGGTAAATTTCTTCATATATAACATAATGTCAATTTTCCAATTGAACAATCAAGTCATAAGAACAATTCCATTGATGGCCAGTCAAGGAAAGCATTAAGAGTAGAAGAATTCACTCAATTACTATGAATCATCATTGAATTCTAGATCAGAACAAGTACACAAGATTTGAATTAAAATTCATCCTACCCTAACCTGTAGAGTTTAGTTACACATGATGAAATTGAGAAAAGTAGAAGAAGTAGTGTGGAAATTGGATGAGGATTGCATTGGATCTTCAAATCTTCTTTTCAAAAGCATTTGAACACCAATGGATCCTAAGACTCTATGAGAATCCTCCAATTCGTGCCCAAAAAATATCCAAAGTCCCCTGAAAATGAGTTAAACTTCATACATAAAAGTGTCAGAAATAACCATTTTCGCTCAGCATGAAATCCACGCTGAGCGCAAACAGGTTAGAAATGAAAATTTCCCTTTTCGCTGAGCATGCGAAATCTGCGCTGAGCATGCGGAAGTCAGTAGCGAATTCATCCTTTTGCGCTAAACATGCGAAATCTGCGTTGAGCATGTGAAAGTCAGTAGTGAATTCATCCTTTTGCATTGAGCATGTGACTTAGATGCTGAGCGTGAACTTGATGGTCTCGAATTCCTATAAAGGATGATTTTCCAAAGTTAGTGCAATCCAAGAAAATTACCATAAGTGTGGACAATTAATGTGAGATTTATTTACACTAATCCTAAATCTAAAATTAACAACTTCTATTAAAAATTCACATAATCACAACCCTTTTTAGTCTATAAATCTATATATTATGCAGATTCATCAGTACCTTTTGTTCGATGTAGGACTTTAGTATTGTCAAGGCAAAACAACAAAGCAACTAAGCAACTTTGGTGTTTTCCAAGTTGGCAAAGCAATTTTGGTGTTTTCTAAGTTACTTAACTGCTTTATTGCTTTACCAATAATACGTTTTTGCATACATTAACATTATAGAAGCCCCTTAATTACAGAGATGACAACAGTTGCTACACTAGTAATTATAATAGAAGAAAATGTGTTTTATATGCTAAAAAAGCTTAGAAGAATTTTGAAAATGCATATGTATTCTTCATGATTGGGTAGATCCAACCCTTTCATTCATATATCTTTTTTTGATATCCTACGTAACGCCTAATAGATAAAGTCAATTGCATTGTGTTATGGGCACATTAAAAAATTTATTAAGCTTGTATGTTTTGTCCAGTGAAGAAACAAAACTTCCTATAAACAAAGTGATGAAACTAGAGTTGAACTAGGGACTTCACTTTTATTATTTTTAAGGTTTCTTATTAGCCATCATATGAAACCAGACAATAATTGGTTTCAAAAAACTTCTAGAATTCTACCACTAAAACATGCAAAAGTGTATATTCTACTTAACTACCTACAAAAATTGTCATACTCATAAGGCTTCATGTAAGAAATCAAAGCATTTTTCAATTTGGCTAAGCAACTTTGGTGTTTTCCAAGTTGGCTAAGCAACTTTGGTGTTTTCCAAGTTGGAAAAATAACTTTGGTGTTTTCCAAGTTGCTTAGCTGCTTTGTTACTTTGCCTTGTCAACACCAAATTCTCACATCGAACAAAGGTACTTTGTTGCCTTACTTAATTGCTTTGTCTTGCTACATCAAAGTCTCACATCGACTACTTTACAGATCATAAGCAAATATTTGACCTATAAATAAGCTAATTAAAACTGATGTCTCCTAATATTATGGTGCACTCTTTAGTAGGCATGTAAATTGTATGTGTCTTTGGGCACCATTTCTCAAGAGATCCTAGTGGAATGGGTTAAGTGTCATGCACATGCAATATTATATTTTTTTATTTTTTCTCCACGTGGGAAATGCCAACATGGTTGGCGTATCCCACGTGGATATACCAACGTGTGTGGCGTTTTCCACATGTAAATGCCATCACTTGTGGCGTTACCACGTGGAAAACACATGTTTGTTGGCGTATCCATGTGGGATACGTCAAACGTGTTGACGCAGTCTAATTGGCAGCGCCATCTCCTTTGGCGTAGTCTACATGGAACAAAAAATATGAAAAAGTTCCAACGTGGCAAAAATAATAGCAGTTTGATAAATAGTTTGAAAAAAAATGGTAATTTGATAAATAATTTTGTCACTGATGGCATATTGGTAAAAAAAACCCAATAATTTTAGGTCCATCAATAGATCATTGTCCAACAGTCATTGGATGCTCATATAAAAATATGGATGACTGAGATCATAAACAAGTAACCTATTTAAAAGGTAAAGACCTAAAAAAAATCTACCTCCAATTAGCCATGACCACTACTCCCTGCTCTGCCATCCAGAACACCATCTCAGCCAACCAACAGCCACAATCCCACCCATCTCGCCACCATGTCACCCCAGACCAAAGTCGCATCGCCACGACTAACTTCCGTTCTCCATCACCCACGAACCACCTCTACCCAGATCCGCACAAGTGCCTCTAACTAGCCACGACGGTCACTCCCCGCTCTGCCGTCCAAACTACCATCTCAACCACCTAACAGTCGCAATCCTGCCCATCTCACCACTACGCCACGCCAAACCAAAGTCATTCTGTCTCGCACCAGTCGCCGCCCTCAACGGAGCTTCCTAGTCATCCTCTGTCGTTCTCCATCATCTACAAACCACTTCTGCCCAGATCCACACGAGCCAGTCACCTATATTTGCCTTGCCTCTACCTGCTCGTGCCTACCATTGCTCCATCATCCACCGTTGCCGGTGAGCCGCGTAGCTCCATGCACCTTCGCCCCCTGTTGCCCGTTCTCATCCCCGTAATCACCTCTATGACTGTGTAGGTGCCATGACAGGCTTGGTTATGGTAGAGCTGTGATGGGTGGTCAGTGTGGTAGGTGGTCGACATCAGTTCTCACCGGATTTCTGGTGGTGGAGTAAAAAAAAAGTCAAAAACTTGCTGAAAAGTTAAAAAAAACCATACTACTACAAGTCCTTTAGGGAGACCATCTAATGGTCCCAAACTCATGGGACCATCATAAACGCCATCATAGCTATAAGTACAACATTATTACAACATGAATTCTAATACAAATCCACAATATATTTTTATTTTTGCAAATTCAATTATCTAAATTCATTGCGTAATGAATTTCGTAAACAAAATCATTTAAGTTTACTAGACAGTATAAACATAAACATTTATTATTAGGGTTGTGCCAATATGATGGACAATACCACCAATCCATTCTCTTGATTATTTCTTATGATACCTATAGCTAATATTTCATTGCAAGTGCATTTGAGTTAGCACACTTAAAATTGAGTTTGTTAAAATCCCTTTCTATTAAAATTTAAGTTATAATTAGCTTTTGTTTTTATATTAGCTTCCACACCTATACATGTAGTAATATTTAATTTAACTTATTTGCTTGATTTTCTTGTATGCTATTTAGATTTTTATCTAAGAAGCATAGATACAGATATGGCACATGGATACATGTTTCCTAGGAAATTATTCACAGTTTAATATGGCTTGAGCAATCAAATTGTCGCCTAAACTTTGAATGTCAACCCTTTTACATTCAAGAGGAAGGATGGATCTAACTTTCATCGTTGCTTTATTCGATGTTGAAATTGCCTCTGAATCATGTGTTTGCAAGATTGGGTAGATATTTAAACTAAATAGTGTGTGATCGTGTTGAGCATAAATTGAATATCAAAGAAAAGTGCTAGACGTGTCATTCAATAACAAGTATTGAAAAATGATAATTGAATTGAACTTAAAAACACTTACAACGTCATTCCAAGTACAAGCTGATGAACAAGCTGTGAGCTACTTCTACTCCTAAAAGTAAAGAAAAAATTCCCATCTAAAAAAGAAAAAAAATGAAAAGTGTAGTCACTAGTAACTCGTCTTCCTGCTGTAGGTGAGTAGTGTACCGTGTCCAGGATCTTTTGGAATGTTACTCAACCTCCCTATTTATAGGCAAAATATAGTAACCGCTCTCAACATTCAACGATTCTGTAGAAATTTGATGTTTTTCAAGATTACGACATGTGTCTGTCGAGGTTACTCTTTATTCTCCATTAAAGCACTACTTCAGAGAATAGGTACGTGTGGCACTTCATGCATCTAAATGGATGAAATGGAGACAACGTCTTCCTCATGGGAAATTAGCGCTATGTAACTGAAGATCTTCTAGAAGGTCACATGCTTCATTAAACCAAGCCTTGTTGTGAACTTTG
This sequence comes from Ormosia semicastrata, assembly GCA_029884595.1. NCBI lineage: Eukaryota > Viridiplantae > Streptophyta > Magnoliopsida > Fabales > Fabaceae > Ormosia > Ormosia semicastrata. The sequence continues at coordinate 34,659,219 of JAQQTO010000055.1, forward strand.
TTGACAACATCAGTATTGTCGCTATGCAATGTAACATCCTTTTTTAAACATGTTAGACTAGTTTATGGTTACAAATGTAGCATAACACTTATTTAACATGTCAGTTAATTATTATGGCAAACTGAGTTAGTTTAGGCATTTTGTTACAACCTAGAGTGTGAAAAGTAGCAGCATATTGGTTGTGCATTTAATGTCCGATTGACTAGTAGCAGATATGAAAAATTATGATAATGGTGAAACAACATTTTTAATGAATTTTAGTATTTATTTTTAAGTTGTTGGAAGCTGAAAAACTTGATTTAGCTAAATCTAAATGTTTTTAGTATATCAAAAAGTATCAGTGAAATATCAAAAGGGTATAAGTCACTCACGGCTGAAGCCTTTTAGGATGACTTTTAACACTTGATATTTCAAGCCTTTCACCCTTATTTCACTTACTTTTCTCATGATTGAACCAAAAATAGCAGCAACTAAGGAGAGCAAAGGGGAGAAAGCTAAGGAGGAAGAGGAAAATAGAAGGAAATGGAAGGACAAAGCCAAGGCAGATCTCCCACTATCATTAGCCATTTGAGGTAGGGGATTCTAAACTTGAAACTCATCACTTTCCTTAATATTTTCTATTGATTAAATTTAGACCATTAGATGGAGAAAATGGGTTTTAAAGAATGAAAATATATTTTCTTTGCTTAATTCTTGTTGTCTTTGATTGAAATTAGCTATCACAGATTAATGAGAGCATGAGAATTGAATTGAACATTAGATATGGTCAATTAGTTCCTAAAGTGGGAATTTAAGCAATGAATAAGTTGGAATGTGAATTTGAGAATTAATCCAAGTTTAAGTGAGCTAATAGGTTGCAAAAGTGTTACAACATATTTAGGAAGTGTTGGTGATGCTAGAAATCACCTAGGAGCCAAGTCCAGATGATTGGAAGTGATTTTAGGTCAATGGAACAATGCAGAACAGTGAATTTTTTATAGAATTCTGCATAAAACACCTGCGCGCTGTGGCGTGACAAGTTCCACACTGAGGTGTGCGAGCATTCTGCATAGCACCCGAGAGCAGCACGTCGCAGCGCGACTAAGAATCACGCCGAGGCATGTGAGACAAAGAGCTGCGCGCCGCAACGTGACCACGCTATGCCACAGCGTGAGCTCCAGAAATCTTCAAAGATGATATTTTTTATATTTTGAGGTTCTCTACTAGTTAATATCATTTATATATGCTTTCTTAAGTATAGTAACACACTTTTAGGGAAATTTCACAAATGGAATAACCACTTAGCATATAAGAATAAATTTGAGTTTTCTAAGCTTTTCTAGAGTTAAGAATTGCTCGAAATGTAATGTTAATCAAGAGTTGGTTCATATACCGATTTAAATGGAGTCATAGTACAATTATCCTAATCAAGGGAGTGAGTTAAACCCCTTAACCTTACAAAGTAGTGAGTTAAACTCTTTTTAAAGGAGGTGATTGTAAAAGGAAAGTGTCGGTACAACACTTTACCTAAGACAAAGCAATGAGCTAAGCTATTAGTCAAATAACATGAGGAATATAATCAACCTTGTGTAAGTGTAGTAAAGTGAGTTAAACTTCCTAACACGAGCCTTAGGATGAGTTAAGTCCTAAGTTAGGCAATGAGGCTAGATAAGCAATTTGCCAAGTTTAGTTGGTGTTACATAGTTTATTAGATAATGCAACACACTTTTGCAACCTAGATTGCTAAGTCACAGCTCCCCCTGCAAAGGTAATCAAATAGCCAGAGTAGACTTTCTTGAGTCAACATCCCCTGCTAAGTCTGAATCTGTATAACCACAAAGAACAGGTTTCCCAATTCTAAAACAGAGCTTCAAACTAGAAGTGTCCCGGATATATCTCAATATCTACTTCACAACTTTTCAATGCTCTCTACCAAGATTGAAAAGAAAATGGCTAACCACACCAACTGCATGAGCTACATCAGGCCTTATGCAAATCATTTCATACATCAAACTTCCTACTGCAAATGCATAAGGAACACACTGTATGTCTTCTTTCTCTTCATCACTAAAAGGAGCTTGTCTAGTGCTAAGCCTAAAATGTAAAGTAAAAGATGTGCTTACAACTTTAGTTTTATCCAAGTGAAACCATTGAAGCACTTTCTCAATGTACTTCTTTTAAGATAACCACAACTTTTTGGTTACTCGATCACGAGTAATCTGCATGTTAAAAATATGTCTTGTTAGTCCTAAGCCTTTTATTGCAAAAGACTTACTAAGCTCCTTTTTCAACTTATTAATTCTAGAAGAATTATGATCAACAATCAATATATCATCAACATAGAGCAATAAAATGATAAATTCATTATCAGAAAATTTCTACACAAATACACAATTATCAGAAGTAGTCTTCTTGAATCCCTGCTAAATCATAACAAACTCAAACTTCTTGTACCATTGCCTCGGGGCTTGTTTCAAGCCATACAAACTTTTCTTCAACCTGTAGACATAATCTTTTTTACCTTTCACCTCAAAACCCTCAGGTTGCTCCATGTAAATCTCATCTTCTAAATCATCATGAAGGAAAGCAGTTTTCACATCCATGTGCTCAACCTCTAAATCAAGATTGGCTATCAAACCAAGAACAATTCGGATGGAAGACATTTTAACAACCGGTGAAAAGATCTCTTCAAAATCAATTCCCTTTTTTTCACGGTAGCCTTTGACAACTAATCTAGCTTTGTATCTCGGAGTGAAATTATTCTCATCATTTTTCAACCTGTACACCCACCGATTTTCCAAAGCTTTCCTGTCCTTAGGCAACTTGACTAGCTCAAAAGTATGGTTGTCAAGCAAAGATCTCATCTTATCATTCATTGATGCAACCCATTCTGCCTTCTGCTCACTCTCCATAGCCTCTTCGTAGCACTCAGGTTCTCCCCCGTCAGTGAAGAGCACATATTCATCATATGAATAACAGGTAGAGAGAATAAGATGTCTGGAAGACCTCCTAAGTGAAACAACGGGTTCATCAACAACCCCACGAATTGGAGCATCTACCTCTTCAACAACATTATCAACAACATCCTCAACCTGATCACCCTGAATATGATTATGCACATCATCATGAATGCCAAAGTCAGCTACATCAGGCATATGAGGCTCAGGAACTGGATCAATGTTGCGGATATTGGCAAGTGCACCAAATTGAAAAAAGTAATAAAAAGTGAGTAAAGTATCATTCCCACAAGGATTATGTTATCAATTACTAAGTTCACCAAGTCAACACTATTCAAGCTATCGAAAAGAGGATTGTTGCAAATTCAATTAAAAAGAAATATAAGTAAGCAAAATAATAAATCAAAAGGAGTGACAATCAACAGTATTAAAGTGTTATGGTTCAGACGTCACTTGAACTCTATAAATACACATTCAAATATTGATTTAACTATATTTTATTTTAATGATTTATGATCAATTCTCAAAATTAATTAATACTTAATCCCTTGGTCTATTAATCCTCTTACACTGTTTAGAATTAACTAATCCCTTAGTCTAATCACAAATAGAAAGACATTATCAAGAAAAAGAGAATTAAAAGAAAGACCGCATAACCCACAATGTCTATCCCTAGCGATTGCAGAAATTATGGTGTTTATCACATGTTCTAGGTTTATGCAAATTTTTCTAAATCATACATCAATCCAAAATATCATTCCCAAATTGATTAGGTTTAGAAAAGTATTAAGAATATAGATAAACATGTAAATTATGAAATAGAAACAATAAATTAAATCCATAAAATAACTTACATCATCAAAGTTCAAGATTCATCATCTCCCTAACAAAGGAAAGTTAGTTACACATGGAAAAAAGAAGAACACAAAGGAAATAATATGATAAACTCCATTGTAGAAAGGTGGAAAGGTTGAAGAAAATTCATAATTTTCAAGCCTAATTGCGCTTATACCACATTAAGGTTTGTGCCTCTTGATGTCTGCTGCGTTCTGTCCAGGTGTCTCCAAGTGTTTATTGAATTTGGCATAACTTATGTATTTATAATGAAAGTAATGTGACAGGTTACGTGTTGAGCGCTTAGGCACTGTGTTTCCAGCGTCTAGGTGCTGGTGTTCTTTCCTAAAATTCTTGATACGCAATGCGCGCACAGGCGCTGCGTCTTCAGTGCCTAGGCACTGAACGACCAAAAAAATATTCCTCCTCTGCAAGCGCTTGGGCACTAGACCACCAGAATGCAAATTATAACTTTTTTGTCTCATGCAATCGTTCAGTCTTCTTCCATGCATAATTACTTATTAAAAATAAATAAAACACACAATTAAAACATAATTTAGAAAAATTAAAAACAAAATAAACTTAAGAACAAATTCAATTAAAAAGATTAGAAGAGAATGAAAATCTAAGACTTTGAACTGTAAAAATATAAATTTTTAAATGTTCAACAATCAATATCAACCAAACCATTAGTACTCAGAGACTCTGACTTCTTTGCTTTATCAATATCTTCAATGGTCTGATCCACCATGAAAATAACATCATAGCTTCTAACAAGCTTCTTCTCAACTGGATTATACAACCTATAACCAAACTCATTATAACCATAGCCAATGAAGATGCACTGCCTAGTCTTGATATCCAACTTAAACCTCTCATCTTTAGGCACATGTACAAATGCTCTACACCCAAAGACACGTAAGTGGTCATATGAAACATCCTTTCCATACCACACACTATCAGGAACATTAGCCTGCAAAGCAATAGTAGGAGATAAATTAATAACATGTGTAGCAATATACAAATCCTCACCCTAAAAAGATCCAGGTAACTTTACTTCGAAAAGCAAACATCTAACTCTCTCCATCAATATCATGTTCATCCTTTCTGCCAGGCCATTAAGCTGAGGAGTCTTAGGAGGCGACTTCTGGTGTCTAATACATTGTTGTCTGCAATACTCATCAAATGGTCCACAATATTCACCACAATTATCAGTGTGAATACATTTCAATTTCTTCCCTGTTTCTCTCTCAACAGAAGTCTAAAACTGCTTAAAGACACCAAGAACCTGGTCCTTAGTCTTCAAGGCATAAACCCAAAGTTTCATTGAATGATCATCAATGAAAGTCACAAAGTAAAGCGCACCACCAAATGTTCTAGTTCTCATTGGACCACAAAGATCTAAATACACCAACTCAAGCACCTCAATTTCCTAAAAGGAGGATGACTCTTGAAAAAAGACTTTATTCTACTTCCCAGCCAAACAATGAGCACATTTTTCCAAACTTGCACCCTTCAAACCTGAAAGTAGATTCCTTTTGGCCAAAATATCAAGTCCCTTCTCACTAATGTGGTTAAGTCTCTTGTGTCATAACTTTGACTAATTATCAAAATCAATTATATTAACAGCATCAACAGAAACTTAAGCTTTGGTCTAGTACAAACCTGAGCATTTCTTTCCATGTGCCACAACCAAAGAATCCTTAGAGAGTTTCTACTATCCACCACCAAAGGTACTAAAATAGCCATCATTATCAAGAACACTAGCAGAAATTAGATGCAAACGGATGTATGGTGTGTGTCTAACATTCTTCAAAATCAACTTCGTCCCATTACTGATTTCCAAATAAACATTACCAATGCCAATTACCTTTAACATACCATCATTACCCATCTTCAAAACCCCATAATCACTAGGAGTATAAGATGTGAAGAAATCATTTCTATATGTCACATGAAAACAGGCACCATTGTCAACAACCCAGCCAGTCTCATCACAAGAAACATTAATCGAATTCTCATTACAGATAATCATAAGTTCTCCTCCAATAGTGGTGGCAACATGATAATCATTATTATTATCATTATCTTTCTTTTGTTGCTTGCCCTTGTTACCATTGTTCTCCTTTTTCCATTGGTAGCAAAACCTTTGGACTTGCCCATTTTTACCATAATAGTGAACTTAAGGTTTTTGTATTTAGACCTTGATTTGCTTCTACTCTTACTTCTGTCTTTATGGCCTTGTCCCTAATCCCTCTCATTGCTTCTCCCCCTGTTTTTAGTAACCAAAACCTCTGACTGTGAAGAGGATGCTTGCTGAGTTCTTCGTCTGACTTCTTCATTCAAAATAGCAGTCTTTATATAATTCATTGTCACAACACCTCCAAGAGTAGAACTAGTCAAAGTGACTCTAAGATTTTTCCAAGAATCAAGTAGAATATTAAGCAACCAAAGTCACAAAATCTCATCTTTAAATTTCACACTCATGCCGGGCAACTGGTCAAAGCATCTCTGAAAATCACTCAAGTGATCAGAGATAAAACTACCATCCTTGTAACTCAAGTTCATAGTCTGCTTCAACAAAAACAATTTATTATTCCCAAATTTAGAGGCATATAAGGTCTCCAGCTTATTCCACAAAGTTTTGGCATGTGAGTCATTAGTAATATGATTCAAAACATTATTATCTACCCATTGCAGAATAAAGTCACAAACCATCTCATACTCAAAAGCTCATTCTTCATCAGATTTAGCCTTAGACTTTGCACTAACAAATATTGATAAATGTTATTTTTTTACAAATAATAAATCTTTTATCTTTTCTTTCCACTTGTGGTAATTTGTGTCATTCAAAGTAATCATTCTACTGTAATTAGGCTCCATCATTCAATCAAGTAAGCAAACAAGTAAATTTCTCTAATGTCAGCTGTTGGAAAATAAAAAGAGTGTGTACACAGCAGAAACAATAAAATTAGAAATGGGCAATAAAACTTTTCCCACTTGAAAGAACCTGTGAGGAGGAAAATATAAAGTCAACCAAAATATTCACAGAAAATATATCCAAGAATGCCCAAAAATAAATAGACAAGAGAACACACACAATTTTTACATGAAAAAATCTCTTATAATAAATAAGGATATCACAATGGCTCCTACTCATTACCAACAATGTGAAAATCAACAAAGTAACAAAGCTCAAAACTCACAAAAGAACATAAACAGTCCAACAAGTAGAGATGGAGAAATAAAATTCTGACCGTACAAATAAAAATTCACGATGTAAGAAATAATATACTAAAAAATTATCTAAATTAAACTACAAATGACTACTTAATCTGAATACGCAAGATCAGTTCACAAAACCTTTTTTTCTCCTCTCCCATGATGGCACGGCTGTTTCTTTTTCAAAAAAGAAAAGATGTTGCTTATTATTTTAAAAGCTCTACCTCTTTTTTTATTTTAAAACATTATGGTTTGGGCCTACTTGGGTTGGACCCATACAACAAATTGAAGGGTTGAGTATTTAGAATTTTGTAGGTCCCCAAACTAATTGAAAAAAAAAAACCCACATTTTGCATAAATAAGTTGCTAAAAATGACAAATTCAAAAAAAATACCTGCACATAATTTTCTTATTATTAATTTATTATTGTGGATACAATGCGCTAAATTCCCTGTAGAACATATTACATGATGTTGATGTTTTCTTTGTTAACTTTGTGCTACAAATAAAAGTCGCTAATCTTGGCACAAGTTGATCCTATTTCAATCACATCACAGAGCAAGGTACAAATTAAGCACCCACCAATGGTGTGCTTGGTCCATGCCTTGAGCCTCCAATCTCTACTCATGAAGCATAGCTTAGCACTCACGAAACAAAGCTGATGCAGATTAACACCAACTACAAGCGTGAGGGATAAGAGTTAACTGGGAAATAAGAAACCACAATTGGTGCTCCCTTTGATTTTGATTTGCTCTTTGGTTTCTCTGAAGATGGTGATTTCAATTGAGATCCTTCTGCGTAATCTGAGACTTGAGCTGATGAGGATGAGGAGGGAACAAAGCAATTGAAGAAGGATGACAACAGAGCCATTTGGTGTTTTGATTCCTTCCCTTCTTTTCCTTGGGTGGGTTCAGCTAAAGTAACGGTGGGTTATTAGTGGTAGTACGTACTAGTTCCTCTTTCTAAGGAAGCAAAAAGTGTTTGTACTAGCTAAGGACAATGAAAACAAAGGCAATACTAGAGTAAGGTGCAATTTGAAATTGAAGTGGGGATTCTGTTTGTGAGTGAGCAAAGCGGAAATGATATAGCTGTAATGGCTTGTGTTGTGACTGAATTGAATTGAGGTAAACTGGACTATTTATAGCACCATATGATTTTTTATTTTATTTTTAAAGGAAGCTACCGTGTTAGTCCATTTGCTTAGGGAGGAAGGAGAACATGGGACCACACAGCTCTTTGAAAATTCATATCATGGGGTCTTTTGTGGCTGCTTAATTTAGACCTCTCCCAGTCGTGTAATGAGTGTATGTGGAATTACAACGTTGTTGGTTTCTTGTTTGACTTTGGTACATGGAACCTGTCTTATGTTGAGAACCTGCCTTAATGATGAAACCAAGTCTCTTTTGTATAAGCGTGTGGAATTACATTGATTGGATGGAGTTAAAAGTAAGATAAGCGAGATGAAACAAGAAGTAATTTGCACTATCTAACAATGAAAGAAAACCAATCGGGTATAGAGTGAGGTGCAATTTGAAATTGAAGTGGGGTTTCTGAAAGTGAGCAAAGCTGAAACGATGATATAATTGTGATGGCTAGTGTTGTGAATGAATCGAATTGAGGTAATTTGGTTTATTTATTAGAATCCATACATTGTTTGTCTTAATTTTTTGAATACAATTTATATATCTATTAAATTATTCTACTTAAAGTTAATTAATTTTAAGTTAGAACCTCACATGGTAAGATAAAAAAGATGTTACCATGTTGGTCCATTTGCTTAGTGGACAAGGAGAACATTCTATAAGAAAAGGAAGTTACCATGTTGGTCCATTTGCTTAGGGGGCAAGGAGAACATGAGACCACATAGAACTTTTGAAAATTCGTATCATGGGGTCTTTATTGGTTAGACCTTGCATTGTCGTGCAACGAGTGTATACGGAATTACTATGTTGTTATTAGGTTCTTATGTTTAGAACATGTCATTTATGCCAGATGAGTGATGAAACCGCATCCCTTTTGCACAACTGTGTTGAACTACATGATATGTGGGATTGCCAGTTTGCTAAATTCACGACATACAAAGAACACAATATTATTCTCTTCATTTTTTTTAAATTTTTTAGGTCAATGTTTGTTGGTACTTCTATTTCTCAAGTGTTCTTAAACTATATATTTTATAATAGGTAGTCTTCCAAAAGACTACTTCCGATTAAAAGTCCCCTACTTTTAATGAATTCTTTTTCAATAGGAATAGTTTCCTACCATAATTTGTTCTTCTCCTATTTATTTGATAATCGATAGTATTCTAAAAGACTAGTTTTAGTTAGGAATCCACTATTCTCAGCGAGCGCTTTTCAATAAGAATAGTCTCCGATCACAATTTTCTATGATCTAATCATATAAGTATAAATGATCCAGCATGAGCCCCACCTAATTAATACGGTTATTATACCCATTTAGATTTTTTTTTCCCAGTACATTAGACCCTTTTAGGTTAACACTACATATTGTTTTTTTTTTCTTTAATTTGGACTTAAACATAAAAGAAAAATCATTTCCCTATTTTATTTTTTAGGTCATGCACCTTAAGTTCACAGTGTGTGTGGTGAAATTAAGAATTAGCAAAAGCATTTATACTTTTAAGAAATATTTATAAAAGATATCGAAATATTTAAAATTATAATGAAAAAATTTTTATAATAGTTTATACATCAAAACTTAATTAGTCTTAATTACGCCTTTCAAGACTTGATTAATTATTTATTATTTAAATGTATAAAAAGAATTTGATAGATAAATTTATATAATATAATATTTATATCAAACACAATTAATAAAATTATAATGTATTATATTAACTTATCTTATCAAATCTAATACAATATATCAAACATGTGCTTAAATGTTAATAAACAAATGGAAACATATAATAAGCACAAATGTTTTAGACAATGATTGGTATAAATCACAGATGGCAATTAAATACAATTTTACAAACTTAAAGCATATCACTGATTAAGCATATTGGCTCACAAGTAAATTCTTTTTCCAACAAAATTTACATCATATTTTTTGTGGAATGACTGCAGGTTGTAGATAAAAATCACTTCAAGTACATCTGAGTTTTCTCCCAAGTCAATCACATCCCATAAGAAAGTTGAAATCCCTTATCTGAATACCGAGTGAGAGAGATCAAGCAGATTGCTATACTCATGAAGCAGAACAGAATATTCATTGGTCATCCAAACAAAACAAGCACCCTCTATAAGCGTGAGTGTGAGAGATGAGAGTTAACTGGAAAATAAGACACTACCACCGGTGCTCCCTTTGATTTTGATTTGTTCTTTGGTTTCTCTGAAGAAGATGCTTTCGATTCACATCCTTCTCCATAATCAGAGACGCGTGCGGATGATGGTGAAGAGGGTTCAAAGCAATTGAGGAAGGCTGAGAACCAAGACATTGTAGTTTTGATTCTTTGCTTTGTTTCTTGAGTGGATTAGCTGGCCTGAGTTGAAGTAGCTGTGGTTCCTCTTGTCTAAGGAAGCAAGAGCAAGAACCAAATTACCACTAGCTTCAAGAGCAACGATCGAGAGCCAAGTTCAGTGGAGCTGAAACTGAAATTGGGTTTCTTTAATTAGCTGGACAAAGATGAAAGGAATGAACAAGTAATGGTTTTTGATTGAATCGATATTGAGCCAAGCTGGTCTATTTATAGCACCATATGAGATTTAATTCATTTACGTGGAAGTTGCCAAGTTGGTCCATATGCCCGGGGTGCAAAGTAACTGTAGGACCACTTGGCACTTTGAAAATTCACATGGTCTTTGTGGCTGCTAATTAATTTGACCATGTTGTCTTCTTAAAATGTTTTTATTTTTGTACCACATGATGTGCGGGTTGCACGTTGGTTACTAAAAGCTTCCTATAATCAAGAAAAAGTCATGGTCAGCTACGTTGAGAAAGTCACTAACTTAGGTAGTCAGCTACGTTAAGAAAGCCACAAACTTAGGTAGAAGTCATAATTTTAGCTTAGGTAGCCAAAAAAATCAGTTTTTTTCATCCTTGTTCGATGTACCATGTACCTTGGCTGGGACGGACCTACCTTTGGAGTGAGGAAGCGTAGCACTACCAAACATTTTTTTTTTAATTATAATGTGTAATTACTTAAGTAAATCCTCTTAAATAGATGAAATTTGCATCACTTAAATTTTTTTATAATATTTATGTAAATAAGTGTATATTCCGTACCTTTGAAAATATTATTTGAGCATAAAAGGGACGAGATGGAAGGATACGAGCAATTTTGTCCATTTTTCTCTACTAGAGAAGTATCAAAGTCACAATCCTCTCTCTTTAATTATTTTGTTTTCAAAATTTGGAAGTTAGTAAGTTCATTTGCTTGGAGAGCACGGCGAACAAGGGTCCACATATTTTAATTTTTTTTATTTTTTCAAAATTTTGTAGGTCTTAGTGCCTGAATTAATCTCGCCTGGTCAAATGGTATTTGGAGTTTGGACAATAACAGTTCACGCGCTTAGGTTCTGAAACAGTTTTATCGGTTCTAATTGAGAGGAATAGTTCTCAGAAGCTGCGTTAAGTTGAGAAGAATTGTTAGTCATCTATGCCTTAAGCCTCAGAAATCACGTCAAACTTGCATGAGATGGCACCGTGAGAAATCCTTTTAAATTGACTCCAATTATATGGATATCACTTCTATGACAATATGTCCTGTTATAGTGCTTAGCACTAATAAGAAGATGCCATTTCGTTTGTTCTGCATGATACTAGAGCTTTCACAGAGAACTGCCCTCCGATTATATGATATTTCGTTGAAAAAATTGAATGGCTGAGTTTGGCTTAGCGTATTCTTTATTCAGATCAGGGCAAAAGGCCCTGTTTGAAGTATAAGAAATTAGCTAATTAAATCGTCTTAACGTTAGGTATGTCGGAAAGACACTCATTATTACGTAAGTATTATAACCATCACACCTGTAACAGCATAATCTTAAAAGCAATATTCCGCTTGGATGAATTTGATAACCCGTAAAAATCGGCCCAAACCCATAGCTCAAAGTAGCACGTGGGGACATACTCATAAAAGAGAACAGCTGAAACCAACTGCACTTCAGACCAAAAAATAAATAAACATTATTGAGCCTAATAATGACAAACCGTTCTGACAGCTCAATACTCAAAGAAACCAACGGTCTTAACGGGAGAATCATCTGTTTCTATTTTTTATCTTTTTCTTTATTTTTATTGTAATTCATTTTAATTTATTTTAATCATAAGCATTTATTCTATTTTCCAATTCTTTTTTTTATAAGGTCTAGGATTCACTCGGTGGCCTGGTGGAGAATCTACTAATAAGGTCCATAAGTAGCCCCCAAATGGAGACCCAAAAATGAGGAGGAGCATAGCCATAAAGGAAGGGAAAGTGGGACAGAAAGCAATTAAGCCGTAAGTAGCCCCCAAATGCAGACCAGAAAATGGGGAGAAGGATAGTCATAAAGGAAGGGAAAGTGGGATAAAAAGCAATTAAGGGGATCGAATTTTGTTACATTCTCTACCTATAATCAACTCCTATCAACTTGGTGCCAACACGGAGCACTATTTTCCTATTCTATTTTCTAAGGATTCCTTTTGTTGAGAAGAATAAGTGGGTCACCTATGCCTGATTAACCCACGTATGTTATTTAACACTGATGTATGGCTTTTGCACAAGGAAAATTTTTTACTTAAATTATAAGTACTATAATTAAGTGTACTAAGTTAATCAAGACTTAACATTTTTATAATTTTTATAAAATTAATTGTGTAATATAATTATTTATAAAAATATTAAATTATAATTAATTTGATGCACCTAATTAAATGTTCATGACTAAGCAAAAATTTCTCTCTCTGTAATTGGTCTCATGTTTCGACTTGTAATCCACATTACTTGGTAAATAGCCACGTCACATGCAAAACATCCACATGTAATTCACGTCTCCTTTTCATGTTTGACGAGTTTGTTATAATCACTATTAAATTGTCTAAACTCTTTGTGTTTATCACATTTTCTTTCCTTTATAAACTCTTTTAGATTTCTTTTATCAGTCTCATGTTTTAACTTATCATCAACGTTAACTAGCAAATGGCCACATCAAATTCAAAATGGTCACGTGTGATTCACATTAAAATTCGCTATTATCAATTTAAATGGCATCACACGAAAAGGAGTAAACCCTCATTTCAGTTCCTGAAATTATATGTATCGGTCACATTAGTTCTTGAATTTTTAAAACTGACAATTTAATCTCTGAAATCTCAAAACGTCAGTCATGTTAGTCTCTGCATCTTTTCTCGTCAGTTAAACTTAACAGAAATGCACGCATAACACGTTAAGTGTTAAGTTGGACGCTGACGTGATCTCCTACCTCCCAAAAACGATGCAGTTTCACACAAAGTTATAGTGTGAAACTTTGTATTTACAAGTTTGGTTTAAAAAAAAGAAATTGTCTCAAAGTCTTTGAAAAAAATAATCACTCCCTTTGTTCTCTCTTTTCCTACTCTGTCATCCCCCATTCTTGTTTTCAGACCAAGACTTGAGATTTGAGCTCAACCACAAGTGCTCACTCGAAAATTTGAATAGATCTAAATGCTTTCAAGCCAACAACACAATCTCGAGGCCATGTTTGCTCATCAAAATCATAGACCCCTATGACCATCTCAGTTGACCTATGCAAAATCTGGGTTCCATACCATGGCTTTTACCAAGTGCTCTACGGTTCCTTCCCTCTACTGCACTGTTCTTTTTCTATTACTTCCCTCCCCCTACTTCTCCATTACCTATGAGATTGCTAAACCCAATTAAAAAAAATGTACTAGCTTTGGATCTAAAAAAATGCACTAGAGTCATATGCAAGCTAAGCTGTCTTTGATTTAAACAAATCTAGAAACTTGTAGTTGATTTGAACAAACTCAGAAACTGATGGTTAATTTTTCAGATTTTAAAATTCAAGGACTAATGTGACCGGTGCATGAAATTTAGAGATTAAAGTGAATGTTTACTCAAAATTTTCCAGATTCTCCCCAATTACAATGACATTTTATCTCTCCATTTGATCACTCATCACACAACACAAACCAACAAAACTATTTCAAACTCCTCACTCAACAACCCATCAAAATGCTCCAACAACAACAAACCCTCCAAGAACAACTCCTCCTCAGAAACCACTCCTGTGCCACTAGAGCACAACTCCAACTCTCATTCCAGCAACGAAAGTTGTTGGACAACATGCACGAGACCAAGTTGTTGATCCATCATAACCCTTCATCAAACCATGATTTGGAGACAGGTGTGCTGAAACAGTAAGAAGGAGTAGCAAGGGCTGTGGTATTTTCTCGGAGATTGAGAGTTGATGAATGCTAATCATCATCATAAATTTCAGTGTTGCAATTAATTGGGAGGGATCTGAAAAATTTCTCCCTCTGCCTCCAATACGACATCGTTTCATTATTGAGACCTTTGTTTTTTGGGACACAAGTGAACATGTCGTTTTGGGAGAGGTAGGAGGCCACAACAGAGTCCAACTTTGCACTTAACGTGCCACACATGCGTGTCTGTTAAGTTTAACTAACGGGAAAATATGCAAGGACTAATGTGACTGACGTTTTGAGGTTTCAGTGACTAAGTTGTCAGTTTTAAAAATTTAGGAACTAATGTGGCCAGTGCATACAATTTCATGGATTAAAGTAAGGGTTTACTCCACGAAAAGATGAAATTGGAATAAAAAACCATTTAAGATATAACAACACTTATATTCTTATATCAAACAGTGCATACACTCCTTTTCACACCTCATCTAATACCATTTATTATACATATTTTTTCTCTCACTTTCTCTCACTCAATCACGTCTCTTAAAAATGATATAAACAGTACTTACACCTCTTTTGAGGGGTGTAAGATGATTATTTTCCAAGATATAAATAGTATGAAAACAACTTTTAAAATCAAATTGAATTTTTCGTGAAAAATAAGCTACGTAAATAAGGTTTAGCTTAAACCTTTTTATATAATGTTAAGTCTCAACTAAAATTAATTTAACTCTTAATTATATCTGTGCAAAAGTCTCGTGTCATTGCTAGTGAGACTAGTAATATTAGAATAATTATCACTATTATGTATTTTAAAAAAATTGTTAAATCACATATGTGGCATGATGAGGTATAGATGATCATATGTTCTTGGGTTCAATTGGCAGTCACGAGTTTGAATTTTTCAGACTTAAGTATAATATTAAGGAGAAGTCTCTGGTGCCCCATAGGCACTGTGCCTCTTTACACTATATTTGGATGATAAGTAATGAGGGGAACGAAAAAGGAATGAGGGTAACAGAAATAGCTTCCCTTATTTGAGAGTTTTAAAAAACATGGGAAGGGAACGGAATATATGGGGAATCATTTCCCCTATCTTCTCCTCAAATGTCCAACTTTTGGTCCCTCCAAAATTGAGGTGGAATGGGAAGAACACATGAGTAATGAAGTTTCATTCCGTTCCGTTAATAAAACTTCCAAACTAAGAGAATAGAAACTATGCTTCATTCCTTTCCTTTTCTTTTCACTCCATCCCCACCTATTTCATTTCGTTTCATTAATGAAAAAGCATCCAAACACAAGGTTAATATAAATAAAAAGAAAATAAATAAATAAAGATAAATTAAAGATGAGAAAATCAGAAGAAATTGAATTAATGAATAATGCACTAAAAGATAAGTTAGAAGAAATTAATAAAAATATAATTTTATTAATAGAAAATACTAATACAATTGTAAATTTTACATGTGATAGAATACAAAATGAAATAAACGAAATAAATAATATTAAAAATACACTTAATAACATAAATAAGGGTAAAGAAATTGATGAAAATGAAAATATTAAAAGAATTGAATAAGTCCTTCTACAACTAAAAATTTTTTTAGAAGACGAACAAAAAACTAGATATATAACGAAAAAAGATTTAGAAGATTTATTAAAAATACAACCAAAGGATTAATTAAAAAATCAAAACAAGAACCTTCAAAATTCCTAAAACCAGTGACTTCATGGAGGGGATAAGAAATGAATATATGGAATCATTAAAGAAATCAAATGATATTGAAGAAATTCAACAATTATTCAAACAATTAAAAATAATTGAAGAAGAAAATAAACAAATACAAAAAATAGAACAAATAGGACAAATAGAAACAAATAAAGAGAATGAAGAAGTAATATTAAATTATAGTACGTCAGACTCAGAATCAGGTTATGATGAAATATTTATGAAAAAAAGGAGAAACAAGTAATCCAAAACATAAAAGAAAATGGGAAGAATACTGGGACAATCTAGTTGGATCATGGGATAAATATGAATAAGAAATAATGTATAATCAAGGATATGCAAAGATGGACTAAAATCCAAGAAGAATTTAAACCTCATTATGAAAGTATTAGAGCTGAAAATAAATTAAATATTGACTGTGCAAGAAATAAAGAAAAAGTATTTCTGCAATAGACTAATGAAATAACTTTGCTTATAACAACAGATGAAAGATTTAATGGATTAAACTTATTAAATATAAAAAATTTACTAATTTATAAAACAAAAGGAAATGTACAAAAATTTCTTATAAGTATTAATAATGAAACATTGCAACAATAAGCAAGATCTGTAAGGAATAATCAAGAATTTGCTAGAATAATTATGGGATTGATTTATCAAGAATTTATAGGATATAATACCTTTGAACATAGAGAGGAAGTAAATAGGTTTTTACACGAAAAAGCAAAAGCACATCTAAATAAGATGCAAATATGTAATATGTGTGAAATAGAAAGTTTTATTTGTGAATATAAAAAATATTATTATCAGCTAAATAATGATACAAAACAAATATATATAGATATATTTATAAATAAATTACCATATCCACTTAATATAAAAATAAGAATAATTTGGCAAACTCAACCAAGAGAAATAGCTAATTCTTTAGGATGAATTATATAGAATCTTTATTATGAATTAAGAAAACAATGTATACAAAGAGAAATAATTAGACAACTAAATAAAGGAAGAAATGCAATTTGCTATGATATACCAGAAATACCAGTAAATAGAAAATCTAGGAAACTATGGATGTAACCAAACTACAAAGAAAAGAAAGTGTTATACAAGAAAACCTAGATTAAGAAAAACTTATCCTAGGAAAAAAGCCTATAAAAATACTAAAAGAAAATATTTTAGAAGAAAGAGATATACACCAAGAAAATATTGTCCAAAAGAAAAAAAAAAATGTGTATGTTGGATATGCAATATAAAGGGTCACTATGCAAATGAATGTCCTCAAAAGAAAGAAAAAGACTTTAAAGAAAAATCAAAATTAATAAAAAAAGTATATAAAATATATGGTCTAGAGTCATTAGAAGAAGAATTAAGTAATACTGAAAATAATATATATGAATACTCAAAAGATGAATTATCTTCAGAAGAAACAGAATTCGAATAGCACTTATATTAAGATTAATATTGAAAAAAGTAATAAAGAAATTGAAGCTTATATCGATACAAGTGCAAGTATTTGTATAGCAACAAAAGCATTATTTGACAAATGGGAAAACTTAGAAAAACCATTAAAGATTCAATTAGCAGATGGATCAATACATCCTCTATACTTAGTGGCAAAAAGAACTACTTTAAAAAACAAATAATAAATTATTTATGGTACCTACGGTATACCAATAAGAAACTGATTTAAATATGATAATAAGAAATAATTTCTTACGATTATATTCGTCGTTCTGTCAGTTTTTAGAATAGATAACACTTAAAATACCATATATTAGAGGGAAGAAATTAAAAGAGATAATTGAGATCCCAATTATTCATTTTTCTGATGTATTTATTCTAAAAAATAATCAGAGCTTAGCAAGCTAAAACGTGGTGAGATAGTTAAGGCAGTATGCCAAAAAATTCAACATGTACTGGTTAGAACTAGGAAGAATGATTCCAGCTTATATTGAAGAACTTTTAAAAAAAGTATGTAATGAGAATCCTTTAGATCCAAAAATTAATAACCAAAATATGGAATTAATTAAATTAAAAGTAAAAAATCCAACAAAAGAAATAAAATGTAAACCTATGATTTATACAAAATAAGACTGAGATGAATTTGCAAAAGATATTAAAGAGATGAAAGATGAGGGATTAATAAGGCCATCAAAAAGCAAACACTCATTGCCAACATTTTATGTTGAAAATCATAATGAGATAAAAAAGAGGAAAGAGACAAATGGTAATTAATTACAAGCAAATGAATGATGCAATGGAAGGAGATGCATACTATCTTCCAATAAAAGATTTAATTATTGAAAGAATAAGAAATATGTTTTGGTTTAGTACTTTTGATTGTAAGTCAGACTTTTACCAAATACATCTTACAGAAGAATCTAAAGCTTTGACAGCCTTCAGTTGTCCCCAAGGGCAATATGAATGGAATGTACTTCCAATGGGACTTAAACAATCACCAGGTATTTTCCAACGAAGAATGAATTCAATACTCAAGGATTTTAAAGACTTTTGTCTTATTTATATTGATGATATATTAGTCTTTACTAATAAAGATTTAGATGATCATTTTAGAAAAGTAGATTTAGTACTTAGTAAATGTTTAGGACTTGGAGTAGTTTTAAGTAATAAAAAATATGTTTTAGCCCAAAATAAAATTAATTATTTAGGATTGGAAATCGAAAAAGGAAAAATAATAATACAAAAACATGTATTAGAAAAGCTTCAGAATTTTCCAATAAAATTAAAGGATAAAAAAGAATTACAAAGATTTTTTGGATTATTGACATATATTTCTAATGAAGGCTTTATAAAGAATCTTGCTGCAGAAAAGAAATTACTTTAGCAAAAGCTAAAAAAAAATGCCCTCTGGACTTGGACTGAGGAAGATGAAGCAATTATTACTAAACTAAAATACTTATGCCAGGATCTTCCTGAGCTATATCATCCATCGAATGATGACTTAATTATTATTGAGACTGATACCTCAAATGAATATTGGGGAAATGTAATGAAAGTAAAACCCCCTGGACAAAAAAAAGAAATATTATGTCAATACATGTCTGAAACTTTTTCAGATAGTGAAATTAATTATCCAACTCATGAAAAGGAAACATTGGCGCTAATTCGAATGTTAGAAAAACATCGAATTTATGTGCTTGATAAAGAATTTATTATTAGAACAACCTCTACTTATGTTGCACGTTTCAAAAATATTAATCACAAAGGAACTTACAAGCAAGGAAGATTAATTAGATGGCAAATGAAACTTGCCGAATACAATTACTCAATTTCACATATTAAAGGTCAAAAGAATATCCTCGCAGATATTTTATCAAGAGTATGGAACGAAACACAAAAATGATTAAGCAGCAACTAGAGCTAAAAGAAGCATTAAAAGGGCAAAAATTGAAGGAATTAGAACTTATTGAAGCAGACATTAAAGTTCTAAAATTACAACTCAAAGCAGAATGATTTCTTAAAGAAACATTTCAACAGGAAGAGAAAAAGACCAAAAAATGGTATGTAATTTTTAATGGACCAATTCTAGGAATTTATGATGATTAGTACAAAGCAGCAGCACATTGTCAAAAGATCTCAGGAGTTCTTCACAAATCATACCCAACAAAGGAAAAAGTGGAAAAGGCATATCATGGAGTATTCAAAAAAATCAAGAAAGGAAAAAGAAATCTATCTTGGATCAAGAACTTTTTCAGAAGCAGCCAAGAACCCATTGGGCTGAATTTAGAAGAAATTAATTTGTTCCCTCATAATTTCAAAGAAGCAGTTTAAATGTTCAAGAAGAATATAGCAAAGGAACGAAGTATTTCTCTGAAGTTCTACTCAACCTATCCAGACTTCATCACTAAGCAATAGGCTAAGCATCTAGTCTTTGTGGGAGTAA
Organism: Ormosia semicastrata; assembly: GCA_029884595.1. Lineage (NCBI taxonomy): Eukaryota > Viridiplantae > Streptophyta > Magnoliopsida > Fabales > Fabaceae > Ormosia > Ormosia semicastrata. Next base: position 34,679,215 of record JAQQTO010000055.1, read on the forward strand.
GTAATAATAATTTCCCACTTAAAGACGAACCTACTGTAGTAGTTTATGAAGAAGACCATATTACTCAGATATTGACTAATCAACTTGCAAGCATCTACTCATAGTGCCAAAGCATTGGAAAAGATTCATTTTTCAAAACTCTATACAAAGGACCAACTACTTTGTTGTTCAGCAAAACAAGTGGCAAAGTAATAAAGGAAAAAGATATGAATCTTCTAACAAGCTTTGAATTCCCTTTCTACGCACTACAAGGACCACTAATGGAGTATAGGGCAGTTGTTCGTAGTGGCCTATGTGCGATGATAAAGCAAAGTGGGAACTACGCATGTGAAAAATGTGTATAAGGAAAAGAAGTGGTTGACATAATTAAAGAAGAAGCATCATCGGACGAGGCAATAATTGAAAAGTGATGTAAGCCCTTACATCACTATGTAAATTATTGAAAGACTTATGTAAGCACTTACGTAGTAAAATATATTTCTGTAAATAATATTAGCCTTCCTTAGATTATAAATAAGTCCTCTTATGCTGAGGCGAGACGGATTTTTGAATTCTCAGACTTTGAAAAATCTCAATTGAGATAAGTTTTCTTAGGAAAACTTTACTAGTTCCTTATGGGATCTAGTCGAGCACTTGAGAGTATGTCCAGTTATCATGTACTTATAATCACTTATTATCAATAAAATTCCTCATTTTACTTAGATTTTTCAATCCATCCATCCTATTCAAAATCACCGAAACAACTCATTCAATTCAGTCACGGAAGTAGCAGTGGGCTAGAAAGAAATCCATAATAATAAACCAGTAACGAAAAAAGTTGTGAAAGAAACTTTTGGGATACAAGACCAGGTATGTTTCTTCAACTCCTCCCGAATAATTATTGTCAATATCATGTACTAGGACTAGTAAATGGAATTATTATGTCAATACTTATTGATACTGGAGCATGTCTTAGTCATATAAGTAAAGATTTAACAAGAAAAATAGAAGAAACAATACCGAGAACGATAGTAAAATATAATTGAGAAGAAAAAAATTTAAAAGAAAAAACAAGTATAGATGTTTACTTTAACTCAGATGTGAAAATTCAAACTGAATTATTTGTTGAAGAACAAACAAATATTAAACTACTTTTAGGAATAGATTTTCTTGAACCAGTAAAACCATATGAAATTAGATCTGAAGAATTAATTATATCTCCAGAAGACAGAAAAATAAGAATTTCAAGAATTAACCTAAATATTTATACTATAGAAGCACATTTAAACAAAATAATATAAATGGAGATAGAAAAAGTAGATGATATAGAACATTTACACACTACGAAAAAGAAAGAAATTATGAAGGAAGTATTTTAATAAATCGATCTCTCTTTAGAAAAAATACAAAAAGAAGACTTAAATTTAACAAAAAATACAAATATGAAAGGAAAAGAGATACTTGGAGGAATACTAAAAAGATTTAATCAAAGAAAAAATATCATCTATTATGGAAAACTAAATAATGAAGCACCAACAGATATAGCAGATGCTCAAGAAAATACGTGCATACAATTACTAAATAGGAAAAAACTTATGGAATTAAAAAGAAATATAAAGAAAGAGGAAGATAGAAGAAAAATAAGATATATTTATATAGGGGCTGTACAAGTATTAATTAAATCAACCTTTCAAGAAAATATAAATTCGCTTGTAGAACTGATGCTAAAAGATGATAAAATTATTATCCAAAAGACAAGATATTAGGAGTGACAGAAGGAAATCTAACTTATGAAAAATTAAAATTTGAGATACGACCAAATATTGAAATACCTTTAAATACTCAAAGACTAGAACAATTATTAACATTATAACACAAATTCTTAAGAAAATATTTAATGAAATCAGGAGATAAAAATTTTTCAATTACTTACTGTGTTAGTTATGCATTAACAAACCCACATCATAAAATTACTTTTAAAAATAATGATAGAATAGATATTCCATATTTATTTACAGATATTGAAAAAATTTATTATCCCAAGAAAAATAAAATAACAGAATTAGGAACTTTACAAATAAATCAAAATTATTAGAATTCAAGGAAAAGCAAATTTCAAGCCAATTAGATTTAATGAACTAGAAAAAATTAGTGAAGAAGATGAAATTAATAAATTAGTTATTCAAGTAAATGATTTAACTCAATATTTAAAACAAAGAATATGAGTAATTTAGAACAGACAAAATTAAAAACTTAAGCAGAAAAAATTAATCGATTTAGTAAAATTTGGTATCGAGTTAAGAAGTAAAATAAATATAATGAATGAAAATAAAAGACAAAAAAAAATACAAATTAAACATACTATTAGTACTCTTAAGGATTTAAGAGAAAGATTAAAATATTATATAAAGACAAAAAATTAATTAAGGCTAAAAAGATAGAGAAAAAAAGAATAAATTATTATTTAAAAAATAAATAATTTATTACAAAAACAAAATTGAAAAAACTAAAAAAAAAAAGAGTAGCCACCGATGCACCCATAGTTTAAATTCTACCGGAATAGTCATCATTAAATATTAATGTTAAAAGTTTGAGGTTTCATTTGCCACCTTTTCTTTTCTTTATTTAAGTTCCTAAATCTCTTATATAATAATAATAATAATAATAATAAATCTTTAGAATCAGAAAAAGAATAAACTGTTTATGTATTCGGTTAAATATTTGTTTATTGCATTGGTTTATTTTGGTCAATACACCAATGAAAATCGTTACACTATTTAAAACTTTTTTCTTGTGACCTTTGAATTATTTGTAAAATATTTATCAATAGTTAATTTTGTAATAAATATTTATATTTTATTAAATATAATCAGTAAGAAACAAATGTTAAATAATTCTTTAAGATATTTATAAAAAAATAATCAGTACCGAGAAATGGCTTGTACTAATTCATGCTACCTGCAATTATAGGAGACTCGTATTGGTAGGTGTAGACGCAGCTACCACATATTTTTTGATAAAAAATGATTATTTTATATTTTAAAAAAAAATATAAGTATTATTTATATTATTTTTAAAAGATATAATTGAGTGAAAAAAATGATAAAAAAATATATATATAATAAATAATATTAGATGAGGTATAAAAACAAATATATGAATTATTTAATATAAGAATATAATAATTATTTTTGTGAAGTGGAATATTAAAAATATATTTTTATTATATTTTTTAATATTTTTATTAAATTATATCATAAACTTAAATATATATTAAAATTTAATTATATATTAATTAAGTTGAATATATATTAATTAAATTAATTATATATTAATTAAAATTAAATATATACTTTAATACGTGTTATAATCTAATAAAAATATATTAAAAAAAGTATGATAAAAAATTTGTTTTTAACATTCTTTTTCTCGAGAATTATGAGACATCGGATTGGGTACAGGATCTGCTTACTCGCCAAGCATACAGACCTACCTACTTAGCTGACCATGACTTTTTCTTGAATAAAGTAAGCTGACCATGACTTTTTCTTGAATAAAGTAAAATGGACAACATTATATTCCGTACCTTTGAAAATATTATTTGAGCATAAAAGGGACGAGATGGAAGGATACGAGCAATTTTGTCCATTTTTCTCTACTAGAGAAGTATCAAAGTCACAATCCTCTCTCTTTAATTATTTTGTTTTCAAAATTTGGAAGTTAGTAAGTTCATTTGCTTGGAGAGCACGGCGAACAAGGGTCCACATATTTTAATTTTTTTTATTTTTTCAAAAGTTTGTAGGTCTTAGTGCCTGAATTAATCTCGCCTGGTCAAATGGTATTTGGAGTTTGGACAATAACAGTTCACGCGCTTAGGTTCTGAAACAGTTTTATTGGTTCTAATTGAGGGGAATAGTTCTCAGAAGCTGCGTTAAGTTGAGAAGAATTGTTAGTCATCTATGCCTTAAGCCTCAGAAATCACGTCAAACTTGCATGAGATGGCACCGTGAGAAATCCTTTTAAATTGACTCCAATTATATGGATATCACTTCTATGACAATATGTCCTGTTATAGTGCTTAGCACTAATAAGAAGATGCCATTTCGTTTGTTCTGCATGATACTAGAGCTTTCACAGAGAACTGCCCTCCGATTATATGATATTTCGTTGAAAAAATTGAATGGCTGAGTTTGGCTTAGCGTATTCTTTATTCAGATCAGGGCAAAAGGCCCTGTTTGAAGTGTAAGAAACTAGCTAATTAAATCGTCTTAACGTTAGGTATGTCGGAAAGACACTCATTATTACGTAAGTATTATAACCATCACACCTGTAACAGCATAATCTTAAAAACAATATTCCGCTTGGATGAATTTGATAACCCGTAAAAATCGGCCCAAACCCATAGCTCAAAGTAGCACGTGGGGACATACTCATAAAAGAGAACAGCTGAAACCAACTGCACTTCAGACCAAAAAATAAATAAACATTATTGAGCCTAATAATGACAAACCGTTCTGACAGCTCAATACTCAAATAAACCAACGGTCTTAACGGGAGAATCATCTGTTTCTATTTTTTTTTCTTTTTCTTTATTTTTATTTTAATTCATTTTAATTTATTTTAATCATAAGCATTTATTTTATTTTCCAATTCTTTTTTTTATAAGGTCTAGGATTCACTCGGTGGCCTGGTGGAGAATCTACTAATAAGGTCCATAAGTAGCCCCCAAATGGAGACCCAAAAATGAGGAGGAGCATAGCCATAAAGGAAGGGAAAATGGGACAGAAAGCAATTAAGCCGTAAGTAGCCCCCAAATGGAGACCAGAAAATGGGGAGAAGGATAGTCATAAAGGAAGGGAAAGTGGGATAGAAAGCAATTAAGGGGATCGAATTTTGTTACATTCTCTACCTATAATCAACTCCTATCAACTTGGTGCCAACACGGAGCACTATTTTCCTATTCTATTTTCTAAAGATTCCTTTTGTTGAGAAGAATAAGTGGGTCACCTATGCCTGATTAACCCACGTATGTTATTTAACACTGATGTATGGCTTTTGCACCAGGAAAAATTCTTACCTAAATTATAAATACTATAGTTGAGTGTACTAAGTCAATCAACATTTAGTATTTTTATTAATTTTTATAAAATTAATTATGTAACATAATTATTTATAAAAATATTAAATTATAATTAGTTTGATGCACCTAATTAAGTGCTCATAATTTAAGCAAGAATTTCTCTTTCTGTAATTGGTCTCATGTTTTGACTTCTAATCCACATTACTTAGTAAATAGCCACGTCACATGCAAAACAGCTACATGTAATTCACGTCTCCTTTTCATGTTTGACAAGTTTGTTATAATCACTATTAAATTGTCTAAACTCTTTGTGTTTATCGCATTTTCTTTCCTTTCTAAACTCTTTCAGATTTCTTTTATCAGTCTCATGTTTTAACTTATCATCAACGTTAACTAGCAAATGGCCACATCAAATTCCAAATGGTCACGTGTGATTCACATTAAAATTTGCTATTATCAATTTAAATGGCATCACACGAAAAGGAGTAAACCCTCATTTCAGTTCCTGAAATTATATGTATCGGTCACATTAGTTCTTGAATTTTTAAAACTGACAATTTAATCTCTGAAACCTCAAAACGTCAGTCATGTTAGTCTCTGCATCTTTTCTCGTCAGTTAAACTTAACAGAAATGCACGCATAACACGTTAAGTGTTAAGTTGGACGTTGACGTAACCTCCTACCTCCCAAAGACGATGCAGTTTCACACGAAGTTATAGTGTGAAACTTTGTATTTACAAGTTTGGTTTAAAAAAAAGAAATTGTCTCAAAGTCTTTGAAAAAAATAATCACTCCCTTTGTTCTCTCTTTTCCTACTCTGTCATCCCCTATTCTTGTTTTCAGACCAAGACTTGAGATTTGAGCTCAACCACAAGTGTTCACTCGAAAATTTGAATGGATCTAAATGATTTCAAGCCAACAACACAATCTTGAGGCCATGTTTGCTCATCAAAATCATAGACCCCTATGACCATCTCAGTTGACCTATGCAAAATCTGGGTTTCATACCATGGCTTTTACCAAGTGCTCTACGGTTCCTTCCCTCTACTGCACTGTTCTTTTTCTATTACTTCCCTCCCCCTACTTCTCCATTACCTATGAGATTGCTAAACCCAATTAAAAAAATGTACTAGCTTTGGATCTAAAAAAATGCACTAGAGTCATATGCAAGCTAAGCTGTCTTTGATTTAAACAAATCTAGAAACTTGTAGTTGATTTGAACAAACTCAGAAACTGATGGTTAATTTTTCAGATTTTAAAATTCAAGAACTAATGTGACCGGTGCATGAAATTTAGAGATTAAAGTGAATGTTTACTCAAAATTTTCCAGATTCTCCCCAATTACAATGACATTTTATCTCCCCATTTGATCACTCATCACACAACACAAACCAACAAAACTATTTCAAACTCCTCACTCAACAACCCATCAAAATGCTCCAACAACAACAAACCCTCCAAGAACAACTCCTCCTCAGAAACCACTCCTGTGCCACTAGAGCACAACTCCAACTCTCATTCCAGCAACGAAAGTTGTTGGACAACATGCACGAGACCAAGTTATTGATCCATCATAACCCTTCATCAAACCATGGTTTGGAGACAGGTGTGCTGAAACAGTAAGAAAGAGTAGCAAGGGCTGTGGTATTTTCTCAGAGATTGAGAGTTGATGAATGTTAATCATCATCATAAATTTCAGTGTTGCAATTAATTGGGAGGGATCTGAAAAATTTCTCCCTCTGCCTCCAATACGATATCGTTTCATTATTGAGACCTTTGTTTTTTGGGACACAAGTGAACATGTCGTTTTGGGAGAGGTAGGAGGCCACAACAGAGTCCAACTTTGCACTTAACGTGCCACACATGCGTGTCTGTTAAGTTTAACTAACGGGAAAATATGCAAGGACTAATGTGACTGACGTTTTGAGGTTTCAGTGACTAAGTTGTCAGTTTTAAAAATTTAGAAACTAATGTGGCCGGTGCATACAATTTCATGGATTAAAGTAAGGGTTTACTCCACGAAAAGATGAAATTGGAATAAAAAACCATTTAAGATATAACAACACTTATATTCTTATATCAAATAGTATATACACTCCTTTTCACACATCATCTAATACCATTTATTATACATATTTTTTCTCTCACTTTCTCTCACTCAATCACGTCTCTTAAAAATGATATAAACAGTACTTACACCTCTTTTGAGGGGTGTAAGATGATTATTTTCCAAGATATAAATAGTATGAAAACAACTTTTAAAATCAAATTGAATTTTTCGTGAAAAATAAGCTACGTAAATATGGTTTAGCTTAAACCTTTTTATATAATGTTAAGTCTCAACTAAAATTAATTTAACTCTTAATTAAATTTGTGCAAAAGTCTCGTGTCATTGCTAGTGAGACTAGTAATATTAGAATAATTATCACTATTATGTATTTTAAAAAAATTGTTAAATCACATATGTGGCATGATGAGGTATAGATGATCATATGTTCTTGGGTTCAATTGGCAGTCACGAGTTTGAATTTTTCAGAATTAAGTATAATATTAAGGAGAAGTCTCTGGTGCCCCATAGGCACCGTGCCTCTTTACACTATATTTGGATGATAAGTAATGAGGGGAACAGAAATAGCTTCCTTTATTTGGGAGTTTTAAAAAACATGGGAAGGGAACGAAATATATGGGGAATCATTTCCCCTATCTTCTCCTCAAATGTCCAACTTTTGGTCCCCCCAAAATTGAGGTGGAATGGGAAGAACACATGAGTAATGAAGTTTCGTTCCGTTCCATTAATAAAACTTTCAAACTAAGAGAATAGAAACTATGCTTCATTCCTTTCCTTTTCTTTTCACTCCATCCCCACCTATTTCATTTCGTTTCATTAATGAAAAAGCATCCAAACACAAGGTTAATATAAATAAAAAGAAAATAAATAAATAAAGATAAATTAAAGATGAGAAAATCAGAAGAAATTGAATTAATGAATAATGCACTAAAAGATAAGTTAGAAGAAATTAATAAAAATATAATTTTATTAATAGAAAATACTAATACAATTATAAATTTTACATGTGATAGAATACAAAATGAAATAAACGAAATAAATAATATTAAAAATACACTTAATAACATAAATAAGGGTAAAGAAATTGATGAAAATGAAAATATTAAAAGAATTGAATAAGTCCTTCTACAACTAGAAAATCTTTTAGAAGAAGAACAAAAAACTAGATATATAATGAAAAAAGATTTAGAAGATTTATTAAAAATACAACCAAAGGAATTAATTAAATCAATAGAATAAGAATCTTCAAAATTCCTAAAACCAGTGACTTCATGGAGGGGATAAGAAATGAATATATGGAATCATTAAAGAAATCAAATGATATTGAAGAAATTCAACAATTATTCAAACAATTAAAAATAATTGAAGAAGAAAATAAACAAATACAAAAAATAGAACAAATAGGACAAATAGAAACAAATAAAGAGAATGAAGAAGTAATATTAAATTATAGTACGTCAGACTCAGAATCAGGTTATGATGAAATATTTATGAAAAAAAGGAGAAGCGAGTAATCCAAAACATAAAAGAAAATGGGAAGAATACTGGGACAATCTAGTTGGATCATGGGATAAATATGAATAAGAAATAATGTATAATCAAGGATATGCAAAGATGGACTAAAATCCAAGAAGAATTTAAACCTCATTATGAAAGTATTAGAGCTGAAAATAAATTAAATATTGACTGTGCAAGAAATAAAGAAAAAGTATTTCTACAATAGACTAATGAAATAACTTTACTTATAACAACAGATAAAAGATTTAATGGATTAAATTTATTAAATATAAAAAATTTACTAATTTATAAAACAAAAGGAAATGTACAAAAATTTCTTATAAGTATTAATAATGAAACATTGCAACAATAAGCAAGATCTGTAAGGAATAATCAAGAATTTGCTAGAATAATTATGGGATTGATTTATCAAGAATTTATAGGATATAATACCTTTGAACATAGAGAGGAAGTAAATAGGTTTTTACACGAAAAAGCAAAAGCACATCTAAATAAGATGCAAATATGTAATATGTGTGAAATAGAAAGTTTTATTTGTGAATATAAAAAATATTATTATCAACTAAATAATGATACAAAACAAATATATATAGATATATTTATAAATAAATTACCATATCCACTTAATATAAAAATAAGAATAATTTGGCAAACTCAACCAAGAGAAACACTAATTCTTTAGGTTGAATTATATAGAATCTTTATTATGAATTAAGAAAACAATGTATACAAAGAGAAATAATTAGACAACTAAATAAACGAAGAAATGCAATTTGCTATGATATACCAGAAATACCAGAAATAGAAAATCTAGGAAACTATGGATGTAACCAAACTACAAAGAAAAGAAAGTGTTATACAAGAAAACCTAGATTAAGAAAAACTTATCCTAGGAAAAAAGCCTATAAAAATACTAAAAGAAAATATTTTAGAAGAAAGAGATATACACCAAGAAAATATTGTCCAAAAGAAAAAAAATGTGTATGTTGGATATGCAATATAGAGGGTCACTATGCAAATGAATGTCCTCAAAAGAAAGAAAAAGACTTTAAAAAAAAATCAAAATTAATAAAAAAAAGTATATAAAATATATGGTCTAGAGTCATTAGAAGAAGAATTAAGTAATACTGAAAATAATATATATGAATACTCAAAAGATGAATTATCTTCAGAAGAAACAGAATTCGAATAGCACTTATATTAAGATTAATATTGAAAAAAGTAATAAAGAAATTGAAGCTTATATCGATACAAGTGCAAGTATTTGTATAGCAACAAAAGCATTATTTGACAAATGAGAAAACTTAGAAAAACCATTAAAGATTCAATTAGCAGATGGATCAATACATCCTCTATACTTAGTGGCAAAAAGAACTACTTTAAAAAATAAATAATAAATTATTTATGGTACCTACGGTATACCAATAAGAAACTGATTTAGATATGATAATAAGAAATAATTTCTTACGATTATATTCGTCGTTCTGTCAGTTTTTAGAATAGATAACACTTAAAATACCATATATTAGAGGGAAGAAATTAAAAGAGATAATTGAGATCCCAATTATTCATTTTTCTGATGTATTTATTCTAAAAAATAATCAGAGCTTAGCAAGCTAAAACGTGGTGAGATAATTAAGGCAGTATGCCAAAAAATTTAACATATACTGGTTAGAACTAGGAAGAATGATTCCAGCTTATATTGAAGAACTTTTAAAAAAAGTATGTAATGAGAATCCTTTAGATCCAAAAATTAATAACCAAAATATGGAATTAATTGAATTAAAAGTAAAAAATCCAACAAAAGAAATAAAATGTAAACCTATAATTTATACAAAATAAGACTGAGATGAATTTGCAAAAGATATTAAAGAGATGAAAGATAAGGGATTAATAAGGCCATCAAAAAGCAAACACTCATTGCCAACATTTTATGTTGAAAATCATAATGAGATAAAAAAGAGGAAAGAGACAAATGGTAATTAATTACAAGCAAATGAATGATGCAATGGAAGGAGATGCATACTATCTTCCAATAAAATATTTAATTATTGAAAGAATAAGAAATATGTTTTGGTTTAGTACTTTTGATTGTAAGTCAGACTTTTACCAAATACATCTTACAGAAGAATCTAAAGCTTTGACAGCCTTCAGTTGTCCCCAAGGGCAATATGAATGGAATGTACTTCCAATGGGACTTAAACAATCACCAGGTATTTTTCAACGAAGAATGAATTCAATACTCAAGGATTTTAAAGACTTTTGTCTTATTTATATTGATGATATATTAGTCTTTACTAATAAAGATTTAGATGATCATTTTAGAAAAGTAGATTTAGTACTTAGTAAATGTTTAGGACATGGAGTAGTTTTAAGTAAGAAAAAAATATGTTTTAGCCCAAAATAAAATTAATTATTTAGGATTGGAAATCGAAAAAGGAAAAATAATAATACAAAAACATGTATTAGAAAAGCTTCAGAATTTTCCAATAAAATTAAAGGATAAAAAAGAATTACAAAGATTTTTTGGATTATTGACATATATTTCTAATGAAGGCTTTATAAAGAATCTTGCTGCAGAAAAGAAATTACTTTAGCAAAAGCTAAAAAAAATGCCCTCTGGACTTGGACTGAGGAAGATGAAGCAATTATTACTAAACTAAAATACTTATGCCAGGATCTTCCTGAGCTATATCATCCATTGAATGATGACTTAATTATTATTGAGACTGATGCCTCAAATGAATATTGGGGAAATGTAATGAAAGTAAAACCCCCTGGACAAAAAAAAGAAATATTATGTCAATACATGTCTGGAACTTTTTCAAATAGTAAAATTAATTATCCAACTCATGAAAAGGAAACATTGGCGCTAATTCGAATGTTAGAAAAACATCGAATTTATGTGCTTGATAAAGAATTTATTATTAGAACAACCTCTACTTATGTTGCACGTTTCAAAAATATTAATCACAAAGGAACTTACAAGCAAGGAAGATTAATTAGATGGCAAATGAAACTTGCCGAATACAATTACTCAATTTCACATATTAAAGGTGAAAATAATATCCTCGCAGATATTTTATCAAGAGTATGGAACGAAACACAAAAATGATTAAGCAGCAACTAGAGCTAAAAGAAGCATTAAAAGGGCAAAAATTGAAGGAATTAGAACTTATTGAAGCAGACATTAAAGTTCTAAAATTACAACTCAAAGCATAATGATTTCTTAAAGAAACATTTCAACAGGAAGAGAAAAAGACCAAAAAATGGTATGTAATTTTTAATGGACCAATTCTAGGAGTTTATGATGATTAGTACAAAGCAGCACCACATTGTCAAAAGATCTCAGGAGTTCTTCACAAATCATACCCAACAAAGGAAAAAGTGGAAAAGGCATATCATGGAGTATTCAAAAAAATCAAGAAAGGAAAAAGAAATCTATCTTGGATCAAGAACTTTTTCAGAAGCAGCCAAGAACCCATTGGGCTGAATTTAGAAGAAATTAATTTGTTCCCTCATAATTTCAAAGAAGCAGTTTAAATGTTCAAGAAGAATATAGCAAAAGAACGAAGTATTTCTCTGAAGTTCTACTCAACCTATCCAGACTTCATCACTAAGCAATAGGCTAAGCATCTAGTCTTTGTGGGAGTAAGTAATAATAATTTCCCACTTAAAGACAAACCTACTGCAGTAGTTTATGAAGAAGACCAGATTACTCAGATATTGACTAATTAACTTGCAAGCATCTACTCACAGTGCCAAAGCATTGGAAAAGATTCATTTTTCAAAAGTCTATACAAAGGACCAACTACTTTGTTGTTCAGCAAAACAAGTGGCAAAGTAATAAAGGAAAAAGATATGAATCTTCTGATAAGCTTTGAATTCCCTTTCTACACACTACAAGGACCACTAATGGAGTATAGGGCAGTTGTTCGTAGTGGCCTATGTGCGATGATAAAGCAAAGTGGGAACCACGCATGTGAAAAATGTGTATAAGGAAAAGAAGTGGTTGACATAATTAAAGAAGAAGCATCATCGGACGAGGCAATAATTGAAAAGTGATGTAAGCCCTTACATCACTATGTAAATTATTGAAAGACTTATGTAAGCACTTACGTAGTAAAATATATTTCTGTAAATAATATTAGCCTTCCTTAGATTATAAATAAGTCCTCTTATGCTGAGGCGAGACGGATTTTTGAATTCTCAGACTTTGAAAAATCTCAATTGAGATAAGTTTTCTTAGGAAAACTTTACTAGTTCCTTATGGGATCTAGTCGAGCACTTGAGAGTATGTCCAGTTATCATGTACTTATAATCACTTATTATCAATAAAATTCCTCATTTTACTTAGATTTTTCAATCCATCCATCCTATTCAAAATCACCGAAACAACTCATTCAATTCAGTCACGGAAGTAGCAGTGGGCTAGAAAGAAATCCATAATAATAAACCAGTAACGAAAAAAGTTGTGAAAGAAACTTTTGGGATACAAGACCAGGTATGTTTCTTCAACTCCTCCCGAATAATTATTGTCAATATCATGTACTAGGACTAGTAAATGGAATTATTATGTCAATACTTATTGATACTGGAGCATGTCTTAGTCATATAAGTAAAGATTTAACAAGAAAAATAGAAGAAACAATACCGAGAACAATAGTAAAATATAATCGAGAAGAAAAAAATTTAAAAGAAAAAACAAGTATAGATGTTTACTTTAACTCAGATGTGAAAATTCAAATTGAATTATTTGTTGAAGAACAAACAAATATTAAACTACTTTTAGGAATAGATTTTCTTGAACCAGTAAAACCATATGAAATTAGATCTGAAGAATTAATTATATCTCCAGAAGACAGAAAAATAAGAATTTCAAGAATTAACCTAAATATTTATACTATAGAAGCACATTTAAACAAAATAATTTAAATGGAGATAGAAAAAGTAGATGATATAGAACATTTACACACTACTGAAAAAGAAGAAAATTATGAAGGAAGTATTTTAATAAATCGATCTCTCTTTAGAAAAAATACAAAAAGAAGACTTAAATTTAACAAAAAATACAAATATGAAAGGAAAAGAGATACTTGGAGGAATACTAAAAAGATTTAATCAAAGAAAAAATATCATCTATTATGGAAAACTAAATAATGAAGCACCAACAGATATAGCAGATGCTCAAGAAAATACATGCATGCATACAATTACTAAATAGGAAAAAACTTATGGAATTAAAAAGAAATATAAAGAAAGAGGAAGATAGAAGAAAAATAAGATATATTTATATAGGGGCAGTACAAGTATTAATTAAATCAACCTTTCAAGAAAATATAAATTCGCTTGTAGAACTGATGCTAAAAGATGATAAAATTATTATCCAAAAGACAAGATATTAGGAGTGACAGAAGGAAATCTAACTTATGAAAAATTAAAATTTGAGATACGACCAAATATTGGAATACCTTTAAATACTCAAAGACTAGAACAATTATTAATATTATAACACAAATTCTTAAGAAAATATTTAATGAAACCAGGAGATAAAATTTTTTCAATTACTTACTGTGTTAGTTATGCATTAACAAACCCACATCATAAAATTATTTTTAAAAATAATGATAGAATAGATATTCCATATTTATTTACAGACATTGAAAAAATTTATTATCCCAAGAAAAATAAAATAACAGAATTAGGAACTTTACAAATAAATCAAAATTATTAGAATTCAAGGAAAAGCAAATTTCAAGCCAATTAGATTTAATGAACTAGAAAAAATTAGTGAAAAAGATGAAATTAATAAATTAGTTATTCAAGTAAATGATTTAACTCAATATTTAAAACAAAGAATATGAGTAATTTAGAGCAGACAAAATTAAAAACTTAAGCAGACAAAATTAATCGATTTAGTAAAATTTGGTATCGAGCTAAGAAGTAAAATAAATATAATGAATGAAAATAAAAGACAAAAAAAAATACAAATTAAACATACTATTAGTACTCTTAAGGATTTAAGAGAAAGATTAAAATATTATATAAAGATAAAAAATTAATTAAGGCTAAAAAGATAGAGAAAAAAAGAATAAATTATTATTTAAAAAATAAATAATTTATTACAAAAACAAAAGTGAAAAAACTAAAAAAAAAAAGAGTAGCCACCGATGCACCCATAGTTTAAATTCTACCGGAATAGTCATCATTAAATATTAATGTTAAAAGTTTGAGGTTTCATTTGCCACCTTTTCTTTTCTTTATTTAAGTTCCTAAATCTCTTATATAATAATAATAATAATAATAATAATAATAATAATAATAATAATAATAATAATAATAATAATAATAATAAATCTTTAGAATCAGAAAAAGAATAAACTGTTTATGTATTCGGTTAAATATTTGTTTATTGCATTGGTTTATTTTGGTCAATACACCAATGAAAATCGTTACACTATTTAAAACTTTTTTCTTGTGACCTTTGAATTATTTGTAAAATATTTATCAATAGTTAATTTTGTAATAAATATTTATATTTTATTAAATATAATCAGTAAGAAACAAATGTTAAATAATTCTTTAAGATATTTATAAAAAAATAATCAGTACCGAGAAATGGCTTGTACTAATTCATGCTACCTGCAATTATAGGAGACTCGTATTGGTAGGTGTAGACGCAGCTACCACATATTTTTTGATAGAAAAATAATTATTTTATATTTTAAAAAATTATGTAAGTATTATTTATATTATTTTTAAAAGATATAATTAAGTGAAAAAAATAATAAAAAAAATATATATATAATAAATGATATTAGATGAGAGTATAAAAAATATATATATTATTTAATATAAGAATATAATAATTATTTTTGTGAAGTGGAATATTAAAAATATATTTTTTATTATATTTTTTCATATTTTTATTAAATTATATCATAAACTTAAATATATATTAAAATTTAATTATATATTAATTAAGTTGAATATATGTTAATTAAATTAATTATATATTAATTAAAATTAAATATATACTTTAATACGTGTTATAATCTAATAAAAATATATTAAAAAAATATGATAAAAAATTTGTTTTTAACATTCTTTTTCTCGAGAATTATGAGACATCGGATTGGGTACAGGATCTGCTGACTCGCCAAGCATACAGACCTACCTACTTAGCTGACCATGACTTTTTCTTGAATAAAGTAAGCTGACCATGACTTTTTCTTGAATAAAGTAAGCTTTTAGTAACCAACCCTCACAGATATAGACAAAAACAAAAATACACGTCGTAAAAAATAGCAGCCACAAAGACCATGGGAATTGGACTAACTTAGCAACTTCCTTATACATAAATTATTGTAATCACTCTGAAACCATTATGTAGGTTTAATACAATATTCAATCCTTATAAAATAAATCGATTTAAAAAATAATACAAGAGAAAGATGGTAAAGTAAAAAATAAATTAATTATATGAAATACAACTATTATTATCACAAAAAAATAAATATATTATATTGGATTAATCCACGCAACTTGTGTACAAAAATCGGTCATCTTTATTATCTTACTTTTAGCTCCATCTAATTAATGTAATTCTACCCGCTTATAAAAAAAGACTTGGTTTCATCATTCATCGGGCATATGTAGATGACATTCATGACAACAAATGTTTCTCAACATAAGGCAGGTTCCATGTAGGCATGTACCAAAGTCAAACAAGAAACCAACAACGTTGTAATTCCACATACACGCATTGCATGAGCAGGCGAGGTTTAAATTAAGCAGCCACAAAAGACCCCATGATTTGAATTTTCGAAGATATATGTGGTCCCATGTTCTCCTTCCTCCCGAAGCAAATGGACTAACACGGTAACTTCCTTTTTAAAAAAAAAAGTCATATAGTGCTATAAATAGTCCAGTTTACTTCAATTCCATTCACTCACAACACAAGCCATTACAGCTATATCATTTCAGCTTTGCTCACTCACAAACAGAATCCCCACTTCAATTTCAAATTGCACCTCATTCTAGTATTGCCTTTGTTTTCATTGTCCTTAGCTAGTACAATCATTTCTTGCTTCCTTAGAAAGAGGAACTAGTACTCCAATTAATAACCCACGGTTACTTCAGCTGAACCCATCCAATAAAAAGAAGGGAAGGAAACAAAACAACAAATGGCTCTGATGTCATCCTTCTTCAATTGCTTTGCTCCCTCCTCATCCTCATCAACTCAAGTCTCAGATTGCGCAGAAGGATCTCAATTGAGATCACCATCTTCAGAGAAACCAAACAGCAAATCAAAATCAAAATCAAAGGGAGCACCAATTGTGGTTTCTTATTTCCCAATCAACTCTTATCCCTCGCGCTTGTAGTGGGTGTTATTCTGCATCTGCTTTGTTTCTTGAGTGCTAAGCTATGCTTCATGAGTAGGGATTGTAGGCTCAAGGCAAGGACCAAACGTTCCTAGTATTCAAACTGCACAGCACAGATACGGTGCCATTGGTGGCTGCTTTCTTCCTAGCTTGTTCTGTGATGTGATTGAAATTGGATCTACTTGTGCCTAGATTATCGATTTTGATTTGTACTCCAAGTTAACAAAGAAAACATCATGTAATATGTTCTACCTGGAATTTAGTGCATTGTATCCACAATAATAAAATAATAATAAGAAAAAATGCACGCAGATATTTTTTGAATTTGTCTTTTTCTACAATTTATTTATGCAAAATGTGAGTTTTTTTTTTTAATTTTTTTTGTCAATGTTTGGGGACCCACAGAATTCTAAATGTTCCACCGTTCAATCATCCGTTAGAAGGGAAAAGTTGAGAAGAATTTTTTTCGTTCGAGAGAATATTTATCTTTATATGATACTCGTTATATTAGTAACCCTAACGGGTTCATCTATCAGTGGTAAATATATGATGTGTGAATAGCTAAGCACATAATCATAAATTCAAGTTTTAATTATGTTAATTTGTTAAGGTCAAGTTATAAGAAATATTTTTATAAATTTCTTAGTTCTAATGTAGATAGTCTGTCTTTAATCAAATTAAATAGATATATTAATCGATGTGTATGAAAATTAGTCTAAATATCACTTAATTATAATAAAAAAATTCATCATATAAGTTTAATTTTGGGACCTACATAATTCATTGTCCATGAACATATAAAAATTTCTCTCATCCGAAGTGAGAAAAAGAAACTAAATTACAATACAATATTTTCATTGAATGCAGTACATGTTTTCTAGTAAATTCTTGGCTTTTCTTTTTCTTTTTCTTTTTTGGTTGGCAGCCAAAATTTTGTGTTTATCAAATTTTACTGGTTTATAAAACACTGAACTTGTGTGGTTTTCTGATTTCACTTATCATGCATCCAAATAATAAATCGATATATTTTGTCAAACATATAATGAGAGAAATTTATTTACATTTTCTAGGAAATAAACGTGTGAAACAACGAGTGAAACGAGGGAGTGTGTAATGACTCTTACCTGTCAAATTATAAAGTAATAATTTTAACGTTCTAATTTTATTTGAGATCTAAATAATATTTTTTAAATTTTTTATATTACGTAAATCTTAATTAAACTGGAATTTAACACTCAAACTGGTACTGGTGCAAGAGAAATTCTTACGGAAACCAAAGAGTTTAGAAGAGAAAGAAAATGCTATAAACACAAAGTTTAGAAAATTTAATAGTGATTAACAGACTCATCAAACATGGAAAGGAATTAAGGTTTGAACTTTGATTCTCTCCTGATAATATAGCTCACTTATCACTAACCCAACCCTTGTTGGTACTTGCATAATATTTTAGTGTACAATGTTATACAACTATATATGTTTTGCTTCATGTTTTGAGGAAAAACGCTTCTCTTAAAAAGATTCTCACTGCCAACAATTCTCTTTATTTGAAGGTATGTAAGCAAATCCTTGTTAAAAATTATGGCATCAAAAGGAAAAGAGAAAACGTTTAGGTGGATCTAACAATGCTATTGGTCTATATCTACATGTGAATCGAATTTTACAGTAATACAAATGAAACGACACAACATAAGAACATCAACAAAACACACAAGAAAAGAGGCATAACTGAAAACACAAAATCATCCGGTACCACCACTGTCTGCAAAACTCTGCTCATGAACCACAGCATAGCACTCATGAAACAGAAGATTTAAGATAAGAGTTAACTGGGAAATAAGAAGCCACCACTGAAGCTCCCTTTGATTTTGATTTTCTTTTCGGATTCTCTGAAGAAGGTTATTTTGCCTTAGACGCTTCTGCATAATAAGATGCGTATCATGGCATGGCATGGCTACTTTTGTGCGATTCAACTACTTTTACACGCGTGGAAGGAATGAGTTAACTAGGAAATAAGAAACAGCACTTGAATCTACTCTGGATTCTGCTTTGCTTGTGGATATTTCCAAATTAACATCCTCTGTGTCAATAGAGGTGCGAGATGAAGATGAAGGTGAAAAGAACATAAAGCAGTTGAGAAAAGCTCTGAGTAGAAACATTGGTTACAACTTGGGTAATCGCATATAGTTAGGATAATGAACTGATCTTAATCACTTACACACTATATTATATAGAGTATAGGAATAAAAAGGACAAAAAATATATTCCTAGAAGATCGGTGCCTTGCATAGATGATTGATTTGACCCCACTCAGTAACGATAAACTCCAAATTGTCTTGTCAGCCACCGTAAGGATAAGTAATTGATTAACTCTAGGTCTGGTAAGATAAGTCGTGTGTTGAATGATCAACTGCTTGACATGGGTGTACGGGTTTGAAGAGACATTTTTAGATGTTATCGTAATAAGAAAAAAAATTCTATATTATTGAATTTATTCTATATTATTGACTTTTTTTTTACATAATATTATTGAATTCATATTATATCAATTATAACATAAAAAATATAAATAAAATATGAGACAATAATAATTCACTTAACCGAAATAATATACTTCAAAAACATCTCCAGATAAAATTTGAACATATCTATGAGCTATTGTTCATAAACAATCAAAGAGAAATTATTTCCTCTTCTTAAAGGGAGAATTTTCTTCCTCTACAAAAAGTCATCACCGGTCCTACTAATTATGCAAGTATCAACATCATTTTAATGGTACAAGATATTCCTCGTGGAAGAAAAACTCATCTTTCAAGATGACAATAGAATTTTTCAAACAATCGAATTCACAAAAACAACATTTCGACTAATCATCTGTTTGATTTAACCCAAATTTCATTAAAAAATTATATTGACAGTTTTTTATTATAATGGTAGATATGAAAAAATTATTAAAAGATATGTAAAAGATATATGATAAATTTTAAAGATATGTGAAAAATATATGAGATATGTTTATAATAAGAAATTAAGAAAATTGTCTAAGGATGGATACAAATACTCGTGTTAGAGAATTGTAAGAGGCTAAGAGCTATAAAAATGAGAGTGTAAGAGATATTGTCTTGTAATCTTGCAGGTTATGCATATTTTGATATTAGATTTGGCTCTTTTTATTTGTGGATGTAGGCATGTTTGACCGAACAATGTTAAATTGTGTGGGATTTGTCTTTGATGCTTTTTTCAATTATAAGTATACTATGCATGTTTGTGTAGAAGGATATGTGATATTCCTCAATAATATTGACAGGAAGTGGTATTCCCTCTAGCATGTAGTATCAGAGCTTATAATTCGAGGAACCAAGCAATAGTATGATCCTTTGTGTGTAGGCCCTTGTGTCAAAAAGTCATCCTGAAAATGGAGATTAAGTAGCGTATCTCATTATGATAGTAAAAAGTGTGTCAAAAGTCTTCTTGACGTTGAAGTAAAGTGGTGCATTCCATATAATAACGATTAAAGTACGAAGATTTGATTGAAATTTTTTTTGGTGATTTAGATTTTTAGATTTGTTCCGTTATAAAAGGCAATACAAGAAGTGTATCCAAATTCTTCTTGACTTAGAGGTCAAGCGTTAGCGGCGAATTCCATTAATAACAAATGTGTTGATTTGAAGATTTTATATATTTGAAGATTTGAAGATTTACTAGTTGATGAAGAAATTTGGATCAAGGTGAAAATTGTTGGGTTTGACTTAAATTCCATTAAAAATTTATATTGATAATTTCCTATTATATTGATAGATATTAAAGATTTGTAAAAGTATGTGATAGATTTAAAAGATACGTGAGAGATATACGATATTTGTTTATAATAGAAAATTAAGAAAGTTGTGTAAGGATGGGCCATAAATACATGTATCGATGAATTATGAGTTATGAGAATGATAATGAAAAAAATGAGAGTGAGAGTATGATATATATTGTCTTGTAAGCATGCATGTTATACTTATTTTGATAATAAATTTGATTCTTCTTATTCATAAATATAGACATATTTGACCAAACTACATTAAATTAATAAATTATATATGATTTGTTTTTAATCCTAATTATTAGTATTTATGCATATTTATATAGAAGATGAAGTGATATTCCCTCTAAAGATATTAAAAGAGATATAGTATTCTCTAACAAAATTGAGGAGAATGTAATATTCCCCAACGCCTCTACACAATCAAAGAACTAACACGCAAACTAGCACACTCGTCAATGCACCATTTTACGTGTATCTACCACTCCATGCACCTGAGCGCACGGTAAGCCAACCTACAATCCTGTGTTTCCTATCTATCTATAAAAACAGGATCCAATCCCTATAGTTTTTTTTTTCTGCCTAAAATTATCCCATCATTAATTTTCCTTTCAGCAACAATCCTAACCGTTGTTTCTTCTTTCATTAAATGGTAGATATCAACTTTCTGAGAGGCTTTTCATTCTTTTAAATTTCTCACAAACACATCTTTCTTCAATCTTACAATTTTTTAAGTTTTTAATAAGAATAATGTTTGGCACACATTTGATGTACTCACATTACCTCACACTTAAAGTATATGATAGAATCAGAATATATATGTGCAAGAAATAAGATGAGACTAATTATAACAAATAATAAAAACTCTATAAATATTAGAAAAGTTATGCTATACATCACGAAAGATTTTCACGAAAAATCTCACAAACGTGATGTGACAAACAGTTACAGCCACACCAATATTTTATTTTGCTTAAAAAAATAAAAAGCATCTAATTAATTTTACACATTCACATTCTTAACATTTTCATGGAATTTATCATTTTTAATATAAGAATATAAGATGATGTGTGTATATATATAACATTATTCTTTTAATAATAGCATCTAATGCACGGGAAATTCAACTAGTTAAAACAATAAAAATAAGTATAAAAATAAGGTTACCAAAAAAACTATAAAAATAAAAATCAGCCCAAGCAATTAGGTTGTTAACTTGGGTTGGTTGTTCTGTTTAAGTCCATCGCCTGCCATTTTTTTAAGGAAAATGGTTGATGCATCATACCCCTTGAAATATTTACCCACTTCCCATGTGTATAAGATGGTAGAATAGTATAAAGGTATAAAAAACGAGATAAAAATTATATAAATATAAAATAATGTATGTAAGCGTATATTTAATAATAACAAGTTCTAATTTAGATCTCAAGTCATTTCAAAATGAGGAAAGAAAATTCATGTATAGTATTTTCCATAATTCTTCGTGGCTTTATCCCACACTCCCAGTGGCGGAGCTAGACTATGGTGGAAATGATAGTTTGGCGTGACCACTTTTAAGAAAATATTTTCTATTAAAAAAAGGGATTACAAGTAACTTCTTTGAGACTTAGAGGAGGAGGGAGGGAGGCGACAGCCTTAGCGAGAATACATGAGGAGCCGCCTCTGCACACACCTTAACACGGTCAAAGCAAGAGGGAAACTAGAGGTGAGTAGTGTGAAAAATTACATATAGTAAAAATCACTCCATATTGGTTAAGGTGAATATAGGAAATTATCCCTTGAACTATAAAAACATTCTTTATATATATATATATATATATTGTTCTAGATCGTGATCCGGGATCTCGCTCTATGGGATCAATTCGGCATGCACACTATCGGACTCCTTCTAATTAGTGTAGAGGAAGACTCAAAACGTATTCCGGACCACGGATTACAGCCCTCAAGCGGTGTTGGGATATGACGTCGTGGTTGATAGATTCACGCAGAGGATGAATCACTGAATATCCATAACTGCCAATCATCAACTTATGATATTATAAAATTCATAGTTATCTTTGGTTGTGTTCTGAATCGGGTTCAGAGAGTACCTGAAGTAGGCACGTTACGGTGATTTTTCCCTCGAGCAGCGACTGAGCGTGTTGCACAGGGGGGTGAGTACCTGCAAAGGGACTCCAACGCTCAAGTCAGGCAGCGCACAAGAGGGCTTATGAGATTGGTTGAATAGTTACCTTCTTAAGATGACTTAACCTTGTATTTATAGAGCGTATATAGAATCCTAATAGGATCCTTATTGAATGCAGGTAATTTAGGATTAGTATCCTGGTGAAGATCACCTTTCCATTATCATAGGGTATATCCCTGTAAATCTGGGATTCAAGATATGGAAAGGATCTAGCAACCAAAGATAACTATGAATCTTATATTATCGTAAGTTGATGAATGACAGTTACGGATATTCAGGGATTCATCCTCTGCGTGAATCTATCAACCACGACGTCATATCCCAACACCGCTTGAGGGCCGTAATCCATGGTCCGGAATACATTTTAAATCTTCCTCTACGCCAGCTAGGAGGAGTCCGGTAGTGTGCATGCCGGGTTGATCCCATGGAGCGAGATCCCAGATCACGATCCAGAACAGTTGCCCCCAACTTGACTCTTGGATGAGACAGACCAGAGTCAAGTTTAGAACGGATCAACCGTCATATGACTAACATGGTAATTCGATGAATAAGTGTTAGACCCCGGTTTATTACCGATGTCCACGTCTTATTCAATTACGAGTAAAGATTACTGCCCCCAAGTACTAGGAATTCCTGGAGATATGTTCAACTTAAATTCTGAACGTGATCTCTGGTGGTAACAGTCTGCGATTCTCTGGGAAACTGATACTTGGACTTTATTGGGGAATAGTGATTCTTTAAAGAAAACGTTAGTTTCATACGGATTGTCTCAATTGCTCCCTATCTTTGTGGCCAATCAGATATTAGAAGCATTTATTTCAGCTGACTTCATGGGATCATGTCACCTTTTACGGGACCAATCAAAACCCCTCATGCATGTTATAAGTAGAGAATACTTCTCCGTGAGCTTGCATTCCCTTCTTTTTCATTCTCGAATAGAGATGATTTCCTCCAGGAGAGTGAGTGTAGTTCTTTCTTCATTTCCCACTTTTGCTAAGAGAGTTTCATCGTCTGCAGAGATTATACTTTTATTTTTTCCAAAGTTCTTGAAGATGTTTGATCTTCCCCGAGCATTTTTTCCTTTTGACAAGGGCCTTTCTTTCTTAGCGTAAAACTGGGTTGCTATGCATTTAGAGAGGCGGAAGCCTTTCTCTCCTGGCGTACACGGCAGTGTCTGATCCAACGTGTTGACAGGATGAGACAATGCCTTCATCTACTATTGCATGGGGACCCGACGGAGCGCACCATTCCTCTTTCCATCTTCTTGGCGGGTGGTGTGGTGTGGAATGTGATTAAAAATAAATATCAAAAACAGTTGCCAAGTTCCACCAAAAATATAAAAACCTTGCAACCAGTTGTAGTAAGTAAGGGTCGATCCACAGAGAACCAATTCAATTAATACTATCAATCCAATTCCTAAATTAAACTCTGATGAAAAATAAACAGTAAAATTAAAAGGGGGGTTTTGTTGATTAAAACTAAAAAGAGAAATTAAACTTAAACTAAAACAGTAAACACAAATTGAATTACCAAGTTAAAGACATTGGTTAAGAGATGGAATCCACCACTAAATTTATATGATTATGCTAGCTTACATACTCTTTATACCAACGTGATCAATTATGTTCTTATGTAATTATGAGATAAATCCTTGTAATTTGTTTTCCTTAAGTTTCACTTAATTCAAGAACCGCTCAAATCAAACCCTAACCATTAGTTATTTGTAAAGCAACTGCTCTTACACCTACCTAATGATTGCATTAAGAGTTAGAAAACCAATCACACTAAGATCTAATCACACACCGGGATTAAATTACTTAGATCATATGTTTCACTAGTTTTACCACCGCAACCGCGCATAGCAATCCTAGTTTTACCACTCTCAAAATTTGGCAAGAATATAAAGACCTTTATATTGATTTAAAAAATAGAAACATATGAATAAAAATAAAATTGTATTGATATAAAGAAATATGCAAGATTCACATAATCAAAACTAGAGTTTCTTCTTCCCTTAACTAATCAAGAAGTTTAGCCACACATGGCAAAGTCAAAATCACAAGAAAAACAGAAGAAAAACATAGTTCAGAACGAAAGTGCAAAAGAAAACTGAAGATCAAACTAGTTTCCAAAAGTTGGGGATGATCGATCTTCGATTGCTCGAACCCGAGACTCCAATCTTCGATCCAATCTCCCTTTCCCTTAGTCTTTGTGTTTCCCTCAATTCCCTTGACGGCTCTCTCTGTCTAGCCCCCTTTAAGGGCTCTAAGCAACCCTATTTATAGGTTTAGATACCTAATTTAGCATTAAAATACGAATTTAGATTTCTGAGTCGATGACACGGGCCGTGTCATATAACACAGCCCAACCCGTGTCTGAATCTAGTGACAAAATTCCAACTAATTTCAAAGTCAGAGAAGAACACGGCCCAGCCCGTGTCATATGACATGGCCCGTGTTATCGGTCAAGGCTAAAAATTGAATTCCCTTGTGAAGTCAGAGAAGTACACGGCCTATCCCGTGTCATTTGACACGGGCCGTGTTATATGACATGACCTGTGTTGCATGACATGGCCCGTGTTGTCCAAAAATAGGATTTGACCCGTCTTGAAATAGTCAGAGGAGTACACGGCCCACCCCGTGTCATATCACATGGGCCGTGTCACTCACTTTCTTTAAATGCGACCTTGATTCTTCATAAATGCCCTTCTTCCTTTGCTTCTAAGGGTAAAACTGGTCTTCTTAAGTATTCATCTCTCTCCTCAAATGGTCATCAAGCTTGGTTTAATGCTAATGGACTCAAACACTCAAAGATATCCTGAAAAGCATAATTCATTTATGAGTGTTTATAACCACATTTAAGCATAGTTTCACAATAAATATTCAATTAAGTTCTAAAGCAGAAACTTAACTAAATATCAACAATTGAGCACATATGGAGTCCAATTAAATCAATCATAAGACATTTAAAGTATGAAAATAATCGACAGATCAAATACCCCACACTTAGCCTTTTGCACTCTGGGCAAAACATAAGACCAAACCAAGGAACAGGAAAACAAAACAAAACAAAACTTAAAAATTCAAAAGACTCAGTTTCCAATGATATTCAAGAGAGGCAAAAGTTTGTAAGCAAGAAGAGCAAGAAAAGATTCAAGGAATCAAAACATTCAAGAGATAACAGTTCTTCACATTTTCAACCAACAAGCAAGGCATCTTCAATTTGAAAAGCATGAATTAAGAATGATAGATCCTCACAAGATACACTCTCAATCTCTCAAGTGTTTACAAGGTAAGTATTTCACTCAATTCAACTAATGAAAAATGCACTACCATAAGCTTGCTTATCTTCTACTTCTCCACTACTCAAACACATGCACACACAAATCAAGAGGACTTTATTTAAGGTTGTAATGGGGCCAAGGTAAGGGAAGGAAATAATATGGATATGGTAAGATGAGCACCCAAGAGAATAAAAGAACATTGGGGAGAAACTCAATTGACAAACATGAAATTTTTATCCCCTCAAATCTATATAATGCACATTCTTTTTACATCTTCCTTTCCTTTTTTCTTTCTTTTCTTTTACAATCTTTCTTGAATTTTTTTTCTTTTTCTTTGTATTTTTTTTTCAACACCTTGCATATTACACATCAACTTACACCCCCACACTTGTCCTATTAAACACTTGCAACCAAAAGAGCTCCTCCAATGAAAATGAACCAATGCTCTCCCATTCTCTAAGGTAAGGTAAAATCATGGTTTTTCACATAGAGCATATAATGAGATAAGACAAAGAATAGGCAAATAGGCTTAAGGGGTTAATCAAAGAGAAATAATGCAAGGTTGGCTATTTGGTCAAAGTAGTTAATCACAAAAGAATGCATCAATCATGTTCATGTATGCAAGTGAAAATGTAGCCTCAAAAAGAATTAAAGCAAGTTCTAGAGTGATCAATATGACATGAGTGAAAATCACACAAGAAAGAAGAGAATGGTATAAATGCTAAATCCATCCATCAAAAGGCTCAAAATCTCACTAGGTATGCATCTATCAAACTCAATTCATCAATCAAACATCCAAAACCAAGCATGCCAAATTCAAGATGACAGAAGAAATTTATAAATCATAATCTTGAATTTCAATTGCTTCAAACTCATAGACTTCACAAATCTCAAAACATCATTGGAAATCAAATAAAAACACATTTTTTTTTTAAAAAACAGAAAATAGAAATTAAAATAAAAATAAAAATAAAACAGAAAACAAAATGTCAATTTCTCCCCCACACTTAAATTCTACATTGTCCTCAATGTAAACCTCAACAATAAACAATTATTAATAAATCTAGGACAAGTAAAATAAAAGAGAGGAAAGAAACATCCTTATTAATTGAAGTAACAGAGGTAGATGAAGAAATTTCCACTAGAATCCCATTGGCAAAAGCATAATAACCAATTTATGCTTGAAATAACATGAAAGTTTCCACCGGGGTCCCATTGGCTGAAGTGTAATGACCAAGTTAAGCTTGAGACATGAGGGCTTCCACCGGGATCCCATTGGCCTTCCTTATTTTCCTTAGCTTCACTACTGAAGAGTAATATGTGCACTTCATCAACTTCATATGCATTGTTTCTATTGGACCATGGCCCAAAAACAAAATCCACTTCAGCAGTGTCCATCATCCGATTCTCTTCTTCCATCTTTGAAAACTTTTCAGTGGCCTGCAATTCTACCTCCCTTTGGGTCTTAGATTTTGCTTTGTAAATAAAATCATCAACTTTCAAGTCTGCAGAAATCTCAGCACGATTAGCACATATAATATCAGTACATGAGTGACAATGAATATAATTATTGAAACCAATAGAATCAAAAAATTTATCATACGACTCATCATACTATCTCTCCACCACCTTAGGAAGGAGTTCAAGAATACTTACCTTGGGGGCCTTAGAGTTTTCCCCCTCCTCACTTACCTCTTCAGGCTCTGTTTCTTTCTTTTCAATGGTTTGTGAAGAAGAGGTGGGTTCATCTAGCGTCTTCCTACTTCGTAGTGTGACAGCACTAGTATCTTCCTTCACATTCTCTTCTGATTGTGAGGGAAGTCCTTCAGAAATTTGGCTCTAGAACTTACTGAGATCTGTGGCTAACTGATCCAAAGAGTTTTGCAGGTCATTACACATGGCCTGTGTTTCTTGTTGAAACTGAATGTTATTAGTGGTCATTTGTCCTATTAGCTCCTCCAGTGAAGGTTCAGGTTGCCTAGGAGGTTGAACTTGTTGCTGCCCATGACTTAAGTTAGGAGGATCCCACCACCCTGGATAATATGTATTAGAGTAGGGGTTGTAATTGTCGGATGGTTCAGAATATCCCCATACTGCCTCTACCTCCTCATTTGTGTCTACTAGGAAAGTGGGACACAAATCAGTGGAATGTCCAGATGATAAGCACATCTCACAAGCTTCCATAATCAATGGACATCAACACCTACAAACACTCAGAAAGAAAGAATCAAAAATTAAAATAAAAAACAAAAACAGAGTAAAAATAGGAAACAAATTAATAGCGCAATTGGAAATTTGGTTCCCCAGCAACGACGCCAAAATTTGGTGTGGTGTGGAATGTGATTAAAAATAAATATCAAAAACAGTTGCCAAGTTCCACCAAAAATATAAAAACCTTGCAACCAGTTGTAGTAAGCAAGGGTCGATCCACAGAGAACCAATTCAATTAACACTATTAATCCAATTCCTAAATTAAACTCTAATAAAAAATAAACAATAAAATTAAAAAGGGGGGTTTTGTTGATTAAAACTAAAAAGAGAAATTAAACTTAAACCAAAACAGTAAACACAAATTGAATTACCAAGTTAAAAACATTGGTTAAGAGATGGAATCCACCACTAGATTTATATGATTATGCTAACTTACATACTCTTTATACCAACGTGATCAATTATGTTCTTATGTAATTGTGAGATAAATCTCTTGTTTTCCTTAAGTTTCGCTTAATTCAGCAACCGCTCAAATCAAACCCTAACCATTAGTTATTTGTAAAGCAACCGCTCTTACACCTACCTAATGATTGCATTAAGAGTTAGAAAACCAATCACACTAAGATCTAATCACACACCGGGATTAAATTACTTAGATCATATGTTTCACTAGTTTTACCACCGCAACCGCGCATAGCAATCCTAGTTTTACCACTCTCAAAATTTGGCAAGAATATAAAGACCTTTATATTGATTTAAAAATAGAAACATATGAATAAAAACATAATTGTATTGATATAAAGAAATATGCAAGATTCACATAATCAAAACTAGAGTTTCATCTTCCCTTAACCAATCAAGAAGTTTAGCCACACATGGCAAAGTCAAAATCACAAGAAAAACAGAAAAAAAAAAAACATAGTTCAGAACGAAAGTGCAAAAGAAAACTGAAGATCAAACTAGTTTCCAAAAGTTGGGGATGATCGATCTCCGATTGCTCGAACCCGAGACTCCAATCTTCGATCCAATCTCCCTTTCCCTTAGTCTTTGTGTTTCCCTCAATTCCCTTGACGGCTCTCTCTGTCTAGCCCCCTTTAAGGGCTCTAAGCAACCCTATTTATAGGTTTAGATACCTAATTTAACATTAAAATACGAATTTAGATTTCTGAGTCGATGACACGGGCCGTGTCATATAACACGGCCCAACCCGTGTCTGAATCTGGTGACAAAATTCCAACTAATTTCAAAGTCAGAGAAGAACACGGCCCAGCCCGTGTCATATGACATGGCCCGTGTTATCGGTCAAGGCTAAAAACTGAATTCCCTTGTGAAGTCAGAGAAGTACACGGCCTATCCCGTGTCATTTGACACGGGCCGTGTTATATGACATGGCCCGTGTTGTATGACATGGCCCGTGTTGTCCAAAAATAGGATTTGACCCGTCTTGAAATAGTCAGAGGAGTACACGGCCCACCCCGTGTCATATCACATGGGCCGTGTCACTCACTTTCTTCAAATGCGACCTTGATTCTTCATAAATGCCCTTCTTCCTTTGCTTCTAAGGGTAAAACTGATCTTCTTAAGTATTCATCTCTCTCCTCAAATGGTCATCAAGCTTGGTTTAATGCTAATGGACTCAAACACTCAAAGATATCCTGAAAAGCATAATTCATTTATGAGTGTTTATAACCACATTTAAGCATAGTTTTACAATAAATATCCAATTAAGCTCTAAAGCAGAAACTTAACTAAATATCAACAATTGAGCACATATGGAGTCCAATTAAATAATCATAAGGCATTTAAAGTATGAAAATAATCGACAGATCAGCGGGCTATTTGAAAGCACCTGGCCGGTCTTTTTCGTAGTACGGCTGGATATGCAAGGATGTCGGGTGGAAGGAGGTGAAGACCCCCTTGGAGTAAACATGGGTGGTCTGCTTTCTTTGACTTGCTTTCAAGGAAGCAGCGGGTATCCGCTTCTACCGTTATCCGTTGAGAAAGTGGGAGAGGAATGAGTGAGCGGAGGATTTCTACTCCGGAGTGGCTTCAGTCCGTTCCGAGGTGGAAAGGCCGCTGTAGCTGCTCCGTAACTTGAGGCAACTTGGAATGATTGATGTCGGTGGAGGATTCTTCAGCTAGAGAGGTCGTACCCTTTCCAACAAGCGAGAGAAGATTTCGATCTTTAGTTACATCGCGGAGAAGCAGTGCAAGGAACTTTGGTATTTTCTCCGGGATTATGATCTCGGTTTGCCAATGTTCTTCAAAGTCAACCCACTTTTTCAAGAGACCAATGTTTGGAGATGTGGATGGGGTATGATTCAGGCAGCCGGAGATGTTTGCCCCCTTTTTCGGGATACCTTTATACATTCCATGTCTCAATATTTTCTTTTTCCTCCTTTTAGGATGTATGACGATGTATGGAATGAAGATGATTCAATAGGCTTTACCTTCTCTGTACTTGTTAATCGTTACATTTTTTTTTGTGTCGAGGTAACGCTGCCGGGATGAGTCCAACGCTTATCCCGGTATGACCTCGTAAAGACATTGTCGGGATAGGTCCAATGCTAACCTAGCATAATCGCCACAACAAATGCACCTCAGCGTTAGTTCGTAGTCCGTGTTGTCAATAGTGATTTACAGCTGAGATCCGCGGTACAAACCCGGGTTCTTTTTTAGCATTTGTACGACGCTTTGGATTACTGCGCAATCGTCCTTTCAACTGCCATTATAGCTGTGTGGGTCACGTGGTGCGATTTCATCAGAGAGACGTGCCTAGAGCTCCGTGAGCCATGATGAGCACCTTTTGAACTTGCGTCGGAGAGGACAGAAATGTCCCTTAACCATTCAAACCTTTATAAATAAGAGTCAAAGGTTCGTCTTCCTCACTTTACCATTTTTGACCTCCTTCACTGAAAACACCGTGCAGCGAAAGCTTTGGCTTCTTTTGTGTGCTTTCCAACCACTTGCAGCTTCTCCATTGTTCTGGCATAACTTCTCCACTGCCTTTACATAGTAAGTAGCTTTCTCTCAACCCTATCATTTATTTACGCTTTCAAAATGTTGATAACTTTTAAAGAGTAGAGTAGCTTTGCATTTCTGGTTTTGCTTTCCTTCAACTAGACCTTAGTGATTTAGGTAGATTTTGTCGCCTCCCTGAAACACCATCTTCGCCGCGCCATGTGCGGCAGGGGAGTTCCCCTGAATACTTTATTTCTGGTGGGACAGGAGGTCAGTAAGGGAGGTCTGGATTACTTCATTCTCCCTGTGTCTAAATCTATGAGGTTATTTATTCTGACAGTTACTTACCGACTTCTTTGGATGTTCTCAGGATTCTCATGGCCAAAGGAAAAAAGGCTAGAGTCCAGCCCCCGCTCCATGATGTCCGTGACCCAGCAGAGGACGAGCACATTCAAATTCAGCGAGGTCCCGGGCTGATATGCCCCTGGGTGGTGGACGACGTATGGAATCGTCAGTCCAAGTTTTCGAGCGAAGCCGTACTCCGAGAATCCTTATTTGCCTTGGAGTTAACTGTGAACAAAGCTCGGGATGATAAATTCCAAGTTGTCTGTCCAAGCTGGAGTGAGAGAGTGTGTTCCTGTCGAGAAGCCAATTCACATTTTATGTTCCTGTATAAGCCCCTTTTCCTCAAGATGGGGCTTAGGATGCCGTTTTCTGACTTTCAAATGGCCGTCCTCCGTACTCTTCATATGGCCCCTTCGCAGATCCATCCTAAAGGTTGGGGCTACATCATCTCGTTCGAGAGGTTTTACCGGTTAATGAGCCTTAAGTGCTCAGTTAATACTTTTTTTATTTTTATACAAGAATAAACACTCAAGGGACAATAAAGCAAATAAGTTAGCTTGTCATCCGGTCACGACTTGGTCGTAAGTCCTTTGATGTTTTCGAATAAAGCTTCAAAGGGTTTAAGACTACGTTCTTCAAGGTAAAAGGCAAGGAGGAATGTCAACCATTCTTCCTCAAACCGGACGGGGAGCCAGAATTTTCGCTTTACTGGATGCAAGGCTGCTGGGATGTGCCCATCGATTTGATTGAAAAATAGGAGGAAGATCTCGACCCCGAGGAGCTTAGGTTTGTCAGGTTCATAACCCGATATGCCGAGAAGCATGGGAACATCAATATTAGAGATGTTCTTTGTATCCCTGGTGATGATCTTCTTTATGCTTTATTAGGTAGGAATTAGGGCGTTATCACCCGTAGTATCCCTAGGTGTTTGCTCTGTCTTCATATAACAATGTTTCGTGATGTGCTGATTGTATTTATTTCTGTTTGCTTTCAGTTAGCAACATGACTTCTGGGTCTTCCATGATTACCCTGCATTCCTCAAGAAACCAGAGGAAGGGGAAGAAAATTGCGGCTTTTTCCTCCGCGACCATTCCGGCCTCCTCCGACCAGGGCGTTGTTATCGCAAAAAGAGATCAGCCGGGTTCCTCTACCCACAATTTTAAAGGGAGAAAGAGGCAGGCTATCGAAGGACCTTCTGAACATGATGGAAGGTCGTCGGAGGGCAGCGATAAGGAAAGGGCAAATTTCTTGCCAATCATCACGGGACACTCCGATTCCGACCCCTTCATAACTGGACGATTTTTAAGCGACGAGGTGAGATAACATATTGCCGAGCAAGGCCTGGCCCAAACCTTAGCTGCACTTCAGAGGCAAGTTCTTCGGGCGGCGGTCGAGATCCATGTAATCGAAGAGACTATCGAGAATGCTGATAGGCAGGCGTCGGAAGAGCTGACGACTTTGAAGAAAGAAAAGGAGGAAATTGGCCAGAAGCTGATCGTGTCCTTAAAATCAAACGAGGATACTAGGGCAAGGTTCATTGAACTGGAAAAAGCGTTGGAGGACTCTGAGGCTGCCAGGAAGATCAAGAAGCTTGAAGTCGACAGAAGCATTGGCGCACTGAGGGCCGAGGTGACTGAGCTCGAAAACGAGGTGGAGGAGCTAGACGAGGTATCTGGAAAGGTCGGGGTAGAGCAGTTCCAGAATGTCGTGGCGCAAATCCAGTATTTCAATCCCGGGGTCACCCTTGTCTTGGAAGATGTTACCTCGGATAAAATCTTTCATAACGGCTGACTTGTAGCTGCAGAGAAGTTAGCCGTGAATGCTCCTGGTGGCAACCCGGAGGTTATTCAGATCCCGGAAGGAGAAGAAGCCGGCGTTTAAACTTTGTCTTGCTTTTTTTGTTCCTTGTCTTCTGCCCCCTACGTGGGGTTTTGTTACTTGTAAGGATAATTGCCCCGTGATTGGGGTTTTATAATTAATTACTTTGTTTAACCATTCATTCTTGTTTTTCATGGTCCGACTTGGGTCTACCTCCCATTTTTATAGTCGTTTTAATGGACTTAGAAAATTATTTGTCATAGAAAACCATGGTCCGGGATCCTTCACTCATACCGTTGAGTGAATGGCATTCCACTTGACTTAGGTAGGAATAATGCCTTGGTCTGTAATCTAATGTTTATAACAATCAAACGTCATGAAATTTTAGACTTAGGCAAAGTAAAACCTTAATCCATATTCCAATGCTTGTTATGGGAAGCGTTTGGCATTGCGGATATAGGCAAGAGTAACACCCTGGCTCAGGGTATTTTACGCGAAAACCTTTTTACCTGAGGCATCAATATTATTTAACCTTGCCTGGGGCCCAACTCTAATAATCATATAGATTTTGGGACCCCTTCATAGTTTAGGTATAACGAAGGAGAGTGCACATATGATCCGTACTGCCTCCTATCCATTTGACATTTTAACAGTCAGTGCCGCGCGTTGAACCAAATTTGGTATATGAATAACTATTTTATTGATGATATTTGGGGGACGAAAGTCCGTACAGAGCGTATTTATTCAAAACAAGGACGGATCAAACATAATTCTACTAGAGGGCTAAGCCATTACGAGCATTTAGCTATAGTATTTTCTTAGTTTATCAGCATTCCAATAATTCTTGACCGGGGTTCCAGATAACGTTTTCAGGGTGTAAGCTCCCTTACCCGTACTGGTGACGACACGGTAGGGGCCTTCCCAATTAGGGGCTAATTTTCCTTGGGAGGCATTTTTCCCTTCTATGGCGGCTCTCCTGAGCACTAGGTCGCCCGGCTGGAATTTTCTTGGGACCACTTTCTTGTTGTACTTGGCCGCTGTCTTCTACTTAAGGGCAGTATCCCATATATGAGCTATGTTTCTTCTTTCTTCGAGCAAGTCCAGGTCCTCTCTGATTAGACCGGGGTTATTGTCAGATGAGAACTGTTGGTAGCGCCAGCTGGGCTCCCCTATCTCCACCGAGATCATGGCTTCGTAGCCATAGGTCAATTTGAAAGAGGTCTCTCCCGTGGTGGAATGAGGAGTGGTCCGTTATGCCCAAAGAACATGGTCAAGTTGCTCGACCCAATTCATTTTGGCTTCATCTAACCTCCTTTTTAAGCCTCGTACGATGATTCTTTTGGCTGCCTCAGCTTGTCCGTTTGTCCTGGGGTTCTCAACGGAGCTGCAGTGGTGTTTTATTTTCAATCCGGCTAGTAGCTCTTCAAAAGTTTTATCTTTGAATTGGGTATCGTTATCTGTGATGATAGATTCTGATATGCCGAACCTAATGATAATGTGGCGCCAAGTAAACTTCTGAATTCGAGCCGAGGTGATAGTGATCAGAGGTTCGGCCTCGATCCATTTAGTGAAATAGTCTACTGCTACCACCAAGTATTTAAACTGCCCTGGGACTTGGGGGAACGGACCCAAAATATCCATACCCCGCCTGTAAAAGGGCCAAGGAACTGACGTCGTGAATAGTTCTTCAGAAGGGGCTCGAAAATGATCTGCATGGCGCTGACACTTGTCGCAAACTTGAACATGTGTTTGAGAGTCAGCTTCTATTGTCAGCCAATAAAATTCTACCCTTAATACTTTTTGGGCTAGGGCTTTGGCTCCTAAATGGTAACCACAGCTTCCTTCATGAACTTCAGCTATGGCGTATTCTGCTTCCTTTAGGATTAAGCATTTTAGAAAGGGGGAGGAGAAACCACGTCGGTATAGGCGGCTGTTATAAATGGTATATCTGACTGCGGTCTTTACCAATCTAGAAGCCTCTTTCAGGTCAGATAGTAAGTTTCTATGCTGCAAATAGCCCAGTATAGGGGTGATCCAAGATGGCTGATGGTCCTCCACTTGGGATATGCTATGATCCGTGATGGAAGGTTGGGAGAGAGTTTCTTGGATTACAGACCGGTTGTTGCCGGAGCTCTTCATGCTGGCTAGTTTAGACAGAAGGTCTGCTCTGGAGTTCTGTTTTCTTGGGATGTGCTCTATCTTGACCTCCTCAAAACCTCTCAAAAGCTTCTTGACCTTGCTCAAGTATTTCTGCAAGAGGGGTTCTTTAGCTTGATAGTCCCCTTGGATTTGGGAGGTTACTAGCTGGGAATCACTGCAGAGTGTGATCCGCGTTGCCTCCATATCCTTTGTCATTAGCAGATCGGCGATGCAGGCTTCATACTCAGCTTGATTGTTTGAGGTTGGGAATTCAAATTTCATGGAGTGCTCCAAGGTCAAACCCTCTGAATTTTCCAATATCACTCCGGCCCCACTTCCCTTGGGGTTCGATGATCTATCAGCAAAAATGGTCCAGAAGGCTTTCTTAGGGTCGCCGTTGTCAGTTGCGAGTTCCGCTAGGAAGTCGGACAACGCTTGAGCTTTTATTACAAGTCATGGTTCGTATGTAATTCCAAACTCTGAGAGTTCAATCGACCATGCAATCATTCGCCCGGCCAGATCTGGTTTATGTAGCACCTGCCGGATAGGTTGGTCCATTCTTACCACCACTGGATGGCATTGGAAGTATTGCTGAAGTCTTCTTGCGGTGATAATAAGCACAAAGGTAACTTTCTCAACCTTTTGGTATCGAAGTTCGGGGCCCTAGAGGACCTTGCTTATGAAGTAGACAGGCTTCTGTCCTTCGTCAGTTTCTCGAATCAAGACTGAGCTTACGGCCTCGTCGTGAATGGATAGGTACAAGTAGAGTGTCTCCCCGGTGTCCGGCCTCGTCAAAATAGGATGGGAGGACAAGAGGTTTTTTAATGATGTGAAGGCGTCCTCGCACTCTTGGGTCCATTCAAAACTTACCCTTCTTGAGCAATTTGAACAAGGAGAGAGACTTGTGAACGGCTTTGGCTAAGAATCTTGTGAGGGTTGCTATGCGCCCCGTAAGCTGTTGTACTTCTTTGACGTTCCGAGGACTTCTCATGTTGAGGACGGCCTGACATTTGTCTGGATTGGCTTCGATTCCTCTATGAGTTAGCATAAACCCTAAAAATTTATCGGCCTGGACCCCGAAAGAGCACTTCCCTGGGTTCAACCTCATGTTGTACTTTCGGAGTTGCGCGAATAGTTCCTCGAGGTCTGCCGTGTGCGATCCGCTGTGCGGGGTCTTTACTATCATGTCATCTATGTAGACTTCTAGCATCTTTCCCACTTGGTTCTCAAAAACCTTGTTCATCATCCTCTGGTAGGTGGCTCTTGCATTCTTTAGGCCGAAAGGCATGAACTTGTAGCAGTAGCTCACCCTGTCAGTAATGAAAGTGATTTTATCCTCATCCCCGGCGTACATGGGAATCTGGTTGTACCTGGAGTATGCATCCATGAACGAGAGCCATCTAAACCCCGAGGAGCCATCCACTAATTTGTCCACATTGGGGAGTGGGTATGGGTCCTTGGGACAGGATTTATTCAAGTCAGTATAGTCTACGCACATTCTCCATTTTTTGTTGAACTTTTTTACCAGAACCACGTTAGAAAGCCATGTGGTATAAGGGATTTCTCTGATGAAGTTGCCATTTAGTAGCTCTTTAACTTGGTCTTCAACGACTTGCTGCCTCTCGGGTCTGACCTTCCTCTTCTTTTGTGCGACCGGCCTGGTGCCTTCTTTAATTGACAATCGGTGACAAATAAAGTTGGGGTCGAGTCCGGGCATGTCAGAGGAAGTCCAAGCGAAAAAGTCCTTGTTTCTCAACAAAAGTTCTGAGAGTTGTTATTTTTCTTTTTCACGCAAACAAGCTCCGATCTTGGTGACCTGTTCTGGGTTAGTCCCAAGCTAAAGAGATTCCAGTTCGCCTTCGGGCTGGGGTCGAGTACCCCGGATCTCTTCTCTGATGTCCAACTCGGTCATTAAAATGTTAAACTGGTTGATAGCCAGAGTAGAGACGGAGGGGCTCAACCTCCGAGGCACTTTACAAATCTTCAGGCTCTCGTTATAGCATTTTCTGGTAGCAACTTGGTCGCCTTTTACAGTGACAACGTCATTATTTTTATTGAGGAACTTCATCACGAGGTGGGTGGTGGATACCACCGCTCCAAGGGCATTGAGAGAAGGACAGCCCAAGATAATGTTATAAGCCGAAGGGCAGTCCACAACCAGGAACTTTACCTTGATAGTCCTGAAGAGTTTAGATGATCCGAGGGTTAGGTGGGTTTCGTAATATCCGATCGGGGTGATCTTCTCACCAGTGAAACCCGTCAATTCTCCTACGTGGGGAATCAAGTCGGATTGCGGGAGCTCCAACTTCTGATAGAGATCTAGGAACATAATGTCGGCTGAACTCCCTTGATCGACGAAAATTTGGCGGACCTCAGCATTGAAAATTACCCCGGATATGACGAGTGGATCGTCGTGGTCCGGGATTATTCCGCCATAGTCTTCGTCTGAGAAGGTGATGAGAGGCGCTTTTCCATCCTTTGCTTGTGTTCTCAATTCTGAGTGGACCACGCTAAAAACGGCCATTCTGAGGGCTTTCTTTCGAACTCCATTGAAGGATCCTCCTCCGGCAAAGCCACCAGCAATGGTATGGATCATCCTATTGGGCTCGGAGCGATGGTCATCGTTATCAACGGGGGGAGTGTCCCTGATCCGACCCTGCCAATCGCTGTTATCTCGGCAAGGTGGAGTCCGGGATCTTCTCCTACGACTTTTCATTCTTTTCCTGCGCGGAAGGGACGAACTTCGACGAGGGGTACGTCTGCTGTCTCTGCGTCTATTGTCCCCCTCGTTGTTTTGTACACGAAGGCTACACTATTGTAGGTGTCCGGCCTTGATTAAAAATTTAATGGCATCGCGCGACTGATAGCAGTCTTCTGTATCGTGGCCCTAGGCCTTATACCATGTGCAATGTTTGGTGTGATCCTTCTGCTTGTGTTTCTTGATAGGGGGCGGTCTCCGGACGTTCTGAAACTCCGTGTTCATCACTTTCCTCAAGATTATTTCCCGAGGCGTATTCAAAGGAGTGTAGTCAAAATAATTCCTTCGTGGTGGGCTACCCTTTGAGGGTCGCGACCTTGAGGAATTCTGGTTGGGCTTGTGATGAGAGGACTCGCCTTTGTCCCACCTCCTGTGGTCTTCTGTTGCCTCCTCCAAGTAGACGTACTTCTCGAATCATTTCTGGAAGTCGGTCAGATTGTCTGGTTTCTTTTTTGCCAGGGACTTGAAGAATTCGGAGCCTATCCGGAGACCGCTTCTGGCATAATGCAATGCTATTCTGTCTTCAAAAATTTTTATGTTTGTGCAGACAGCCATGAAACGCCTAATGTAATCCTAGAGGCTCTCGTCCTTTCCCTGGCGGATTTTAGCCAGAGATTCGATGGATTTAGGTTGTTCCTTGCTTGTGGTGTATTGTAGCAGAAAACGTTGTTTAAGGTCCGACCAATCCACGATGGTCCCCCGTGGCTGGCTGGTAAACCACTTGAGGGCTCCCTTTTTGAGGAAGAGAGGGAAAGCTCGGCACAACAATGCCATGGATCCACCATAGAAACATAGGAACTACTCGTAGGCATTTATATGTTCTTGGGAGTCCGTGGTTCCGTCGTAGATTTCCAGGTTTGGAGGAAACTTGAAACTTCTTAGAACCCGGAACTCCATGAGTTGAACGGAGAAAGGTTGTTCCATAATTCCATGATTCTGGTTATTGTCCCCAGTATTGGGAATTCCCTCATCGTCGCAGGCCCTCCTTTTATTATTTTCCACGTTGGTCCATCAATCACGGCGGTGCAGCTTTGGTTAGTCTTCCTGCATGGCGCGCTGTATGTCTTCTAGCCTCCTGAATTGGTCATTGAGCAAATCCATATGTTGCTGCAACATATCTTGAAATTGGCGTTGGGAACCCCGAGATTGATGTGTACATTCAGAGTGAGATGCACGATCATCGAACTCGTTGTTTGGGATTCCCAAACGTTGGTGTACCGAAATCCTGCGTTCTTAAAGGCTCTGGTCACCTCTCTGGGCTGGGAATTCAAGTCTTTCCCTGACAGAAATCCTGCGTGATGGGTTAGGAGACTCCTCAAAAAATGAGGTGGAGTGCCTATCACGTCGGCTTCCTAATCCGGGTGCCTGATTTCTCACAGCAGAGGTTTGAGCCACAAGTGGAGGCAGTGGTGCTGGTGGACGTTGCATGTCAGGATTCTGTCTCTGGTTGACAGAGGTTTGTACAGCGTTTCTTCTCGAGTTTTGCCTCGTATTCACCATGATTGAGTGGGATTAGAATTTTATGAGTCCCCACAGTCGGCGCCAATGTTCTAAATCGGGTTCAGAGAGTACCTGAAGTAGGCATGTTACGGTGATTTTTCCCTCGAGCAGCGGCTGAGCGTGTTGCACAGGGGGGTGGGTACCTGCAAAGGGACTCCAACACTCGAGTCAGGCAGTGCACAAGAGGGCTTATGAGATTGGTTGAATAGTTACCTTTTTCAGATGACTTAACCTTGTATTTATAGAGCGTATACAGAATCCTAATAGGATCCTTATTGAATGCAGGTAATTTAGGATTAATATCCTGGTGAAGATCACATTTCCATTATCATAGAGTATATCCCTGTAAATCTGGGATTCAAGATATAGAAAGGATCTAGCAACCAAAGATAACTATGAATCCTATATTATCGTAAGTTGATGATTGGCAGTTACGGATATTTAGGGATTCATCCTCTACGTGAATCTATCAACCACGACGTCATATCCCAACACCGCTTGAGGGTCGTAATCCGTGGTCCGGAATATGTTTTAAGTCTTCCTCTACGCCAGCTAGGAAGAGTCCGATAGTGTGCATGCCGGGTTGATCCCATGGAGTGGGATCCCAGATCACGGTCCAGAACAAGTTGCTAGATCCTTTCCATATCTTGAATCCCAGATTTACAGGGATATACCCTATGATAATGGAAAGGTGATCTTCACTAGGATACTAATCCTAAATTATCTGCATTCAATAAGGATCCCATTAGGATTCTATATACGCTCTATAAATACAAGGTTAAGTCATCTTAAGAAGGTAACTATTCAACCAATCTCATAAGCCCTCTTGTGCACTGCTTGACTTGAGCGTTGGAGTCCATTTACAGGTACCCACCCCCCTGTGCAACACGCTCAGCCGCTGCTCGAGGGAAAAATCACCATAACGTGCCTACTTCAGGTACTCTCTGAACCTGATTCAGAACATTGGCGCCAACTGTGGGGACCCATAAAATTTTAATCCCACCCAATCATGGTGAATACGAGGCAAAACTCGAGAAGAGACGCTGCACAAACCACTGTCAATCAGAGACAGGATCCTGACATGCAACGTCCACTACCACCACTGCCTCCACTTGTGGCTTAAACCTCCGCTGTGAGAAATCAAGCACCTGGATCAGGAAGCCGACGTGATAGGCACTCCACCTCATTTTCTGAGGAGTCTGCTAACCCATCACGCAGGATTTCTGTCAGGGAAAGACTTGAATTCCCAGCCCAAAGAGGTGACCAGAGCCTTTAAGGGCGCAGGATTCCGGTACACCAATGTTTGGGAATCCCGAACAATGAGTTCGATGATCGTGCATCCCGCTCTGAACGCACACATCAATCTCGGGGTTCCCAATGCTAATTTCAAGATATGTTGCAGTAATATATGGATTTGCTCAATGACCAATTCAGGAGGCTGGAAGACATGTAATGCGCCATGCATGAAAACCAACCAAAGCCGCACCGCCATGATAGACGGACTGACGTGGAAAATAATAAAAGGAGGGCCCGTGACGATGAGGGAATTCCTAATACTGGGGACAATAACCGAAATCGTGGAACTACGGAACAACCTTTCTCCGATCAACTCATGGAGTTTCGGGTTCCAAGAAGTTTCAAGTTTCCTCCAAACCTGGAAATCTACGACGGAACCACGGACCCCCAAGAACACATAAATGCCTACGAGCAGTCCCTATGTTTCTATGGTAGATCCATGGAATTATTGTGCCGAGCTTTCCCTCTCTCCCTCAAAAAGGGGGCCCTCAAGTGGTTTACCAGCTAACCACGGGGGAACATCGTGGATTGGTCGGACCTTAAACAGCGTTTTCTGCTACAATACACCACGAGCAAGGAACAACCTAAATCCATCGAATCTCTGGCTAAGATCCGCTAGGGAAAGGACGATAGCCTCCAGGATTATGTTAGGCGTTTCATGGCTGCCTGTACCAATGTAGAAAATTTTGAAGACAGAATAGCCTTGCATTATGCCAGAAGCGGTCTCCGGATAGGCTC
The DNA here is from genome assembly GCA_029884595.1 of Ormosia semicastrata. Lineage (NCBI taxonomy): Eukaryota > Viridiplantae > Streptophyta > Magnoliopsida > Fabales > Fabaceae > Ormosia > Ormosia semicastrata. The sequence goes on from JAQQTO010000055.1 coordinate 34,721,283, forward strand.
TGAATTCTTCAAGTCCCTGGCAAATAAGAAACCAGATAATCTGACCAACTTCCAGAAACGATCCAAGAAGTACGTCTACTTGGAGGAGGCAACAGAGGACCATAGGAGGTGGGACAAAGGCGAGCCCTCTCACCACAAGCCCAACCAGAATTCCTCAAGGTCGCGACCCTCAAAGGGTAGCCCACCACGGAGGAATTATTCTGACTACACTCCTTTGAACACACCTCGGGAAACAATGTTGAGGGAAGTGATGACCACGGAGTTTTAGAACGTCCGGAGACCGCCCCCTATCAAGAAACACAAGCAGTCTGATCACACCAAACATTGCACATGGCATAAGGCTTATGGACACGATACAGAAGACTGCTATCAGTTACGCGATGCTATTGAATTTTTAATCAAGGTCGGACGCCTGCAGCAGTATATCTTTCGTGTACAAAACAACGAGGAGGACAATAGACGCAGAGACAGCAGACATACCCCTCGCCAAAGTCCGTCCCCTCCTCGCAAGAAAAGAACGAGAAGTCCTAGGAGAAGATCCCGGACTCCACCTAGCCTAGATAACAGCGATCGACAGGGTCGGATCAGGGACACTCCCCCCGTTGATAACGACGACCATCGCTCCGAGCCCGATAGGACGATCCATACCATTGCTGGTGGCTTTGCCAGAGGAGGATCCTCCAATGGAGCTCGAAAGAAAGCCCTCAGAATGGCCATTTTTAGCGTGGTCCACTCAAAATTGAGAACACAAGCAGAGGATAGAAAAGCGCCTCTCATCACCTTCTCAGACGAGTACAACGGCAGAATAATCCCAGACCACGACGATCCACTCGTCATCTCCGGGGTAATTTCCGATGCTGAGGTCCATCGAATTTTCATCGATCAAGGGAGTTCAGCCGACATTATGTTCCTAGATCTCTATCAGAAGTTGGAGCTCCTGCAATTCGACTTGACTCCCCACGTAGGAGAATTGACGGGTTTCACCGGTGAAAAGATCACCCCGGTCGGATATTACGAAACCCACCTGACCCTTGGATCATCTAAACTTTTCAGGACTGTCAAGGTAAAGTTCCTGGTTGTGGACTGCCCTTCGGCTTATAACATTATCCTGGGCCATCCTTCTCTCAATGCCCTTGGAGCGGTGGTATCCACCACCCACCTCGTGATGAAGTTCCTCAATAAAAACAATGATACCGTCACTGTAAAAGGCGACTAAGTTGCTACCAAAAAATGCTATAACGAGAGCCTGAAGATTTGTAAAGTGCCCCGGAGGTTGAGCCCCTCGGTCTCCACCCCGGCTATCGACCAGGTTAACATTTTAATGATCGAGTTGGACGTCAGAGAAGAGATCCGGGGTACTCGATCCCAGCCCGAAGGCGAACTGGAATTTCTTCAGCTCGGGACCGACCCAGAACAGGTCACCAAGATCGAAGCTCATCCGGGTGAAAAAGAAAAATAATAACTCTCAAAACTCTTGTTGAGAAACAAGGATTTTTTTGCTTGGACTTCTTCTGACATGCCCGGACTCGACCCTAGCTTTATTTGCCACCGATTGTCAATTAAAGAAGGCACCAGGCCGGTCGCACAAAAGAAGAGGAAGGTTGGACCCGAGAGGCAGCAAGTCGTTGAAGACCAAGTTAAAGAGCTACTAAATGGCAACTTCATCAGAGAAATCTTCTATACCACATGGTTTTCCAATGTGGTTCTAGTAAAAAAGTCCAATGAAAAATGGAGAATGTGCATAGACTATACCGACCTGAATAAAGTGTGTCCCAAGGACCCATACCCACTCCCCAATGTGGACAAATTAGTGGATAGCTCATCGGGGTTTAGATGGCTCTCGTTCATAGATGCATACTCCGGGTACAACCAGATTCTCATGTACGCCGGGGATGAGGATAAAACTGCTTTCATTATTGACAGGGCGAGCTACTACTACAAGGTTATGTCTTTCGACCTAAAGAATGTAGGAGCCACCTACCAGAGGATGATGAACAAAGTTTTTGAGAACCAAGTAGGAAAGATGCTAGAAGTCTACATAGATGACATGATAGTAAAGACCCCGCACAGCGGATCGTACATGGCAGACCTCGAGGAAGTATTCGCACAACTCCAAAAGTACAACATGAGGTTGAACCCAGGGAAGTGCGTTTTTGGGGTCCAGGCCGGTAAATTTTTAGGGTTTATGCTAACTCATAGAGGAATCGAAGCTAATCCGGACAAATGTCAGGCCGTCCTCAACATGAGAAGTCCTCGGAACGTCAAAGAAGTACAATAGCTTACGGGGCGCATAGCGGCCCTCATAAGATTCTTAGCCAAAGTCGCTCACAAGTCTCTCCCCCTGTTCAAATTGCTCAAGAAGGGTAAAAGTTTTGAATGGACCCAAGAGTGTGAGGACGCCTTCACATCATTAAAAAATCTTTTGTCCTCCCCTCCTATTTTGACAAGGCCGGACACCGGGGCGACACTCTACTTGTACCTATCCGTTCACGACGAGGCCGTAAGCTCAGTCTTGATCCGAGAAACTGACGAAGGACAGAAGCCTGTCTACTTTGTAAGCAAGGTCCTCTAGGGCCCCGAACTTCGATACCAAAAGGTTGAGAAAGTTACATTTGCGCTCATTATCACCGCAAGAAGACTTCGGCAATACTTCCAATGCCACCCCGTGGTAGTAAGAACGGACCAACCTATCCGGCAGGGGCTACATAAACCAGATCTGGCCGGGTGAATGATTGCATGGTCGATTGAACTTTCAGATTTTGGAATTACATATGAACCACGACTTGCAATAAAAGCCCAAGCGTTGTCCGACTTCCTAGCGGAACTCGTAACTGACAACAGCGACCCTAACAAAAGCCTTCTGGACCATTTTTGCTGACGGATCATCGAACCCCAAGGGAAGTGAGGCCGGAGTGATATTGGAAAATTCGAAGGGTTTGACCTTGGAGCACTCCCTGAAGTTTGAATTCCCAACCTCAAACAATCAGGCCGAGTATGAAGCCTGCATCGCCGGTTTGCTAATGGCAAAGGATATGGAGGCAACGCGGATCACACTCTGCAGTGATTCCCAGCTAGTAACCTCCCAAATCCAAGGGGACTATCAAGCTAAAGAACCGCTCCTGCAGAAATACTTGAGCAAGGTCTAGGAGCTTTTGAGAGGTTTTGAGGAGGTTAAGATAGAGCACATCCCAAGAGAACAGAACTCCAGAGCAGACCTTCTGTCTAAACTGGCCAGCACGAAGAGCTCCAGTAACAACCGATCTGTAATCCAAGAAACTCTCTCCCAACCTTCCATCACGGATCATAGCATATCCCAAGTGGAGGACCATCAGCCATCTTGGATCACCCCTATACTGGGCTATTTGCAGCATGGAAACTTACCATCGGACCCGAAAGAGGCTTCCAGATTGGTAAAGACCGCGGTCAGATACACCATTTACAACGGCCGCCTATACCGACGTGGTTTCTCCTCCCCTCTTCTAAAATGCTTAACCCCAAAGGAAGCAGAGTACGCCCTAGTTAAAGTTCATGAAGGAAGCTGTGGTCACCATTTAGGAGCCAAAGCCCTAGCCCAAAAAGTATTAAGGGCGGGATTTTATTGGCCGACAATGGAAGCTGACTCTCAAACACATGTTCAAGTTTGCGACAAGTGTCAGCGCCATGCTGATCATTTTCAAGCCCCCTTCTGAAGAACTATTCACGACGTCAGTTCCTTGGCCCTTTTACAGGTGGGGTATGGATATTTTAGGTCCGTTCCCCCAGGCCCCAAGGCAGTTTAAATACTTGGTGGTAGCGGTCGACTATTTCACTAAATGGATCGAGGCTGAACCTCTGATCACTATCACCTCGGCTCTAATTCAGAAGTTTACTTGACGCCATATTATCCCCAGGTTCGGCATACCAGAATCTATTGTCACAGATAACAATACCCAAATCAAAGATAAAACTTTTGAAGAGCTAGTAGCCGGATTGAAAATAAAGCACCACTGCAGCTCCGTTGAGAACCCTAGGACAAATGGACAAGCTGAGTCCGCCAACAGAATCATCGTACGAGGCTAAAAAAAGAGGTTAGATGAAGACAAAGGGAACTGGGTCGAGCAACTTGACCATGTTCTCTAAGCATACCAGACCACTCCCCATTCCACCACGGGAGAGATCCCTTTCAAATTGACCTATGGCTGCGAGGCCATGATCCCGGTGGAGATAGGGGAGCCCAGCTGGCGCTACCAATAGTTCTCATCTGACAGTAACCCCGGTCTAATCAGAGAGGACCTGGACTTGCTCGAAGAAAGAAGAAACGTAGCTCACATACGAGATGCTGCCCTTAAGCAGAAGACAGCAGCCAGGTATAACAAGAAAGTGATCCCAAGAAAATTCCAGTCGGGCGACCTAGTGCTCAGGAGAGCCGACATAGGAGGGAAAAATGTCTCCCAAGGGAAATTAGCCCCTAACTGGGAAGGCCCCTACCGTGTCATCACTAGTACGGGTAAAAGAGCTTACACCCTGAAAATGTTATCTGGAACCCCGATCAAGAATTATTGGAATGTGGATAAACTAAGAAAATACTATAGGTAAATACCCGTAGTGGCTTAGCCCTCTAATAGAATTATGTTTGATCCGTCCTTGTTTTGAATAAATACGCTCTGTACGGACTTTCGTCCCCCCAATATCATCAATAAAATAGTTATTCATATACCAAATTTAGTCCAACGCGCGGCACTGACTGTTAAAATGTCAAATGGATAGGAGGCAGTACGGATCATATGTACACTCTCCTTTGTTATACCTAAACCATGAAGGGGTCCAAAAATCTATATGATTATTAGAGTTGGGCCCTGGGCAAGATTAAATAATGTTGGTGCCTCAGGTAAAAAGGTTTTCGCATAAAATACCCTGAGCCAGGGTGTTAATCTTGCCTATATCCGCAATGTCAAACGCTTCCCATAACAAGCATTGGAATATGGATTAAGGTTTTACTTTGCCTAAGTCTAAAATTTCATGACGTTTGATTATTATAAACATTAGATTACAGACCAAGACATTATTACTACCTAAGTCAAGTGGAATGCCATTCACTCAATGGTATGAGTGAAGGATCCCGGACCATGGTTTTCTATGACAAACAATTTTCTAAATCCATTAAAATGACTATAAAAATGGGCGTTGGACCCAAGTCGGACCATGAAAAACAAGAATGAATGGTTAAACAAAGTAATTAATTATAAAACCCCAATCACGGGGCAATTATCCTTACAAGTAACAAAACCCCACGAAGGGGGCAGAAGACAAAGAACGACAAAAGCAAGACAAAGTTTAAACGCCGGCCTCTTCTCCTTCCGGGATCTGAATAACCTCCGGGTTGCCACCAGGAGCATTCGCGGCTAACTTCTCTACAGCTACAAGTCGGCCGTTATGAAAGATTTAATCTGGGGTAACATCTTCCAAGACAAAGGCGACCCCGGGATTGAAATGCTGGATTTGTGCCACGACATTCTGGAACTGCTCTACCCTGACCTTTCCAGATAGCTCGTCCAGCTCCTCCACCTCCTTTTCGAGCTCAGTCACCTCGGCCCTCAGTGCGCCAATGCTTCTGTCGGCTTCAAGCTTCTCGATCTTCCTGGCAGCCTCAGAGTCCTCCAACGCCTTTTCCAGTTTGATGACCCTTGCCCTAGTATCCTCGTTTGATTTTAAGGACGCGGTCAGCTTCTGGCCAATTTCCTCCTTTTCTTTCTTCAAAGTCGTCAGCTCTTCCGACGCCTGCCTATCAGCATTCTCGATAGTCTCTTCGATTACACGGATCTCGGCCGCCACCCGAAGAGCTTGCCTCTGAAGTGCAGCTAAGGTTTGGGTCAGGCCTTGCTCGGCAATATGCTGTCTCACCTCGCCGCTTAAAAATCATCCAACTATGAAGGGACTGGGATCGGAGTGCCCCGTGATGATTGGCAAGAAATTCGCCCTTTCCTTATCGCTGCCCTCCGACGACCTTCCATCATGGTCAGAAGGTCCTTCGACAGCCTGCCTCTTTCTCCCTTTAAAATTGTGGGTAGGGGAACCCGGCTGATCTCTTTTTGCGATAACAACGCCCTGGTCAGAGGAGGCCGGAACTGCCGCAGAGGAAGAAGCCACGATTTTCTTCCTCTTCCTCCGGTTTCTTGAGGAATGCAGGGCAACCATGGAAGACCCAGAAGTCATGTTACTAACTGAAAGCAAACAGAAACAAATACAATCAGTACATCATGAAACATTGTTATATGAAGACAGAGCAAACACCTAGGGATACTACGGGTGATAACGCCCTAATTCCTACCTAATAAAGCATAAAGAAGATCATCACCAGGGATACAAAGAACATCTCTAATATTAATGTTCCTATGCTTCTCGGCATATCGGGTTATGAACCTGACGGACCTAAGCTCCTCGGGGTCGAGATCTTCCTCCTCTTTTTCAATCAAATCGATGGGCACATCCCAGCAGCCTTGCGTCCAGTAAAGCAAAAATTCTGGCTCCCCGTCCGGTTTGAGGAAGAATGGTTGACATCCCTCCTTGGCTTTTACCTTGAAGAACGCAGTCTTAAACCCTTTGAAGCTTTCTTCGAAAACATCAAAGGACTTACGACCAAGTCGTGACCGGATGACAAGCCAACTTGATTGCTTTATTGTCCCCTGAGTGTTTATTCTTGTATAAAAATAAAAAAAGGTATTAACTGAGCACTTAAGGCTCATTAACCGGTAAAACCTCTCGAATGAGATGATGTAGCCCCCACCGTTAGGATGGATCTGCGAAGCGGCCACATGAAGAGTACGGAGGACGGCCATTTGAAAGTCAGAAAACAGCATCCTAAGCCCCAGCTTGAGGAAAAGGGGCTCATACAGGAACATAAAATGTGAAACGGCTTCTCGACAGGAACACACTCTCTCACTCCAGCTTGGACAGACAACTTAGAATCCGTCGTCCCGAGCTTTGTTCACGATTAGCTCCAAGGCAAATAAGGATTCTCGGAGTACGGCTTCACTCGAAAACTTGGACTGACGATTCCATACATCGTCCACCACCCAGAGGCATATCAGCCCGGGACCTCGCTGAATTCGAATCTGCTCGTCCTCTGCTGGGTCACGGACGTCGTGGAGCGGGGGCTGGACTCTAGCCTTTTTTCCTCTGGCCATGAGAATCCTGACAACATCCAAAGAAGTCGGTAAGCAACTGTCAGAATCAATAACCTCATAGATTCAGACGCAGGGAGAGCGAAGTAATCCAAACTTCCCTTACCGACCTCCTGTCCCACCAGAAATAAAGCATTCAGGGGAACTGCCCCGTCGCACATGGCGCGACGAAGATGGTGTTTCAAGGAGGCGACAAAATCTACCTAAATCACTAAGGTCTAGTTGAAGGAAAGCAAAACCAGAAATGCAAAGCTACTCCACTCTTTAAAAGTTATCAACATTTTGAAAGCACAAATAAACGAGAGGGTTGAAAGAAAGCTACTTACTATGTAAAGGCTGTGGAGAAGTTGTGCCAGAATAATGGAGAAGCTGCGAGTGGTTGGAAAGCACACAAAAGAAGCCAAAGCTTTCGCCGCACAGTATTTTCAGTGAAGGAGGCCAAAAAAGGTAAAGTGAGGAAGACAAACCTTTGACTCTTATTTATAAAGGTTTGAACGGTTAAGGGACATTTCTGTCCTCTCCGACGCAAGTTCAAAAGGTGTTCATCATGGCTCACGGAGCTCTAGGCACGTCTCTCCGATGAAATCGCACCATGTGGCCCACACAGCTGTAATGGCAGTTGAAAAGACGGTTGCGCAGTAATCCAAAACGTCGTACGAATGCTAAAAGAGAACCCAGGTTTGTACCGCGGATCTCAGCTGCAAATCACTGTTAACAACATGGACTACAAACTAACGTCGAGGTGCATTTGTTGTGGCGATTATGCCGGGTTGGCATTGGACCTATCCCGACAATGTCTTTACGGGGTCATACCGAGATAAGCGCTGGACTCATCCCGGCAACGTTACCTCGACACAAAAAAAAATGTAACGATTAACAAGTACAGAGAAGGTAAAGCCTATTGAATCATCTTCATTCCATACATCGTCATACATCCGAAGAGGAGGAAAAAGAAAATATTGAGACATGAAATGTATAAAGGTATCCTGGAAAAGGGAGCAAACATCTCCGGCTGCCTGAATCATACCCCATCCACATCTCTAAACCTCGGTCTCTTGAAAAAATGGGTTGACTTTGAAGAACATAGGCAAACCGAGATCATAATCCTGGAGAAAATACCAAAGTTCCTTGCACTGCTTCTCCGCGATGCAACTAAAGACTGAAATCTTCTCTCGCTTGTTGGAAGGGGTATGACCTCTCTAGCTGCAGAATCCTCCGCTGGCATTAATCATTCCAAGTTGCCTCAAGTTATAGAGTAACCATAGCGGCCTTTCCACCCCGGAACAGACTGAAGCCACTCCGAAGTAGAAATCCTCCGCTCACTCGTTCCTCTCCCACCTTCTCAACGGATAACGGTAGAAGCGGATACCCGCTGCTTCCTTGAAAGCAAGTCAAAGAAAGCAGACCACCCCTGTTTGCTCCAAGGGGGTCCTCGCCTCCTTCCACCCGGCATCCTTGCATATCCAGCCGTACTACGAAAAAGACCGATCAGGTGCTTTCAATAGCCCGCCAAGAAGATGGAAAGAGGAACGGTGTGCTCCGTCGGGTCCCCATGCAATAGTAGACGAAGGCATTGTCTCATCCTAGCAACACGTTGGATCAGACACTGTCGTGTACGCCAGGAGAGAAAGGCTTCCGCCTCTCTAAATGCATAGCAACCCAGTTTTATGCCAAGAAAGAAAGGCCCCTGTCAAAAGGAAAAAATGCTCGAGGAAGATCAAACATCTTCAAGAACTTTGGAAAAAATAAAAGTATAATATCTGTAGACGATGAAGCTCTCTTAGCAAAAGTGGGAAATGAAGAAAGAACTACACTCACTCTCTTGGAGGAAATCATCTCTCTTCGAGAATGAAAAAGAAGGGAATGCAAGCTCACGGAGAAGTATTCTCTACTTATAACATGCATGAGGGGTTTTGATTGGTCCCGTAAAAGGTGACATGATCCCATGAAGTCAGCTGAAATAAATGCTTCTAATATCTGATTGGCCACAAAGATAGGGAGCAGTTGAGAAAATCCTTATGAAACTGACATTTTCTTTAAAGAATCATTATTCCCCAATAAAGTCCAAGTATCAGTTTCCCAGAGAATCGCAGACTGTTACCACCAGAGATCACGTTCAGAATTTAAGTTGAACATATCTCCGGGAATTCCTAGTACTTGGGGGCAGTAATCTTTACTCGTAATTGAATAGGACGTGGACATCGGTAATAAACCGGGGTCTAACACTTATCCGTCGAATTACTATGTTAGTCATATGATGGTTGATCCGTTCTAAACTTGACTCTGGTCTGTCTCATCCAAGAGCCAAGCTAGAGGCAACTGTTCTGGACCGTGATCCGGGATCCCGCTCCATGGGATCAACCCGGCATGCACACTACCAAACTCCTCCTAGCTGGCGTAGAGGAAGACTCAAAACGTATTCCGGACCTCGGATTACGGCCCTCAAGCGGTGTTAGGATATGACGTCATGGTTGATAGATTCACGCAGAGGATGAATCCCTGAATATCCGTAACTGCCAATCATCAACTTACGATATTATAGGATTCATAGTTATCTTTGGTTGCTAGATCCTTTCCATATCTTGAATCCCAGATTTACAGGGATATACCCTATGATAATGGAAAGGTGATCTTCACCAGAATACTAATCCTAAATTACCTGCATTCAATAAGGATCCCATTAGGATTCTGTATACGCTCTATAAATACAAGGTTAAGTCATCTTAAAAATGTAACTATTCAACCAATCTCATAAACCCTTGTGCAGACCGCTCGACTTCAGCGTTGAAATTCTCGCTGCATGTGACTCACCCCTCAGGCAACACGCCACCACCGCTCGAGGAAAAATCACCATAATGTGCCTACTTAAAATATTCTCTGAACCCGATTGAACATATATATATATATATATATATATATATATATATATATATATATATATATATATATATATATATATATATATATATATATATATATCATTCTTGATATTTTGAGATGAATCAATAGTTCTATTTTGCTCCTCCAAACATATATGCAACATCAAATTGATTTTCTATATTATTAATATATCAAATTAGTTTTTAAAAAATATATACAAAATTAAATTGATTCTTCAAAGTCACTTTTTTGTCAGCAAAATAGTCCGTAAATTACTATATAATTAGTCATTAAAGGACAGCACTAATTGCATTAATTATCATTGAATAATCAACTTAATGTCATTGATAAATGAAAAACTAATGTAAATTCATGTATAACTTTAGAGGACTAAATTACTATTTACTGGTTCCACGAATGAGAGCAAGAAACAATATTTAGACCAAAAATAAAAAAGCGTATTAATATTTTAAAAAGTTATTAATGGAAAAGTTTTCTTAATATTATAAATACGTATAAATTATTTTTAAATTTATAACTTAATGATATAATAAAATTGGTAAATATTTATAAAGAGGAAAGAAAATTAATAAGAGAAAATATTGATAATTCATCAAACATGTTCAAAGTTCAAACATCATGTCATTAGTCTTTATTAAGAAATTGGATTTTATTTATATGTATGGTGAGTGTTGTTGTTGACTTATGAAAAAATTATTATTGGAAAGAATTTTTATTTAAATGTTTGATTGTTTTTCAATAGATTAATCTTTTATTTATTGGTGAAATAATATTGTGAAAAATTAAGTTTTTTATATTATTAACTAATTATATATTATCATGTTATTAAAAATATTTATCTCTTACAATAATTATTTTAAAAGTTACACATATAATATAACATATAATTAATTATTAGTGTAAAAAACTTTACACTAATCATGTATAAAATTAAACTCTTTACTCTGTAAAATATAAGAATCTATAAAAGAAAAAATATTATTTGATTTAATAAAATAAAACACATAATAATCAGATATTGTCCATTAATCATAAAAGAATCTTCTGATAAAACATCTATATTTTACAATGACCATGATACTGAACCTGACCCGTTTGTCGTCGAGATAAACCTCGTATAAATAGAACGTAAGGGACTCGTTCATCTGCCATTTCTGTTTCTTTTTGCAGAATTGAAAAATGCCGTTGACGCTTCTTGACGCTACAGTATCCACCTTTGATGGCGTCTTTGAGAAGTTCAGATCAGAGGCTCCCCAAAACAAGGCCAATCTTATCCTCTTCTTGGCTGACAAAGACCCTGCTACCTCTCTCAGCTGGTGCCCAGGTATTTTTCTTTTTCTTTTTGCCTTTTCTTAAATTGCTTCTGAAATTCATAGAACATACTTGTTTTTCTATGCTTTTGTTTGGTTTCCTGTTTTTTGGTCTTACCCAGATGAAATCTTTCATGGAATTCTCAGTTTTTTGTGAGTTTTTTGGGAAAATCTGGAATTTTGAAGAAAAAGAAGAAGAAAAGATTAATTGATAAAGCATTTGATTGTATGGAGCATTTGTCAATATAACAGACTAACAGTGAGAATTCTTAGATAACACAGCAGAGTGAAGGCCCAAAAATGGAAAAAGAGAGTCTTTTTTAAGCTAAAAATGGGAAAAGAAAGAGTTTTTCTTTTTCTTTTTTTTGTAACCTTGGAATGGGGAAGAAGAGCTTCCCACAGATTAGTGTTCTCTGTGCCTAGTTTTTGGTATGCATCTTTGACTTTGGGTGCTTTGTATCTTTCATTCTATGGTGGTGAATATCAATTACCAATGGCAATATTACATCAAACAAGAAAAGGCTGAGATTGAGATATTGATTACATTTTTTTTGTATCAAATTTGTTGGGATTCAGTGACAGTTAGAGAAGCATGATATCCCTCCAGTTTAGCAGAATCTATGAATATGACTAGTTTTCTTCTTCTTTTTTAACATTTGCCTCTTCCTTTTTAGATTGTGTGAGAGCTGAACCTGTGATCTACAAAAAGCTGGAGGCTTCACCAGATAACATTGCACTTCTGAGAGCTTATGTTGGAGATAGACCAACATGGAGGAACCCCCAGCATCCGTGGAGGGTGGAACCTAGGTTCAAGCTCACCGGGGTGCCAACATTGATCCGTTGGGAGAATGATGCAGTCAAAGGTCGCCTGGAAGACTATGAAGCTCACCTTGAAAACAAGATTGAAGCTCTTGTTGCTGACAAATGATTGCCAGTGTCTTTTATAGTTGGTACCACATATAGTTTAGAACTTTTTATGGTGTACTCTTCCCAGCAATTCATCCCACTCATACTGGGTTTAAAGCTTTGCTGGTAAACCATATAATAAATGTTTGAGTACTAATGTAACAAGGTAAGTCTATGAAGCAGACAGTGGTTGGTTCTTACATAGTGTTTATGGTTTTATTTTCAATGGTTTTGAGCTTCATGAATGTGCTGGCTAATCGTTGATAATGTTCAGCTTGCTGTGTATTTAACCTAAGTCAGCCTGAATTTGAACTTACTATGTGGTCAACAACTTAAACTGCACCAGGTGCCCATGCGGTGTTGTTTGCAGATCAAAACATAACTGAGAATTTTGATTATGAGAATTTAAGCCTTCATAATGCCTGGTAGAGTGTGAGAACCATTTTTGAAAAGCTTTTAAAATCAAGCAAGCTGCTGCATGTAACTGTGCAATCACTCCATCCATTCCCCCAAAGACAGTCATGACCTTGTGAGAAACAAATCTGGCTCATGAGTGACTTGCAACTTTCAATGGGACTCCAACATCCCTTGACAATGACAGAATCATGAACTCTCTCTGCAGTGGCTTCCTCCACCATCATGGTTTGATAGCCAGAGAACCAAGCATTCAACTTCCAGCAGTGACGGTGTCTTTAAGATTAGAACCAATTGTATATGGGATTTGTACAATAACCCTTGAGATAGACCCCTCCATTTTAAAAGCTATTAATGTCAGTCTTGCTAGTTACGTTGTTCATCAGCAAGACATTCAATTGGAACGATAAATTTTATTGTAGAAGTGCATATTGGTTTCAAAACACCAGTACCCGTTACAGAAAGAAGTAATCGATTCATATAAATGAAATGGAATTTCCCATTCCCCCTGACTGACATATCTTGTCTGTGGCATTTGAACATCCTGGCATATATGACATTGCTAAATTGCTCAATCCTTCTTGCAGAGGAAGGGTGGGGGGGTGTTTAAATTATAACAGTCCTTGTAGCAGCACTTAGGAATTTCTTGGAAACCTCCTGAAAATGTATATAAACAAATGATGGGGGCTGCTAACTGCTAGAAGGCTGTCATTGGCCATCACACAGGAAGTTGGACCATTGGTTGCCATAGTAATATTAAATTCAAACACTATTGCCTTGTTGAATGGGCTGAATGATGGCCATTTGCTTGCAAAACAAAATCTTATCCCATTGATGGTAATTGTATATTTGGATTAGTTATGAAAAAATATTATTTCGTTAATTGATTATATGTATAATCAAATATTATTAGATTTAATTATAATAAAATTAATTTTATATTTAGATATATTAATTAAAAAATAATTTATTTTATTTAGATAGTATGAAAAAATCATCTTTTTATAATAAATTACTAAAAAATATATGAAATAATTTATTTATATTATATAATATTTTACATTTTAAAATTACTTTAGTAAAAACAAAACATAATTAACTTATAAAAAAAATATTTTTCAATAATACTCAAATTGCAACTTATGATGAAAACACTTTTTTACATCCTAAAGGTTTTTATTAATTTAATCAAATTTACTCAAACATCTCACTTTTATCCCAAAACTTTTATCTATAAAAAAACCTTTTTCAAAGATAATCAATTATTACCAAACACACTTAAGTGGATGCTTTCACTGTGATCAACATGATAAAGAGTTAGATGATATTAATCAAAAACTTGTTATGGTTTTGAATTGCATGGAATTCCTTCAGAGCCCAAGTAAAACTCAACAGACCTGTTTAAAGAAGCCAACAGAAGGAAGACCACTTGGCTGAGAGTGGCTAATGTACCCATGTTGGATGACTGTATTGGAACTGCAATGCCATTGCCCAGTCTTTGTTCTAATACTATATTACTTTCATCCATATTTATTTAACATAAATTATATGTCAAAGGACATGTATACACAAATCCTCAGTTTTTGAAAACGCCTCGAAACGATGTAATTTTATATGTTGCACATGCTTATTAGCTGATATTAAAATCAGACCAAACTACAAGGTGAAAAATTAAATTTAATCTTAAATTTTACATTTCCTTGCTAACTATAAATAGATTGAATGAGAAAAAGTCAACCATTATAAATTTTATATAAATTAAGCAGGATGCTACTATACATGCAAAACAACGACTGACAAACAATTTCTCTTCATGATGGTCATAATTTACCTTGTGTCTGCTATACAAACCCAACTGCCTTCCGTTCTTGGCATGAAACCCAACTGCAAGTAGAAAAAAGTTTTAATTAGAGAAAACTAGTATTTAACATGTAGATCAGCACACAACGACATTTAATATGAATGAAAAACATTTTTTTTGGGCTGTACGGTAAGGGTATCCTCAGGCAAAGAAACTTAGTAAAAGCATTCTCCACGGACAACTTTTCTTTATTTCCTTCTTTCATTTTCCTCCCTTCGGGGGATTTCTCCAGAGAACGAACATGATAATGGAGTATCAAAATTGAAAAGCAAATGCATCAGCATATATGATAGAAAACTATCAGGAATATTGAACAAAGTGACTTTAAATATTAAGCACGGATTTAAACAAAAAACTAAGATCTTAAAAGAGATGCTTTTAGGAGGGGACAGGGTGAGTAATATTCAAGCTAGTGATGCTAACCAGAAGAATTAAGAACCATATGCTTACCAAAAGTTTCTCTGTTTTAAGTATTGTATTAGACTATAATTTAGAGAATGACTAAGAGAAATTTAGAGGAAAGATTTCTGAATCTGCTTGAGTGAATGGCACTCAGCACACATGATATTTATATGTATCAAGAGAATAAATACATCACCTATTTACAAGACAATAATAATGAATTTAAGCTATTTCCTATGACACTATCTTGGCTATTGATACATGAACCTAACTAATTCTTATTGCTTATTTCCAACATTCTAACACTCCCCCTCAAGCTAGTGCATATATGTCATGCACCAAGCTTGTTATATATATAACTAACTCGAGGACCTCGGAGAGATTTGGTCAAAACATTGACCAACTGCTCATTGGAATTAACAAAAGCAGTAGCAATTTCTCCAGACTGAATCTTTACCCTCACAAAGTGACAATCAATCTCAATGTGTTTTGTTCTTTCATGATATACTGGATTTGAAGCTATATGCAAAGCTGCTTAATTATCACACACAAGCTTCATAGATTACTCGTTACAAACACCTAACTCCTTTTGCAACTGTTTTAGCCATATAAGTTCACATGTTGCAATTGTCATTGCACGATACTCAACTTCAACACTTGATCGAGCAACCACAATATGCTTTGTACTTTTCCAAGATATAAAATTACCTCCAAAAAGAACACAATATCCTAAGGTAGAACGCTTGTCTGAGGGAGAACCTACTCAATCAGCATCTATATAACCATATATCTCCATATGGCCTTTATCCTCATAGAGCAACCATCTTCCTGGAGCTCCTTTGATATATCTAAGCACCCGAATAACAACATCCCAGTGTAAGTCACATGGGGAATCAAGGAATTGACTCAACATTGTTACAACAAAAGAAATATCTAGCTTAATTACTATGAGATAATTCAGCTTCCCAATCATTCTTCGATATCGTCAAGGGTCTGATAATGGCTCCTTATGTCCCGGAAGAAGTTTGACTTTGGGATACATGGGTGTATCGATGGGTTTACACCCTATCATGTCAGCCTCTTCTAGAATATCCAAGGCATATCTTCTCTGAGAAATAGAAACATTATGTCTAGATTGTGCAACTTCTATATCCAGAAAATATCGAAACTTGCCAAGATCCTTAGTATGAAAGTGCTTGAACAAATATTGCTTCAACTGTTCAATACCAGCACAATAATTACCGATAATAACAATGTCATTCACATAGACAACAAGGTAGATGCATTGATCAAGAGAATGGCACCGATAGAAAACAGAATGATCGACTTCACTTATGGTCATGCCAAAGGCTTGTACAAAAGTACTGAAGCGTCCAAACCAAACACAAGGTGATTGTTTTAAACCATATAGACATTTACAGAGCTTACAAACTAGTCCAGACTCCCCCAGAGCAACAAAACCAAGTGATTGCTCCATGTAGACTTCCTCCCGTAAATCTCCATGAAAAAAAACATTCTTTATATCGAGCTGATAAAGAGGTTAGTGATGAATAGCCAAGGCAAGAAATAAATGAACGAAAGCAATCTTGACCACTAGAGAAAAAGTGTCACTATAATCAAGACCATAAATCTGGACGTAGCCTTTAGTCACCAAACGAGCTTTCAACCAATCGATAGAGACATCGTGGTCAACCTTCACTGTAAACACTTAATGACAACCAACAACAGACTTACTAGGTGGTCGAGAAACTAGATCCCATGTGCCATTAGAATGCAGGGCAAACATCTCATCAATCATAACTTATCATAAATTCGGAGCAGCAAACAGTGATTGTGCAGTATAATATACAGAGTTACAATTGGTTTGGATGTGTTGATTCCTAATTTACTGATTTTTGCTTATAAGTGATGAAGGATAGTATGGTCATAGTAGATAATTATATATATTATCAAGTTATTTATACTATTTGCATCAAATGTTTGATAGTATAAGAACTTATCAGCTTGTTTATACTATCAGATCTTATCCTATTGCCGTATACTATCATATCTTATACTATCAAGTACATCAAACGTAACCTAAGATTTTAAATTTGTAAAGTTGTTTTAAGAAAAAATTCACGGAGATAAAATGTAAATATGTAATTTATTCTAAAATTATACACACATATATGTACCATTTCTTGTTATATCTGCATCACGAGTACCAAGACTAGTTTTTATGGTCAGCCTCAAAAAATCATAAAAGTCTAAAAGAAAGTATAGAACTCTTACCTATATACATCAGGGCCCGTGAAGCATTACAAATAACTTAATGAAAATGTTAAATTTGAGCCTTTGAAAGTGTTGGGGTCAACTTCAAGCTGACATCACCATAAGGTCCTTCTTGTTGTACGTCAATAAGTCCATGATTTTTTAAAACCTGTATTGCAACAATTAACTTCCACGTCAATCATAATGCTTATATAAATTGGCAGTCCAAAAAAAAAACTACAATTGTTCACAAGGATGCTTGCTTTTGAAGAAAGCATAATTTGTAGGACTAGAACTAAAGGATGATATGCAAATATATATCCCTTAAATGATCAAATTAAATGCAATTTTTTTCTAGAAAATATTTGCAGAACTATAGCTGTCAGAGAAGGATTCAAAGCTATAATTGTTGATCACAAGAAACAGACTCATTCAAACTTATGAAACAAAAATTTAAGGAAAAAAAAATCATTATTCAGTATTCAATCCCATATTCAAATTCTAACCAGATTAAAACCACACCTACAAACAACAAAAGTTCTAATTCTTTGGACATAATTGAGGTTCTTTTCCAATGGATGGAAATGTTTCGAACTCACCAATACTTCAAAGAACATACGAGCAGAGAGCTTTCTAGTTTTCCCTTCCAAGATCTCGTTCAAGCTGAGATCTCCAGCAGCGTCCTCCAAAATTGGGGTAATTGGAGAATATCTTTTCAAATATTGAGCTACAGCCCTGGAATTAAGTAAGTGAAGAATATTAGCAATGTTCGGACACTAGAGAAGTACAATGAAGTAGCAAAAGGACATAAACAACTTATATGCGGTACAAATTAACACATGTTCTAAAACTTCAGGGGAAAAAATACAACATGAACAAAAGAATGCATTAGTTAAGAGTATGGTTTTACTTGCTAAGATTTCTTTTAGGATTTCCTCACCATATCATTCCACTAATATATCCATTTCCTGAAAATAATTACCATACTGTGTTGTCATACTTTACTTGGTCTTGTTTGCTCTCGGATGTTTGAATTTTCACTCTAATGCTAATGCATGTGTCATATGATGTGTGAGATGAATAATCTATTCAGGCCCAAGAAAGAGGGAAGAAAGGAAGGTCACATATCCTATGTAGTAGTATACATGGCAAATTGGCAATATGCAAGTCCCTAGGTTATATGTGTAAAATAAACAATTAAAAACAACGGAAATAAATTGTTCATCAAAAACACACAATTGGTGTGAATTTGTAATTTAAAATACAACCTATCACAATAGCATGTATTCAAAAAATAAATGAACAAATAAACAAATAATTTTACAGTAATGATACTTGCACGCGCTTTATCCTACAAACCCCTCACAGACTCTCATGCAAGTCATTGGAAAACACCTAGGACCCAACGTAATTTTTCTGAATGGTCCAGATGAATCCACCTTAGAGTCTGTGAGGGGTTTGTGAGGATAAAGTTAATGCAAGTATCATTACTCTTAATTTTATTAACTTCAATATTTGATCAGAAACAATTAAGACCCAATAATAGTTCTTCAGATCAAGGGATAACTGCAGCGTGTTTATAGCTATCTATTTAGCAATATAAGTTGTTTCTGAAAATTTTGAAGCCAAAATCTGAAAAGATACAAGTCAGTGAATTGATTTAATTGATTTAAAAAGCTTTTCAAGACCCTTCACTAAATTGATTTAATTTACATATGAATTATTTGAACCAGAACAAATATATTCTATTATAGTACAGATAAATGAATAAGTACCTAGTCCTCACAGACAAGTTGATACCTTCACTTGAACCTTGTGAACCTGCCATTAAATTACTTATGTTATCTATAATACTAGTGATGGCAATAACAGAAACTGGTCATCTGATATCATCTGAGCATCATACAAGAAACACCACAATAAAAAGTAAAACAACGGCACGTCACAGCGTAATCAAATTGAAGATGACATGAAAATAGAACCTACGGGCTGGCGTGTTGACCTCCGCTTCCAGAAAACAAAGTTCCTGCAGGAACAAGTTTGACAAGTTATTGTAATGCTTCAATTCAACCATTTCAAGAGCATTAAAACAGAAGGTAAGAGTACTTGCAGCAAATTTTCTACTCCTGCCACTAACGAAAACCACATGATGAAAAGAAACTAGGCAGAGGAGAGGCAAGTATATATAAAATTATTGTGAATATAGACAAACCAATAGCAAAACCATATAAGTAAAATTGTATACAAGGTAGAATATATCTTATGGGGTTGCATGCAACTAGTTTGAAACATATGACCAGTAGATAACTTGTCGCGCAAGCATTTTCATTAAAATATGAATTAAGTCCTCAAAACTGGTGATTATAGCACTTTACTGTTGGAAAGACTTGAAAACATGTCATATCATATATACATCAATATCTATCTTAAGGGAGCCACAAGTTACAAATTTAAATATATTCTCCTCATACATTCCTCAGACTAAATAAACCACAATAAATGCTTTGTGCTGAAAGGAAATGGGATATGATTAATCAAGTGAGAATATAGGAAAGCATTCATAACGAAGCCTAAAAGCTTACTTCTGTTTCAGCGGAATTGATCAACTGATGAGTATCTGAAAGACCAAAGTTCTGAAATGTATCATCCAGATTTGTCATGGTTGTTCCCATCACCGATCCATTAGCACCAGGTGATGCTGTTAAATCTGGTGTCTGCATTGTCCCAGTCGCGATATCTGTTCTCAGAGGAGAAACTGATACAGACCTGAATTTTTTAGCTGAAACAGGAGTTAGGTCATCTCTTCTAACAGGGCTCCTACAATCACCTTCAATATTGAGTTCAATGCCCAAATTGTGAGCTGGGATAGTAGGTGGGGGAGTAGCAGCAATACTACGAAGGCGTTCAATTTCCATATCCAAAACAGATGCAGTAACAGGAGGTATAGCAGCTCTCAGCTCTTCAGGGGTTTGGTTAGTTGGAGGAGTTCTGGCAATCCCAGCATCCGCATGATCTTCCTCAGAGATGACCAAATGAGATTTTGAACATATATATTCCCGTTTGGATATGTCTAAAAGATCCTTGCAAAACCCTGAACATGGAGCCACAAGTTTTCAGATGACGAGATCATGAAAACTATAACAAGGTAACACAATCTGCAAAACAAAAAGACAAAGACCAGCTACCAGTTAATAAGGGCTGGTCAAAAATGAGTTCCTTTCTTCGACTGTTGTTCAATTTCCAAGTACCCAAAGTAGAGGAAGGCACATCCCTTCTTTTCCGCTGTGTATCACGAGTATTATTAAGCGCCTCCCTCATGAATCTACAAATACACATCCCCATATGAGCAACAAGCATGGAAAGAACAACAAAAACTTATAACTATATAGGTAACCACTATAAGTTGCAGGAGAAAGAAGCAACTCAATAAAACCAAATCTTAAAGCATTACCTATTTGTCAACACTATGGGTTCATCAAAGAATTGTTTTCTCTTCCTTCCTCTCCTTTGCGGCTGCTGAATTGGTGGACTTGCACGAAGCACCAGATTGGGAGAAGTATGCCCTGAAACAGAGTAAGGAAGAACAAATTAAAGTTTTGTAATTTCAGGATCCATATGTAAATGCAAGAGACAGATATGCACTGACCTCCACAAACTTGTGCATCTGAAGCAGGCCCTGGAGAAGTAACTGGAGTTGGTGGTCCAAAATGTTGCTGAGATGGTGCTGACATCCCTTGAGGACCCAAATCATCAATCATTTCAGGAATATGATCCTTTTCATTCATAGTTTGGTCAAGATCTCTGTTTGGTTCAGTATCATTATCCCCGAGATCTGGATATACTGGAGGATTTTCTAGATTACAATCATTGTTGGCATCACGAAGAACTTCAATTGGCATGGCTTGGGTTTCTTGTGGAGGACAGGTAGCCTCAGGATCCTGAAAATTATGAGGGTGGTCACCACCAGTAAGCTGGGTAGTAGGCGATTCTCTCTGGATGCTTTGATCATGATCTTGAAAACCCACAACATTCGTCAATGGAGATTTGGGGATAATGCTGTAGCCACAAAACAACAGATTATTCCATTGGTTCATAAGCAAGGAAACACAAAAATGTAACAGAACTTCAAAAGCAACAAAAACTTACTCCTCCTCCATGGGTCTGGCCCCAGAATCTGGCAGCACTTCTGTGTGTGAGGAATCCACCATCACATCCTAAATACAAAAAATTCAGTAGATGAAATAAATTCGCATCTCCAAAACCTCATTATTCAAAAGAATAATAGGAATTGAATGCAGGTAAGAGGAAGGAAATAAGGCTGAACCTCATCAAAAGATATGGCTACATAATGATCCATTCCAACAGGAATTCGATCTGCACATTAAGAAGTGTTAAAAGATCCTTAACTTCATGTTTCTACAAACTTAAAAAAGACAGATATCTAATAGAACTCATCCACTTATATAACCTGTTAGAGTGATCTCTTCTTCACTCCTCAGGTGAATATCCTTAACCCTGAGACATATATCCAATTATCCATATGTCATGTATAGATTTCAGTAGAATAAAAAAAGATTTGAAAAAAGCTCAAGAAATGCTACCCATTATGATCTATTTCGTCATCCAAGTTCAGTGCATCAAGGTCAAATGTGTCTGGTAGAGTGATAGATTGAACCGGTGCCTGCCTTGCATCCTCCGGTAAAGTAAGTTGTATAGAAGCAAAAGCTTTGCTCAAACCAGTCAAAACAACATTACAGTCATGGAAAAGATAGTCAACTTTCTTTGAATATATCCGAACAACACCTAAGAGAAGGTGGCCTGACATTCTCAGCGCGATGGGAACCCCTGGATCCATGATATGCTCTACAAGAGACATTCAGGAAAAAAAGAATGTTAACCTACATTCTAGAGCAGGACCTTCATACCCTTTCTAAAATGAAAATTCTCCAAATGTAAGTTGAAGGAGACAGACTAGCACAAAGGATAGGAACTAAGAAAATTAAGGGTGCATTTGTTTCAAGGTTTGCCAAGTTATTCCTCGGAATGTGAACTTGGGATAAGACATTCCCACATTTGAAACAAGCTTTAAAAAACATTCCTGGGCATTATTGATTCCCAAGAAAGTCTCAATCCCATGTTCTGACTCATTTTCATTCCAACCATGAGGAGTGGGTATGTTATTTTCCCATGGCATGGGAATGCAAATTATCTTACAAAAAGACTAAAATACCTGCCATTAACTTCAATTTCCACATTCTCCCACTTTCTTTCCCATGTTTTTAAAAAACATTCCCAAGAATAATAAATACTAAACAAACATGTTTATGAATTTATCTAGGAATAGCATTCTTAGTCACAGCATTTCTGGGAATGTAATGAGACAACACTTACGAAACACAAATTCAGGAATTCTTCATATTAACCAATAGAGACAGGAACTACTTCCAAATCTTACTAAAGCCAAACATTGTCACACACTCACATCTTGTAAAACATATGCATTTTGCTGAATCCTTTCTATATCTATGGAAAAAGGGGTATATAATGAAAAGAGATCATGCCTCAATATAATTCATTCCCCTTCGGACATTTAACTTCTGGCGATAATAGCATTTATCCCAGGGAAGGACACTGGGGGAAGGGAAAACCAATATGGCCATTTCCCCTTTGTTTTACAACCAATAGCAAGCTGGTAACCTGTCTTCAGTATTATTTTGGTTCTGTTACGCTTTGCACAGCAAACAAAATCCAAGTATTATTCAGTTTCTCTTTCTCCCTTAATTTAATTCTCTTACTATCTCATTTCTAATCTCTAACATATTATACTAGAAGAAGCAGAGCTTGTGCATGTGCATAATTCAAGAAAGAGATAGTAACCCAATGATTTAACTACTAGAGCATTTCCAACATTATATATGATGAAATCAACCAAACAAATAAGGAACCAATTTGACAAGAAACTCACGGTTGGAAGATAAAGAGAGAAGGATGCAGTTATGCAAAATATGTTTCACTCTCTTAGTGATCGCAAAACACCATTAATCCAGCGTAAACAAATAAAAAAATTATAAGTAAAAGTAATTTCAAAATGAAAAATTAAAACCCATTAAAACGAGCCACATTGTTCCTAAAAAAAAAAGAACTTGGAAGACAATTTCAACTAGTAATCGTCCAGAAGAAAACCCAAATGGGAAATTATTGACAAAGAATTTAACTTTAGACGTTTAAGATGAAGCAGTGATCGAAAAAAGAAAAAAAAAACTTTTGAGGAAAAGGAAGTAATGGGGTGTGACATACGAACGGTGGAGGGAATATCGGTGGAGGTGTAATGGGACTTCTTGAGCCTGTGTTGGAGGTGAGCAGCGATCCACACTGTTGAAAGTGGCCCTTTTCGCGCCAAAAATGTCTGCGAATAAAACATCTTCTATTCTTCTTCTTTGCTCTTCTTCTTGTCGTTGTTGTTGATGTTGTTTGATAAGACCCAGAGAGATAGAAAAAAAACAGCAGAGACAGAGAGAAAGAGAGAGAACCGTTTGGTTGGGGATGTTAGGGTTGTGGTTGTGGTTGTGGTGTGGTGTGGTGTGATTGATTGTACAATACTTTGGGAAGGTGCATAAATGTGAAATATTTGGCGCGGGAAACCATGACTTGAAGTGGCGCTTATCGTGGGAAGCGGTGCCGATGCTCTGGTTTCGTGTTTATGGGAATGACCTTAATTCCTCCGAAATTTACAATAACTGCCATTTGATTTTTATCTTTGAAAAATGATGTCCATATATATTTGTTCCTATACACTATTTTTTATATTATTTTTTAATAGTTATAATTAAATAAAAAAAAAAAAAGAATGACATGATTAATAATGAAAAAAATAGTGTAAAAATTAATATAAAAATGGTGTATAGAACAAATATATATGGACATCATTTTTTAAAGATAAAAATCAAATGGCAGAGAATTGTTCACCTTTGATGTGGTGACCCGTGAGGACGTGGGTTTTGGATTCAACTTTTTGTTTTTTCATAACGTTTTTCCCCCCCAATAATAAAACATTTCCTTTGGATGTGGTGATGTGTGCAGACCGCAGACTGAATGGATGGCCATAGGACGTAGGGGTGTAAATTGATTCGGGATAATCAATTAATTTGATTAATTTAAATTGCTAATTAAATTGTTTGATTAAATTTAAATATATTGATTAGTTTGATAAAATTTAAATTAATTAAAATTTTTAATTTTTCGATTCTCGAATTTAAAATTTTTAATTTAATCTTTATTTTTAAATAATATCATATATTTTATACTTTTAATTTTAAAAAAAAATTATTATTACAATATTTTTATTATTACTTATTTTTTATTTTTGTAAATATTTTCTTGCTTTCATAAAAAATTTTTGTTCAACATATTTATTGTTAAAAAACACTTACTCAAAAAAAAATATACCTACAAGAGCACTTGTAGAAATGTATAAATATTTATTGAATATTTTATCGACGCTAAATAAAAAAATTGAGATTTAAAGATTACTTATTATACAAAACTTTAATTATTAAGTTAATCAACTAGTGTTATTGACAGTAAAAATTTTAAAAAATTTATAAATATAAAAATTAATTTAAAAAAATTAAACTAAATAATGATTTAAATAAAATTCTAATGACCAAAGTTTTCCAAAATTTAATTAACATTTTGTCCATTTAGAAAATAAAAAGCTTTCTTGTATTTGCATGTGAATCTAGGTTTAATCGTGGAAGAAGCGTACGTTACGTTATATATCATTTAGAACTAGGTAACACCGATATTATAACAACTTTAATTATACATAAAAAAACAGAAAAGTGAAAGTAATGTGATAAATAATATCATCTAAACTTTGAAGCTTGGAAACAATGAATTAACTTTTAACGTTTCTTTTAAATTAAGATTGACTTTAAAAAATGAATTTAGTTAGTTTATAAACAATTAAGTAATGTGGAGCTTGAATATGGATTAAGGGACAGAGAAACATTTATGAAATGAAAATATTAACCTTTTTAAATGAATATATATATGATGATCTTGTTCAATTGAATTAATAAAATACAAAAATAGTAAAGTTCCAAGTGCATTGTGAAGTGGCCTAACAACATTCTGATGAAAATATGATGCAAACCATTGGAGACTTTGGATTCACGTTCTTTGATTCAAATTAACTAATCTGTCTTCCGGTTGGATTACACATTTCATTATGATTCAATTTGGTTATATATATCTTCAAGTTAGTACATTTAACTTTCTCTTAATTAAATAAGTAGTAGTATACAATTGCACAAGTTAAATCTCTCTTGAAAATTTTTTAAACTTATTTCAATATAATTTCTTAATACAAATATCAATATGTTTTTTTTCCTCTTTATGAACTTTTTTAATACACATTCTAAAATATGAAATAATTATTATTGTTCAAATTAATAAGATTGATTCTATTTCTAGAAATTTTTTCATTAGTTTATTTTGTATTTTTTTATGAAAAACTAATTATTTAGTTAATTTTTGTATTAAAAATAAAATTGAAGCCGATCACAACCAAACCAATCCATAGATGTTCGGTTTGGTTTACCAATTAAAATTGCTTTATCAAAAATATTTTAAAATCGAACCAAATCAAATCAATTGATTTTAATTTGTTGATTTATTTTTCCTCAAAATAAACCAAACTGACTTGCTACACTCCTAATAGGACGTATGCAGTTGCTGTTTTCTGATTCAGTAGGGGTTTCTTTGCCCCGCTTTGGTCTGACTGCTTTGTAGTTTTGTTTTGTTTTTTTTGTTGTCTTTGAGCCTTTGTGCAGTTTGCATACTAAAAAATAAAATAAATTATTTTAATTTTTATATTTTTTAAATCAATTTTTATACTTATTAATGTGTTCAAAATAATTATTATTGTCAATTTTTATTATACCATCATTAATTTAATTTTATTAAATATTTTACCATAAAAAATTTCTACAAGATTATTTATTGAATAA